>JANXHW010000001.1:127785025-129021692 GCA_026170595.1 Plestiodon gilberti rubricaudatus | reverse complement strand
CCCTCTGTTTCTTGTCACCAGTCCCCCCCCCCAAAAAAAATCTCTATGTGAATCTTGTTAGTGCCATGGTAGCAACTGACAGAACTGAAAATTAAAATAATTAAAATGCTGTAGGTTCTCAGGTTTTCATGGCCAATACATATCACTGAGTTAAAAATTAAAAAGTCCGAGTTTTCGGGCCGTTTATTAAGGTTAAAAGCAGGGATGTGGATCAAGTCTCTGACTCCAAGTCTCGAGTCAATTCCCAAGCCTTTGTCTCCAAGTCCTGAGTCTTTGGTTGTGAGTTGCGAGTCCCTATCTGTTTAATGGGGAAGACGGGCTTAAACCTGAATAAAATTCAACTTGTTGTAAAAGACTCCAAGTCTCGAGTCGATTCTTTTACAATCGCTGAGTCAAGTCCGAGTCAAGTCATTGACGCGACTTGAGTCCGACTCAAGTCTGAGTCAATAGACTCGTCTACATCACTGGTTAAAAGGTTTATTAAGGTTAAAAACAAGGCAGCTTGTTTCAAGACGCTCTGAAGTAGCTGTCACTCTGAAGATGCCGGACATAATTTCTGGTGAAACGTTAGAGAAGGACTCGTCCTATTTTAACCTTAGTAAATGGCCCAAAAAACTCGAACTTTTTAATTTTTAACTCAATTAAAATGCTCACCAACATTTAAAACAAATAGATGCTTTCATACTAAGAAGGCTTCATTATTTCTTCTTCTGATGTTCCAGGGGGGAAAATGGTGAACCAGACAGTGAGAACAGCCATGGTGCTGCGGTCAACAAGGTTGGACACCCGCCGAGGGCCCACAAGCCCAGACTGACTCCCCCTGTCAGTATGTTCCCATGGATTTCCACCATTTGTTAATAGGGAGGATGAGAGAAGCAGCTACTGCCTATTCCTTGGAGGGGAGGCAGCAGAGGCATTACTAGCGCGGAGTGCACGGAGCAGCTACTCAGGGCGCAGGCGCACACAGCGTTGGGGGGTACTTACCCTCACGATGCGTCGCCTCCGCTTCGGCCGTCTTCTTTTCGGCCCTCCCTCTCTCCCTGGAGCCCGAACGGCTCCAAAATGGTACCGAAACCGGCGGGAGGCGTGTTTGGAGCCACACTGGGCACGTCGATGTCACATCTCTCAGGCCCCTTGCCTTGAGTGCTAGCAAGGGTGAAAAGGCAGGGCTCTACGTTTTTCAGATCCATCAAATTTCCTCTGTACCAAATGCAAAATAATCACTGCTTTTGAAACACAGAAGGTTCAGGGACCGGATGTGTAGTTGGCACGGTGGCTTCCACGTCAGATCAAAAAGGCCAATGTGAGAGAAGGTATCTAAAGGTAGATATCTTCACATGCATAAAAATGTGGCAAGTACCCGGTATAAGAGGGTCTATGATACCAACCTGGTTAAATAGAATTTACTTTGCCAATAGATTCACATGTCAGAAATGTGTCACAGCTTATGTGAACTTCTTTCATCTATGGCAGTCTTGCAAAAAGGTGAGCACTCCTAGTTTTATATTCCAGACAAGATTTATTAGATAGCGTTCACCTCAGTTTGGATCCTCACGTCATTTTGCTAAACTGACAGGACAAGATAGGCTCAACCTCGGTTGGATCACGTACTGTATATACCAAACTTGTTTGCAACAGCCAAGTTTGTTCTAGCAAGACACTGGAAATTGACATAGGAAAGAATAGTTCCACATAGGAAAGAATAGTTGGTCACAGCTCTGGGCTTGATAAATTAATAGATGTCTGAAGAAGAAATTAACTCTCTTCTTCCAATTCCGACATCAGAAAAAATGGGCTGCATTTATAACCCACTGAAACACACATATTGCTATGTTGAATGATTAGATCTGCTTATAATGGAGCCAGGATGGTGTAGTGATTTGGGAGTCGGACTTAGACCTGGAAGATCCAGGTTCAAATCCCAGCTCAGCCATGAAGCTTCCTGGGTGACCTTGGGCCAGTCACTATCTCTCAGCCCCACCTACCTCACAGGGTTGTTGTGAGGACAAAAGGAGGGGAGGAAATATGTACACCACTCTGAGCTCCTTGGAGGAAGGGTGGTATAAAAATGTGATAAATAAATAAATAAATAATCCATATATTAGCATTCTAGTTAATAGTTTTGTAACTTTTTAAATATTTAAATTAAAAAAATCTAGCATGAAAAGAGACCATGGGATGCATCTGTATCCTCTGACATTCTGAAGAAGGCAGCCTGATGACATCCAGTTGTTCATAATTAGAACAGTGAACTTGTTGCGCAACTCACAGCCCAACCCTATCCTTCCCCCTCCTGCTGGTGCAGTCGCACTGAAAAGGCACGTGCTGTATCCAGTGGCGGGGGAATAGAGAGGCTTCAGGTGAGGGGATTTAAATCCCCTTACCCCTCCGTAGCCCTCCAGTTCTACAATGGGTCTCCTCAGACCTACACCAGCGATTTTGCTGGTGCAAGTCCGAGGAGAGAAAGGGGGTGGGAGAGAATAGGATCTGGTTTGTGCCATTACTGCTGGATCACCCCTCTTTCAGTCTCCCTGCCCCTGTTCCTCCACCTCCCTGCCCAGCTTCACCCCTCCTGCTCCTGTTTCACCCTCCCCTCACCAGTGATGTAGACTTGAGTCTATTGACTTGGACTAGAATCGCATGAATAACTTGACTTGGACTTGACTCGTCAATTGTAAAAGACTCAAAATACTCGACTCGAGACTTGGAGCCTTTTACGACAAGTTGAATTTTATTCAGGTTTAAACCCATTTTCCCCATTAAATAGATAGGGACTCACAACTCACAACCAAAGACTCGGGACTTGGGGGCAAAGACTCGGGACTTGACTCGAGACTTGGAGTCAAAAGACTTGATCCACATCCCTGCCCCTCACCCCCTCCCACCTCCCCCGCTGACTTACCTGCTCTGGCCAGAGATCCAACAACATGTGCGAGAAGGCTTTGGCCTTCCCACTGGCACTTGAGTAGCCCGCTACTTCACACACTGCCAGAAGCGCTTTTGCAGCAGCCAGAAAGCAGGTAGCACTGCTAGAACGTGTGTTCCACCAGCACTATAAGCAGTGGCGTCGCTTCGGTAGGGGCGGGGCTTTAAGTAACGCTCCATCGTAGTCTCTTTACCAAGCGAGCAGGAGGCAGCCCCGCCCCCTCACTGTCGGAGCCTTTCCCTGTGGAGAAAGCAGCAGGCAAGAGACCCTGCCTGCTGCTTTCTCCGCAGGGGACTGGCTCTGACAGTGAGGGGGCGGGGCTGCCTCCTGCTCGCTTGGTAAAGAGACTACGATGGAGCGTTACTTACAGCCCCGCCCCTACCGAAGCGACGCCACTGACCCAGAGCCCATTCCTATCCTTCTCCCCCCCCCCATCAGAGCTGATGGATCATTCTTAAGCTATCAGTATTGAGGGCTACATCTTATTTTGCCTGAAGGGCAAGTATATCTCAGTAAAGGTGGGAGGAGAAAAGACACGCAAAAAACCATTGTGGGAAACTGTAAAAGATTCCTAGATCATTTCCAAAAGGAGATGATGCATTCTTTGCTAACAAAGGAAAAGTCTCCAAAAGGCCATGGACAAGTAACAAGGCTAGGTTTCAACAAACCTGACATTTGTCGGAAGGGGAACATATCAATGCAGGGACAATTTTATGATCTAGACCAGGGGTCAGCAAAGCCATGATTATGCCATAGAGTTCAGAAAAAAAAAGAGATGGGCACAGCACAGAGAGACGCATGCCCAGACAGAGACTGCCGCTCAAATGAAGCTTCTGCCCTTGGTCTGCTTACACTGTAAGACTTACAGAGGGAGAATTACAAACATGAATTCTTTTTTAGGACCACTGCGGGCCGGGTAGATAATCATTTTGGGACTATGGGCCCGATGATTTGGGGTGGCAAGCCAGATCTGGCCTATGGGCCATAGGTTGCCAACCCTGATCTAGAACCAACTATTTAGTTCTTTAACCAGAGGAAGGCAGAATAGTGGAGAAGGCACACTGAGATACATCTTCAAATGACAGATTTTCGGATCTTAGCAAAAGAGCAACAAAATACAAGCACCTGATTTTAGAAAAGTGCTCAGACAGACAGTCCAATGGGAATAAGAGTTACCGTATTTTTTGCTCCATAAGATGCACTTCCCCCCCCCAGAAAATAGGGGGGAAGCGTGCGTCTTATGGAGCGAATGTTTTTTTAAAAAGTAAAAAAATACTTACCGGGGCTTCGGGGAGGCCTGCGCAACCTTCTGCAGGCTTCCCCGATCTTCGTTTCGGCGCTAAATGGCCATTTTCGGCCATTTTCGGTTTTCGTGAAAACCGGAAATGGCCGAAAATGGCCGGGTTTTGCCAAAATGAAGATCGGGAAGGCCTGTGCGACCCTCTGCAGGCCTCCCCGATCTTCGTTTCGGCACTAAATGGCCATTTTCGGCACTAAATGGCCATTTTCGGCACTAAATGGCCATTTCCAGTTTTCGGAAAACCGGAAATGACCGGAAATGGCCAAAAATGGCCATTTAGCGCCGAAACGAAGATCAGGGAGGCCTGCAGAGGGTCACGCAGGCCTCCCCAGAAGCCACCAGAAGCCAGAAGCCTCCCCAGGAGCCCCGGTAAGTGAAAATGTTTTTTTCCCTATTTTTAGCTCCATAGGATGAATGCGTCCTATGGTGCGATGCGTCCTATGGTGCGAAAAATACGGTAAATAAAAAGGGGTCTCAAGAAGACCAACTAAAATCAACAAAGCACATCCAATTTCTAGGCACTGTACAAAAATTAAAAACACCACAGGCCCTGCCTACAGGCTTACAATGTAAGTAAGATACTTTAGGGAGCAAGGAAAGGAGGGGAGAGTTAAATGATTGGATTACAGCTGTGAGAGGAAGAGATTTTTGCCACTCAGAGTTGCTGTCATAAATTGGCTGCCGACGACACACAGAGCTTGCCATTTCCAAGCTACCACTACCAGGCAGTGTTGTAGGCCCACTGTTGCAGCCAGAAACCTACACTGGAGCAGGCCATGAGCAGGAAGGGTAACAGGACATTTGAGGGGAGGAACCGGGAGCAGGGAGGGGAGGGAGTGGATCTGGTGGCAGTTGCGCACGACGGATCTTATCCACTCTTTTCAAAATCTCCCCAACCCTTTTCTCTCCCGGACACATGCCACCAAAATGGCTAACGTATGTCTGAGGAGACCCATAGGTAGCCTGTATGCTTACATGGAGATAAGTCAAAACGTTTTTTACTTACCTCCAGTTTGCCTTCAGGTGTCTTTCCTCCCCCCCCCCCCCCCGCATGCAGCGTGAACATTTTTGACATAGCTGCATGCTATAGCATGACGAGGGATAGGATTGGGCAGTTAATGGGGCATGGCTATTGGGGGTGTCATGACAAGCTCCTATATCACTACACCACTGCTGAAACCCTTCATAACTATTAAACAAATTAGGACTTGAACCCGGGTCATTTGAAAAAAAAAACCCCATTTTTAGACCCTAGAGATCCATCACACATCAGAGAAAGACAATACTGGCCCTAGATAGAATAATAGATGGATCCGCAGCCTGTCTCACCAGAAGGTAGCTTCATGCAGTCAAGTGATTGAGCCAGCAAGAAGAGCAGTTGTGTCAGCGTGACAGTAAATTATGCAGAAGTGGCAGGCCGAGGTTGGCACCAGCTAGATGGCCAGGAACCAATTGCTACAAGAAAGAAACCGATAGTACAGATGTATTGAGGATTATTTTCCAGATTATAGTGGAATTTCAGAAATGGAGATGTGTCTCCTTTGATTTATTCTCTTCTTTTATCAACTCTCTTTTAATAGTTCCTTGCTCTTGTTTTTCCCTTTCTTTGGTGTCAGATATAGAAGAAGCAAAACAGCCACGTTTTCTCACATTTCCAGCCAACGCAGCAGCGGCAAATGCTCCCAACAGATCCTGTGAATTAGATAAGAGCCTTTTGTTTTCCATTTAATCTTTTGCTGTCTGAAATGGCTTTTCTGCAGACCTGAATAACTGCCCACAATAAGAGGCTTGACATGTAGGGGTCATTTAATACGCTGTTATTTCAAAGACAATTGTCAGAGTGATTCACCGGTGACTTGCTGCCCATTATTAACTCTGTGGAGTTGGACAGCTAGCAAATTGCTACAGGAGTGGAGAATGATACACGGATGTGTTGGGCAGCGGTAAGGTTTCCTCATCAGTTAACACCCCCAATAAAATGAGCTAATCTCTCCCACTGGATTCAAATGGATTTTGTCATCATTGCCAGGGGCACTGAGGGATGCCAGGCCTTTGAGCTGCCCTTTCTGGGATGCAGTGGCCTATCATTGGCTTGCCTCTTTCACAATAGGACATGGTATAATTGCAGCCTTCACGGGCAGGGCTTCGCTGTCTCTTTGCGATCATCTTCATACCCAGGAGCCCTTTTGGATCAGTCATATAACATGCCAGAGCTCATGGCACAATTGCTTTTGTCCAACCCATGGAGCAGTGTTCTCCTCCCCTCGCAATGTGGCTGGATGCTGGAGACATCTATGAATTTTCAGCTGTTCTGTGCTACTCCAACCTCCCTTTCCAATCATAGTTGGAGCATCCTGTCTACAGCGAGGGGGGGGGCAGGTCTTCAATCAGGTGCCCCCTTGGTACCCTGCAGTTGCCTGCTGCCACCTCCTACAGAAGAAGGGAGAACATATCCGCTCTAATGAGCTCCCAGGTAGGCTGGTGCGAAACCATTTTCTAACGTGTCACAGGATTTCGAAAAGCACAGCTTCTATTTTGGTGCCTAATGTCTGCTTTCAACAAACATTCATTTCAGAGTCACTCGGTGAATTGTTCTCCTACATTTCCATCCAGCAGGCAGTCCTTTCAGCCATGAGGTGTGGAATCTCTGTTTGCCTGCCAGAGGAGGCTTTTGTGTGCATGCCGGCAATTTTAGGATGAAAAGAGATATCCACACAACTCGGGGTCCCAGCTTTGTCTACTAGGTATAACTCTCAGCCTGGAATCCTAACTCAAAAATACATAATGGCCGAGGAATGCGCACCAAATGTGTCTTTCAGTTGCAAATCTTTTAGTAAGTAACAGATTGAAAGCCAAAGCCATAGGCCAGCTTGGCAAACATTAATAACAGCGATAAGGCAGCATGCCAAATGACAACAGTATTCAATGCAGGCAACCATTCAATCTGCCGGCGCCACCCAATAACTCTCTCCTTAGAAAAAACCTCAGGAGGTACATATTAAGTTTTCTAAAAAGGACCACCCCACACATTATGATTCCTGCAGGAAACATTTGTGTTTATGTTTATGGTCGTGTTCCTGTATAGCACTAGTATTTCTCCCAGCAGTTACAATCTATGGAGCTGCCCAAATCTGGTTCAAGTTTTTTTTTCTGCTGTCAAGGCAAAAGAAGCCACTACTGGAGTGATCTCATTGAGCAAAAGAGATGCAGGTTCTGATAGATGCACAGAGAGAGAGAGAGAGAGAGAGAGAGAGAGAGAGAGAGAGAGAGAGAGAGAGAGCTATCCTCTCCACAAATTGGACAATAACAGCCCAATCCTATCCACGCGATATGCTGGAAGGTCTTGCAATCTGTGGTCATTGCTGCAGCTGCTCCGACGGTGTATGGCTCACTGCCAACAGCATGGCAGGTAAAGGGCAGATTAGGGAGGGGATCAGGCTGGGAGTGGGTCGTCCACGAGCATCAGCATCTTCTCCAAGGTATCCTGTCTTCTAATTGTGTGGCCAAAGTACTTTAGTTTTGCCTTAAAGATCTACAGTCCAATCAAGAGGAGGAGCCAGCAGAACAGGAATGATTGGAATAGCAGAAGGTAGGTTAGGTCAAAAGGAGATGGCATGGCAGGACATCGTCCCAGGTCTGGTGCTCCCAACCTGACCAGGAGGCACTTGGGTTCAGGATCATTATGATAAAGGTAAATAATGAAATGATTAACAACTTGGGTGGACAACATGATATTGCAATGGGATCACTGGACTGAGTAACATGACCTGAAAGGAATCTTCTTGTGCCAGTGCAAGTTATTATTACTGAATTGTGAAGGTTGGGGGGGGGGGTTCTCCTAAAGGGTAGGCATGTTGAGAAGAAAATGCCCTATGAGAAACACTGAAAGGCATCAACCCCAAATTGGATCAAGCAGCTGAGGGTTGCCAGAGTTCTCTGACAATATTCTAGTGGCCCAATCTTACCTAACTCTCCCATGCAGCAATGCAATGGCGCCAACATGATGCCATCAGAATCCCGCAGGGGAGGGAGTTGGCTTCTGGAGGCCTCCTCCATGAACATTTATTCCCTTCCCCCGGGGTATGCCCCTGGTGGGTTAACTCAGACCTGTGCCAGCAATATCACTGACACAAGTCTGCATTGACCCATGAAGGTGGATTGGGCACAGGAAGGGGATTAGGATTCAGCTGCCGCCGCCGCCGCCACCACCACCACCACCAAACCCAACCCCTTCATGGATCTGATCTGCCCACTCCCCCATCCCGCCTCCCCTGTCATCCTACTTGTGTCGGCGGGCCCTCTCTGGTCTGTCAGCACATGCAAGGAGACTCCAGCCTCCCCGCCAGCACTCTGGCAGCGCACAACTCCATGCCAGAATGCCTTTTGTGACTGCCATGAGGCAGTTTATGCTGGTGGAATGCTTGTTCTGCCAGCAGGGCAGCCCAATATGATTCAGCTGTAGTGTGTTTAACAGCTAATGAACAAGCAGGAATCTAGTCCGTAAACCTTTCCACTGCCATTTTACCTCCTTGCCAGAAAAAGCTTCATCTGCTACATTTCTCTATGTGTCAGGCAGGTGTTAGAAGAGCAGGGCCAGAAAAAAAGCTGGCAACCCTAGCTATGACAGGATTGACCCCTAAGCTAGTCATTTATCCAAGGCATTTGCCCAGATCAGGGAGTCCAAGCAAGCAACTTCTGCTTCTTGTATTGTTAATGGCTGGCCTGAGGAACCCATTTGTAGGATCTTGGGGAAAGCATATGAGAAGGTTGCTAAGAAACTGGAGGATACATCCACCAACATCTAGTGCTATCAACAGATAAGAGAGCAGATAAGGCAGCAGTACATGTGAGAGAAGACACATCTAGTAAAAAGAACAGGGTGCAGGGCCAGAGAGTGTGATGCTGTTGAGGCATAACAGTAAATGTTTGGACAACTTATGCAGAAGTGGGAGGAGATGCTTTCAGTAGGGAATGGACAACGGGGAAGGACAGAAGGGGCTTGTAAGGATAAAATAAGGCAGAGGAACCATCATGAGCTTGGTAGTAGATGTGGGGCAGAATGACACCCAGCCCACGGAACTCTTTTGGCTAATGCTGCCTTTAAGCAAACATTTTCTGGATCCAAAACATTAACTCACATTTGTGGGGAAAGACCCTATTGGACCAAGAACAGAGTTGGTCTGTGGTTCCAGCTTGTTCGGATAACCTTGTTTGATGCCCTCCTTTCTCCATGGCAGGTAAGGTTAGCCCAGTGTTTGATTTCAGCACAAGAGGTTACTCATCTTTCAGAGCTGTCTCTCGAGACAACATCACTCCTTGGAGCAATGTGTCAGTCAGCTGTGACATACACCTCCACCACTGCGAGCCAATTGGTTATTGAACTGTTGTTCTCTAAAGAGGCCCATCAGCAAGCTAGCGAGTGCGCCATCATTGGTATTTTGACCTCGCAAATAACACGCTGCCATTATTTATAGAAAGGGCAGTTTCCAAACACATCTCCTGTACCAGTCATGTTTGCATTGGGTGTAATTGCTTCCTTTTCTACTGCAATTGATTTTGCCAGGTCTCTGCTGCCCATCTCCCTGTCTAATTTGATATACCTCATTCTCTTCTGCATTTGTTAACATAGGATACGTTCTCTGGTAAAACAGAAGAGCAACTTGCTCAGCCTGTAAACCTATGCCGTTATTTTCAGAAACATACAAAATGTAAGCATGAAAGTGAAAATAAATAGAATAGCAAAAAAAAAGAGACATATTTAAGCATGATGCAATTAAATTGAAAAAATCGTGATACATAATGTATATTTTATATAAATAAAAAATTATACTTTAGGAAGGAGGGCACCTATAAATATAGGCAAGACTTTATATATATATAACTCCTTTCTTCCACGAAGTTCAAAGCAATCTATGAGAGTCTCCAATGTTATTTTCACAACAACCCTGTGAGGTAGATTAGGCTGAGAGAAAGGAACAAGCCCTGCGAGCTTCCTGTCTGAAAAGGACTTGAACCCAGGTCACCTAAATCCTAGTTCAGTATGCTAACCACTACACTGATTTGGAGCAGATGTGCTTTTGAGTTTAATGATCAGTATTCTGGGTGGATAGTGAGGCTTGTGTCATAACCAGGGTTTCCAGAATTGTGTTTGTCAGCTGCAAAACCAAAAGTATCTCTTGAAGTAACCAAGGATCAACAAGGTATCTCAATATTCCTTTAAGAGGGTAGTAACAGTTTGCATATATGTAGCAGGCTGGCTGATTCCCGATATTAGCTATACCATGAGCTGCCTTCATTGATATGTTAGCATCTTCATAAACAACTGTTCTCATTTCAATCCTCCTATGCCCGTTTGCAAGTGAAGGAGAAGAGGTACCTGGTCTTGGTGAAATAAAATCTGTAGAGGGTGGGAATGATAGATATGTTAAGTCAGCAACTGTAGGCTCTAGATACATAGGGAAGTCAAGAATGATACCCAATTCCTGGGGGAAAAAATCTAAAAGTAAGGCACCTATGCACACATACCCATTGGACACTGCATTGCTTACTTCTTAGTAAGCATGCATAAGCTTACACTGTTCATTGATTGGTTAAGTATAGGGGGGTTTTTTAGAACTGTTTTTACTCATGTACAAATTGATTCAGATTTAATCAACTAATTCATTTTCAATTTTTGATTTCATCACTTGTAACTCAAGCAACTAATTGGCTAAGATTTCTTTGCTCAGATGATCCCCT
This sequence comes from Plestiodon gilberti rubricaudatus, assembly GCA_026170595.1. Taxonomy (NCBI): domain Eukaryota; kingdom Metazoa; phylum Chordata; class Lepidosauria; order Squamata; family Scincidae; genus Plestiodon; species Plestiodon gilberti. Next base: position 129,010,728 of record JANXHW010000001.1, on the reverse strand, counting down.
TATCCCTGGTCATACTCACAACATGGTCTCCCATTCACATCTGGAGCCTATGGAGAAATGACTGCCCAATTGCAGAGGTGCCAGACTGAGACACATTTGCAGTCTCAACCAGGGGTGGACTGCAGAGGTCTGCAGACATTGGCAGACAGGCAGACAAGCCAGCAGTAGAGTGGAGCATGCAGTGGAAGTCCAACATCAGCACCTTGGTCAGCGCACTGTGGGAGCTGGAGACCAGAGTAACTTCAACTCCTGGGTCAGGGAACCAGTAACCTGCAATGCTGCAGGGATCTGTATGTGTCATACCATCCATTTCTCTGGATGAAACCTGTTCTCCACTGAAAGGGATGAGCTCTGTTTCGGAGAGGCACCCGAATTCAATTGGTTTGTTGTGCCTCTTGCTGTCCCTGAAACTGGCATGGTGGTGAAGAAGGACCTCCAATGCCAAGGGAGTTTGGCGGAGGAGTTTTTCTGCTGGAGGACATGGGCTAGGAAAGCTCTTCAAGAGCAAAGGAAGAAATCATCACAGTCCCTTGGGCTTCTTCCTCTTCGGTGGAAATCTTTAGCAGGGGGCTGCTTCAGTGGCTGCTTCATGAGATGGTCCAGTGAAAGTATCTCCTTCCTCACCACAAAATCCCCAGACTACTTGGGTCATCATCACACATATACATAACTCTATCCCTGCCATTGCTTCCAACATTTGTACAAGCCTGTTTTGTACATTAATATTTATACATTCATTGTTCTCAATCTGGTATTAAATGCCATGTATGGTATGCAGGCAGAAACTGAATTGTTTAACTGGACAAGCACAGCAAAGACATAAAAAGAGGCAAAAAAAAATGCCAACCCATGGGACATCACATGTGCAAGGATATTGCAAATGGATTTACTGGATTACTCAGGTTCAAGAAAGGAAACCCTGATCACACCACGCCATCAACTGATCTAATCCAAGTCGGGGGGGGGGGGGGGAATGCTACTGAAAGAGCCAAGACATTGTGAAATCAGTTGTTCTGCAGTCACAAGTGACTTCTCTGACTGTCACTATGTCATGCAGTGGTCAATATCCATCTGCCAAAGTGTTCAATTATGTTGTTCACAAGCAATAAATATAGTTGTCAGGACTGACATGCCCAAACCTTACCAAGCTTGGTTATTCTATGTTGAATGCATTAAGCTGCCTCATACCAAGTCAGGTCTTTCGCCCATCTAGCTCAGAATTGTCTGCTTCAACCGGAAATACCCTCCCCAGAGTTTTGGCTCTGGGTCCCTATCCCAGCTCTGCTCCTTGAAATCCTTTTCACTGAAGATGCTGAGGGCTGGACCTTGAACCTTCTTCAGCAGCAGGCAAAGCAGATGCTGTACCACTGAGCAAGGCATGAGGAAGTGATGGAAACAGCCTCATGGAGCTTTGGTTGCCTTTTCAAGGAGCCAAGTAGTGTAAATAAGTCCATACAGACTGCAAACCTATGCACACTTACCCAAGAGCATTATCCCTGAATAAACATGCTCTGCACCGACAGGCTATGTTTGCTCAAAAATTATAGCCACAGTTGAGTCAGAAATTGAGCACACTTAAAGATTCATTGAAATCAGTGGGACTGAAAAGCAGATTTAAGCGTGCTGGATGTATGCCTATGAAAACAGCAGCAATATTTATCCGCAGTGGCCCCATTGTTTTCAAACTCACACATGCTTCTTTCATTCCTGTCTCTCCCTCTCCCAGGCAGAATGTAACAAGCAGTTTCTAAGAAAGTCTCTTGGTTCCTTTGCCGATATACCTCTTCATACCTTCTGAGTGAATCCCAGCAAGAACATAAAATAGCCGTATAACTAATTCGCGGTGGTGAAAGGCTTGGAGTTTGAGTAAAAACAGAATGATAGCATTAGAGGATGAGGGCAACCTATTTGCTGTGAAATCTGTGCATGTTAATATATGATCTTTGACTTCCTTCTTTAAATCCAAGCCATTGTATTGTGCCTTTGACATGCTAAATATTTTGTCTTGTTTACTTTTAAAAGCAATCTCCAAAATATCTTTTGGTGGTAAATTGGTGGCACCTGGCCTAGATGGCTTGAAAAGGGGATTAAACAGATTTATGGAGGAAAAGTCCATCGCAGGCTACAAATCATGATGACTGTATGCAACCTCTGGGTTTTAGGGATAGATGAATTCAGATATTAATCTATCTCTGAATGCCAGATGCATGGGAGTGGCAGCAGGAAACAGGTTATCTTGTTGTGTGCTCCCTGAGGCATCTGGTGGGGCCACTGTGAGATACAGGAAGCTGGACTAGATGGGCCTTTGGCCTGATCTAGCAAAGCACTTCTTATGCTCTTAATTATTGATACATTTAGATCCTTGATAGCAGAGATCTAAGATATCTCATCTGGAAATGGGGTATATTGTTTCTGATATTTATCTACATTTGAGCAATATTGTGGACACAAGTGTAGGAATAGATCCGATACACTTACAGCTGATGCACTTACCCATATTCATGTAGAAGGGAGGTAGGCTGCACCCTGGATCAGGTAAGTCTGTCCCTGGACACAAACAACAGTAACCTAATTTAGCACCACAGCAGGCAGGAGAGGGAGATGGATAAAAGTTCCAGAGAGAAGGAGCAGGGTGAAAGGCACAGTGATTGCATACATTCTCATTGCCATGAAGGATATGGAAACAGTAATGCCTCTGAGTGAGGAGCTAACCACCATATCTTGGGGTTTGAGTCTCAGGGATAGAAGTTGTCTGAGTCATTCGCTGTAGCATGAGAGAAGGGTGGTGAGGCTAAGCAGAGGGGATGAAGGGGGAAGAGATCCTAAGTGAACAATGCACCTACTAGCCAAAACCAAATTAACGTTTTCCTCTTTGCAACCCTTACTGTAGCAGGATCAGTAGTGTAGCTGGTGGGGGTCCCATTGCCTCCCCCTCGTGGCAGCGGAGTGACCATTTTCTGGCATCTCCACTAGTGAGGGGGGCACGTGGCAAGACGGCAGCCCATGAGCTGGACCTTTCCACCCACCCTCGCCTCCATATGGCTCCAAATGGAGCCATTCCAGAAGCAAGGGCGATGCACAGTTGTGGGGGGGGGCGTCGAGCGGGTGCAGGGCGTCGTAAGGCATCGTCACAGGCAGCAGCCGAGCTAGCAACGCTGCTGAAGATGTCCCTCTGGACCAGTCTTGTCAGCTCTGAATCATACAGCTGCCAGCCAGCGGAAGTCATATCTGGAGATATGACTCCAGTAATCCCTGTGGCTAGTCCAGTGGAAGCAACAACACTTACAGTGCAATCCTAACCACCTTTCCAGCACCGGTGCAGCTGCAATGCAGCCCTGAGGTAAGGGAACAAATATTCCCTCACCTTGAAGAGGCCTCCATGACTGCCCCTGCACAGTGTGTGCCCTGTTGGTACGGCTACACCGGCACTGGAAAGTTGGTTAGGATTGCGCTGTTATTTACAGAAGTTATGATTAGGTATGACTTCCTTTCATCATTTCAAATGTCTTCCTCCATAAGACTAATGCATGGTCTTACCTCTTGTTCTGTCCTGTCACCCCTGCAAGTTATTATGGGAACGAAAAGGTTTGAATCAAGCTGTCAGAGCCAGTCCTGGACTAGAGCTCATTTAAGCAAGAAAAATATATAATTCCACAATGTCTGCAGTAACATTCTCTCCATTATACATCAAACGTGTCTGCGCTCTTGAAAGTTTAATCAAAGATGGGTCCCACAATGCAGGTGTACCATGGCCATGGTCTATTTAACAATCTCTCCTGAGAAAATTTGTCTCCGGAGAGATGACCCTTTAACCCCACCCCAAAGAAAAATAATAATCTTGAGATCCGTTTTTAGACGTTCCATCCCAAGGGTGCCGAGTGCCTATCATTATTTTAGGATACATTTCGTGATTCTTATAATCACAGATGCATAAAACATAACAAATTTTCCATTTCAGGCTTCTTGGCTTTAGATTATTCTTTTTTTAAAAAAAGGTAGTGTTGACCAAACTACACTGTTTGTTTACGTGTGCAGCTTATAGTGTAATTATTACAACTAACATGGAAAGCTGCTATCATAGAAAATTCTTTCTTTCACCTCCCTTCTTGCTTGATGAGATAGAGCTACAAGTTTGCGAACTACAATGGATTGCATGAACATCCTCTGGGATTCTTTGTTCATATATACTGCAAAAGGGGGTGAGGAAGGGATTGGCTGGCTTGCCTAAGACAAATGCATGGAGCATTACTGCACAGTAAAGAGGGAGTTTGAGCCCAGGTTCTACCAGACCCAGGATTCAGTCTACTACAATGGCTCTGGATCCCCCCCCCCCCACCAAATATACTGAGATCACATTTTAGGCAGCTTCCCAAATCAATACATCAGCCCCAAATGGAAGAGACATAGATCATCTCTTGGTTTATTGATGAGATACGTTCATAGTATCATGACCTGCAATAATAACAATTAAGGGAGCTGTGATGCTAAACATTATGACAATGTAGAAACACCCTGAATTAAAATACTTGACCCTAACAAAAATTCTACACTGCATTAATGGGCGGAAAGGGGGCAGCGACAAGATGCCCACAGTGTTCAATAAAAGCCATAACTAATGCGGTAGTATCCCTGTCTCCATATTTGTTGTGAATGCAAAGGGGCATGTGGGTGTTGGGGGAAATATTGAATTGTCCCCCATCCTACTGTTCTTATTTAAGATATTTTACCTTGCTTTCAACCATGAGAAGGGCCCCCAAGAGACATATTATCAATTAATAGCACAATAATCCAAAACAAAAATCAGAATCTAGCTCAAAATAATTAATTAACAATAGTCTTATCCCTGCAGTCCCCTGTGGTCCCCCTTCCAATAACAGCGAGGGGAACCTGCCATGGGCAGTGGTGTGACGCGCACAGCATCAGCTTCCAAAGCCTCTACCAGCACCAGTATGTTGGCAGCAGAGCTGTGTCATGGGTGGGGAGGGGAAAGGAAGGAGGAGTTTCAGGGTGGATTGGGGGAGGGCAAGGGGCAGAGATGGGGAGGGTGTAGCTCTGGCTTATGTCTGAGGAGACCCATAGGAAATTGGGCAGCCTACTGAGAGATAAGTAAAAATATTTTTACTTGCTTCCTGCTGGCTGTCCAATTGCCCCCCTCCCCACTATAGGTTGCAGTGCACACTCCGTCAGCACAGCTGCAAGAGGTGCCCATGGCGGGGGATAGGATAGGGCAGTCGATTGGGAAGGCTGAAGTGGGCGGGAAGGGAGAATGTCTAGATCAATGGTTCTCAAAGTGGTGGGTCGTGACTCACCATTGGAACCACAATCTGGCCTCTTCCCCCTTAAGGGGCAGGGACAGCATGGTGGCGACAGTGATCCCAGGTATTGCTGCTGTTACCGGGTGGGGGGGGGGGAAGCAGCCGAAAATGGGTTTTTTTTTTTTACTTACCTTGGCCTCCAGGGAGTGCAGGGACGCAGGCCTCCTCGATCTTCAGATTGCTGCTCTGTGGCGATTTACGACCACTTCCGGGTTTTGTGAAAACTAGAAGTGGCCGTAAATCGCCGCAGAGCGGCAATCTGAAGCTCGGGGGGGGGGGCTGTGGAGGGTAGTGCAAACCTCCCTGAACCCTCCGGAGGCCTCTCCATGGCGGGGAGAACTTTGAGAACCACTGGTCTAGATTGTATGTGCATTGAACATAAAGTGTGAATTTGGCTCTCAACGTTGCTGTTTGTGTGGTCTTGTTTTCTGCAGCACCGTACTGTTAGATGTTTCTCCGCTTGCCTCTGCATTCCGGGGGGCAACTGCTTGCCGGAATGCAGCCAGGGGCCCCAGCATCATTCTCTGATACGCGCAGGAAGCAACAGTTGCCAGGTTGTCATGACCAGAAACACCCTACAACTGTGATGTCACTCCCTGACATGTATGTAAGAGGGCAACTGTCAAAGGGGGAGGAAGGTCCAGCATTGTGACTGATGCTTTTCTTGTGCAGTTGCTAAATGTCAATTTTTTCAATTTTTTCCTAAGGAAAAGTGTTTGGTGACTGGGGACACCGTTGTTTGCTGTTGCTCTTTTGACTGTTTATTATAGATAGATAGCTATAATAATATAATAATATACAGTATTTATATACTGCGTTTCTTGGTCATTGGATTTCTCCTTCGACTTTAATTCAAGACGGTGTACATGGGCAGGCTTTTACAATAATGTTCTAATCTTTCGTAGAACCCTTCATTCTAGATGTTGCTTTCACAGTCCATCTCTCTCTCTCTCTCTCTCTCTCTCTCTCTCTCTCTCTCTCTCTCTCTCTCTCTGGTGTTCACCTCACCACGCTTCAGCTGACAGGGCAACCTTGACTCTCACTCAAGTGCAGCTGCAGTTCCACTTCCCCACAGAGGCTCTGCAACTTATCAGCTTGGCGTGCCGGCAGCTCTCCGAAAGACACAGACACTTCCGGCCGTCTTGAACTGCCGTCCTTCAGATCTTCAGGCATTTATGAGATGATTGCTCTACCAAATGAGCCAGATGTCCTGCTGATAGACAGACAGACAGACAGACAGACAGACAGACAGACAGACAGATAGATAGATAGATAGATTTTGTGTGTGTGTGTGTAGATGAGAGAGAGAGAGAGAGAGAGAGAGAGAGACAGACAGACAGACAGACAGACAGACAGACAGACAGACAGACAGACAGACAGACAGACAGACGTTTACATAGAAATAAATCAATAAATGGTTCCCTGTCCCCAAAGGGCTCACACTCTGAAAAATAAAATAAAATAATAGAAGAGACACCAGTAACAGCCACTGGAAAAGACACCATGCTGGGGTGAAGAGGGACAGTTGCTCTCCCCCTGCTAAATATAAGAGGACACCACTTTAAAAGGTGCCTCTTTGCCCAGTTAGCAGGCATTAACTTCCTTTCTTTCTGCTTCTTTCTTCCTTGGGCTACCACTTGCTAACCATAGGATACGATGTTCCCTCAAGCAGAGACAGTCATCGTGATCTGACCTGACCATAAAAGCAGGCTGCACGGAAAACGGTGTTCCTGTTTCACCAAATCAGCTGCCATCTGGACTACTTGGGCCTCATTTAGTGAACAAAGAGTGTAGCCTTGCCATAAATAGGGAAGGCTTTGAAAAGGCTGTAACGAAATGATGCCGTTCTTTCATTACAGAACCTGCTTTGAAAGTCTCCTTTCCCTGAAAGAGGTTGTGAGTATCAGACAGCGGTATCTTTCTTTGCTCTCCTCGGCTCTGCGTCAGATCTCCTTTTTGTACGCCAAATGGTTCTTTCCTCGTGCCTCCGCAACAGGCCCAGCCCAATAATAATAGCAGCTTGCATTTCTATTCCATATACTGCCTTAATTATTTCGTTTATCCTCGGGAAAAGGTGAGTACTATCAGGACTGAGTCATAACATTGCAAATGCTATGAATAACTCGGGGGTTCTGCCTTCTTGGGTATTGTTAGACTTCCAAAGACCATTTCCTATATACAAAGGTAAGTGCGGGGGGGGGGGGGGGGAGAAGAGAGAAGAGAATTGCCTGAACAATCTGGATGCCAGCCTGGAAGGAAGAGCTGAACAAATGACTAAAGCATGAAAATAGCCATGCGCATTCCCACTGCGATGGATGTTTTCCTATTTAAACATACCTTTTGATAGCCTCCCTTTCAATGAGCAGCGAATTGAACATGGGAGAGGGGGGAGTGTTTTGTGAGTCAAGAAACAACGATGCACAAAGTATGGATAGCAGGTAAAAAGAGAAAAGGAGAAATGGTATGAAGAACATAAGAAAAGTCTTGCTGGATTAGACCACAGTGAGTCTATCCAGTCCAGCATCCTGTTTCCCACAGTGGTCTCTAGGTAAGCTTACCATCATCCTGGAATCGAGGCAGGCTTCGGCCTGGTCCAGGCCTGAGCAGCTCCCAAGGATGCTCTGCGGCTGGCCAACGGGGTTCCAGCTTCGGTAGCGTTGTCGACCGGAAATTCCGGAAACCCATTGGCCAGCCGCAGTGCATCCTTGGGAGCTGTTCGGGCCCGGACTAGGCCGAAGCCAGGCTCGATTCCGGAACAATGGTAAGCCTACCTCTAGGAAGCCCACAAGCAGGAGATGAAGACAATACCCTCTCCAGCCATTGCTCCCCAGCAACTGCTATGCAAAGGCATTCTGAATCCAGAAGTAGATGTAGCCATCACGACAAGTGGCCACTGATCGACTGAATCTCCACAAAGTTGTCTAATCCCCCTTTGAAGCCATCTAAGGGTCCATCTACTCAATCTGGTTCATGTGTTGTTGGAGTGGGGGGAGCGATCTGGAGCAAAACTGCAGTGGAGGAGGTCAATGGCTTGGATACTTTGCCCTCCCTATGGTTCCAATCCGGATCACATGCACGCATGCACACGCATACCTGCATGCACACATGCTATTTACAGTACGGTAAAGTCCTCACTTAAAGTTATTTCTTTTGAAGTTGTTTGGTTTAAAGTTGATGGGGAAATGCCATGGGGACATTTACATTTATCATTTTTAGCCCATGGTAAAATTGGTTTCATTATAAGTCATTCCACTTAAAGTTGCAGTTTCCAAGAAGAACCTATCAACAACTTTAAATGAGGACTTCCTGTACTAAAAACACTTCCAGAAGCTAGTGACCATCACCATATCTTGTCACATATCCATTATCATCTTCCCCTTGGCTTCCACTGGTCTATGAGCTAAAAACAGCATCCCAAGGAAACTGAGAGGCAGAGTCAAGATCTCCTAGTTGCAAGGTTGAATTCTATTTCATGCCAGGACAGGCGTTTCCATAATTTAACTTGAAACAGGTGCTAGAAAATAGATTCAATTCTTTCCTGTCCAGGCCCATCCTGGATATCTGGAAATACTACTCTTCTTTTACCTGCATATGTCCTCCCCATTTAGAAACATAGAAGCTTGCAGGAGGTGAGACAATCCTTTAGTTTAGTTGCAACACATTTTTGAGGCAGGTGATGATAGCAGCTTTCCTCTAGATGTATGTTTGCTATATTGTGACTGCAGTAGGAATAGCAGAAATCGAGGAGAGGACACGTGAAAGGTTACGAACAGATAATGACTTTATTCTGCTCATCACAGCTTCCAGAGGTGTAAAACAATTTGGCATACCAGAGGGCAGAGCCCCCCCCCCACCTGAGCTGTCAACCCAGTTTTCCTGGCAAACCCCCCCCCCCCCCGAAATAGGTTGAAAGAGCAGACTGCGTGGCACATGTATGGGTTCTGGTTATAATTGAAAAGGGTTGAAAGAGTGGACTGTTGGAAAGCGGACCGTCAAAAAATGGGGGGGGGTGTTTGCCTGTAATTACCTTTGAGTCTGTGAAAGGTGGCTGCATAGAAAGAGGAAGCAGTAGTGCTCCCACGACCCTGCTAGAGATTCCTGTCCTGCCAGTAACTAGGACTACCAGTCCCAGAATCCCTGGAGGGAAAGTGATGTGATTTGCATCTTGGGAGGGTGCTTTTCCTGCAATAAATTATGCAGATAGCAAGAGTTTCCCACCCAGGATTCTGGGATTGTTGATAGCCACAGTCACAGTGGGAAAGGATGCTCTGCTGGGGCCACGGGAGCATCCTCTGCTACCACCACCAATGTAAGCTACAGTACTTGGGGGGGGGGAAGGAGAAGGGGGAGGTGGTGGCAAACACAGGATTGCTAAGGATCAAGACAAGTACAGGCTTGCTGAGAGTAGGCTGTGAGCAGGCCTGTTGTTTGCCTCGATGTTGTTCACAAGCATTCAAGCTGGGGTGTTCACATTTGTGAGAGTCCTCCCTTGAATGCCTGCAACAACTCTGCTTCAAATCCTTTGAGAATTGTGTAAGAGCCAGATTTAAAAGATGCATTGACATTGATTTCAGCTGAGCACTGTTTGCCCTGGTTGCTTGTGGTTCTTATAACTAGAAGGAAAGTCATGGTGGTTCACCCTGAAATGCAAAAAATAAAACCCTGCTAGGTTTAGATATAAACTGAAAAGAAAACCTATCATTAAGTTTCTTTTTCATCCAATTTGACACATGGAGGAAGGGGCTGGCATGTCTGTGCAGCTGTGCTCTTCAGTCTCAGCATCTCCAATTAATTGGGAGGCAAATTTTAATTTTTGATTAAAGCTTTAGTTGATTATTCTGCTTAGTAAAGTATACTGTTTAAAATCAACTAAAGCTTACCACCCAACTGGCATATATTCACAGTACTGTTTTTCAAGTGATTCTATTCATCTCCAATAAGAACATTCCAGACAGCAGTAATGGGGGAGTGCTAATAATCCCCCCCAACCCCTTACTGGGGGAATAATTTCATTAGGTTGTGTCTTGTCCCATCTCTTGCCAGTTTATGTGATGATTTGGAAAGCATAACTAAACTATCTTCTCGTCATTCCTTTCCATTTGCTTTGTGAACTTTTTCTGCGGTATAAGAATCATATCCCAAAAAATATAATCTAGAGACCCAGCACTTCCAATCCACATGGCTGTGACTGAGCCCTGAATGTGGGATTGAATCTGAAACCAGACAAGATGGGAATAAATAAAGGTGATTAATTGATGTGTGAAGGGGGGGGGGGGTTCTCCTACCATTGCTGAGGCCTTGAGCAAGCATCTCCCTTTCTGGAGAAAGGAGCAGGACAGGAGGCATGCTGGAGCTGTAAGGCAGTGCAAGAAACCCTTGCAAGGTGTTTGAGGCAGGCTTCTCAGTTGCCAAGGCCACAGAGACACTTGATACAGGGGTGGGGAAGGGTCCTAGACTAGAGTGCATGTGATGAAGGCCAGGAGGGATTTAAAGGCTGTGCCCGTGAGGCAGAAAAGAGGAGGATGTAGAGCTGAGGGCTCTCCAGAAGCCTCTGGAGAAGGAGGCAGAGACCCTAGAAGCTGTCCCAGAGGAGAAAGCAGAAGCAGGTATGGTATACCCCCCTCCTTTCTCCCTACACCTGACTGAGACACTAAATGGGGAGGGGCAACAATAACCACCCTGCCAGGATCAGGGGACCATCCCCCTGGCCTTCAGGTGAGAAGGAGGTGCTACAGGGCAAGTGCCAGTGAAGGGTGGGCTCTACAGTCCTCATGGTGGCGATCAATGTTGGCCCTGGCTGGAACAGGAGGCCTTCAGCAGGTCCCTCAGCCTCAGCTACGATATGCAGGTAGTGCTGATGCCCTGAGTGATTGGGGGGACTTAGGAGCTGAGAAATTAAGGACAGGTGCGAAAGAAAGAGCCAAGTCTTGACAACTGGAAAGGAGAGGGACATGGCGGAGAGTAGAGGCTGGATAATGAGCACATTAGTCGGGAGGGATGAAATGGGCAGCAAAGGAGGGTGGGACAAACTTAGCGACATTTTCAGTCCCAAGGCCTATGTGTGAATCTGAAAAGGAAAAGGCCACCAGTCATATTTCATACAGAGGGTGGGAGAAAGTCTATTGCTGGCCTAAAGCTGTAGCAGGACATTATTGCTTCTATTACCTGTTACAGTACAGGTGTGCCCCATATCCACTGATTCGCTATCCACGGTTTCAGTTATCCATGGATCGTGGAGACCCCCCCCCCAGGCTTTTACTTTTTTCCCAGTAAGCTTTGTTTCTTCCTTAAAGAAACAGCAGGTAGAATGAGACTAAGTACTAGAGAGGCTCTGCAAGGTTAACAGAAACCTTGCAGAGCCTCTCTAGGACTTAGTCTCGTTGTACTTGCCTGCAATGGAGGCTGCTTCTCTGTTTGTTTTAAGGAAGAAACAAAGCTTGCTGAAAGAAAAATAAGAGCTGGGGGGGGCAAGCATGTCTGCCTGCAGGGGAGGCAGGGTGGGGGGGCCCTCAGGAAACCATGGAGGGGGTGTTCGCTCTTATCCACGGTTTCAAGTATCCACGGAGGGGCCTGGAACATATCCCTAGCGGACATGGGGGCCCACCTGTACATTGTCTCGTTGCCACTTCTTTTAGACATTGGTAGTACTTAGGGAATAGCAGAAGGTATGGTTTGTTTGCTTGGTTTTTTTTATATTTTCAACACGGAGATAGGCAGATGCAACTACAGGACCCATCCCTTTCAGTAAAATCCTGTGTTGCCCAAATACTTTCCTACCAGGATCAGGATTCTTTCTTACTTGTGTCTGTCTCTTTAAGGGAGGCGTCAGTGGAAAAACAAAACAAAAACATTTCAGCTTTCAGTGAAACATGCTGAAGGAGAGGCAGCCAGGGAAATGCTGGAGGGAGAGCGCCAAGCAGGCTCCAGATCAGGATCAGCAGCGGAAGAGAGCAAAAGGGCAAAAAAACAAACTCCATTAGACTTTGCAAGCTGGAGGCTCAGCCACTGCCCTGAAGCCCCTCACAAGCTGTGGTGCAGCAGTTCTTTGTAAGAAAAAGAAGGCGGCGGATGGTGGCGGCTGGAACAAGGCTTCGTGAAGAGCCTCTCTCTGCTTTTGCTTTCAATTCCACCACCCTGGGCAGACTGAGAACTAACAAGGTGACCACATCAACTTTCCTTCTTCTTCAGGTTTTTTGAACTGGTTCTGTAGGTGGCCCCATCCCTGCTTTTCCTTGCGTGGAAACCTGCCTTCATTTCCAATCACTTTGCGGATTACTCCATTAAAGGCAAAGCTTCAGCTATTCTGTGAAACATCAGGGGCTCCACATTTCCCTTGCGATCCAATTTGTTCCCATCACCTGAGCCCATCCTGCAACAATGAAAGTACAGACTTGGAGCCTTTCAAGTCAAGAACAAGCGAGGCAGCGGACCTCTGAGTTTCGATTCTAAGAATTGTGCCCTTCAAGAAAGGAGAGCTCAACTAGAATGACGGGAATCCTTCCAGACTAGGGTAGCCTTTGTTATTCCGTATTGCAGCAAACACAAGACAGATGGAGTACCTTAGAGTTAGACCAGTGGTTCCCAAACATTTTAGCACTGGGACCCACTTTTTAAAATGACACATCGGGACCCACCTAGCTTTATGAGACTTTAAAAAAAAAGGTGATCTAGAAAGAAATATCGTTTATTTATTTACAAACAACATTTTCTTTATTTATTTGCTTATTTGCATAAAACAAAACACCTCAATCCATTTCTCGTAATGAGGCAGCTCTAATGAATAGCCTGACTGACTCGTTGACAGACTGGGGGGGGGGGGGACACCAGAAAAAAAGACACTCAGGGTGCAATCCAAACTTACTCAGGCCGCCGTTGTAATAAGCGGCCCAGCAAAAACGGGAGGCCCCAGAACGGAAAGGGGATTCAAATCCCCTTTGAATTCCCCTTTTGGAGGGGATTTGAATCCCCTTTCCTTTCTGGGGCCTCCCGTTTTCGCTGGGCCGCTGGTTACAACGGTGGCCTAAGTAGGTTTGGATTGCGCCCTCAAACATTTATCTCCCTATATTTACAGAAGCTTGCAAACTGCAGAAGCTCAGTTGTTTGAAAGGCAATTAGCAGCTATCTGGTTTTTGAATAGCCTCAATTACTTATCTGATCTTTCCATCACCCATGTTTTCATTGGAGGCTCTGCAGACCCCACCAGAAATCGGGTCGCGACCCACCAAGTGGGACCCGACCCACAGTTTGAGAAACGCTGCCTTAGACTAACACATGTATTTCAGCATAAGCATTCATGGACTACAGTCCACTTCATTAGAAACACAAAAGAGTGTTATCTTTGTATCTTTGGTTGACAGGTGTGTGTGTGTGTGTGTGTGTGTGTGTGTGTGTTTCACACATGGGGACAGAGAAAGAGGAAAACAATGTAAAGGTGAGGTCAAAGGACAAAGGGGTGGAAGAGGTACAATCAGCGGCCATTATTATATGGAATTAAGATGTAAACAAAAACGATGATTCACAACTGCAAGAATGGTAGATCAAGCAGTCTTCCTGGCAATGTGTAGTGGAAGATCCAGGTTCAAATCCCTGCTCAGCCATGAAGCTCCCTGAGTGACCTTGGGCCAGTCACTATCTGTCAGCTTCACCTACCTCACAGGGTTGTTGTGAGGATAAAAGGAGGGGAGGAACCATGTACACCACCCTGAGTTCCTTGGAGGAAAGGCTGTTTAAAAATGTGAAAAAGAAAGAAAAGAAATTTCACTACAGTAGTGAGGTAGGAACAATGGTTCCCTATCATGACTCAGACCTGTGGATGAGGCCAAATTGCCATGGAATGCGAGAGATACAGTGTGTTCCTCTGATGAACTTAATACATGAAATAAATACAGTGATCATGTACATCAGCAAAACAGATGATTAGTCTCCCTGGCTGGGTCCTGTCTTTCTTAACACTAAGATATTAACACTAGGCAGGAAGGGTAAAACATCTATTGGAAATAGCACAAATGAGGTGTGCTATTTTATCATACCCAATTTACATACATCATTTGCATAATCATACTCTGCATGATATTTACATTCCAAGCTTAGGATGTTATGACACATACATTTGGCAAAGATAGTCATGTAAGCAGGGATCCTACGAGAATCCAACTGTATGCTTCACCACAGGGATTTGAACTTGCAGACGCTGAAAAAACACATCACCTCTGTGGCTTCCTCCCTAATTCAAACTCCAGTTGCCTCCAGAGTCCAGACACATCCATCTTCAGGGCACTTTTACTCAATCAGATTTGGGTGGCTTTTTTTTTCCTCATTTGTTTTTCTCATTCTTAATGTTAGCCATTGAGTAGCAGTCAGTTTTCATACATTCAAAAGAAGGGTGGATTAAAAAATTTACATTAATTGATTTAAATTACCATAATCTGCAATGTGGTGGTCACTCGCTTAGATGACTCCAAAAGGAGATTAGACACATTAATGGAGGAGAAATCTGGCAGTGGCTATTAGCCATTACGGTTCAATTCATAGACCAGGGGTGGCCAACCTTCCACCATTAGGGCCTCTGTGTTCTTAAGAGTTGTGTAGAAGACAGAATCTTGGCAGCTGTAAGTGCTGATGGTGCTGCTAAAGCAGCTGCACCTGCTGAAATGCCCTCACCTATGCAACCATTTAAAGGGCCAGCATTCATGTTGAAAGGTTGGCCACCACTGTCATAGACTATCAGAGGGGCAGCGCAATCCACCGTAAGGATACAGCCGGCGGCCCAGGGCCACCGGCCGAATCCTGTGCACCAGTGACTGTTTTGCTACCGGGCCAGAGGTCTCCTCAGGGAAGGGGAGGTTCGTCCCCTTCCCCAGGTGTAAATTCCGGCAGGGCCGATCAGCCTCCTCGGATTTCTACCAGCTAAATAGCTGGTGGAAGTAGAGGACACCGTGTAACGACCTAGCCGGCCCGGCGGGGACCAGGATATGGCCAAGCTCATCCCCCACCCCTCCCGGGCCGGCTACACCAATGGCCCCCCTCCCTTGCCCAGCGAACCGCCCCCATGCCCACGAGATCCTGGCTTACCTGGTCCGGCGGCCGCTTCAGCAAATGTGTTCCATCGCCGGCTGGATCGTGAAGATTGCGCTCGTAATTTTGTATCTGTTAACAACTGCTAGAGTGGTTCTAAGGAAGTCCTTAGAAAAACACTGTACAGTACTCCCCCCATATCCGCTGGGGATATGTTCCAGGCCCCTCCGTGGATACTTGAAACCATGGATAGGAGCGAACACCCCCTCCATAGTTTCCTGAGGGGCCCCCGCCTTGCCTCCCCTGTGGGCAGGCATAACCCTAACCCTAACCCCAGCTCTTATTTTTCTTTCAGCAAGCTTTGTTTCTTCCTTAAAACAAACAGAGAAGCAGCCTCCATTGCAGACAAGTAGTACGAGATTAAGTCTTAGAGAGGCTCTGCAAGGTTTCTGTTAACCTTGCAGAGCCTCTCTAGGACTTAGTCTCGTTCTACTTGCCTGAAATAAGCAGCCAGGCTGCTTCTCCTGTTTGTTTAAGGAAGAAACAAAGCTTACTGGGGAAAAAAGTAAAAGCCTGGGGGGGGTCCCTGCGATCAGTGGATAACTGAAACCGTGGATAGCGAATCCGTGGATATGGGGGCTCACCCGTACTTCTGAGCCTTCAAAGAAAAAATGGCAATTGAAAGCCCAGGAGGTTCTGAAATAGGTTACATGGATTTTTTTTTTAAGTATTTAGTACAAGTTTCTTTATCCCTACATTTATATCTCACTTTTCTGCCTCCAAAGACGCTCCCAAGGTGACTTGCAACTTGCACATGTAAAAAAAAAATACAAATATAACAATACATTTATGTTTAAAACATACCTGTGTAAAACAAGCCCAACCAAATCATAACCCAACTAAACTGAGAACTGACTGAAGAGCGAGGAAGCAGGAAAACACACAAATACTAGTGGGGTAAAGTGATCAAAATCCCTGCTGATTTTTGCCAGCCAGAGGGCAAACAAGCCTCCAAGGGAAGGGAGTTTGCAACTGTCTTCAAAAGGGAAATTGCAACTGACGTTACTCAGTTTGCAAATCGGTAATCAAATGTAATATGTCTCTTATAATGTAACGTAGATGATACATTTCTGTCTCGGTTGCAAATTCCCTGGTTACAGTTTTGTTTATCATTGTTGCTTTCGTTTGTTGGTATGTGTTATTTGTTCAAAACAGTAATAAAAAGCCATAAAACAATAATAAAAGGAATGTTGAAACATATTCACTGTTAAAATTGAACCTCCATCTTCGGAAGCATAATGCTACTGAATACCAGTTTCTGGGGAACAACAGTGGGAGAGAGAAATTGCCTTCATGCTCTTCGGGTTTCATGCTTTCTTTCTAGAGCCATTTGTTTGGTTGCAGTGGAAAGCAGGATATTGGGCTGGATAGATCTTTCATCTCATCCAGGAGGTCTCTCCTTTTAATTATCATGGTTTAAATCACCAAGAAAAAAAGATAATCTAACAGCACAATCCTATGCATATCTAGGCCAGCGGGTGGCGCAGCGGGTTAAACCGCTGAACCATAAGCTGTCGATCGAAAGGTCGGCAGTTCGATCCCCGCGACGGGGTGAGCGCTCATTGCTTGGCCAGCTCCTGCCAACCTAGCAGTTCCAAAGCATGTCAATGTGAGTAGATAAATAGGTACCGCTTGCGGGAAGGTAAACAGCGCTCCGTGTTCCAGCTGCATGCTACGCGCTGCGGCAAGGAGAGTCATGCCTGCCACATGACCATGGAGGCGTCTTCGGACAACGCTGGCTCTTCGGCTTTGAAATGGAGATGAGCACCACACCCTAGAGTCGGACACAACTGGACTTAATTGTCAGGGGATACCTTTACCTTTTATGCATATCTACTCAGAAGTAAACCCAAATGAGTTCAATGGAACTTACTTATGGCGCAATCCAGCGCAATTAAAGGCCACAATTAAAGCGCATGCTCTGCCAGCCTAAGGAGTTGAAAATCTGCCGTAAAAATCTGCTCCTTTCAAGTAAGCAGCGCGGAGACCAGCGCCACTCACTCCGCCGTCGACCAGGACCCGCGCCGGCCGACGCATGTAAGGCCTGCACCGATCGGTGCAAGGGTGTGGGGAGGGCGGGAGGGCCATTGGTCAGCCCGGGCTGGGAGGAGGTTAGTTATCAGTGCTGGGTTGCACTGATATCCCAAACCCCTTCCTGGGTTGGGTCAGCCTTACATGGCCTCCCCAGACGCAAGCCAGCTCCAGAGCTGACGTGCATCGGAGGAGGCCCACACCAGGGGAAGGGGATATTCGTGGTGCAGCCCGCAATCGGCCTAGGATACAGCGGCTGGCTCTTTAAGCTGGCTACCGCATCTTAGGCAGGATCGGGCTACCCATTGTGAAAAAGATTGTACCCTAAGTCACAGTTTAAATCAAGTGCCCATTCTGTAAATTGTGCATTTCCTGAACAAGAGTTCTGTGCATTGTAGTGCTGGTATAACAGCATCCTGATCTCACACACACACCCATCACCATAGCATGCAACGCGCACCTCCATGGCACAGCTGCATGCTACAGCATGGTGGGGGATAGGATTGGGCTGTTACTGACTCACCAGTCAGGCAGTACAGATGGTCTAAGGTTTATTAATCCTTCATATATTCTGGAACGTAGCCCTGCATCTAAGTGGCTTTATTTGAATCTCCAGAACGGAGATTCAAATCCTCTCCAAAAGGGGATTTCAAAGGGAATTTGAATCCCCTTTCCGTTCTGGGGTCTCCCGTTTTCACTGGGTCGCTGGTTACAACGGCAGCCTAAGTAGGTTTGGATTGCGTCCTAACTAACCTGTTAGTTGAACTAACAGTTGAACTAACCTGTCAATCCTAACTACTCAGTAGACTGGCCTTCAAGCAGTACATGTGTTTCTTTATCTAGCTGCCATAAATAATCTTGCTCCTCCACACCTACCAACTTGCCTGAAGGCCCACTAATAAGCCACTTTCCCATGATTGTGCAGCTCCAGTAATAATTTGGAGAAGCAAATTACAGGCCAGTGACACCCTCCTGCTGCAGTACACATGAATCAGTCCTAGGCAGGGTTGCCAACTGACTGAGGGGATAAACTGCCGGGCTGCAGCGAAAGGATCTGTGCCCGTAGCAGCAACTTGATCTGCAGAGATGAGCCAGCAAAGCTTTTCATGGCATGGAGATAAGCATGATTGCCTCCTTCTGCAGATGATCAAGCTGCATTTAAAGACATGACAACAAGGGCTGGTAAAAGTTGGCAATTTGGTCATAGGATTCTGCCCAGTCAGTGACTGTATATGGAGCACTTTCTCTCAGCCCAATGGTTCAGTAAGTTCAGCTAGAGGGACCTTGGCCAATGGTTAATCTACAAGGTAAGATCAGCAGATACACAGACCACAGCGCTCTCATTGGTAGCCCCCAATGATGATAATCCACCAGCATGCAACTCCGCAGAGCTTCAAGAACCCATCTAAGCAATATGATTACGCCAGGAGCTGCAGGATGGGCATGAATATGTGAAACAGGCTATTTACGGTGCAATCCTGCGCAAGTAATGCATGGCCAACCTAAATGGCCGGCCTCTGCAACCTGTGCGCATTGCAGCTTGCACCATTTGTCATTTGGCATTTGTCAGGAAGGGAGCTGCAGCTGCTTCTTTTTCTTCTTCATAGTACTAGTAGTAGTAGTAGTAGTAGTAGTAGTAGTAGTAGTAGTAGTAGTAAGGTAAGGTAAAGGTGACCCCTGACAATTAAGTCCAGTCGTGTCCGACTCTAGGGTGTGATGCTCATCCCCATTTCAAAGCCGAAGAGCCAGCGTTGTCCGAAGACGCCTCTGTGGTCATGTGGCCGGCATGACTCTCCTTGCCGCAGCGCATAGCATGCAGCTGGAACACGGAGCGCTGTTTACCTTCCCGCAAGTGGTACCTATTTATCTACTCGCATTAACATGCTTTGGAACTGCTAGGTTGGCAGGAGCTGGCCAAGCAACGAGAGCTCACCCCGTTGCGGATTCGAACTGCCGACCTTTCGATCGACAGCTCATGGTTCAGCAGTTTAACTAACTTTATTAGGACTGCCTAAAATGTCACACAGTGCAGCACAGTTTGAGCATATTATACCAACCCGGCAAAAGTCAGAAAATTAATTCCTGACATGGAGGAAAAAGGGAACCAAAAGTATCTAAGAGAGGGTTTTGGCACCTTAAAGACAAACAAATTTATTGTAGCATAAATATGTTAGGGTTCCTAAGACTCATTCTTATTTTTGCTGAGACAGACTAACACCAGCGATGCCTCTAAAATTCGAGCCAGAATCTCCCAAATGCCTACTCTTCTTGGAATACAAAACTTTCATTTCCTCCAGCGCAGTTAGCAATGCTCCCTCCACCCCCTAATCCAATCATATGTCTGTTTAAACTGAAGCCATGTTGATGGGCTAGCCCAGAAAAAGGACCAATTCCTAGCCTTTCTTCTTCCCCTGTGGGTAATCATTAGCAATCAGACAAAAATTCCCTCACTGCCGCCAGAGCTGCTGTCTTCTCTAATCCCAGTGGGAGGATATTTTTCTATGCAATTGATTTATACAGCCAGGGCTACAAGACATGCAGGGGTTGGTGAGGAAATGGAGGGGAGAAAAACCACTGAATAATTGCTAGATCAAGGGCAGGATTTCAGAAATGCACCATTGGACTCGTTTAATGAAAAGAATATTTGATAGAAATGAATAAATTAACCCTACCAAGGACAACGACGGCTCTCAAGAACTTGGCTAAGGAAGCAAAACTATTACAAAGCAACGGTGTTATGTAGGGCTGTGTGGATCAAGAGGCTCCACATCGCATCTGGCACCTCTGTTCAGTCCTCCTATGCAAAAATCCTCTCTCTCTCTCTCCCTCTCTCTCTCTCTCTCTCTCATGGTTCCAACCACGGCATGCCCTTCTTTAAATCCCTACACCAGCTTCCTGCCCACTTTCAGATCCTTCATAAGCTTCTCGTCCATTCCTTCAAACTCCTCCATGGCCTTGTCCCCCATCTCTCTGCCGTCAGATTCCAACAACACATGACCTTGTTCACCCAGCTCCACCACTCGCGGCCACTCAAAGGTGTCCTGCTCCCTTAAATGATTCCACAGTTTCTTCCTTGCTATGTCTGGAAGTTCATCCCAGAATGCTTCAACAATGATGACTCTCTTATTGAAATTCCTCCTCAAAACCCATCTTTTCAATGAAATCTTTCGCCCTACCCCTTAGTCGCCATACTATACTGTGACTAAGGCCCCGATCCTATTGGGGCCTCATGCTGACGAAACTAGTGTTCCAGCAGCGCACAGTCCTTTACGGCAGTGCAAAAGGCAGGCAGCTCTCGCGCACTGCCAGGCTGCTGTCGCAAATGATGAGAGTCACAGAACACATGGAGGCTCTGCAGGCCCCAGTAAGTTGGCAACAGGAGTGAGCTGTGAGCAGAAGGGGGTAACAGGGCATGTTGGGGGAGAAACCGGTGTGTGGGTCAGGGGAGGGAGGGGATGGATTTGGCGGCAGTTGCGCATGCTGGATATTTTTACTTACCTCTGGCAGGCTGTCTAATCACCCCCACCACCATATCATGCAGTGTGCAGCCTGCGTTGTTGCAGCTGCTGTGTACAAGAAATAATTGCATAGTCTTCCTCAGTCTTTCCTGCTTCCACTTCCCTCCCCTGTTATCTCCCTAGCATTTCTTTTAGATAGCAAGTCCTTCAAGACAGAGTCTGTCTTCTCACTCTGTGCAAAGCAACATACACCCAGTTGATGCTACAGATCAATATAAATAAAAAATCAATCAATTAACCTTCCCCCCCCTTTGCTTTTCTGCATTTATTCATTTGTCATTGGACGACAGGTGGTGAAGGGATAGCTCAGGACCATCTTTCCATTATCATCATTGATGCTGTCAGAGAAGGATAAAAAAAATTGACAACAACCAGGAGAGTAGCAGAGGCCCCACCTTCCATTTGCCCTTCTGCTGGCATTTGAGAGAGGGAACAAAACTACGTCTGCCATCAGTTGCTCCAACGAATTATTAAGGCTGTTGGCATGTGATTCGTACGCATTTGTGATAGCTGTTCTGCACCTGGTTCAATGTAGTTGGCTTGTGTTGTTTCAACTCTGTTCACTGCCTTGGGCATGCAAATAGAAAGGAGGGAAATAAATTGCATAACCAACAAACATGTCCCAGGTGCAAAAATCCAGTCGCCTATAATTGGGTGTGGTGGGAACAGCCTGTCTTGATGTGGGCAGACCACCATGCTGCATGTGGGGATAAATCCCACTCAAACCACTGACCCAACTAGAAAAGAGTGGAGTCCAGTAGCATCGGGTTGATGGGGCAGGGGGGTGGGGGCCCCCGGGCGGCACACCGGCAGGGATGACAAGCACCTTGAAAAAGGTGCATGCTCTTTGGCCCGCCCACCCAACTTAAAGTAAGTTGAAGTCACACATTGATGTATTAGCTCTGCTAGAAGACAGACTACATCTGTGGACATATGCAGGAGTTCATAGAATCCCATGCAGTTGTGAAAAATGTTACATCGGAACCACAAAAAGAAGTGTAAACACATGCATAAAGGAACACCAGCGATATTTAAGGTTGGAACAAGCTGATAAATCAGCTATTATGGACCATGCATTAAAAACTGGACACCAGATTAACTTTGAGCACCCCCAAGTTATAGTTAAAACCAAACAATATCGTTCCTGTCTGAACAGGGAAGCAATTGAAATAATAAAACATCCAACTGCAGTAAATAGGAAAGGGGAATCTGTAGAGATTAGCGATAGTTGGCTTCCAGTCATCAAAAGGTCTCGCACTTTGACAGATCACAGAACAACAGGAAACCGAGATAAAGACTGCTTTAACATCGCAGATAATTTAGCACCTAAGTAATTTTCACAATGCGTGGCTGTTTAAGCTCTCAATGATCGGCTGCACAAGGGAGGGCTGTTGCGCTTTGCTGCCTCATTTTATATCTGAAAAATCTTTGTAGCTATGGGACTTGGTTACAAAAATGGTAGTATGACTTTAAGGAACCTGGCAAAGGCAGCAGTTCATCTTTCAACTGTTAACAACTTATGCTAAGAAGAACTAGAGCAGACAGCAAGTTGCTGCACCTTTGATAATGCTCCTCATGGTTTAGGACAGTGGTTCTCTAACTCCTGGGAAGGCCCGTCACTGCTCTAAGTGGCAGTGGGGCCTTCCCAGGGATCGCGATGACGCATCCGGGATCGCGCCGCCGCCACCACCACCGCGGACTAAAAGGTCCATTTTACCTGCATTGGTGGGCAGTGGATGTCCGGCGGGGTGTGTGGGGAGCCTGCGGACCCCTCCGCAGGCGTCCCCAAGCATCAGAGCAGCGCTCCGACGCAATTGCAACCCACTTCCGGTTTTATGCGAAACCGGAAGTGGGTTGCAATCGCGTCGGAGCGCTGCTCCGATGCTTGGGGAGGCCTGCGGAGGGGTCCGCAGGCTCCCCACACACACCGCCGGACATCCAATGCCCACCAATGCAGGTAAAACGGACCTTTTAGTCCGCGGCGGCGGCGCGATCCCGGATGCACTGACATCGTCACCACGGGTTGCTATGCCCCTTAAGGGTGTAGCAACCCTTTGTTCCCGGCTGGGGCGTCATGATGCCCCAGTTCGGGTAGCACTGGTTTAGGAGCAAAACGTTAGGACAACCCCTTGTTCTCTTGTTAACTTAATAAAACAACCAGAACAACCTGGAAAATGCTTTCTTTTATTAATTCATAGATATGTACCGGTCACGAAATCCTCAGAACATACATTAGCAGCATTCTTTTACACCCCCTTTCTGATGATCCCTTGAATGGAATTTGCCTTCTTTGCAACTGCCATCTAGTGGGTCAATATTTTCACTGGCTTATCCATCATGATCCCAAGATCTCCTTCCTGGTTGGTCACCAACAGCTCAGACCCCATCAGTGTATATGTGACATTGGGATATTTTTTTTTGACCCAATGTGCATCACTTTACATTTATAGACATTGAACCATATTTGCCATTGTGTTGCCCATTCACCCAGGTTGGAGAGATCCTTCTGGAGTCTGGTGACATCTGCAAACCTGACCACCTCGCTGTTTATCCCTAACTCCCAGATCAGAGGTGTTGCTGGAGGGGGGGGCAGTACTGTAGGTTCCGCACTGTTCCACTCCCCGTTTACGTCCTGGTACAAGGTGACCCCCCCCTCGCCGTCGCAGCCGTTCCATGTGGCCGCTGCGGTGAAGGCAACGGGCAGGAGACTCCCTGCTCATTGCCTTCGCCGCATGGAATGGCTCCAACAGCGAGGGGGCGGGGCCATCTCATACCAGGGAATAAATGGGGAGTGGAACGATGTGGAACCTACAGCACCGCCCCTCCTCCAGCTACGCCTCTGCTGCAGATCCTTTATGAACAAGTTAAAAAGCACCAGTCCTGCTACAGATAGGACAGAGCAGACCTCATAAATGTCAGTCCATCAATGCAACCCAGCATCCCCCCTCATTTTTACTGCACCCATTTAAATGGAAAAATAATAACAGTATTTTACATTCTGTTATTGCTCTTCAATTGCTGTGTAAAGAAGGTGCTGCCTTGGGCGGCTGATAATTGGCCAGCATGCTTTTCAGCCTGAATAAGACTCTGCACCGTCACCCTAAGCCTCAAGGGTTTGCTCTCTGACTGAAAGCTCCTAACCTATAACTGTCAGTCCAGTAATCCAAGAAGTCAACAGCCGTTGTTTTTCCTTTTGCTCAAGGTTTTTGGTTCTTATTTAAACATAGAAATTTAGAAGCAGGAGAACTCTCCCGCTCCTGTTTCTCTTCTCACCAAGTTTCCATCCCTCTTTGTGTATACAAACCAACCCTTGTTCTGCCCCTTTCCATGTTCAAAACATATCCTTTTAATGACTGTTGGCCAGAGATGTTGTTTAATTGACAGATCTTCAAGACATTACAAAAGCTCAGAGCCCTTACAGCCCAATCCTGTGTAACTCTTGCACCAGTGTAACAGTAGATCCACCAGTGTAAGTGCACTTATGCCAGTGTAACTTGTCATACGCCAATGGACACAGGATGGATGTCACAGGGCATAACCCCCCTGGGACGCCACGCATGCGCAGTTCAGATGCAGGACGGATGCCAGTGCAACTCTGCCGGTGCAGGGGGCATTCCGGGAGTGTCCAAGTGCCCCCAGAATGCCCCCTGCACCGGTGGAGTTGCAGCGGAATCTGTCCCATGTCCAAACTGTGCATGCGCGGCATCTGAGGGGGGTTGTGCCGGTGTCCGTCCTGTGTACATCAGCGTGCGGCAAGTTATACTGGCATAAGTGCACTTACACTGGTGAATCTACTGTTACACCAGTGCAAGAGTTACACAGGATTGGGCTGTTAGTCATCTTACTAATTTGGGCCATGTGGAATTTTAAAACAATCCAACTATGACATTCCAAAGGACTGGGAAGGGAGGGGGGGGTCCTCAGCTTTCTGAAAATGCATATGTCTTAATGCTGAGCATAGTAGGAGTCAGAGGCTGTAGCAAGTCAGAGATTTCTGGGATTCAGCTTGGGGCTTGTTTGAAGAAGCCCACACATCCCTCATTTTCTTTCAGAATGCTACTAGGTTCACAGAGATCAAACCACAGCTACTTGGCCCCCTTTACTTATGAAATCTTGCTGAAAGACTCCTACATGAAATTGCATTTTCAGGGCCAGAAGTTGGATATAAATCAGTGCAAGAGACATCATCTCTCACTTTCTATACTAAAAGGCAGAGTTATTAGCATAGGAAGGTTAGCTAAGGACTTCCAAAAACAGCAATATATTAGGGATCCCGTCACAGGAGATGTGGGGAAAGATTCCTGTGCAGGATGTAACTGAAAGTCTCAAAAACGGGTCTGAAGAAGGGTTCAGAATGACTCAGCACATTAGGCCACATCAATCCTGGGCTGAAGCTCGGGTTGATAATATCATTGATCGGTATCCATTTACCAATGACCCAGCGCTCCATCACTATGATCACTGTTGCCCCCATGGAAGAAGGAGAGGGAAACTGTGTAGATGCTGGTGTTAGCAGTAATGGCATGATGGAGGCACGGCAGATGTCTATTATATCTTTGATCTTTGCATGTGTTCCAGGTAAGGAGACATCCAGTCTGGAAATAATCTTGACCTACTCAATGATTTCCAGACATCCAGCACAATCATATGGCATACCTGGATAACTTTGAAGATTAGAATTAATGGGTTTTGCCCATCCCTACTTGAGGTCAAGTATAAGAAAATGAAACATGTATGTGAGAACTGCCACATTCTCATAAATGACATCTACATGGACAACATATTAAGCAAATAACTGCTGCTGGCTATTCGGAATACACTTTTCATATGGGAACTTTTGAACTCCCAAACTGTGTGCATCTAAACTCAGCTGTGTAGGTTGAGTGCTGCCTGAGCTTGGTTCTGATTCACAATAATATGTGTTTGCCAATCCAAAACTGAAAATATTCATACCACTGCCAAGATCATTGCTCTGTTATTCTACAGCAGGGGTGGCCAAACTTTCCCTTTAATGGTTGTATAGGTGAGGGCATTTCAGCAGGTGCAGCTGCTTTAGCCACCCCTGTTTTACAGGATGAAGATACAGTATAGGGATACTTAGCTTTACCAGCATCCCGGAATCGAGGCTGGTTTCGGCCTAGAGCAGACCCGAGCTGCTCCCAAGTGTGTACCGCGGCTGCCCCACAGCAGTCGTGTCGTTGACCGGAAGTTCCGGAAGCGAGAACCCATTGGGCAGCCACAGTGCACACTTGGGAGCGGCTCGGGTCTGCTCTAGCCCGAAACCAGCCTCAATTCCGGCACCCTGGTAAGGCTAAGGATACTGAATCATGAGGGTCGAAACCCACAGAAAAAAATGGCTTCGAACTCTATCAGCCTTCCACCTTGCATCTCTACTATGCTTTTTCAGGAGAGGCCTCTGATTGGTTGTTAGCCACTAGCCACAAGGGTGTACTGCACACTCTGCCAAAATCCACTATGAGTTCGAATTCAGGATAATGAACAGCAACTGAAGTTTCTGAAACTATGTTTATTAGAAGAAGCTACTGCTAAAAAAGTGCCTCTTAAGAAAGGTAGGTCGGCCAATAAAATTGATCCAGGCTTTGTATGTCTGCCTCATATCTTAGGTAATTGGATCTGGCAGCTGCCAGAGCTCACTTTAAACTGAAGCCCTGGGCAATGTCAGTTCAACGAGCTCAGGTAGTTATTTAGGAAAAGCAAATGACTCTTTATAACAGGTGGTGCTGGGGTGGGAAGAAAGATTGAAAAAGGGCCTCCATTGCAGAACTTCTTCCAAGGGGGCCACCGTTTTGCACCTACCCATGGGATCCCTGTCAGTAACACTAGATCAGCTGGTGTTAGAAACAGGAAAGATTTTGCCAAAGGCCAATGGTGTCGACTGTCTCACATCCAGGATTGAATGACAGTATTAAAGGGTTGAACTGAAGGAGACTTTCAGCATGGGAGTCAATGACTTGACTCGGATTTGACCAGGAGATTGTAAAAGACTCGAAAGACTCAACTCGAGCCTTTTACGACAAGTCGGATTTTATTCAGGTTTAAACCCATTTTCCTCATTAAATAGATAGGGACTCGCAACCAAAGTCTCAGGACTTGGGGGCAAAGACTTGGGACTTGACTCGAAACTTGGACCCAGAGAACTGGGACTTGACTCGAGACTTGGAGTCAGAGACTTGATCCACATCCCTGGAAGAATCTTGGGACTTGAGACCGAGGGGACCCACTCCATCCTTTAGGGCAGTGGTACCCTAACTGGGGCGTCGCAACGCCCCAGCCGGGAAGAAAGGGTTGCTATGCCCTTAAGGGTGGGCAGTGGGTGTCCCTCGGGGGTTGCGGGGAGCCTGTGGACCCCTCCGCAGGCCTCCCCAAGCGTCGGAGCAGCGCTCCAACGCGATCGCAACTGACTTCCGGTTTTACGCGAAACCGGAAGTCAGTTGCGATCGCGTTGGAGCGCTGCTCCGACGCTTGGGGAGGCCTGCGGAAGGGTCCGCAGGCTCCCCGCAACCCCCGAGGGACACCCACTGCCCACCAATGACGGTAAAAACGGCGATCCCGGGCGCAGCGGTGGCGGCGGCGGCGCGATCCCAGGCGTGTCATCGCCACTCCAGGGAAGGCCCCGCTGCTACTTAGAGCAGCGTAAGGCCTTCCCAGGAGTTAGGGAACCTCTGCTTTAGAGTCTATATAGACAGTTGGAAATGTTTACTTGCTGGCATCCTCAAACACCCCTCTCTTGGCTCTTGATTTCCTGTCTTCACCACAATGCCGGTCCCTGAGGTGGCAGCAGATACATCAGGAAATATATGATAAGCATTACTGGAGTGCATGTCTCAAAAACAGAGCACTACTGTTTAACTGGGAGTTGAGAAGCGCTGAAAAGCGCCGTGGCAGAAGCACTGAGAACACAGCCCTCCCTCCCTGCAGGGCATTGCAACTTTCCAACACCAATGCAGCTGCAAGGTAAGGGAATAAACCCTGAGGAGGCCTCTGTGCCTGCCCCCCCCACACACACACACACAGAATGCAGCACACGCCCAGTTGGCCGCACGGTTGCATCATCAGCACTGGAAAGGTTGTTAAGGCTGATCTACACGACAGCGTCACGGAGCGTTTTTTAATCCGGCGGAGCCGCCGGACCTCCGCCCCACTGCCGCGTACTCCAAGTCGAGTGTTCTATTTTTTAGGGGGCGTGACGGCAGAGCTTGGAGGTGGCTCGCGGAGCTGCTGCAGCCTACCAATCACAGGAGAGGGGGGGAGGGTGGCTGAATGCCAATGTGAACGACAACCAATCACCTTGGAGGTTACATCCACACAGCAACTGCGCTTTCTTAGGAAGGCGGGACAACATGAGGGGCAACAGGCTTGAAGACACTCCCCCGCTTCCAGCGTGGAGGCGGCGGAGCCTCTGCCTGTCGTGTAGATCAGCCTTTAGGATCATCGGGCTATCAGTCTGCTTCTTGTTAGCCCATGGTGCTCTGTCCAGGGTCCTGACACTGTGGACGCCATCCTAGGATTAGCACTATGTACCGAATACTTCTGTTTGACTCTGCCAACAACAGAGCCCATCTATTGATGAGACTGCAGGTTGTCTCCCTCCCCAGGCCTATCCCTACCCCTGAGCACCAGCTCCTCTCCAGGGCTTGTCTTGGAGGTGAAGGATAAGGATGTCATGCTGTAGATGTTGCCAGTTTGCAGGGGGAAGATTTCCATACTTCAAATTACCACACTAAGGAGGCACAAAGGTGAAATTTCCACACACACTGCTAAAATTGTTCCTCTTCTTCCCACCCCATCCCTTCCTATTCTAAATACTAGGCTTGCCATTCATTTCTCTTGATTGTGCACAGTTGATGAACTCCAATAGTTTCCCATAATAGGAAATTAAAATGATGGTGATTATTTATGATAGTGGTTATTCATAAGCAGGCACTTGGCTGCCTGATATAGCCACTTGGCTATCCCACTGCCAAAAATCCTTTCCCTTAAAGCAAGGGTTCCTAACCTTTTTCACCAATATCCCCTGGCACGGTCAAATTTTTTGAAGTACCCCCTGTGCCAATTAATTAATTAGCATTAATTAATTAACAAATTATTAAAATGTAAGATTTAATCATTAATATTATTAAAATTACTCATCTTACACTGTTAGCTCTGGAAATCACACTGCTTTCAATTACTTCCTGGTTATTCAATTTTTGCCACCCCTTTTATTTTTACAGGTCTCCCATTCAAAACTGAACCAAGGCAACTCCTGCTTAGCTTTAAGATGACAGAGAACCCACTCAATCTGCCATAAAAGCTGCCTTCTTTAAGTGGAAGAAATGATGTATTCTATTCTTAAATGCACAGAAAGCTCCCAATTTATTAAGTTCCAAAGTTAAGGCTTAAAATGAACCCTTTCCCCCGATTTCTTCAGATGCACCAAATACACAATGCATTTCACAAAACTACCACTAAAGACAGGAACATACCACACCATTCTAGTGTACAGAAACATATTTTTATTCGTTCTTAAAGGTAAAAAGGATATCTCCATCTTTATGCTTTTATTATAAAACTGTGGCCTTTGATTTGAAGTTCTCTCTCTGGCAGCCCAAACTGACCCAAACCACCCCCGCTCCCTGACGATGCAGCTGCACCACAGGACCATGTGTGCATCCTGTGTGTGGGGGGGGAAGTCCTAGAATTCTCCTCCTGGTAGCAGAACATTTGTTCCCGTAACTGGGGGGGGGGGGTATACCTCCATTGCCTGAATTGGTCTACTTGAACTTGCACCAGCAGTTTTGCTAGTGCAGGTCCGAGTGGATCGAGACCAGGCGGATTGAGACCAGGAAGGTTGGATATCAGCCATGTCACTACCACCAATACTGCCCCCTACCTGGTTCAACACCCCCCCCTCCCCACCCACGCTGACTTACTGGCACCAGAGCTGTTCCAGCCGGTTCTGCTGGTGCTCGACTGCTTGCAGCGGCAGCCCAAACGCACTCTGTGGCATGTCTCCTTTTGTGACAGCCATAAAGCATGCTATGCTACCACAGAGGCCCAATAGGATTGGGCCATCAGTCTCTTTCTGAAGGGAGGGGGGATTTTCTGCAGTATCAGAGGTGAAACTAGACTGGAGCGGAGGCAAGTAGTTCTGCAAGACTCTGTTACACCGGAGTCAGCGGCCCCTCCCCTTTGCTGTTGGAGCCATTCCTGCAGCGACAGGGGAGTGTCCTGCGTGTTGCCATTGCACCCAGAATGACTCCAACAGCAAGGGGTGTAACGGAGTCTTGCAGTGTAACGGAGTCTTGCAGAACTACTTGCCTCCGCTCCAGTCTAGCTACGCCACTGTGCAGTATGCTGGTTTGTTATCAAGTCACAGATCCCTAGTTCCAATAGAGTTGTGTGCTTCATTATATTGTAATAACACCCCAAAAAACCAGCTCTTTGGTAACAGATGTAGGGGTTTCCTGAAGGGGGATATAGCATCCGTAGTCCAGTAGCTGAGTCAAATGGGGGGGAGCACTAATTTTTGTACATTTCTTTCACCTTGTAGAAATGAACTGTGGTCCAAATCTTCCCTCACAACCTCTTAGGCTAAATTTTCCTTAAGATGTACAGATACATTTCCAGATTGGCATAGAACAGCATCTTTTGGGTGAAGAAGAAAAAAAGTGATCTTTTTTTTTAAGGAATACTTCTTTCTGAGACAGAAGTTTATATCATTTGGTTGAAGATGATTATGGCAACTGCTTTCTTTGTTACACAGTATTTCAACTCTGCAATGTGCGGCTGCTCTGGTATGTCCTTGAATATCAGTTACGCCCACATAAAACTGGAGTCAGAACTGGGATTTGGGAGGGCCTTATTGAGCCACAGAGAGAAAGAAAAATTTGCACACGAAGCTGAGCTATTGGATTGAATTGTGAGAATAAATTCTCAAGAAACTCTTATTCTTATTATACAGGTGGTAACAACAACAACAACAACAACAACAACAACAACAACAACAGAAGAAGAAGAAGAAGAAGAAGAAGAAGAAGAAGAAGAAGAAGAAGAAGAAGAAGAAGGGTATTTTAATGCAAGAAGATGGGTAACTGTATGGCTGTTTGAAGCTGATTTGGTTGAAGGCAGTTTTGGTCACTATATTTAAGATATTAGAGAATTCAGGGCAGTAATAGGTCAAAAAAGCATGTAACCATGGTGTTGGTTGGGAAAGCCTGAAAGAACTGGCTATGCATAGCATCAAGAGAAAAGAAAGCTAAGAGATTAAAAAAAAAGTCTAGGATCAGTTTTCAAATTGCTGAACAATAGTTGCAAAGAAGGGAATTACCGGTATGATATCACAGGAGCCCTGCCAGCAAAATGTGATAGATCTGGTCTAGGGAATAGTACCGTAGAACAGGGTGTTCGACCATGTGACTCAGCAAACAATTTGCAATTGTGTTTTTATAAATGATCTTTTATCATTTGCCAGCCCCAATGTTCAAACCTTGTGGAGATAAACAAGGCTCCTAAGGGCCCAGTCCCATCCTCACAGAACACTGGTGGGCATACACTGTACATGTTGTGAGGTATGCTGATGCAAAGGCATCTCCATCAGTCTGCGCAGCACCGGTGCAAAGGTCAGGTGGCCATGTGCCAGCAGCAGCACTGTGCAAACCGGCTGTCGGCACAGTCGTGGTGATGGTGGGGGCGGAACTGGGCAGGATCAGGCTGGGCTGGGGGCAGATTGGGGCAGGACGGGTCCCGACTCCCCAACTTCCTTCAGGGAGAAACAGGTTATTTGCCCACAGTTCTTTATTAAAACAATGCACACTAACACACTCACAAGTGTTTGACTAACCATGCAATCCTATGCAGATCTACACAGAAGTAAGTTCCATTGTGTTACTTCTAGAAAAGTCTACATAGCATTGCAGTCTACGCATTCTGTCAATCTCCCCTCTCCCCACAACATGCCCACCTCATGATACCCTTGAGAAAGTTGTGCCAGCTCTCAGTCAATGCTGGGGGGGGGGGGGAGACAAGGAAATAATCATTTATTGATTTGAAAATACTTATCTCTTGCTTTTCAGTTTAAGAGAAACATCCATAGATGCTTACAGCAAAAAAAAAATCATAAAAACAACCAACACAATAAAACAAGCACCAAACACAACTGAACTGCAGAGATTGTAACATAGCAGAATGCAAAAGAGATTTAAAACACAGCTAACCTTCTCTTCAAAAGCCATCCAAAACATGACTGGTTTAACATCATGGTGTGTAAGTCCAAGACTGTGGTAGCCAAACGAACCTACGGGGGGGGGGGATTTCAGAGCCTGGGTGCAATGGGCACCATGAAGGTCTTGACCTGCACACCCACCACCCACCTAACCCCTGAAGGAGGAGGGATGCAGAACAGGACATCAGCTGATGATGCCCTAAAAGACTAATGGCCCAACCCTATCCCACGACACTCTACAGCAGGGGTGGCCAACCTTCCACCATTAGGGCTTCTGTGCTCTTAAGAGTTGGGTAGAAGGCAGAATCTTTGCAGCTGCAAGTGCTGATGGTGCTGCTAAAGCAGCTGCACCTGCTGAAATGCCCTCACCTATACAACCATTTAAAGGGCCAGCATTCATGTTGAAAGGTTGGCCATCACTGCTCTACAGCATGTAGTGGTGCTACTGGAGCTCGCGCTACATGCTATGGGGGGGGGGAATCAGATGACTAGCAAGAGGTAAGTAAAAAACTTTTATACTTATCTCCCATTAGGCTGCTTGATTGCCTATGGGTCTCCTTGGATCCATGCCAGCTATTTTGCGGGAGTAAGTCCGAATAGAGGAAGGGGGTGGGGCAGGTTGAAAAATCAGGGATAGGATCTGGTGTGTGTTTTTGCTGCCAAGATCCACCCCTTCCACCCCGTTCCATGCCCCTTGCCCTCCCTGCCCCGAACCTCCCCCTCCCCACCCAGAACCCAACCCTTCTGCCCCTTACCTCCTCTGGTGCAGCCTGGGTGGGCCATTGGCACATGCGGGAAGCTGTTTACTGCTTCCATTGGCAGCTCCTTCATGCTTGGCAGTGGTGCACCATTTACTGCAGTGCTGCACAACAGAATGTGAATTCCTCTGTCATAACTGAAGAATAGGATTTGGCCAGAAGAGTTTATATGGAAGAAGATGGTCCTTAGGGTATTCTGGTTACAGCTCATTTAGAGCTTAATACCAATACTCTGAATGGGGCCCAGAGAAGCAAATAGGGAGCTAGTGCCATTCACACAATATCAGCAGGATATGTTCCCTGCAGCAGGCTCCCATTACAACCCTTGCTGCTGCATTTTAGAATTGTGCTTCTTGTTTCATAATTGAGGGGATTGTTCAGCTGCTGTTCTGACAATATTCCCTGTTCCCTCCCCTTTCCATTAGAAGGAAGAAAGAAAGCATTGAAAATGCAAACTAGACAAGAGAAGGAGGAAGGAGCCAGGCTTATTTAATGACGAGAAAAGGGATGTCAAGGCAGCAGCCATGGCAACAATTTCAAAAACATTTGAAAGACCACCACAAAGCAGATAAAGAGCAACCATTCTTCACCGACAGGACTAACAGATTTGTTGTGGTGTACACTGTTGTGGTGGCCACAAGAAACCCGTGTGTCTTTAAGATGCCCTCAAGATTCTTTGTTGTTTTGGTCAGTTACAACAGACTAACACATACCCTTCTGGCATCTGTTCTTCTCTTGCCACTGAAGGAAGGACAAAGGAAGAAGTGCTACATTGGTAGATCTGGAAACACTACCCTATTATAAATGCTATTTGATGGGGCATGAGTCTACAGGCATGAGTCTCACTGTGAATGTGAACGATCCTGGATTCAACTCCCACACCAGCCTCTGCACTGGGAGAAGGAGGCACCACATTTTAGCAGTGGTGATTCTACAACCGCCACCCCACCCCCCCCGCCGGAAGTGACGTAATGGCTGCAGCTGTTATGCACCGTTCCGAGGAGCAGGGAGGGCAAAACACGCCGACGCTCCTCGCTCGCCCCAATGAACGGGATGATTCGCAACTCTGCTGGCCACTGTGACACCCCCACCTGCCGCCTGCCACCTGGGGCCCAATCCTGCTGCCCGGGGGGCCACTGCCCCAAGGGCACCCCCTGATGACGCCTCTGCATTTTAAGGGTGGGGCCATAGCTCAGTGGTAGAGGACATACCTTGTGTCAGCTTCAATCCCCGGTATCTACTGGTATGGCTGGGGAAGACCC
This sequence comes from Plestiodon gilberti rubricaudatus, assembly GCA_026170595.1. Lineage (NCBI taxonomy): Eukaryota > Metazoa > Chordata > Lepidosauria > Squamata > Scincidae > Plestiodon > Plestiodon gilberti. Next base: position 128,976,546 of record JANXHW010000001.1, on the reverse strand, counting down.
TTTCTCTGAAACCCTGGAGAGCCACTGCAAGTCCATGTTGACAATACTGAGCTAGATGGACCAATGCTCTGCCTCGGGATCAGGCAGCTTCATATTTTCAATGAAAGGTGTTGCCCAGAAAGTTATGAAATTTTCTTTTCTTTTTTCCCCCCATGTTTTCAAAGAACGGCTAGAAAGCCTTGGTCAAGGAGAGCTGATATTCAGGGGCTCCTGCAAACAGCCACAAGGAGCTGGACTAGATGATGATCAAGACTGCACCTCTGAACATTTGTGCTGTGCTAACATTAAGGGAGCAGCAGCATCATAACTAGCATGCAAGACTCTACTACACTATGTCACCCTTGAAATATTCATCCACCACCTTGCTCTGACGTGGATGGATGGCAGCTTTCCTCCATGACCAGCCAACTCCCTCCTGTGCATCCAAGCCTGCTGCTGAAAGAAAAAGGAACCACAGCACATGGCCTAGAGCTGCCAGCATTCAATTGTCCCGACTATATCGAACGGGAGCATTCCACTTTGTTTTCCTTTGACTCATTCAAAGTATCATTCCATTTGGGGACCGGGTTTTCTGTTTCAGTGTTCAAAGTAAACAAACCTTTTTTAAGACACAGCGGGTGCTGTAAAGATTTGCCTGTCAGGCAATAAACACAATTTAAGAAGGGGGAGGAATAAGAAAACTAACAAACACAAACACACTTTACTGGGAGAGATCGTGAGTACAATTGTTGAGGAACAATTTTTCAGCGGCGCTGTTGTCATTTGAATCGGTGGGAATTGAAGGCACACAGCCTTTCAAGAAAAGCAGCCACCAAAGATGACAAGCTGAAACAATAGGAAAGAAATCAGCACGGAAGAAAACCTTCTTCTATCCTCCTAAGAGAAGAGAAACATGTGGGGGTGGGGGGAGGAGAGAGCTCAGGGCCAAACCAGATGTTTTGTTAATTGTTCAGCTACCACTGAAGACAGCTACCATGTTAGTAGCTACCATGCTACCAAGCTAGTTATGATGCTGCTCCTTTAATGTTAGCACAGCACAAGTGTTCGGAGGCAAACATCATCTAGTCCAGCTCCTTGTGACTATTTGCAGGAGGGAGCCCCTGAATATCAGCTTGGCCAAAGCTTTCTTGGCCAAAGCTTTCTACCCCCCTCCATAAGTCTAGAAAAACATCAACTTCTCTTGTGAGGTTACAATGGTTTGTGTTTCCCCACCCCCTGCAATTCACCAAGATCTGGATTAGGGACATTGTGATGCCACAGCGCAAGCTGAATTCTACTAGACGTTGCAGCGTGGAAAGGCTGGAACAAAACGCATGGAGGCTGTACTTGCATCTGTGTATTTGCTGTGACATTTTGTTTATTCCGCCGTTCAACTTGGAAAGAGGTTACTTAGCTGAAATTTATATGGTAGACCTAGACTGGATGCAGGACTAGTCCAACGTTTGCCAGAGCTTGAGGAAGTGCACCAAATGCTGCCCCCTTATTTGCTTCCCCCTTGCTTAGGCCCCCTTACTGCCGCTTCTGTCAGCACTCAGCACCCCACTCTCCTCTCCTCCACACCTCCTCTTCCACTCTGTTCCACTCCTCTTTTTCAAATCTAGGGATCAGGAGGAAGAGGGGAAATAGAGGTAGGCAGGCAGCTGGAGGTGTAGGCACACACCTTGCCAATCATCCACCTGAAGCAATCACCTTAAGGCTGTGATACGCTGCACGCGGTGTGGTGCAGTGTGTCGAGAAGCATGCCAAAGTGGCATGGAGAATGCAGTGTATCCTGTACTCTCCTCCTTCGCGCTGCAACGCAGGAGAGATGCCTTGCCGTGCGAGAAAAGTTGGAAAAATAGAACTTCGGCCAATGAGAGGCCGCGTTCAGTGTAGTGGGGGCGGTACGCAAAGCAAACCTTTTTGGCCAATCGAGTCTAAAAGGACTCGATTCTGATTGGCTGAAAGGTCGAGGGGAGATGACAGAGAGAGCTATTCCAAGGGGTCAGTGCAGACAGGAAGTGGTGGGGCACGGGGCGAAGCAAAGTCCGGGTTCACTTTGTCTTGCTTCGTGCCTCAGGCAGTGTGTCACAGTCTTTACTCAGGCTCACGGGCAGGCCAGCCCTGACTACGCTGAGACGCACACTTGGCAGATGTGGGATATGCAGTTTAGAAACTTGCAGGAAGGGTCTTGTCATTGTTTACCTTATGTTTGTACAGCACCGTGTGTGAGTGTGAGATATAACCATGATTATTGTTATATTATGCAAGGCAGACCGGAACAGATCAAATCAATGAGCCACAATTGTAACCCTGCTCTCCATTTAAAGTATCCAGAAAAGTAGTCCTCTTCCTAGACCTCCACGCCTTCCTGTACATCTTCTAGTCAGTCTAATAGCATGGAACTCTCATATTATTCCTCCCCGAAACGTTCCAGTAAAGTACTTTTCCTCAAACGGTGCTCAACCATCAGATACTCTGTCTTAGAAGCATCTGCAAGCTTAGGAAGACAGATGTAAACTGTACGCCCGAATTTTCCTCTGAAGCCATCAGCACAAAGTGTGCCTATGTTTCTCAACTGAGCTCTGCAAATTCTCCAGCTGTACCTAAATCCTTAGTTCTCAGTACCGGAAGGCCTAAAGCTCAGTGATAAACGACATGCTTTGCATGCAGAAGGGGCCAGGTTGCATCTTCTGGCTAGAAGAGACCTTTGCTTGAAATCCTGGAGATCTGCTGCCAGTCAGCATTAAGCAATAATAACCGAGGTGAACTAATTCAGATGTGTGAAGCAACTTCATATGCTCAGTACTAATGAGGTGAAGTGAAAGCTTCGCCCACTCATTCATTTGTGCGTGTTTCTTATAACTGGTCCACTGGGAAGACTATGCATTCATTGATTTCTCTTTAATTTGTTTTATCTGGCTTTAACTGCCATATGACTGTTAAACCAGTTTACAAAATAAGATAAAACTTTCCTTGGGGTCTGCATGGCATCTTCACTTGAGGGACAGCTGGATCTTGTTGTCTTGAGTGCTCCCTGAGGAGCCACTGTGAGATACAGGAAGCTGGACTAGTTGGGCCTTTGGCCTGATCCAGCAGGGCTCTTCTTATGTTCTTATAACACAGAGGGAGTAACAAGGAATAGACAACAGCATCAGTCACACCTGTCTTCTGGATTGAGATGTATACAGTACTCAGTGTTTGTGAGGGAGGGGGGTACCACCAGGGTGTACATGCAGCAGTGGTGCCCTGTTGGAGGTGAGAGCGTGGTGGCTTGGGACATTGCCTTTCCCTCTCCTGCAGGGGGGCAGGGCTGCAGTGGAACTCTAGGGAGAATCACTGTTCATCCCCCTGTGGCAACAGTGCAGTCCTGAAAAACAAACGGGATTCTGATGTTTGGCCAGCAGTCGCAATGGTTGGAGTCCCTGGCATTCACCAAAAGGGAGCAGACAATCCCAACTCTTAGCTGTTGCAAAAGGAAGGGATGGTTAGGAAACACACTTGATAGCAAAGACATGTTTGATAATCCTGAAGGGTCAGAATAAGTGGGGGGGGGGGGAGATAGAGACATGAGACATAGATGCAGCATCCATACACTGCAGCATGGAATTCCCTCCCCCTTTGCTTATCTGTGTGGGGTGCATTGCCCTTCTGCTGTTGGGGTAGTGAAGCAGAGATTCCAGCTGGGTGTTTGTGCAAGGAGTAACCTTCTGGGGCAGAAAACCTGCATTCTAAGAAGAAACCAGAATTCTAAGAAGAGTTAAAACTGTCTTGTCATACATGGTGTGAGGGACAAGAGGTTGTTTGTGCAAAGTGCTCCTTTTATGTGCCAAGTGCCCTTTCAGCATGGTTCCCATCACCAATGTTCCCCTTTGAGAGACCTGAGAGGTGTAGCCCCTTGCCACATGTCTGATCATCTGAGCTGTAGTCTCCCTGGCAGGGACTTTAGTAGGGGTTGGTGTGCTGTGATTGACTGCAATATATCCTATGCTCTGTTGTAGGAAAGTGATTGGGTGGCACAAGGTGCAATTTTCTAATGTTTTTCCCTTCCCCATTGTTCCCTACAGCAGGGGTTCTCAACCTTTTTCACCAAGTGTACCCCTGGCACGGTCAACTTTTTTGAAGTACTCCCTGTGTCAATTAACTAATTAGCATTACTCCTACCTACGTCAGCTCTGCTGTAGGCTGTAAGTGGGGCCCCTTGGGAGAGTCCGGGAGGAGGGTGCTGAGGGGAAGATCGCTGTCTGCGCAGCCCTCAGGCGTCTGGGGTGGCTCCAGTCCGGTGGACTGGTCTGGGGAGCAGGCTGAGCCCCGGGGCCCGGGGCCAATTCGGGGAAGGAAGGGTCAGCGTAGGCCTCACGTTGGCCGGAGGGCGGGGGTTGAGCCACCACGCAAGCCGTCTCTCTCAGCCGGTCAGCTGGTCTTAGGCAGGAGGGGAGACACGGCTTCCCTTGCCTCGCAGCCGACTGACTCATCACCGGCCGGCTGCTCACTTATATAGCCACTTCTGGGGAAGTCCCGCCACCCCCTGGGAAGTCCCGCCACCCCCTGGGAAGTCCCGCCTCCCCAGGAGATTGGCAGGCGGCTGAGCCTATCCGCTCGCCGCCTGGGGGGAATTCGGGGTTGCACCGGCCATTCCTTGGCCGCGCACGCCCCGACGGGGAGGTTATGCGGGAGGCAGGACTCCCGGCCGCAAGGGTGGCCAGGCAGCTCACTGGCGGCCCGGGAGGCTGGAGCCTTCCACTGTCCGTGGGGCCGCCAGGCCCGGGATTGTCACGGGCCCGTCCAGCATCCGGTGGGGCGCCGGGCGGTCCACAGAGTCGGTGGCGCCAGTCCATGCCGCACAAGGCTCCAGGGGAAGGTTCACCTGTGGCCTCGTGGGTGTGAGGGCCCGCCGGCCCCATCTCGGGTTCCCTCTCTCCGGACCGGTTCGTCTCAGCTGGCAAGGTAAGTGCGGGCACTCCAGGTGTGCCCGGACATAGGCGTAGTGTTTTTCCAGCATCACAGGCATGCCTGTCATCTAAAGGGGGGCTCGGATATGGCATACATCGATTCTTCCTCATCCTGCCCATGCCCTGCCCATGCCTCATCCATGTCCTCCCTCGACTTCCTCCCTGCTGCTTCGTCATTACGCTGGCATCCGTGGTACGTCCACCGACGGGCAGACTTCTGCACTGGCAGGGCCGGTGGCACACCATCGTACATAGAAATACATGATGGTATCTCAAGGATAGGATTGGATTGTTACAACATGTCAGTTTTTTGGGGTTTTCTAATAGCTACTCTACATTGATTGTATAATTTTCTCATGGTTCCCTTACAAATTGAAGCTCAGGCGACCTCTCTGGAATAGTACCATGGAATTGAGGAAGAGTCTTTTGAATTAAATTATTGGAGGGCTGAAGTCTATTTTAAACCAATTACTTTGGAGTAGTCCCCTTAATTTCAGCGTGGCTTCTCTGGCGCCCGCAATTTGAAGACAATAGCCTAAGTGATGTTCATCACTCATCTATCAAAATGTGGTGTCAAGCTGCTTTGACGACCATTTGAAAACTTGGTCAGAACCAGAAATCACAGGAGTCGCGCAGAGGCTGCTGTAAACAGCAGGCTCACATTCTATGCGTGGTGGGTAGAGAAAGTGGACAGACAGAACTATTGTCTATAATACTAAAGCATTGGGAGTCACCGAGCAAAATTGATCCAGGAGTCAGGACTCAGACAAAAGGAAGGTCTTCCTCACACAATGCACATAATTAACGCATTGGATTCACTGCCACAAGTTGTGTGGATGGGTTGCCGACATTAAAGTTGACTTTAAAAGAGGCTTTTAGACAAATGCATGAAGATTTATCCATGGCTAGATGGACCAGGTCCAAAAGCAGTATGCCACTGACAGCGCAATCCTAACCAACTTTCCAGTGCTGGTGCAGCCACAATGCAGCCCTGAGGTAAGGAAACAAATGTTCCCTCACCTTGAAGAGGTCTCCATGACTGCCCCTGCATTGCAAAATGCAGTGTGCGCCCTGTTGGCACAGCTACACCAGCACTGGAAAGTTGGTTAGGATTGCGCTGTGAATGCCAGATGCTGAAGAGTAAACTTGCAAGGGGATGCTGCTGCCTTCACAGCCTACCTGTGGGCTTCCTGTAGGCACCTGATTGGGCACGGCGGAAAGCAGGATGCTAGGCTAGATGGACCTTTGGTCTGATCTAGCAGGGCTCTTCTTATGTTCTTCTCTGCCATCTCCTCTCTCCCAGTCACACATCCAGTACTTTAAACCACATAACGTGATGTCACTGTGCTCTGCTGTGATGTCACCCCTAAAAGCTGCAGACAGAAGAACACTGAAGCCAGAAAACTCACAGTACAGGGTCATGTGCTTTTCAGAACCAGGCATTTTTATGGGAAAGAGAAGAGGAAATGGGGAACTGCTGCTTTTGGTAGTAAGTCACACAGCTTCCGTAACTTGGTTCAGCTTTAGGCATCCCTAACGTTGCTGGGTAAGCCATCTTTTCAGCATCTCAAAGTTTCCTTAAGTTAAGGTAAAGGTAAAGGTAAAGGTGACCCCTGACAATTAAGTCCAGTCGTGTCCGACTCTAGGGTGTGGTGCTCATCCCCATTTTAAAGCCAAAGAGCCAGCGTTGTCCGAAGACGCCTCCGTGGTCATGTGGCCGGCATGACTCTCCTTGCCGCAGCACATAGCATGCGGCTGGAACATGGTTTCCTTGCCCACCCACAAAAACTCTCTTTTTAAAAATTCATTTATTTATTTTATTTTGTCAGAGTCAAACTTTCCATGGAGATGTCTATATATTGTGTTTGATATTTTGCCTTCGTGCTTGTTAATGACACATGCTAATGAAAGAGTTGTGCTTAAACAAGCTATGAAATAGGCTGGAGCTGAGCCAAGGCACTTTCTCTTTGATGAGGGCGAATGCGAAGAAATGTCCTCGCTGCCAGTTTCTTTCCAAATTCCTCAAATTTTAGGATTAGCAGCCCTTACAAGCAACAAGGTTTATTCCTCTCATTAATGAAGTCCTCCATGCAGAGTGTGATATTTACTTGGGTCTTTATTTATGTTTTGAAGTGGGATTAATCTTTTTGCCGCTTTCTATGAGATCAGCTTGCTTATTTTAAGACTTTGGGGGGAGACTTTCTCACTCCGAGCTTAGCAAGCATGTCAAACAGCTTAAGGAGGCACCAAAACGAGGCCGGCTTTGATTCAGTGCCTAATGCTTACTCAGATACTCAAGGAGACAACTCCGGCGATTACACACATGCCACACATCATTCAGGCCGTCGATAAAGTCAAAACAATCGGATCTGCCACTCTAAGTGGATCCAGTGGTCTTTCTTCAGCAGTGGTCAAAACCAAATGCTTGAAAGGAACACACACAAATCATCCATCTGGGTATCTCAGCCAGTGGAGCAGGGCAGTGTGACTAGGGGCGTCTGCCCCACACAAAGCTTCTGATCCTGCATCACGCGGTTCTTTCTACCTTCCCAGTTCAACATGTAAGCTGGTCAACCACCTTCAATGAAAGCAAAACTTCACTCAAGCATTTGTTTCAGTGCCATCAGGACTTTCTCCAATCACTGTTACAGCAGAACATCCTCCGTTCTCTTCCTGGCATGCTGTTCATGGAAGAGGAAAGCAGGAATTGTAAATCCCAACCCTACTAAAAAGAAATCTGGTCCAATCCAAGTTCACAAAATACTCAGAGAAATTAACCTTAAGTCTGGTTGTTGCCCCAGACAGCACGCGTGCCCCCTCCAAAAACATAGATCATCAAGGCAATCCAAGCTAGACCAATTAATGGCACAATCCTATGCATGCCTACCCAAAAGTCCCATTGTATTCAATGGAACTTATTCCTAGGAAAGTTTGTAAAGGATTGCAGCCTTAACCAATTACCAAAATGTCCACTATTCTGATTTTAATAACAGAATTTCACAATTCCCGTGGAACCACGACGGTCAGCCCAAGACCTCATGACACCCGAGGTAGCATGCCAAATGCTGCCCCCCCTCCTCAGGAACGTGCCACCCTTTGCTCCTCCCACTCTCCAATGTTCTAGCTCAGCACTCCCCTGCCACTTTCTCTTCCTCCTCTTTTTCCAATCCAGGGAGTGGAATTAGAAGTAGGAGCAATGGAGGCAAGTAGGCAGACAGAGATGGGTCCATCCCCCCCCACCAATCTGCTGCCTGCAGCCAGTGGCGCCACTAGGGTTCACGTCACTAGGGGTGGGATGTCAGCACGTCACCCCCACGATGCCGCCGCCACCACACACCCCTGCTCCCGCCCGGTACAACCCAATCCCGATCACATCTTCTTCGGCCGCTTCTGACTAGGCTAGGGCAAGGCTGAAAGCGGCGTTCTTTGCATGCGAAGATTGCCCTTGCCCTGGCCTAGTCAGAAGCAGCCGAAGAAGTTGGGATCAGGTCGTACCAGGCGGCAGTGGGGCAGCAGGTGCAGCAGGGCAGCGGGAGTGTCACCCCGTCCCTGCGCATCACCCCCGGTGGCCTGCCCCGGGGACAGATGGGCCAGCCCTGGGAACTGCCTACAAGCTTACTGAGCTTATAGTTAAGGGCTCCAGGTCCAAACCTTAAAAGGTCTTTTTTGAGCTTTAGAGACTTCTTTTTCCAAAATGCAGCTTCTTCCATGTTCCATCATTGCAGTACTGTGATGGAAAACACTGGACCTAGCAAAGGTCACTCTTTTTTGCCCTTCTTAAAAGTACAGGGGCCTTTTCAAGTTGTGGACTGGTAGCTACACTATTTAGGATCTCCACAATTAGGCACATGTACAATGAATTTACTGTCAGCAATTCGGATTTCACTATAAATCCAAATCCCCAACTCATCATTTCTCTTCCTGCATTCAACTTGCAATCTACTCCCACCTCATCACCAGCACCTGCCCTTCTATATTTCATAGATCAAAATAGTGACACTTTTTGTGAACTTGCAAGACCACTAGTCTCACACACCAATGATCATTACTTGTGGGCCAAGTCACAGGATTTAAAAGCAAAGCGAGTGCTTTGATTATCTTTTGGGTAAAATATATATCCAATACATTCTACAATTGATTCTATGATGCATTATCATTTTTAACAGTTCAAATGAGCCTCACCAGGAAATGGCATGTCACTGCACTGCACATTCAAATCATGTGGACATATTTACATGTACAGTACTGTATGTGCACTGCATGCATTCACCCCATGGACACACATGCCCAATGATGCTACACTACCGTGTAGCACAGCTTGTTTAATCTTTGTTAAAGAGCATGCATGAGGACAGATCTGAATCAAGACTGTGCAGGGAGGGAGGATTTGACCCTTTGGCCCCACCACCACCACCCCACTCTGACCTAGATCCTCCCACACATGCATGTGCTATTTGGCCTGATGACATATTTATTTATTTTATTTATTTACAGTATTTTTATCCCGCCTTTCTCCCCGAAGGGACCCAAGGCGGCTTACAACAGAAAAAAAAATACATACAAAAAATACAATATAAAAATATCACATTTTAAAACAGTAAAAAAAATTAATGAAAATTAATAAAAATAATATCTAAAAATAATATCTAAAAATCGATTAAAAATCGACATACCAACCACAAAAGTCCTGATCCAAATGGGAACCACAGCATGGGCAAAGGGTTAAAACTCCCCTCCCTCTATGATCCCAATCTGGATTCCCCCCCCCCTTCATAAATGTTATTTAAATAGCACTGGTGTGTATATCTGTTATGGGCTTTCAAATGAGTGGGGAGAAACTTGAATGGTCTTAGGAGGCTTAGAGCTTTTCACCTGAAGTAGGTAGGAACACAACACTTGGGCCCTTATGGAAGATGAGGAACATGTACAATGTACATGTACCATGTTTTATATTTTTTTTTCATTAGGATTAAGTGGAGTGCTTTGTTATTGGTAGTTTTGACTGGTGCTGTGCCTGTGCTTCAGTTTGTTGGTGCTTTTGATATATTTAAATCTTATAATTTGATTGTTGTTTCAATTGGATTTTGCGAGTCCCCTTAATGGGGGAGAAAGGCTGCATATAAAAAAAATGAATACCATATTGTAAGTCAATGGGATTAGGATTTCTGGGAGGGACTTTAGAGAATGCACATCAGCTCCATGCCTGACAGAGCAAATCATCTCAAAATCCAGCTCACTTTTAGCACAGAATCAAACCTTTTCTAATTGGGGCACACTGTGGAGAGCAGCAATGTCCCTGGCTGGCTCATATTTTGTGCTGGCTCTGCCCCTTAGAAGAAGGAGAAGGAGAAGAATGCGTCTGCTGCAAACTTGATCACTGAACCAGTCCTACCAGATACAGGTAATAATACGGACTTTTAAAAAACCCATCACAGGGGAGATGAAAGGGCTGCAAGCAGCAATAAGGAATTACGTCAGCCGATCATTCTGAAATGAAGATAGCCATGTCTGCAGTAGCCATCTGAATGACAGATTCAGAGCTCTCCGCACTGGAAGATAAAGCTGTGGGCACCAAAGCAACAATCGCTGCCTATTTTCCCTCTGCTCTTAGCCAACCTGGGAAGAGGAGGCGGCAACAGTGGCTAGAAAAAAAGGAAGGCTAAGAAGGCTTTGGTTGCAATCCTATAGTAGACATTTACCTGGGAGTAAGTCCCATTGAACTCAATGAGTAAGACATATATAGGACTGTGCTGTTTGCCATTCTTGAAGTTTCAGTTTCCTGCCCCACGTCTCTAGAAATTAGATCTCAGAAGGTCAAAATAGGCATTACTTTAAGCATGTGTTGTATAGCTGTCTGCTTGGTTTTTCTCCTTTGTTAAGATAGCACAAAACTGCTCAAGGGCCTTGGAATTCATAGCAACTTCAGAAGTAACTTTAATACAAAGGAACAGGAAATGAAAATGCCTTGCCTTGCCCCATTTCTGTCTATCCCCCTGCCTGCAAAATAACTTTTTTTTCCCCATTTCTCTCACCCGGGAGATGTGGAATCTCCTGGTGCAGAGGTGTTTTGCACATTTTCTGGGTGGTAGCATCGCAAAAGTCAGATGGTATCTGAGATTAATAAAGACCTTTTAAGTTTACTGTCAGATCCTCAGGCTCAAGCAGTGATCTGGATACTAGCCCCACAGAGGGGGGCGGCGGCAGAGAGCTCATGGGGGTCTTGTGGTCATGCACCTCCATCTGAAAAGGAGCCAGGTACTGACCCCAATACTAAAGACACATCTTGGGCCAATGCCAAACCAGGACCTAATAACCAAGACCCCATGTGCAGGCCACCTGAACCCCCTCTTCCAAATTTTAACCCCTGGAGTAACTGCCTTGCATATATACCCAAAGTTCCAAGATCTCCTGGCTCATCTCACCAAAGGTGCCAACAGACCCAGCAGGAAATCACTAAATAGTGACAAAGTACAAGGCTCTAGCCGCAGACACTACTAACCTTTTACCATTCCTAGTTCTCAGAGAGAAGGCAAGGCTGGGATAGGCAGAAGGGCTCATGCAGAGATATACTGCAAGAGCTCAAAGGGGCTCTGGAACTCATTGGACCATATTGTCTGCTACCAGAGAGCTATCTGTGGTCCTGTAGACCCAACCCCACCTCTATTCCTGATCTTACTTTTATGTCTGGTATTCTGGTACTGTATGTCCGGAAGGGAGATAGAACATCTCCCTTCTCATCAGGTGGACTGTATTTACAGACTACACTTGACAGGAGGCAATCAACTGTAAGGTGAGCTCAGCTCAACATCTCACCCCCTGACTCCAAGCTGTGGGGCCTGGACACTTTTAGGACTCTTGTGCTCTGCTGTTTCACTGGTTCCGTCACCTACCATACTCTCCTGCCTGCTGTGAGGCAAAATTAGAGTCATGTTTACGACAGGAGACTGCAGAGGAATGTGAGCAGCTACAATCTCTTCCTTTCATGGTACCCGAGAACTTTTTAAAGGGCTAGGCATCAACACTGAATGAGAACCTGGCAATCCTACATCCTTGAAACATAACTTTTTGGCTCCTGCTAGCAGCTGTGGTCGAGAGGCATTTAGGTCTGGCTGATTTCCCTTTTCTTCATTAACTTTCTTATTGAGTTGTCTTCTGAAATTCAAAGCAGTCAGATCTGCTAATGGCATATTAAAAATTCTCCGTGCAAACCCGATAAACTAGATCCTCATTGTTATTCTGCAGAGTGATTATCTTTACTTGATGATGTCTCAAAATTGCCCGATTTCAGATTGAAACCTTCCCCCTTTCAATTTGGGGCTAATTCATTTCCAAACTCCCTGTTATAGCGCAAAATATCAGAAATGCTCTCAGCCTTGACTTGCTCTAATTTATATAGTTAAGAATCGTTTACTGGCAATTAAAATTAGCCTTAAGGGCTTTTGCAAACAAGCTGGATTAGCTAACAGTGAAACATTTGCTATTTGTAAACAGCAACTTCAGGACATTAAACCAGCCAACAGGAGAGCAGAATAATTTGCCTGGAACAAAGACTCATTAAAGCCCCTAGAAACACATGTGGGGGCTTCCAGATTGAAACTACTATTTTGTTAGGAGTTCACACAACACTGTGAATTACCCCCCTGAGAATATGACTTGTGAGCATAACTTTGCACATAGGCAGAAGCATCTAAGGACTGGAGATCTTCTTTGCAAAAGATGCACTGACTCTCAGTGTTGGTGAATAAGTAGCTACTAAGATCAAGCTAACAACTCACTAATCTCAATCCATCTGTAGTCACAGGTAACTAGCAATCCTTAATGAGAACGAAGATCCCCACTTGTATCAAGGGAAACAGTGTGATGCACATACATAGGGATATACAGTACATCAAGATGTGGATTGCACTTGCATTGACAATGTGTGTATAAAGCTGCTTATGTGCATCATGGATCTTCCATACTGGATCAAGACAGCTTTCTTTGACCAGGCCCATGTATGCATGGTACTCCCCTCTTTACCTCCTTGTATGGATGTAATGAATGGAGAGACCAGCAGACACAAAGACAAAGGCTTCCCAGACTTACCTGTTGACTAAGGGGTATCAATATTTGTTCATAGACCACAACAGACAAGAAAGGTGCAATTTTCTAAAAACATAGTCCAAGGCACCCTAATTACTAATGAAGTCTGAAAAAATGGGATATGTTTACCTCTGTCTCTTCAAACATGAATTCTGTCTCCTAACACCACTAACTCCTAATTTACCAGATCACACCAAGAACTTGCAAGGCAGCTAGAAAAAACACATGTCTGAAAATGACACGGAGGTATGGGACTGCCCTTCACAATGTCTTGTCCCAGGCTCCTCTGAGCCACTCTATTGCCTTCCAAAAGTCCACTTTGGGCTAAAACTAGCACTTTCCCTCTTAAATAGTTACAACGCTGTGTGCAGAAAAAAAAAACTGCCAAAACTCAGATGAGCAATTAACAAGTTTTATTGCTTTCCAAGCAACCCTTATCACCTATAAAGTTCCCAAAGTGAAAGCAATCCTTCAGTAACCCAGTCCTTCACAAATTCCATAAAATTCCATAAAACAGCCCCTGCTGTCTTGTCCCTTCAAAAATCCCCCAAACTTTAGCAAGTCCCATACTCAGAGTCCAATTAAGGAAGCCTCTTCAACAGCTGGTCGGGCAGAGATCTTCCCCATCACTCCAGGTAGGTAGTCAATCCAGGTAAGTAGTCATTCCAGCAGAGGTTCCCTGTCTGAGCAAAGTTGTCATCTGGCAGGCGGTCATCGCACAGCAATCCAACAGCATGTACCTCTGGCGAGGTAACAAGCCTCTTTGGTGCTGTAGTTGGCTTCCTTTTATTTCTCCAAGTCTTCATTAAGCATAAGTGGGCACAGCTGTGGGCTGGCAACTAGTGCACGCCAGGTCCTTCTAATTGTCCACAGGTGTGGAACCGTGCCCATGGCCCATTGTCTACAGCTGTGCTTTCACCCATGCAGTCTTGGGTACTAACCCTTTATATTCCAGTCCTGTCAAATTAATAAATTTATTTATTTATTTATAGGTAATATTTTATTTATTTATTTGCAAAAAACCTCAATCCATTTCTCATGAGGCAGCCCTAATGAATAGCCTCAAGGCTTGAGGGGCTTAGTTACGTGACCCAGCCTTCACCTGCCCCCACTACCTGTCATTGACAGACTTGGAAAAAAAAAACACCAGAAAAAAGACACTCAAACATGTATCCCCCTATATTTCCACAAGCTTGCAAACTGCAGCTCAGCTCCTTCTAAACTGCAGGAACTCAGCTTTTTGAAGGGCAATCAGCAACTATCTGATTTCTGAATAGCCTCAGGGCTTGTGGCAATTACTTATCTGATCTTTCCATCACCTGGAACCCACCACAAATCAGGTCGGAACCCACCAAGTGGGTCCCAACCTACAGTTTGAGAAACACTGCATTAGTATGTATGATATGTGTGTGTGTGTGTGTGTATGTATGTATGTATATTATAATTACATATTATAATCTGACTATTGTACATATGAATATGGAGATAAATAAGAATACAGGTTGATTACCCCTTATCCGGACATCCGAAATCCAGACATTTTGGGGGAGATGATTTATTTTTAAATTACTTTTTCCAGTACCTGGCTGGCATAGCACAAGGTATGCTGGGGCACAAAATTAATTAAAAATATCATATAAAATTACCTTCAGGGTATGTGTATGAGGTGTATATGAGACATAAATAAATTTCATGTTTAAACTTGGGTCCCATCCCCAAGATATCTCATTATATTTATGCAAATATTCCAAAATCCAGATAAATCTGAAATCCAGACAACTTCCCATCACAAGCAGTCCGGATAAGGGATACTCAATCTGTATTACCGTATGCTTAGGAATCACCAGTCTACATACGGAGCAGAACCTGTGTGGCAGGCAGTAGACAGAGCCTTTGAAACGTGTGCAAGTGTGTGCATGTGTGTGACAGCGCAATCCTATGCATGTCTACTCAGAAGTAAGCATCATTGTGTTCAATGGCGCTTACTCCCAGGAAAATATGTATAGGATTTCAGCCTGAGCAATTGTACTGAGCATATCTCCATGTGAATTCTGAGAAGTGTAAAATGTACAACATTTTTCCAGTCTTACAGGCCTTGGATTTTTTTTTTCCTCCCCCATCCCCTAATCTAAACTATCTAATCAGTCAAAACTTTATCCATCTTGAGTTCATTCTGATCATCTGTACCAGCACTTTCGAGTGAACTTTACAAACATCAGTTGAAATGAATTTGTGGGAGAGCGGGCTCTCGTTCGCCCTGGCAGGTTGGCCGCTTATTGAAATAATAATTCAGCTCTAACAAGCAGCGTATATTAATTTTTATAGAAGTATTTAATAATTTACCAGATCGCGCCTTTTATCCATAAAGGCAGCAGCAAAGGGGAGGTGGGTGGGGGTGCTGAACTACCACCACCACCTGTGAAATGAAGCAAAGCTCTTCCACAGTCTGGCAGCTCTCTAACAAGCCCATTAAGTCAACCAGGTTACGAAAAGGGTTGCCTTAGAAAGTCCAATACGGGAACAATGGTCAACCTTTTCCTTCTCCATTATTTGACTGTACCACTCATTACCAAGCTGAGCCCATTAGGCCAAGGGTTTCTGGGATCACAGGGTCTTGTTGAGAGAAGTGCACCCCCAATTTTAGAAAACGATACAGTCAGAAGGCTCAAAATACAGGACCGTCCACTTGCCTTTTCCCCACTACAGAATTACTTACTGCAGTGTGGCAAATGATCCACGAAAGTGAGCTGAACTATGTCTTAGAACAGTGGTTCCCAAAAAATTTAGCACTGGGACCCCTTTTGTAGAATGACAATCTGTCAGGACCCCCCTAAGACCTAGTGATGTCAGTAAACAGGATGTCATTGCTTTTAATAGATTACACTGTTTAATAAATCACACTTTTAAAAATAAATCACATTTTTAACGTTGTACTAATAAGCAGCCCCTGGGGGGGTTGGGGGGGGTTGGAGTGAGCTAATATTAACAGAGATGCTAAAAGGCAAGCAGAAAGTAACACAAGGTGAGCAAGCACGACCCAAGAGAGCATCAGACATTCCTTTCTCGGGGTGGGGGAGTGATCCACCATCTTAGGTGTGGCTATCCAGCCGACATCCCATAACCCCCCAGAAACCACTTTGTGACCCCCTTGTAGGTCCCAATCCCCAGGTTGGGAACCACTCTTTGAAGGACCCAGGGTCACTAACTAATCAGACCTATGGCAAAATTCCTCCCAGTCCAAATATGGCAGGCAGTCAAAGCACCAGCAAAACATGCAACCCAAGGAAACCTTTATTCAAATGAACTTGCACAAGCTTGCACACAGAAACTTTCTTTACTCAAAGAAACTTGCACACACCCACAGCCAGCCCACTGATTATGCAACCTGAATGCGTGAAGTGAAGCGGTGCTTTGAATGGGGATGTGAACTGATGAGATACTCCCTCTTCTAGTCCGCTGCTGATGGAGCCCCTCTGGTCAGCAGAGCTGGAGAGAGGCCTGGGGCAAAATGGTGCTGCAGGTGCTGCCGCCTCTCCCTCCTCACTTTTTCTGCCCACTTGGCTGCAGCGGCATGGCAAGGAAGGACTATCCCGCTCTTTACGTCCCCTTTGGCACTGTCTCTTTCCTCATCCTCGCACAAGGCTTTTTTGAACATGAACAGGAGGAGCAGAGCATGCTGGGCTCCTCCTGTTCATTTGCAAAAGAAAAAGTCCCAGATATGAAGACAAGGAAAGAGGCAGCAACGAAGGGAAGGGAAGGAGCAGGGTCAGCCTTCCTCCTCACCTCTCTCCTGCCCACTCAACTGCAGCTGCTTGGGCAGAGGGAGGAGTCAGTGGTGGCACCCATGGCACCTTCCACCCCACCCCACCCCACACACTTCTCCTTCCAGCACCACTGGAGGTAGAAAGGGGATGCGACTGTCCTGAAGGGAAGGGACCTCCCTTCCATCCTTACTTGAGGAGGTTTGGTGAGGGGGCAGGGTGGCTCGACAGTGGAGGGAGTGGCATTTGTGCCCATCTTCAAGTGGCCCTTGGGCTTGGGCTACCCCTAAGGTAAAGGTGGTAAAGGTGACCCCTGACAATTAAGTCTAGTTGTGTCCGACTCTAGGGTGTGGTGCTCATCCCCATTTCAAAGCCGAAGAGCCAGCGTTGTCCAAAGACGCCTCTGTGGTCATGTGGCCGGCATGACTCTCCTTGCCGCAGCGCGTAGCATGCGGCTGGAACACGGAGCGCTGTTTACCTTCCCGCAAGCGGTACCTATTTATCTACTCGCATTAACACGCTTTGGAACTGCTAGGTTGGCAGGAGCTGGCCAAGCAACAAGAGCTCACCCCGTCGTGGATTCGAACTGCCGACCTTTCGATTGACAGCTCATGGTTCAGCGGTTTAACCCACTGCGCCACCCGCTGGCCCCTGGGCTACCCCTGCACACACCCAATTGCTTTCTCTCTGGTGGGAAACCAAAGATCCTATCTGTGTACTGTGAGGGAAACCCTGTGTAACATGACAGGGCCCCCAGCCAGAGCCCTCCTCATATACTACATTTCTCTCAGGAGCGCAGCTAAGGTGTTTTAAGTGTACATCTAAAAATGAAATCGGAAGGTGACAGACAGGTGCTTGAAAATACATCCATGCTACAGATGCACTTATCAGAGAGCAGGGATTGGCAATGGCTCCCTGTTAAGTGTACAGCCAGTGGCATACCTGAGCTTGTTGCTTTGCGATGTGTGAAATTGCCCTGAGAGCCTCTGAAGTTGAAATCTGATGCTGAGCTTTTTTTCAGACCTATAATGTTTCAGAATTGTATACTAGAAGGCTGCAAGTCAAGTTTTGATCAGTAACAGGCCCAGACCAAGGAAAAATTATGCTTGAAGTGCCGTGGACCTGTAGGCCTGCCCCCCATCACTGCTGCCACCCGCACGTGGGGGCAGAGATGTGCATCTCCCCTGCTTCCGTTTAGAAGCAGGATATAGGTGACGGTGGTGTCAGCCTCCACGTCCCTCTTGGCCCACCCACACTCACCTTCTCCTCCATGAGCGAGGAGGAGAGAAGAAGACGATAATAGTGATGGCAAGAATGGCAGGTCCTCTTCCCAATCAGGGAGTGGGGTTGTCGCCATCACTGCTGCTGCCAGCCCCCACCATGTGCCCACAGCCGCCTGGTTTTCTCCTCCTTGCCCAGTGCTGCTCCATTTTGAAATACTGTAGCAGAGAAAAGTGGAACAAGGATGCTGGGAGAAGCAGAAGTGGGGCGCTGCGTCTCCTTGCTTTGCCCCACCTTGCTGCTCTATTTCAAAACACAGAGTAGCATAATGAAATGGAAGAAGTAAGGGGGTGGGCAAATGGGGCAAGGTGAGGCAGCCACGGAGGGGGGCAATGAGCTTAGGGTGCCGCTTGCATTCATCCACCACCTCACAGCTGGACTGACTCTTATTGGTAAATTCCAACCCAGAGGGTGGAGCTGGGAGAGCCTACTTATCATGCAGGCCACCCTGTCAGCAACGCTGCTTCTGCTGAGGTGTCACTGCTGAAAGGGTGGCCCATGTGACAATCGGGCTCTCCCAGCACCACCCTCTCAGCAGCACTGCTTCTACTAAGGCACTGGAAGAGAGAGATGGAAGTAGGCTTCAGAAGGCGCAGAACAGTACGGGGAAAGAGGCAGACCAAAAGGGGTAAGAAAGGGAGAAACTGCCGAGGCACTAGGCCCAATTATGCTGGCCACTCTTTCAGGAGCACCTCTTCTGCAGAGGTGTCACTTTGCAGAGCACCTCTCAGTTGCTGACTTATGAAGTGATGCCTCGGCAGAAGCAGCACTGCTGAAAGGGCAGCCCATGTGTTAATTCGGCCCTCCCATATCTTGAAAATATGATCAAGATTTGCATATTTTCTCTTCTGTCGTTTGCAGCCAATGAGTTCCTAAGTGAGAAAAAAGTGCTTATTTCCGGTCATTGCCTGCTTAACGACATCACTTCCTGCTAGCTTCAATGACATCCGACCCTCAGCAGGCACCATGAATGCTATTCGGCCTGCTCTATGAAACAAGTTTGACACCCCTGCTCTAGTCAGATGATCCATTCCCAGATTAAACTTTCAATTAAACATTCTTAAGTAGCTTTTAAAAAGAAGTAGCCAATTTGCAACCATATTCTGTTTCAGAAGCAAGTACCGGTACTGTACAGAACAGAGCGAATGGAATGGGAAAAGAAGCAGGAAGCAGGGCTTGGTCTGAGAATACAGTAGTTGTAACAAATGCAGAAGGGTCCCTGTTTTCATCTGTAAAATGTTGGAGAAGCAGCTATTAAGAGTTTGTACACGTTTTGTTTTTAGCTTGGGTGACATCTGAAATCAAAAGCCTGAACTCTTGACTCTGCAGGAATCCACATTTCACATCCATTTTATGCAGCTGAGAACCCCTTTCTACAAAGCCACTGGGATAGGATTGTGTTTCCAGATTCTACTGAGTTTCAGAAACAAGTCTGTATTCCAATTTCGCTTTCAGGCTTTTAAGCTGTAATAAGAATAGAGTCATTCAAGCCACTTCCAACATTACAGCTCTTAATAGTCAGGAGTGCTCCTGGAGGGCTGCAGTCCTAAAGACACTTACCTGGGAGTGAGCTCCACTGAACTCAGTGGGGCTTACTTCCAAGTAGACCTGCATATAGGCTTATGCTGGAAATCTCTTCTAATAGCAAATCTTCACCTAGGAAAGATTGATAGATATGTCTGCAGCTTGCAGTTCTGGTGTGGATATCTTCAAGATTGTGATCTGGCAAAAACCTTAGTTCTGGTTCTTTTTGTACATATGGACCAATGGTTTGACTCACTGTAAGATGACGCCATATGTTACATATGGCGCCATCTTACAGTGAGTCAAACCATTGGTCCAGCTAAGTCAGTGCTGTACACTGACTGGCAGTCCGAGTACCACCAGCAATTGGCCAAAGTACCACTGGTGGTACAAGTACTACTGGTTGAGAACCCCTGGTGTAAAGCATTAGTATATTATAGCAGTGGTTAAACTGGTGGGTTGCAACCCACCAGGAGAACCGGAAACGGACACTACTCCTTTAAGGGGCACGGTGACCACAGCAACAGTGGCGCTCCTGGGATTTTCATCCAAAACCAGAAGTGGGTCTCGATCGCATTGGAGCAACGATTTGAAGCACTGGGTGGCCCACAGAGGGGTCCACGGAACTCCCTGCACTCTCCAGAGGGCCAACACTTACAACCTCCCCAACTAGTGAGGAGGACTTTGAGAAATGCTGTATTATAATACAGTATTAGTATAGAAATACTAAGTATTATCCAAAAATAAGATACCTTTTACTTACTGAATATGTCAGAACAGCAGCACCCAGGAGATATCAACTATCCATTACTAACAACTTGCCTAGAAAGGCCCAGATTTCTAAAAAAAAAGAAGCACAACTTATCAGAGTGATTGATTGTCTCTAGTTTCCAGTCCATCTGGGTCACAAACTGTTTGGGCACTTAGAGAGCTGTCCAACCACTCAGGCAGGCTCTGCTGCAAAACAGAACACACACCCATTCTCTCACATGACTTTCTTACCTGGGGCTTTGGGGGTTTACCTTTTAAAGAGGTAGCACGCAAATTAGGACCAGCTTGAATGTCACACAGTAGGGAGCAAGCAAGCTTTCAAGGTCACCAGAACTACAGGCCGGATATGAAGCAAAAAGGGGTGATGCCAGGGAGAGAAATCTGTTGCTGGGCATGGTTAAAAAAAAAAAAAAAAAGCTCCAATCTGAAGTTTGTAAAATGTAAGGCAGAAGGCACTACACAAATGTAATAAGATTAAATTGCCAGTTGTAGAAAAGATCTCAGATTGAACCAAAGTTTACTGGAAGAAAGAAGGATCTCACTACATTATAAAGAAGTGGACCTGTGTGTGTGTGTGTTTTCTCTGCAGGTCAAATGACTGCTTTGGAGAGGGTGATTTTAATCAGGAAAAACTGGCTATTCTTCTTTTTCATTTTAACTCATTAAGTCCTGAACAGGGATGACATCGAGTTTTGCCCTAAACAATCCAGGTTCTGCTGCTCCCTGGATCATGTTTTGCTTTCTGTTTGGCAGTGTGTTAAGCATCATTTTGGGCTTCTGTGTTTTGGAAGTTAATAAATCAGCAGGTTCCTCTTCTAATTTCTACAACTTGCATGAGTACCCATTCTTGTGCACACCTGGGGGGTCTTCAGGCACAACAATGATGATGTCAAAAGTGGTCCTCTTGGGAGGCGATTAGGACTGGTTGTCATCTCTCCTCTTGTTAGCATGTCTTTGTTTGTGACCAAATGTTGAGCTAGTGATGATGTGCCAAGAGGAGCCTGTTCTTCAGGCATGATCTAGCCCTAAGCCAGAAACAGAGATGAATCCCAGCCAGAATTATGCCTCTGAACAGCAAGGAGCGTCACCTTCCTATCTTGGTCTAAGTTGACTACAGCAGGGATCTCTCTCTCTCTCTCTCTCTCTCTCTCTCTCTCTCTCTCTGTGTGTGTGTGTGTGTGTGTGTGTGTGTGTGTGTGCACGCGCGCGCATACTCCTTGTATTCATTTTACCTCCCTGAGATCACATAGGTTGACATTACCTCAATTCAGCAGCCACAAAATCCCAATACAGTGCATTGGTTTTGCTGCATAGTCACAGAAGGGTGACTGCAGGCTACGATTATCTAGGCTATGTTGCTTGGCGAGGCTCTGAGGCAGCACCACGCTTGCCTCTCCATCCCTCCCCCGCCCCCCCGTTTTCAACTGGTGAAATGTCAAAAAACAGATACTTGCATGGTATATATTTCCAGCAGGGGTCTACAAAGACATTTTCATACATGAGAGAGCTGACAAGGATGACTTCCAGGCAGGCAGCTTTGCTAGGAACACAGGCACACAGCTAATAAGGCCTGCCATGGAAGGTGGGGGTGGGGGGCTGTCATGGAAGAAATCAAAACTGCATGAAAATGCTTGGACAATGTCAGTACAGCCCAGGGGACCTCTCCGGCCCCATATGTCAGGAGTCGCCAGAGCTATGATGGTCAACCTTTCAGACAGGGAGGGTGAATTGACACAACACAGTAGGCGGGCACATGGAAACTTTGGACCCGATTCAGCTCATGTTCTTTGGTAGACATTGGGGAAGATCCTTGGAAACTACTGGTTTAGAGCTAATGATTGGATTCAATGATTGCTAATCCTGCATACAAAAGCCCCAGGAGGTTATCACAGTTCTATGCAGCACCCACAATTTCTAATATAGAAATGACCATAAGCAGCAACAATAAATTGATCAAATAAGATGACTGTTTGAGAGAGAGCAAAACCGGGCTAAAGTCTGTTTACTTAAATGAATAGCCTGCCCTTTTCCAAGGCTGGGATGTTGGAGTGTGGAGATGGTTGTCACATGGGCATTCTGAAACATAGGACCTTGTTTCAATGAAACGAAACCTCCTCGTCTGCTACCAGAAAGGTGATTAAAGACAACTGCACACATCATCTGTGCTTACCTATTAAGAGTCCCATAGACAACTGCCATGCATTAATTCCAGCACTTCAAGATATCAAGTTAGGGGCAGAAGGGGTGGTGGTGCATATTCTGTTTTTGGGAAGCTGGTGACAACAATGGCAACCCCTTTGGGCCCATCGCATCATGTGAATGTGCCGTCATGACAAAATAAGATGACTCAGACAAAGGCCCAGTGCCTTTGGAGTTTCCTTTGGATTGTGGGAGCTGAATTACGGCTACACCGGTGTCTGTCCTGCGTCCGTCAGCGTACGGCAAGTTACACTGGCATTAGTGCTCTTACACCGGGGGATCTACTGTTACACCGGTGCAAGAGTTACACAGGATTGCGCCCCATGTGTTTGTTGCCATTAGCAAGATGAAAATGAGCAAAGCGAACCTCAGCATCCGCTTGCTATTAAATTGTGTGTGGGGGTTGCATTTCAGTGGAAGAGCACCTGCCTTACCTGCAGAAGGTCATCAGTTAAATCCCCAGCATATCCAGGTAGAGGAGAGAAAAAAATCCTCTCTGAAACCCCAGTGCATCAGTGTCAACAATACTGAGCTAGGTGGTCAAACGGCATGATTCAGTAGCAGGCAGGTTCCGATCAGATTATTTTCAAAGGGCCCAATCCTATCCAACTTTCCAGTGCTGATGCAGCCGCAATGCAGCCCCAAGGTAAGGGAACAAATGATCCCTTACCTTGAAGAGGCCTCCATGACTGCCACCCACCACCACCACTGCAGGATGCAGTGCACGCCCCGTTGGCACAGCAGTATATCAGCACCGGAATGTTGAATAGGATTGGGCCGAAAATGGACGTAAACATGAACAAAAACCTGATCTCTGGTCTCAGTCATAGACTGAGCTCCCACGGCAAAGGCTTCATTCATGCTATAAGGTGAGGGGAGTGTGTGGCGTTTCCCTGTCTTTTGCCTTGTACTGCATGTGAAAAACGGGAGGAACCTCGAGCTAGGAGCTATGGCGGCGAGCCACCCTTCATGAAAGCTCTACAAGTACAACTCTGGATCAG
The DNA here is from genome assembly GCA_026170595.1 of Plestiodon gilberti rubricaudatus. NCBI lineage: Eukaryota > Metazoa > Chordata > Lepidosauria > Squamata > Scincidae > Plestiodon > Plestiodon gilberti. The sequence goes on along the minus strand of JANXHW010000001.1, from coordinate 128,952,996 downwards.
GTCATGACTGGCATGTGGTTGTAGGACAGCATGCTTCTCACAAGTCATCTGTCCCAGGGCCAGGAGAAGGAAAGAGATGAGGCGGAACGTACAGGGCTGATCTGTGTTCACAAGCATTCGCCTTTAGCCAGGGAAATAACGCTTGAAATTTTGCTAACTTAAAAGACAGCGCCTGCTAGAAAAAGCTCATGTTTGACTGCTTTCAGGTTGGAGGCAAATAACAGTGTTAAAGAGAGTTCAGGGTGGTACAATAGAAGCATGTTGCCTGTGGTTTCAAGCTCCCCAGGCAATGCTAGGGAAGGCGGATGACCACCTTAAAATTGCCTGGCCATCTGTCTGCACTCCCCGCCCCCTGTCAAAGGGTGGCAAATTATCAGTCTTCTTGATTTGCAGGCAAGCTGAGCTGCTGAAAGCTGGCTGGTCTCTTGCAGCTGGCTAATAAGGAAACAACAACACGAGGCTCAGTCAGGCCCAGCAGAAGTATGATGACCCCAGCAGAGACGTGGGGTGCAGGGGTGGCAGGTGAGGCAAAACCACATGTCATCATCCACGGGGAAAAAATGCAGCCTAACCTTGAGATTGTGCATGCACACCATCCTAATAATAATAATAATGATAATAATGATAATAATGATAATAATAATAATAATAATAATAATAATAATAATAATAATAATAATAATAATAATAATAAATACCAGTATTTATTCTTGGTCATCGGATTTCTCCTCTGACTTTAATTCAAGGTGTATTACATAGGCAGGCTTTCTAAACCAAAGCGTTTTTTACATATTACAAATGTTGTAGTCTTTCCTAGAACGCTCATTCCAGGTGGTTTCCTTCACAGTCTGGCCTCTCTTTGGCATTCGCCTCCCATGCTTCGACTTGATGGCAACACTATCTCCCAGTGTTACTCAGGTGTAAGCGGGTGGCATGTGTGTGTGCAATCACAGGGTTAGGCTGTGGCTTTTTTCAGTGTACAACGACGGGGCGGTTCTGCCTCACCTGGCACCCCCACACCGCACATCCCTGGACCGCAGACACATTCAAAGCAAAGCAAAACACCTTACCTAGGTGAGGTTCCATGTTCTCAGTACCATATACCCTGGGTCACTTCATCTACAGGTGCAATGCTAGCATGCTATCAATCTGTGGCCCAGACATATACAGTATGATATTGGTGTGCTAATGTTGCCAGTGGCCTGATTTATATGTGATGCTGAGTGCAGGAAATTCTGCATAGCTAATTATGTTTTCTTAACAAACCACTTTTAAGCATGAGCAACAATAACAATATCATACCACTTTAAAAAAAGACAACCCTTACTGTATGCTTTCACCCTCCTGGGACAAATAGAAACATGGGGGACTAATCTACATCAGGACCATGGCAGAGGTAAAGGGTCAAAGTACCTCTTCCCCCCCACACACACACACACACCATGTTCCCAATACAGATCCCCCCCTCCGTTCCTTGTAATTGACTGTAGAAAAGCTAAGCCTATCAAGGTCAACGATGCATTTAACATCACATCAGATATCATTTGGTCCACAGTTTCAAATGAAATCGACAGTGTTTGGCCTAGGGACTGCCTCTTTTCCTGGTTCCTGCTGGTAACTGTACTTAAATCAGCATTCTCAAACATCATGCCTTCAAGGCTCAACAGGGTTTGGGGGGCTCCAATACAGCACACAGCACCCCCTACTGCATTCCATACAATGCAGTCATTTTTAGGGCCAAGCAGGCTGACATACTTACAAGTGCAACCGACATCGAAATGGCCCTAGGCATTTAAATCATCCCATCTGTTTGAGGGAAGCTGGCAACAATGGTCCTCCTCACATCAGGGAGAGGAGGCAGGCAGGCAGGCAGACATCAAGAAGCGGTGTCTAAGAGTAGATCCATCATCCTCTTTCATGGGCTTCTTCCCTTCATATCCTTGCAGCATTTGCCTGTCTAGAATAGACTTTAAGAAGTGAAACAGTTCCAGTGAGATGGGGGAGGGGTTACAAGAAAGAGGAATTGGGAGATTGGTATTTATCTCATTCAGGTAGAATTGACATTTGGGGATGAAATGTGGGTGCAGCTCTGGTGCAACTATTGACTCCCCTCATTTGGCTCTTACATTTGGCTCTTACACTTTGTACAAAGTGCCTCTGGGGTCTATAAGTGTCATTACAATCTAGCATTAAAAAGTGCTGATAAATATAATTAACAACCCAGGTTGAAAAATTCCACTAACAGTGACTTGGCAGCATTTGTGTCAGCTTGAAAGGAGGAACTGGTCTGTTTCATGTCGGATTTCTTTGGTTTTATATAGATCTGTCCCTATTTAACACTTGCCTCCAGCTGTGTATGGCTAGGCTCATTAGTACTCCCTAAAGGACATTTTATTACAAAGTGACACTTCAGAACAACTCCTTCATTTTGTGCTTGTTCACCCTCCTCCCCTTGCCTCTTTGAATAAATCATCAGGAATCAGTCCTTTATATACCGCACAAGTAAATGCTATATCTAGACACATCAAAATAGCGAGGAAGGCTCAAAGCCAGGAGCTTTCTTCGCAGCAGCACAGGAACTGCAGAAACTGGGATCAACAGATTATGGTAGCAAAGTGTAAAAGTGTATCGCATTGCTTCCTTTTGTCCTAACTTCCATCTCTGGCAGGTCAGAAGCGCTCACCTGTAGGACCGGCCATATCATGAAGCAGGGTGAAGCAGCCCCCTTCAGGCAGCAGGTCAGTTCTCAGGGACAGCACGGCAACCCACCCAGCACTTCCCTCATGGATGGTTTGCAGAGGAAGAAAAGCAAGATGGCAGCTTGCTGCTTTTATTCTTCCCTTTCTAGTAGAAAAGGAAGAAAGAGGAAGTAAGAAACTGCGGGGGGGGGGAGTTAAGGGGGGAAGAAAGGGGTAAGTGCCATTTGGTGCTCTTCCTCAGACAGTAAAATGTCATGGGTCTTGCAGTGGAAGGCAAGTGGTTCACTTTCCACTGGCAAAATCCTGTGTAAGGATCCGGCCAGTGGCCCAGGGCCACCAGCCAAATCCTGTCCCCATGGGGCAGGCCCAATCAGCCTCCTCAGATTTCCGCCAGCTAAATAGCTGACAGAAGTAGGAGGAGACCATGTAGCGGCTGAACCAGCCCGGCAGGGACGGGGATATGGCGGACGCCATCCCCGCCCCCTCCCAGGCCGGCTCGCCCAATAGCCCCCCTCCTTCACTGCCCGGACCGCCCATGCAGCGGCCACCAGAGACTTACCTTCCACCGCTGGTCGCATGGACGTCCCAGCGCCGGAGTGAGGGCGGCCAGCCTCGCACCAGCCCCCCTTACTCGCGAGTTGTCGCAAACGTGCCGTGACGAAACGTTCGTTCCGTCGACGGATCCTTAGTGTGGATCTGGCTGCGCATCTCATAAATTATTATTTTTTTAATCCAAAGCATCCACTTTGACACCATCCACTTTTATCCATTATGATATCCATTATCGCTACGGAAAGCCTGTGTGCTGCTTTCTACTGCCAACTTTCACCAGCAGTATGAAGAACATGGGAATGTGCAGGCCTTGGATTAAAAAACACACAAAAAAGCAGGGTTTTCAAATATACTTCAAGGCACTTCATGCCTGCACATGGGTCTCCTCCAGTCCTGACCCTTTCCCTTTTAGAGGGGTTCCGGATATCCACACACAGGATCCCTACCTTGGAGAGATCAATTGGACAGAAGTGATAAAGTATTATTTAGGCACTAACATAGATATATTATAAGGCCCTAGACGGGCAGCCCAATCCTGTGTAAGGATACACGTCCAGCCTAAAGGGCCGGCCACTGTATCCTAAGCTCTTTCCGGGGCCGTGATGGCACAGCCCAGGAACACCTTGGGATAAGGGGACGTTTGTCCCCTTCCCCGAGTGTAGGGCTGCCCAGGGCCTATGGGCCTCCTCGGACGCACACCAGCTCTAAAGCTGGTATACATCCAAGGTGGCGGAGTAAGACTGAACCGGGCTGGGAAAGGGCCTAGGATATCGGCGGAGCACGACGCCGATATCCCAGCCCTCTCCCTGCCCGGGCCGGCCAATGGCCACCTCACTGGCTGCCCCTGCCCGACCTACCCAGCACCTGCATTACCTCCATCAGCTGCCACGGGGTCTAGAGGGCAGTGGAGTGAGGGCTGTCGACCTCCGCGCCGGCGGCCCTTATTCCAGAGTCATCACAAACGTGCTTTACGGCATGGTTTGCGACTGCTTAGAACAGTGGAGCGTGCACTTCGCCGCTCTATACTTAGAGAGGATTGCGCCGTAGATGTAGAAGGACAAACACTGACAATTCTATATATCTCATTTCATGTGCTGCCAGGATGTGTGCATTTTCTCAGTAATGCTGCAAATGAGGCCTGCTTTGGAAGGCAACAAGCAGGGATGGGATCAAGAAATTGTACTCCACTTTTCTTCCTAACTTTCCACATCTCAAAAATGAGGTTTCAAAATCAATACGAAGACCATTCACTTTAGTGCGATCTGCCTTTTATCCATGATGAGTCTATGCACAAAAGTCTTGCATTTCCCCCTGGAAACAGAGCAAGAGAGAGCAGAGTGCCAGGCAAACACACAACAGTTTCTCTCCCCAAAGCCTTCCTTAACCGCAAAAGAGCAAGCGTGCCAAAATGCCGGAAGGCAGCTTTTGCACAGCGTTGTTGGGTTGCTGAGGAAAATAATAGCTGCTCTCTCCAAGAGCCACAGGTGCTTCGTTTTGCAGCTTCCTCGCTGTGGGGAGGGCACTTATTTTATAGGATGCATCAATGCACTGATTAGGCCCTTCCTGAAGTCATACCAGTGATGCATGAGCCGGGGGGGGGGGGGCGTAAGGGACTCTTAAGCCTTCAGCTTTGGGGAAAATACTTTCCCCCCCACTGCTGTCCTTCAGTCCTTCATAATGCTTTCTCCTATTGACTTTCAAGTTTTTAAATGCAAGTCTCTATTAGCAATTGATAGCCCTGCAAAACGTTCAGAATTATTATTATTATTATTATTATTATTATTATTATTATTATTATTAACAGTATTTATATACCGCTTCTCAACAAAATTCACAATTGCAGGCACTTCAGTCACGGGAACCAGTCACTCAAGCGAAAGGTTGCGTTATTCCTGCCTTTTCAAAAGCAGTTGATTAATTAGTCTAAAATAGCACAAATAAACTACACCAAGTCCTCACTTAACGCCGTAGATAGATCCCTGGAAACAACGACGTTAAGTGAAACAACGGAAGCACTTTTCACTGGCAGGCTCAGTGGTGCTTCAGGGGACTCTGGTGGGCTTGCTGCGTGCTGCAAAGCCGCTTCTGGGTTGCGTGGGACCACGACCCACTTCCTTGGCTTTGTTCTCACCCCAGAATGCCTTGCACAAGCTACCTGCAAGGCATTCTGGGGTGCAAATAGGACCAGGAAGTGGGTTATGAGCCCAGCGCAACACGCGTCACCCTAATGACCCCCCCACACCCAGCCCCTAAATTGTAATTTGGCACGGCCGTCAGGCTGCAGCACGATTTGGGGGGGGCAACCCGACGGGACGCTGCCCCGGGTGCCCCCCCGACTCTGCCCCCCCCCGGCCACTCGTTGCAGCTGGCTCCGGGGACGTCTTCCCCGGCTGGCTGTCCTGGGCCTTCTGACGAGGCCCACTGCGTCACAACGTAATTTATAATGTTTTTTGCGCATGCGCAGACCGTTCCTGAGGGAAAAGGGCTGCCCTTTTCCCTCAGGAACGGTCTGCGCATGCGTGAAAAACATTATAAATTACGTTGTGACGCAGTGGGCCTTCGTCAGAAGGCCCTGGCGCATCGGCCGGGGAGGACGGTCCGAGGCCTTCTCCTGGCCTCGGAGAAGGCCTCGGAGCGGAGCCTCCGGAGGGCGACGCGCGCAGGGGAGGTGATGCGCGCATGGGTGCGCGTGTCGCCCTCTTCGCACGTTACCCTCTGGCGGTCCGCCCCGCATGCTTCGCAATAGCAACGCTCCTGGCAACTCGGAAGCAGCTGCAGCCACGGAGGACGATGTTAAAACGAAACAACGAATAGCGAAATGATGATAAGTGAGAACTTGCTGTATTTTATTTACAAATAAGGAAATATTTGTAGCCTACAACTAGGCTACAATCCTATAGTTACCTGGGAATAAATCCCATTGAACTCAATGAGACTTACTTCTGAGTAGCCATGCCTAGGATTGTGCTGTTATTTACTTGAATCTACCTCTGAAGGCTATAGCAACAATGTGCAATGCAAGATTAAATATGCTTACTCATAAGTAAGCACATTGAGTTCAGTGAGACTTACTCCCTAGTAAGAGTGCATAGGATTGCAGTGTAGGGGCAAATAAGCCAGGATGGTACAGTGGTTCGGAAGTTGGACATAGACCTGGAAGATCCATGTTCAAATCCATGCTCAACCATGAAACTTCCTGGGTAACCTTGAGCCAGTCACTATCTCTCAGTCTCACCTACCTCACAGGGTCGTTGTGAGGACAAAAGGGGGAGAGGAATTACAGGTGTATATCTTACAAGCAACCCCAAGGGGACACACACACATGGCAGGGCTCTGGTGTTCTACTGAGTAGCAAACACAATACTGTATATAAACCTAATAGATACAACAGAACAACAGATTCTAGGAGAAGCTCACTACCCCCAGCTACATGCCTGTACCTGATTCACAGTTTTGCTAGCACAAGTCCGAGGAGAGAAAAGGGGCGGGTAGGCTGTAGGGAAGGGGATTAGGGTCCAGTGTGGGCCTTGTGTGATGGATCCTCCCCCTCCTGTAGCTTTCCTGACCCCATTACACCCCCTCCCCGCCCAGTTTTGCCCCACTCTGTTCCACCTTCCCGCCATCTTACCTTTCCCGGCGTGCGTCCAGAGTTCCTCCGACGTGACTCACAAGGCACAGGCTGACCCATGCGCTGTTGGGGCGGCTTTTGCAACTGGCACAGACTGCTTTACAGCAGTCAGCGCAAGTGCGGGAGGCGCACCGCCATTGGGGGGGGCACATTTAGGATTGGGCTCTTAGTAGAAGATGGCTTTGTATGTTCCATCCTTTCTTTGTGATAAGGGTTACGAGGAACTACAATAAAGGTGCATTTACTGATAAGGCCAGTGAATGTGGCTTCTGTTTTTAGAATTTGAGCCGAGAACTATTCTTGCTTTCATGCATTCCTGGCTGTACGCCTTTTGTTTCCGTGATTTGAACTTCAGGTGAGAGCTGCTTTCTTTGCCTTCCTAAATATGTCTGCCTGTGGTGTTTCTGTAACTACATAGCAATGCTGCCAGAACATCGCTCATGAAATATGACGCTGGCAGAGCTTTCGGTGCGTTCCTAGAGGGAGAACTATGGGATGATTCTTAATTTGTTTTTGTTTTGTTTTTTTCCTTTCGTGCCAGAAGCAACCATTTGTCTGGTGGGTGTTGTTTGTAAGAGCAAAACCTGGCGTATATACAAAAAGGCATTTCCTAAGCATCTCTAGTTGTAGAACACAGAATGATACATGCAGGGTTGGCGTATCCATGAGGTCAACTGAGGCAGTTGCCTTAGGCAAGACACCCACCTCCACCATCCCTCCTCTTCCTCCTACTCCCAGGATTGAAAAAAGAAGTGTGGAGGAGACACTCTAGCCCACTACTCTCCACTTCTCCATACATCCTCTTCTGCTCTGACCTGCTCCTCTCTTCTTTTTTCAAATCTAGGAAGCAGGAGAAGGAGAAGATGTGGCAGAGAGATGGTGTCATGATGTGCACCACAAGGTAAGGGGGAAACTGCATTTTGGTGTGCTGTCTCACATGCCAGGAGGTCTTGTACTGGCCCTGGATACATGATCATTGATTCCATACTTTGTTTGTATTTTGTATTTTAATGTTAATTCACAGAGTACCCACAGCTATTGTCATAGGAATTGGTGACATATAACGTGTAGTTTGAACAGCCAACTGTCCAACTGTTTGAATGGCTGAATGTCCAACTTTCAGGGTTTTTTTTAAGTCAACCTCTAGCATTTTTGCTTACAGAGATGTACAGTAAGAAAAAGCATGCCTGCAGGACTATTAGATTTCACATTTCCCCTGAAGAAGAACTTGGCAGGATCTGTAATCAATGGGAATTACTATGTTGCAAATAAATAACATTATGTGTAGCCCTTTTGGTGTTACCAATATTTGAAGTATATTTTTTAAAAAATAAAACAGATCCCAGTACTGAAAAAGCAAGTTCATATAAAAACAGTGTTGGGTTTTACCAGGCTGTTGATTTCCATGCATTTATTCACAATAAAGTGTCTAACTGCCCGACAGAATTCCAAGAGGCACCAGAACCATTTTCTAGGGGAATATCTTTTCCCTCCCAGGGAACCAAAAAAGCAGCTTTTGAGCTGTGCATTTTTTTTTTTTAGCAGACAAAGGGCAGGAGATGAAAGAGCTGAGCAGCACCCCTTTCTACCACTGCTCTTCTGCTCCCATTTGCAGCCTTCCAAGACTGTGTTTTATTGGGGAAAAATTGCAGGAAAGAGCTCCATGACATGACTAGTTTTGCCCTCAGTTTTGAGTGGAACACTGTCACCCTTGTGATCAGACAGGAGACTTTGCTGGATGGTCAGACAGCAGATCAGGAGGACCTGAAGCCTATGCCTGCTGCCTATGTCAACCTACCTATAGGCCAGCAGGTCTAATGATGGTTTGGAGTTTGGTTGCGCCTCTTCATTTTCCAGTGGAAACTAGTGATGTCCCACAGACACAGAACCTCTGAAGTAGTACTAGGGGACGCTAAAAGCTTAGTACAACAGAGTATCTCTCTTATTGTCAGAGCAGACAAGAGAAAACGAAAGATGGCTCTCCACATGCAACAGAATGAGGTGGGAACGAAGTGGTAGAGTCCTCAGATGGTGGGATAGGCTGTACCACTTCGGACTGCAGGTGGCGATGCTATTATTTGTTATGTTCTCCCATGCTGTCATTTTTCAAAAACTCCCTACAAGTCCAAAATGAGCACCACAAGGAGAAAGATGTTTGTCCATTCCTCTTCTTGATATGCTAGCTTTTACATGCAAGGAAAGTAATCCATTTCATTCTGTTGCATGTGGGGATCTTGTCTACTTCTGTCCGCTACTTTGTCTTTGTCGTTGTTTATTCATTCAGTCACTTCCGACTCTTCGTGACTTCATGGGCCAGCCCATGCCAAAGCTTCCTGTCGGTCGTCGCCACCCCCAGCTCCCCCAAGGTCGAGTCCGTCACCTCCAGAACATCATCCATCCATCTTGCCATGATGAGTATGACAAAATAACAAACCCTTTGATGTTTCCACCTGAAACTTGGAAAAACTACCGGTAACTGGGAGGATAGGTGCAGGATGCTCACCGTAACAAACTGACTGACAGATTGAATTGAGGATCAAGCTCTGCTGTCTACATTTCAACACAAACAGATGCAAAATAGGTACATGGAAAGTACAGATCTTGCAGATCAGCCGTTCTCTTCAGAATGACTCTAAAATGGCGATGATCTGCAGAGGGAAGTTCCTAATTCAGACTGTAGGCAAGAAATAGATACAACCCAAAGCTTGAGTTACAGGGAGCAGCCCTCTTATGTACATACCAAAGCTCAATCGCTGCCTCAGGAAGCCTAATTCTTTCACCCTTTTTCAGGTGCGCTAATGTGCATGCAGCCCCCCTCACCTCCTTCCGTCCTCTCTTGCTGGCTCTTCTTCAGAACTCGCCAGCATGGGGAGGGGATCATGGCTCCCCCATGCCAGCCCATTTTGAAGAAGCTGCAGACTAGGCATGAAGGGAGCAGTCTTCCAAATGGCTCTCCTTCCAGAACAGCTTTTGGAAGAGGATTGAAGCCAGGCCTGACCCATCCATGAGGCCAACTGAAGCAGTCGCCTCAGGCAACAAATTGGTGGGGGATTCCCATCTTTGTCCGCCTACTTGCCTCCATTGCTCCTCCTCCTCTTTCCACTCCCTGAATTGGAAAAGGAAGAGGGGGGCAGAGAGGAAGAGGAAATGTGGGGAGAGGAGAGGACTGAGCTAGAACATTGGAGAGTGAGAGGAGCAGAGGCTGGCACATCATCTGGTAAAGGGGGGGGCAGCATTTGGCATGCTGCCTCAGGCATCAGGAGGTCTTGGGCTGGCCCTGATTGAAGCAGCCTCTGTCTTCTCCTCCAGCCACAATGACCCTTAGCAGTTGCAACAGAAGGTCAGACCTCCCCTATCTTCTTGCTCACATTCCAAGGAAGGCCAATGAAAGAGGCGAAGGCAGCAGCCGAGTAGCACCGCCAGGCAGACACAGGATGCAAGGTACCCCCTGCCAGTTTGTTTGCCACCTCCCACAGCCTGCCGCTTGAAGTGCTTCAATGGGCCTCATGGCTGGGTCACCTCAGCTTACATCTTTGGATGGCCACCATTAGACACTGGTTTCGAGAAGGCTGCACTCTACAGGGGAGCATAGTTTGGATAAAATGGTGGTGAGTCAGTGCATGGGGCTTGTAAATTTTATGACACACACACACCCCTCTGCCATTTGCCTTTAATTTGAGGACTGATACAACCCAAACTGAATGTGTAGATACAGCTTAATCCACATGCCTCTGTCAAACAGAAAATGGATTCCCCCCCTAATCACTTTTCCTCGGAAATCATGGGTGTTCTTTGTAAAATAATAGGTGCAACGTTTTCAGAAAAATATGAAGGGGTGTGTTTTTATGTTTTTTTAAAGTTTCACATTCTCCTTTAACAATGGTTTCAGTACAGGAAACTATTTCTTGCAAATAATACAGCAGGAGGGCAACAAGAAATGTATTTCTGATGCTGAGACTGAATAGATCTCCCACTATATTGCAGCCATTCTGATTGTAAAGGAACACAAGCTCTAAAACAAATTACCAGCAAGCTATCTGAACTGGCCGACCCCTTGGAGCAACTTATGCCTGTCTGGTTATCAGAGCGACTTTGCTCTTTCTATTTTCTAGTCAATAACAGTGACCTGGTTGGATTGATGTCTGTGATGATGTTCATTTCTATGCAACCAAAGGCTCTTCATTCTGTTCTACTTTGCCTGCAGCTGTTTTCAGCTTGGTATTAAGGTTCCTTACTATAGATGGGTTTGATGTTTAAATGGCTGCATAATCCCAGATTTCTAGCCATAATAAAAGAGCTGGAATGTACCTTTTGTACTAAGCACCAGGAGTGCATTTGTAGGAACACTTAGGCCCAGAACAAATGTGCAAAAACGCACGTGGACACGGGTATTTGCCACGGGATGACAGCATGTTTGGATGCAAACCCCATGTGGGTTTCATTATCTGTTTTTCCCCCCACATAATATCCAAGTAACTTTTCCACTTTTTATTCCCCAAGTTCTGAATCTTCCACACGGGTTTTGAACATATGATAGGAAAACACATGTGGTTTTCGATATCCATGAGTGTTCAGTTCTTGGAGGAGGTGAGACGGCACCCTAGACTGGCTCCCAGTTGAGCCGTCCTTTGCCACGGCTTGTCATCCCCTTGTTTTTGGTTTTAAAGGGCAGCCATCTCTGCCCCCCCCCCACTTGTGATGAGTAGGAGAAATAGCAGCGAAAATGACTTTTGCTTGATCTTTCGCTATATGACATCATTGCTGTGCAACCAAAAATACTGAAAAAGGATGCTGGACAAGATGAATCATTGGCCTGGTCCTGAAGGCCCTTCTTACATACGCAGCGCAATCCTATCCAACTTACACCACCGGTGTAACCAGCAGGGGAGGGCAGGGCAGGAGGCTTTGGAGGGGAGCTTTAAATCCCCTTTGAATCTTTGAATCCCCTTTTGGAGGGGATTTGAATCCCCTTTCTGTTCTGGGGCCTCCTGTTCTTGCTGCACCGCTGGTTACACCGGTGGTGTAAGTTGGATAGGATTGCACTGTTACTATTGTACCACCGAGGCAGATAATACCATCTAGGTATTTTTCAGGAGCTTACTTGAAATGTAAAACCTTAATCATTAATAAAAGCTGAGGTCATTTCAGTGTTTGGGTCTTTGACTCACAGAGAGAAAGACTTATGTATCTGCCTTCTACCTATTTGCTGGGGGCATTTGAAAAAATGTCTTCTCCACAAAGGTTATGGTGATTTATTATACAAAAGCTATGTGAACCAGAGGTGAAAGTTAACAGCTTCTGTGATAGCAGAGCATCGCTATGATTCTCCCTTCAGCTTTTTAGGATGGCTAAAAATGGTCTCTTCATTTTTAATAGTTATATTGTTTCTTTCAGGAAGAATATATCAAACTAATGCAGATAATCTGTTTGCTCAATTTCTGAACTTTGGACTTAGAAAGTTACATTACAAATCACTAAATTCATAGAGTGCATTTATAGCACTCTCTTTTCCTCCAGAAGCTCAGAACATTGAGTTTCCTTGAAAATGTGCTTAGGCCAGAGTGTAGTCCTTGACAATAATTTTTGTGATTATTCATGTTATTGTTTTGCATAGCATCTCTATCAAAGATTATGCCTCTCAAAGCCCTCCTTGTGGTATTTACTCTTCAGGTGTTGTCTGCAATGTGCCTGCTCTGAATGTGGTGAACTTACGCAGAGTATTGTGGGTTGATCTGCTGGGGCCCAGTGGATAGGTGCAGTTTGTCCAACGACAGGGGACTTGCCAGAACAGCCTCTTTGTCCCTTCAAATGTTGTGATTCTCTGAATCTCTTGAATGGAACATTGTGACCCATCTGGGGGCGGCCCCTAGAACTGTATATTCTTAAGCATTCTTCCATGTCCAATTCTCCTGATTTAAAAGGTGGCTTGCAATTATTTATTTTTTAAGAGTTGGCAGAATTGCACAAGCCCATGTATTTGGCCCATTTCCCTAATGCAGTATTCTCCACACTTTTACGACCTGCGGCTCCCTTGACCATTGGTGACCATTGGCTGCGGCTCCCCATTACATTATGTTGATGCCTGCCAAATGGCATTGCACTGTTTTCCAAGAGGATTTCGTGGCACTCCGCGGCTCCCCTGGCTAGTTTCCGCGGCTCCTCCTGGGAGCCATGCCTCCCAACCACTGCCCTAATGGGAAAAACAAAAAGGTGTTCATTTATAACAGATGTAATTGCAATATGCAAAGGCACAGTTCCCATGAGATTATTTTTTTTTAATGAAAAGGGTAGAATTTAGGAAGGAAGAAACCAAGCAGCAAGCATACCTAGTGATTTCAACATGATTGAATCGAAGCTGGACTTCTCATACAGGATGCATTGGCAGGAACAGACAATCAGATACAAACATGCTACACACAAGGTAAAAACGAAGTTACCTATGGTGCACATACCCTAAGCAGAGGTCTACAAATCTGGGCTTGGTTTAGTAGCCAGATTTTTTTTCCATTGCTTACCAACCTGTCCTTTCCACACATTTTCCTGCACAAGCAAAGTAAGCAATGGTGTTTTCTCTCACTTCACACTGGGCTTTAGAGAAGGTAAGTGTGAAACTCTCCTGCTGCCACCCATCTTCCCAACACCCAGTGAGAAGTGACCATCTCTCATACATTTTATCCTCCCATCACCACAGCGTGATTAGAATTCACCACCCGAGGGTCACAGATCCAAAAGTACTTTCATGTTTTGAACTTCTTTTGCTGTGTCATAATTCCCCAGCATATTTGCTGTGTCATAATTCCCCAGCATATTGAGTAACCAGGTCAGTGGTTCCATCCCAATTTCACATACCCCGTACATGATCTACCCTGTGCTCCTCCCATCTGCTTTGCCTGAGTTCCATGCCCTATTCTGTTGGGTCTATACCAGGCAGTGGCGTCACTAGGACGCGTGTCACACCAAGGCCTCGGAGCGTCCAGCCTGGCCGGCGCTCCAGGGCCTTCTGAAAGAAGGCCTATGCAGCGCATTAATACGGGTATTTTTACCATTTTCGCGCATGTGCAGAGACTGTTTTGAGGGCTTCTTGCCCTCAAAACGGTCTGCGCATGCGCGAAAATTCTAAAAATACCCGTATTAACACGCTGCCTGGGCCTTCTTTCAGAAGGGGTCGGACGCTCCGAGGCCGGCTCCCAGGCCGGCCTCAGAGCGTCCGGAGGGCGATGGAGGTGGCGCACGTCACGGAGCTGGCGCGCGTCACGGAGGTGACGCGCGGGGGGTGCGCGCGTCACCCCTTTGCGCGCGTCACCCCGTAGCGACCCGCTCCCGTCGCCTCACGGGAGTGACGCCACTGATACCAGGGGTGGCCAAACTGCGGCTCCTGAGCCACATGCGGATCTTTGACATATAATGTGCAGCTCTCGGAAATATGTTGGCTGAGCTCCTTTTTGCATCACAATTAATATAAAAGGTAAACAAGAAATGTTCCAGGCTTATAATTTTTTACCAGGTATAAACTGAGAGTCCACTGGATTAAAACATAAGTTTAATCTTCATGGTGAGTACATATATTTAAGAATTTAAATACTTCTTAAATATTGCGGCTCTCAAACATCTGAAGTTTATCATATGTGGCTCTTATATGAAGTACGTTTGGCCACCTCTGGTGTATACTTTGTAAATAAATGTAGAAAAAGGTTCTCTAACTCTGTATACAGAACAAAATATCTTCAACGGGATTTTAACAACCATAAAATCAAGGTATGGTCGTTAAAATCCCGTTGAAGATGTTTCGTTCTATATACATTATGGACGGCCATACAAGCTTCAGATCTTCATTTTTTTTCTAACTCTGCATTTCTACAACTTTTGACGGAAACATCTGTACAAAAGCCGATCAAGTGATACTCGAACGAATCCAGAGAGAAGAGCAGCCCTAGCAATATCCAGGCTGCTTGCTTAGCTTCAGTCAGGGACTTTTTAAAAGCTGAACTATTTACAATCTTGGATTTCTTTTTTTTTTTTTAAAGCTTTGACTGTCATTGACTGAAACTTTACAAGCAATCTGTAAACTTTACAAACTTTACAAGATTGCTTCTTGTACACATTTACATACCCAAGTGTATAGTTGATGGGATACAATGGATACTCAGTTGTCTTTGCCAAAGTCCTTCTATAGACTTCCCTTGTGAATTTTTATGGGAGCACCCTAAAAAAATAGGGAATCTAAACAACAATGAAACCTTCAAATGTTCAAGGAGAGTTGCAGAAGTGCTCTGCCTGCAACCAGTTACCTGCTTCATGCAATAAGCCATGCACTGGTGGAACCTACCTGTACAAGATCCAATACCTTGAGGAGATGTCTATTGATCAGGAAATATAAATAAAAATGGACCAGGTGAGCTACATAAGGATTGTAATGGGCAGCCCAATTCTATCCTCCCCCACCCTGGGCCATGCAGTTTGGGCCGCACAGCCCACGCTGCATCCTATGCAGGGAAGGAGCTGGCTGAAGGAAAGGGGAACTCATGGAAAGGGGAACGTTCTTCCCCTTACCCCAGGGAAACTCCCAGCCACCACAATGGGGCTACTTGGTTCTCCGCCAGCTCTTTAGCTGGTGCAGAACCTAGAAACTCCATGTAGTGTAGACTAAAAGGAGGGAGGATAGGATATGGCGCGCGACAGCATCACTGATCCCTCCCCCTTCCTGACCTGATCCACCCCACCCCCCAGTCTCCCCTATTATGCCCCCTCCCCGAGCCAACACGCCACTCGGGGCAGGGCTTACCTGCTCCATGGCGCTGTTGTCGGGATTCAGTGCCAGGAGAACAGCACAAGCCTTCCCGCCGACGCTGCCTACTCCTGAGTTGTCATGACGTGCTTTACAGCGCGTTTGCTGTCAATGCTGGCGCTGAGGCTGCAGGGCCAGTCCCAAAAGCCAACCAATTATCCGGTTCCTTTGGGATACCTCATTGAGGTCTTCTACATGTACAAGAACTGTGCTTGTTTTTTTTCTGCACTGCATAGATGTTTGTGGCAGTCTTGTCGAAGTCTAGAATACTCTGAATCAGCTCTTCTCCATGAATAGCATTGCCAATGCATCCCTTTGGATGTTCCATAGTTCCATCCATCATGATGTTCCATAGTCTGGTCTTGACTCTCTATAAAGTAGAAATACCTCTCTCCAGTTTCACATTTCTCTTGGGAATGGTGAACATCATGTGGAGTAACATGACAGTTCTTAAGGAATTCCTGTAATAATGCCACAGCTCCATTAGCTACACAATAGCCTTTTCTTTATTAATGTAAGGATCTTAGCTTTCTCTGTTTAGTATCCCTCCTCTGTCTCATTCAATACCTACTCAGGAAAATTTTACTGGCATAGGGAAAATGTCAGACTGCAGAAAACTAGCCCTGGGAGATGCCCAAGTTCCTTTTCTGCATACGTATTATCTTGCATACATCAAGGACCATGCATTCTGCTTCAAGTTGGGTACGTGTGTGTGTGGACATCTAAAAAAGGCGGTTTTGGAACATAAGTAGAACCCTACTGGATTGGACCAACGTTTCCTCCAGTCCAGCATCCTGTTTCCAACAGTGGTCTGCTGACACTCCTTCCAAGAAACCCGTAATAACCCAACAGCCTTGTCAACATGCGGATAAACATGCAACATATGACTTTCCATTCTCTGATGTTGAAAACAACAACCAGAAATTGCTTCTGCAGAAAGACAGCATCCATGTCCCTTCTCTGGAGCTGTACATTATATCCACTTGATCTTGTGGCAGAGGAAGAAAACCAAGGAAGAATCTACTGATCTGCAGGGTGTCACTGGATCCTTCAGCATTATTCATTAAAACAGAGTCAAATCTGAAATCATCAGCACTTGTTTCAAAATGCTTCTGGAGATGGTGTAATAAATCATCATCGTCATCATCACATGTACACAGTATAGCACTCTCAAGTGTTCAAAACACTTCATGTGGATTGTTTTGTTGTATCAGCAGCAACTCTGTAACATACTGTGAGTGTTGTTCTTCCCATTTTCCACATGGAGGGCTGAGAGGGAGTGTGGCGCTGGTCGGACAAGCCAAGCCAGACAAATCTCACAAGACTGACCATGATAACGTCCTTCCTCCCAGTTGGCTCAGGGACAGAAGATAGGGGGCGGGGATGAGAGAAGAGGAGAAAGAGATGGGGGATAAAAGGGAGACTGGGGAGACTGGAAAAAGGAATATGGAAAGGTAACAAGACAGAAGGAGGGTGAAGTGAGGAGAGCCAGGGAGATGAAGAGAGATGTGTGTGTGTGTGGAGGGGACAGAACAGAACAGTGGAGGGGACAGAAGCAGACCAGCAGGAAAGATCTAGGAGGCTAAAGTAGAGGGGGGAAGCGGAGGAGACAGGAAAGCCTGGAGGACAGCGGAGAGAAAGGAGAAGGAGCAGCAAGAGGCATAGTGGCAGAGGGAAGGCGAGGAAGCAGTCAGAAAATGTTGAAGGAAGAGAGCAGAGGAAAGGACAAGAAAGGGGGCCAAGGGGGACTATCCTACCAACTTCAATACCCCCATGATTGAATGAGTTCTAAGCATTACACATCAAATAATTTAGAAATTCCAGACATGTTCACATACAAAAATACATTCATTCACCACTGGGCTGCCACCTTGCATATGCCGGTAACCTTCTATGTGAACCCATCTAAACAGGGTTTCAGGAGACTGAGGGGGTCTCAGTCAGGAGGAAAGTGGTTTACGCAAAGCTCCAGAAACCTGGCTACCTTTCCAGAGATGACAACCCACCTTCAGTTCTGGCTTGCAGGCAGAAGTCAATCAACTATTTAAGTCAGCAATGTTCTCAAAGTGAACAGACAGCTGGCTTGTTAAAGGGCTTCCACAGCACGGTTACAATTTTATCCAGTATTTCCTCTTCAAAGCACATGCAAAAGTGCTGAATTTGGAAGACACCACAGGGGGCCAAGGCAGCATATTAGATGACTTAATGAAAGCTGCTGAAGTATAAACTGAGATTTATTGAGAATATGTTCCAGATCAAACATAAGAGTGACTGGATTCCCAAGTGCAGTTGACACTGAAGATATTAATGATCCGATGCAAGCCGAATACCCAGAGCCGCTAAAACCTGTCATCTCCGTACTCCTGTTAAAAAATCTGCTTCTTACAGACAAACGAGCCGTCTATGCAGTCTTAATAACTTGTGTCTCAGCCAAGCTTACATGTAATGACTTCATGGCTCTTCCTGCTCTTGAGAGAAACCAGAGCAAAAAAAAAAAAATCCCCATGAGTTGGATGGTTGTGGAATGAGTCTGTTGGCAAGAAGAAATATGTTTCTAGCCATGGAGTTACTGTACAGGAGAAAAAACAGTGAAGCCAGGACTCTTCCCAGTTGCTCAGTAAATACAGAACCTGCTCTAATTTCACAGTGTGCTAGCCAGGGAACACAATGGCACAGAAAGAACGGGCGAGCACCTGGGCACTTATTTTTAACTTTTATAACATCTCTATTCATTTTTAACACTATTCAGAGCCCAATACTATCCCTCCCCCCTCCAGCTATAACATGCAGGCGGGCCAAAGCAGGCAGTGCTCTATGTTATGATTGGGGGGGGGGGGGCTGATCGGGAGGCTTGGGAGAGGCAAGATAAAATATTTTCCCTTACCCCTCCAAAAGCCCTTCGATCACCTATGGATCCCCTTGGACCCGCACCAGCTATATAACTGGCGCAAGGCCAAGGAAAGGGGGGGGGTGTCAGGAGGCTCCAGAGGGGATAGCATCCTGGCGCACATTGCTCGTGCCACGATAACCCCCTCTGGCCTCTGACATGCCTCCTGCCCTCCCCTCGATCCGCCCAGGAATGCCTTCCCCACACCTACCAACCACTCCCTTGCTCATGGACCAGCAGAGCCTCTCCTGCACATGGGGTGTCGCCCACCGTCTCTGACAGCAGCCCAGAAGCACGCGGCAACGTGCTCCATCGGAACGATGTTTGCAACACTGTAAAGCATGTTGTGCTTCTGGATGGAACTCTAGTTCTGGCAGCAGAGCCTGCCCATTGGATTGGACAGTGAATTACTTTACAATAACGGGATAGCACCAGTGAGAACTGGTGGAGTAGAAGCTAAGAGACCCAACTTCCCTGGTCTGCATCTTGCCTCTGCCATGACCTCACCAGGCAGCCTGAAGCCTGCAGCTCCCCATCTGCAACACGGGAAGAAGATTTACTTACTATGGGAGAGTTGTAGGGATTACAGCAGGTTAACAGCTTCTGCTAACCAAGCCAAGAGGTACTTTTTCAACCGCTGACTCTCTTCTATTTAGCTGGAGGAGAACCACTGTCTCTACAGTACTCCTCCCATATCCACTGGGGATATGTTCCAGGCCCCTCCGTGGATACTTGAAACCGTGGACAGGAGCGAACATCCCCTCCATGGTTTCCTGAGGGCCCCCCTCCCTGTCTCCCCTCTGGGCAGGCGCGTGTGCCCCCCCAGCTCTTATTTTTCTTTCAGCAAGCTTTGTTTCTTCCTTAAAACAGAGAAGCAGCCTCCATTGCAGGCAAGTAGAACGAGACTAAGTCCTAGAGAGGCTCTGCAAGGTTTCTGTTAACCTTGCAGAGCCTTTCTAGGACTTAGTCTCGTTCTACTTGCCTGCAATAAGCAGCCAGAGGCTGCTTCTCCTGTTTGTTTAAGGAAGAAACGAAGCTTACTGGGGAAAAAGTAAAAGCCTGGGGGGGGGTCCCTGAGATCCGTGGATAACTGAAACCGTGGATAGTGAATCCGTGGATATGGGAGCCCACCTGTATTCACTCCAGCATAGACGCCTCCCAGTGGCTCTTTGCTGGTTTCCTTTTGTGTCTTTTTTTTTTTTGATTGAGAGCCCTTATGGGACAGGGAGCCATTCATTTATTTAGTTTTGCTATGTAAACCACTTTGTGAGCTTTTGTAGAAAAGTGGTGTATAAATATATTGATGATGATGATGATGATACATGTGAAGCACTTTGAACATTCAAAACTATTATAACACTGGTAATTATCATCATCATTAGTTGTATTTGGGTTTTGTCTTGTGTATTATTACCAGGTGTGCTTTTAAACCATGCGTGAAGAGGTGCACACGGGGGAAATCTACTTCGTGCGCTGGAAGGGAACCCTGCACTTACTATGCACTTACCACAACTCAATGGTTCGGCAAGGAAGAAAGAGGGAGGTGAGGGTGAAAGTGCAACAAACTTTTTATTGTGGATCATTTGGGAATCAAAATAAAAGCAATTTGAATCCACACACACACATACACAACACACTCCCACCAAAGAAGAAATTATGGAGGCACTCGGCGTGTCGTCCATTTGACTGCACACAAGACAAAGAAAGACAGAGGGGCGTTTGTGGGTCAATGGCAGGCTGCACCAAGGGCCAAGGTTACCAGGCCATTTCTGTGGTTTCGTGTGCACTGGGTTCCAGGAGTCATGGAACTAGGATGCCAAGACCAAGCGATCCTCCTATTCAAAAGCAGGGAATAAAAGGCTGAAAGACCTTGGAAGCAAGCCTAGGGGCTAGGCTGACAGCTGTAGCAGAGGAGGCAAGCAGGGCAACAGAGCCAGAGCTTTCCCAGCAGAAGGGAGCATGTCGCAAGGTGGCCCACATAGATTGGCTGTCCAGCACATGCTGGTACAGTGGCTTTGGGCTGCACTTGGGGAAGAGAAGCAAGAAAGAAGATTGAGAAGAAGGGAATCATGGGTGACTAGGCCTGAGTGCCAGCTTGGCACATAGAGATTCTTGGGTAGGCTTACTATCGTCCCAGAATCGACGCTGGCTTCGGCCTAGAATGGACCTGAGCCGCTCCCAAGGGTGCACTGTGGCTGGCCAACGGGGCTCCGGCTTCTGTCGCGTCGTTTACCAGAAGTTCCAGAAGCACATTGGACAGCTGCAGTGCACCCTTGGGAGCGGCTCGGGTTCGTTCTAGGCCAAAGCCAGCGTCGATTCCGGGACGATAGTAAGCCTATTCTTGGGTAGTGGCTGGAATGGATGCCTTAATGCAGCACCAGAGGATCACATGAAGAAACACAGCGGCGGCAGCAAGGCATACAGATGAGCAAGAGACAAAAGACACAAAAGTCTGGCGATCCAGCTATTTATACCTTTTTCTCCCATAGAATCTTGCAGGATCTTTTGAAGGTTGAGCTCATCAAGGGATCTTCTTTTGTGACTTGATGGCCCTTGATTGCTGCTTCCTGGGCCTAACTGGGTGCCACCATTGTTTTGCACCTTACCAAGGGTGCCACGAACAACTCCAAGTTCTCAAGGCCTGTGGCTTCATTAACATGGACGCCTTGATTTAATTCGGCTATGGAGTTGGAGAGACCAGTTAGGTTGTTTTTTTGTGATACTAACAACGGCGGCGTTAGGGGTGCGGCGGTGGGCACCCAGGCAGAGAGATCAGGCCCCGGGTGGGTGGTGTCACGGCGGATGGCAGCAGGGCGAATCGAGCTGTTTCGGCAGCGTGAGTGGGCGACGGACACGGTGGTGGGTTTGGCCCTCCTGCCCACCCTGAGCCTCTGGTTGACACAAAAACAGCGGTGGTGATGACGTTACTTCCAGCACTGGAGGAGGGCAGTCGCCGCACCGCCTCTGCTAACAATTCTGTTTACTCCAAGTCAGGAAGCTCCCCGGTTGTGGCTTTTGTTCACAGGGTCAAATGTGGTGTGCAAGCAAGGTGCTGCTGTCACCCATGGCATTTTCCCAGAAAGAAAAGTCAGGCAAGTCTTCTCTCAAGCCAGCCAATGGGAGTAGGGTGTGTGGAGGTGATTTCTGTGGCAAATTCAGTGAGGCCTTCCTCACAGCCTGTGGACTCTGAGGCCTCTTGCCACCAGTTCTGCTTCAAGTCATGGTTTGGGTCATGCTCACCTGACAGGCACCCCTTGTCACCTACACCTGTGTACACACGTGTCATGCATCAAAGAAATGGAAGGCTTGTCAGGCAACCGTGCTGATGCCAAGGACGTGCGGTGTGGGCGCAGCAGGTGAGGCAGCCCCTCCCCATGGTTGTCCATGGACCAAAGCCACAACCAAACCCGGAGATTGCATGTGCGCTGCCCGCTTGCACCCAAGTAAGTGGGTAGTGCGCATGCACAATCTCCGGCTTCGGCTGTGGCTTCGGTCCATGGACTACGACAGGGAGGGGCCACCTTAGCTGCCACCCCCGCACTTCACATCCCTGGCTGATGCCTAACCCTCAGATGTACATAGGCCCACACAGCACAAAACATCTAGTTACAGGCATGGGATGCCTTCTTAGGAAGCTTGCATTCCCCTTGCATACAAAGTGTACTCAGAACTCACAAAGGGGTCCCTCAGTTTCACGTTCTATGTATCTGCTGTTCTCTGTACAATATATCTACTAATGTGTGCTCTGGTTTGGAGAAAACAGTCATCTAAAAAGCCTGTTAAAATATGAATATTGATGTTTCACACTAGCCAGAAGATATTCACAATGGAAGTGCCAGCAGGAAAATACACCACCCACCATATACCAGCAAGCCACAGATTGCAACATTTGAAGCTCTTTTTTCTGGTGTCCTACAAGGCACAGCCAGAATGTATGAGAAGAAAGGTGGGATTTATGCTTGTGACGTTTCATACTTTTATGTCATCTACTGTATACAGGTTGAGTATCCCTTATCCAGACTGCTTGGGATGGGAAGTTGTCTGGATTTTGGATTTGTCTGGATTTCGGAATATTTGCATAAATATAATGAGATATCTTGGAGATGGAACCCAAGTCTAAACACAAAATTCATTTATGTCTCATATACATCTTATACATAGGCTTACCAGGTTTTGGGGGTATCCAACCAGGACCCCCTCCCCCCCCAATTATTTTTTTGCCTGCCAGGATTTTTTTTTTTAAGTTTTGGTCGTGAAGCCCCATTAGGGTGGCTGAAAATTTAAAAATTATTTCTTTATTTTCCCCGCTTTCGCCGCTTTCCTCTGCTTACCTTTTTTGTCTCCTTCCCGCCACGCTGCCTCCTTCCCGCCACGTTGCCATTGCTGCATCTTCCCGCCCCGTGTCTCTATCCCGGCCCACTGGCTGCATCACAGCGGGCCAGGACTCTAGAGCCTGGCCAGATGAGTTCTGCCTGGCCAGGGCACCTCGCGCACCTGCACAAGTGTCACACAGCGCACAATGTCTGGGAGAGAGGTGTTGTGCGCTGTGAGATGCTTGCACAGGCACACGTGGAGCCCTGGCTGGGCAGAGCGCACCCAGCCAGGCTCTAGAGTCCTGGCCCGCTGTGATACAGCTGGTAGGCCTGGAAAGGCCAGGACAGTCTCAGTTTCAGGGGGACGCCGAGGGCCAGACCGGGACTCTGGTAAGCATACTTACACACATAGCCTGAAGGTAATTTTATACAATATTTTTAATAATATTGTGCCCCAGCAATCCTTGCGCTATGCCAGCCAGGTGCTGGGAAAAGTGTTTTTTTTTTTTTAAGTCATAGTCACCAAAATGTCTGGATTTCGGAATAGTCTGGATTTCGGATGTCCGGATAAGGGGTAATCAACCTGTATTACTGTAAATTCCTCAAAATAATTGATAAATATAATACATTACCAAGAAAATGTTTCCTGGGATAAAAAAGGATAAATCTAGAAATAATTGGTTATCCCACTACGATCTTAAAAGGCAAGCATTTGACATCAATCCCTAAAATTTAAGACACTAGAGCCTGCACCAGGCAAAAAAAGTGTATTAAAAATAGACTGAAGAATTATGTTTCTAATCAAGACATGGAGTCAATTTGGACTTCTTTATTTTCACCGTATCAGTGCCTCATTAAGACTTATCATGGCCTTGGGAGCTGTTTTCACAATTTAATTTCAACATCCGTCTGCCTTTTTTTTTTTTTAACATTGGGATTCCAAATTATGTCCTCTCAATCTCTTGAGGGACGATAACAGAAAATTCCAATAGAACAATGTTGTTTATCTGGTGGAACTCAGGAAACTGAAAATGCTGGTCATTATGCACTCTGTTGTGCAATGTACAGAAAACCTAAGGGAGAAATTCATTGAGAAACTGTTAGAAGGCCTGGCCAATTCAGATGATTTAGCAAACATAGCTTTATTCCCTGTCCAATCAAAATAAATTTGTCATGTATAGAGCTGCAAGGTTTGCTGCAGCTGCATGGAAACAACAAATAAAATTGGTTGAAACACATTCCAGTGACTATAAAACTGTGTATACAAATCAATTACAGTATTTTCTTTCTTTATATCCATGCCTTGGATATTTTCTGGTTGTTGTAGTGAGTGACCTTATTGGTTAAACAAACTTTGTGATTATGATGGTGTTTTCTGACTAATAATTTTAGCATTTTACTTTTACGAGGTTTCCTGTGAAAGAGCTGTGTAGCCTGAAACATGTCGAGAGTGTGGGCATTTCTATGATTCAGTAAATTTTCTACACACCTCTCATAATCCTTCTTTATTTCACTGTTTGGTGACATTTTCCTTCGTTTGTTGCGTGGAATAGAATACAAGACCTGCTCTTTGAACTTCAGCTGTTTGATGCACTACTGGACACTTGACATAAAACAGCAGAGGACGGGGGGGGGGGGTGCAATGGTTGGTATGAGTATACAGTACTGGTTTAATTATATAATATATAATAATAAATAATAATAATAATAATAATAATAATAATAATAATATAATATACAGTATTTATATACCGCCTTTCTTGGTCATTGGATTTCTCCGACTTTAATCCAAGGCGGTGTACATGGGCAGGCTGTCCTAACCCTCTTGGTGTTTTTTTTTTACAATATATAAATGTCCAATCTTTCATGAACGGCTACATTCCAGATGGTATCCTTTTGCAGCCTGGCTTTTTCTGCTGGCTGGCGCCTCCCACACTCGACCGACGCAGCTGGGAGCTCTTATCTCTCCTCCCGGAGGCTTTTCACAGCTTTTTGTCGGTGGTGTGTCTCGAACTTGTCAAGTTCACCGGTCTTCGGGCTTACAAGATGGCAGCTCTCCTGACTAAGCCAAACTCTTCTTCTTCTGGTTTAATCTTCCAGTGGGCAAATTACTGGAGACGCAGTGCTGCCACCAAAAATGGCAATATTGTGTCAAGCCTACTCCCCTCCTCCCATGTCCCACATCGTTATGTCCCACATCATTAGCTGCTATGGGCTGAGCTGAAGAGATAAGCAATTTGATAACATCACAACACACGTAAGTGTGTCTAAATGTTAAAAGGGAGGAAACTCAGCACATGGCTACTGTTTTTGCTGGCAGCCCTGAGTCAAGCAGTTCCGCCTAAATTTCCCCTCTTGTCAATCATGGCTAGCATTAAGGGCAGTGAAATTATCTGAGAGCACAAGCCTAAGCATGCCACCATAAAGCAGTCTGTGCCAGTCACAAAAGCCTCCCCGACAGCGCGCTGGTGGGGATAACAGCGGGAAAGCCTCTGCCTTCCCAGTCGCACAGAAGGACATCCGGACGCCCCTGTAAATAAACTTGTCTCTGTAAATAAAACCAGAAGTCCCTACTTCTGGCTTTAAGGAAACTGCTTAAGGAGCGAGGTAAGGATAAACCACTTCTCACTCAAGCAACCAGGAAGTGAATCATTGCACCTCACATCAATGGTGGGCTGGAGGGAGGTGGTGGTAGACAAGATGGAAGGCACCCCAAATCCACCACCCCTTCAGACCCCTCACAATCTGCCGCTGGTGCAACCCACTTCAGTTTGCCCCATGGTTGGGCTGGCAGTGTCCTTAGGGTACAAACGGATATATTACTGATGTTTATGGGAATATTTCCCCACATTTTCAATTATTTATTTAAAAGTGCATCAGTGGAAGAGGCGATTGCCCAAATTTTGTCTCCAAGAGAAGAGTTCAATAGACTTTTTAAAAGGTGCAAACATGGCTCAAGAGAATGAGCAACTAATTCAATCTTACAGCTTTTCTCAAGTATATTTCACAGCTATGCAGCTAGCAGCAGGTAAAATGGCCTTTAAAAATAGGCTAAAATAGGATGTTTGGGTGCAGTCTGCCTTATTCTTGATATCAACCACTTGATCTTGCATGACCAAATTCAGTCAACTTTGAACACAATTTAATAGATCTCACAAAGTTCTTTTGGAGAAGGACTCAGATAATTTCTCTCTGCTATTCTGGAGGCCACTACAGGAATACAGCATTCTATTCACAGCCTGATTCTGCCTAATTTTAGGCCAGCGGAAAGCTCGCTCCGCCAGCCTAAGGAGTCACAAAAATGCCGTAAAGAACTGTTGCAGCTCCTCTAGTGTAAATGGCGCCAGCGCCAAGGACGGCACTGCTTATAATGCTGGTTTGCGTCGATATCCCAAGTTCCTTCCCAGGCCAGGTTGACCTTACATGGCCTTCCCGGTTGTGCGCCAGCTCCAGAGCTGCCACACATCTGAGCAACATAAGAAGAGCCCTGCTGGATCAGGCCAAAGGCCCATCTAGTCCAGCTTCCTGTATCAAACAGTGGCCCCTCCAGCGCTTACACCAGGGGAAGGGGATGAATGTCCCTTTCCCCCAAGGTGAGCCCAGGCCACGCCAGTGCAGCCCGCATCCTGTGCAGGATGAAGCAGTGGGCCATTTAGGCCAGCTGCCGCAACTTGCGCAGGATTGCGCTGTCAGTCTGAGACTGTGTATTTGAGGAGAGAACACGGCAATGGATTTACCTCACTACTTGCTGATGTACCCTATTTATGTGGAGGTAAGACAGGTATCTGGAACCACAGCTTTCTAACACTGCTTATTAGTATAAGTGCTGCTTATCCAAACCAACACAAATTGAATTTCTCATGGCAAATAGAAACAAACAAATAAATGAAAATGAAATGAAGTGAAAAATGGAATGCTTTTGTTCCAACGCACAGATATCAACAATACTTTGAGGAGCACATGGTGGATTGCCTTAATGTTAAAAAGACACTACATCTGAACAATCATGTATATTTTATTTGTAAACTTTGTGCAATCTTGTTACAACCGATGTTCTGAACAAGCAAACATTACTTACTATATCTGCTTATGCATCTTATGGTCTAGGCATGCATATACATAGCATATACCAGAATCAACTGCTACACTCTTTGCTCTAAAAATTACAACGTGCTCCAAAGTGAACCACACAAAACAACGATGGGTAGAGAGCCGTTCTAATGAGGGCAATGAGATTGTTCTCCTCCCTAAACATTAAAAAAATGTCCTAACTGAAGCCTCATGATGAGATTCCTTTTGCATGTACCTACCACTCCGTGTTCCAGCTGCAGAGTCATGCCGGCCACATGACCACGGAGGCGTCTTCGGACAACGCTGGCTCTTCGGCTTTGAAATGGGGATGAGCACCACACCCTAGAGTCGGACATGACTGGACTTAATTGTCAGGGGTCACCTTTACCTTTAGACTAGAGCAACGCGGTTGCCCCCTTGTCACTCCAGGACTAGCTTCTACAGATGCAATTTCACTTCATATCCTGTTTACATAATGTGTAAGTGATGCCCACCCCTGTGGGTGTTGCATCACTTGAGGGTTGCAAAATGCTGTAAAGCAAAAATCACATGGCTGGATGTTTCAAAATGTGCCTGGAGAGATGTGGGAGTATGCACACATAAATAAATAAATAAAAAACTAACTAACTAATTGAAATACTTTGCTAACGTTACTACTGTTTGAGAGCAGTAGGTGTGAATGCACACTCTGTAGCTGCTCGAACGCTGAGCAAGTGCGGCTCCTGCCAACTGAAGACAGCTTGCAGCATCCTCTGCTCTATATTTACAAGAAAAGGTTTCTGGAAGCAAGCCCTGCGGATCAAAGTGATACAGATCGTTTCTGCTGGAGGCTGGGACTTAGTTTTAGAACAGGAAATAACAGCTGTCCTAGCCCAACATGCATTTATTTAGCATATTTGATATCTTATTCTTCAGTTCTCAAGGAGGCCCCCAGAACAGCTTATAAAGGAGTTTTTTAAAACACAGTAAAGGAATAAAAAGTGTAAATAAATCAATAAGAATAAAAACAGCAGAGGATCATATTCAATGCTGAATATTCTTCTTCTGACCTTCTGAACAGATCTTCTGACCTATTCTTACAGCCCAATCCTATTCCTTTCCCCCCCCCCATGCAGCCACACCAAAAAGGCTTGCGCTGCATCCTGCACGGGGGGGGGGGTGATCGGGGGGCTTGGGAGAGGTAAGGGAAAATATTTTCCCATACCTCTGGATAAGACTCCTGCTCATCAATGGGTCTCCTTGGACCTGTTCCAGCTCTTGAACTGGCGCAAGTCCATGGAAAGGGTGTATTTCGGGTGGCAAGGAGGGGCAGGTCATGCACACCAGTACACACACATACCACCTCCATCACACACCCTGTTCTGCCCTACCCCCTCCTGCTATCTTACCTGGTCTGGTGGGTGCGGAAAGATCCAGTGGTGGAGCTGGGGTGCTGCCGCCTGTTACGGTAGCACTCGCAAAAGCACAGCACATTTTACAACAATGGAAGTGTCTTCTACTGTCGTAAGAGGCTCCGCCCAACAGCCCAGTCCTGCATAGGATTGGACTGTGGGTCTCTAAAATGCCCGGACAAATAAAAAGGTCTTCATCCGACATTAGATATCAGGCTTGGTGCCAAACAAGTCTCCTTGGTAAGAGCATCCTCGAATTGGGGTGCCACAATCAAGCAGGCCCTACACCTGGTCACCACCCACCTCATCTACTAGTTGGGGGGGGAACCTTGTGATGGATGAGGGCATGTGCAGGAAGCACAGGCAGAGGGCAAAACAGATGCAATGCCTAGTAGTTAGTGACAGCCCTCCTGCCCTTGCTCTCCTCCTTCCCTCTCCCACTGGTTGGTCTTGGGATTTGGTAGGCCTTTGCTGCCACAAAAAAAGACTGGGATGCCAGATAGAGAGAGGCAACTTTGGAAAACCTTTCTCCCTAATCTGAAAAGTCTTCAAGGGAGGCCCTACTATATAACACATCTTTTAGAGCAGGTGTGGGCAGAAACTAAACTGCAGTCTACCAAGTGTCCACGGGACAATTTTCAGTGGACCTCGCAGTACTTGAAAGAACACTGGACTCAATCCAAAGCACAACATTTCTTAAGCAAGAATGAATATTCAGGATCACTTAACAGTTACAGCATACCTAATCTGTGATAACTGTTGAACAGCACAATCCTATCCAATTTACACCACAGGTGTAACCAGTGGGGGAGGGCAGGAAGGAGGCTTTTGAGGGGAGGGGAGATTTAAATCCCCTTTGAAGTTACATAATGAAAAAGATTTTCATAATGATTTGAATCCCCTTTCCGTTCTGGGGCCTCCCGTTCTTGCTGCACTGCTGGTTACACCCACCGGTGGTGTAAATTGGATAGGATTGCGCTGAAAGAGATCTTGAGCATGTGTTGATGCTTAAATTGTAAATCATGTATAAACACATTGGTGGAGTATGGAAGTTCTTATAAATTTATACGTACCTCACTCAAAACTGAAGAAAGCCAATCCCTGCCTTAGGGCCAAGCTACATGTGATGTTGAAGTCCCTTATTAGATTTTACAGTTCCTGTTTTTAACTGAGTAATAGGAGTCAGGTTGGGAACCTCCATAGCCTGGGATTACAGCAGGGAACAGGGGACTTTAACCCTCCTTCCACCACATCCCTTATCAGGATCAGGCTGCGGTTTAATAAGGAAACGAAGCTTCCATTGGCACCAATTAGAGGGGTTTGTTTTTTTGGGGGGGGGTCGTTGCAGTGAAGGGCCTGATCCAGATCAGAACTGAGACAGCAAAAGGGAGATGGCCTGCAATCCAACTGCTATTTACTCACTGGAAGCATTACCCCGAAAGGCACTAAAACATTAGTTCTCAAAGTGTTTGGGGGGAGGGCAGGGCCAGAGGTGGCAGTGATCCCGGGGATCGCTGTCGGGAAAACTGCCCCTGAAAACACCGTTTTCTTACTTACTGGGGCTTGGGGGGGGGGGGCTTCGTGGAGGACTGCATGACTCTCTGCAGGTGCCCAAAAATCACTGTTTTTCAGCAATCTGAAGATCGGGGAAGCCTGCAGAGGGTTGCGCAGGCCTCCCTGAAGCCCCCCCAAGATCTGGTAAGTAAGAAAACAGCGTTTTCTGGCACTTTTTCAGCAATGGCGATCCCAGGGATCACCGCCACCATGCTTTCCTTACCCCTTAAGGGGACAGGGGACAGATTGTGGTCTCAGTGGTGGATCGTGACCCACCACTTTGAGAACCACTGCACTAAAACATTAGTCCTGAAGCGAATGGCAGGCTTAAAGTCATGTGGAGAATGGGCCTTAGAGAACAGTACATGGGAGGCATGACCCAAGGGTGGAGTCCGCTGGTACTCTGTCAGAGAGAAGGCTGATGAAATGACACACAGTGTGAGCATCAGGAGGCTCAAGTCACTCTTGAGATACAGCCACCCATTTCTACACCGTCTGGAATGACACCATGATACTGCCTGCCTCTTCAGCTTGAGATTCAGAGGGGCATGTAAAGAGCAGCTTGCTTGCTTTGCATTTTCTGGCGCTATTAGGCGGGGCAATCGATGGTCGACATTTGGAGTTTCCCCAATTGCCCAGCCTTGACAGACATCAATCAGACAGTAAAGAACTGTGCAGCCAGGATGTATTTGCACAATATTTCAGGGGCATGAAACAAATTCAGTCGCTATTGCCATGCATTACAGCTTCATGTTCTATAGAAACGTTCATATCAAAAGCCACCTCCAAGCGCTATATGAAGAAAGAGCCAGAAATCTATGCCTATTGAATAAGAAAAGGTCAATTTCCTACAAAAGAGACAGCCTTTCTTCATGAAAAAAACATTTATGGGGAAATTTTCTATTCAAAGATTTCTCATCTCACATCTGCCTCAATTGCATTAACTATACATCCTTTCCCAAGAACATTTCCTTTCTGACTAAGACTCTCATGCTGTGTTAGTCAATGAGACATTTCAAATAGCATGCATCATTTTCTGAAGTCCTCCTCATTCGCATTCCCACGGGATGACAGCTATTTTATATTTCAAGATTTTTTTTCCCCTTCAGTGTTTTTGTCTCCTGCACTTTTATTAAGAAAACCTTTTTGAAGTCAAGATGCTCTTTCTCCCTCACTTTATGTTTTTGTTTTTGGTCGTTAAAAAAATACCCTGTCAAAATTGTGAAGGTACAAAACTTCCATTCCAAAAAGGGAACTAAAACAAGGTGTTTTCACGATACCTGGTTCAAGAATATACAACAAAACTCTTTTTGATGTATCTATAAAGCATGTTTCCACACAGGTACAGACATATGTGCAGGAAGCAGGGTTCTTGCCACTTTCCCTTGGCCCCCGTACCAGCAAATGCCCCCATGCTACATTGGTAACTGCCTTTTTTTGTGATACGGTGTGTGTTAAGGGGAGGGGGGTTGCTACACGGACTAAGCACATGGGTGTCAAACATGTTTCATACAGTAGGCTGCATAACTTTCATGGCCCCTGCTGAGGGCCAGAAGTGATGTCATTAAGCAGGAACTGACATCATCAAGCAGGTGATGTTCAGAAATAAGCACTTTTTTCTCACTTAGGAACTCATTAGCTGCAAATGACAGAAGAGGAAATATGCAAATTTTGATCACATTTTCAAGATATGGGAGAACCCAATTATCATGCGGGCTGCCCTTTCAGCAGTGCCACTTCTGCCGAGGCATCACTTCGCAGCTTATCAGCTGAGAGGTGCTGTGCAAAGTGACGCCTCGGCAGAAGCGGCACTGCTGAAAGAGCAGCCCACATGATAATTGGGCTCTCTCAGTGCCTCAGCAGCGCCTCCCTTCTCTACTTCTCACCCCTCTTGGTCTGCCTCATTCCCCATACTGTTCCTCACCTTCTGAGACCTCTTTCCATCTCTTCCCTCCCAGCGCCTCGGCAGAAGCGGCGCTGCTGGAAGGGCGGCTCTGGGACAGCCCAATTATTCAGGTGGTGAAATCTCCTTCCCAACCAGCAGCTTCTCCGTAGCAGAAGCTCTGCCCTGCCCCACTGCCTGCCTGTCCTGCTGGCAGCTCTGAGCAAGCCAGCTGAGTGGCCACAGGAGAGAGAGGTGGAAGAAGCAGCGTGTGCTTGCTGAGCACGTGCCTGATGGTCTCATTGTTGGCATTCTCCTTCTCTTCAGGCAGCTTCTAGCAGTTATTTTCCTCCTTCCTCATGAGAGCAGCTAGCTAGGCACAAGCACATTTCACTGAGCAAGCAGATCCCTCTCCCTACATGCTTGACTTTCTGTTTCTCCTGTTTTCCTAGCGGAAGCAAGGGAATGATCCCGCAGTCCCTTGGCAGGGCCAGCCTTTGCCAGGCTCTAGGGTCTTGGCTTAGTCGGGTTGGGCAAGATGTGGGCATGAACTGATCCATACACCCCCCCCTTGGTTTTACAATGTTCATCAGTTATTGCCTATTAATAACTTGTGCAAGTCTTCCTTCAAATGAAATAAGACAAATCATTAAAAAAAAAACACCAAACCATTTGTTGATAGTGTGTCTTTGTGCTTCTTGCACTGGGGGAGAAAACACCACAAAATCCTGAGTAAAAAATAGTTAGCTTTTATAGTATCACTCGTGTGTGTGTGTGTGTGTGTGTGTGTGTGTGTGTGTGTGTGTGTGTGTGTGTGTGTGTGTGTGTGTGTGTGTGTGTGTGAGAGAGAGAGAGAGAGAGAGAGAATCTTGGCATGAGGCAGCAGATTTCTTGAGCTGACCTTGCCTAGTTGTCTCAAGCAGTCAAAGTGGGCAAGGGTACAGCGGGCATGTGCTTGGCTTTAAAATTCCTAGTAACCTGCCCATATTCTCAATAATTTGGTATGTATCCATCAAAATAGGGCAAGTAGATGCTCCAGGACCATCACGGACTACTCCCAATGTGGAGGTTTCGACTGCAAAAGAGTATTTTCGGTAGCACGGAGGTCTCTCCATGTCATTTATGACTTCTGCTGAAACTACAACATGCTGGGACATATTTGGGGCGAGGATGGAATTTAAACATGTCTGGCTGGTTGGGGAGGCCTTCAGGAGTAGATTTTTGAGGGGTACATGGAGTTGCAGAAGAAAGAGGAAAATGTCTCTTCCCCCCCCCCCACGCATGAATGAAACTTTTTGCAGTTTCTTCCTAAAAAGAAACTTTTTGCAGAAACTTCCTAAGAACTTCCATTTGCAGAAGAAGTTCTTAGGAATGGATACAACTCATTATCTTGCTCACCAGATTCCCACACTCAAGACTCTTGGAGCTACCCAATACCCTTGGAACTTTTGGATTCAGGGAGGTTACTGTCTGATAACCCTACCGTATCCAAAGGGGGACAGAGTGCCTATACCAGTGGTTCCCAAACTGGGAGGCGTGGCTCCCAGGGGAGCTGTGGAAACCAGCCGGGGGAGTCGCGGAGTGCCACGGAATCCTCTCGGAAAACAGGGCAATGCCAATTGGCAGGCTTCAACATCATGTCATGGGGAGCCGTGGCCAAGGGTCACCAATGGTCAAGGGAGCCTCAGGTCAAAAACGTTTGGGAAACACACTGGCCTATACCTTTAAAGGCTTTAACCACTGTAGAGAAGAGGGGATTTGGGCAGGTGCAGCTCATCATGGAAGGGTGCAACAAGCTGCACCTGCCCACATTCCTTCTTCTCTACAGTGGTTAAAGCCTTTAAAGGTATAGGCACGCTGTCCCCCTTGCCTGAGACGCTACAGGCTTGCAAACACACAGATGCAGTCTAGCACTGAAACATTTCCAGAACTATTTAAAGTAAACCATGAGATTTATTTTTTTTGTCAGTGAACAAAAACAAAAACCTGAACATGTGCAATACTGACTTAATTTACTTATC
Source organism: Plestiodon gilberti rubricaudatus (assembly GCA_026170595.1). Taxonomy (NCBI): domain Eukaryota; kingdom Metazoa; phylum Chordata; class Lepidosauria; order Squamata; family Scincidae; genus Plestiodon; species Plestiodon gilberti. Next base: position 128,919,213 of record JANXHW010000001.1, on the reverse strand, counting down.
AAACCTAAACATTATATACTGCTTGAAGAAAATGAAATGCATTATGCATAACTTAGCAGTTAGCATATAAACAGACCAAATGGTGCTGTTTTACAAAGCAAAACAGTGTACATATTATTTTAGTTGCTCTACAAACATACTGAGTGTTAGAGGTGGGAGTCACAAACTGCTGCTCCTGAAGGTACTGTTCAGTGCGCAATCCTGTCTGTATTTACTTAGAAGTAAGTCACACTGAATTGAACGGGTCTTACTCCTAACTGTGCAAAGAATTCCATTCTACTTGGCAAACAGGAAAGAAAAAATTATAACAGAAAACAGAAGCCACCATGATTATGATCAATAAAAGGAAGATACTGTTAGCTGGACTTACAAATACTATGTACAGTATATCTTAGCATTATCACGAAGAAGCAAAAGAAATTCACATATCTAAAGGAAATTTTGTATACTGTATTATCATCATAATACAGCTGACAATTTCATTCTAAAGGAGAAAATATTTCATATAATTATTGATGATGCAGAAGAGACACCAGCAACAGCCACTGGAAAAGATGCCATGAAGGACGGTTGCTCTCCCCATACTAAATATAAGAGGACACTACTTTAAAGGTGCTTCTTTGCCAAGTTAGCAGGGGTTATTGCTACTGAATTTATATACTGCTATTATAATTATGAAACAGTAGACATCTTTACATTGAGACTCTAGAAGGTGAAATTACTGAAATGTGATGAACGAAAAGTTAAACTTTACCATGCCAGTTATGATCCATTGATGTGTTTTATTAAATGACACATAAATGAGGCTTGCATTCTACAAGCACAGATGGATGTTCCTGGCTGCTACCAGACAAGTTTCCTTCTCCAAATTCAAGTTTGAAGAGGCAGCAGAACTCCCACATTTTATCACTTTGCTTGATCGGTTCTGGAGTAATGGTCTCTGAATTATATTAAGTCTCTGTGTTTTGATTACAAGGTGCAAAAACTGCCCCATTTTCAGATGTTTCTCACAGTTACTGTGCCTTGGGGTATACATATGTGCCAAATTTCAACTTTCTGGGTTGTTTGGAAACACCTCATCTATTCTAGAATATATTTCTTGCTTCTCATAGCTATAGAGATATTTCCAAGTGAATTCTGATCCTATACTCAAATGGTGTCGCATCCCTGCTATGTTGGTGTAGCATCCAACAAATCCTAAACCAGCACAAAGGAGGAGGGCAAAACAAGAACCCAAAAAAACTCCGCAGAGGCACAATCCTGCCAGCCAGCCACTCCCCCAGCATTCGTGGAAACACCAATAGCATGCACCAACCACGGAGCGCTGTCCAAATGATGGCTCCGTGTGAACTGGATGTGGAAGAAGCAAATCAACATATAGTTAAGGGGCAGGATGTTGACACACCATACCTACCCACACAACCAGCCTCCCATAAGGAGGTCATAGTGCCTGCGAATACAGCAGCCATCCTCGTGGCACAAGTAGTAAAGGGCCAGAAATAGAGACAGTCAAATCCCTGTAGGGCTCAAATCCCTGTATGCTACTCACAGAAACACAAACTGATAGTAAGTATCTTTTTGAGTAGAACAGGCCGGGGGGGGGGATGATAAAAAGGTAAAGGTGATCCCTGACAATTAAGTCCAGTTGTGTCCGACTCTAGGGTGTGGTGCTCATCCCCATTTCAAAGCCGAAGAGCCAGCGTTGTATGAAGACGCCTCCGTGGTCATGTGGCCGGCATGACTCTCCTTGCCGCAGCGCGTAGCATGCGGCGGGAACACGGAGCGCTGTTTACCTTCCCGCAAGCGGTACCTATTTATCTACTTGCATTGACATGCTTTGGAACTGCTAGGTTGGCAGGAGCTGGCCAAGCAACGAGCGCTTACCCCGTCGCGGGAATCTAACTGCTGACCTTTCGATCGACAGCTCATGGTTCAGTGGTTTAACCCACTGCGCCACCCGCCTCCCAAAGGAACTAGGCATGTGCACCAAACACACAGGATCTCCCAGAGAAAGGACTTGTCCATGGGGAGGAAGTGCCCCCTTATGAGGGTTGGAACTGGGGTGAACAACAAGAGGAGCTCCAACTGCACCAGGCAAGACATAAGTCTGCACATTGCACAGGGACCTAGGATAGTAGCCAAGCCAGCCAGGGGAAGGATAGAGCCAAGGCCAAACCCATCTTTTCCATTCCCAAGCATAGCCATTATCATGCTGCCCTCTCATCCTTTCCCAACTGACTGCCTCATACATCATGGCAGCAATGAATGGGCTGCTCATGGCCCTGCAGAGCCTGCCCCTTCTCACCCAAACGGGAGCCCACAGAGTCAGAGAGTGGGGATGATGCAGACCCGGCCATAGCCCTGGTTCTGTAGCTCCCCCACTGTCGAAGTCTCACCCTGAGCCCAGCTGAAGTAAGGAACAACCAGGATGGGGAGAAGGGATCCCTCTCTGCTTAAGTCATTTTATGTCAACTCCAATACTGGCATAACATTACACTGACACTCAGGGCATGACTGTCACCTGGAGGGGATTTACTATATGGCATCTGCCAGCTCCTCCCTGTACCTCCCAACTCTTCACCCTGTTTGAGGGCAGGAGGTCTGGCTCAGTTGGTAGAGTTGCCACCTCATAAGCCTGAAGATCAGTGAATGGCCAGTTTGAGACACGCCACTGACAAAAAGCTGTGAAAAAAGCCTCTGTCAGGAGAGATAAAAGGCTGCCAGTTGCGTCAGCCGAGCGTGGGAGGCAACGGCCAGTGAGAGGCCAGACTGCAAAAGGATACCATCTGGAATGCAGTTGTTCATGAAAGACTGAACATTTATATATGATTGTTAAAAACCCCATTAGGGGTTGGGAAAGCCTGCCCATGTAAACCGTCTTGGATTAAAGTCAGAGGAGAAATCCAATGACCAAGAAAGGCAGTATTTAAATACTGCATATTAATTTATTATTATTATTATTATTATTATTATGCCAGCCAGAGTTACACTGATATAATGTAGAGGTACGCTGACATGGAGTTATGCTGGCACTGGAGTGATGTTATGGTGGTGTCAGGGTGGAGTTATTGGTGTTGCATGGTCAAAATGACATTCTGCCATCACCTGAGGGCTCGCAGCATATCCTATGCTGCTCAGAATGACTTTTTAAAGTAAAGAATTGCACTATTAGGCTACGTGTATACCAAATTTCAGCATCCTAGCTAGCATGGGAGTAGCACAATCATTTAGGGGTATATTTTTGGGTCCCTCAATTTGAGAAAGAGCTACACAAAACATTTCTAGTAACCAGGGTGCTTTAGGCTACATGTCTGCCAAATGTCAGCTTCCCAGGTGTTGTGGAAATCCTTTAACCATTTGGGATAGACTTTGAGTCCTCTGTTTCAAGGGAAATAAATAGAAATATCCAATCTTAAGATGTTTCTGGTAACTGAGGGCCTCGGACTACTTGTGTACAAAATAACTGGGCTGTGGCTCATCAGGAAACACCCTCACAATGTTGACTCCACCATGCGCCAGTGAGTGAGTCCACCAGTCATTCAGTCAGTGAAGTCCAAGCATCTTTATAATCTGCATCTGATCAATACGTAGCAGGGATCTTCAATGTGTTAGCTGTTGCCAGGGCAGCATAAGCAAGGTACTGGGAAAAGGCAAATGGTTAGTAAAACTCTGAGAAATCTTGCAGATGGTAAAATTAACAGCATACAAACATTTGTAGTCAAGTATGGAATGGTGAATAGCATTCTGAATGTGTGGGTGCCAGTACTCCAATTTCTTAAGACATAATGTTTCTCAGAAAGAGGAAACGCCCTTTGTGTCTAGTATAGCATTAAATACATAAAGCATAAATACATAAAGTGTATGTCCAGATACATTTATACACACACACACACACACACACACACACACACACACACACACACACACACACACACACACACACGTGTAGAGTGTGGGATGCATTTTTTGGGTTGCATCCCCCAGATATTCGAGTCTCATTCAATGGTGTGAAGAGGCAATAGAACTCTCACAATGCCACGTTCTGTTGCATATGCATCTTGGTTTCCTCTGTGCTGAAATGCTGAGCTCTATTACAAGATAAACCTCTTGCCTCCCATTTTGACTGACAAGTGCAAAAAAAAAAAAATCATTTCTCAGGCTTTTTCTATTCATACAAGAATGGAGTCCTCCCATGGGCCTCCACCTGGGACCTGCCCTCCAAATGGCTCTGATGGGCCCCAGAGACTTGGAGGAGGGGAAGCGAAGTACGGCAGCCAGAAGACTCTCACCTCCGCTTCCCTCTTTGTGGGGCAGTACTTACTCTGCACCACCTTGGGTACATCTTCATGCCAGTGCCTCTTGACTGAGTCGATCACCACTGCTCCTGCCATTTGGGCAGGAGAACGTGTGGTTGGCTGGAGCAGGAGGCAGTGGAGGAGGTGCATGCAGGCAAGTCCTCACTCTGCTGCTCTTTTCAATCAGCAGAAGAGGAGGCCGTAGCGGCAGAGGAGCACACAGGGCAGCCGTAGACGAAGCACTGCCCAGCAATGTTGACATGGAAGGGAGGGGAGTGAGTATGGCACACTTTTCACATACACACACAAAAAGGGAGATGGCACTGGATCTTGTTGGTCCCAGGCACTAGGGAGGCTTGGGCCAGGCCTGCCTCTACCCAGACACTTAGACAAATGGCAAAAGAGGCACATCTTAGCCGCATGTTCCCCTGCCATCTGATGTACAACTGGTGGGCATGAGTAGGCTTACCATATCCAAAGGGGGACAGGGTGCCTACACCTTTAACCATTGTAAAAAGAGGGAATTTGGGCAGGTGCAGCTCATAATGCAAGGGTGCAACAAGCTGCACCTGCCCAAATTCCCTCTTTTTACAATGGTTAAAGGTGTAGGCACCCTGTCCCCCTTTGGATATGGTAAGCCTAGGATGAGGGACAGGGTCGTTGTGCTACATTGTCAGATATTCTCCCAAGAGAGGCCCACTTGACCCCATCATTGTTGGTTTCTCTCCGAATAGTGGCTCTTTCACAGGGTATTTGGGGTGGGTGGCTTATGTGATATCAATTGAACTGATTTTGAATTTTGCTAGTCTAGTAATAATTTTCTGCTCTGCTGACTATTATATTGGATTGTGTATACAAGGGCCCCTCATTGAATACAGTGGGACTTACTTCATAGACGAGTGAACAAGCATAGGATAGGATTGCAGGACAAGTGTTCTAAATAATTATTTGAAAATATATATTTTAGTGCAGTGTTTCTCAAACTGTGGGTCGTGACCTGATTTCTGGTGGGTCCCAGGTGTTGGAAAGATCAGATAAGTAATTGCCTGAAGCTATTCAAAAAATGGATAGCTGCTAATTGCCTTTCAAAGAGCTGAGCTTCTGCAGTTTGCAAGATAGCTGCTAATTACCCTGCAAGCAGCTGAGCTCTTTACTTGTATATATATAAGTAATATATTTCTAGATCACTTTTTTAAGTCTTGTAAAGCTAGATGGGTCCTGATAGAGTGTCATTTTAAAAAGTGGGTCCCGGAGCTAAAACGTTTGAGAACCACTGTCCTAATTGCTTTCTCGTGCCAACCTTACAAGGCAGGGCTGCTCTACGTCCTTCCCAGGCAGGTGCCACTACCGTCAAGACTAGAGAGCATAACACTTTCAGGAAATGGGGTGAAGAATAGTTTCACACCACCTGGTATGTAGCAGTAGCGTCCAACTCCAAGAAAACCAAACGAAGCACGAATTATTCAACCTAAAAAGGACAGAAGAGAGCAGCAGCTAAGGCGCACACCCTCTGGGCGAGGAAGAAAGCACCTTGCAACAGGAACCTGACTCAGGCAGCTTACCTTTGGCCACGTGACTGCAAAACTCTCACCTGAAACTCTTTCCGTGAGTTACTCTGTCATTTCCCCCACTCCTTCCCGTTCCATCTTCTGTCGCTCCTCCTCCCTCTCGCCTGGTCCGGACCGCAGCCAGAAGTTTTTTTTTATCTGTCGTGGCAGGCAGCGTCTCATCTGTGACATCTCCTTCGCCTCCACGATCCTTGTCGGGGGAAGAGGGTGGTGCTGCTGGGAAGAGCCGGCGAGCAGCGGGAGGCGCTGGGAAGAGCGGGCGGTGCGGAGAGGGCGGTGCTGGGAAGAGCAAGGAAGGGCAGCAGGGGGAGGTGCCCGGAAGCGTCTGTTTCCTCGCCTGCTTCGCAGACTCTCTGGCTCGATCCGGGACAGGGCGCGGCGGCGGCGAAGAAAGACCGAGCGGCGGGCAGCAGGCGACCCCCTTGCGTCGGCAGCGGGCCTGCGATTTCCGTGGGACCAAGTAGAGAGCGCCGCAACAAAAGCGGAGGAGGCAGGAGCCGCAGGTAACTTTCCGCGGGGCTCTTGTGGCGACTTCTGCCCGCTTTTTGGCCTCCTCTGCTCGAGTTAGAAACTTTGAGCGCGGCCCGTTTCAGCCCGGCTGTGACGGGCGACGGCGGCTTTGGCCCCAGGGTGTCGTCCCGTACTCTCCCACCCCCGACCTGGGTCCGCCCTGCCTGGATTTCTCTCCCTCTCCGCTCTGCCCGGAGGAGCAATTGAGGCCTTTCTGGCCTCTCCGCCCCCCTGCTGCTCTTGCTCTGGGCGGTGGCCTCGTTCCAGGGAGGGAAGCGGGGGGAGAAAATCTCTGTTCCTTTCCTCCCCAGGAGCTATGAGAGAAGAAGGCCGGCTCCTTTTTTTTTTTGCAGTCGGTTCTATGTTTTGCTCTCAACCCCTCTGATTTTGGAGAGGAGAAAAAGGGGCCTGGCTGGCTGCTGCCAGGAGTTGTTTTGAAAGATAGCGTTGGAATGGCAGCATTAAGAGAAAATGATGGTTGCGTGTCGCATCTTCTCTAATAGTTACAGAAAGCAAACTTTTAACAAGGGGAGGGGACACACGTTGATCCCCCAAAGTTAGTCTAAACTTGTGTAGAAGTTTTTGAATGCTTGCTGTGATTGGAAAAAGTTCGGTGCTACTTTTGAAGCTTATTCACTGTTGCGTTCTTAACTCAGTAAGTGATACTTAACTATAGGCAGATATTTTTCAATGACAGTCAGTAATAGTAGGTCCCCCTCCCTCTCTACTACTACCACCGATTTACCTTTCTAGGTAAATCTTAATTTTGTAATGCCAAAATCAGAGGGGTAGTTTGATATTATTAAATATCAATGAGAATATATCCTACTACAGTATATATGCAGATAAATATTTGGCTCATTCTCCAAAACTGGTGTTGGCCACCAGTCTGCTGTAAAATTTACTTTTTGTCTGTTCAAGTTTAGTTCATATTTGTTGCGTTTGACATCCATTATGAAAATATTCCATAAATCCCATCTGTTTCTTTTTAATAGCCAGGGTGACTTCCATTGTTGGGTTACAAGCATCTGTGCTGCAAGTAGCATATGTTGCATTCATGTTTTAGTAGGAGCAAGTGGCATGATAACTACTTACAGTACTTGTTCCTAAAGTATTTGCGGGCTGATCCTGTGTAGGCCTCACTGTGGGGACTGAAGGTGGGCTACTATCTCATTTGTTTTATAGAAGAACACTTTTTAATGTAAGGTTAGGTGCAAAGTCAAATATCAGTGACCAAATTAGCTATGGCATGGGAATTCCATGATTGAATTTCCAACTTATTTTTCTTTTTTAAGAAGTGGGGTGGGTGAGTGGGGATGTGTTGCCATCTGGATCACAGCTGTGAGAAGGGTTTAACTCTGTCCCTATGCTTGAGTTCCAAACTTAACTCTTCTTTTCTGATGCTGCCTATGGATTTTCCCCTCAGCAGGTAGTAGCAGCTTGGTGGGGGGAGGAAGGAGTGATTTAAATCTCAGCAGTGTCCCTAGAGTTGTATCTCTGTGTGCAGCAACCCCAGTTCGGATCCCCCTTTGCACAATTGAGTTTTGAAAAAATACTTATGTAGTCTTTATCACAGAACTCCTGCATCACATCTAGTTTTTGACCATCAACCTTGTAGCTGAATAGGGACTTGAACCTGCCTGTCCCATGGTGGCAGCTGAACTGTTCAGAATTTGGATTGTGGTCATGGCCCCATTCAGCTCTGGTTGGGATGCTAAAAATCTTTGTGTAATGAATTTGATTACATTTGATGCAGATCAATATGAATTTTTAACCTTGTGGTGATACCTGTATAAAATGAATACAGTTCTAATATTTAATTTAAGAAAGCAATCTACAGTGAATGCTCCATTTAACAGACCTTGACTTTGGAAACGGGTGTCTTCTGCTTCATTAAAAACCAGCCATACGTTTTGCACATGAATGTCTCGATTGACTTCAAATCATTTGGGTTTAACAGGCTTTTGGCATTAATAGACACCCCCTTCCCCCCATTAGTCTGAGGGTTCACTGTATTTTGTAAAATACGTTGCACAGTAGAATTCTAGGACCTGCTCTTATTATATATAAGATTAAATTCCAAAAAATACATACCGGTATATTTTTAAGAACCTCTACACTTCTGATGTGCTTTGTTATTAGTAATGTACTTTGAGAAACAGTTTGTAAAATAACATGAACATATTCAAATGTATTCCTCTTAAGACTATACCCAATACACAATTTAGCACTTATTAACAGCCCAATCCAAACTAAGTTTCCAGCTTCAATGCAGACGTGCCAACGGGGCGCATGCTGCATCCTGTGTGGGGGGCAGTTATGGAGGCCTCCTCAAGGTAAGAGAACATTTGTTCCCTTACCTTGGGGCTTCATTGCAGCTGTGTTGGCCCTGGAAAGTTGGTTAGGATTGGGCTGTAAGTAACAAACACATTTTTATTTGTCATAGGCTCAGTGTCTGTATATCTCTGAAAAAGTGCATAGCTCAGTGTGTGTGTGTGTGTGTGTGTGTGTGTGTTGGATTTTTAAAACTGCTTAATTTATTCTTTGCTTCCATGGATTGTGTGTCTCTCTCCTCTGCCCATCCCTTTAGTTTTGGTAGGTGAGGCCTGCTTTTTTTACTCTGTACAATACCAGTGAAGTTAGTCTGTAGTCTATATAGTTCTTAGAAATGAATGTTTCTGGTCTAAAACGCTGGGTAAGAGGACCAATTTGCCTAAATGATACCCCTCAGGTGATAGCTAATTTCAGTCCCCAAATACTGAAATAGCGGATGCAATTCTAGCTAATTGGAATAAGTCAGATCTCATTGTTTTCTCTCCCAATAACGAAGAGGGTCTTTTACTTTTATTGAGAGAAGGCTCATGATGAAATAATCCAGAAAGGGAGCCCTGTTTATGTGGGTTTTGCTGTCTAAGTAGGTCAGGGTTGTCATCTGAAATAACCAATTGTTTCTGACTGAAAATGAGGTAGATTGATCTGTTACTAAAGCTGTGTGGCCTGAAGACAGCTTTTCTGTGGATCTTACCCTATATGGCTATTTCCTATGGTTTCTTCCTATGGCATCATCACCAGCACCCTGGAATGGGGCAATGCTTATGTGGAAAGAATACTGTATACTTCATGTCTGAACCATGTGGTTGCTTACTCTGGTAATACTTGTAGGGTCATGGGGGTTGAGACAGACGGAAGGTGTTCCAGTAATACCCAGTTAATCTAAGTCTTTAAGTTACTGCTAGATTTTTCTAAGCGCTAACATCAGTTTTTAGATGACCAGACACTTGGGGTTTCCCCAGCCCAAGAGCATGCCTCATCCTAACACTTGAAGGTGATCACCCATCTCTCGCAATTGACCCTGTGTACGTTCAGTAGCTCATGTTCTCATTCTGTAGTCTCAGCTTTTGTAGTGTTGGTCTGTCTGGAAGCTCAGGCATGCACAGAATCAACACTCTCCCTTCACTCTGATCCTTCCTCTGTTGCCATTGTTCTTCTTTCCAGGGCTTGCTACATATTTTGCATTCCTAGGTACCAGTGTCAGATTTCTGGGCTCTTGGCAGCCAGGTCTCTTTCGGCTCTACTTCTCTATGCTATCTTGCTTTCTTCTACACATCTAATCCAGTACATCTGTGTCTCACTTGCTTTCTGATTTTGCAAAGCATTTTCTTGGAACTATAGAAATGGTCTTGCAAATTTTCTTGGAAGTATAGAAATTGTGTCTTGCAAATCTTTGGTGTATTTTACAGTAATTGCAGCCTATGTCAGAACATCTGCTGTAGAAGCACCTAAACCATTCTGAGATCCTGAGTGTAGGAAAAGCAGCATAAAAATATTTAAATAGAACTAGTAGGAGATTTTATGGAAGGGTGTGTGCTGAGATTAGGATTAACAAGAAGTTCCCTTATATCAGGGGTGGGGAACCTCCGGCCCGCGGGTCGATCCGGTCCGGCCCCTGCGGGACCGGAGGCTCCACCGCCGCCGCCCGCCTAGTCCCTTTAAAAGCGGACTTTCTGGACCTGCGCAGAGCGGTGCTCTCCGCAGGTCCAGGAAGGCCGCTTTCAGGGCTCCTCCTCCTTCTGAAAGCGGCCTTTCTGCAGCTGCACAGATCGCCGTTGAGGCTGAGAGATTGCCCTCTCGGCCTCAACGGCGATCTGCGCAGCTGCAGAAAGGCCGATTTAAACTGGAGCTGATGCGGGAAGGCGGCGGCGGCTGCCACCTGGAGCCTCAGGTAAGTGGCCGTGGGTGGGTGGGAGGGGGGGGAGAGTGGTCCGTGGGTGGGTGGGTGGGTGGGAGGGAGGGCAGTCTAGAACGGTAAATTCGTGGGGGGGTCAAATTTGCGGTGGGGGCCCCCCAAAAATTTCGGGCGGTCTTACGGCCAGCCCGCGGCCAATTTCCCCAATGGGGAAATGGCCCCCCACCGCAAATACTTTCCCCACCCCTGCCTTATATTATAAAGGGGCTTGCTTTTAATAACGCAGGCCTGCACACATTATCTTTCTTATAAGTGTTCGTGGGTATATTTGGGGCACTGATTCCCAAAAATGGCATCATTTTGCCTTATGTCTCGTTTGGGAGGTACGGCATCGCCACCTCATAATGTGAGTTAAGCAGCTTCCTTGTGAAGAATCTGACGCCATGGCTTCCTCACGAGGTAGCTGCTTGATTTACCTTATGAGGTGGCAATGCCATACCCTCAAAACTAGATGTGATAGGGCAAAACCGATGCCATTTTTGGAATCAGCACCCCAAATACATATAAAACCACCATAAAGTTTGGGGAATTTTTTTTGTGACCCTCAGATTTGCAGACCTGTGTAATTCTAACAGAATGGTGGTACAGTACAGCAGATATAATACTGTTCGGTACTTCCAATCCTAATTTGTGTGAAATGAATAATTGCCAATGGCAGTCTTGTGTAATCCATTGTTGACTCCTTCTTGGGGTGTGTGTGTGTGTGTGGAGGAGGGGGAAATCCTTAGTCATGTTCCTGTACGTAGAAAGAATTGTTTGACTATATACCATGCTATGATGTCATGTGTGCCATGCCCTGATCTTACGGTAAATAAATCCAGTTGAATTCTCTTGAACTGTATTCAGGTGTGCATGCTGAGGATTGCAGCCTTAAACAATGCTGCCTATTCCTGTACTAGCATTAATTTAATATATGGTGTTTTTGTGTATGACACCCACTCAGATCATTTAGTTTCTGTCACAGATGTAGTCTTCTGCTTGCACTCAAACAGGAATGCTGTTATAAATGGATAAAATCACTAGGGCAGTGTAATTTCAGGGTGTAATTGCAAATCCACTTTCTTACCAGAATAACTAGTCTCTCTTCTTTCTTTCCCTTCCTCCTCCAGTAGCTGCTGCTCTGTAGAATCACTCTCTATTTAATTTATCCACTGCACTCTGCTTAATGTGCAGTCATCTTTTAACATTGCTTATCTTGAGAACGTGTTGTCATTCTTTTGATTATTTGTTGAGGACTCTACCTAGTGTGTTGTGTAGTCAAAGTTCTCTGGATAGGATGATTAATGTCTGGTATGTAGCCTGCCAGACAAGTACAGTACTTCCATTAATGCAGTAGTTTAATTGTCATCTAGGCTTCCTGCCAAAACTGATGCATTGCTCTGTTCAGTATTGGAGTTTGTTTTTCTGTACTCGCTCACTGTGCCTGGAATGGAAGTGGAATAGAGAACAAAAGTTTGAGGCTCTTCAGTGGAATGATGACATCAGTGCACAGTTATTCCTTTCTAACAACAGTTGTGATTTTTCCAAGGCTGCTCTCTCGGCGGTCTGTAGAGCAGATTTTGGGTTGTTGATGTTCTTTTCCCCCTGATTTAAACTTCTGTAAATAATGCTTAGTTTGGTATTTGGTCAACAAACTAAAGGCAACTTGACAAGTAGCCCAGAGGCAAGGTGTCTGAATGATGGTGTTAAAGTAGGCAGCAAGCTAAGAAAACTCAAGAGAAGGCTTAGTGGAGGAGGTAATAATGATCTGAGAGAGGAGCAGGCTCTGGAGACCTGAATTTGGGGAGAGGAGGGGTTCAGGCAACTGGGGAGAACTTAAAGATGTCCAAGGGCGAGAATGGGAAGTTAGCTGCCATATTGGCAGTAACTAGAAGGACGTAGAGAGTCGGTGGGTAGGGGTGACAGTAGATGGGGAGCTGAGTTTGATTTAAACTAAAAATCCACATCTTTAGTGGCAGGTTTCTAGAAACCGTGAAAGAATGGAGTACTGCTATTGCAGTTCTTTAGCAAACAGTTTTCATAAAAATAAGATGTGGGTGTGGGAATTGATTTCTGTGGCGTGCTACAGTGTGAGATAAGGAGAAGAACTTTGGAGGCGCTTTAACTAAAAATGCGTAGAAGGTGTCTGATACTTAAAGCAGAAGTAATAAAAGAATGGTACTGCTCATATGACTGTGTACTGTACAGGGAACATACATAGAGAGGAGTAGGGTCACGGCATCTTTGCCATTTCCCCCCCCCTTTGGGATGTGAGTTTATGGGGCATACGTAGGCTTACCATATCCAAAGGGGGACAGGGTGCCTACACCTTTAACCATTGTAAAAAGAGGGAATTTGGACAGGTGCAACTTGTTGCACCCTTCCATTATGAGCTGCACCTGCCCAAATTCCCTCTTTTTACAATGGTTAAAGGTGTAGGCACCCTGTCCCCCTCTGGATATGGTAAGCCTAGGCATATGCATTTGCAAGCTGTTGGAGTCCTCCTCCCCAGCACCATGTACACTTGTTGTGTATATGCAGTTGACATGTAAATAGTGGTAATATGAGTTGTGATGGGAGTAGCTGTGCAGCTGAACCCCAAAATTATAAGCTTATGTCTTGCTAGTGTGGCACTGGGATAGCTTGAAGGCCTGAAGGGGGACCCCAAAGTGCTTACCATAATTTATTTTGACAAACTCCAGTAAAATATATTCTCAATCACCTGAGTAGTTTGAAGACCCAGTTCACCTGTGCTCGTGGTTTGGAATGGGTTCTTTGTGAAATAAACATGCTGCTAAGAAAACATGCTTAGGGTCAGTGCCTTGGTTCCTTCCTGATCACCTCCTTTTTAAAGTATAGTTTTGGTCGTGTATGTGCACATGCCCCTTGCAGCATAGGTTCACTTGCAGGAGTCCTTCAGAACTATTTCTTTCTTGACATGCTTTGCATTGCTTCTCCACTTGTGGCAAAATTGGGTCTGGGTTTCATGGTTTGACCTGCAAGAAGCTGGCATATGTGTCTGTGCTAGAGGTGGGATCTGAAGTAGGATCAGATTCTTAAACTCTGGTCTGTTGAACATCAGATTGAGGTTCAAACTTGCAACTAAGCTTGAATTGCATTTACACAATTGCAGTGTGTAGCTGCATTTGTGCAACTTCTGGGCTGGCTGGGAATATGTAGTAGTTAAGATGCTAAGGTTACTTAGGAGCAAAATGTGGCTTCCATTTTGCATTCAGTTGAGAAGATTCTTACTGGATTTTAAAGCTTTGTAAACCATGATAGCTAGAAACTGTAAATATGTGGATATCAGAGTTGTAAAATGGAACTTATCTGGTTTGATCTCATGGGATCATATATCCTACCCCCTGAATTCATAGCAGGTTAATGAGTTCTTTCCAAGATGGTATTCCTCCATGCCCACCTTGGTTCCCCTCTGTTGTCCAATTGAAATGTACTTCCATAGTACAGGTGTCCCCCACTTAACGGGGATACGTTCTGAAATCCCTGTTGTAAAGTGAAGCCGTCATTAAGCGGGTCTTGCTGTGCTTTGAAGTTTAGCACTGTGCTTAAAGCCCCAGTGTTAAACATCCAAACTCTTATCTTGCCCATTAGCTGCTTGGCTTTAGATAAGGGCTTTGAAGTTCAGTGCTGTGCTTAAAGCCCTAGTGCTGAACTTCAAAGCCCTTATCTAAAGCTGAAGAGCTGAGGATTTAAAAATGTGTTTTTTTAAATCCTTTGCTCTTTTTTACTGGGGACCTCCATCATATATCCGGATCGTCATTAAGCGATCCGTCATTAAGCGGGGACACCTGTAGTAGGATAACACTGAATCTTGATGCTAAGCATAGTTGGGAAATAGGACTCCCTGCTTCTGCAAGGGCAGGTGTGCTTCCATGGTCAGAATCCAATCATGAGGTGATAGAGCAACATTGTAACAAGTATTGAAATGTGTTTCTAGTATGGCTTTGAATTTCTTAATTTGGGTATACATAGACTTGGTTGTAAAACTGGCTGTGTCACTGTCACTGGATGTTATCTGCTGCTCAAGTACTTTTGTCTCATACAAGAGACCAAAGGATGTAATTTTTAGTGATTCCCCCAAATTGCTGCAGAGGATCACCAACTCTCAAATTGTACCCCTTCCCCTTTTTGCATAAGTAGGAGACAATGCTTACGCAAGAGAGCATTTAGATACAAACTACTATGTCTGTTCTTGTGTACAAATTGTTCTCTCCTTTCTCCCACCTTCTCTTTCCTATCTGCTTTACTAAAGACAACAGCCCTTAAAAGGGGGCGGGGGATATAACGCTGCCACCCAGAAAAGTTTAGTGTCATCCTCAAACTTGGCCACCTCGCTGCTTATCCCCAACTCCAGGTCATTTATGAACAAGTTGAAAAGCACCGGTCCCAAGACCGATCCTTGGGGCACACCGCTTTTCACCTCTCGCCACTGTGAAAATTGCCCATTAACTCCCACTCGCTGTTTCCTAGTCTTCAACCATTTCCTAATCCATAGGAGGACCTCCCCCTTATTCCCTGACTATGGAGTTTTTTCAGGAGCCTTTCATGAGGGACCGTGTCAAACGCCTTATGAAAATCCAGATATATAATATCCATGGCTTCGTTTGTGGAGGAAAAAAATCTTCTAGTAGTCATAACAGGTGACCCTTTCTTATGCACCTAAGGCTACAGTCCTATATAGCAAGACAGTCCTTGCAGCGAGACTCTTATGAACAACCAGGCATAGATTTGTGTGGTACGGAGAACAAAATAACTAGATATTTCTCTTTCCAGAAATGACTGCCATTAATGCAGGAAGTGTTAACTTCAAATGGGATCCTAAAAGCCTGGAGATAAGAACACTGGCTGTTGAAAGGTTGCTAGAACCTCTTGTTACGCAGGTGAGTGAAGCTGTGTGTGGTCATTCTTTGCTTTCTATGTTTTGACTCTGTGGGTCGCATTGGGAGGCCAACCTCAGTATCCGTATAGCTTGTCAAAGGTGTAGTGACTGCTGTGCCAAGTTGTGAATCTTTTCATACGTGTGGTTGATCTTTTTGTTAAGGAAACATAGGTTATAAAAAGCTGGCACAGACTTGCTAAATTTGGTCTGATATGTCATAAGTGTCATACCATCTTGTGCATGGAATGTACTTAATGCAAGAACTGGTGTGGTAGATTGTTGTTTGGCTGTGGGAAGCACTCATTCAAAATCCTCCATCAGTGGAGTTCATTTGGTAGCAGTGTGAATAATTTTTTTTCCTTTTTAAACTTAGATTTTTTTTAAAGAGAAACCATATATTCAAAGTGTAAAATGAAGTCTGCTCTTTGTTAAAGCACAGTCTACACTTATCTTTTAAAACTGAATCCATGACACTGACCCCCAAAGGATAGTTGTGCTTAAACTAATGCCACATAAATTGAAGTCACTTTTGCAAGGTATTAATCTGGTTTTAATATGATTTAGACTGAAATCTGTGTTCTTACCTGAGAGTAAGAACTCGCTGAACACAGTTCTGAATAAACATGTATAGCAGTGGTTCCCAAACGTTTTAGCGCCGGGACCTCACCTAACACCTAGGGCAGGATGTCATCAAGCTGGTAATGACCAGAAATCAGCACTTTTAGAAACTATCGGTCTCGCCTAGCTTGACGAGAGTTAAAAAAAATATCTAGAAAGAAATAAGCCCATGTTTTAAAGTTTTGTATACAACAAGAGTTTTATGGCAATCCATCAGAAATTCAAGATACTATCTTAACAATGTCACCATCAAAGCAGCGTTGAGTCACATTGTTTGCATATTTTAAGTATTTCTGGATGTTTGTTGATGTATTAAAAGAGAATTCAAGTTGCCTCTGTCTGCAAACCCCTCCCCCATCTACAAGCCTGTAAAGCTGCTGCAAATAACCTCTGCAACCGTATAGTATCCCATGGGCTGCTGCGTCCCTCTCTGGCCCCTGAAATCACTGGCCGATGGCTGCGAATGGCTGTGAAAGCCACTCAAACGGCAGTGCCCATGCTGCAGAGTGGGCCGCAATGGTGGTTATAGTGAATGAAGATCAAGGGGCCAGAATGGATGGGTAAGGTTAGAGAGCCTAAATGCACCATAAGAGTGCATATTGAGATGGGTGGGGGAGGGCATAGCGAGGGCAGCTACCCTGAAAAGGAGTCTAGGCTCCCAGTGACCATGCTGCTGCCGCCGGAGTGCATTTTGCGCCCGCAGCCTCCTTACTTTCCTGCGTAGTAAGCTGCAGAAATGCAACACTTAGGCCTCAAATCAGTGCCTCCAAAGAAAGTGGAGAGGAGCAGCGAGCTGATTTGGGGATGCTTTGAGAGACTTAAATCCCCAGAAGTCGAATAAGACCTTCGGCTTCCTTGCAAATATGCCTGCTGCCACTGCCAGCTCCTTTCCTCCTCCTCCTGCAAAAACCCACTTGGAGTCGCCATGGATCTGTGCTGCTTCATTGATCGGATGCGGGATGCTGGACTCCAATGCTCGCCTTGCTGGGGATTGCGTGGGAAAGGGGAATTGGGCAGAAACACTTGGATTCTTCAATTAAGCCACGGCATATTTAATTTGCTGCAGTTGAGAGGAAGAAGAGGGAAGGAGGGGAGTGCTGCACGCTGTGGGAGGTGAAGAGGCAGTGGGGGGCAGGAGAATGTGAAAGTGCTCGTGGAGGAGATGCCAAGAGCCTCTGATAGCTACTCAGTAAATACTTGGTCATTCCGCACATACAAACCATGATGGGCATTCCCAGCCCCCATCTGCCTGCTGGCTGCCTTCACTTGCTTGAAACCTGGGTGAACTGGCGTTGGTGGGGGGAGGCAGAGAGGGAGGAAGAGAGGAGCCCCAGTCTAGAAAAAAGGCGCCAGAGGGGTGACATGATTGAGTCCACATATAAAATTGTGCATGGGGTGGACAGAGTGACGTTCTTTTTCCTCTCTCACAACTCCAGAACCAGGGGGCATCCACTAAAACTAAGTAGCGAGAGAGTTAGAAAAGGCAAAAAAAAAAAAATATATTTCTGTACCCAGTGTGTAATTTGTGGAACTCCTTGCCACAGGATGTGGTGATTGTACCTGGCCTTTAAGCTTAAAGTCTCCTTCAAACTACCGGTATATTTTCAAGTCTGGTTTAAAGCTAGCTGTAGTTGGCTTCCAAAACCTGGTTTTAACCATATGGCTGACTTATATATAGAAATAAAAAGTATTTTAAGAAATTATAACTAGTTAAAATGTATGCTACTACATAGTACAAATACTTTCTTTAGTTGTAAATCAACAGATTTTAATAGCATGTGATCTGTAGTGCCATACTTAAATACTTAATCGCAAAAGGCAGGCATTTTACCCTATGGCTTTCTTGTTATACAGCAATGCACTCTAACTTTCTCTGAGATTCTTTTTAGGAAATGGGGGAATTTTATTTAAATCGATTCATCCTACTGGGTGGCCTTGGACAGCTCTCTCTCAGTGTAGCCTACCTCAAGGAGGAGTTAGGATAAAATGGGATAATCCCATGAATGCCACTCTATACTCTTTAGAGGAATGATGGGAATAAATAAAAACATAAAGGGGCAGTGGGGACCCTGTACAGCATTAAACAGACGTGTGTACAAAACAGTGGACTGTTTCCATAATACAGAAAGTAATTGTGAGAATTTTCGGCTTGCCACTGCAGGAGGAAAAATTCACTAGGAAAAACATATGAGAGGATGAGTGTTGTGCAGTTTAAGCAATGGGAGGGGAAAAATTCAATAGTGTTGTGCAACAGCATGGACGCACATGGGGGACATAGTTTAACAGGTAGACTGAATTGGACAGTACAAGGGGAGATAGATTTGAAGGTGCACAAGCAAAAAATTAAATGGAACGACTCTCAAACGGAAGAACTGTGTCCATGCAAGTCCCCATGTTTTGCCTCAGGAAAGTCACACCTGCAGTTACTTTCAGTTACGTTAATACAGTACTTGACATGAAGATTACATCTAAAACCTTTCAAGCATATGGACTTAGTTGTTGGTGAATGAAAGTGTAGTTTTTTGTAAAACCTGGACTTCTCATTGTGACTAAAATAATAAGTGTGCTCTTTGTGATGCTGCTTTCCAGGTTACAACGCTGGTCAATACCAGTAACAAGGGTCCTTCTAACAAAAAAAGAGGCCGCTCTAAAAAAGCTCATGTCCTTGCTGCATCAGTTGAGCAAGCAACAGAGAACTTCTTGGAGAAAGGGGACAAAATTGCAAAAGAGAGCCAGTTTCTTAAAGAAGAGTTGGTGGCAGCAGTGGAAGATGTTCGCAAACAAGGTATGTAGTATGGCCTTATGAAGGGGCCTGAATTGACTGTGACTCGTGCAGCCTTGGGAATCAATCGCCTACATTACAATAATGTTGTCACAAATCTACCAATACATGAATGGAGTTACAATAAAGTTGCATCCTTTTTTTTGAAAAAGGGGGGGGGAACCTGTAACCTTGACTCTTGGTGCTCCCCAGTATACCACTACTCTTGGTCTTTTTATAGTCATTCCATTAATCCTACCCGTTCTGGGTAGTATGCATGATCTCCCACACAGCTCAGGGTGGCATGCATGATCTCCCACATAAGCTCCCGCAGGAACCCTGTGAGATTGTGACTGACCCAAGGTCACCCAGTGAGCTTTGTGGAAAGCTGTTTTGATCTTCAGTAGCTGAAATCTATTAAATACAATTTCTGATGAATTAACACTAATAGCACATTGTAAATTGAGTTTTAAATGACATCATTTCCCCCATGATCTTGTCAACTCTTACAGTATTTAGAGCAGGGGTGGCCAACTTTCCAACATTGGGGCCTTTGCGTTCTTAAGAGCTGCATAGGAGACAGAATCTTGGCAGCTGCAATTGCTGATGGTGCTGCTAAAGCAGCTGCACCTGCTGAAATGCCCTCATCTGTACAACCATTAAAAGGGCCAAGAGCATTCACGTTGAAAGGTTAGCCACCCCTGATCTAGAGCATGGTGTAGAATTGGTTGATCTTAGCAACTGCCTTAATTGGAAGGAATGTACGTCATGTGTGCAAGGAAGTTTCTGTTCTCTGGAAAAAGTCAAGTATCATAACTTCCCCTTTTTAAAATAGTTTTAATAAGAGGCATGCATTCTATGTACAGTAGTTATAAACAGTTGTAATGGCTACTACCGTAGACCACTGAAAGATCAAGACTAGATATTGTACAACTGAATAGTCTTAGTTAGACCAGTTATTATAATGGAAATAGCATCTTGAATCCATATAGCAAAGTGAAAAATTATTTTGCAGTCTTCCCATTTTGTAGCACAACAGTGCTGTCTAGTCCTACATCTTAAGAGCTCCTAGTGTTCCAAGAGTTAGCACGTTTGTGCCCTGTCTGTTCTCTGTATTGTATTTCAGACATACCTAGCAAGTCTGATTTCATGTGCCACCGCTTTTTTCATCTTTAGGAAGTACAAACTGTAACTTACACAACTATTATTATAAGAACTGAAGAAAAGTAACCACTTGTGAACTTTGTGTGTATGTAGGAGACTTAATGAAAAGTGCCTCTGGAGAGTTTGCTGATGACCCGTGTTCTTCTGTGAAACGAGGCAACATGGTGAGAGCAGCCCGTGCTCTCCTGTCGGCAGTGACCCGCCTGCTTATTTTGGCTGACATGGCAGATGTGTACAAACTGCTTGTTCAGCTTAAAGTTGTAAGTAGTGGTGTCTCCATAGCTTTTTCTCTCTCTCATGTTCTTGTGTATACAGGTGGGCCCCCATATCCACTGATTCGCTATCCACGGTTTCAGTTATCCACGGATCGTGGGGACCCCCCAGGCTTTTACTTTTTTCCCAGTAAGCTTCGTTTCTTCCTTAAAGAAACAGGAGAAGCAGCCTCTGGCTGCTTATTACAGGCAAGTAGAACGAGACTAAGTCCTAGAGAGGCTCTGCAAGATTAACAGAAACCTTGCAGAGCCTCTCTAGGACTCAGTCTTGTTCTACTTGCCTGCAATGGAGGCTGCTTCTCTCTTTGTTTTAAGGAAGAAACAAAGCTTGCCGAAAGAAAAATAAGAGCTGGGGGGGGGGGGGGGCAAGCATGCCTGCCTGAAGGGGAGGCGGGGGGGCCCTCAGGAAACCATGGAGGGGGTGTTTGCTCTTATCCACGGTTTCAAGTATCCACGGAGGGGCCTGGAACATATCCCCAGCGGATACGGGGGCCCACATGTATTATGAAAGGTGTTGCGATAGTTATCCGCAAACTCGGGGGGGGGGGGGGGAGACAGGGGACAGTGGATGAGGACTTGTTTATGGGAGGAAATGTTTATTTCCTGCTTGTGGGCTTCCCAGAAGCATCTGAATGGCCACTTGGGAAACAGGATGTCTGGACTAGATAGGTCTTCTGTTCTAGTGGGAAGTCTTTATTCCTCAGTGTGTTTAGTAACAAACCCGCCAGTAAGTAAACAAACCAACCCTCTCCTTTTCCCCACCCACACAATTGCTAGTCTCTATTTTGAAGTTTATTAACTGTGTACACAATGTCATAATTCAATAACCCATTAACATATTTTGGTGGTCAAGAATGACCTTCCCAGTCCATACTTTGACCCTGATTTAGCATGCTTGTTTGGGGGTGGGGTGGGGGGGAGGAGGAAGCATTTCATTTGCTTGAATGCAACACTCTTAGAAATAACTGCTGCTTTCACCAATACATCTTAAATGTTGCATCATTTGTATATAATTAAAAACCTGATCTAATATTTTTAGGTAGAAGAAGGCATCCTGAAACTAAGAAATGCTGGAACTGAACAGGATTTAGGAATACAGTACAAAGCTCTTAAGCCAGAGGTGGATAAGCTTAATATAATGGCAGGCAAGAGACAACAGGTATAGTGACAACTTGCTTCTTTTTCAAAGATATAGTTTGTTTATTACTATAAAATCAGTTGGTAGTATAACATTGAAAACATTGTGACCCATATGTTAAAAATTGCCAGTGGTGTTGACTATCATGATGTTGACTTTATCATGATATTGACCGACTAAAACTGCTATGATATTGACAACAGCAGTGTTGACAATCTAAAACACAAAAATATTTTACATTGATGGTGAGAATCCTAGACTTTTAAAGAAAACATAATTTAACTAGAAAAACATGTAGGGAAATTGCATATTAGTAAATACAGTAATGCATCTTTTCTGTTGGGGTAATGTCAGAAGATGGATATCAAGAGAAAAACCAGCATGAACGTATTGATGGTTAGAAAACTATTATTTCGGGACTTGACAGTTGTGATCAGATTGTGTTTTGGAGGTCATGTAGGCTATTGTACTGTCCGACATGCAACTTGTTCAAAGGTAGCACATGCAGTACTGTTAGTTATGGAATTAGTGTAAAATACTGAACTGAACTATGGTGGTTAATGTCTCTAAGCAGATAACGTCATAGTGAAATTTTCTGTGCAGGAATTAAAAGATATCGGTCATCGTGATCAGATGGCTGCAGCCAGAGGAATTCTTCAGAAAAACATTCCTATACTTTACACCGCTTCTCAAGCATGCCTGCAGCATCCAGATGTAGCAGCTTACAAAGCCAATAGGGACTTAATCTACAAGCAGTTGCAGCAGGCAGTCACTGGAATCTCTAATGCAGCCCAAGCAACAGCTTCCGATGACTCTGGTCAGCCACAGAGTGGTGGTGGAGAGTTGGCTTATGCACTCAACAACTTTGATGTAAGTACTACATTTCTCAGGAGGCGATTCCTTTTTTTTCATCACCTTTTCAAGAAACATTTAAACTTCTTAAAGGATGAAAGGTAAACATATTTTTGACTTGCCCAGGGCTGGTTCAGAAATCTCCAAATTACTTTTGTAAACATCTGAACCAAGATCCTGACTTGATATCCTTGCTTTTTCATCAAATACAGTTGGAATAAACTGGGATTTGTTTGGGTTCAAATGCAGTGACTAATCATGGTACAGGTTGATTACCCCTTATCCCGGACATCCGAAATCCAGACTATTCCTAAATCAGACATTTTTTTGTAGTTATGACTTAAAACATTTTCCAGGACCTGGCTGGCATAGCGCAAGGATTGCTGGGGCACAAAATTCTTAAAAATATTGTATAAAAGTACCTTCAGGCTATGTGTATAAGGTGTATATGAGACATAAATGAATTTAGACTTGGGTCCCATTCCCAAGATATCTCATTTATGCAAATATTCCAAAATCCAGACAACTTCCCATTCCAAGCATTCCGGATAAGGGATATTCAACCTGTATTTCTAAACATGAAGGAAACTGCAAGCTTCTCCCCTTGCGTTTGAAAGGAGATTGGAGTGTGTGTGAGCCTGGAGTTAGTGCTACTACTGTCAAAGTATGATTTTTATCATGGTTTAGCATTGCATCTGAACCTGCCTAATTCCTTATTAACAAGCCGAAACTAACTTTATTTCGCTATTTTATATTCCTGTGCTAAGTAAACTTCCCCAAATGGTACAGTATTTTGTGCTTTGTTTATGAAACGTGGTTATGAAGGCCTTCATTTTAATATACCCAACATTAAAGATGAATGAATGTACCTTGAGGCATCTAAGTGTGACTTAGTTTTTGCCAGGCAGGAATAAATGAAAGTGGAAACAATCAACATTGCAATTAAAAAGGGAAGATTTTCCAGTTTATATTTGGAAACCATATGTAGTCCTTGATCTGTTTTTGTAAAAACAGAAATGGCTCACTTTTTAGAGAGAAAGTTTGGGAAAGTTCCTATAATTAAGGAGCTACAATAAACTTTGCCTATTTAAACATTGAACTTCTAAATTGCCATAATCATTGTTTGCTATTCTGTGCGTACTTAGCTGAGAGTAAGCACTATTGAACTTCAAGGGACTTGATTATGATTAAACATCA
Source organism: Plestiodon gilberti rubricaudatus (assembly GCA_026170595.1). Classification (NCBI taxonomy): domain Eukaryota; kingdom Metazoa; phylum Chordata; class Lepidosauria; order Squamata; family Scincidae; genus Plestiodon; species Plestiodon gilberti. The sequence goes on along the minus strand of JANXHW010000001.1, from coordinate 128,895,713 downwards.
GGCCACCAGTGTCATAGTAACCGTATACAAAATTGGCAAACTTGAACCCATATCTATTTAATTTGTATACTGCTGTATAAGTCATTGAAAATCCTCGTATTTCAAGTTTATTTCTCTCTACTTGTTGTCTGAAAGACCCATAGCTTTTGGTTATGGACTTCCATTGAGCTTCCTGCACTGCAGAAAGTGGAAGATTGGCATGAACTAAACTGAACAACTTCTTTGCCTATTAATTGGTTCCTTGGTCCTATGTGCAGACATTCTTCTGAATTCCAGTTAATATGAAAGATGTAAGAATCTGTGGCAAATGAAAAGCAAGACTAGTTAGAGGCTGTATTGTACAAGGTCTTGGCTTTCGGTTGCTAGAGCAAATATATTTGACAGATTTCCAGATACGCCAAGTTCCCAACATAAAATACCGGTTTGATTCCATTCTGGAACGCACATAGCTCAAAACAGCCGGTTCTTGCTGTCCGAACGCTATCGCGCCTGTGCAAAAGCACCACAGCGGATGTACTGCGCCTGCAAAAAAGTGCCAGCACAACAGTTTGCCCCTCAGGGAGCCAGTGTACTGCTATTTCACTAATGTGACAGCCTTTGAATCTGGAAAGTAATTCACAGTAGTATGAATGAACTGTTAGTCTCTTAAAACACTTGAGCATGTTTTCTTTCCAAATGTTAAAGCTTCATAAGGCTGTAATGTTTTTCTGAAAGTTTTTAAATCTTCCATTTCAGAATTAGGAAAATTTTCTTGTCCAGATTTTCCCAGGCTTTCAGATCTAGTCTGGGCATGAATGTAGCTAAGGATTGCATCCCCTTGCATGGGGATCTGAATACAGATAATGTTCTAAGCCCAAAAAATCCTGTTGGCTGTTCTCCCACAAGAGCACAGAGTTTTTGCTGTCCCTGGACCCTTTGAGCATATTTGCATGACAAATGGAGCTTCTAGCACAGACGCTACTCCAATTTATTCACTGTTCTGTTTTTAGTTTATTCCTTGCCATTATGATCCTGAATCATCCATGATGATGCAGCAGTTTTAGTGGCTAGAGCAGGATTGTAATTTTCAGATAAGCTTGTTTTTTGGCTTATGCCTGTACTAGCAAGGGAGTCACCAAATTGTTGGAAAGTGTACTAAAATATTAGCATCGATGGATTATGTGTAGGTGAATGCCAGCCCCAGCTTCTCTGCTCGCAGCTGACTTTGCCCTGCTTCCTATAATCCTTTCCTTCCAGCCTCTTCCCTTGGCACCTGCTTCCTTCATGCCTTTCTCCCTCTGCCCCCTTGCCTGTTGAAATATGAGTGGGGAAATGGCCTGGAAATGGGTAGATACTTCCATTTTTTATTTTTTATTTTAGAAATTTGGAGCTTTTTCCTACTAATGAACCTCTGGGAAAGGGGAGAGATGCTTAATTATGTGACCATGTAGTAGATCTACTTGTGTTTGCTGATTTATGTACCCACAGACATCCCCTGGCCATTGTTTTCTATGTCTGGTACACATGACAGTCGTTGCTCTCTATCCAGGGCTCCTCCAAGCATGGTGGTTTTCCACTTCCACATTTGAGGCATTGCTCAAATGTCTGCAGAATTGTCTCAAACCTCAACAGGCAAGTAAGGTGTCACTGGGTAGCTCTGAGCTCCCTGGCCACAGAACATGCTAAAGCAACTCTTATTTGTTGGCACTGGATGCCGGTATGTTTCCAGGTCCACTGCAAAGAGCTAGAATTGCTTCTTAAGCTGTCATGGCCCGGTGGTTTAATCTCTGTCATCTGCTAGAGAGGATCTCTGGATCTCTTATGTTGTAGGTCTAGTTAGTAGACCATGTATTCAATGACTGCTATGGAACAGCATTTCTAAGAAGGTCAGTTAGGCTGCATTGTTGCTTCTGCTGGGGTGTTAAGACCTCTTTCAGTTAATTGGATGCCATTGAAAACACCTATGTTGAGTGATATGGAGGTGTGTGCACTCGTGTTTCATTTTTTATTATGCTGTGGCTTTATTGAACATTTTTTTATGACTGAGTAAGGAATTTTTTAAAATGCAGTTTAAAAGCCTTGATTTTCTTTTTCCATGTAAACTTGCATTTCACAGAATGCTCTCTCTCTCTCTCCCCCCCTTTCCCCAAATTCCTGTTTTGTTCTGTGCATGTTACTGTGCTGTGTTGGCTGCTAGGCCTTTTGACTTGGCAGCATTGGAAAGTTTGTCATTTAATGCTGTGGGGTGGAATTAAGCAGAGGTGGATTTTGTACATTAGTAATATTGTGTTTTTTTTTTTAAAAAAAGCACCGACGGCTCCTTCTCAGGTCGTCATAACGTGACTTTCCCCATTCCTAGGGAGAAGGGGCATTTTTGGGGTGGTGGGGGGCTGACCCAGGTGAGAAAACTAACAGATATACCTCAAACGTTTCAACTTCTCAGTTTTCCAGTGACACCTGCCCTGTCAATATGGTTAAGAAGAAAGTAGCCATTCACTCTTTTGCAAACATGTGAAATAATTTGGGGGGGGGGGGGAGGAAAGGAAAGGTTTCCATGTGAGGCTTGACTAGGCAGCTTTTTCAGTGATTATAACTGACATTAGTACAAAGGTAATATGTGCCTATGCCTGGGAGTACATAATGTCACTAGTCTTCAGAAATCTTGCTGCTCGGAAGCCTTTCTGGAGGAATTGGATACAGTTGAACTTTGTTCAACAATAAACCAGCTGAATTAATGTTTCAAAGCACCTAAAAGAAAACTAAGGTGCTGCACAATATAATTAACATGAAACACCTGAAATGGTAAATTGCAACACTTTGTTTGAAGTTGGTTTTTTTTAACATGGTTATTTGGCTCTCTGAAAAGATTGAAGTGGAGTCACTGATGCAGCTTTAACTTGGTATGAACTGCGCTGCTGCATACTCAATTAAAACTCTGCTGTGCCTGGAGGAATTGAATTTGTGGTGATCTTAGAACTATCTGGTTTTGAAAAGAAGTTTGCAATTTGTTATTGTTAACTTTTATTCTGCCTTTCTACCAGAGTATACAAGACAGCTATCTAAGGAAGATAACTGCCTTATGTAGATCAGGACCCTTTTGGTTTCTAGACCTCTATAGATTTGACAGGATGAAACTGATTAATTCTGGGTAACATGTTTGACAGGCAATGGTACTGGCATATCTATGCCAAAGTGAGAGTTTTACTCCCTAGCAATTCTAGAGAGACGTTCATCAAATTGATCCAAAGTAGCATATCTCTTATGAGTTGAACAACTTTTTTCTTCTTACCAGAAACAAATTATTGTGGATCCTTTGAACTTCAGCGAGGAGCGTTTTAGGCCTTCCCTGGAAGAGCGCCTGGAGAGCATCATTAGTGGTGCAGCCCTAATGGCTGACTCGTCCTGCACACGTGATGACCGACGGGAACGCATAGTGGCAGAGTGTAATGCAGTGCGACAGGCCTTGCAAGATCTACTTTCAGAATACATGGGAAATGTGAGTAACCACAGTGTTTGGGTTTTTAGCTTCGTGTGTTTGTGTGTGGAATTTGACCTTTCGGCTCATGTTAAGTGTGTACTGCTAAGAAGAGCAGTGAAACTGTGTGGTTGAGATTTCAGTAGAATGTCTCTACAAATATAATTAGGTCAGTGGCAACTCCTTCATGTGATATGCTCTTTTTGCATAACTTCTAAATTACTCCAGATGCCTTTCCTTTAAAAGTAGGATGAAATTATGGTGGATGTCTAGGGTTTATGTAGTCCCAGCCCCCTGCAGTGGAAGGATATAGTAGTTCTGCATAGATATTTACCATCTTTCCAAGTCACCTTCTCTCGACAGTTTTATTTCATTGCTCAATTCCCTTAAATTTGAGGAATGGTTCTTGGTATCTAAACTAACAGTGCAGTCCTGTACATTTCTACTCGGAAGAAGGTCTTATTGAGTTCAGTGGGACTTACTCCCACATAAGAATGTATAGGATTACTGCCTAAATTGTGCTTGGCTACAGCTTGAAACCATGGCAGCTTGTCCTGGTAAAGTTGTCATCTCCCCTTCTGCCAGTTTTTTTTTTCTAAACGAAACATACTTCTACAGTCATATATACACACACACCTGTAGCAAATTTTTCTAATCCTTAATCTTCATTCATTCTATAAATTTTCAGCTCAAACCTAACATGAGCAAGTAAATCGGCAAGATTGTCACTTCCAAGTAATGATTCTTTTTTAAAATGTGAACTAAAGTTGTATATGTTGCTGCAGAATTTGCATTTAAATGTCATTCACTACAGTTGCTGGATATTCTACAGTGTTTTGAACCTTTGAAGTGATTTGTTTTCTACCAAATATATGCAAGCTCTACTGTTGGATTGAACAAGTGCAGTTGCAATTAAAAAATAAAAATAAAGTTCACTTCTGTGATCTAGCATTATGTAACTACTGTCCCATATGACAAAAAGGACTGCAGTGGAATGTCACCAGTATATACAGGTAGTACATTTGAGTATTAAACTCATGCCGCCATTTAAGAGTAGCAACTGCTCTCCTGAAATATATAGCAATATCAACATTGTAAATGTTTCTCTAGAAAACAAATCATTCTGTAGTATGGATCTTTCAGCAATGAGTCCCCTTCCACCCTGGCACATGACCTGCAATCTAGGCAAATATCCATGTTCCTTGGGTCTCTAGATGAGTGTGCTTCCATTGTATAAAAAGATCGTCTGGGGAATAAAGTAGAGCTGTTGAGGCTTGAAGATGGGTGGAAATTAGTTTTTTACATACCTAGCAGATGCTTACTGACAGTCCTACTACATAAACCTTACTGACAGTCATAGGTCTGTATGATGAGAATAAAAATGGCTGAATGACGAATGGAAGACTGTATAGATATGCTAAAAGAATGATTAGGGCATAGTATCAGTGAAATCTATTTACATAAGAGCCCTTTTTGTTCATTACATTTAAAGATTACAGTTCTCAAAATTCAATTGTCATAATTCAACATTTTGAATTTAAACCTCAGATCAGATTTACTAGTTGGGTTGAATATAAATTTCATCGCAAGTAATCTGTGTAATAACTAACTGCTGCTATATTTGATACTGCAGTGCTATCAAATGCTGTGAGAAGTTGAATCGCCTGTCGGATGCAGAACCAGACTATAATACCACCTCCTATAATGCTGCTGCTTTTAGTGCTGATCTGTTACAGGGCTCTTTGTTCAGTGTGATTGACAGTTATTCTATCCAATGGGAGCAATGCATTCTGTGCCTATTGGTTCCTGTTTCCTGACTGTTAGATTAACTGTACTGTTTGATGCAGCACTTGACTTTCTGGATCAGATACCTTGCGTTTTATGAGAGGTATTGTGGTACAGGTTGACTACCCCTTATCTGGACATCTGAAATCCAGACTATTCCAAAATCCAGACATTTTGGGGGCTATGACTTCTTAAAAAAAAAAAAAAACTTTTCCAGCACCAGGCTGGCATAGTGCAAGGCATGCTAGGGCACAAAATTATTTAAAATATCATATAAAATGACCTTCAGGCTATGTGAATAAGGTGTATGTGAATAAGGTGTATATGAGACTTAAATGAATTTCATGTTTAGACTTGGGTCCCATCCCCAAGGTATCTCATATTTGTGCAAATATTCTGAAATCCAAATCCAAAATCCAGACAATTTTCTGTCCCAATCAGTCCGAATAAGGGATACACAACCTGGACCAGATATTCAGAGAATATTCAGAATAATTGTCATCAAGATTCTGTAAGGGGAATATCTTTGGGCAAATTAGTTGAAGCAGCGGCGTCGCTGGAGCGTAGCGCGTGGGGCAGGCCGCTGGGGGGTGACGCGCACCCGCCCCGAGGCTCCGAGCGCGCCCGCATCACCAGCCAGAGGCTCCGAGCCCCTGGGAGCGTCCCGAGATCTTCTCCCGGGCTCAGAGCCTCTGGACAGGCGACGCGGGCAGGCGATCCGAGGCTTCTCCCGGCCTCGGAGCCGGAAAAAGCCCCGGAACGTCCACCACGACCGGCGGCGTCTGGGGCCTTCTGAGAAGGCCCACGGCGTCAGCACGCCATTTATTCTTTTTTTGGCGCATGCGCAGAACGGAAATGGGCAGCCCTTGCCTGAAAAACGTTCTGCGCATGCGCGAAAAAGAATAACTAGGGCGCCGGCGCCATGGGCCTTCTCAGAAGGCCCCAGACGCCAGAAGAAGAGGGTCGCCTTCTCAGAAGGCACCCTCCCCTGGAAAGAGCGTCGCTGGGTGCCGCCTGGGGGGGCAGGGGTGACGCGCGTCCCCCCCTCCTGATCCTGGGTGACGCGCATCCAGTGGATACTGAGTTGAAGTTCTAGTAAATGGAGATACAGGAATTCGAAGACTTGTTGAAGGAAAAGTAAAAATAAAAGCAAAAGTATGAACACAAGTTCTGGTGGCTGCAGAATTTACTGTCTTCTGCTAGAAATGATCCTGGGTCTGCAGGATCTTGTCCCTCTGTAATGTTGTCCCTCCAGCTTTCTCCTGCACTCTGGTGGAGGAGTGGGACTGCTTCATGGTTCAAGTCACTGCCTTGAGCAACTTGCTTTGTTATCTTTCTTAGATTGAGTGGCTGTAGTGTTTTTATGGCAAGTTTCCCATTCAGGAAGAAATAGCCAGATGTGTAATTTTGGTACTAGAATCAGTAATGTTTAAGTGTATGGGGAAAGCATGGTTGCAGTAACATTGGATAGTTCTGGTCTTGCTGCCAGCAAATTAATTAGTGCAGGTAGTCTACTTAAGTACTCTACTTAAGTACAGGTTAGGTTCTGGAGCTCTGTATACTTAAGTTGAAACGTATTTATTATGCGGCAAACAAGATTGTGAACAATTTTCTGCAGTTAAATATTTCTGTATCGTTTTTCCATCTATAAAATATGATTTCTGGTTGGGAGGGCTTAAGAAGTACCGTAATCTTATTTGGAAAAGGGCAAGAGTTGGCATAGGTAAGAGGCTGGAAAGGATAGAAAACATGGAGATGAGGAAGTAATGAAGGGAAGAGGGAGGGGGAAAGGAAACTATGGATGGGAGAAGGAAAAATCTGTAGCAAGCACAATGACCATGTTGGATTATCTGGGGTATGCCCGAGAAAATGTTTACTACTGGTAAACATAGTAGTTGGAGCAGGAGGTGTGGTCTGGAGGTAGAACCTGTCTTTCTGCTTGAAGAAGCTAAGCAGGATCAGCCTGGGAACTCTTTGGAAAGGTGACTGGAAGCTGCTGACGAACCTTGCAAAGGCACACTGAGAAAGTGTGGAATGTGGAGGAGTCGGCTCTCAAGAGGGGAATAACATCTCAACTAAGGGGGATCTGCGGCTGCTTTGGAAGCAAAGAGCAGTGATGGGGACTCGAGTCAAATGACTCGACTCGCAAGTGTGACTTAGCCACTTTTCCCCAGACTTGTACTCGTGACCCATTGACTCGCACTTGTGACCCACGGGACTCGTACTTGACTTGCACTCGTGGGGGTAATGACTTGCCCATTTCCAAGTCATTTTCCTTTAATGGCCGGCATCAACGCAGGCAGGCAGGCGCAGTGGAGATCTCTGAGGAGGAGGGAGGAAGGGTTTTCAAGGGGGTGGGAAAGCAAGCCTGGCTCTGAGTCCCCCCCCTTTTGTTGCTGTCTGTTTGCATTGGCCACAACTCCGAGCACGAGGGGTGGGGAGGAGTGAGGGAAGGCGAAGCTGCTGCAGCAGTTCCTCCTCATTGACCAAAACTCTGAGCCCAAGGGATGCTCAGCTCAGCAAGGGGAAGGTGCAGGTGGGGAATAATAAATGGTTTGAATGTAGACACGCTTGTTTTTCCCAAACCAGATGGGTGGTGACAAGACTGAGAGGTGAGGGAAAGGGCATAGGGGGAGCCAAGTGGGTGCTTTAAAAGTCTCAGAGATCCCCACTCACACCCCACACACAGACACCCACCCACCCCATTTTCAGGGGAAAAAGCCATTTTCCCCAAAGTGACTCGACTCGTGACTTGTGACTCGTGGTTTCTGCCCTTACTCGTACTCGACTCGCACTCGTGCAAAAATGACTCGCACTTGACTCGTACTTGCCCAAAAATTTTGACGCTGACTCGCACTTGGACTTGCACTCTTGCAAAAAAAAAAAACCCACACCCTGGAGCTCTGCCCGCCAAGCCTCCTACTGCTGTTTGTAGTGTCACATCATGGTCTCAGCGCCAGGCGGGGGATATCCCCTGAGAGTCGCACATACCACTAGACAACAGCTCAAGAACCACCAATGGTATGCGTACTGCTGGTTGAGAAATGCTGGACTAGATGGTCTTGAAGGCCTCTTCCAACTCTGTGATCCTATTTTTATATATCATATATCCCCATAGTATAACTCTGTAATTTTCCCAAGCCTTCATACCACTGAAAAAGGTACCTGTATTACAGATTATGGGCAGAATCACTTGAAGTACTATACTTGAATAAGAGTTGGTGATACATCATCAACTAGAACAGGGGTTCTCAACCTTTCGAGGCCCAGGTACCCCCTATCACTGTCCAATTTTCTGAAGTACCCCCTGCTAATTAACTGCTAATTAATTGGATCAATCAATAACAATCAATTAGGTAATTAATCATTAAATAAAGTACTAAAACAATTTTAAATGTGAAAAAATGTCTTATTTAACTCTGTGGGGGGGGAAGAGAGAGAGACACACATGCAAGGATCTTTTTTTCTCCAATTCACACTTCCCAAAATCAGCTCCTCCCTTCCCCACCCCACCAAAGTAAATTTTCCAAAGTACAAAAATAAACCCAAAACCAAAATCAGAGAGACAGAAGAACTCCAAAAATAATTACACTTTAAAATCCATGTTAATTAACACCGTATTTTTCGCTCCATAAGACACACTTCCCCCCCCCTAAAAAAAAATAGGGGGAAATGTTTGTGCGTCTTATGGACCGAATGCTAAAAATGTAAAAAAAATTACTTGCCGGGGCTTGTGGGGGCTTCGGGGAGGCCTGCGCCGCGCGACCCTCTGCAGGCCTCCCCGATCTTCAGTTCGGCAGAAAATGGCGATTTTTGAGCATTTCTGGTTTTCCGAAAACCAGAAATGCCCGAAAATCACCATTTATCACCGAACTGAAGATCAGGGAGGACTGCAGAAGGTCGTGCAGGCCTTCCCGAAGCCCCTACAAGCCCCAGCAAGTAAAAATATTTTTTCCCTATTTTTAGCTCCATAGTACGCATGCGTCCTATAGTACGCATGCGTCCTATGGAGCGAAAAATACGGTGATTAACTGCTGATGGGGCAGATAAGGGGCAGGGCTTGGCGTACCCCCAGCAAGAGGTCTGCGTACCCCTAGGGGTACCCGTACCACAGGTTGAGAACCTCTGAACTAGAATTTAAATTGAGACTGAGAACTAAACTTTGAGGCATCCTAGAAATGAAATGGAAGCTGACATTTCAAAAATATACATCTGGCTTAAGGTGTAGGCTTTCTGTTGAACCACGCTTTCTGTTGCCCTGACATCTAGTGTGTAAAATTGATTTAAACAATTCATGGCCAGCAATAATAGACACCAATTGTGGCTTTATTACGGGATCAAGAGCCATGTGAAAGGTTTTTATTTTGTTACGTTTCACTTGTGTACACGAGCCTCTTCAGGTAAGAAAGCGAGCTATTCAGGCTGTATGAGATGGTAAGTAGTAAAACTTACTTTACTGTTACTTACCATCTCATGCAGCCTGAATTGCTCGCTTTTTTTACCTGAAGAGGCTAGTGTACGCAAGTGAAACGTTGTAACAAAATTAAAAACCTCTTGATCCCGTAATAAAGCCACAATTGGTGTCTAGTGTATAAACTTTCAGCACAAAACTCGTTGTTCAAAAACGTGTTCTGAAATACCTGCACCTTGATTTTAAAATGCAGTGATTGTAGCCATATCGACAGGGAACACTTGAACATTGTAAACTGGCTTTGCAATGGTTATTGAGCAGCTGGAAACCTGACAGACTGTTGTGTGCCCTGCCCCCGCTTCCTACAGATTCTCTCTGCTTTACAATCCTTTGGTAAAACCTTGCAAGATTAGAAGTTTACCTGCCAGTTTATATCTGTGTCACAGAACAGCTTGAGTATGTTTGGAAAGCTTACTTCCCAGAAAGAATCGTGCCTCATTATGGGCTTGTAGCAAACTGCATGAACATGAGATGGGGAGGAATCTTTTTAAAAAGTAAAAAATGTTTTCCAAATAAAGGAGAAACCTGACACCACTTTTAGCCAAAAAAAAAAATGTAAATTGATGATATGGTAAGTAGGGAAAGAATTTGAGGAGCTAATTTTGCATGTTGGAGCTACATGCAAATTAAAAAACTAAAAAAAAACCAGGCGAATATAGTTCCAACAGTCCAATTTCTGTCCTAGGTAATGGGGAGAGTGTACTTGTAAGGCTAGAGTCATCAGGTGTATAAATGGCAGTCCTTGCTGAAGAACCAACAAAACGTCTGCAGAGGGGAATCTTAACTCTTTCAAGGGCATCAAATACAGAGGCAAGGGTGAATGGTAGAGACTTTCAAAGAGCCCTTAATAGAACAATAAAAGCTTCTAAGGACTTCCCATTCATAGCAGAAAAGAGGTGGCCCACTTATGGGTCAGTAACTGGATAAAAATAGGACGTAGAGGATAGGAGTAAATGTTACAGTGATTAAAAATAGGCATCTACCAAAGATCTATATTTTCAGAGTAACGTAAGAGAAAAATAAATCCCTGCTCCAAGGAACGTACAGTCAGTTAGTAGTGCAACTGTGAGTATGATGTTCACTCAGTGCCAGGCTCTTGGCTTGCCTGTGCACACTCACATGATCTCCCATGGCTCCCTCTTCCCTCCACCTATCTGCTTCCTTGGGCAGAGGCAGGCAGGTGGCCATAGGCCCCTGTCACCAGCTGCCTTGGCCTGCTCTCAGGGCTCCTTCATCCGTAGTGGGCTCTTACAATCAACCTGACTGGTTGGTGGAGAAGGAACCCAGGGGTCGTGGCCTTGCAAAGGGTGCTGGAAGCAAGCTGCTTTCTGTTACTACCCCTGTGTACTGTACCCCTGTATACCTGGCTTCTTTAAGGGCTCTTTTGTTGAATTTCTTCTGTGTTCATTATTTATAGTTGCTACAACCTTTGCTTTAATTTCTCTGCTATTGTAGGTAATGGCTGGGATCAAAGCGCTACAGACTTTGTTCTGTATGGGAGCTTTTCGGTTCTCTCCCTCACCCTTATGTGCTTCCTGAAAAGTTCAGCAAAGCTTCACTTGGCATCACGTTTGCAAGCAGAATATTGGTGGAGAATTCAAGAAACACAATTCTGTGGTTTGACTTGGGCTATTACAGAAATGGCGGTGTTGTCTCATGCTCTCCCCCGCCCCATATAGCAGTGGTTCTCTAACTCCTGGGAAGGCCCGTCGCTGCTCTAAGTGGCAGAGGGGCCTTCCCAGAAATTGCAATGACGCGTCCGGGATCCCGCTGCCGCTGCCACCGCCATGGACGAAAAGGTCTGTTTTACCTGCGTTGGTGGGCAGTGGATGTCCGGCGGGGTGTGTGGGGAGCCTGCGGACCCCTCCGCAGGCCTCCCCAAGCGTCAGAGCGCTGCTCCGACGCTTGGGGAGGGGTCCGCAGGCTCCCCACACACCCCGTCGGAAATCCACTGCCCACCAATGCATGTAAAACAGACCGTTTCGTCCACGGTGGTGGCGCGATCTCAGACGTGCCGTTGTCGTCACCGTGGGTTGCCACGCCCCTTGAGGGTGTAGCAACCCTTTGTTCCCGGCTGGGGCGTTGCAACGCCCCAGTTCGGGTAGCACTGCCCTATAGGACTCCCAAAAATCCCATTGCTATCTCACTCATTGCAAAAGTTTCTCCCCCAATTCCATCCATTAATTCTGGGAGTTGGAGAGGTGTCCCTCTGTGCGTGCTTTGCAGAAGCGGCACAAGGGAGACTTTGAGCCTTCTGCAAGGGCCCCATTGAAAACGAAACACGATCAATCCTATCGCACACAGAGGATGGGGTGCGAGGGGCTGGTGGTGACTGATAATCATTGGCTAGTAAGCTAAGCCAAAACTTGTTGAGCCCTGCCCCATCCTGTTCAAAAGTTTTGACATTTTGGTAGATCATCCTCTGCATTCTTCAAGGAGCACAGAAAAATATAAATGGCCTTAATTATAGTCTGGAAGGTCCTGGAAAACTTTCTCAGTCCATGCTTGACAGACTTTTTTTAAAAAAAATTCATGATTCTGGGACATAGTGAAACTCCAGGCACTTTCATAACCCAGCTTGTGCAGACACACACGGCACACTTGGACGCAACTGTTACTCAGCAGAATAGGAAGCGCATTCACTCTTTACATAGACTAAATGTTGGTGTGGTGTCTGTTTGGAGGCTCTCGTGTGCATTCTCCATGCCATTAACTGCTAGGCATGAAATTGGTCCATTAGACTAGCACAATTCAGAATTGCTTGAAATACAAAATAAATTGGTCATAACCAGTTTAAGAGTTCAGCGATCACCCAGAAAATGAAACTTGACTAGATCGGCAAGCTTTAATTTCTCCAGAAATCTGTTATCAAGTATTCTATATAGATGTTCCTCATACTGTGTGTGCATAAAAATATTTGCGTGTGAGACCTGTAACAATTCGTTGCGTATGACTCCTGTCTTGCATACCTGAACAGCTATAGCTTGTTGCTCTCAGCTCTTTTCTACCTTTTGAGGTATCATTAAACTAAATAGTTATTTCCTTCAGCCCTCCATACCATACCTGGGTCTTGCTGCATCACCATAGCTTGGGGTGCTTCCTTAAGAGGATTTCCTGACGGTGTGCCAGGCTTGCAAAATGCCCTTCACCTAGTTGTATTTAACTTGGAAGCAGTCTTGCTATCTCTGGCTTATGTTTTTTTTTAATGCGTTTTTGCTGTCCTTGCCAAAGAAAAGGGGGATTTGATTCTAGCAAGGCCTGCTGTGGTTGCCCAGCCAAGGATACGGTGGAGCTCACTGGCTGTATGTTTTGTCTTCCTCATGAAGAAGAAAAGGGGGGGGGGGACACGACACAATCTAACATTTAGTCTACATAAGCTTTTAATTTGTGAGGCAGCCAGTTGAGAAATGCAACCTAGTGCTTACTAGTGACTGTTTCATTCCCTTCCTCTCTTCTTAGTCTGTGGCGGTGGGGGGGAGAGGTTGAAGAATAGTGAGGTAGGTGAGAAGTCTATTTCAAAAGTATGCAGCATACTGCTGCATCACATGGGGGAAAGTGCCCTGTCAGTTCTGGGCATTCTTTCAGACTATTTCTCTGGAATGTGGTGGTGGTGGAGGAAAGAAGCCTGCAGGAGGAGTGAGGCACAGTGGGCAACAAATGCTGATTGAGGCACATGTCCTATACAGAGACATATCCACATTTATCTTGCAAATGAGCAAACAAATACTTTGGGTTCCAGATTCTTAAGGTGTATTTACCAGACTTCCCTGTTTTGTGTATGTGTGATCGTAGTCTTTATGCTATATTGCCATACTCCCAAAGTTCTCCCTGGTTTTGAGAATAGCTTGCTGGGCAACGTGGTATGTTGTACAGTATGTGGGAGAGGGGCAGGAGATGATTTCAGAAGCCTTGCTGCTTTTTTTTTTTTTTTTTTTTGAATTCCGCACCTGGTTTTGGATTCATTGCTATGTAATTTACTAGCCTTTTTAACTTCGGCTGCTAAACATTTGTTTAGACTTCATTTCAAATATACAGAAGCTCCCTTACTTGCAAGCAGCACTTTCAGCCCCAACTTCTTGGATTGCAGCCCATGCTGCAGAGTAAAGGCAGATTCACACTACAGGCAGAGGCTCTGCCGCCGCCTGTGCCTCCGCCTCCGCGCTGGAAGCGGGGGAGTGTCTTCCAGCCTGTTGTCCCTCATGTTGTCCCACCTTCTTAAGAAGGTGATTGGAGGCCACTCTCCCCCCTCTCCTACGATTGGCAGGCTGCAGTAGCTCCGCGAACCGCCCCCTAGCTCTGCGTCCCGCCCCCTGAAAAGTAGGATTCCTGCTTGAGGTACGCGCCTGCCGTGGGGAGGTCGCCTCAGCTACGCTTGCTTCGAAAATCAGCTCAGAAGCTCCGCGACGCGTGTAGTGTGAAGCTGCCTTAAGGAAACCCACTTAGGAGCATTCTCTGCAGTGAAACTGACAACCTGGCTTTCTTATGAAAGAATTAACAAAGTTTAGCATGACCAGGAAATGCAAGTGCCATTCAGCTTGAGAGGCTGGGTGGCAGGGTTGGTGCAAGCGAGTTGCTTGCTAGCCAAGCTTATTGTTTGCATTATGATGCATTCGGGGGGGGGGGGAAGAGTCACGTGAACCGGAAGAGGCTTCCGGAGCACGATTTAAGCTTGTGTAAGCAAGAACATGCAGCGGTTTGCATCTAAAAGGTAAGGAAACTGCTTTTTAACCAGGTTTTTTAATCGTTTTATGGTTGGCCCCGGTATCCACGAATTTTGGTATTCGGGGTGGGTGGGTTCTGGGAACGGTACCCCCGCAGATACTGAGGGCAAACTGTATATCGTATACTGTATAGACCTTGTAGCCCACTGAAAAGCATCTCGTTACCCAGTACTTTGCAGAACACTGGTCTGTCTAGGTGACAAAGCAGTTCACATAACCATGACTGACTGCTGTGCTAGCTGAGTTCCAAAATGGAGTTTTGCATTCTTAAAATAGAAGTCAAGGATGTCAAGCTGGTCAAATGTTAGCCGCTGCAGCCAGTGTAGGCCACGTTCCTCAAGACTATTTGTCTGGTTGGAAAAAAAAATACCTGAATTCTCCAGAAAGGCCTCCAGCTAAGAAATATCAAATGTATTCTCTTCAAATTTTGAACATAGAGGAGCTAGTGTTTTTAATAGATCCTGCAGCTCTTGTCCAAATACCCGGGGAGGGGGGGGGTTACTATTGTGTTCTGGTGCTGTCTTATTCATAATATTTGTTCATTTGAAACTAATAACCTGCAACACACACACACACACACACACACACACACACACGGAAAATGCTTTTGGTTAACATTTTGATGTTAAGCATATGCTTAACACAGAAATACTGGGCTTTATTCTTTTTATTCTTTAAATAGTAGGTGCCTGGGGAAAGGGAAGGTGTCAGGATCAGGGCCATGGCATGAATTGTATGCTTTAAGCCTTCCTTTTTGCCACAGTCCTGTTCTGAATTGCCCCCAGGGGAATACTAGAAATTCCAGAAATATCTTTCACCCACTTTACTAGAAACATTTTTGTTTTAAATGGAAGCAAATAGCCTTGGTTTTTTTATGACTTCAGAACAGAATAAGTGAGAGGTTTCCCTTCACCAACATAATTGATTGCTGTTGCAGACAAACCGTTCGGCTCTGTGAATCAACGTGGAAGAATCTTTGTTTCATATCCAATCTAACTGCATGGACTAGAAGTGTATTTGATTTAAAAGACATATGAGTTTCCTGGGATTTTTACAGCCGTTGTTGCACAGAAATTGGGGGTGGGGTGGGGGGTGGCAGCGGCTTGTGCGCTACAAATGACCCACTTCAGAGCACTTTAGGCTCCAGTGGGAGAATGTGACATTGACCTTAGAACATTCTTTTCACTTTTGTGTTCAGGTGAGTAATCTTGCAAGTTCTAGGCCCATATAAATGTTATCATTATCAGTTTTTCAGATTTTTTTTTAAAGTTTGATAGCCAAAATTATGCTAAATGACACGGGTGGCACTAGTATAATTATACTAATATGCTAACTAGAGCAATGTAACATTGTGGTGTTTCCTTGAGCTTTTTGGCATAGCACAGAATAATGGCATCCAGAAGTGACCTGGTGAATTCCTTTATTGAAATTGTTTGGTTTAGTACAGCATTTCTCAAACTGTGGGTCGAGACCCACTTGGTGGGTCGCAACCTGATTTCTGACGCGTCCCTCAGAGCCTCCAATGAAATCACTGGTGATGGAAAGATCAGATAATTAATTGCCTCCAGCCCTGCAAACAGCTGAGCTCCTACAGTTTGCAAGGAGCTGAGCTCCTGCAGTTTGCACATTTGTGAAAAATATAGGGAATAATATGCAAATAATTTCTTTCTAGGTCACCTGTTTTTTAAAGTCTCGTAAAACTAGGTGGGTCCTGATAGCGTGTCATTTTAAAAAGTGGGTCCCGGTGCTAAAAAATATGGGAACCACTGGTTTAGTGGAATACCTGCTCATTTTCATGGAACAGCTTGGCAGATTATAGTAGTAGTCTTAGCAGCTAGAAAAAGCAAGCTGCTCAGTTTTGACTCCTAGTAGTACGGATAGATGGCCTCCCCTCCATAAGGTTACATACAAAATAAGAAATTGCACTTTGTAGAAATTGCTCATAAGTATTCTGCTTCTATTTAGATGCATGGAATTCAATATTTGAAAGCCTACAACAGTTCTTATTTCTAAAATCCTCAGCAAACCTGGAGATAATTGTTGTGTAGGGATTTTCCACTTGCCTAATCTGTTCTAAGCAGATAAATTGCATTAGAAACACAACAGCCATATTCTAATATAGAGAGCTTAACAGTTGCATTTCACTAGAATATAATAGAAGATATCCTACTGAGGGATTGTGGTTAAAAAGCAGCATACAAATCTAATACAGTATGTTGACATTGTAGTAAAATGATGTGGCTATACAAGACCTTCCTAGCCAAACTCTGTGCCAGGAGCAGATTTAACAAAAACTGTTCCCTGAAGACGGCTGTTCTGTTTGATCTTGTCACAGAAAGGTCAGATGACAATATTTCTGTTTTGAAAAAAGAGGCAACTTCTATTTTTAACAGTATACACAGGTTTTTAATGTAATTTTGTACACTGCACTTACTGCATTATGAATCGTTCTCCTCCACAAGAATATGCATCTTGGAACAGTATTAACATTAATTCATTTAGAATCTGTTTGATATTGGTTCTCGGCATTTGTTGAAAAATTCTAGAAAAGGTCCAGTAATCACAGAAAATCTGAACTGCAGGTATGGATAGCAGATCAATTTTGAGAAATTTATATTATGGGTGTGGCTACCATCTTGCTCTTATTAGGAGATATGAGTTGGGGATTATTAAATGATGAGTCTCATTTAAAATTTTGTGCCCCTCTAGAACAATACTGCCCCCAAACAGTGGTTACTACAGAATGTGAAGTGTAATTCCAAAAGCATTCGGCACTGCAACCAATTAGAGTAAAATGGTTTTGAAGCAAACTCCCCTGTACCAGTTATTGAAGTGCAAAGCATTGCGGTGCTTGGAACATGATTAAGCTAATCTTGTTCTTCCCACACGCAACAATACATTCTAATTCTGTACACTGCTTTCAGGAATCTTTAGCTTTCTGAAGTAAAGGTAGGAACTCATTTACTTGGGGATTTGGGCAGTTTCATGAATAAAAAGTGGTTCTGCTTGATTCTTTCTCTGGGAACTGTGCAAGAGCAGTCTTAAAATATCAACCGTAGCAAAAGTGTTGGTAGCTAAATTCATTTTTCTGTTATGAACCATCAAGTAAAAAGCACAAGAGCCCTATTCTAGTGCAGATGAGAACCATGGGCCAGTGAAAGTAACATGTAGTGATTTAGGCTTGAAAGGGTGTGTGTGTGGGCGGGGGGAAGCTGCCTGATACCCTGGCATATGCTTCTGGTTCTTCACACACATGTGTGTATGTGGTATCTTAGCCAAATTATGAACTGTCTGCTTTTGAAAGTTTCGGGTGGCATCCTGACGAGTGCTTCTGCCATCAGGAGCTCACTGTGCCAACAGAAGTTTCCTCTGAACGCAATGAGTGATCTGTTCACTGAAGATGCCCTTATGCGAGCATTCCTTCCACAAGTGCAATGCTGCTTCCATTATGGCGGCAGCTTCTGTTGGCACAGTGAGCTCCCAATGGCGGAAGCACTAAGGGTGATGCCACCCATGGTATTTGAATTGCTACTGGGTGAGGTGAACATTCTGTTGATGGCTTTTTATACATGCAAATCCTTCTGTGATACTGCAGTCAACATGAATATGTGTGTTTTGAACTGGCTCTCATAGTGTTCCTTCTGGTGACCAAAATAAACTCTTGGCACAGAAAATCCAGTACTAGAAATGGCTTAAAGACAGTTTGCCAGACAAGAGCATACCCTCTGTTTTGTGAGACGAGAAAGGAAAATTATAATTTAGAAATGTGGCAAACGTAACTACTGGGATAGGCTTGCTGCATACAGCTTATTATTGGTGGAAGATTTATCACAGTATAGCTGCCAGTTATTTATCATGCAGGCCGCGTGGTTTCTCTTAGCACTAAAGGTGATACTCGCTATTGGCTTGTACTTGGAGTAGTGGCGAGTTCATGCTGAGTAGCCCACATAGCCTTTGGTTAAAGTAGCAAAATTTAACAGACATGTCTATATGACTGCGCAGTAATGTAAAAACTAATACTTGTTTATCCCAAGCTTGTATGAGCATAGAGCGAGTTCATCAACTGTGGGTACCACTGGTACTGTACCAGTTCAAAGTAAAAAAAAAAAAAGTACCGATAGTCAGTACCATGACAGGACAGTAGGTTATACTTCCACACTGAGAACTGCTCAAAGGAAAGGCAAAAGCACTGGCGTCGACGAAGGGAAGCGTGCGGGGCTGGCCGCCCGGGGGCGATGTGCGCACAAGGGTGATGCGCGTCCCGCCCGGTACTCGTACAGTACCCGTACCAGTCGCTGGAGGTGCGCCCGCCCGCCCTTGCGTCCGTTTGGCTCTGAAATGAGCCGAAAACGGCGCGGGGGGGTGCTCTGCGCCCGTGCGTGACGTCACGCGCGGGGGCGGAGCCGATTTCTTAAAGGTGATGCGCGCCCCCGCTCTGGGGTGACACGCGTCATAGCGACGCGACTGGGCAAAAGCATGTCTGCCTCATCCAGAGTGCCATAAACCTGCTTGCTTACCACTGACAAGCACCCCATTGCATACCTCCAGCACAGAGATCCCTTTTTGCTCCACTTTTGAGTGGTGGTGGTGACAGTAGCAGCAAGACTCTGCTGGTGTTTTCTGCAAAATCCAGCATGAGGGAGAGAAATCACCAAGGTGTGGGGTTGGTGGCAACCACAAACGTATGACTGGCTAGTAAGTCCAGCCAAAACTTGTTGATCCTGCCTGTATTTGATTTAAAACTCCAAATTACAGTATGCCAGAGTAGCCCAATAAGCTTCATGGGGTGCTTGCTGTACACAGCTGCAAATCCTGGTTGAATATCAGTGTTGTCAGTTCCCCTGTGTTGAATTAATGAGAGTGTTGAATTAATGAGAGTTTCTGATCACATTTACTTGAGAATATCGTACAGGATCATATCAATGGAGTTTGATCTTGTACCTTTCTTGGGTGTTTTCCACAGAGCCGTTTACATAATTGGAACTGGTGTTTCCCATTCTCCACTAAATTCTGTAGAACGCATTGGTTGCTACGGTATGGTGAGGCTTAAATAGACCTTCTGTGGTAGCAGAGTTTGTTCATTAACCATTGAAGAGAGGCAGTGTTGGGTTTTATCTTGTTTTGATTATTTGCAATGCGTGCAATTCTTGTCCCCCTGCATATGTACTTGCACAGTTACACGCAACTGGTTTCCAGTTGTGTCTGCGTATACGGAGGGGGTGGTGGATGAAGCATATTAATCTAAATTAAATTGAATAGGCTACCTTTTGGTAGTTCATATACACAGGCTTGTATCCTCATTTCCACGGATGGAATGGGGTTCTGTTGATGGGACTCTTTTGCCCCTTTTCCTTTGGAGGCCTGTATGACCCCTTGAAAATATGCACTTGACCATTGGGGGACCCTCTGGCACATAGGGCTGCAGGAAGAGTTATTTGCAGCAAAAAGAAGGCTTGGTGAAAATTGGCCCCTTCCTTGCACAAATGGAAGTGCCGGCTAGTCATGCAAGAGCAACTAAGGATCCAAGCCATTGTAACGTAATTAAGGCTGCCTATGAAACTAAATCATGTTTCTTGCTGCAGTGTTCAAATGCAGAGAGAATTTCCCTTTATCCAGATGCATAGAACATACTGTATATGGCTAAGAGTAATGGCTTACGACATGAGAGAGTTGTGGATATTAATCCATCTGATTTCACTCTAATAAACAGTCAGACTTAATAGAAAAATAATTCTATAGGGAACCGTCTTAAGTTAAAATAGTGTCCAATATGAAAAGCTGAAGCTTATGGATAGTGGGCTTTGGAATCATTGGCTTTAAAGTCTCACGTTTCCAAACTACTCACGTTAAAGCATTGCAATGTTTATCCAAGTACTTCACTAAGATATTACGCATATAAAAATGAATGTTTGAACAAATGTTGATTAGCTTGAAAACTTTGCAGCATAGTACAGCACACAAGTAACACTACACTGATTTTAAGGAATTCAAGCACCAAGGTTTGTTTCCCTTTGTATGTACTTGTAAATATTTGTCTCCACATGATATTTTAGATCTACATATGTACATTTTTCTTCCTAATTTCATAGCTTTGGTAACGTGTGTATGATTTTTGAGCAGTTATATTAAATAGTGTGTTCCCCCATCTGAGATATTACTGTGTATCTACATAGTTTAAATAAAATCCCATAAGCTCAATCTGGATACAGTATTCTATCCAGAATTTTTTTTAGATTCATTATTGTAGTAATTTTAAATGATGCACTCTGTCAAGTAAAATAGTTCTTCCTCTCCTCCCCCCCCCCCACCCAGAAGCTGTTCTAATTGCCAGCCCCAATATTTTGTTCAACTTTAAAATATTCTTACTCTTCCTAGGGTACAATCCCCAGCATCTTTAACTGGAAGTCTCTTTGAAAATAGTGGGACTCATTTCTGAATAAGGTTTAGGATTGGGGTATAAATCTTCCAGGATTGGAATTTCGCAATGGTGTCTGAGAGCTTGTACTGCAAGGGCTAATTTGGTCTCCAGAGAAACCAGTACTTAGTGCATAAAATTTAGTTTTCTGGTATTGATGAATAGTTGGAGAGAGAACTGAGTCCTCTATTCCTAGACTCTTTCAAAACCACTACATGACTTGATTTTTTTCATTAAAGTATATCTATTGGTTCTTAGTCTTTAATGGGATACATTCAGTCAAGACAAATCTAATAAGTTGATATGTATTTAATATCTTCAAGACCAGACTGCATTCTGCTGAGCGACTGTAGAAGAAGGTTGATATTTCAAAGCAGTGAGTGTAATCCTGGTTTATTCAGGAGTGTCAACAGCTATATTCTGAATCTGGAACACATTTAGATAAGCTGAACTCTCAATATAGAGTTAGAAAAATAATACTTAATATTTTTCCATGCTTCAGTACACTGGAAAATCCCCCTTCTGCACCTTTCCACAGTAGATCATAAGTCTGAGAATCGGCTTATGAAAAATTTCCTGTTAAATCTACTTCAAAGAAAATTGAGCCAACTGAAATGTTGGGGATCATAGCTACAATGCATCAGTGGATAAAATGTCTTTTCACTGGGTCCTGTACATATACCTACACCTTTTTTTTCATCCAGACCATTTTTCTAAATTAAATCTGGACACTTGAGAATAAAATTTGTACACGTGTAATTACATAACATGAAGCAGTTTACATATTTTGGGTCGAACATTTTTAGACTTCCAAACATCAGGAGTGCAAATTTGTTGCAAACATTAACACTGAAAAATATGGGTTTATTTTAAAAAGAAAAAAGCAGAAACAAAGACCGAAAACCCCTTCAAATACTGCATCACTCAAAACAGTTAAGTAGTCTGGAAAATCTCAGCTTTGTCAACACTTGTAAAAATCAGTCATGTGTAGGATCCCTGCAATTTAAAATAAGTTTATCTGCTTTGTGTTTTGATTACCTGTAGATATTACACTTCACATTCTTTATATGGTAGCTGCTGACATTTGCACTGTCCGTAACCATTAATGATGATGAAGGGTCCTTCATGAGTGGGCTCATATTCATTATATGGTCCTTGGTCTGACATATTTGACATATGTAGCCGTGTTTGAGATCGTAGTTGCCTGTGGCTTTGAATCATTGAGCACTGCCTAATCTTTCTTAATGTGGGAGGGCAGCACTTCCTGGAGATGAACACTACAAAAATGATAAAAAAGAAAGAAAACAATAAAGCCATTGTTCCTGTAATTACCTGCTGGGTGAAGATGGCATTGTTTGGCTCAGGCAACTGTTCTTCCGTAGTAATGGCTATGCCCGTAGTAGTTGAAACTTCTTTGTCTCCCACATGGAAATTTGAGGAGCTTATTCGTTTTGTGTATTCTGTGGTTGGAGCTCTGTAACTTGTAGCAATGGATGTAACAACAGTTGATAAATTCCAGCAAAGCTGAAAACCATAAACTGCATCTAGAATATCCTCTCCCTGGGTGTGGTTTGGGCTATGACAAAGTATAGCGTGCTCCCACCGACCTTGGAAACCACTCAGCCATGTAGCTAATGCACATATTTTGGGGCTGCATTCCCAGGGATTGCCGGAGAGGCCCACTGTAGTTAGGGTTGTAAGTGAGTATAAAACCTTGGACTCCAGAGTGGTTAGCTTGTTGTTATCCATTAGGAGTACTTTAAGATTAGGCATGGTTTCAAAAACTGTCATATCAATGGCTTTGATCTCATTTCCAGACAAATCTAGTTTTTCTAAGGTGCCCCAGGTCCATTCCATCCCGCATGTCAAGTTGCTAATTTTATTCCCCTGCAAGAAGAGCATGTGCAGATTGCTTAGCCGTAGGAAATGAGCAAAGTTAATCTTTGTCAGCTGGTTGTGCTCTAGGTGAAGCTCCCTCAGTTTGATTAATCCTGCAAATCCATTGCGTGCCAAACTTCGCAAGCGATTTGTGCTCATATCCAAAAAATCCAAACTGCGACAGTCTGAAAATAGCCGGACTGGGATAGTCCTTAGGGAATTGGAACGTAAACTCAAGGTTTGCAGTTTACGAAGGCCATAGAACAACTCAGGATGCAAAGTGGATAATTGATTGAAAGAGAGCTCCAAATGTTGCAGGTTAAGCAGTTGGCTAAAAGTTGTGTTTGGCAAATAGGAGATTTTGTTTGAGCTTAAAATTAATTCTTTCAGTTTATACAGTCCTTGAAAAGCATCTTCTCTTATTGTCTCAATTTGATTATGGTCTAAATGAAGCCAAGTAAGTTGACTGAAGCTCGCAAACTGATCCCCTTCAAGTTCCATAATAAAATTGTGCCTCAATGACAAACCTAGACAGCCCTTGTCAGTGGTGTTTGGCACTGAGTGAAACCCCTGAGAGTCACAGTAAAAGAGCAGCTTCTCACAACGGCATTTTGGCGGACAAGCCGTGCCCAAGGCAGGCAGCATTTTAAAAACAATACTCATTGCATATACTGCTGCCAGCATAGGAGCCCCTAATGGCCACTTGAAATGTAAGCCTGCAGAATACAATTCAAGGAAACAACAAAATAGGATATTCTTATCAGATGAGATATACTTGCAACATAAAAGAGAAAGATTGCTGCAGATAACATGACATGCATTAAAATGCTTCAGGTCCCTTACATTTAAAACAAATCCTTTGCATCTGTCTATTGAAATTACTCATAAGGCTACTGGAAAAGTGCCTTTGGGAAAAAAAAATCTATTGTTACCTAAATGTGCAATTCTGAAACAAGGGTGACTGCACATAGTACAACGAATCAATGTATAAACTTACCCATTCTTTTGAGAACGTTGGCGGTTGCATTCAGTCGTACTTTTAGACTCAACACAGTGAGTCTGTTAAAAGCTCTAACGTAGACAACCTTTGAATAATTTACTTCTACTGTCCTCTGATATTGAAGTAAAAATATTCTTCACATCTCTCATCAGATATTCCTTTTGCATTCATTTTCCTTTTGCATTCATTTCCTTGAATTCCTCTGACAAGTCTGTTAATTCCTGAATCGGAGCTGAATTGGAGTTCTCCGTTTTTATACTATACAGCTGTTTAATTGGAAACGCTTTCCACAGCTATGGCTTTTTTTTTACTTAACTTGTTGATGGCAGATGGGTGGCTTATTGCTGAGAGAAGCTTCTGTAGTCGCTCGAATGCTTTTGCTGAAAAGCTTTCAGGGTTACGGTACGGAAATGCATTTGGTTATGTGCTGCGACCACACAACTGTATATAGGCTGACGTCACCTTGTGACGTTCCTTTTGTTTGGGTTTTCCAGAAGCCTTGCAGTTTAAGGCAGTGTGGTGCATACTGTGAATTGTGAGATTAGACTACCACTAAGAGGAAAAACTAATTGTTGGAATTCTTCATCCGGCATTTAAGTGATAGGAATGACTTTGCAGGAGTCTCCCTTTCAGATTAGTATGTATATTATTACAACCTTGAACTGTGTAGTGGAATTTCTGAAATATAGTTACAAATAGTTGTGTTTGTGATGTGGTGGTCCTTTTTGGTATTCTGAAGAAGAATGGGGGTGGGCGGGAGGGGGTAAGCTGTTAATTAACAAAAGCCTATCAAGGACTGTGTTGTGGGATTGGCACTTTGAAAGTGATCTGCATTGCCATTCAATTGCAAATCTAGTTAAAATGGACAAGGATGGCAATTCTTGGGCTGGTATTGGGAAGATAAGAGGAGATCTCAACAGAAATTCAATGAAATGCAAAATCGTTAACCAGTATTTCTCCATTTTTATGTCACTGAGGCTTTAGTCTGTTGAGTAGCTCAAATAAGATATGAGACCAAGCAAAGAAAGTACAGTAATGCATATTTCTATTCCAATAAAAGCAGTCATTGGGTCATCTGAAATTCTGTTAACTACGCATTCTCTGTTCATAACTAGAATAACAGAAATAAGACTCAATGAAAAATTAGGAGATTTGAAATTTCTGCTATTACAATTAGCCTGCTATTACAATTAGCCCCTGATTAGTTTTTAATCTATCTCTATAGAAATGTGAACTTCTTCCATACTTAGCCAAGGCACTTTGCCATGTGAAATAAAAACATATGACTAACAAAGTTCGTAAATATGTTTATACAATAATACAGTGAGTAGATAAGCAGGTGGCTTATGTTAGATTGATAAGTTAATCAGAGAAACGTTTTTACTTAAGCTGAGCAAATGTCAGCTGTTGCAGATGCAATTCACCACATGCTTGTATAACTTGTGTTTAACATCTACTTTAATTAAAACAGTCTCAGTTGTTGACCAGTATCTAGTAACATTTCGCAATTACAGTAGCTTTGTACCAAGAGGATAAATTTTTCAAGATCAATTGGGAGTATGGATCTGCTGAGAGATACCTAGGCACCCTCTTTTCCTGGAGCAGGGCCTGGAGCTTTTATCCACTAACTCTCTGAAACATGCTAGCATGAAAGTGCCCATCAAGACGAAATGTTGAGATGAAAGCAGAACATTTACATTCCCAAGGGGGGGGGAGTCTGTTGTATCAAAGGATTTAATAGAAGATAGCTCAATACACATTCATACAACTATTTTAAAAAAATGTCAAAGGCACTTACTGAAACATACATTATCGAGCACTTGGTGGTTAGCATAAACATGTTTCGTTTCATTTACCAAACATCGCCATATGTATTTCCAGTGCAATATTGCACTGGTGCAAAAGGGACTTGACATTCTGTCCATGTGTAGGATTGTGCCGAAGCAGTGCCATTCCACCCATTTTGCGCCCACATGTGCAGTTGGTTCGTCTTGTGTTGATATTCAATATATACAGCTCAGCTTTCAGGCTCCTTGGTAAGGAGCTTGGACCGGTACAATTCCTTGGCAGCCTCTTGCACAGATGCTACGATCCTACAGTCAGTGTGACTAACTAGAACTGTCTTAATGCCATTGGTCCTAATGATGATCTATTCTGTGTTAGCTTTTGCAGCTGCTTTAGTTCTTCTATCACATATCCTGCTGTTCAGTTAAGATGTACTTTTGTATGGATTTTAATTGTAAGCCGCCTTGAAAGCAAAATATAAATAGGAAGGGGGCACTCTTTTCTCATCCATGACATGGAGATAGTCCGGGCACTTCCTTTCACAGGGAGGGGTCAAGGAACTGCAAATGTACTCCATTTGCAGCCTGATCTTCTCTGCTTGACATGCTAAACTAGTCTCAACTGACACTTGGTAGTCTAACACTCTCTCAAAATGAATTCATCTTAAGGAATAGGAATCCTCATGCTGTGTTTGCTTACAACCTTTTCCAGAAATATTAGATGATACCTGCATACTTAGTGATCACTGTGTTTCTGTAAACAAAATCATAGGAGTTCAAAGCTGAGTTGCAGCACAATATTTTCCTCAGAAAATAACATGTGCACTGTCAAACCTCCTCAGGCCATCTGACTGACCAAGCTTTCAAGCAGGTTGAGTTCCCCATCACCTAGAGCAGTGGTTCCCAAACTGGGAGGCGTGACTCCCAGGGGAGCCGCGGATACCAGCCAAGGGAGCCACAGAGTGCCATGGAATCCTCTCAGAATACAGTGCAATGCCAATTGGCAGGTATCAGCATAATGTAATGAGGAGCCGTGGCCAAGGGTTGCCAATGGTCAAGGGAGTCGCGGGTTGAAAACGTTTGGGAAACATTGACCTAGAGAAATATTCTTTTATCGCCACTAAATAGCCAAGGATAGACTTGTCTGACATAGTTGCAAGCGAGCGGTTGGAAGGGAAGGAGAGCGAGCGGTGGGTGGGTGGGAGGAAGGGAGGGCGAGCAAGCGGTTGGGAGGGAGGGAGAGTAAGGGGTGGGTGGGTGGAGGAGCGAGCGGTGGGTGGGTGGTTGGGAGGTAAATTCACGGGGGGTCAAATTTGTGGGGGGGGCCAAAAAACGGTCGGCCTAACGGCCGGCCCGCAACAAATTTTCACTATGGGAAAATGGCCCCCCACTGCAAATAGGTTCCCCACCCCTGCTCTAGCTTAACAAGCAAAGATTTCAAACCACTGCTTGATCCTGGTTCATTACAACAAGCTGGAGTTGGAACAAGCCACTATTCCCTTAGTAGTTTTCACCTCCATCACTTACTATTTACGGGAAACTCCTTATCTCTCTTGACCTGGATGGCTCTCATTTTTTAAAATGAATCTGCTGATGCTGCACTTCTGTTCTCAGCCCCTACCATACCCTTCATTCTTCTTTCTTAGATAATTTTGCTGAGTTTTTCTTCCACCTCTTGTTATGACTTTGGTGCACAATTTCTTTCCCCACATGCTTTTAGTTGCTGGATCTTGCTATTTTAATTTTGTAATATCTTTTAAACTTCTCTTTTGATGGCAGTTAACGTTCTTGTTTTTGTCTGTTGGTCTTCTGCCACTTTTCTCTGTTCCTTAGTGTTCCCTACACTGACTTTTATTTTATTTTGTGCATATTTGTTCCTATGACTGGTATTTTCAGTAGGCTATCATTAGTTCATGTGCTCATTTTTGAGCACCCTTCCTTTTGAAGATCTAGAGCAGAGGTTCTCAACCACGTGCAGGGGGTATGCCAAGGACTGGCTGTTACCTGCCCCATTAACACTTTAATTAAGTGTTAATTAAGTTTTTAATTTTTTCCGGATTTTTTCCGGAGCCGGCGAGCTCCCTTGTCCTTTCTTCTGTGACTAATCTATTCGATCTACAGCTGATTGTCAGGGTTAATTTATGCACGTGCATGAGTTGAGCTTCTCAGCAGCCAGCAGAGGGCGTTGTGCTCCTCAGTTCAGTTCAGCTGAGCTGCTGAGGGCGTTGTCCTCCCAGCTCTCCTCCGATGGTGAATGAATGCAGCTTGGGTAAGCTTCTGAACTGGGCCTAGTTGGGGAGACTTTGGGAACTGTGCATGGGTGGGGTGGGGGGAACAGTTGAGTTTGGGGGGGGTTGTACTTGGGATTTATGTTTTTTACTTTGGAAACTGCGTGGGTCCGGTGGGGGGAAACAGTTGAGTTTGGGGTTTTTTGTACTTGGGATTTGTTTGGGGTTTTTTGCATTTTGTTCATGTGTCTTGTTGCTATGTGTTTTTTAAAAGAGTTCCTGGCATTTTTTGTATTTTTGTGCTAATTATGTAAATTGGCTAATTATACTAATTAGCAGGGGCACTCCAAAAATTTTGACCTTCACTGGGGGTACCTGGGCCTCCAAAGGTTGAGAACCCCTGATCTAGAGCCTAGACATATCATCCCTAGTAATTAATCAACCCAAAGTGCTTTTCTGCATTGGTTTGCTTTCCCCAAAAATCAGTTCGAAAGTTGCTCTATGGCCTTTTGATTTTAAATGTCTGCAGTCGGGTTCTATTATAGTTCAAATTGGGAGTAGTCTCTTTCATACAGGCGGTTAATCCCAAAGTGTTTCCCAGTGCCCAACTAATGTAAACCTTCCTCTGTATGTTGAGGCCCTGTAGGTCTGACTCCAGAACTTGTAATATTTTGCAAAAAATGCTACCATGGAGTCCCTGGGCTTCAATGTCTCCTACTTAGTGATATAAATTTGTCTTCTAGGACCTCTTGACTAAGTTTTCCAGTGTCATTGGTGGTGACTGGTGTAACATGTCTCTTCCTTAACGTGTGCTCAGGCTATCGATGTTTTGTGATTCAAAATATTTGCAATAGATAGTCAAGTCACTTCAACTGAATCCCACTTATCTGACTTTCTCACTATATAACAATTCTTACCTGCCACAGTGATTATGTTCCAAATAAGAGAATATTAAAAGGTGGCTAAGGGAGTGTTTTCAACCTGCTCAGTATGATACTTGCTGTCTAGTCATAGACCTTTAGTCCAGCATTCTGAAGCAGTTGGCATATGAGTCTCTACTATGTCCCTGAAGATTCTGGTAGTTTCTCCAATCAGTCACCCTGAGTTCAGATGGACTTGTTCCAGAGCAAACACTCACAACTTCTGCCCAGCAGGTAGATGGATATATTGGAAGCTGGTCTGTGTAAAACACTAGATAGCCTCACCAACCTTCTGACTTACGCTCCTATTCCTTACTAGCTTTTGGAAATGTTTGTTTAGTAAGGCTTTAGTGAGAGGTGGAAAAAAAAATTGAGCATCATTCCCCTGCCTTTTCTCTTCAGCTGAACTTGCACAGCTGAACTCTTAATACCTTGACTTCACCCTCTTGAAGAAGGGCTGTCACCAGCCACCTCTAAGAAGATTGAACTAGCAACAGATGCATTTTATAGTTGATAGTTGGGCATAACTTTTAAAAAGGAGCATTGAAATATTGTCGTCCCAAATACTATTTGGCTGTAGTTTGAGACCGTCTTCCTGCCCGCTTGACCCTTGCCCAGTTTGGCTAATATGATCTCCACAGGTTGATCTGGGCGATTGGGTAGAACCCATTGTGAATTCATCTTTGTGGGAGGGAGTAATGCCTAGCATCTTGAAGACCGCAATCGTGCGCCCCTCCTGAAAAAAACATCTCTGGATTCCTCCAATTTAAATAACTATCGGCCAGTTTCCAATCTTCCTTTCTTGGGTAAGGTGATTGAGCGGGTAGTGGTGTCTCAGCTCCAGCGGATACTAGATGAAACTGAGTATCTGGACCCTTTTCAGTCCGGCTTCAGGCTGGGCTTTGGGACGGAGACAGCCTTGATCGCCCTGGTGGATGATCTTTGCCGAGGACTAGACAGAGGACTAGACAGGGGGAGTGCATCCTTGCTAGTCCTTTTGGACCTCTCAGTGGCTTTCGATACCATCGACCATGGTATCCTTCTGGGTCGGCTGGCCGAGTTGGGACTTGGGGGCACTGCTTTGCAGTGGTTCCGTTCCTATTTGGCCGACAGGTCCCAGATGGTGATGCTGGGAGACGCCTGTTCGGCACCCTGCCCTTTACAGTGTGGGGAGCTACAGGATTCTATCCTGTCTCCCATGCTCCTAAACATCTACATGAAACCGTTGGGGGAGATCATCCAGGGATTTGGAGTTGGGTGTCACCAATATGCCGATGACACCCAACTCTACCTCTCCTTGCCATCTCGTTCTGGGGAGGCTGTGGAAGTTCTGGAGCGCTGTCTGGAGGTGGTTGGGGTCTGGATGAGGGCTAACAGGCTGAGATTGAATCCAGAAAAGACAGGTCCTACTGGTCAGGAAAGCCTCGATGCAAGTACTGAGATCTGCCCACTCTGAATGGGGTTGCACTCCCCTTGCAGGAACAGGTGCGCAGTTTGGGAGTACTTCTGGATTCACAGCTCTCCCTGGAAAGCCAGGTGGCAGCTGTGGCCAAGGGTGCATTTGCCCAGCTTCGGCTGATGCGCCAGCTGCGGCCGTACTTGAGTCGATCGGACCTGACCACGGTGGTCTGTGCCTTAGTGACTTCAAGACTGGATTACTGTAACGCGCTCTACGTGGAGCTGCCCTTGAAGACGGTTCGGAAGCTGCAATTAGTGCAGAATGCAGCGGCCCGGGTGGTCACTGGAGCTAGGCGGTTTGACTCTGTTGAACCACTGCTTCAGCGGCTGCACTGGCTACCCATTCGTTTCTGAGCCCAATTCAAGGTGCTGGTAATGACCTTTAAAGCACTTCATGGTTTGGGTCCAGGATATCCGAGGGACTGCCTTCTCCCATACATTCCGGCCCGCTCTCTTAGGTCATCTGAGGGGCTCTCCTGCGAATGCCACCCCTGTCTCAAGTTAGGGGAATGGCAGCATGTGGGCGAGCCTTCTCTGTTGTGGCGCCACAATTGTGAAACTCCTTGCCAGGGGATTTGAGAACTACCCCCCTCCCTCATGACTTTTTGGCGGGGTTTCTGTTTCGTCTGGTGTTTGGGTGATGGGTTGTTGTCTGACTCCAGTGTCTCAAGATGTTCTGCTTTGTTGCGTCTCTGCTCCATATTGTCATCCCCCCCCAGTGGATTTTATTGTGTTTAATTTATTTTATGAATTTTTAAATTATGTATTTTAATTCTGTTGTAAGCCGCCTTGGGCATTTGCCTCAGCATAGGATAAGGCGGGGTATAAGTTTTTTAAATAAAGAAATAGTGCATTGCTCATTAATGGTTGTAGGTAGGTACCTTCATTTTTCATTGCATTGATTCATTATGATGCAAGTATAAGCAAGCTGCAAAACTGTTCGTATCCACTGTAAGCTTGCTAATGAGAGAAGTGAAGTTTTCTACTAATGACTGTACTAAAGTACTGAGACTAGGACTAGATCAATCAGTATAGTATAAATATTCAATTCCACACAGAGGCTCCTTAATTGTGCAAGTTCAGTTTGCATGCACAAGGTATTCTTTGACTTCTGTGTTAGCCCATCATACATGTGGAATTGCTCCTGTCACTGAATAGGCAAGTTCAAGTGAATGCAGATTTGAATTGGAACCATTGTAGTAGGTACTTTTTTTTTTTTTTAAGCAATGCATTAATCTAACTTTGTTTTGTCTTAACTTTCTAGGCTGGACGCAAAGAAAGAAGTGATGCTCTAAACTCTGCAATAGACAAAATGACAAAGAAGACAAGGGATTTGCGTAGACAGGTATTGTATTAAATATGCATAAGATGCTCATATATGCTACTTAATTCATTTCTGATGTGCAAACCCCAACTCTCCTCATTGCTTTGAACTGGAACTAGGTCCCTGAATGCTAAAAGTGATAGCCAGTTTAATTAAAAAAAAATGTTCACTCAAGATTCTCTTTTACTATAGTGGACCCTTGTCTCTGGTCCATCTATACTTCTTGGTGAGCCATCGGAAATAAAAAAAGAAACAGCAGGTTTGATTGGTAGATGGGGACTTGCCCGCCCATAGTTGACTGTCCGTCATAAAGGCTTCAGTGTGGAGGATTCTTGAACTGAGGCTCGAAGCTCCTTGTGCTTCCTTAGCACGGCAGTTCCTTCTTGCTTCTGAAGCATGAGAGAATGAGAAATTATTTTCTCTTTTGCTAGTAGAGCTTTTTAGAAAGATAAGATGGAGCCTGAGAAGTTGAATTTCAGAAAGAGGTTTAAAAAGGCTGGAGGTTCAATTGCTTGACAAGGTCCCAGAACCCAGTGGTGCAATGCAGTATTGGAGACCAGGACATTTAGGAATATGGCAACTTCTCCTGCTGCACTGATGTTGGGTGGAACACTACTGGCTGCCATCTTTGCCCAGTAAACCTACCAGGGGCCCTCCACATGGCATTATTTACCTGGCATTGGTGACAAGTGGCAGTTACACACCTCCCGGTACCAATGTGGCTAGAGGTGCCATATTGTTTCCCCACAATGCCTTGTCTCCCAACAGAACATTGCTGGGCTCTACAGAACAGTGGCAATGCAGGCAGCAGCAGCGGTAGCTACTACAGCTCATGGGGGCCCTAGGATTTGCTCAGGGATATCGCATGCTTATGTTGGCCTGTAGGGGAATAGAACATTTTCTTATGGAGTAAGATTTTGATGTTAATAAACTCTAAAACGAATAGGAACTCAACATTCCTGAGTTCCTATTAGCAGGAGGGCTCAATATTCCTGAGTTTTGGAATTTGGAATATTCCAGGAATGTTGAGTGGAGTCATGAGCCACCAATTAACCACCAAGGTTGGTTGTGATGAGGAACGTTTTAAGTTGCTGCTTTCTATTTCTAGCTGGTCTCTCGGTGGGTTCTGCTTGCTGGAGAGACTGATCTGAGATGTTGGAGCATTTAATCTTTTAACTAGGGAGTTTTAGGACTTTATATTTTAGAAGTTTAGTTTTCTGGATTCCTAGCGAGTCTGTGAGGATTTTAGACATTTTAGCATTTAGTTTTAACTGGAAGTTTTGAGGATTTAGATGTGTTAAAGCGTTTCAGCCCTCCTATTCCTTTGAAAGAGCCTGTTAGTTATTGGCGAAATGTTAGGAGCTAGATCTTTTAACAGACTGTGGTCACGATTCCCAGATAACTTTAATAATAGAATTGATTTTGATGTTAGTTGGTCTGAAATAGTTATCAAACCACTTAGTTAGCACCTGATTAAAAAAAATTAGAACCTAAATTTTTAATGGTTTGTTGTCCTCTCATGTTGGTCTAATTCCCACAGTCTCTACAGTTCTGTCTGTTGTAATTGAAAGTGAAAAACTGAACCATCATAAAATCAGTACAGTGCAGCTTTCTTTGAGGTGTGCCATCAGTTAGACAGCATTTTGACACAATATAAGACCACCAATATTGTGTCAAACACTGTAACTTACGGCACTTCTTCTTTGTAAACAAGCTTTCTATCAAATCCCCATACAATCGTTCCTCGATAGTTAAAGCCCATTTAGACCTCCGCAACGTGTGCTTTTGATCCAGTGTGTCTCACTAATGTGTTTATTGAATCAAGAATGGGAGGGGGATGAAGAGGGGCCCAAGTTGGATTCAGTTAGAACTTGGTTGAGCTGCCTATGGGAGGAGGGGGAGTGTGCTTCACAGATGCATTGGCGTGCAGTGGTGTGTTCAAGCAGAGCTGGAGGTGTGGTATGGGGAGCTCCTCTCCCCCCTACCCCAGAAGCAAAGGCCAGCCTGACTAATCTGCTGCCCTGGGATGTCTTGCCTTGCGGAAAGAGAGTCTGAATCATGACTAAGGAGAATGAAGTTTAAAACGGCCTCTTTGCTGTGTCTGTCTAATCCCTACATAAAAATAATTCAGCTTCTATATTCTCTGTCCTGGATATTCAGGCTCTAGCAGTTGTCATGTAGCACTAGTGGTACGGAAGAGTTCTGGAATAGCTCAGACTCTTGCAAAACTACTTTTCCTGACAAGTGAAACCAGATAAAAGTTGTGCAGTGCCATGTTTTGAAACTCAGTAGAGCTGCTGAATGCCAGGTGAACTAGCTTTTAGTGGGTCATACCTAGCCGGAGTGCCATCAGGTGGCCATCTCTGATAGATGCAGTCAAGGCATTCACTGTTTCAAAACCTCCATGGTCCGTTCTTGGGAAGGGAAGATGTGAATATCAATCAGATTCTGTAGGTACAGCACCAAGGTTGATTGGATGCGATTATAAAAGTAGACTGTTCTGGAAGGACTGCCAAGAAATATAGCCTGAATGCATTGAATGAGTACTAACAGGTGACCAAAGACGTTCAGTGTTTTGTTTTTGTTTTGTTTTAAACTCCTGGTTTGTTTAAGCAAGTGCTATGTTGGATTTTTAGGAAAATCTGATTTCTCAATTATTTGGGAACAATCTTTTTGATTATTTTGTTGTTTGATTGTTGCTAACTGGGCAAGAGGCACTTTTTCAATTGGTGCTCCTCTTATATTTAGCAGGGGAAGAATAACTGCCCCCTTTCACCCCAGCACAGTGTATTTTCTGGTGGCTGTTTGCTGGTGTTCTTCTGCATCTTTTTTAGGTTGTGAGCCCTTTTGGGACAGGGAGCCATTTAATCATTTCATTTTGTCTGTGAACCGCTTTGAACTTTTTGTTTGAAAAGCGGTATATTAATAATAAGAATAATAATTTCTGGATGATGTTAATTTGAGGAAACTCACTTCAGGGTGCTCTCAGCAGTATCAATTTCATGGAAATGAAAGGCTGTGTCACTTGTCATAGTGGAAAGATCACTGACAAAGTAAAGTGTGTTTTGTCTTTTTATTAATGCTGTGGCAGAAAACAGTTTATCGACTAAAATTGTGTTTATCTCTATTCTCAGCTCCGCAAAGCTGTTATGGACCATGTTTCAGATTCTTTTCTGGAAACAAATGTGCCACTTCTAGTTTTGATTGAAGCTGCAAAGAACGGAAATGAGAAAGAAGTTAAGGAGTATGCACAGGTTTTCCGTGAACATGCCAACAAGCTGATTGAGGTAATGCAATGCAGCCACATAACATTTTGGCAAGGACTTCTGTAAATTATGCATTGTGTAAAGAATTGCTTCCTATTATCCTGCCAGCCAATTTCATTCTGGTTCTGATATGCAGAGAGAGAAAGGTCTCCTTGCTATGTCTACACAAATTGAATGTTTACATTGCTGTTCAAATGTCTAATATAAATGTGCTTGGGAAACCAAAAAAGCACAATCCCTTAACTTTATAAAATTTATAAAGCCTTCCAAAACTTAAGGAAGTCTTAGATTATGTTCAAAGGAAGGTAGTCAGTGAAAAGTCAGTCATAACTACCTTAAATTCCACTAATTTCAATGGGACTCAGCATCTTAGGCATATCTACTCAGAAGTAAGTCTTCTTGTGTACAGTGAGGCTTACTATCAGGAAAGTGTGGGTAAATCTGTAGCCTTAGCCATGACTAATGTTTTTCTGGATACAGCCCCTTATCCAGCCTATAACTTCAGTTCCTGGCATGTCTGCAACAGTTCATCTCACCAGTAGTCAAAATGGTTGGTTGTATGCAGAAAGAACACGGTTAGCAAACTGAAGTATTTGCCAGAAGAGAGAGAGAGAGAGAGAGAGAGAGAGTTTGGCTAGCCTGGGAGGGGCAAGAGCCATGTTTTATCACAAGCAGATAGAAGCGAGATGTACACTTTAGGTTCTCAATTGAACATGTGTATGGGGATAAAGTGACTTCCCCTTTTCTAATGCTGCTGCTGCCCCATACATGGAGGAGAGGGCGCTTCAAATATGAGCCGAAAGCTAAGTCTGCACGTGAACTAGCTTTAGTCTCTATGGGAGGAAAAGAGAACCCAATGGAGAAACTGAGGCCTTGTTGTTAGAAGGGAGCAGGGATTGGATACTTTTCACATGATGGTGGCTAATAGTGAGTTGGGAGTCTGGGAAGGAGGAATTTAGTAGCCTGTAAACATGAATTCCAATGGAAAATAGAGGAGGGGGACTGACTGCCTGCAGTTGCTTAATAGGCAAGGCATTCTGCACATGCTCAGGGACACTCTTGTCTCTAAGACAACAGTGACTTCTAGCAGGGGCCTTAGTGGGAGGGGGAATGTAGCGGGGTTGGCAGGCACAATGGGGGTGAAGCAGGAGAAGGGGGTCAGGGTGGGCCAGCAGAGCCCCTTTTGAGCTGATCAAAAGGAACTCTGCAAAAATGTTTCCAATTGGGTCCCGCAGCTCCTAAGACTGGCCCTGCTCTGACATAGAGTGGCATGAGAGTAGGACTGCAACAGGTAAGGGGTTAATAAAAAGGCGCCTCTCCTTGTTAATCAGATGGCAGTGTCTTTTGTTCAAGGCAGAAATAACCAAAACTTTTAAAAACAAAAACACTTAGCTTGAAAACAGGGTAGATAAAACTTTATATTTAAAAAAAAACAGTAAGGTTGTTCTACATTTTTTAGACAATCTGATCACCTGACAAGTTGCTCTGAATGCACACCCAACTGTAGTCTGAAACAGTTCCTTGTCCATTACCTTAAAAGAGACCTAAACAAAGTGCAGATGCCCAAATTTGTTAATGCTTACTCCTCTTGGTGTTTTCTAACTTTGTCTTCCTTTTGGGAAAACACACACCAAAGTCGTAATGTAAAATTACTTTCTGTGTCTCTGGAAGCTTGCTTGTCTAGGTTTGTAGCTACAATACTTGATTTCCAAAAATCTGCTTTTACTTGCGTTTGAGTCCCTGGAAACAAATTATAAAATATGCAGAAGCCTAATCCTTTTCCAGCTACTACTTCTTTGCATTTTTAAAGAGACATTTTTAAATAACAGCGCAATCCACTGTAACTTTCGAACGGCGGAGTACACGCTATGCCGTTCAAAAGTGTCACAAATGTGCCATAAAGCACATTTGCAACTACTTTAAAGTAAGGGCCGCAGACGCAGAGGCCGGCAGCCCTTACTCTGCCCCTGGATCGACCCAGCCGCCACCGGAGGAAGGTAAGGTTCCTGCCGGCAGGAGTAGGGGTGGGCCAGGCAGCGAGGGAGGGTGACGGTTGGCAACCGCCGCATCCCTGTCCCCGGGCTGGCACAGCTGTTACCCAGCCTCCTCAGACGTATGCCAGCTCAAGAGCTGGCGGAAGTCTGAGGAGATCTTTTTTTAAAAAAGTTATAATTTTAAAGCTAAAAAATTCACATTCTACGCTCTGGTTAATCCAAGCATATTTATCAGTCATTGTTAGTAGCATCCAGTGACAATTTGCATGTGTGAATGAACCATCACCAGTTGTCCACCACAGATCAAGCAGCATCAGCCCATGGTGCTATTTGGTGAGGATGGCTAAGGGAGCAATTAAAACACTGAACAACTCAATTATACAAAAAACACCAGCAGAACAGCACTAGCGGCCATGACACACTGCACGCGTTGTGGTGCGGAGCGCTGGCAAGCTTCAGGAAGCGACGCGAAAAGTGCTGTCTTTTCATTCTTCACGCAGCAACGCATGAGAAGAGTTGGAAAAATTGAACTTCAGCCAATCAGAGGCCACGCTCGGTGCAGTGGGGCAGGACACGACAGGCCGCAAACAGCCAATCGGAATCGAGTCTGAAAAGACTCGTTTCTGATTGGCTAGCAGAGAGGAGGGGGCGGGGAAGGACGTCTTTCGCTTTTCTCTGTGGCTTCAGCTTATATAGACAGGAAGCAGCGCAAAGCAAAGGCCAGCTTCGCCTCGCTTCACGCCGCACTGTGCCACGGACATAAAACTAACTTCTAAGCAGAATTTTTAGGGAACTACTAAGTTAACATGGCTATATCATAGTCCAAAGTATGATCTGCTCAATGCAACATAAGATTGCTAGCTAATTAAAAAAAAAATTAGTGCAGCCTTATGAGTGTGCACATTTGTGTTGCCTATTTACCTTGGCCAAGATATTAAAAATTAGAGGTTTTAGCCTTAAAAATAACTTGTTTGGTAACTTGCGCTTTCCCACAAAATTCATCCAGTATCTAATGTTTTGTCTTGGAATTCATTAAATAGATTAGTCTTAATCGGCTAGTATGTGGTTTGACTTGCGAAGCACCTTGCATAGCACTAAGTCTTTCAGTCCCCAATGTGGTTGGGAGTAATGGTGAGCCGTTCAACAGCAGTCTGAAAAGAGTTTTATTTTTATGATCAAATTGATCAAAAAAAATTGAGAAATTGTTTAAGCAGTAATTGGGAAGAACCTGAGGAAATGAGACGGGAACTTTGATCCAGAAAGATGCAGACCACTTCCTTGCTCAAAGAACTGAATTCTGTGCTTGCTTTTTTTTTTTTTTTTGCAAGTAAACTCTTTCCAGAGTTAAGAATGCCTCAGTTGATGCATCAACCTAATTCCCTACTCCAGTGTCATTCTTAATGAATTTCAAAGCAAAATTTAAAGACTTGATCCATGTTTAGCCTTCTAGAAAGACTACCCAGCTCTTAAATTTCTCCACCACATTAGCTCAAATTGTGGCAAACAGTTGTAGGAAAGTAGTAGTATGTGTGCATTCGTTGCTATTATATGTGGCAGGATTGTCACTTGGGGGTAAATAGAAATTTGTTCGTTCAAATGCTGGCAGCACCAGTAGGCAGCCTGAGGTCATCCATGTCTTTTAGGATGAAAAGGGCATCTTCTTGAAGATGAGTTACAAAGTCAGCAAGAAGAGCATTCTTTGATAAGTGCATTAAAAAAATTAATTCTGTCGGTACTACAACAAACGTTTCCGAACTCAGAGCTACACTACTAGTTATTTTTTGCATTCGCTGAATTATCTAATGGTGCGTCTGTCACTTTTATGGTTTGAAAAACATCATGGTTATTGGTTGCTATCAGCATTTGTATCTGCCTCATAGAATAGTATGTGGGGCACATGTACATGTTTTGCCAATTTTAAATTATAGAAATTTGGCCTCGCTCTCTCCAAATGTGCAGACGTTGCTATTTCAAAGCTACGTTCTAACATCAGAACAGCGAAGAGCAAGAACGGTCAGTTTCAGACCGGGAAACCAAATTCCCCTCAAACTGCTTAGGTCTGAAGCTCCTATGGCTCTGATGTTGCTTTCTTTGAAGCATCCTGGCTCAGGAAGATTCAGCCCCCAGACTAATGAATTGGGCTCTGGTAGGACCAAAACAAGCATTCAAGAGTCACACTTCACTCGCTGCTTCCACTAGAAAATTGGAGATCTCCCCCCCCCCAGAGCCCACCCATGTGCCATAGGTGAAGCCTCATGGCATGATGGAGGCATAGCAAGTAAGCAATGCTTGTCACTCCTTGCACTTGAGCACATGGTTGAGGTTGATTGCATGCAACAATTCCACACTACTGTTATGCCTCCTGGGCAGCTGCATGCAGACATCTTGTGTGATCAACCCCAACAACATGGCACGTTCTTAACAACTGTAATGTCAGAGCTCCACTTCATAGAAACACTTTTGGGCGGTGCTTACATGGAAGCTTAGTGTTTTGAACCAATCTTAAAGGTCTGGCCATGGCCAATGAGAACAAAGTGACTTGACATTTGAGGAAGTAAAGTTTAGCTTCCTTTTTGACCACCTAATATGATGAATAGAATCTTCCCTTTCACATCGGGCTTTGCTCTCATTGACTAGACCAGAGGTTCTCAACCTGTGGTACGGGTACCCCTAGGGGTACGCGGACCTCTTGCTGGGGGTACGCCAAGCCCTGCCCCTTATCTGCCCCATCAGCAGCTAATTAAGTGTTAATTAACATGGATTTTAAATTTTAATTATTTTCAGAGCCCTTCTGTCTCTCTGATTTTGGTTTTGGGCTTATTTTTGTACTTTGGAAAATGTACTTAGTTGGGGTGGGGGAGGGAGGAGCTGATTTTGGGAAGTGTGACTTGGAGAAAAAAAGAGATCCTTACCCCCCCCCTCTCTCACTCACTCACTCACATCACATTTTAAATTGTGTTAGTACTTTTTATGTAATGATTAACCTAATTAATTAATTGATTGATCCAATTAATTAGCAGTTAATTAACAGGGGGTACTTCAGAAAATTGGACCGTGATAGGGGGTACCCGGGCCTCCAAAGGTTGAGAACCCCTGGACTAGACCTGAGAAGTGGTGGGAAAAGTACACCAATAACTTAAAAACAAAGACCTACATAGTTCAATTATGAGAGTTATAAACTTACATAATGTGGACAAGATCCTCCACTACTGGGTAGAAAGTCTGAAATCCTGTTTAAAACCAGTTTCCAGCCTATATAACAGGGGTGGCCAAACTTGCTTAATGTAAGAGCCACGTGCGATAAACTTCAGATGTTTGAGAGCCACAATATATAAGAAGCATTTAAATTCTTAAATATATTTACTCACCATGAACATGAAACTTACGTTTTAATCCAGTGGACTCTCAGTTTATACCTAGTCAATAATTATAACGCTTGGAAATTTCTTATTTACCTTTTATATTAATTGTGATACAAAAAGGAGCTTGGCCAATATCTTTCCGAGAGCCGCACATTATACGTCAAAGAGCCGCATGTGGCTCAGGAGCCGCAGTTTGGCCACCCCTGCTATATAGCAACTTTACCCTTGACGTCAGTGGCTTCTGACTATAGAAGGGTAACAAAACCAGGTTCTGTAGGACTCTGTATACTTGAGAGAATTAAAAGAGGTTTGATCTAGCATTGTGGCAACCTTAATTAGAAAAACTAGACACAGATGTGATGACAAAGGAATGATTTGAACTAAATTTGTCCATACTTACAAGAATGGAAAAGCTGAGGGGATATCTGTATGTTTGTTTGTTTGGCCGTTTTTAGAGGTTTAAAAATGCTATTTAAGGGCTGTGTTTGAGATTATATACACAGTTGTATCTGAACTGTATTGGAAATTGGATGAGGAAAGGAAACCATATGGGTGTAACATGAATCTAAGCTTCACTACGGCTAGCAAAATTGGCTAGGCTCTTCATTTAGGTTTGTTTTGGCTAAGAAAATAGGCAGTCTGTTCTTAAACGTGTGTGTTCATTTCTGTGAAACTGCAAATAAATGAGTACGTTTGTTTTAACATTTGCCATTTATCTCAACTATTTGGGTTCTCAGGTGGGGATTTTAAACTTTTTTCTCCAGCTTCTTGCCATTCATTTTGATGTATTTATCATTGGTTCAGATACAAAGCTCTAAAATTAAAATGACACTTTTTATATTTGAGAAGTCATTTCCCTTCTGGAACAAGGCCCTTAGTTCCAGGGGTGTGAAGTATGTGTGAGTATGTCTAATATTTAAAGTAGCAAATTCCAACACATTTCTTGTCTCTTTCCAGCGTAGTGGTGTTCTGCCAAAGTTAGATTAACCATCTTTATTAAATCAAAGAAGTTTGGAATATCATCAAAGATTGCATTCAGAGATCCTAACATCTATTTCTTGATCTTTTACTATACAGCCTTGGGAGATGTCTCTCAGTAACAAGGCAAAGACAACTGAAATATCACTTGTGTTCCTGGATTCCTTATCTAGCTCCAATTTGCTGAAATTATATTGTCATCAAATAATCAACTTGGGGGTGGGGGGGAGGCGGGCAAGAGAGCTGTCTTAACGAAAGGCCTTTGTTTTTCCAGGTTTAATATATAGAACTATTAGAAATTATTAATAGTATTGGTGATGGAGGTCCACTTGATATCAAACATATCTGCATAATAAAGCATAATCCAATTTTTTAAAAAAATATTTATACTTTGAAACTATTTATGAAGTACATGATGTACTTGTGCACACACATGTAGTATCCTTCAGAGGCATGCTTCTAACCAGAAGTGCCCCCTTTTGCCAATAAGTCATGTGGGAGGGCATCCCCAGTTGGTACTGAGATGTGGGAGAGGGGGAGGTTTTACTCTTTTTTTTTTTATTATTCCCCCATGCGCAGTTTTCCAGTCAAATCTCCCCCTGAAGTGCCAGTTTGGTGCCAAAGTGGCAATTTCCTTAAATTGCTCTTCTGGCAGCAAAGTATTGCTTCAGCGGGGCAATTTTCAGCTAGAAAATGGCATGCAGAGAAAGGGTAAAACTCCCCCCCCCAATATATACACACACACACACACATCCCAGCCCCAGCTGGGTTCTCCCACCCACTCTGAACATTGCTGTTTGCTGATTAAAGACACACTTCCACTTGGAAGCATGCCTCCGTATCATGCATTTGCGTGCACGTATAATTTGACCCTTGCCTAACAGAACCAGTATCTGGAAAAAATCCTACAACAGAACCCATCCATAGAGCATAATGCTTACAAGGACATAAAAGTACATATATGCATGGGAACATGGCATTCCTGGACTAAGCATGAGTGAAGCCGGCCATAGCCAGTGTCAGAAGTTTGGCAGCAAAAACGCAGGACAAAAAATGTTGCACAAACACACCCCCACCCTACACCTGGCCTCTCAAGACAGTGTGTATTTTCTCTGTGTGTGTGCGCGTGCTCGCTGCTTCCTGGATAAAATACTCTGAAATGTGTCTAGTTTCTCCTTTTTGCTGAGGAATATTTATAGACAGGGTAAACTTCTGAGAAACCGTCTGGTTTACTGACCATAGTTCTGACTACTTCTGTGAGACTGCTGTTAAAAAGGGACAATTTTTTTGGCCGCTTCCAGTGGGGTGGAACATAGCGTTCTTGTCTCTTGTATTAGTTTTACATATTTCTATGCTCAAATGTAGGCTTTAAATAACAAGCTGTCATTCACCTGTCAACTAATCACTATAAACCGTTTTAGAATCCCTCCTCTGAGAACAAGTTCCAAAATACAGAACACTTTCACTTAAAAATAACATTGCTTTGTGTGCCCTTTCATTACCCTCCCAGAAAGCAAATGGAAGGAGTTGTCTCTAGATAGCAGTGCAAGGCTCCAAGCAAATCTCTAGAAACGGCCAGTTGTCTTTTTCTGCACCAATTGGCAGTAATGTATTCTGTTCTGTATAAAATCTTGGATGCACATAACTGCTTGCACATGAGTGCAGGATGTTCCACACCAGACTAGGC
This sequence comes from Plestiodon gilberti rubricaudatus, assembly GCA_026170595.1. Lineage (NCBI taxonomy): Eukaryota > Metazoa > Chordata > Lepidosauria > Squamata > Scincidae > Plestiodon > Plestiodon gilberti. Next base: position 128,852,988 of record JANXHW010000001.1, on the reverse strand, counting down.
TTTTGAGAGGCCAAATGGTTAAGTGAAACTATAGGCTGGAGTACTCAGTGCAGCTTATCTAATGTGTGTGATCTATTTAGACTAGCCAAATGAATTGGCCACACATGGAAGCAATGCTGTAGTAACTTTCAGGAAAGGAGGATTAACAATGACTTCTCTATTGGAGGGTGGTCACTTTCTTTAAAAGTTGTCTTCAGTGTTGCTAACAGTGCCTTTGACCACTCAGTTGGAGGCTACCCTCCTCCTAACTTGGATGATTCTTGCTTTTAATTGTCTTCCTTGAGAATTGATGATGCTGGTTTTTTAAAAAAAGGTATGTTAACTGTGATACTTGTGTAAAGCTGCTGATCCTAGAAGCAAAGATTATACAAAAAACAGGTTTACCTTCCTAAAACATTTTTCTTTCCAATGCACAGGTGGCCAACTTAGCCTGTTCTATCTCAAATAATGAAGAAGGTGTGAAACTGGTTCATATGTCAGCAAGCCAGCTTGAAGCCCTTTGTCCTCAGGTAAACTACAAGCTAATACATGAATCTGTATTTCAGTCTTGTGTGAAACATGGAGAATATAATGTTTCAATCCATATAACATTGTGTCTGGTTGCATGGGTAGGCTTTTATTTTTTCAGATATGCAGAAGTCGTAGTCACTTAATGCAGATGAGGTTCATTGCCTGGCATTAAGTTCATAAGTGTGGAAATATCACTTCTGTTAAATACTGCGTCTATCAAAGTCCTTTTTAAATAAAAGCTTGCCTTAAAAGGTGACTGTGTTGAGTTGAAGCTCATATGACTGTAATTTTCATTCAACTTTTTAAAAACTGATGCATTTAAAGCAGTGAACATAGTACCCAGGTGTTTTATCAGCAGTGGTACTGTCATTCTATTTGGGCCTCTCTTGAGCATAAGAGGAAATGCGAGTGTGCCTAAGACCAGTGGCGTAGCTAGGATCCGGTGCACCCATGGCCCAAGTGATGTTGTCGCCCCCTGGAAGTGACATCATTCCAGGGGGATATTTTTTAAAATAAAAAGAGCAGCAGCAGGGAAAAGTGCCAGAAGCATCTTCTAGCACTCCCCCTGCTAACTCAAAAGGCGATTGGTGCTGGACCCCAGTATCTGTGCCTTGCGGATACTGGGGTCCAGCACTGACGGATATTTACTAACGGGGGGGGGGGAGAATTTCCCCTGCACAGGCCTGCAGACTCCTCCGCAGCCTCTCTGAGATTTAAAGTGATTTCCCGTTTGACTGGAAGTCACTTTAAATCCTGTTGAAGAGACCTGCGGAGGCATTTGCAGGCCTGTGCAAGGGAGTACATTCTGTCCCCCTGGTGAGAGTAATTGATTGGCATTGTGGTGGGGGCAAACCCCTTCGGGTACAAGGTGGGGGGGGGAACGCTGCTTATACACACCCCAGCCTTCTACCTGGGGCGGTCAGCCCCCCCCCCCCTCCGCAACACCATTCCCACACTACGGCCTAAGTCTCTATTGCTATTAAGATTTAGACATCAAGCAAAATTGTAAAAAGACAAACATTTTATTTTTTATTTTGAATGCATTTTATTTGAACGTAGAGAAACATGTAGAAATGTACAATTTTAAAAACCTATTTGGATCGCTAACAGCAATATCCTCTCATTTCTGCTCTTCTCTGTATTAAGAGCTGTATAACGTAAGGCCAAGTGACAAATCCAAGTCCCCTAGTTTAGATCTTGCCACAAACTCCCTAGGGTCTAAGACCCTTTATTCTCTCTCAGCATCCAATGGTTATAACTCATCAGAAAGACGCTGCTAACTAACTTTTCCATTTCGTAGAATACAGGTTGTTTCAGGTACATGAAAACTGTAAAAACGGGGCATTTTGTCTTGTTACAGGTAATTAATGCAGCATTGGCTTTGGCTGCCAAGCCGCAAAGCAAGCTAGCTCAAGAAAACATGGAGATGTTTAAAGAACAATGGGAAAAGCAAGTCCGTGTGCTGACAGATGCTGTAGATGACATCACTTCTATTGATGACTTCCTGGCAGTGTCAGGTAATAGGCTGCAGTTTACTATTCTTTTAAATCTTAGCTTTATTGCTCATCACAGTGGCACCTGAAGTATCTTGCCAATACAATGCTGATTAACAACATAAGAGGAAATGCGAGTTAAGTCTGTTGCAGTGGAGATGGTATTGAAGCAACTTAGACTGACAAATGTACTGTGGCATTAGCTTTGGTGGGCAAAGCCTATTTCATCAGCTGTGTGAAGTGGACAATATACATATATATATATTAATACAGAAAAATGTGTGTACACACACTCACTCACTCTTACTTGGAGGGAGAAAATTTGTTTCACAAGATGAGATTAAAAGATAAGGAACACTTCCCAATAAGATATGTCAAAATAATCATGGTGTACTTGGAACAGTGTTTTCTCTCCAACAAAACTCTCCACTCTTCTTTCATGAATTTTCATTTGCATTGTTCACACAGTGTGTAATATATTGAGGATCATTATGCCTGGTTGTACTAGGTATAGGCAGCGGGAACACTTGACTCGTAGCTGCTAGAGGGACGCTAGCAGAGGCAACAGTTAGAACGCACACAGGAAGCGGAGTCTAGCATTCTCGCTGTCTGCTTCCTCTGCTGTCCACTTCCTGTTAGCAATGAGGTCCCTTGTTTTGAGAGCAGCACTCCAGAATTTTCCTCAAAAGGCTTAAAAGAGAGAGATTGGCAGCCACTGAGAAAGTGGGGCTAAGGGAAAAATCTTCTATATAACCTAGAGATGGGAGGAGCTTTGTCCAAGAGCACAGATGGAAGAACTTGTAAGATGGGGTTTTCTGAGACTTGGAGCCCAGAGAGGTGTGTTGAAACTGGAAGGGCTAAATTTAACACTTGTGGCAGTTGATGATGAGCCAAATCTTTGAGATTCCAATAATTTGAGTAGGCCACTGAAGACGTGCAGGTTATGTCCTTTCCACTGACATCAGCCCAGTAGGGAGGAGCCAAGGATTGTAAAGGCCTAAGCCGGGTGTTGGACTAAAAGCAGCAGGGGGTTATATCGGTAACCCCTGTGCAAACTCTGTTCTCCTGTTTTCATTTTTCCTAATTTTTAGTACTATTTTTCTCTTTGCTGTACAGTATCTCTTTATATTTTATACTGACTGCTTAAAATCTGGTCTCCAAGGCACCATTTGGTAACCTCAACCAAGACTCTGGTAAAGGTTGCTTGTTATACTGTAGTCTGTCAATCAGTTTATACACTTGACCTTATTAGACTGTTTAAAAAAGCGGCCTGGGTGATGTCAAGACTAGGAACATCTGTGGGAATCTGATATTAGAAGTGCATGACAAAACCAGAGGAAAAAAGTGTTTCTTGTAGTAAAAGTCTCACTTTTTCATAAAGCACCATAATGCTGCAGTACTGTTATCTGGAAAATTGAGTACCATACAGCGTGAAATTGTCAACTGCCTGAGGAACATGGATACAGTATATTTTGAGAATCTGAACTTGAACATCTTCATTTTTGTAGGACTTTAAAAGATCAAAGTCCTGAATGAATCAATATCTTCATTACGGTCAAAGACCAGCCCAAAACAGAAATAATACAAAAACAACACAAATGAGCACTTGAAATAAAGATATTAAACAGTTAAAGTTAAAATTTTATTTTGAATAAATGTAGCAAGGTTTGTGTTCCGTTTCAACTTAATAGTTATTAAGCATGTGCTTAAGTATTTGATCTGTAGCACTCAGCTTGCTACACACAAAGCACTTTAGAACATTGATTGGATCACTGTCTTATTCTGTACTCACAATTTGGGTAAATAGACTTGGAGCCTGTGAATGGCGATCTTTGCCTTTTCAATTGAAGAAATTGTGATAAACTGGGCTCTTGAATGGGAACTCCCAACTGTCTGGTTTTACTCTCATTGTGGATACAATAAGAGTTTGGCTTTTGGCAGTCTTACCCTTGTATGTTGACATACAGGTTCTGATATACAGATGATCAAGACAAAATGTTTTCTAAAACCTCTCTTTTACCACCAGAGAATCATATCCTAGAAGACGTAAACAAATGTGTCATTGCTCTCCAAGAAAAAGATGTAGATGGCTTAGATCGCACCGCTGGTGCAATTCGTGGCCGTGCAGCTAGAGTAATTCATGTTGTCACTTCTGAAATGGATAATTATGAACCTGGAGTCTACACAGAAAAGGTTCTGGAAGCAACAAAGCTGCTGTCAAATACAGGTAGGATAAACTCTTCAGACTTTGTTTAATGTTACTCTGCACAGGACTTGTATCAGTGTTGTATTGGGGGCATAGAGAAACTGTAGACTTGTTATCTGTTATCTCAGCACTAACATCCAAGGCATTTTGCTTGAGATGTGGGTTTACGGTAGCTATAACATTCACATGCCCCATTCGGTGTACGGAGGAGATAGTCATCAGGAAGCTACTAGCTTCCTATATAACAGGGGTGGCCAAACAGCTGCTCCTGCACCACGTGCGGCTCTTTGACGTATAATGTGCGGCTCTCAGAAATGTTGGCTGAGCTCCTTATTGCATCACAATTAATATAAAAGGTAAACAAGAAATGTCCAAGCTTTATAATTATTTACTAGGTATAAACTGAGAGTCCACTGGATTAAAACATAAGTTTAATGTTCATGGTGATTAAATATACAGTATTTAAGAATTTAATGCACCGATGCAACGAACATGAAAATGAGCGAACTCAGGAAGATAGTGGAGGACAGGAAGGCCTGGCGGGATATGGTTCATGGGATCACGAAGGGTCGGACACGACTTAACGACTGAACAACAACAACATTTAAGAATTTAAATGCTTCTTAAATATTACAGCTCTCAAGCATCTCTCCTGTGGCTCTCAAACATCTGAAGTTTATTGTATGTGGCTCTTGCATTAAGCAAGTTTGGCCACCCCTGCTATATAACATGTCCTAACTGGGGGAAAAAAATCTCTCTCAAACATAGCTCTCTTTGTTTTTATGTGCTAACCAGAACTCCGGTCAGTGAATAAAACAATTGTGTGTTAACATCGCCCTTCTGTATCTCTGGCCTTTGAAATGAGTCTGGTGCACTATTAAATGCCAGCCAGTAGCAATGCTTTTCTAGCATAATCTAAAGGCAGATTTAAAAAGCCAGTTTCACCTGTCTAGGCAGAAAGCCATAATGGGCATTTAGTTCAGTGTGACCTTGAATTAAAATGAATGAATCATAAAATCAATATTCCACTTCAGAAACTGATTTTAGGGCAGATATTTAGTCCTGGAGCACTGTGAACATGTAAGTTTGAGCTTATAGAAGTTGCTGGCGCATCTTTATACTGAGCCTAGCACATTCCATGGGACTGCATGCTTATGAAGCTAGTTGTGTTGACTCAAGTGTGGTTACAGTGTTCTTTAAAAAGTTGTAATCAATGCAACGTGTAGTTCTAAGTTACATTAAATTAAATGATCCACAGTGGGCCTTACCCAGTTATTTCAACAGGTTAACTGCATAGCTGTAGAAATTGATATTGGATGTAATCTCTATCACTGCAGCAGTTTCTCTGGTCACCAGTGTGCTGTGTGTTTGCTCAAAAGGGCATGTATGAAGGCAAAGAGGGAACAGCCACCCCCTGCCCCTTCTGTGTGGGACCTCTGTGAGCTCTCATCTGGCACATCCCAGTAAAAGGTTGGAGGGATGGTGTGGGGGTGGGGAATAGGGCGAAGCCAGAAATTTCTGCCCCATTTGCCAAATTGGATTGAATTTAGGCTGCATCAGTAGCATATTGGTTCTACCACTGAACTGAATGCAGTATTACTTGCACTTTCAAATGACAGTAATGATTCTAATTAATAAAACAGTTTTTTTAAGCTGGAAGATTCTGAGCATCTAAAAATCTGTCAGCAATACAATTATAAAAACAACATTAAAACACACTTAGAAATGATAAAGGAGTGAATTTCTGTTACCTACAGTGGATCTTTTTTTTTTGCAACCAATCGATTGTTTAGTGTCCCTTGTATATCCCCACAAAATAACGTGGGTGTCCTGCTTTTAAGACTCTCTAATTCAGAGTATCTTCTAAAATGTTTTCACATCTACATGCCCATCAACAATGTACAAAACTAGCCATCGATATAGCCATGGTTCCAAGCTCTGGGTTTCTTAAAGGAGGCTTCCAGTTTAGTGTCACTGCAGAAAGGTTCACAAATCCTGTTTTGGTTTTCAGAAACCAAACTCACTTTATTTTCCTGTATATTCTTCAGTTATGCCACGCTTTACTGAACAAGTAGAAGCTGCTGTTGAAGCACTGAGTTGTGACCCTGCTCAGCCAATGGATGAAAATGAATTTATTGATGCTTCTCGATTGGTGTATGATGGAATTCGTGACATTAGAAAAGCTGTACTGATGATCAGGGTGAGTGAGCCTGTATTTCCTTGTAATAGTGTTCTCCGTTTCTAAAGATACTATGCCGTGTCTTAAAGTTTCCTTTCATCTGCAAAAGGAGCTGCTGATGGAGGGGAACCTTGGAATACAGGCCAGTGTATTTTTTAAAAAAATGAAGGGAACTCATGCACATATGCATCATGGTTATTGCAACAAATGAATTCAGATCTTATTTCTGTTGGCAATTGAATATTTATTTATTCATTCAGTCAACGCAGGTGAGGGGGATGCCAGAGAGAGGCCAGACCATGAAAGGAAACACCTGGAAAGAAACGTCCTACAAAAGATTAGGACATTTATTGTATTGTAAAAACCATTTGGTTTAGAATTGCCTGCCTATTGTAAACCGCCTTGAATTAAAGTCAAAGGAGAAATCCAATGACAAGAAAGGCGGTATAAAAATACTGGATTTATTTATTTATTTATTTATTAGTGCCTTGTTTTTCAGCCTCAACAGTCTCCTAAAGTGCCTTCAACTTAAATAATAAAAGGTACAATAGAGGGTGGTATTTTATAGGACACTAGCTGCAGATAGAGCATATTTGAATTGCTAGACTCCATATTTTACTCATTTACCTGATGAGTGATTAAATATGCTATTTATTTTGATTTCCCCCACGTGTTTTAGTAAAGAGTCCGGTAAAGTTCAAATTGTATCTGGTGATCCAGGAAGAAAATTCAAAAGACAAATGGACTGTCTACATTTGTATTTTGGTAGTATTGAAGCAGCATATTATATAATATAAACTTAATACTGATTTCACAAAGCAGTTTTACATAGCAAAATAAATCAATAAATGGTTATTGGTTATATGGTACTGTATACTTGAAGATGTTAATGCATGAATAGACTTAAATTCTCCTGTGCTCATCATTTTCGTGAGGCTCTGTTGAAGGGCCTACCTATTGGGAGTTTTGCATTTCAATCTAAAATGCCAGTTGGAGTGGTAGGACGCTTTTGAAGCTAGCGTTGTAAGAAAAGCTTCACAAATATCCAAAGCTGTGACTAATATCTTTGATATTTGAATATGGAAGCATGAGAACATTATATAGTTGGTGCATGTTTTGAATTGCCAGTACGTCATAAAAATAACCCTGCAGTAAAGGATAGGCTGAGAAACCATAATCTAGAAAGACTGCTCAACTATGAGACAACTGATGGCAAATCTTTCTGTGCCGCTTTAATGTATTGCACGTTGAAATATAGGCCTCTATAAAATGGGGCTGTAAGAGGAATATGACTTGCTGGGGCATCACATCAGCATCTCTTACTTTCTTTACAGTATGACTGTTATGCATTCTGAGCTGAGATTTTGAAAATTGCTTCCTGTTGCCTTTTCCAGCACAAGAATTTTTGAGGATACGCTTCCATTCAGTGTACCTGTCATTCAGACAGATTCTGAAAAACATGATGCTTTTTTCAGAAGTAATCTCAGTAATGGAAACAGTCCCAAAAATTAAGCGTACTCAAGTTTTCTACAGCACTAGATTCTTCGGCCAAGACCCATATCCATTTGCTCCCCCGCTGCAAGTGCACAGATAGCTTTTTCACTTGTAAGAGCAGTGTATTCAGGCAAGCTGAGGCTGGGAGAGAATAGAACCCCCCTTCCAAGGGTTCATCCCACTTGTAGCTAATGCGTCTGTGCCAGTCTGAGGCCACTAGGACAGGCAGCCAGGGCTAGCCTGCAAGTGCTAGTCAAAATTGATCAGGGAAGGGGGTGGCTTGTGAAAGGAAGCCAACATCCTGCCACCTAATCTGCTCGCCGCCACCACATGATCAGAGCCACTGAGCTGAGAGAAGCTGGTCATGACCCCAAGACAATGAAGCAAGCCCCCCAAATTTTGGGGAGGGGAGGCAAGGTTGGGGTCTAGAGAGAGCAGTGCTCTGCATGGCATCCTCCCTCTGCCCACCCACAGTCAGTCTCTCTGTTGGCGTTAACAGAAGCATTGGCTGCTGCTGTTTCATACGCTTGTGCGGGGAAGGGTTCATTTTCTGGAATGATTGGCACATGTGACATAATGCAAATAGAAATCAGTGTGTTGTGCAAAAATATTGTGAATGTTCTTGGGTTTTACCCCTATGGACAGTCCAGCAGCAGTATAATTGCAGGTTGATCAGTAGTACAGTAAACTGGGACTCTGAATACATTGTGCCTATGTATGCATCCAGAGTGGGTTCTCAGTAATACGCAAATTCTGCCTTACTGCTAATTGTTCCTTCCTCTGTGTTAATGGGAGCTTCATAACATGCGAGCTGGTAATTCATGGATCTCTTTCATAGTAGCTTTTATCAGTCTCCAACCAGATCATAGAAATTGTTTGATTCACAAGGGCTGATTCACACATGATTTCCTTTTTTAATATATATTAATATAATATTAAAACATAAAAACAATACATATTTCGTAAGGTTATAGCAAGCGCGAAGCAATATATCCTACTAGCATACATTCACTATTTTCTGCATATAATATCCAACTAAGCCAAAATATCACCATTCTATTCAATAAATCCGCATAGCATCACATCGTTCTTCCTCTCAAAAAAATCAAAAAATGGTTCCAATTATTCACAAACAGGTTAACTGACTTTTCCTTAATTAAAATCGTAAGTTTATCCATTTCAGCATAATCCAAAACTTTCAACCACCAATCTTCCAGCGAAGGTATCTCTGAATTCTTCCAATATTGCGCATATCAAATTCTTGCCGCACTTATCCTATATGAAAACAAAGTTTGAAATTTTTCGCCTACATGATCATCCCTCATACCCACCAAAAAGCTATTCACACATGATTTCCTGTGCAGATATTTCCATACAGGAAAACTGCATGTATACCATGTGAGAAGTGCATGTGTCACTCACTGTATGTACAGACGTTGGGAAGCCACAGCAAATTCTTGCCTCCCACCACTTGTACATGCAGCAGTTCATGACTCCCTCCCCAAGACAAATATGTATGGGAAACAACTAGAATGTGTGAAGTTGCTTGACATTGCCAGCTCTTGCATTAAGTGGGTTCATAAATGTAGATGAGGGAAGGCAGGAACTCCTATACATATGAAAGTGTGCCACAGTGTAACTTTGACATCAATATTATTTCCTGGTTAATACTTAAAGCAGGTGCTAAACAGAGCAGAGATTCATTGTCTTTATAGTTTCTTGCCTAATTTGCCTGGGAAATTAAATTTGTCAAACAGGATCTGAGATGCAGCTAGTGTATCCAGTTACCAAAGTCGTTCTGGTCATACAGGGGTTAATGCAATCAAACACTTTCTATGCTAACATCTTGAATGTTGCTGGAAGAGAAGTCCGGCTATGAATGAAATTTCTGAACCTATGAATGTAAAGCAAGTCATGTCGGTAGCGTTGACTGTTGCTGTAATCTAGTGGTTCTCAAACCTTGTGGTCTCCGGAGCCCTTCCCACTCCTGACAATGGTCTTGAGGAGTCCCAGGGCTCAGAGGAGCACATATTGAGAAACACTGCTGCAATCTAAGCTGAATGCCTGGCCTGTAATGTGCCTTTGGAAATCAGACTATGTGGAACATGCTGTGGGTATGGGTATAAGAAATAATTGCACTTTATTTTAGTTGAAAGTTAGATCAAACTAGCTTAAAATTCTTAAGCCTACTCTTTAAAGACTGATGTTCTAAAGAGGTCTCTTATAGGTGCCACGATGACCTTTTAGTTGTCCTTACAAAAGATCTGATTGCTCTAATGTTGGGTTGAGGTGGCTTAAGACTTCCACTCAGGTGATCCACCTAACAGGCAGACACTGTGCAAGGCTTTCTAATTTAGAGCGTGTCCCAAACTACAGATTTATGCCTTTTTAGTTTAGAATTGTCTCTTCATTATTTAAAATGTTTGTTCTGCCTTCTCAAATTATCTACAAGGTGGCTTATGTTGACATAAAAATGACTACATGACTAAATGGTGGTACGCTCTCTTAGCCATAAAAATGTGAAACCTTGCTCCTGTTTAGTTGAAAGCTTTAAATTGTGAATCTAATTCTAGAGATGCGTGTTCCTTTTGGATTGATCTTTGGTTTGATCTGTGTTAAATTGGTTTTTTAGACTCCTGAAGAATTGGATGACTCGGACTTTGAGACAGAAGATTTTGATGTCAGAAGCAGAACGAGTGTTCAGACTGAAGATGATCAGCTTATTGCTGGCCAAAGTGCAAGAGTAAGGAAACGCTTTGGTTACTCCAGTCCATATCGCACTTAACACATCCATAGAGCATACTAAAGTCAGACAGGCATTGCTCTCTACCTTTGTTTTCAATTTTAGAGACTAGAAGCTTCTGTTTTGATGTTCCTACACCTAGGGCATTATTTCTTGAAGAGAAACTAGTAAACCTGCACTCATGCATCCAAGTTTCAAACCAAGAAACCTCCACCTGACCTGTCTACCTGACTCCTACAACCCCTAAGCAGTAGTCTTCTGTGATTTCAGCGCCAGAATTCATTTTTATCTCTAACCTATAACCCAGAGCAACACACATGTGTTTCACCCACCGCTTGCTTTTACCCACTCTGTTTCTTTTGATTCAGTGTTCTTAAAAGCCAGGAAATGTGGCTGATAGCGCAACAAATTTTAGATCAGGGCATGAATCATTTGTGAAGATCGGTTGCTATGCCATTTCAACTGTGCAGCTTCCTCCCCCCCACATATATACACTGTGGGTCCTGCATGCACTCCAGCCTAAGGGCAGTTTGACCCATAAATGTCAAGAACTTGTGGCACCACCCTCCATTTCAGCTTTCTACTAAGCTCAAAGCTCTGGTATGAAACCCCGAGTCTTGGCTGTTTACAGAACCGTTACCCAGTGTGATATATTCCCTGTCACACTGTGTAACACAGGCCTAGGGGTTGCTCTCTAATCCAGCTCCTGCAGTATTCGACTTGATGAACGTTCCTGGGATAACCAGGGAAAGGAGAAATGTCAGAGCAATTGCCTCTGTTAGCCAGCTGTTCTTATTCAGGCTGGATTTTTTTTCAAAGCTTCCTAATGAAGTGCTGCCACCTAAGACCACTAGATCTGACTCCTCTCTGATGCACTTACAAGTAGCTACTTTCCTCTTCGTTATGGCAGCAGTTTAGCTGATTACAGAAGTACTGTAACTTTCCCTTTGTATAATGCCTGCGTACTCCTCTCTTTGACTACGCTGTGCTTGCACATTCCTTTTCTGGTCTAGGCATTCATTTCAAACCCTATTTCTTCTGAATCTTTCCCATTTTCTGAAATGGGGATGCAAGTTGAATAGAATAATTCAGTGATACAGTTGCCTGTTATACTTCAGCAGCCATATAGCCCTAACCTTTTACACCCCATATATATGTGGTGGCCTGAACATCAAGCTTGACGAATCTTTACTAGTAAGAGCTCAGCAGGCTGGAGAGATCTCAAGGCAGTGTTTCTTTTTGCATATGTGCTGTATTCACAGAATGCTACAAAAATACGGTAATTAAGGGACAAGATTTATAAGAAGAGTCAAAAGGCAGGTGCTCAATTTTTAAGTGGATCTGGCTTCTAGGAGGTGTGCTAGCATGCCACTTCAAACTGCAGGTGGGTTGCAAGGAGACTTGCTCGCAAGGAGACTTGCTCATGGATAGGCATGCCCTTGCAAGCAGGTGCTCCCAACTGCCCTCTGTTTTATTCCATAAGCCCTGCAGTGAACTTGCTCTGTTATAATTTGTCATTAAATGACATTTGCCTTAAATGTTGTGTGTAGCTAGACTGTGTTAAACAGCCAAGTTTCAACAACAGGTGTGTGAGTCTGATTATCACAACCTGATAATAACCTGCTTCTACTTTTATATCCTCTTGATCAGTATTTGAGAGATGGCTTTTGTAATAAGCATACATGTTTAAACTTAAGCTTTATCTCCCTGAAAAGTTTATACATTAAAGTTTTCTGTGAACTCTGTAGCAATTTGAAATATCCATGCATACTTTGCTATAAAAGTGGTTGCATGCTCTACAGTTGAGGGAGTAGAGAGGAAAGACTTTTGAAGGATGCTATCAGCTTTCTCTCAGCAGGGCTTCAGCCTTTCACCGATGGCTTTTCTTTTCATATGGTCTGTACTTGTATTGTTAGTAGATAATTTGTATAGTCAAAAACTTTGGATCAAACTGGGAGGAAATGTTCCTGCCAGCCCTTCAGGTAATCTTTCCTCCATTTGTTGGATTGGCTTGTGAAAATTCCCTAAAATGCTTACTTACCAATGAATGAATAGAATTTTATATGTGGGAAAAAATCTTCATTCCAGGCTATCATGGCCCAGCTCCCTCAAGAGCAGAAAGCAAAAATTGCTGAACAAGTAGCCAGCTTCCAGGAAGAAAAGAGTAAATTGGATGCTGAAGTGTCCAAATGGGATGACAGTGGTAATGACATTATTGTTCTGGCAAAACAGATGTGCATGATTATGATGGAAATGACAGACTTCACCAGGTAAGGATTCTTCATGGCCATACTAGCCAAGTAAGCTCTTTAGGGACACATTTTTCATGTCCCTTCTTCAACAAGGCTGTTGGGCAACACTAGTTCCCAAATGCTAGTCCCTGATGCTGACTAGTATTATTCTTAACCTCTCAGCCAGTCTGTCCTGTCAGTAATTGTTTGACTGGCATTAGCAGTACTAAGTATAACTTAAATTTACAGTGAATTGAGATCCTTTCCTTTACTGAAGATATCTATTCATTGCAATTTACCAGCAGTTGGCAAAAAGTACAATTTCTACAATAGCTTTGATTTATATTCTTGGACAAAAAAGAGGCAGTGCTTGTGTTAAAATTTGAATAAAATAGATGTTTGCGAAGTTTGAAGGGAATATTTAAGTAGAGGGTATGTCATCTTTACCTAGTGCAATGGTTCAATAAGTCTTACCAAAAATATGATTATCTGACCCATGAAGTTGTCTGACTTATGGTCTCTTTTCATTATAGGCTCATATTCAGAGACTTACTTTAGAGGTGCCCAAGGTTTTGGATATAGGCACTTGGATTTTTTTACTTTGAACAACAAATGCCATCACTCCCAATATGCCAAAGCAAATTATGAAACCAGAGGGACTTTCAGAGAGTGGATTTCCATATGGCATGGTTGGAGGGAGCTGTTTAAGGAACCCCAAATCCCCGTAGTCTTTTAGATCTAAATGTGCAATGCTTTGGATTCCAGCCAATATGTAGAATTAGATATAAAAATATGTGAAGAATATTTCCTTGGCTACTAGCTTTCCCACTGCAGTCCCCCAAAACTGACTCCTGAGGATTGGAGGACCCTTCAGAACAACATGGGAGATGGCAAGGGGATTGCAGCAGGAAGGGGACATTGACAAAAGTCGGGGCACAGGCGTTCCTTGCATGAGCAGGAACACCTTTCTTCTTATCAGAACATATTTTTCTTATCAGAACATTGTAGTAAATATTTTCATCTCATGAAGCTGTCTTGTTTACAGGTTGCTTTGAGTACCCCACACTGACACAACCAAGTTGCGGTGTCTTCTGTATGCCTGAAAATAATTGGCCAAGTACTGTAAATGTTACTGATTGTAAAAGGCAAATGCTTTTTTCGTTGCAGAGGTAAAGGTCCACTAAAAAATACCTCTGATGTGATTAGTGCAGCAAAGAAAATTGCAGAAGCTGGATCAAGGATGGATAAGCTCGGTCGGACAATTGCCGATCATGTAAGTAGGAGCTTGTTTTTTCCCCTAAACCTTTGGTGGAATTAACTTTAGGTTTGCAAATATAAGAGTGCTGAAGTTGGCTGCTTGTTCTAGGGTGCTTGCAATTAAATTCCTCATTAAATTTCTTGGTTGTTTGTTCACCACCACTTGTGTTGTGTGTCTTTGTTTTAAGTATTCATATGTGACACTGAGTCTTTGAGAGGCTTGCTTTTTGCTTCAAAAGCATGGGATGGGGTGTACAAAAATGATTGGTTTAAAAAAACAAACCCTCCTGCTTTCTGCTGTCATGCATTTAGTTTGCACCTGTTCACAGCTACTGTTCTCCATCTGTTGCTGTTCAGGTGCCATTTTTTTTCTTTGAACAGGCTCCTCTACTGCCTGTTCCTAGCATTAGTGAATTCAGACTCTATTGTGACCTTTTCAGCTTGTATTTCTGAACAGATGATCTGTGAGCATGTATTACATACCTCTGACTGTACGATTTCATTTTTGAGGAATGCAAGCATTGTGGAGTCCTGCAAATTGCTCTAGCTTAGCATATGCTGCCCTCATGGAAGATGAGGAGGAGCCTGATGGAAACCAGTCCTAATCATATATGCTTCCGAGATGCAGCAGCATAACTGATAATTGCTCCTCTCTTATATCCCACTAACAAAACTGTCAGCATTATGGAATTTGCAGCTCTCTCTGTTGTAGGGCTGAGGGCTGTTGTAGGGCTGAGGGAAATTCAGCTTTTTCAATTTGCAAGCACAAAGCTTTTTCTCACCATTTAGGTGAATTTTCACCCCTCCTGAGAACTTAATTCGTTCGGCATTCCATCCCATTGTTAACTTAATTCATATTGCCTCTTCTTCATCCTTTGCAAATGGTAACATACTTTATAGTGTGTGCTTAGTTTTCACAGAAGTGAAGGCACATATATTTTGTAACCAGAAATAAATATTTCTGTTCAAGCATGAAAATCTGCCCTTCTGCGCAAGTAATGCAGGTGACATTATCACGGTAATGTCGTAGATTTGCAAGTGTTACAGACTGAAATAATGTTGTGTTATAAATTGTGAATGTTGTTTAGACCTGTGAATGTTGTTTAGACCTTTTGAATGAGTAACAATTGATGGAGAAACATACATGAATGATGTGATGAGACAATGGTGAAGCTTCATTTTGTTTTCCCCTCCCAGCATTTCCATTCTTCAGAGTGTCTGAAGATGTGCATCCTCTAAACCATAGGTAGCCAACCCATGGCACGGGTGCCACTTAAGTGGCACTCCAAGCCTTTTGAAGTGGCACGCACTACTGTTCCTGCTCGAGCCGAGCGCTGAAGTCCCTCTCTCTTTCTCAACCCCAGCGCGCCGTTCCAAGCCTGTGACGCTAGAGGGGTCTCTGCACCTCACTGCGCCTTATTCGTCTTGCGCTGTCACTGTGCTTTAAATATTTTCATTACTTTAGGTTTGTTTGTTTGTTTAAGTGACACGCTCAAGATTATCTACATAAAATGTGGCACATAGCGTGCCACAGGTTGGCCACCACTGCTCTAAACATATTGCCTAATTGTTTGAAATTAAAAAGCACAACCCTTTTTTCTTTTGGCTGTTAATTTTGGCTATCTGATGGTTATGAGTTCCATGGATGATATTTAGATGATGTGGAATATGTTCTTTGTTAAAAGCTCCTTCCCCACCCCATTTTAAAAGAGTAGATCAGATAGACCAGCGGTTCCCAAACCCGGCAGGGCCGCAACCTCTGGCATTTGGCTCCAAATTGGAGCCAAACAGAGGCAAGGGCGGGTGGGAGGGCCCAACTGGTGACCCACCCCTGCCTCGGCCCACAACCCACCAAGTGGGCCGTAACCCACAGATTAAGAAACCCTGAGATAGACAATATATCTTGTGACTTGAATAGAAACAAGTTGAACTTGGTTAGAACGAATAACAGAGGTATCTTTAGGCCTAGTAAATGAATAGGCTTCTTCCATGTAATGACTGCTCTGTGCCCCAGCTGTAATATCTATAGCAGGATGCCATATGGGTTGTCTGATTCAAGCTTGGCAACTCTCTCCACACATTCAAGAGGACCACCATGGTAAGTCACTGTAGTAGCCTCCATGGGACAAGCCTTTTACTTTGTCTCCTGAAGGCCAGACATGGTGCTATGTCTTTTGGCCATATCTTAATTGAAATTGGTGCTATAGCAGTTTTTTTTCCTTGCTCCTGCATAGGCATGTGCTTTCCTCAAGGGGACTAGTGACACTATACCCATGGCATGTGGATAATGTCCTCCCTCGCACCATTATTAGTCTTTACAATGTTGACTATCTTTGGCTGCGGTCATAAGCATGCTTACCAAGGAGTAAGCCTTATTGAATTCAGTGGGACTTACTTCTGAGTAAGCATGCATAGAATTACACTGTTAGTGAGGTTAACCTTACACCTAAAGAACTGCTCTCTCTGAAACAGTTGTTGACTCGTTAGCTTTTCTTAAATGTCTGGCACTTGCTTGACGAAGCCAACAGGATGCATGTTGTTGGTACTTGAATCGCTTTTTCTCCTCTTCCCTGCCCCTACCCCTGAAAGGAGACTCAATGTATGGATGAAACTTTCTCTTCTGTTTCTGTAGAGGCTGTGTTGACCTACAATTTAAATGTGATTCTTACCAAGTCCTCACATTTACTTTTCCATACCTGTTGCACAAAAGTTAAATTGGGCCACATATTCATGTTCTGCAACAAATACTAATGAAAGCAAATATAACTGACCTGCATGTTCGTAAACCAGGAGCTGGTAACACACAAGTATTCCCCAATATATCCGCTTTTATCTGATGCCTTGTTGGTGTAGTCTGGTTGAGTGTTGAATGAAAGTTTATGTAAGTAGAGCCGAATCAAGTGTTATAGAGAAGAAGAGGGTGGTAATTTAGAGCTGCATAGCTAAGCTATTTACAGTGCTTTGTACAGTAGTTCATTGTAGTTGAACAGTAGGTAATAAAATTGAGGGCAACAGAAAACATGCGCTATGCATTTACCAAAAACACGCTGATCACGTTTCCAGTGTCGGAATTTCCTAAATACACATTTTATTTTGTCTTCAGTGCCCAGATTCTGCTTGCAAGCAGGACTTGCTAGCCTATCTACAGCGAATTGCTTTGTACTGCCATCAGCTGAACATCTGTAGCAAAGTGAAGGCTGAAGTTCAAAACCTTGGAGGAGAACTTGTTGTGTCTGGGGTATGTAAAGTCTCTTCATACATTCATTTCTCTTTACATCCAACAATATATTGTGTTGGAAGTCTGAATGTAGAATTCTTCCTTTAGAAAGAGTGCCTTCAAATCTTTGTTTTGTTTCTTGTTCAAACTCAGATTAAAACAGTCTCTATCTTTAGGTGCTTGGAATAAGTCGGGTGTTCTAGAAATTCACAGTATTCTGTAACGTTACAGGTGTTCTGCATTTTTCATTTGGAGAAGTTTACCTGTAAGGAACAATCTAAGCCCAAGTTATGTTTTGTCCAGAGCTTGACGCTAACTTGCAACTGAAGAATAACTTTATTTGCTGAGAGCACTTAAGGAGAGATTGGGTCCATGTACTGTACAAGCATAGAAAGAGACGAAAGCTACACTGCCAGACTTGGGCCATATGATGCCCATATTTGCTTTCATCCCCTTCTACACAAACTTCTTGTCCTTTGTTTTCAATGGACTTGCCCCATCCTATTTTTCTTCCCTTCCTCTCTGTTGTGTCTTTACTCATCATTTTGGTCTTTCAACTCTACCACCGTCAGCCACTCAAAATATTCTGCTCTATTCTACTAACTCCACCTGTGCTGCCCCTTCCCCCTGAATCTTCTTCCCAGAACGACTGTAGTTGGGCTGAGCACAGAGAGGTGAAACAAGAGCCCAGGCGCACAAGTGCAAAGCTGCTTGCTCTGTACCACAATGACTCCCACCTTTTTTTCAGATGACTTTTCTTGTGTGGTTTTGTGTGTATTTAAAAATAGTTATAATAAAACACCCTTTCCAGAACTCCCCCCCCCTTCAGTTTGTTGAGCAGCAACTGCTTTCCTATTAACTGATCTCTTGCCGTACAGGAATGCCATGTATAAATAAACGTGTTCTGGAGTTTGGGAAAGTGGAGGATGAATATTTTGTTATAAGGGCTGAGGGATTGAGTTGTCTTTCCACCTAACTTGCCAGTGTAGCTCTTACTTGGGTGCGTTTCTCTGTGAAACACAGTTCATGCAGGAATGTTTCTGCACTGATGGACACAGGTGAAATTCAAATAAAGCTGGATCCCAGCTTATCTTTGTGATGCTGTGGAAATTGCAGAGAGATGAGATTGCCAGCCTTGTCTTAAGAACTAAACTCCCATGTAAGAAAGGACCCTAAATAAGAAGGGTCTTGAAGGCCAATAATCAGTTATGCTTTTCAGCTACTCTTTTGTAGGATCCACTTGAAGTTGGGAGTCTGAAAACTTTCAGATTTCTCACATTCTTTACAAGCTGCTTATCTGTGCAGTCCTAGTTATTGCCACCTTCTGTGGATTTCCATGTCTTGACATGCAGTGTTGTTGTTCCTCTAGAGATGATAATGTGACATGTCAGCACTGGCAGAACAGTCTTTGCCCAAGATATATGCCAGTACACAAACCATTTGACACAATACATTTTCTAAACCTGTTAGAAAATGTGCAATGCAATGGTGTGAACTCAATTTTATTTCCATCTTTTTGTTAAAATGTAGAGTCTTATTAGAGAAGATATCGCAGTCTTAAGATGAGACCTGGTACATGTAAGCTGTATTGTGGTTCTTCATTGGTTTTGCGCTGAAGTTCAAAACAAACGTTCAGTAGCCAAGCTTCTGCCCAGTGTGGTCTAGCACTAATGCATCGGTCAAATGCAAACACTTAAATATGGTCTGAAGGACTGAACTATAAATGGGAAAGCCCCTTCCTTCCCGGTTTATTTCATGATATCCTAAACTGTCTGTCTTTTAATCTTCTACTGCAACCTACTTTTCACTTTCTTAACACACCTTTATCAGTTATCAAAGTTCATGACATCAGTCCCCTCCTCCAGCCCTACAGCACTGTCACGTTCAGCAGAGAGCTTCTGTGGCAAAGGAGTCTGAACATCAAGCAGTTGACTTGTACTGTACAGGTCTGGATATACTGAAAAGGGGGGGGGGGTTTACTTTGCAGTTTAGTCTGCTAGAAAGCCTCTTCTAGTTTGCCCAAGGAGGTTGTATTACAGGCTGTGTCTGAAACTAAGGACGCTCTTGCTGGTTTGGTTTTAGGTGGACAGTGCTATGTCACTGATCCAAGCTGCAAAGAACCTGATGAATGCTGTGGTACAGACTGTGAAGGCTTCCTATGTGGCATCCACGAAGTACCAGAAGTCTCAGGGGATGGCATCTCTGAACCTTCCAGCAGTGTCCTGGAAAATGAAGGCCCCAGAGAAGAAACCACTAGTCAAGCGAGAGAAGCAAGACGAAACGCAGACCAAAATCAAGCGAGCCTCTCAGAAGAAGCATGTTAACCCAGTGCAAGCACTCAGTGAATTCAAAGCAATGGAAAGCATTTAAGCAGCGGGAGTATCACAGAAGTCAAGACTGCTGCTTTCAGAATTTCTTCCACTATTTTATGGATTATGTTAAAATTCCTTTCCTTAATATTTTGATTAAATAAAAAAATCACTTAGAGTAAAAGGGGAGGCTAACAGATTTTTATGAAGCATGACCATACAACTTTAAATCTGCAACATGTTAATTTTTAGTATGAAAATGCTATCTAGATTTCTGTGGCATTTTTTCTAGCCGACTTTTAAAGTAACACGTCCTGCTTTTAAATCAATTGTGTAACCAAAGATGAATTTACAGGAACATTAATCCTTCATAGCTGGATCATGTCATTCCTTTAGAGGAAAGGTGAGACTTAGCTTGAAAATAGAATGGAACGTGTGGGTTTAGTAAAAGTATATACATGCTTTTGGGTGGGTAGAGAGTAAGCTTTTGATACGTTGGAAAAGATGATTAAGGTGGAAAGTGCTAGTTGCTGCTTAGAACACTAAAAAAAACTGTAGAAAATGATTTGCAAAAGTAATATACTGTAGCATTCCTTTCTAATTTAAGCAGGGTTTGTCGTCTTTTATTTGAAATGGAACACATTGATGCATTTGTCTTGAATTGTTGGATTCCAGGTTACTTTTCAGGGTGTGTATATTAGTGCAGCGTAACGGGGCAGGTGCATTATGGCCATTCCAGCATCCTGAGTGTTAACCACGTATTTTCCAGTGAGCCTATGTGGGTTTCTGTGGGAGCCTGCAGGAAGGGCACTCCAAACACTTGGTGTAATATGCATAGTGCGTCTGAAGAAAACAGATTACTTTCCTTGAGATGGTAAGAATTTTAATATTTGGATACAGATTACTGATATACTGTGCCGCAGGACTCTTAATAAAAATTGCTTGTACCAGGCAGAGTATTGGGCTGTAAATGTTATGTGTTCCTTCAGCATTCAAATGCAAATTCATCATTGTTTTCTAATAATTGCTATGCATCCTGCTTTAGAGACAGAAATTTAGCAAACAGTGGCTATTCAAACTGCAGTTTTAGACATTATTTGATAACTGGAGCTTCATGGTATAATTTTGCTCTTAAATTTTTACGGAATTCTGTTTTTATACCTTTTCCAATAAAGTCCAGTATAAAAAAAAACCACCAGTTGTACATGTTTTCTTTGCATTTCATAAAACACTTCAGATTTCAAAAATAAAGGCCTTTGTGACTAATCAGTGGTGATTTTAAACAGCCAACCATTGGTCACTAATGCATGATTCATTTGATCGCTTTAGTGGGATATCTTCTGTATTTTATAACTACCGTTTCATTGCACCACAGACAAATTGAATCCACTCTTATGCCAACTCGAACTGTGTGCCAGAGGGAAAAGGTATTCAAGGGTTAATCAGAACGATTTACCATCTGTTAATGGCCCAGTTAATGGAATATTTGCTCCCAAGGTTACCCATTTGGAGCTGTTAAGTGTCTTGTCACTGTGGACCACAGTAAGTACTTGTGTTAGAAACCAAACCAATTTTATGCACTTGATATACACTAGATTAAGGAGTGACTGCAATATTTGTCATCGTGGCTCTTTTTCAGTCTGGATTTTGTTTGGAACATAGCGACGACTTATAGCAGAGCCACAATATTTATTAGAAAATCCAGATGCAAAACCAGTGAAGCAAGATGGCATAAGCTATTCCCTTATGCATCCGAGATGAACAGGCTGGAGTGTTTTGTGGTAGCCGCCTCTTCACCTGGAGGTTTACAACAAAGGCGAAATGTTCTCTCAGCTTGTCATCCTCTCGAGGCTGGCTGATGGGATACCTGACAGTTCTCAGACTGGTGATTATGCTGCGGGGTGGGGGGGGGGGGTCGAGGATGAGATATTGGAATCTAACAGACCCCATAAGTTCAGGTAAGCCAAACCGATGCCTTTAAACTGGAATAAATGTAAATATTTTTAAATGAGATTTGTTTATAGTACAGAGACAAAACAGAGAGAAGAGATCTCAGTGGCCACAATGGGACACTGCATACCAAAAGGATCCCAGAAGTGAAGTGGATTAGAAACTATGCATAACAATATTGCAACAAAGATATTAGAAGTTTTAGGGAGAGGATGTTTTCACCAACTGTAAAGTCATTTGCATCCATCACAACTTGGTAGCAATTTGACTGTTCCTTCTACTGGTACCACTGTGACTGCTTGTCCTAGTTGGGATTCTTTTCAGCGTGTTCAGCCAGAGAATGTGGATAGGATCCTTGAAAGCACTTGGTCATCCATGTATGCTCTCGATCCTGATTTCTGGGAGCAGCTAGAGAGGAACTAATTAAATGAGTGGGGAGGTTGGCCGACTCTTTGAGTGAGGGGCTGGTTCCAGCTTCCTTGAAGGTGGCAGTTGTCCCCCCAGACACCAATGCATTTGACCAACTGTCAGCTGGTCTCCAAGATGTGATTTTGGTCAAGGTGTTTGAGTATGTAGTGGTAACCCAGTTCCAAAAGTTTCTGGAGGAAATGAATTTTCTGGATCCATTTCAGTCTGGCTTTAGCCAGGGTTTGGGACTGAGACTGCCTTGATAGATTATCTGCACCTGGAGCTGGCATGGGGAAATGCATCCATGTTAGTTCTTCTGGACCTTTCGGTGGCTTTCAGTACCATCAACCATGATATCCTTCTGGACTGCTGGCCAGGATGGGGTTTGAGGACATTGTATGTGAAACCTCTTGGGGAGATCATCTGGGGTTTTGGGGTTGGGATGTGGATGACGTACAGCTCACTCTCATTTCCATCTTGAGCCAAGGAAGCAGTGGAGGCCTGAACAGTGCCTGGAATCGGCGATGAACTGGATGAGGACTAACAAGCTGAAATTAAACCTGAGCAAAACATGTGCTGTTGATGAAGAGAGAGTTTACCTGGAATATGGATTGTCACCTTGTTCTTAATAGGGTAGCTTGGGTGGTGTGTCTGGATCCAGCTTGACCCTGGATGGTCAGGTGTCAGCTGTGTCCAGAGGCATCCTTGACCAACTTTGCTTGGATGGCCAGCTGTCTCCATACCTGGTTCAGGTAGAACTTGCTATGGTCACCCATGCATTGGTAGCATCTAGACTAGACTACTATAACTTGATGCGGAGCTGCCTTTGAAGACTGCCCAGCAATTTCAGTTAGTACAGGTGGGCCCCCATATCCGCTGGGGATATGTTCCAGGCCCCTCCATGGATACTTGAAACCCTGGATAAGAGCGAACACCCCCTCCATGGTTTCCTGAGGGGTCCCCCACCCTGCCTCCCCTGCAGGCAGGCATGTGCGCCCCCCCCCAGCTCTTATTTTTCTTTCAGCAAGCTTTGTTTCTTCCTTAAAACAAACAGAGAAGCAGCCTCCATTGCAGGCAAGTACAACGAGACTAAGTCCTAGAGAGGCTCTGCAAGGTTTCTGTTAACCTTGCAGAGCCTCTCTAGTACTTAGTCTCATTCTACTTGCCTGTAATAAGCAGCCAGAGGCTGCTTCTCCTGTTTCTTTAAGGAAGAAACGAAGCTTACTAGGGAAAAAAGTAAAAGCCTGGGGGGGTCCCCACGATCCGTGGATAACTGAAACCGTGGATAGCTAATCAGTGGATATGGGGGCCCACCTGTACAGCTTGCAGCCATTAACTGAATTCACCTGTCGGTCTGTACATTTTCAAGTACAATTCAAGTGCTGACTTTAAGACTCCAGGCATCTGCAAGCCATTGAGCTATTGACACAGGGCAGAGCTCAGGGATGCTTCTGAGCCTTGGGACTCATACTAGCCATGAGGATAGGGGAGGACATACAAAGAGTACAGAGAGCCTTTATATACCTAAGCTTCAGCTCAGGAGCGTCCCTGTCCTGCGGCAATAACTCAGCAGCAGCAGGACAGTTCCCTGGAGTTCCCTGCCTCTGGGTCTGGCACAGCACATCTTTGTGAGAGCTGTGATTAGTGTCCAGGACTTGGATGAAGGATGGATGAAAGTTGAGGGCTGGTTGGAAAAATGACAATGCTTTGACAACAAATGAAAGCAAAATTCAATGGACTGCCAACATTATGATTTGGGAGATAAGTCCTAGAAAAAAGATGAGGTTTTTCTGAAAGAGCTCGCAAATATCGAGCCAATTATGAATTGGGCTGAGGGGAGTTTGCCCATTGAATTGCTTTCTGGTCATTTCCATGAATGGTCTGTTAAGCCCCAGCCTCTTCCTCTGAACTTCTAAAACTCTCGACTCCCTTGAGATGCAACTAGCAAATCAGTACTAAAAGATTAGTACTTGACTGTTTTTTTTATAACTAGTATTTTCTATCTAGTATTTTCTATCTGAGCTCTCTTAGAACCCCAGTATCGTACATTTTACTGTATATACCAACATAGCTTTTTGCAGTATGTACTCAAGGCCGTAAAAAAATACACAGCCTTAAAAGTCCAAGTACAATAAACTGCCACAACATAAACCAGCAAGATGTTAAAATTCAGCAGTGTCTTAAATCCCATTGGTGCTTCCAGTCAGGCCACAGCACCAGCAAAAGTAAGTAGCTTTTTGAAAATCTCCTTTTAAGCAGACCTTTGAAGGGACTGGTCAGGCTTTCGGGGGGGGGGGGGGGTTGGAAGTCTCAACCTGAGTGCAGCAGCAAAAATAAGCTATCCTGGGTACCCACCTGCCTAACTTCACAGGCTGGCAGAATGCGAAACAAGAGCCTTTTCTGATGACCATAGCAAATGGGCAGTCTAAGAGGTTCCCTGGATCGAAACCATTTAGAGCTTTAATGTCATAACCAGCCCCTTGAACTGGGCCCTATATAGCCCTTTTTTGTAGAACTATGAAGAGTACCAAGAGTACTAGAATGAAGTTGTTCATGCAAGATTGAACATTTATATATACTGTAATTGTTAGGGGGGTTGGGAAAGCCTGTCCATGTAAACCACCTTGGATTAAAGTCGGAAGAGAAATCCGATGACCAAGAAAGGTGATATATGGTTTGGTTTGGTTTTTTGGTATGGTGATATGATAATAATAATAATATACAGTATTATTATTACCATACCAAAAAGCCTAACCTGGGTGTGAATTCTTCAGCCTCTGACTTGCCCTTTTCTTTGAGAATGATGTTAGTTAAGCAAGCAATCAAGGTGCTTTTGGATATGGTAGATTTTTGTGATCTGCTGCAGCATGGCACTTGCTGCTTGTGACCTTCACTTTGCAATCTTGATGTAGGAAACATCAACTCTTTTTGCAGTATTTCATACTAGTCATGATGATGTGCTGGTTAGATTGCTGGATATTCACAGGGCTACTAATGACTAATGTTACTGGTTCTTAGCAGGAAGATCTGATGGGCCCATCTTGTCCCATCTTATTAAATACAGTATAGATACGAAGCCAAGATAACCAGTTAGGTGCCATCGGTAGGATAATGGCATAGTTGTCAGTCCATTCTTCAACACATGCTGCAGTGTTAGTGCTTAATAGTTAGGTAGTATATCAGGCAAAACTATTTGAGAATGAAATATTGGTCATATGCCCTGGAGCTTCGAGGGGAAGGAAGGCACTTGTCATTTCTATATATGGCAGTTTCCTGGGGAGATTCATCACCATGTGTGTAAAGGTATCCATGCTACCATAAGAGGGGCAGTGAGAAGCAAGAAACATAGAACACCATTGACAGATGTATGCAAGGAGGACACTGACAACACAGTGTAACATCTGGAGGTGTCCACCATCAAAGACCAGATACTCGGGCAAAGTAACTATTGCTCTGACAGTGTTCTCGCCAGATCAAAATGCGAGTCAAATGTTTGACCATCTTTCAATGAACCTTACTCACTTTGTGCTTAGAGCTGATTTAACAAATCGCTCTGCTGCTTTCTGCGTAGCCAGGTCATCCTTCCACTTAAACGGCATGTCTAAATCTCTTTCTCTCTCTCTCTCTCGTGTGTGTGTGTGTGTGTGTGTGTGTGTGTGTGTGTGTGTGTGTGTGTGTGTGTGTGTGTGTGTGTGTGTGTGTGAGTGAGTGAGTGGCAGCTCTGGATGATGTGCCTTGGGGTGGGGGCTTCTTCAGAGGCAATGATGTAGTAAAAATTGGGAGGATACAAGAGGGAGAAAAGCACAACCGTGGTGGTTTTGTAAAGGCATCTAGCATGGCTAAAATTACCCAGCCTTTGCAAGGCGAAAAGGGAAGGGGACAAAGAGTGCAGCACATTTCACAGCCAGGGCCCTGGATAAAAGGCGGTGATGCAGATGGGAAATAGCGATGCAGTTCTGCTCTTGGCAATACATAAGTGCCTTGGAATGTGTGCTTTTAAATAAAGTTCTTGTTTGTTTTTTAAGTCTTCTTCTAGGTAAAGAAAAGTGATAGCTAGGAAAGGAACAGTGAGATGGGAATTTAATGAAGGAGAAAGTCCGGACAGTTTCTGCCTCTCTTTAGAACTTTGTTTTTCTGCTCTGCTCTCCACCCCATGCCCGGCACTGGTTAGATCAGGGGTGGCCAACCTTTCAACATGATGAATGGTTCTGGACCTTTAATGGTCATATAGGTGAGGCAGGTGCAGCTGCTTTAGCAGCACCATCAGCACTTGCAGCTGTCAAAATTCTGTATTCTACACAACTCTTAAGAACGCAGAGGCCCTAACGGTGGAAGGTTGGCCACCCCTGGATGGCACTTTCCTCTGATAGAGGAGGGAGCAGCAATGCATATGTTGGTTGGTTTGGAGAAGCCCTGCCAACGTGAGTAGTAGAATCATCCCAATAGCCCCCCCCCCAATGTCTTAGTGCTTTACGGTAAGGCCCCCAGCCAGCTGGAATCGGTAATTCTGAGATCAAGACCAACAGGTTGCTTCTCAGGGCTCCTGCATTAACCAACCCCAATGTGGATTTTGAATTATTTCTGAGTTGACCAGCAAAAACCCGAATTTCATGAGCTTGTCGGAAGCTCCGCCACCCTCATGTTGGAGAGTCCTACTAGTTTTGTGGGAGGAATAAAAGTTACTCATCACCCTTTCCCTTGGAGAAAAACACACAGGCTGATGTTACCGTCAAATTGGATTGACTCCTTTTGCACAGAGGGCAATGGCTAATATGCATATAGTAACTTAGTTCTGCATAGGTAGATTTCAAATACTTCTCTTTTTGAAAAACAAGAGTCTAAATGGCCTGTCTCTGAAAACCAGCCACGTGCCCAGCCTACTTGTGGTCTAGCATTTTACTGAAATGTCCCGCTGTGCATCACATGAGTTCACATGTCGGCGGCCATTGGTAGCACCTACTTTAGTCCGGGGTTATGTATTGGCCGGGGTTATGTATCTGGAGAAGACTCTGATGCTGGGAAAAATTGAAGGCAAAAGGAGAAGGGGAAGGCAAAGGATGAGATGGTTAGACAGCATCACCGATGCAACGAACATGAAAATGAGCGAACTCAGGAAGATAGTGGAGGACAGGAAGGCCTGGCGGGATATGGTTCATGGGATCACGAAGGGTCGGACACGACTTAACGACTGAACAACAAAATGTATTGGCCCACTTGTGATGCACTTTGTTCCCTGTTCTATGTCTTCACAGTTCCTGCACTTCTGAGATCTATCATAACTGACTGCATATCCCATTCCTTGAATTTAGGACGTGCTCATTCCTGGAGGAGATTAAAACAATAGCCCAGCAATGAATGATAGCAAGTTTTGGCCTTCCCTCCTCTGGGGTGATGGTGGTTTTCTAGAAGCATGCAAGGTTTATTTACTGTTCTAGGACTGGGTTTTTTTTCTCTCTCTGGTTTTCAATCAGTCTCTTCAGATTTAGAGGCACGAGAGACAAGTCTGCCCGCAGCTAAAACATTTTTACCCTCTTGCCAGTTTCCCATGGACTGACAGCTAGCTAGAATTGATGCTGGGGGGAGGGGGGAGAGATACATCCCTCTTGTATAATGCAGAGTTCTCATCACCCTCCATCTGTTCTTGTCAGCTATCCCCAGATGTATTATGGCTACCTTCCTTTCTCAGCTCAGTGACTGTTCTCCACTCCCTTTAGTTAAACATACCACTGTGCTCCAGTAACCCTTTGTCTCCTCATGCTCCCCTTGCAGCTGCTAAATGGATGAGCATAATGGGCTCTGGAGTGTCCTCCCCTTGTCCTAGCACAGCTTGTCAGAGAGCTGATTTACTTACTCCTACTTGGAATACACATTTTTATGATCCCAAAAGGGACCATATTTTATGCATGGTATTTCAAAATTCCAGTAAAATACTGCACATGAATTTAGTGCGGCATGACCTTTTGGCTGCCAGCTTGTGATGCCGTGAGGCTACGATCCTAAGTTTACCTGTCTGGAAGTCGGTCCTACAGAACCCGGCCTCCTCCTAAATCCGCACATTCAGGAGTAACCTGGAAGTCTGGTGAGGCTGGCTTTGTTCCTCAGAAGAGGAAGCGGGACATTCCTGACCTTTCAGGATTGCTTCTCCCACAACAACATTGGCGGCAGGGCCAGCTAGACAATCAACACCTCCTTGAAAGTGGGCATCTGACCTCCCAGACTTCATGCAGCAGGGTTTGTGTTGAGCTCTTGCAGGCTCAACGTTCAGTTAGTTAGGACTCGGGGGTTCTCAACTCCTTCCCGGCCTCCGGCATCACTCTCCTGCTGCGTACCACTGGAAGTGATGACATAATTGCCAGTTCCAGTTTTTCAGGTTTTCGGAGGCCAAAAAACGCAGGTAGTAGACTCTGGGCAGGTGTGAGGGGCCCTTCTCAGCAGGTGGTCTAGCAGTCCGAGTATCACCAGCAGTCGGCCGAAGTACCACTGGTGGTACTAGTACCACTGGTTGAGAACCTCTGGATTAGACTGTTTTGTTTTTCTCTTCGTTCTTTCCTTCTCCTCATCTTCTTTCTCCCCTTGTGTGACTTCCTTGCCCCACCCAACCTAGCCAGGGCCCTTCAAGGGGAGGGAAAGAAGTAGTGGTGCTCTAAGCCTCCCCCCCATCTCTGAACAGGTGAGGGAGCATGGGTGATGTGGCAGGCCTGATCAGCCCAACTCCTCCACAGCCCACGCAGCGGCATGACGACAGGCCATTCCCAGCCTTCCTTGAGAAGGGTCCGCCACCACTTCTGCCACATGTACAGCACTTCGCTGCGGCCTGTTTAGCTGCCATCGACTTTCCTTGAGAAGAAAGGCCCGCTGCTGCACAGCACTGGTCTGCTCAGCAACCGTTGCGAGAGAGGGAGTGCATTCCGAAGTGCTACTTTTCCTCCGGGTCAGCAGGGCGGAGTCTGGTGAGGCATGTGCTGAGGCTGAAGCAGAGTTCCCAGCAACCTCATCCAGCGCATGCCAGGAGTGGCCGGGGGGAGGGGATCAGCAAGGGAAAGGGGGGAATCAGCAAAAATCACCCCTCCCCTTGCACAAACAGAAGTGCCTTCCATTTGCAGAAGAAATAGTGAGGACCCAAGCTCTTATAACAGCAAGCATTTAAAGACCAATCCAAGGGCTACTTGCAAACATTCCATTGTGCAGCACATACCATACAAGGAATGGAGAAAGCAGACCATGTTCCCTGCAACACGAGGTATGTAGTCACAGGAGCCACTTAGGAAAGGAATCGATAGAAAGAGCACAAGACCCAGATGCAAATGTGCTGGCAAGAAGGGGTGAGGAAGGACGGTGGGGCGAGAACAACAAGCTCCTGCGACATATGTTTGGCTAGGTAAAGACAGGAGAAAGTTGGCTGACTGGCTGTTCTCCCTTGGCCTGTCTCTTCCCTCCCTGGCAGGTAGAGAAATAACTATAGTATTACTCCAGGCAGCCTGAGTGAGTTCACCAGGCCAGCCAAATGCAACAGGGCTAGTTGACTGTCTGGATTCTCTCCTCCTCCTCCTCGTGGCAGAGGCCAAGAGTGAGCATTCAACCTCACTTTGTCTCCACAGCACCACCACAGAGGCTGTGCATAGTCTTGCATTTGTTCTCTTCCCCCTCCTAGACTGAGGAAAAGGAACAGTCTTAAATTTGGGTGGGAGAGAAGAAGCCACTGACGTTATTCTAATTGTTTTTCATGTTTGCTTTCCTTCTGGTCAGCACTAGGCCTATGGTTCAGTGACAGAAGATGAGCAGCCGCTACTAATTCCGTGTGGCGGAAGAACAGCCTCCCAGTTGTCTCCCGATCGTCTGGGAACAGGAAGCAAATTGGCGCAGTGGAAGGGGACAATATAGCGAAGAGCAAGTTTCCCTCTCAATAATCTCACTGAAGTAACCTGAGAGGACTGTGAGATTGCAGGGGAGCTGTGTAGTCCAGGGAGAGTGGGGATGTGCAACTCCCCCTTCGTGTTTTATTGGGAGAGAGAGAGAGTGGCACACATGTCTATTGCAGCCGCAGTGGTGTCAGGGGTGGTGGTGGGTGTGATGTTTCCAAGGCACAGCTTGCAGTGCTGTGAAAGTCTGCTAAACAGTGTGTGGAAGAAAAAATGAGGCTGTGTACCAGGGACAACAGCTGCCTTAGGCTCAGTTTGTGGTGACTTCCATTTCCAACCTCCACAAGCAATACCCCCAAAGGAGTCTGATGGCACTGGGAAGACTACCCAATTGATAGTGGCATATGCTTTTGTGGACAAGAGGCCCACACTTTGTAGGATGAGTGAAGTGCAATCCAAGGACAGATTATATATATGCATTTCTCATGCGCACACGCACGTGCATGGGTATAGAGCAAAACATGGTCAGTGGACATGAGGAGGCCATGACAGGTCCAGGTGTGCCATTTCTATGCAAAACTCAATGTCTGCAAGCTAAATATGAGGACCATTCATGACAGAAGTAATTAGCAATAATGAGTTCATCCTAGCTTTGCTATACTAATTCCAATCCGCACCTGCATCAGCTAGCATGAGACTGACTTCCCCTACAACTGCAAGAGAAAGCTAACCTCCCTATCAAAAGAATGCTATGTAATTGATTTTATTTTCTTTTTTTTCCAATATATATTTTATTAATAAACTACTAAACAAAACAAAACAATAAAACAAAACAATACAACATACTACGAAAGATTACAGCAAGCGCGAAGCAGTAAATCCTACTTGTATACTATTATATATTTTCTACTTATAATATCTAACTAAGCCTATATCTTTAATATACTATTCATTAAATCCACATTTCATCACTTCTTCTTCTTCTTCTTTCTCTCTCTCTCTCTCTCTCTCTCTCTCTCTCTCTCTCTCTCTTAAAGAATCTATAAGTGGTATCCAAATATTCACAAAAAGATTAACTAACTTTTACTTTATCTAAAAATCTTAATTCCCACTTCAAATATTTTAATATATAAAGCCACCCCATTTTTCTCCAAATGTATTAAAATAAAAACCTTCCAAAGTTTTGTTTTTTTTAAAAAAAATCTATATCCCCTTTTTACATAAGATTCTTGAAAACAAATCGCATCTTATTTAAGTCTTTTCAAATAATAAAGCATTCTTTTTCTTTTATTCACAAAAGGGTTAACTAACTTTTCCTTTATCATCTAAAAGTCTTAATTTCCACTTCAAATATTTTAAATTTATTAAGTCAACCCATTTTTTCGTCTTCAATTTTGTTAATTTTCCATCATCAAAAACTTTCCATCACTCTTTATGAGTTTCTTAAAAACAAGTCATATCTTGCAAATAGAACGAACCATCATCGGGATTCAGGGTTATAAAATTGTTTATAAATGTTAAGTTATAATGCAAAGTTAAAACCGTCATTATGGCTTCGTTATGTAGATGACGTTTTTTGCATATGGGAATATGGGGATCAGGAATTAGAAGAGTTTCTGGGACATTTGAATGGATATTGTACTTCAATACAATTCACTATGGAATTAGAAGTAGAAGGAACGTTGCCCTTTTTAGATGTTTTAATAACTAGAAAAGAAGACTTTAAGTGTGCATGTACGGTTTATTGTAAACCTACTCACACAGGGCGTTATTTAAATAATATGTCAAATCATCATCCCAGCCAAAAGAACTCAGTTATGACATCATTGATGTATAGGGCCCTAAATATTTGTGATTCTACCTCCTTGGAACAAGAAAAATTGAAAGTAACTGAGTCTCTACTAAACAATGGTTATACTGAGACTCAAATACAGAGAGCCTGGAAAAAACAGATTGCTATTAAACAGTATGGGAAAAGAGAGAGAGAGAGAGGGAGTTATCTGATGAGGAAATTAGACCTCCAGTTTATTTACCTTTTGTCAAGGGGACTACAGATAAAATTGGGAGGATAATGGGAAAATACAATTTTAAAACTATTTTTAAACCTTCCAATAAAATTAGCCAATGTTTAAGAAATCCCAAAGACCCAAGACCCCCATTGAATGCCCCAGGAATTTACAAGATACCTTGTGATTGTGGCAAGGTATATATAGGAACCACCAAACGTTTCATCAACACAAGAATCAAAGAGCATGAACGTGCATGCAGGCTTGGGCAGATTGAGAAATCTGCCCTAGCTCAACATAAGGTGGATTCCGGTCACAGTATCAGATTTGAGGATACTGTGAAACTGTGCCAGGAAAATAACTATAGAGCCAGATTGAGCTTGGAGGCCATTGAGATATTTAAACATGGTTCTCAGGTTTTGAACCGTAAACAAGAACTTTCCTTTATTAACAGAATTTGGATCCCCGCAATAAATAAAAACAACATGGAACATAAATAGTTTTATTTCAGGTTTTTATTAACTGCATTTTCAGGTTCACCAGTTTTATGTCAGGCTTTTATTAACTGCATTCTCAGGTTCACCAGTAGGGGCAGTGCAATAAGGTTAATTGAGGACAAGGTCTGTGGGTCCGTAGCTTCCGTCTGTTAATTATTTGAACTAGAAAAAAGCGCGCCAAATCTCTCTTAAGTAGCAGGACTGTGATGTGTGGTTTTCACCATCTTCCTGATTACTCAGGCTTTGCATTTGAAAATGCTCATAGCAGATGAGCGAAACGTAATGCCAAGAAAAATCTGAAATGTTTTTATTGTACTTGGCTGTGGATTTTAAAGCAGTTTTAATCAGTGTGATTTTTAACTTGTTTTGTAAGATTGCTGGCTTTTTACAATTTTTGCATTTATAAACAATTTTATAACCCTGAATCCCGATGATGGTTCGTTCTATTTGCATCACAGCGGGTTATAACAGTCTCCGATCTTTACTAAGTCATATCTTATTTATTTATTTTTAATAAAACATTTTTTTCTTTTTGTATAACTAACTCCAGTAATATTCCCCACAAAAAAAAATTATAATCCCTTTTTAATTTTGACAGTTGCCCATTACACCTTCCATCCCTTCCCCTCCTCCTCCTTCCTCTTCTTCTTCCTCTTCTTCTTTCTTTCTCTTCTCTTTCTTCTTTCTCTTCTTCGTCCTTAAATCTTCCCCGAAAGTCCCTTGCTTTTTGAATTGTATCCACTTTGCAATTTTTTCCACAGGATCCTTCACGTCTTCTAAATTCCTCCCCCAAAAGACAGACTTTTTCTTCAGCACCTCCACGAAAAATATATAACCAAGTCTTGATTTAACTCTTGGTACTTCCTCTGCTACAATCTCTTCCACTAAATCTTTATCTTTGTCATTATCTTTCTCTTTATCTTCCTCTATTTCCATCGTAGCCTTTTTGTCCTTTTCCTTCACTGCTTGTTTCAGTTCTGCTTTCATATTCTGAAATTCTTCCTGCAAAATTGCCATTTTTGCATCAAATCTCCTTTCCCATTTTTTAAAACAATACTCCAATTGTGTAGTCATGCTGCAATTTTTTCACCAGGTGCCAATCTCTTTTCTCTTAAAAAAAAAAAAAAAAGAGAGAGAGGTAAAAATAAAAAGCTTCTGCGGTCGCCGACGTGAAACAGAAAGATTAATTGCCAAAATCCATGAACTCTGACACGGAAGGGCTCATATTCTTTTAGCAAAAATGTCAGGAATGTCAATACGTAGAAGGAAACACACACACACAAATCCCAAACAAATTTCTCTTGCCGGAACACTCTATTTAAAAAAGCTTCTTCATATCTTTCCTTCTCCTTCTCTTACTGTTTTAATCTTCCATAAGTACAGAAAAAAATAGATAAAGCTCTCCACTTTAAAACTTTAACTTCTTTTCCAACTTTCACTTTCGAATGTTCACTTCGCCTTATCGCAACGTATTAATTATTTTTAACGTTAACTCTTATCTCGGCTAATTTCTTCAACTCATAAATCATTTCTATGCCTCTTGCCTAAGTAAAGCAAAGCATGTGGGAGGTGGCTTGGCTTACGATTCATCTGCGGCCCGAGCTTCGATGGTCATCCATTCTTTCTCACCGACAACCCAAAACTTCAGAGCCTTTGCCTTGAAGTGTCAGAATGAGGGCGATTGAAAGAAATGTGGTTTATCTCTTCGTACTCTCTTTCAATCCAGGGGTAAAGTAATTAAGTCCATCAGATGTACTCCATCGGTACAGAGCGATCGGCGGAGTTGTCAGCCTGCCATGTCCTCCTAACCTCGTAATTGATTTTATTTTCATGCCCAGCACTATGCAACCATAAACTGAGATTCAATAAGTGGTGCCCAAGCGCTCACTAAGCCTATGCAAGCTGCAGCAGGAAATTCCCATCAGTAAGTGTAGCAACCCTCTTTTCTCAACTTTTCCCATGATTTGAGAAATCTTCCTTGCCTGTCCTTGCCCTGGATTCTCCCAACTTGACCCTTCCCACCACCTCTTCTTCCTCTCTTGTCTGATGCTCCTTACACTTTCACCAAATAAATGCTTATCTAAGGGCTAAACTAGACATGACAGAAAAGCTGACATGGTCCCTCATGAAAGGCTCCTGAGAAAACTCCACAGTCAGGGAATAAGAGGGCAGGTCCTCTTGTGGATTAGGAACTGGTTGAAGACCAGGAAACAGCGAGTGGGAGTCAATGGGCAATTTTCACAATGGCGAGAGGTGAAAAGCGGTGTGCCCCAAGGATCGGTCTTGGGACCGGTGCTTCTCAACTTGTTCCTAAATGACCTGGAGTCGGGGATAGGCAGTGAGGTGGCCAAGTTTGCAGATGACACTACACTTTTCCGGGTGGTGAAGACCAGCAGGGATTGTGAAGAGCTCCAGAAGGATCTCTCCAAACTGGGAGAATGGGCAGCAAAATGGCAGATGCGCTTCAATGTAAGTAAGTGCAAAGTGATGCACATTGGGGCAAGAAACCAAAATTTCACATCTGAGTTGTCTGTGATGGATCAGGAGAGATCTTGGGGTGTTGGTGGTGGACTGGTCGATGAAAGTGTCGACCCAGTTTGCGGCGGCTGTGAAGAAGGCCAATTCCATGCTCGGGATCATTAAAAAAGGGATTGAGAATAAAACGGCCAATATCATTATGCCTTTGTACAAATGGATGGTAAGGCCACATCTGGAGTATTGTGTCTAGTTCTGGTCACCACACCTCAAAAAGGATATAGTTGAATTGGAAAAGGTGCAGAAAAGAGCGACCAGAATGATTCGTGGGCTGGAGCACCTCCCTTATGAGGAAAGGCTACAGCGTTTGGGGCTTTTCAGTCTAGAAAAAAGGCGCCTGAGGGGGGACATGATTGAGACTTATAAAATTATGCATGGGATGGAGAGAGTGGATAGAGGGAAATTCTTCTCCCTCCCGCACAACACCAGAACCAGGGGACATGCACTAAAATTGAGTGGAGGGAGAGTTAGAACGGACAAAAGAAAATATTTCTTTACCCAGCGTGTAATTCATCTGTGGAACTCCTTGCCACAGGATGTGGTGATGGCACCTGGCCTAGATGCCTTTTAAAAGGGGTTTGGACAGATTCATGGAGGAAAAGACCATCACAGGTTACAAGCCATAAGCAACCTCCTGGTTTTAGAAGTAGGTTTTCTCTGTGCCAGGTGCAAGGGAGTGACAACGGGAAACAGGTTATCTTGTTGGCTGTGTGCTCTCTGAGGCATCTGGTGGGGCCACTGTGTGATACAGAAAGCTGGACTAGATGGGCCTTTGGCCTGATCCAGCAGGGCTCTTCTTATGTTCTTATGCTGCATGTATTTGACCCATGTCTCTGCCCAGTTGATGTACTGTATGCAGCAACATGGTTAAGGGAGGGGGTCCGTTTAAATGAAGCACACTGGAGAGGGGAGCCAAAGCTTACCCGCATGCTATGCTCTGTTGCTTCAAGCAATTTCCTCCCCAGTTTGGCTCACTTCCAGTATCAGAGCTGGGTTGGGATTAAAAAAAAAACATGAAGTAACACTTTATTTCATGTTTTAAGGCATTTCATGTTAAAAATAAAGTTCATATCCTACTGCCCCCCCCCAATATGTGACTAGTAGACACATGCATTAATCAATATTGCTGCCCTTTTGCATCCTGATTGGCCCTAGACAATCCCCTCTGTTTTCATCCTGATCTTCTCTTCCTGACTCTTGGAGCCAAGGGAAGCTTTTATTCCAGGGTCAATAGCATGCACCGGACTGCTGATTTGGATCAGGCCTTCAGTTCAGCAGATAGGAAAAATGCTCCCTGCCACTGTCCCAGTCCTGATCTTCCTTCCATTCCTAGATGCTCTTCAAATAAGGAAGCAACTAACACACCAGAGTTACGGCGCAATCCTGTCTAATTTTAAGACTGGTGGAGCGCCGTTCTGCCAGTCTAGGGTGTTGCAAACCTGCCGTAAGGCACATTTGTGGCACCCGGCGAGTAGGTGACACTGGCATAGAGTTAGAATATCCCGGGTCTCAAAGAAAATGGCCTTGGCAGTCTTACTTGGTCAAAACTGCCAGAATTTACAAAGAACGCAAACACCGTACTGAGAATCGTCTTTTTTTTTTAAGAAAGTTATTTTTTAATTTGATTATAATACAGAAAAAAACGAAAGAAAAGTACAGAATAACAGAAAAGATACGGATTAGCCACTAACATTTATACTTCAATTAATTGCCGAGAATCAAGTCTTGAACTTAGAACAATGTTCAGAAATAGAACAATTGCATACGTGTGTGTGTGCGCACACGCACGTATGCACACACCTTGCCATAGTTAAATGAAATTGTGTGATTTCCTTACTAGGAAATGAGATGCATAGGAGGGGCTGCAGCCTTGTGCGCCTTGTGCCAGTTTCCTAGAAAGCGGGAGGATGTAGTAGGAGGCAATTTAAAGTGCAGTGGATGGGTGCCGATTCCTTCCTCTAGCCCGGCTGCTCCCTCACTCAAACTGCTTCACCGCATTTAAATTTCTCCCTCCTGGCTTAGAGTCCCATTCAGAGAAAAATGGCTGGGGAGAAACAGCTGGGGGGCAGACTGGGGGAGGAAAGTTTCCGCACTCCCTGCCTGCCCACTGATGCAGTGTTCAAAATTGCCCTCCCTCCTCCTGCTTTTTAAGAGATCACAACGACCTGCTTCTGATACGCAGGTCTGCTGCTGTCGCATCTAGTTTGCCCCTTACTTACTCCATCTTAACTGGAGTTGGGATCTGGCTCAGGGCCTTGGTGAGCTTTGTGTTGGCGCAGGACGCTGCGAAAGCCTTAAAGCCACATTGTGGCGTTTAATGAAGGCAGACAGCATGTGCAGTGACCTAGAAATATAAGGAGCGAAACAAAATGGGAGCTGAAAGGGGAACATTCCCAGCAAGGGCGAGGGCGCCTGATGAGAGGATTGTCAACCCTAGAGTGTGCCCTGGGGCCAGTGTGTGAGGGTTACAGGGTTACTGGAGTAAAGGGAAGATGTCGCCTGCTCTGTTAATGCTGCCTCTGAACTTGTGCTGGGAATTGCAGGAGCTGAAGTTGAAGCAGGACAGAAGAAGAGGCCCAAGGCCGACATGCATTCCTCGAGCAAAAATCTTGCATACCTGCAGGGGCAGCAACGTCCAGGCAAGGCAAGGGGAGAACCTGGAGTCAGGAGGGAGCCCTGGGGAGGTTAATCATTTTTCTTACACAGCTCTTGAAAATTAAAGGCATCATGTCCTCCACCACAGGAGTAAGGGAAGGGGAGTCACCCCAGCAGGAGGGAGGTCACCAGAGGTTTGCCTACCCAAGGGACCCCTCAGGCTTAGAGCCAGCTCTGCTCACAGCATACCCCTAAACTGTGTTTATATTCATGGAAGAAATACGGAGCGAGATATTTATTAATCATGAGCCTACCTGCCTTCATATATGCACTGGAAGATAACAGTACCCAGGCCGTGCTCTGCGGGTCAATGATTAAGGAACTTTGCTGAACCTAAGTAGGTTCATGTCAGGTCAGGTCAGGGCTGCCTGGGTAACTGGCGATTGCCTGGAAACCCCACATATGCTGTATTGAGTGCTGTTATGGACAAAAGGCAGAATAGAAATGTATTGTAATAAATACACTCAGGGCGGACAGTGTTGTGCTGATGCAAGGTGGACATGTGGGCCTATTTGCATGTGTCGGTAGGGGGCCCCCAATGGCGAGGGCGCAAACCTATCTGTCAGGTGGGGGCAGCTCATCTCCCTTCCTCAGTGGGGTGAAAGAGGAAGAGCAGCTACCAACTCTACCTAAGCCTTCCTCCTCTTGACCACCAGCTATTGCCATTGGCCACTGAGCAAGGTGAGAGAATTTTATTGCAGGGCTGCCTGGGAGAAAATCTATTGGCTAGTGTACAAGCTGCAGCATACAGAACTAGTATGCAAACATAGAGTTGCAAGGTGACGCTGCATTTTCTTAGCACGATATGCAAATTGCATATCGAGATAATATATGGCGCCACTGGACCAATTTGTCTTTTCTTATGCCAGTTCTGTACACTACAAATTTGAGTAGCAGCTCCTGGAAGGCTGGATCCATCATCACGGGTGAGACTTTGCGTGCCCAACAAGGCCTCATCTGAGGTGCCAGCCCTGCATATAATACTGTACTATACTTGGTATTGTAAAGAAAAAGCATGATTAAGGAAGATTCTTAGCTGATTTAACATATTGACTCACTGCAATTCACTGCAGTTACTAAATTTAACAATGGAACCAACGAAAACCCAATTAGCTGTGTCAACATCTAAGTTATATTCTCCTTTCCAAGGAATGTGTCATGTGAGGTTCTGAAAGAATTAAAAATGGCTTCTGTTTCAGAGACCACCTTCTCTTTAATTGGTTCTCCTTCTGCACAGCATAGGCCCAAAATAGGATACCACAGCCAGGGCCCATGACGGGGGGGGGGGGTAGAGGGGGTGAATTGTACCCAGGCCCAGGGTCAAAAAGGGGGCCTAGGAGCCAAAGGAGGGGGACCAAATATTTCCTGGGATCTCAGCTGGCCTCATGGAGAGTGAAAGACTGTGGCCGGGCCAACCAGGAGGCCTTGTCTACCAGGCAGGTAGACCTAGGCTCCTTGCTTATTGTCAAAGAAAAATTGAGTTTCTACACCCCAGTCTGGGGTCTATCACTGGCGTCGCTGGAGGTGGGGCGGAAAGCTAAGTTCTGCAGCTTTCTGCCCCACCGTTACTCTCCAGTACGAGGCGACCCGCCCCCTCGTCATAGGAGCCCGTCAGCGGAGAGAAAGCAATGTGCAGTGAGTCTGCTGCGCGTTGCTTTCTCTCCGCTGACGGGCTCCTATGACGAGGGGGCGGGGCGCCTCGTACTGGAGAGTAACGGTGGGGCAGAAAGCTGCAGAACTTAGCTTTCCGCCCCACCTCCAGCGACGCCAGTGGGGTCTATAGATGTAGTTTGCCATATGATTCCCCCCCCCCACTGTGTTTAATTTTCTTTCCTAGGACTGTCAACTGCCCCAGAAAAAAAAACCACTAAGTCAGCTCTTGTGCCTTTAACAAATATTTGATTATTTGCAGATACCAGTGTATAAAGCTTTAATGTCAGGGAGATAACCATGATCACCTGTGAATGTTTTAAAGATGAAATTGCTATTAAGGTCACAGCTACAGGGGCCAGTGGAAAAATTGGCAACCATACTGTCATCTAGCTTTTTTTAAAAAAATGTTTTCAGTTCACCATCATATGTGATATATGGTCCTTAATTTCCTGCAACCTTTCCAGCATTTTATTGGATTATAAATGATACTGATGCTTAGCTGGAGTTAAATGTCACCAGCTTGTAACATAAAAATTGTGTTTTGTGTGCCAGTATAGATAAGATCCTAGATGCTCCCTAGTCCAGATTATATTCAATTGATGCAGGGCTACTGGGAGGCCGATTGTTTCCCACATTATCCTACAAGCTTTAGTGCGTCACCAGATGTTGTGTTGACTTGATCATTGTCTTATACACTGCAGAAGTCATTGACTTTAGTGTCGCCTCATGTTGTGTTGACTTTGCTTATCACCTTAGAGACTGCAAAAGTTGCTCCCTTTCAAGGATTTTCAATCAGTTGTTCGCATTGTTGTGTTTCCTGCAACTTGCTTTGAGCTCAAGGAGTTATTTACAAAATGGTATAATTACAATATTTTGAAAAAGTATGCATGAGTTTCTTGAAGTTTGCTGCACATCTTCTCAAGGAAAAGGCATTGATCTCCCTATGTTAAAATATTGGTAAGCCTTTTCATTTTGTCCTGGAGCTTTTACTCCTTTACAGTGGCTGTTTTAGGGAAGCATTTAATGGCAATATTGACAGTGCCAAGTTCATCATCTCTTCCTCCCTGTTCCCAATGTGGTTCTTGCAAACAGGTGGTCCATCTAGTCCAGGGGTTCTCAACCTTTGGAGGTCCAGGTACCCCTCTATCATGGTCCAATTTTCTGAAGTACCCCCTGCTAATTAACTGCTAATTAATTGGATTAATCAATTAATTAATTAGGTAATTAATCATTAAGTTAAAAAGTACTACAACAATGTTAAATGTGAAAAAATGTATTATTTAACTGTGTGTGTGCAACAGACAGACAGATGCAAGGATCTTTTTTTTTTCTCCGTCACACTTCCCAAAATCAGCTCCTCTCTCCCCCACCCCACCAAAGTACATTTTCCAAAGTACAAAAAAAAAACCCAAAACCAAAATCAGAGAGACAGAAGGGCTCCGAAAAGAATTACAATTTAAAATCCATGTTAATTAACACTTAATTAGCTGCTGATGGGGCAGATAAGGGGCAGGGCTTGGCATATCCCCAGCAAGAGGTCCGCGTACCCCTAGGGGTACCCGTACTACAGGTTGAGAACCCCTGATCTAGTCCATCTTCAGAGGACAGCTGAGCAGAGCAGATGAACAAGGGAAATCACCAGTCATCACCTGATAAATTAGCCATAGAAAACATTTTTGACAAGGAGAAGCATTTCCTAAGGAGAAAAAAAATGCTAGTAATTCAGGTGAATAATTTCTGAATGAATCTCAACCCCATTCATTGTGCCTGCTTTAGCGTGATTTTTTTAGAAAGACAAAATGGTTCAGTTCATAGGTTTTCCTATCAATGGGACCCATTTTGGAGGAAAGGAGCGTGCCTGTGATTGCATGCCTGCTCAAAGGGAGGCATCCAAATGCCTGTTGAATCAATGGCTGGGGAGGAAGCCCAACTTTTGCAGCCTTGATACACAGCATTTGGGAGTACGAAGCAGGCATTGCCAAGGAGGAGAAAGGGCATCTGAAAAAATGTGAGCTTACAAACAACACTGGGCAAGGTAGAGAACTGCAGGAAAAACAGAGGGCCACACTTGATGACCCACTTTTAGATGGAACGCCTCCCCAGGGAGCTCCCAGGGATTGTGAGCCAAGGAGCATTAGTAAAGAGAGGATGTTATAAACATAACCTTTTCCACTTGGAATACGGCTTGCATAATCAATAAGCCCCAGCTTCCCTGATACATTCTCATCTAGCTCACGACTCCATCCCTTAGATTTAAAAATGAACTTTTTCTGTGGGCTGTAAATATCAATCTGTTTAAAAATATCAGGAGATCTATATTTGATGAAGCTGCAGCGTAAATATGATGTGGGAAGGAATGGGCTGGCCTTTCAGCTCCATTACCAGCACCTTTTGCTGTACACGAGGGATGACGGAGCATGAAACTAGAGACACCGCAAAGGAGCAGTGCAACGGGGAGGGGAGCGAGTTGGCGGCTCTGTAGTAAATGAGGTATGTGTGACGACAAAGTCTCTTGGGCTGCTACTGCTGGATTAATACAGCCATTGTTTGGGGCTGCTGGTGATGTTCCTCCCCAGTGGTGTCACTATAGTGGGGCCCCCAGGTGACAACCACGGTCTTCTGGTGAGGAGGAGCCATGGCGGGGTTTTTTTTGGTTCTACGGCTGCTTTTTTGCAGCTGGAGGGTTCTGTTTGTAGCCGTGGAACTGAAATGCGCCAAAATCGTCATGTTTTTCTGGCCATCCCACCCACCCTGGCTCTCGGAAGGCTTCAAATGAAGCCTTCCAGGAGCACATGGGCACAGGGCAATAACGCAAAATGTGTCCTGGTTTTAGGTTTTCTCTGTGCCAGGTGCAGGGGAGTGGCAGCAGGAAACAGGTTATCTTGTTGGCTGTGTGCTCCCTGAGGCATCTGGTGGGGCCACTGTGTGATACAGGAAGCTGGACTAGATGGGCCTTTGGCCTGATCCAGCAGGGCTCTTCTTATGTTCTTATGTTCCTATGTCATTGGGGGCCCCCACATGACCCTGCTAGCAACACAACTGTTCCTCCCTAATCCACTCTCCCTCTTGGACCTGTGTGAGGGAACCAACTGTGAGGGAGTCAACCCCTTTTGCTGTCGGTTTGGTGGTCACCACACTGCAGTGATTAATTTGAAACCTCTGCAGGGCAATTCAGTAGAATTTAGGCAGATTCAAGGACAATGGCTGAGAATCAAGGAACTTCCAAGGATAATGGGAAACAGCTGGGCAGCAATAATCTATCTGTGGGTCAGGGAAATTCTCAATGTACCTGTAAGGGATATATTGGAGACAGGAGATGAGAGTGACGCCTTAAAAACAGAGAATGCTAATTTGGATGATACTTTGTCCTCCCAACCCCTCTTTGTGCTGCTGGTGCATGATCATGGGTGCACATGCCCCCCTCCTGCATCCCAGCATGCATGCGCTTTTACCGTAATTGCAGGAAAGGGGTGGTTTGTCCAAACTTCCCCTCTGCAAGAGTGGCTAGTATGACTTTAAGTGTAGTATTTACAGCACACACAGGTTCAGATGATCTGTCCTGTCCCCCACGATTATGCTAAAACTCCCTGGAATGCCAGGAAGTGGGTGGCACAGCACACTCAACCCACAAATGTGAAGAGGAGCCAACAGACCGAAAGTATCATTCAAACCAGACCAGATAGGAAAACAGGGCTGCCAGGTTGGATGGCTCCTAAAAACTGGGATTTTTGAAGTGGGGGGCTGGTGATGTCAGAAGACTGCCAAGCCTTGGAAGATGGAGGGGGATCAGTTACCAGAAAACTTAGGGCAGGGCCGAGCACTAAAGGGGTGGTGCTCCACTGAGACACAAACGTGGCCTGACATTAACTCATGCTCCTCATCTGCCTGAGAACAAGCAAAATGCTGGAAAC
This sequence comes from Plestiodon gilberti rubricaudatus, assembly GCA_026170595.1. Taxonomy (NCBI): domain Eukaryota; kingdom Metazoa; phylum Chordata; class Lepidosauria; order Squamata; family Scincidae; genus Plestiodon; species Plestiodon gilberti. The sequence goes on along the minus strand of JANXHW010000001.1, from coordinate 128,809,875 downwards.
TCAGGTAACTTTTGGCAAACTGACAACACTGTGGGGCAAAGGCATTTGAGCAGCGGCTGTTGGTGGTGCTGAGATTTGAGAACACCTTCATCCATTTTTTTGGATGCATGTTTTCTGCCAGGAAATTTCAGGACTGAGCGACTTCTGCCTTCCTTGAAAATATCCTGTTTGTTCTGTATAAGTGCTGTTCCATTGGTAGTCTTAAAAGGAAATGCCTGTGGGCATCTAATTATTCATAAAATGTTCTGTCTTTGGTTTCCTGCTGCTTTCCTAAGTTGTTTTTCAGTGACAGAGCAAAGGCCCTATTTGCACTGCACAGTGTGTGCAGCTGCTGTTCGGTGGATTCCCGAGAAGGTCAGCCATGTGGTCCAGCTGAAGCACAGAAGACGTCGGGAAGGAAAGGCCACCACAACCAGACACTTTTCTGTTTCCCCAAACCCTGAAGGCTGCCAGCCCACATTCATCTTTGCTTAGCAAGTGTTAGGGATGGGGAGGGGGGGGGTTTCAGGAAAACTGGCATTTTTAATCATCTGAGCACAGCGGGGAGGGTCACAGCCCAAAGGCTACAATGAACTGAGCATATTTTGAGCCATTCTACCCTTCCTTCAAGAAGCTCAGGGTGGCGTAAATTGGTTCTCTCTCCTCACAATGTTGTTCTCAAAGCTTCCTTGTGAGAAGAGACAGGCTGAGAGAGGGTGATTGATTGGCCCAAGGTCTGGTCAGCCAGTGAGTGTCAAGGCTGAGTGAGGATTTCAACCCAAGTCTCTTTGGGCCTAGTCAAGTCACAACACCATACTGACTCAGCCCAATCCTGACTAAAGATCCACAGGCGGCCCCAGGGCCACCTGCTGGATCCTATCCCCGTTCCAGGCCGATCGTGATCGGCCCAGCGGTCTACTCGGGGGGGAAGGGGACATTCGTCCCCTTCCCCTAGTGTAGCACGGGGAGGCCCCAATGGGCCTCCTCTGATTTTCACCAGATATTTAGCTGGCGTCAATTCTGTGTAAAGGCTGCGCCAGAACAGGATGGGGATATGGCGGCCACCATCCTTGCCCCCCCCTGGGTTGGCTCAGCCAACTGCTGGCCTCCCTCGCTGCTCGGACCGCCCCCGCCGGTGGGAGCCATATCTTCTCCAGTGGCCGCAGGGACGATCCGGCGCCGGAATGAGGGCTACCAGCCTCCGTGCTGACGGCCCTTCCTTATGAGTAGTCGCAAATGTATTTTACAGCACGTTTGTGATGGCTTAGGGCGCTGGATTGAGCTCTCAGTTATGAGGATAGGGCCGTGGTAGAGACTCCTGCTTTGCATGCAGAACGTCCCGGTTTCAATCCCTGGAATCACCAGGTAGGGCTGGGAAGGACCCTTCTCTGAAACCCTGGTAGACAACGCTCAGTTAGGTGGACCAATATTCTGTCAGTATAAGGCAGCAGTCTCTCGTCATATGCTGCTCCCAATCATTTGTGCAAATGTATAATGAATCTAAACATTCCTCAACATTTAAACGTACAGGTTGAGTATCCCTTATTTGGACTGCTTGGGACAGGAAGTTGTCTGGATTTCGAATTTGTCTGGATTTTGGAATATTTGCTTAAATATAACGAGATCTTGGGGATGGGGCCCAAGTCTAAACACGAAATTCATTTATGTCACATATACACCTTATACACATAGCCTGAAGTTAATTTTATATAATAATTTTAATAATTTTGTGCCCCAGCATGCCTTGCACTATGCCAGCCAGGTGCTGGGAAAAGGTTTTAAAAAAAGAAAATAAAAAAGTCATAGCCCCCAAAAGTCTGGATTTCGGAATAGTCTGGATTTCAGATGTCTGGATAAGGGGTAATCAACCTGTACAATATTTGCATCTCAGCTATCAGTAGTGCCAACTACTAAGTGCCACTGCATCTCAATATTCAGCTATTGCATCTCAATCACAGCTATTCAATTATACTATCACATACCAACTATCAGTTACCAGATATGGAAAACCAATCCCAGTGGGAGTCAATCAAAGCTTCTGAGGGAAGACTCTCTTCAGCTGCTAATGGACGCTAAGAATATTTTCCATGTTACTTTCCAATTTCACCATAATCTCGTGCATTAGAAACCATCCAGATGCCAGCAAGTTGGGCGCTAGGCTTCATTGCTCATGTCTGAATGAAGGATACAGATAGCTGCCTGTACTCTAAACAGTGAAATAATAATTTGAAATGACATGCTGATATGCTTTTGATACGTTTTGTTATAAATGTGTACACATTGTGAGCTGTTTTGGGCACACACTTTCTGGAAAATCAGGATATAAATTAAAAATGAAATGACGCATTCTGAGAATGATTACCTAAATATTTGGTAACCATTCAGAGAACTGCCTGTGTGGAGAGAAAGGGAGCATTTGCCCTTGTCATCCTCTCCAGCGTTGTTCTACAAAGGTCTCATGAACGGTTTCAATGACAAGGGTTTGAGGCTCTGCTGTTTGGGAAGAGAAGGGGAATTTGCAGTCAGTCATCCGTGCTTATCCACAGGAAGGAAGAGTGTGTGACCTCGTGGCATTTGCGGCCTATCCTCACCTATATCTGTGGCCATTTTGAATCTCGCGGCAACTATTCTGAAGCTGTCCGCAGCCATTCTGAAGGTATTCATGCCAATTTGATTTTCCCCCTAACCCCATTCGATCAATGTTGTACTGCAGGGGTGGGGAACCTATTTGCGATGGAGGGCCATTTTCCCATGGGGAAAATGTCCTGCGGGCCGTGTGCCCCTCCATCGCAAATGAGTCCCCTGGCACGGGCGCGCACACACACCGCCCCCCATGCTCTCCTTACCCCCCCCATGCTCTCCTTACCTTTTTCAGGCGGCCGCCGCCACTGGCCCCGCGCACGCTGCTCACGCGACTCCTTTTGAACCTGGCCGCTTCTGCGCATGTGCAGAAGCAGCCGGGTTCAAAAGGAGTCGCGCGAGGTGAGCGCGCCGCGCGCTCTCCCCTCGGCGCGACTCCTTTCGAATCCAGCTGCTTCTGCACATGCGCAGAAACAGCCGGATTCGAAGGAGTCGCGCCGAGGTGAGCGTGCGCGGGGCCGGCGGGGCTGGCAGAGCCTCCGGTCTGCTCGTGCGGGCCGGACCTGATTGACTCGGATCCGGTCTCGCACAGACCGGTTCGCTCCGGGGGCCGGATCCGCCCTGCGGGCCGCCGGTTCCCCACCCCTGTTGTACTGTGTGCTCCCTGAGGCATCTGGTGGGGCCACTGTGAGGTACAAGAAGCTGGACTAGATGGGCCTTTGGCCTGATCCAGCAGGGCTCTTCTTATGTTCTTAATGATTCCATATCCATGGATTCGGTATCTGCTGGGTTTTCCAGTAACATAATCCCCCGCGGATACCGAGAATTGACTGTAATTGCCTGTGTGCTGGAGCTTGTTGTCTGAACTCTGTTTTCAGTCAGTAGTTGTCCTGCAATCTCTCTTGCTATGCCCCTTCAACGGGGGTGGGTGGGGTACCTTGACATACCTGGGTGACAGATTGGCGAGGTATGTGCAGCTACTTTTGCAGAAGCTTGAATGCCTCTTTGATCATGAAGGTCAACTCAACTGGTAAAGATGTTGGCCTGCCTCTGGAGGGAATTGAGAATGCCTCATTACAAGAGCAGAGCCTGCTAACTCCCTGGCTGAAGGAAGCCAACATTGCACCCCTCCTGGGGGAAAGAAAAATAATATTTGCAGGGATACAAATGATGGCTTCAATTCTTGTTCTGTGTTTGTTTGTGCAAGGGCGATTCGCAGCATTGTTGCAACGGAGCTTCAGGCAGCTCTGGATTATAGACAAAGTGATCCAGTGCAGTTGTTAGCTTTGCTGTGAGATCACCTTGTAGCCCTTGTCAAAACCTGTTACCTGGAGGCTGACAAGGGAAATAAGACTCTGTCGCTCTTACTCAGTGGCTCTTGACCTAATAGGCTGCCACAGTTACCGATTGCTTAGGGACCTAGCATAGGTGGCACAATGTTAAATTGGTTCTGCTTGTTTCCACTGCTCACAGAAAGTAGTGATGGGTGACCTTTGCACACGACAACACTTGTTTGGAGGAAATACTAGGTGGAGCAGTCTGCGTTCCCAAGGCACACACAGGTATTTCATTGCATGTGCGTGTCCCAGGAAGTCTCATCTGACTGCAAGTTTCCCAGGATCTGTACACACAGCAAAATACATGGATGGTGATCGCACAGGTTCACACGTTTCATGTTTTTGCCTGCACGGCACAGAACATCTTTCCCTGTTGGTTCCCTGGATGGTTCCCTGGTCCATCTAGTCAGCATTGTCGACACTGACTGGCAAATGTTGTAACTGTGGAGGAGCTTTGTTACAGGTGTTGTGGATATTGTTGCAATGGTGGTTGCTAAGCCAGGTAGCCCTCCCGTCCAACAGAGGGAGCTGCAGGAATAACATTATCGGATCTTATAAGATACTGAAAGTGCAGATCCAGGATAAGAGTTAGAGTGCACAGGGTGGAGCGAGAGGACGAGAGCAAGAGGATGAAAGCATTGTCAATACAACCAGAGTTACTGAAATGAGGACTCTCTATTCCTCGAATCAACTAGGTCAGGGGTTCTCAACCCCTTCCTGGCTGAGTACCATCTCGGGCGCCGCTCTCCTGCTGCGTACCACCAGAAGCGACTGGCGGTGACATCATCGCCAGTTACCTCCAGGTTTTCAGAGACCAGAAAAATCAGGTAGGAGGTTCTGGGCATGTGGGAGGGCCCTTCTCAATGTTCCCAAGAGGCAGGAGCTTCTCAGTAATGAAAATGCGCCATCAAAAGTGCCACGTTGGAGCGGGGTTCTGGTGGTCCAGAGGTCCAAGTACCACCAGCAGTCAGAACCCCTAACTAGGCACCAATAAAACAGTGTTGCATTTAAAGTGTTGAATTACTGCTGGAGGAGCCCATGCTGTTGCAGAAATATGGCCTCCTTATCATCATCACACAACTGGGCATCGAACACCTCCATCCATTTGCCTGTCAAGTTTGGACGTTAGTAGCCCAGCACTGAGTACTCTTTCAGACTAGAGGAGTATAATTATCTCTCATTCTGGTAGGAGACTTGTGTTGTGCATTTACATATCCTAGGCTGGTTCTTTCATCTTCAGATACTTCTCAAAACAATGGAGTGACTCATGCACTCTTCAAAAAGAGAGTTCCGAGTGCTTCAGCTGTTACATAGAAGGACAGGGAGAGGAAGAATGAACAAAAGGTGCTTCCTCTCTTTTCTGCCTAGGATGTTATACAGGAAGTCTCACATCTCCCCTGCAGTGAGGTGTTATTAATTCCAGCTTCTTCTTTTTTTTCCTCCATCTACCCCCATCAACGTTTTGGCTGAGGTTGCTTTCAGCTGAATTCAGTAGATCTATCTCATCTACACAGCTCTTTAGACATGGGCTCAATTGTATCTGAATTCCTCTTCAAAATAGACTCACAGCGTAGTCAGTTTTCCAACATATATCTGTGCCCAAGTTAGAAACAGGATAGCCATAATATCCAAGGTAAGGTAAAGGTGACCCCTGACAATTAAGTCCAGTCGTGTTCAACTCTAGGGTGTGGTGCTCATCCCCATTTCAAAGCCGAAGAGCCAGCGTTGTCCGAAAATGCCTCCGTGGTCATGTGGCTGGCGTGACTCTCCTTGCCGCAGCGTGTAGCATGCGGCTGGAACACAGAGCGCTGTTTACCTTCCCGCAAGCGGTACCTATTTGTCTATTCACATGAACATGTTTTGGAACTGCTAGGTTGGCGGGAGCTGGCCAAGCAACGAGAGCTCACCCCGTCGCGGATTCGAACTGCCGACCTTTTGATCGACAGCTCATGGTTCAGTGGTTTAACCCACTGCGCCACCCGTTGGCCAGTATCCAAGGTACTGATCATTCGTTCCTAAAAATGGGAGCTATAACAAAATGTAGTGTATCCCATTCCCCTAAGAGGAATGTTCAGGACAACCTTGCCCGGGGGAACTTTGAGAACTTCCCTGCTGTTCCAAGATAGTGCTGGAAAGTCAGGTTTGGGGCTGGTTGCCAGCCCTATACTTGAGCATGTTATAGCTATGTAGTAGTGAGATGAGAGTCTGGAAATTGGGAAAAGGTGTTGTTTTTATTTCACACAGCATTGATATCCTCTTGATCTGTGGTTTTATCTCACTGCAGTTAAAGTATTTTATTTGTTGTTTAACATTTTAATTTTTTTTATTGTTGGTAGCCATCTTGGACCTTTTATCGTAAAGGGGAAAGGCGGGGTAAAAATGTTGAATGCAAACATATAATTAAATGTCCTTTTTCCTTTCCTTCCTCATGAACCATCCCTGTACAGTGCAGAGGGGGGAGTGTTTTAACTTCACAACACATATCTCCTCCCAACCAAAGCATCAGCATAGCATGCATACTATATATAACCTGTTAGCAGCGATTTTCAACCTTTTCATCTCCTGGCACACCGAGAAGGCACTAAAATTGTCAAGGCACACCATCAGTTTTTTGACAATTGATAAAGCACACCACACTACTGGCAGAGGGCACACATTCCCCAATGTCCCTACTAATAAAGGACCCTCCCCCAAACTCCTGCAGCACACCTGGAGACTATTCGCAGCACACCAATGTGCCATGGCACAGTGGTTGAAAATCACTGTAGTAGAGGGCTTGAACAGGCCAATTCCCTCAACTTCCATTTCCCTTTTCTTATCTGTATGCCCTCAACATTCCCTCAATGGCTCTGGAGGCTCACATGGCCATTTAAAAAAAAAAAGCTTTTAACTGACAAACTTTACCATTACCTTATTTTTGGTGGTCCCATTTTGCTGCCAATTGACAGGCACTCAACCACTTGAGTTTTCTGCTATTATAGATGATGATTACACCCCACCTTTCCTCCAAGTAGCTCAGGTTCCCCTCTTCTGTTTTATCATCACAACAACCCCATTAGTGAGATAGGAAAGGTGAGAGATAGCAACTGGCCCAAAAGTACTCGGTACGCTTTATGCCCACATGGGGATTTGAACCTGGTCTTCGCCTGATGTTCGGAGAACTACACTTGACTCTCTAGTTTACCACAGAACCACAGTGAAAAAGGGATGCAAGATCCCCTCCCCACCAAAATGGCCTTTAACAAACCATGTTACTCTTTTCCTACCCATCTCTCGTCTCAATGGGAGAACCAGGCGATACCAGTTGGAGGGATTGAATTTGGCCTGGTGTTACTAGCTGTATGCCCTACACTGGATGTCACTTCAGAACTTCCTCCTCATTGACCTCCATAGCCACTCCCTGAGGCATCTGGTCGGGCACTGTGAGACACAGGAAGCTGGCCTAGATGGGCCTTTGGCCTGATCCAGCCGGGCTCTTCTGTTCTCTATAGGTGTCCCGTTTTATGCAGACCCTCTGCTTGAGGCATGCTATAATAGGGAATGCCTGCTTTAATTTGTAGAGGTTACTGTCTTGGGGATCCTATCTTGATCAGCCAGCCCTAGACAGAGTTTCAAAACAATACCTCCTCTGCATACCCATGGCAAAGACAAGACCGCCAGTGGGTAAAGCAGCCCAATCTTTGCACAAATTTACAGGGTGACTCTACACACCAGAATGTCAGGGTCAGGTGAGAAAAGCAGCCTGTGCCATTTCTACCATCATAATATCGTGTTGCTGTGATTAGTACAAAACACTCTTGTCACTCAGGCATGCAAAAACCTCTTTGCATGCGATACACAGCCAGGCAGCCTCACCAGCTAATTATAAAACAATGCCTGCCTATTGTCCTCTTGCAGATCCCACTGTATAAAAAGATGGTGTCGGAAGTTGCCCAGCTTGCTGCGCAGACTGTGTTTTTCCAGCCGGCCAGCCAAGTGGCCATCAGATGGGATGCAGATTCCTCTTTTTTTTTTTTTCTCCCAGCCCCATCAAAGCACATGCAGTTCACAGCGTTCCCAAGCCTGCGCGTGTTCATTGGGCCTTCGCTGGCAGGACGCCAGGGGGCAAAAGGATGCCGTAGTAGTTCATCGCTGCTTAATCAGGCTGCGTTTTGCCTGAAGCGCACTTTGCGCTGCCAAGTTGGATCCCAGAAAAGCCACTGCAGCGTCGCTCAGCAAGCAGGCTTCCCAGAGTCATGTGCGGCTGTTCTTTTGAAACCCCATCCCTCAGTGAGAGATGCAAGTGGACAGGGGGTCGCTGCTGCAGGTGTTTCCTTCCTGCTTCATTCAAGCCCTAGAAAAATGGGCCCCGTTGCCTGCCTTCCGTTGCACCTTAGAAGAGGCACAAACCTGAATGGGGAAACTGTTGCTTCTCCTCCAGTGTTTTTTCCTCAAACCTCCAGCACCTGCTCTGGAGGATGCCTGGCACATGCTTCCTGTCTCAGCAGAGAAAAGCAAGTCATTTTGGCTCTTTTCGATGTTTGCTTGTTGTCATGTTACGTTATAAGCTCTTCTGGCTCCAGCTTTTTTCTTCTTCTTAAAGAAAAGGTAAAGTTGATGAAATGAATCAACAGCCTATTGTTGGGCTGCTGCAGTCTCTCTCTCTCTCTTTCCCATGATTGTAGCAGGAGATATCCTGGCAAAGAGGCCAAACTTAGGGACATGTTACTTTAAATTCATGTGCTGGCCCACACATGCTGGGCTGGTTGTTTGCCTTTGTTTTTCTTAAAATAGGTTGGGCGCGTGTGGTATGTGCATGCAAGATGTGGGCAAAACTGTGGCTGGGGGGAGGGGGGGTTTGTCCCTTCTGCAATTCTGATCTGGATTGCACATATGCTATCTATGGTAGGGAAGAAAAAGCTTCCACTGAAAGCCAGTAAGCCTCTGTTATTACCACCCTAGTTACAGTGCCTTACATTTTAAAGGAAGACAAAGAAAGAAGTTCACTAAGACACAGTCTACATTTAAAAGTGGAAACAACCCAAGCCAACCCTACCATTATAATAAACCACATGGCAATGAAAAATGGTGTAAAAGCAGCAGGATAGTTAAGGAATTAGGAAGAATCGGGTCCCTTTCAACTGTTTCCTTAAGCAACTTTGCTTCAAACTTGAAATGTTTTCACTCCTCTAAAGGTGGTCTCTACCAAGGCTGCTTTCTGCAATTACATTTGCCAGATCCTAACTTGGCCATGGGGCTCTTAACCTGAGGGAGGGGGGAGAGAAGGGCCATGGCCTCTGTGTGGGGCCAACCTTCTTCCCCCTTTCAACCAAGGCCAAGAAATGGACTCCAGAAACACCACAGACCGAATTCCCAAAAAGCTGAGGAGTGAGGATATCCGCCTGATCCTTTAACTCTACACTATACCCCTCCTAAATGCCACGTTCTTCAAAATCCCCTGCAAACTTTAAAGCTAGTTGCACTTCTGTGAGTCTTACAAATTCAGTAGTTCATATTAGCTTGCAGAATCCCTTCTGGCCCGGACAGTGTCTAGTCATTGGATATTTTTTATAGATCCATAAGGATTTTGGCCTCTGTGCCCTTGACGACAATCTGAAATCAGGGCCACTCAGAGCAATTTTATCAGGGGGGTACAAAGTTTTTTTGAGGCCCTCTTCCCTTCATGTAAATTTGGCTCCTGCCCCCCCCCTTTTAGCCCATTTCTTGGCCCTGGGCCCAGGTGCAATTTACCCCCTTAACCGCCCTCTCAGAGGCCCTGTCTGAAATACATGGCAGGCTCAAGTCATTCAGTGAAGCTTGTGCGAGAGTGATATTGCTGCTTTGTGTGTCATTCCTTTTCGGCACAGTCCCACTCCCTTAATTTTTTGCAAGCATCACCGCATAACTGTCAGGCACAGAGGATGTCATCACAAAGCTTTTTTTTTTTTTTTTAATAGTGCACAAATTGAATTGCAAGTCAAAGATGCAAATGGAAGCTGAGGCAGAATTGCAGCAGCCTCTTTGCTCGCCATGGGGGAATTCAGAGGAGGAGGAGGACAGAGCTATGCAACGACCAAAATGACCCCTCCTCTCTACTTTTGAGTTGTGCAGAGAACTTCCTTCAATTTCCTGAAATACCATCAGTACTCGGAGCCATAACCTTAAACCGATAGAACAGATGACTTCTCATGCTCTGACAGTGCATTAAGCAGTGGAGGCAAGATTGCTGTGATCCCAAATCATAACTCCAGGGATTCCTGGTCTACTACCACCACCACTTGCAAAACCCATTGCAAGAATCGGCAAATTACAGCTGGACACGATTACACATGTTTTACAAGTTAAAAATAGAAACACAAAAAAGAGGAATTCCTTACCTGTGAATCTCCGATTCTGGGAGAGGAAGGGGGGCATTCGGTACTGAATGGGTTAACCCCCTTGTTGTCCAGAGGCAGGACCGGTAGAACTTGGTTGACTCCTCCTCCTCGGGTTCTGCTCCCTCCCCAGTCCGGTTCTGTAGAAAGGAGAGCTAGGGCAAAGTCCCCACGACACCCAACGTCGCCTTGGCACGGAGTCCCACCAGCTTTAGCGGATCGCTGGAGAAGAGAATCAACTAGAAGAGAAGTGGACCAGAGCTTGAAAGGAAGCGTAACGTTAGTCTAGAAATTAACTCCCACTGGATAAGCTAACTAACAACGCGAAAAAAACGCCCAACCATGTAACCCAGAAACCTTTGAAGAACATGGAGACAAACAATCAAAAAACTGGGTGGGTCCGAATGTCCCCCCTTCCTCTCCCAGAATCGGAGATTCACAGGTAGGGAATTCCTCTTTTCTCTGGAGGAGGAAGGGGGGCCATTCGGTACTGAATGGGATATGCCAGAGCCGTAGCATCCCAGGGTGGGTCTCTATTTGTCTCCTTTGTTCAGAACTTCCTGCGGCACCCGTCTACCAAAATGAGCATCTGCGGAAGCCAACTTATCAATTTTGTAATGCAACAGAAAGGTGTTAGGGGAAGCCCAGGTGGCAGATCTGCAAATGTCCACCAGGGACGAAGACCCATCAAAAACTGCCGAAGTGGCCGCCCCCCTGATCGAGTGAGGCACAATACCCTCCGGTGGGTCCAGGCCCTGGGCCCTATAGGACGCTTGAATCGCTAAACGGAGCCATTTCACGATCACAGTCGCCGATGCCTTCTTGCCCATAGATCTACCGTGAAAAATCACAAACAGGGCTTCAGTCTTCCTGAACGACTCAGAGCGCTGCATATAGAAACACAACGCCCTGCGTACGTCCAGAGAATGCCATTCACGTTCCCGGGGATGTGAGGGCTTCGGGCAGAATGTCGGGAGGAAGATATCCTGTGACCGGTGAAACAAGGAGTTAACCTTGGGGATGAAGGAAGGGTCCACTCGCAGGACGACCTTATCCCTATGAAAAACCGTCAACTTCTCGTTAACGGAAAGCGCCCCCCAGCTCAGAAACCCGTCTGGCAGATGTCAAGGCCACTAAGAAAACTGTTTTCAGAGTAAGGTCCTGAAGAGAAGCTGTTGCCAATGGCTCGAACGGTCCTCGCATGAGGGCCTTGAGGACCAAATTAAGATCCCAAGTGGGAAACCGATGTACCACTGGGGGATTTAACAACGCCACCCCTCTCAGGAAACGATGAACGTGTGGATGCTCCAGGACGCATCCCCTACCAGCCGACCCCAAAACGCTCTTAAGCGCCGCTACCTGCCGACGTAAAGTGTTGGTACTGAGGCCGAGGGTCAGACCATCTTGTAAAAATTTGAGAACCTGGCGGAGCTTGGGCCGTAGAGGGGTGATACTGCGTTGAGTGCACCATCCCGAGAAACGCTTCCAAGTGGCGCCGTATATCTTTTTGGTTGACTGCCACCAAGAAGCCAGAAGAGTGTCCACCATTCGATCCGAATAGCCACATTTGGTCAAGGCTACCCTCTCAACGGCCACACCGTTAAGTGAAAGGCCTGAGGTTGCGGATGAAGAACAGGGCCCTGATGAAGAAGGTCGTCCCTGGGAGGTAGAAGCCAGGGCGTGCCCGCCGTCAGCTGGACTATCTCCGAGAACCATGCCCTCCGGGGCCACCGAGGAGCGATTAGGATTACGGACACTCTCAGATCCCTGATCCTCCGGAGTACCTGGGGTAAGAGGACGATGGGGGGAAATGTGTACAGAAGCCCCGAGGGCCACGCACTCCGAAGGGCGTCCACTCTCTCTTCCCCCTGACCCGGCAGCCTGGCGTAAAATCTTGGCAGCTGGGCGTTAGCCCGCGAAGCGAAGAGGTTCACCAGTGGCATCCCAAACCTTTCCATGATCCGATCGAAAACCAGCGGGTCGAGTTGCCATTCCGTCTCGCTCAAGCTTTCCCGACTTAGCCAGTCTGCCGTGAGGTTGATGGCGCCGGCCAGGTGTTCCGCCTTGAGAGACAGGAGGTTCTGTTCCGCCCAGTTCAAGAGAAGCTCCGCCTCTCTGGCCAGGGTGTCCGACCTGGTTCCCCCCTGGCGATTGATGTACGCTTTCGTGGTCATGTTGTCCGTGCTGACTAACACTGACCGCGAATGCACCTGGGGCTGAAAATGAAGTAGAGCTAACTGTATCGGCCGCAGCTCCAACAGGTTGATGCTGCACTTCGTCTCCAGAACAGACCACTTCCCCTGCGCAAACTGAAGACCCATGTGCGCCCCCCAGCCCAGGAGGCTGGCGTCTGTCGTTAGTATCAGTGTGTCCGTTGTCTCCAAGCTGGTCTCCGCTGACAGGCGACCGGGGCTCAGCCACCAATCCAGACTGCGAAGGAAGTCTGATGTGAGAGTGACGATCCTGAACTGCTTCCATTCTATCTGGCGCGAGTACGGTCGCAGGAGCCTCTGAATGGGCCGTGTATGGAACCTGGCCCACCTGATGATGTCCTGACAAGAGACCATAACGCCCTGAAGCTTGGCCAGAGTGAGAAGCTCCATCGATGTCACGGACCTGGCCTCCAGAAGGAGAGTAGTCAAATTGAGTTGTCTTTCCAGAGATAGCGAGACAGTCAGATTTACTGTGTTGAACACCAGACCCAGGTGTTCCATAACCTGAGCCGGAATTAGAGAACTCTTGTTCCTGTTGATTATGAATCAGTGTTGCTGGAGTCAAAGGGTCGTCATTTGAACATCGCGCTCCGCTGACAGTCGCGAGTTGGACTGAATTAAGATGTCGTCTAGATACGGTATAACGGACAGGCCCTGTACCCTCAACCAGGCCAAGGGGACCGCCAGCGTCTTGGTGAACACTCGAGGAGCCGTTTTGAGCCCGAAGGGCAAAGCTCGAAACTGCTGATGTATCTTCCCGTAGGAAAAGCGCAGAAACCGTCGGTGACGAGGAAGGATCGGAATGTGCAAGTAGGCCTCCGACAGGTCGATAGAGGTGAGGAAGTCCCCCTTCCGCAACGACGCCGCTATTGACCGCCAGGTCTCCATCTTGAATCTCTTGCGGGCCATGAATAGATTGAGCTACTTGAGGTCTAGGATGGGCCGGAAATCCCCGTTCTTTTTCTCCACCAGAAAGAGAGTAGAATAGACACCCGTTTCTCATTGAGCCATGGGGACCGGTTCTATGGCCTGAATGGCAGAGAGGTGGGCAATAGAAGAGAGCAAGTTGTGATGTTTCGTCCTGTCCTGGGACAGGGGCAATTTCCAAAATCTGGTGCTTGGGATCTTGAGAAGCTCCAGGGAATACCCCTTGGTGACCGTGTCCAGGATCCACCTGTCCGAAGCCGTCTCCCACCACCGAGACGCGAAGGCGAGGAGACAACTTCCAATAGGCGCGGAGGCGTCTTCTAATCTGGCATCACACATTACGCTGGTTGCAAAAGGGTTTACGTGGCGGCTCCCCCTGGGTGTTTCCGGGTCTGCCCTTGGGAAAATACCTCAACTTATTCCACTTATTCGGGCCCCTGTTAGGCTCCCTGGGAGGCACCGATCCTCTGAAGGGACGAAAGGGCACATTCTTAGGCTTGGGGGCCTCTTTGACCGTAGAAGGGAGGACCTTCCGTTTATCCTTATTCTCAATTAATAACGGTTCGAGGGTCGCTCCAAAAAGCTTGGCCCCCTGGAAAGGCACGCCGACCAAACGGTTCTGGGAGGCCGAGTCCACTTCCCAGTTCCGGAGCCAGATGTTTCTCCTGGCTACGACGTTGGAAGCAAGTGCCCTAGCGGAAAGTTGCAGGGAATCGAAAGAAGAATCAGCCGCAAAGGCCGTGGCTAGTGAGACCTTCTTCAGGGTATTCTTTCCTTTTTTAGAAAGGCCCGGTTCGGATTTGACCAGATCCTCCACCCACAGGTAGGCGGCCCGGGCAAAAAGGGAATTAGAGGCAGAGGCCCTCAAGACCTGAGAAGTGGCTTCAAAGTTCTTTTTCAGGGAAATCTCCACCTTTCTGTCACAGGCATCTTTCGGACCCCCCTCCCCCTCTGACGGAATGACAGCTGGGGAAGATAAGGCTGCAACGGGCACGTCTACCACCAGGACCTTTAGCAGCCCCATGGACTGTTCGGGCAAAGAGTAGAGTTTGTCAATTAGCTTAGAACCATGCTTGGATTTAATTGGAGTCTTCCATTCCAAATCTATGGCTGACTGGAAGGAGGAGGGAAAAGGGACCGTGGTAGGCATAGTGGGACTCTGAGGAAAAATGCCCCTGGGCACTGCAGAATCGACCTGAGGAACAGGCGCCGCCTCAGCGGGGGCGAGATTCAGAGTTGCAGCCACCTTAGTAACCATCCTCTGAAATAACTCCTGAGGAAGAAGCCTGTTAGGATTAGCGTCCCCGTCTCCCCCTTGCCCATCCTCTGAAAGCTCTCCGTCCTCCCTGTCAGAATCACCCCCGGAGGACGGGGTAGAACTGAGGTAAGCGACATCAGGCTGCTTAAAACGTTCCCGTACACCAGGACCCGCGCGAGCGTTGGAAGAGCGGCGGGAACGGTGTCTTTTGGAGGGGGGCGAAGGGTAACCGGAACCCCCATGGCGGGAGTGGGAGGAAGAATCCCGTGACCTGGATCTGCTCTCCCTTCCTGTGTGTCTTATGCGCCTTATCCCCCCCCGCACGGGCCTCACCGCTTCCTCAACGGCCGCTTTAACCATACTTAATAAATGTGCCTGGAGTGCAGGGTCAATCTGCGGTGCACTAACCGTAGAGTTCTCCACATGGTTGCCATTGGACGCGCCAGAATCACCGCCCTTTGGGTCCCCCATAAGGATCTTACCGCCAAACGGGACCGCAGACGCGAAGAAACTCTGAGGCTCCGAAGGCCCGCACTCCACTGGAAGGTAGCGATACGTCAGGCGAAGCCCATTCAAGCCGCCGGCACCCCACCTCCCAAACTAGAAGAGGCGCGATAGCGCTGGGAGGAAATCTCTCCGTCGCCGATGTGGGCGATCCGAAGGTGCCGAGGCTGGGTCCGTAAAACAACAGCGGTGGCGCCGCCCGAAGGGTTTGCGCTCGTCCGCTAGGCCGCTGACGTCAACCTCAAGAGCCTGAGGTAAAATAACGGCGGGAGCTTTCGAGCGCTGTGAGGCGCCGATAAGCCCGCTCAGTAGCGTCCCTCGATGACACCCTCCTGGCTGGGGAAGCGGGGGCGGGTCGGGAGGGGATAGCGGGGAGACACGGAAGACAGATCAAGGAGAAAAGGCACTCTGGTCCACAAATCGAAGTCTTCTAATAAGAGCAATAAAAACTACCGTCCTTTCTCTGACAAGGCAGGACCGGACTGGGGAGGGAGCAGAACCCGAGGAGGAGGAGTCAACCAAGTTCTACCGGTCCTGCCTCTGGACAACAAGGGGGTTAACCCATTCAGTACCGAATGCCCCCCCCCTTCCTCCTCCAGAGGAACAAGGTATTTATCATCAATCATTCAGGGAAACCAACACTCTTTTACATTTAGGTCCCACCTTTCCTCCAAGGAGCTCTGTTTCAACTATCTAGTTATCTGAATTGCTCCCTGGCATCAGAGTAGAAAATTACAATGATCATCTTTCCTGCTTTTTATGTTGTGTATGTTCCTCACCCTTCAAACCCCATTGCAGGCATAGCTTCCCTGTTCAGCCACTGCTACAACCTGCTTAGACAGGTTTCCAGTACCCTACATGACAGCTCAATCCCTTTTTTCTGAAAATAGAAAAAGTATGACATATAGAGGAGTAGCATTTCTACACTTTGCTCTGGAAGACGCTTTCCTTCCACGTACAGCGCAGTAGACAGGATCTGCTTAAAACAAAAGGAGTCGCGCTTAGTACGTGCTGCCAAGACTGACGTATTCTGAAGCTGTAGTGTTTTACTGCTTCTAATAACTGCCTGCTGTTCTCTGGGGAATGTTTCCTGTAAAACCCCTTCATTTTTCCCCCCTCTTTCTCTCTCTCTGATTAAAGATAAACAACCAAAATGCCACCAGAAGGAAAATCAATGCGTATAATTACTGCTGCTGCTTAATAGCAAAAGTCGAATGTGTAGAATCTGCAAAAAGTAACACATTTTTCCAAGCCCAGCGAGGAAGGACCTATTAGCCTTAAAATAACCCAATCGATAGCAAGCCAAGCGCTATCCATTCAGTTCTGGAAGGAGGCTGTTTTATCTTGAATGGGTTTGAATTTATTTGGGTTCTTGCCTGCCTGCCTGCCTGCCTGTTGATTAGGAAGCCTGCATTTTATAAGCCTTGATCAAAACATACCATCTCTTCAAGACCGAGAGCTGGTTTTCCTGTTGTGTTTTTCAGGATGCACATGTGCTACACATCCTAAAAGTGAAATATGTGAGAGCAGCCAGTGTGGATTTGGAAAGAGGCGCAGGCAAGTCCAGAAGATATGCCAAGCAGTCAGCAATCAGACAAGGCTCCTTGTATAGTGGAGCACACTTCTTTAAAAAGCATGTTTGTGTCCCCTAATGTGTGAGGCAGCCCTGAGAGTCCACTTAGGTGTGACTAGAAATGCACAGCTTGCAGAAGTGCAACACATTTGTGCTTCTTATTTCCTCTCAATTAAGGTAATGTTTGAAACGGGACTCATAGATTGTGCCTTCACAAGATTCATGTGCTTCAGAGGTCACCTGGCGCTACCCCTGGGTGAACAATTCAAGTAAAGTATGAATCGGATGAGAAATTCATTGCACAGGCAACTGGATTTGACTGTGTCTTTAAATGCTAACGTCCCAATTATAAGGGGCTATCAACACATCCCAGAAGATAGGAGAAACATTTTAAAATGCAATTAACCAAGATGCATTTTCCAACTGCTTTGCTGATCTCTCAGGGCTCCTGGTATTGCTGCCGACTTGTCAAGTTATTTTCCCCGATTAGTATTTTTACAAGTGAAAAAACACAGGCACTTCGGTCCACAGTCTAGTTCAGTCAAACCCACTTGTATTCTGGAGCTCTGATTCATACACAAAGGCAAAAGGACTGATAGCCAGGCCCTTAGTGGCTGATCGTGATGCTAGCATACCCTCATATTCTGCAACATGCTGTCTTGATGATAGATAGTCCTAAGCTGCCACAGAAGGTCTTAGGACTGGGCCGTAAATGAGTTCTATTCCAAATGAGTTTAACACCAGTGAGTTTAACACCGGTGGCAAGAAGAGAGGCATTCAAGCCACTTGCAGGCCTAGTGCCCCAGCTTTGCTAGGACTCCACTAACAGGTGTGTTGAGGAACCCATGGTTGACAAGAGGCCATGTATTGATCCTGAGTGCTGTAACTCAACAACGACCGTCTGTCCATATGAGAATGCATGGCAGCCAATATGACCCTCCAGGCAACAATTCATACAGACCCACCACATTCGTGCCTAGAGATATTCTTGCTCTTCTCCCTAGAAAAGTGGAGTCATCTAGGAAGTCCCACAAGGTATGCAGAGGCTGTTGCTGTGGAGGGGTGACATTCCTGAACACCACCCACTTTCAAGCCTAGAATATATTCAGGGCAGTGGGGAACAAACAGTTATATGGCAGTGCATTGACATTTTAATGAGGTAGCGTGAATGATGAAACAAGCTAGCTATGGGGCTGTGAAGCCAATAAAAGACTAATCCACAGAAGAAATCAAGGTTAAGTTAGACATACGATTTGGCGTTTTGAAAAATTATCAAAATGTATTAAAACCTCTCAGTCCTAGAATAGGAATGTATTCAAATCCAAAGTCAAATTCATGATAGAGAACATTTGAAAGTACAAAAAAAAAAAAAAAAAACCAGCGGCTAATGCACCCTCAATTACAAACAGAGCTTCACATCAACAGTTGCCAGATGCATCTCAGCCTGAAAGTCAGGCAACCCAATCCTGTCTAGCAGAACACGGCGGCGGCACACATAAGGCTCCCGCTGCATCCTAACCAGGATTGGGCCTGCCTTGGTGCAGCTGGAAGCAGTGGCGTTCTTAGACGTTCCGGCGCCCGGGGGGGCTGGAGTGCCCCCGTCCCGCCAGAGCCCAGCTGCCGAGCCCCCCCCCCGGAAGCAGCGCGTCACCGGCTTCCGGAGAGGCTTTGCTCCGAGGACGGGAAGCCCTCCTCATTGCGACCGCCCAGTTCGGCGGACGAGGGTTTTGTGAGCCAGCCGAACGTGTCGCCGGCTTTTATTTGGGTTTTCTGCACATGCGCAGAACATTTCTGAGGGCAAACGTTTGCCCTCAGAAAGGTTCTGCGCATGTGCAGAAAACCCAAATAAAAGCCGGCGACGTGTTCAGCTGGCTCACAAAGCCCTCGACCGTCGAACTGGGCAATCGCAGTGAGGGGGGCTTGTCCTGGCTTCGGAGCGGAGCCTCCGGAAGCCGGTGACGCGCCGAGTGGGCGCGCTGCTTCCCGGGGGCTCGGCAGCCGGGCTCCGGTGCCGCGCCCCGCCGTGCAGCCCCAAGCCCAGCTGCCGCGCCCCCCAGAAGCACTGTGCCCACTCAGCGCCTGGGGCGCAGCACACCAGCTCCCCCATACAAAGAACGCCACTGGCTGGAAGCCTCCTCGAAATAAAGTGACATTTGTCCCTTTACCCTGAGTAACACTCAGATGTGTGGCACACATTATTCCTTTTACCCTGAACAACATTCAGATGCTACTCAGATGTGTGGCAGCTATTTTGTAACGGTGGCTAGGTGCGGGAAGGGAGATAGGATTCAGCAGAGGAGGCCACTGACAATCCCTCCCCCTTCCCGGGCCCGGCCAACCCTACCCCCCCAAACGCCCTGTTCCGCCCTCCTCCGCCACCAGGGGACTCACCTATCTGCCGCGGTGGCGATCCATCCTGCAGCATCAGAGGAGTGGTGCAAACCTCTCTGCTGATGCCACTTACTCCTTGGGTGACACAAACGTGCCTTATGGCACGTGGATGGCACATTAGCAACAGACCGCTCCGCCGGAAGTCAAAACAGGATTGCACCATAAGTCTTTCTGTATTGCATTGCACTGTATTCCAAGAGGGTTCCGTGGCACTCCGCAGCTCCCCTGGCTGGTTTCCACCGCTCCCCTGGGAGCTGCGCTTCCCAGTTTGGGAACCCCTGACGTAGACTATTGTACATTGAGGGACAGAGGTTGAAAGGATGCTCACACACAAACAATAGGATCACAGAGTTGGAAGGTACCCACAAGGTCATCTAGTCCAACCCCCTGCCTGTAGAGGAAATCATCCTTGAGCATCTCCAGCAGGTCCTCGTCGAGCCTCTGCTTGAAGATCTCCAGTGAGGGAGAACCCACCACCTCCCTCGGCAATCTGTCCCACTGCCGAACCGCTCTTACAGTCAAGAATTTCTTCCTGATGTGCAACTGGAATCTTCCTCTCTTGCAATTTGTACCCATTGGATCTAGTTCTACTCTCAGAGGCAGTCAAGAACACATTTGTTCCTTCTTCCATGACAGCCCCTCAAGTATTTGAAGAGCACCATCATACGATGTCACACCTGCACATCTAAAAACAGCAACGATGCCCCACAGCCTCCATAGTAGAAAGTTGCATGGGGTACATAATGCAGGAGCTTAGTGCAAAAATATTCACTACCAGCTGCATCATTCAGGTGGAGGTTGCATGAATGCAGAAGCTTGCAATCTGAGAATGGGAGGGTTCTACTCCAGCTCTGCCTCCATTACTTCTGACGGCCTCAGAGAGGAGGGCAGAGAGGAAGTGATGCTCACTCGGTGGTTTTTCAACTTTCAAGCTCAAGTGGGTCCCTTTCAACTTTGTCTGCCGAAGAGCCCCTGCGTGTGGTGATCCTGTGGAATGATCCTGTGGAACGTTCTGGCATGCTCGCCCCATTCATGTAGGTACTGGCCAGATCTACAGGGTGTCTCAAAAAATGTACTCACGTTTTAACGCTGAACCATGAGCTGTCGATCGAAAGGTCGGCAGTTCGAATCCGTGACGGGGTGAGCTGTCGTTGCTTGGCCAGCTCCTGCCAACCTAGCAGTTCCAAAGCATGTTAATGCGAGTAGATAAATAGGTACCGCTTGCGGGAAGGTAAACAGCGTTCCGTGTTCCAGCCGCATGCTACGCGCTGCGGCAAGGAGAGTCACGCCGGCCACATGACCACGGAGGCATCTTCGGACAACGCTGGCTCTTTGGCTTTGAAATGGGGATGAGCACCACACCCTAGAGTCGGACACGACTGGACTTAATTGTCAGGGGTCACCTTTACCTTTACCTAATTCATACATGCTTCATTGTAGAAAACCTGCAACAATCGAACATCCAAGGGAAGCAATTAAAGGGATGTGCGGAACCATCCCAGCATACATGTTGGTGGATGTCTCCAGATCCCTTAGTCAACAATGTCAGGGGTGTATAGATGCCAATGGGGAACATTTTGAGCACTTGGTCTAACTAACTAGGTCAAGCAATTGCTTCTGTGTACCCCATATGCAGTATATGCGTATGAATTACAGTATACGGTAATACATTGGATACTATCAAGTGTGTGTACGTTTTCTGGAGATGCCCTGTATCTCATCACTGCCCCGTGACCTGACTGCACCTTAGAAATCCTCCAACTGAACACTGCAGAAAAAGGCCAATAGGGAGGTTCATCTGCCAATACTGGCCTTCTACTGAGAACCTCCAGAAAAATGGCCAAGTTCCTGAGAACACAGTTTGAAAACAACAAAGACTACAATTTCTACACAATCTACTATTCTTAGTCTCTTCACTTTGTAAAGTTCAAAACAAGAGTGGGTGGAAACAAAAACAAATGCTTTTACAATGTAACTACTTTTGAGGACAATGAGAGGTATCAAAACAGCTGCAAAAGATATAAAGGAAGAAGCAACAAGAGCCACGTATGAAAAGACTGTCCTATTTTTAAACTCATTTCAAGTAAGCTCATTTTCAAGGGAAATTGTCTTCGGATAAATATGGCCGTTGGATTCAGCTCAAAGGTACTTTACCATTTCTGGAGTGGGTCCGTCTGAGCAAGTCTGCTGCCTGGGCTTAAGACATATGAATAGAAATAGGGTATCGGACATATGCTTTAAAGACAGAAGTATAGGCGTGCTCAAATCCATTTCAGAAATGGTGAAGTGCGTTTGAGCAGAAGTTTTCTTGCCACGAGTATCAAGGCTGAATCCAACTGCCTTATTTGTAAAAACAATTTCCCTGGGAAAAGAGTTTGTTGAGCTGTATTGGGCTTGGGTATAATACACACCACATTGGATCAGATGGCTGAACACATGGTTTCTTCGGGCATGACGCTGACCTCAGGCCTGCCAAGCTCAAATGCTCCCTCCTCCTGTTTCCCCCTCAGCTCATATGCCCTCAAGAGTCCTAGGAGCTCCATGAGTTTGTCCAAACCTGGGAGCCATGATTTAACTATGGCTTACAAATCAGGGAAATCCTAGTTAAACCACAACTGCCAGGTTCAGATGAGCCGCAGAGCCGTGATTTAAACAAACCAAGATTGAAACGTCAACGCTCTGCATGGGAGCTAAGGAGGAAATGGGAAGAGAGCATGTGGGCTCAGTGGGCTTTGAGTGGCATTCATGACCAAACATATCACAGCTTATTTGGTCATTAGAATCAATCTATCTTTTTCCTATAGAGCTACTGTGGGGACAACGGGACAGGACATCAAATCCTACTGTAGCAGACTTACATCTTGCGATTACTTCCAGGAATGAAACACATTACGCATTGCTAATATGAAGGTAGTCTTCACACTGTAAACAACATATGGGCTTATTGCATCAACGGATTTCACAATGCCAGAGGTTTTTTCCACTGGTTTATTTATGCACAAGTCTTTCAAAATTACCAATGAATCTTTACATCTCAACAAAGTCAGAGTAGTCTTCATTTCAGCTGCTGGGCAATGCTATTTATAGAGCTAAGGATTTCTTTAAAATAGCCACCTTCGTCCCCTTCTTTTTGCTCTTCTGCTGCAAGCACTTCATATTCTTGCCGGAGTAGGTTTAGTGCATTGTTGAGGTGGTGATCCCCTTTGTAGCTATCACTGCAGAACTCTAGTAGCACATGCACAGTCTTCAGAACCTTTTCCCTGGTGTCATGTTCTGGAAGCCCCAGGAGGTTGGAAATGATTGTGCACCAGCCTTGTTCCACAATGGCCGGGACCAAATTCACTTGTTTGTATTGCTGAGTTTTCTCCTTGATTTGATCACTGTCATCATGAGATTCCTTGAGCGACAGCTGCAACAAAATCATTAAAACCATCATTTGTATTGCTATACCAACTTCTCCTCTCATGTGCATTCATTTGTATGGAGACTGCCAACAATGTACACCTGCCTTCGCTGACAAAACCAACTTCTGTCTGTCTTCCGGTTTCTCAGGGATAGTGCAAAAGGGGTGGTTTTCTCTCTGATCTATTTAGATACAATGTTAGCTTGGGAGAGATTTCAAGCCTAAATGTATTGTGTGATCCTACATACCACTGCATGATCTGAGGATCTATCCTCAGCAGAAAGGGTTAGAATGATTCTTCCTCTTCTTTCTGAGGATCTACGTAAATAGCTGTCAAATAAGGCTACTGGAGCTGCGGTTCTAGAATCACCAGCGTTTTCAGTAGAGAAACTATTCTCAAAGAGACTATATTCCTGCATTTAATGCTCTTGGGGGACCTTAGGGAGATATTCAAAGTAATGAATGAGTCAACAAATAAGAAATGTCCAAAGGGGGGGAAAAAAACAGAGCCCACAGAGGGGAGAAAGTTACGACTATGGAAGGAAGCAAAACGCTCACAACCCATAGACAACAATTCCATACAAAGTACATTAAAGAAAGTTAGTGCAAAGACAGCAACAGACTCCATGGCAGTCAACAACAGGCATAAATCCTACCCATATGGTTATCGTAGCAGCATTACTCCAAAGAAGCTTTGAAAGCAGCTGCAGCAGATTCCCCTATAGCTCAGAAACAAGCCTTCTTGACAATGGGAAATGGAGGGGGGAGTTAACTCAACCTGCCGTCCAATCAATACATTAAACCTGTACCCTGCCAGAGTAGTTCCTGGAGGCCTTCAGGTGCCTAATAGCACCAGGTAGCTGCTTGTAAATAAGATACAGAAAGTTGACTCTATAGCCTAATCCTACTTCAGTCTGGATTTCTGTTTTCAATTTTACCTCACCTCTTGAGAAAGGAGGGGGGGGGAGGCGGGACACTTTCAGAGCCCCCCAGCATTACATCCTAACTCTACAGAATATAACCATCTCTCTACTTTCTGACTATTGGCTCTCGATACAAATCACTGGTGTTTCAGCTATCGTGGGGGATGCTAAAGCTCTTGGGCCCCAAACAGAAATGCACAGGAATCCCTCATCTTCCAAACTGTCTGCTGAAGACACAGCAAATTTTCAATGCGCAATCCCAAACCGGAAGACTCCAATTCCAAACTGGATGATGTGTTGGAAGTAGAAGATAGAAGGATCTACAAGCTGTGATGCTCAGAACGTATGTGTAGCTCATGAGAAGATCTCCACTAATATGTTAAAAAAAAAAAAAAGTTGAAACCATAGTATATTTGGGGGAACGTGAATGAAGGGTTGTAACAAGATTGAAACTGAGCAACGGGGTTAAAAGCCATGTAAAAATAAATAAATATTTTTATGTTAAAACCAAAATTAAATACAAAGTTAAGAACAATGAACAATTTAAAACAGTCACAATGTTTCCTTCAATTTCCTTCAATTTCCTTCAATTCTCGGCAGGTGAAAAAGAGCCACAAGGCTGCAAAGATGTTACAAGGCAAATAATGCAGCCAGTATTTATAACAAGAGAATGAAATGGAAGCAAAAGTGCAGGCAATTAGCGCCTGAGGTACCTGCAGGTGTGGGCTGATTGGAGATAGCCCCTGAAGCGCACTGGAGTCAGGCAAAGTCAATTAGCATGAAAGTGATGGCAGGAGCCGGCTAACAGGACATAATTAACCCTATCCTGAATTGCAAGTGGTCACTGACACTGCTGAGTGGCTCTTTTTCACCTGCCAAGGTTCATCGAATTGAAGGAAATGTTGTGACTATTTTAAATTGTTTATTGTTCTTAACTTTGTGTTTAACTTTGTGTTTAACATAAATATGTATTTATTTTTAAGTGGCTTTTAACCCCATTGCTCATTTTCAATCTTGTTACATAAATGCTGGCCATGAAAGTTTTAGATTGTACTTGAATGAGGGGTTGGTAGCTTAGGCAGACTTACCAGCAGACTGCTTCAGTTGCCGCTTGTCCCCTTTTCGTTGCCACCTAAGGTTCAGGTCTGTCTTGTGTGTGTGTGTGTGTGGGGGGGGGGGGGGTGTAGGCACCTACTTCCTAAATTCAAGAACAGTTTCCTGCTGGTCTGCTACAAAAGCAAACTATGTTCCAAGCAGGAGCAACGCTGCTCAAAACATGACTCTCTCAAGCCAATAACGTGGCAGCTCCTTCCTTCCTCCTTCCTTTCCCTCCCCCTCCCCCAAGCCCCAAGGCAAAGAATCTCTAAAAAGACAAGTGGATGTAGTAATAAAACTAGCAATGCTCTAGTTATTTCTTTCCGTAAATCTCTCAAATGCTTTAGCAATTTCCCCCCAAATTGCTATGCAAAACCAGAGGAAGTCGCCGAGAAATACACACAAATGGGGTACCCCTTATAGGAGGAAGTGTGCATCAAGGGGAACTTCACTGACTTTCCCCCTAAATATTTGGAAAGCTGTGTTTAACAGAGACGCGAGCATTTTCATTGTGACATAAAGGCATCCATAAGCTATGCCGTGCAGCGCGGGAAGAAAGCGCAGTGACACAAACAGGTTTCTGCTGCGGAAGTCTGTGCCAAGTTGGAAGGGTAGAAAAATTTCCCGTTGAAATTCCTCTGGGGAGTTTGGCCCACCCTTATGTCATCTGCTTCTTGCTTCAGTGTTCCCTTTCAGGTTGATAGCTGTAACAAAACGTCATCGCTTTGGTGGTAACAACACAGCATGTGTATGTGTGATTTCTAGACAAACTGATCTCGCAGGTTTTCAGCGATTCAAACCTGTTCCCTGGAAAAGCCAGAACAAGAACTGGAAAGGCTGTAGCTCAGTGGGAGAGAGAGTACCTGCTTTGCATGCAGGCAGCCCCAAGTTCAATCTCCAGGTAGGGCTGGGAAAAATATCCTCACCTGAAGCCCTTGAAAGCTACTGCCCGTCAGTGTAGACAATAATGATCTCAGAGGGACCCAGGGTCTGACTCAGTAGAAAGCAGCTGCCTCTTATGAAATGTAGCTCACATTTTGCTGCGAAAGATGTATGCACGTCTTGGCATGACCAAGGCATGCCAGTCAGCTGGTGTACAAATACCACCTCTGCCTCCCAAGACCCAGAGCATTTTTGGAACCCTTTAATGATATGGAAGGATGGGTGCCTGACAGCACATGCACAGATGTAGCCTCCCCGCAGGAGACGTTTCCTTTGGGAGCAACATTAACTAGACTAGAAACTGCTTGCAATCCAATCTCATCCGTTTCACCATTCCACTGATTTCTATGGGGCTTGGGGTAGTGGAAGCAACGAGGTATTAGGTACTCAAGAGAAAAAAAAAGGAAACAGTCTTTTCCTCTTCAGGAACTGTCTCCTCCACCAATTGTATTGCATAACTATTGAGCTCCCACTGCTAGATCAGGACTAGTGCCGCAGCAATGGCAAAGCGGGGAGTCGCTCCCCTTGTTCTACAGAAATGGTCGTCTAGAAACAGCTAAGCAGCTCCGTTCCAGCAACAAAAATCCCACATGGGCAATGCAAGCCATCTGGCTCAGCTTATGAAGCAAAAGGTTGCTTACAGCACACTGTTGCCAGATAGAGAACGCAATGGGATTTTTTTTTAAATTCTTTTGCTTTACTTGGCAGCCTCCTGTGTTAATTGCTATATATGTGCTTCATTAATTAGATCTTAATCACTAGAGTCCCCTTACTACTATATTATCATTAGGGAAGATTGCTCTTCTCAACCCATAGAAACGAAGTCAAATCAGCAAAATGATGGCGCCATGCTCTCCCACCTCTCGGGCAACTCTTAATACGCAATTGTGATGCTCAACTGCAGTTTGTTTCTTGAAGGTAGCCTGCCTATAATTTCAAAGTGCAATGTCGGGTGAGGGGGAAGTCGGGCAACACTGTACCAGAACAACAACCTGGGTGCCTGAAGGACATGTAGCATAAGACGACAGCATTCTGTCCCCCATTAGTGAATAAATGGTGCCAGAAGACATCGCCTTAACTACATCCGAGTATGTGAAGGGAAATTACAGTGGGAGCTGTTTGAACAGCCTCAGAGGCCTTGTGCATAGTATACGAGTTCTCCGTATTCGATGGATATGAATGCTTACAAGCCATCCCTGCTGTCGTATTTAGTGAAATTTATTTTGTATAATAGGTTATGTATTGATTAAGTGCCTGCAAGTTTGATACCAGTGTTATGTTATGTGCCATCCAGAGGCTCAAAAACGTACGGCAGAACTACACTCACTCAGTGGCTCTGCAAGACTTGGCATCTCTGCCATCTTTCCTGTGGGGCGGGGAGGGGGAGTTTGCCTTAGAAGGGTCCGTCTGTGTTTTGCAGGACATGGTCAGATGCACCAAGATCCCATCACGTAGCCATCTCCTTTGTTCATTTGACCACATAGCCCAAGAAGCATATGCATTTGTGTGAAAACACTACGCAGCTGAACTTAGGAAAAAGTTGTCATCAAAAAGAATAATGCATTCAGAGGATGGTCCCTAATTTGCAACTTACTACAGCACAGCAAATGCAGCCAGCCATGATCTTTCTCAACATTTTCTGCTAAGGAGAAAAATAAGCCACTCATGCAGGTCTAGTTAATCCCAATCCCCGCCACCACTATCGCCAGGATCATCTCTGTCCGACCTCGCCATCGCGCGAGACTTCATAAGGTACATTTGTTGGCAAGTGGAGGAGGTGTGGCCTGGCCTACATAGCTGGCCAGGCCTCCAGCCCTCAGTCATTCTGCATGTGATTTTGGGTTCCCACCCAGCCTCCCACTATTACAGTCTGGGTCTGGCTGGCCGTTGTTGAAGGGCCAAGTAGGATTTTTCTACCCATTTGATTGACAGTTTTTTCACCTACCTCAGATTGTGTGTTGGGATAGGGCCTAACTCTTGCCTTACTCACCTGATCACTTTTGTCTTGCAAGTTAGTGTGGGTCATGAAGACTTGAAGGATGTCTCACGGTGTGCACCCTGAGGTCAGCGAAGGTAGGGCAGGAACCCACTTCCCACTCCTCAGTTGCTCACCAGCGCGGGGGGGTGGGGAGGGGTGGGGGTGTCCAGGTAGTCCCCGGCCTGGATTGCGGGTACCGCCTCAAATGCTTTCCAGCTTGGGGCGGTCTTCTGCAGTCCAGCTGCCCCTCCCCTTTACGGGGTGGGCAGTGATATGCTCACGTGGCCCTGGCATGGAACGTGGCTTGGAGTCAGGGTGGGAATGCCTGCCTGGTGATCAGGCAATCAGCTAATGCCCTTCTTTGAATCAGCCTCCGCACGATGAACTGACCTTCTTTACAGTTCTCACATTTTCCCCTCTAACTAACCTGCACGGGCAATTATCTTTTCCAGAGCAGACATTAAAAAACTTGTGTGAACAACTAAGTGCAGAGATGTAGTGTACTGCCTAAGAGGCCGAGCTACGAATCAGGAAGTTCCCCATTTGAATCTAGTCTCTGCCATGCACACTAGGTGGCCCTAGAGAAGTCACTTTCTTTTCATCTCAGATGGAGCATAACAGTGTCCCTTACCTTTTCCACTATCAAGTCATAGAGAAGTGTCACAATGCGGATATGCAACGTCTCCATTCCTTTCTCTGTACAGAGATTTCTAAGCACTTGAAGGCCTCCGAGCTTGAGGAAATGTTGCTGGGCATAGGGAAAGTGCCGCAGCATTGATGACAAAGCGAAGAGAGCCTGGGAACAGACAAAAACAGGGAGCTGTGAAGTTCATGACCGCCCTGGTCTGTCAACACCTTCTTGTGTACCATCTTCGGCCCATACCCCAATACCTCACCCTTAACCAATAAAGCTAATTATAATTCCAATAAATATATTGTCACCATCTTTTTGTTTGGAGAGATTCTTCACTGTATCAGGATTCATGGAATCAAGTGCCTAAAAACCCCAAAGGCTAACACAGCTCAATTTCCCGCTATAGAGAAGGGCACCTTATCCTGACTGCAATTGTTTGGGACTTTCAAGGCGGAGGGAGATGGGTTGTCATTGTCCAGCACATTATGGCACACAAGTAGAAAACCAGTTCCCAAAAAAAGACAAAAAAATGAAAAACATCATGTAAAATATGGCTGCTATTTTGAGGGTCTCCTCATTTGCTTGGAATAGTGTACAGTTGTACAATGCATCTTTTTGCTCCTATGCCCTGGAAACGAAAGCCCACAAATAATACTTGCAATTCCCCAACATACTTTTTTCTTCCTTTTCATCCACGAGAAGCAGAAAAGGGTACTTTTAATTGCACTATAAGTTATGGCCATCTTCCACCTATTCCCCCCTCTACTTTAAAAGCAAAGACCTATGGTTATTTCAGAATTACAGGTATTATTTTTAGACTGGGGAAATTAGAGGGAGGTCTTTCCACACCATGAAGGGAGGAGGGAGAAGGTTGCCACTGATCAGTCACTTCCCTTAATTAACTCTCAATCAGGGAGAAAAGCCCAACATTGATTGGTCATGCCTTGCTGCGAAACAAACAGCATGGTTTACATCTCATTCTTTGGAAGATGGCAACTTCCACAGGCATAGTTTCATGTCTATTGAAAATATTTCTTTACCCAGCGTGTAATTGGTTTGTGGAACTCCTTGCCACAGGAGGTGGTGATGGCACCTGGCCTGGATGCCTTTAAAAGGGGATTGGACAGATTTATGGAGGAAAAG
Source organism: Plestiodon gilberti rubricaudatus (assembly GCA_026170595.1). NCBI lineage: Eukaryota > Metazoa > Chordata > Lepidosauria > Squamata > Scincidae > Plestiodon > Plestiodon gilberti. Next base: position 128,780,642 of record JANXHW010000001.1, on the reverse strand, counting down.
TCCATCACAGCTTACGGGCCATGATGGGGATAAGCAACCTCCTGGTTGTAGGAGTAGGTTTTCTTTGTGCCAGGTGCAAGGGAGTGGCGACAGGATACAAGTATCTTGTTGGCTGTGTACTCCCAGAGGCATCTGGTGGGGCCACTGTGTGATACAGGAAGCTGGACTAGATGGGCCTTTGGCTTGATCCAGCAGGGCTCTTCTTCTTATGTTCTTATGTCTTGCCCACAATGAAAATCAAGTCTTGTTATCGATATTTTATTCCCAAGAACTAAGTGGGTGAAAGATGCTAGGGAGAAGCAGCCAACGGCATCTCTGCATGTTCACCGTTGTTAGGTACACAGTGGACACGCTAGAAACTCACATGTGCAGCAGCCCTTAGAGGCAGCTCTAACTGAACTCTCAGTGTGCCCAACTCCCCAAGGAAGATGTACCCTTTTCTCATGAGAGTGACTTATGGCTGAACACCTGCAAGCAAACACTGCAAATGTGGGAAGCAGCGCCCTGTCACCGTACATTTTTTCACTGTTCCCCAGTTAAACTATAGCCACCAATTATCTCCGAGGCTTAGGGAAACATCCTATAAGGCTCTCTTGACAAACCATTATTAAGATGTAATTTCAGGGTGACATTTTCAGTGGAAATCGCATTACAACCCAAGAACTGCAGGCGGATTCTGCATGCGCTTTCCATTAAAACTCTAAAGACCGGCAATGGACCCCAGTGATTAGATTCCATAAATCACAACTCCTGAGTTGTCTAAATCCTCACAACAAGTTGAACTGATTCCTTTTGTACAGCGGGGGGGGGGGGGGGAGAAGAGATAAGACATCTTCCCTGTGCTCTTCCTGGACAGATCAGAGTAGACACCAATTTTTCCCCCTCGAGTTCAGTTTGTTACTCTCTGGGTGGATGCTTCAGCTTCATTATCTAGAGCAGCGGTCGCCAACTATTTGGACCTCACGGACCACTAAACGCACAATTTTGAGTCCCGCGGACCACTAAACCTCCATGGATTTCTGAGGGGGCCCTGCCCTGCCTCCCCCATGCACAGGCGCACGTGACCCCCTCCCCCAGGCTCTTGCTTAAAGAAAAGTAGGCTTCGTTTGTTCCTTAAAACAAACGGACAAGCAGCCTCCATTACAGGCAAGTAGATCGAGACTAAGTCCTAGAGAGGCTCTGCAAGGTTTCTGTTAAGCTTGCAGAGCCTCTCTAGGGCTTAGTCTCGTTCTATTTGTCTGCAATAAGCAGCCACTTCTCCCGTTTGTTTAAGGAAGAAACGAAACTTGGTGGAAAAAAAAGTAAATGCCTTGGGGAGGGGGGTCAGATCACCATGGACCACCACAATTTTCTCACGGACCATCAGTGGTCCACAGACCACCGGTTGGCGACCACTGACCTAGACTATAGCAAAAGTGTGCTATGATGCTTCCACTGCATCGCAAACGGATGGAAAATAAATCTCAATCATATTCTCACAGTACCAGAATTCCAACGGGCCGCGCGTAAACATCTCTCTCCTTGTTAAGTGCTAATGCAATGTGCATCCCAGCTAGCGCTAATCCAATCTTCCTTTTAGTCAGAGACAGGCTAGAAAGAAACACTGTAGAGCGACTTCAGCTCCCTAGACTGCCAGTTCCTCACTTGATCTGCTTCCTGATAAAAGAGCACAGCTCATCCCAGGCTACGCACAGATTAGCACTCCACACTCTAGTTCTTTGCTTTAGCTTGAGAGTTTATGCCTTACTGAAGACTCTACAAATCTTCCCCCAGTTTGTCAGATGCCCAGCCATGTCACATTCCTTCCAATTTCATTGTCAGGGACTCTCTTATACAATTCTTTAAAAAGCAGTTTTGGTACAAAGACATACATTAACTGTTGTTTTACGGTAGCCGCCCTCTGTACTGTCTTCAAGTTCAAGGCAAGCCTGCTGCATGGTAGGAGTGCAGGGATCTTAGCTACTTCTTAACCTGCCCTCATAATTTCTTTATGGGAACAAACAACAGGGCAAATATGTATTATGTATTACATGCAAGTTTTCATGGCTTGTTATTATACTCAAAGACACAATATTTATGGGATTTCCAGCCATGTAATTTCAGCTCTTAGAATGAAGAAATAAAGATTAATCTTACGCTTGTCAGTTGAAATTCCTCAGTCCTACTGCGATGCAAGGCAATGCAGAGCGGGCAAACGGATTATCCAAAGCTGACAGAACGATAGAAAGTCTTGAATTCTTCCCGCTTGACGTTTCTCCCCAGTCAGTTGGGGTTTCTTCAGAAGCAAAAGAGACTCAGCCACAGGCTGAAAGATGTCCATTATTTCTTCATTCTAAGAGCTGAAATTACATGGCTGGAAATCCCATAAATATTGTGTCTTTGAGTATTATGTATTACATTTATATTCTGCCCTTCTCCCAAGCAGTTCAGGTTGAGTATATCACCCCACCCCCACTCCCTACGGTATTATCTTCCCTGCAACCCTGTGAGGTAGGTCAGACTGAGAGATATGTGACTGGCCCAAGCTCAACCCATGAGTTTGATGGCTGAGGGGGTATCCGATACTGCAGTTTAGGAAACACTAGGTCAGCAGTGTGCAGTTGTGACCAAATATATTGCAGAAAAGACCCTCCACAGCCATTCACTAAAACGTAGTCAGTAAAATCAAAGGAGAGATCAGAGAGAATTCCAGCTCTCTTCCCCCCCCCCCCCCCCAATGTCTGAACACTGCTAACTAGCTTAGGCAGAAGTGGACATTACCTCAAGAATTCCCAAGTAATTTGGGCAGACTGACAGAGGCCAATTCTCCCCTTCTTCACCATCCTTCACGCCCTCAAGAGCCAGGATGGTGTAGTGGTTTGGGAGTCGGACTTAGACCTGGAAGATCCAGGTTCAAATCCCCGCTCAGCCACGAAGCTTCCTGGGTGACCTTGGGCCAGTCACTATCTCTCAGCCCCACCTACCTCACAGGGTTGTTGTGAGGACAAAAGGAGGGGAGGAAATATGTACACCACTCTGAGCTCCTTGGAGGAAGGATGGTATAAAAATGTGAAAAATAAAATAAATAAATAAGAGCACAGGCAACACACTCGGTAAGAGTGACAGTACACTTGGGGCCAAGCTAAATGTTACATTAAGATCAGGATCACGCTGCAGAATATGAGGAAGGACGCCAAAGGCAGCTTCCCTCCCAAGGCAAATAGCAGGCATTATTTTTAGGACGAGGCCCCTGATCCCAATTCCACCCCCCACCTCCCTGCAGCTGCTAACTTCCAAGCACACAGGCGCAGGGTCAAATTATGTGTTTAACGTTAACTTTTGGCTTTTAGTGCAGTTCCAAGAACACGTAGCAAATGTTTTCTGTAAGTGCAGCTTTCTATAAAGGGTCTAGAATCAGTAAAGGATTCTCTCTCAGGAAACATTTTACTCTTATATGAAGTCATCCATCAGTTTCTTGCTCTCTTTTTTTCCTCTGGTGTACATACCCAGAGAATCTCTCGGATTTTATCACAGCTAAAGGGTAATATATTCCAGGGCACCTTTGTTAAAACACTGGCAGCAGCACAGCCCCGATGACATGAAAGCAAAGTGCATGATAAATACATACAAGGAGCTACCTATTTACCCACTGTTGCTGAGGGTCACCGAATTCAATACTGAAGATTGCGTTTAGGCTCTGAACATTCACAGCCAACTACAACAACTAACTGTGCATGCTAAGATAAGGGTAACTGGATCTCACGCATCAGGGAGTAAACTGATCACTGAAGAGCCAGTGAAGAACCAACCCCCTAGTCCAGTCAGTTCTGAACATTTCGCTAGGGGCATTATCAAGGCTTCGTCCCTTATGAAAACATCAGATATTGGTCACTGCTGGAGGCAGATTACTGAACTGCATGAAGCAATTATCTCTTTTCCCTGAATGTCTGCACCGATGTTTGTTAGCCTCCGATATTCAGGCTTGCCCATGGGATTGGTTAGTTTTCCTTCCTGACAATCAGGACTGCACAGGGCAATCTGCCCTCCAGTTCTGCAAAGCATGCTATGCGAGCTCCATTTCCCCTTTTTAAAAGGCCTCGGTGCTCTGATGCGCTCGCAAAATCCCAGGCCAGCAAACGGCAATGCGCCCCGGCGAAGAGACAGCTGACAGACAACTGCACTTCATTATTATTCCAGGACAGCAGCCATGCTCATCTTTAGCAGCAAGACAACCAACAGTGCTGTGGCTAAAGACTTCACGGTTTTATTACTATTTGAGCAAGAGCCCAATTTGTTAGATATACAAGAACAAGGGAAGGTGAAATGCACTGTACGCATCTCATACTCCAGCAGGAAGGGGGGGGAAGCTGGGTTTGGGAGAGAGCGAGAATGGTATACATGTGTGCCACCTTCTCTTTTTGTTGTACATCGAACTAAATGGACTCTTGCTGGTGAAAACTCAAAACAGCAATTAAGCTGTTAGTCTGGTTTGGAAATGTATAAGCTGCATTCTCTGCTGCTGTCAAACAGCACTCAAAGGCACGAGCAAATTAAAAAGAAGAAACAATCCAAAACAATCTAGAATACGTGGAACCTTAAGGCAGCCGGATTAGCTAACTAAAAGAAGCAGAGCTGTTTAAAATGCATCCAGTTGTCCAGCAGGACAGGATGCAGCAAGAGGGTCAAAAGAACCCTACTTGGGAGAGTGTCCCATCATATGAACACCACCACTGAGAAAGCTGGTTCCTTCTGTGCCTTCACTAGCTTCACCTCCATAAGGGCAAGGCTGCAGAGCTGAGTTACCCCCATGGAGCGAGCTACAGGACTGGGGAAGTACATATGGTAGGAAATCTCCCTTCCTTCCCCCCCACCCCACCCAAAGTTTGCTGGCACTAGACCTTTGAGTGCTTTAAAGTAACAGTTAACACCAGCAAGCAGATGGCTACCCAAGAGGGAGTAGCCATCTGCTTGAGGGACATACACCCCTGTCAGAAAGTGGGCCACAGTTTCTGCATGAACTGCCACTTCCAATCCATCTCCAAAGGCAGCTCCACAAAGAGTATATTCAACTATCAAATTGGGAATTACTAAAGCACGTTGGAACCCACGGCCTTATCCAAGAAAAGCGGCCGCAGCTGGATCATCCATCTAAACTGCTAAAGGTGCTCTTGCCCACTGCTACCCCCGTGGGAACCCAAGAAGAGCAACATGGGCTGTGAACCCCGTCCCTAAGGGATCTCCATCAAGGACAGGCAAAACGACTGCCACCCCAGTTCTAGGTTGGTTTATCACCTCCTTTGCCTTGGGGGGGGGGGGTGAGGCTTCAATTTGGTGGTTCTCACCTTGCCAACAACTGCATCAAGGGATTCACACAGGAACAGACCCAGTGCTCCCTGGATTTGATGAAAATGAAAGATTGTCAAGCATACTGACAATACTGCAGTGGCGGTGCTGGAGGGGGTGCGGCACGCACCGTAAGTGGAGCAAGGTGCTGCATCGCGCCTTGCAAACTGGTGTAATGCGGCCCCTCCCACTCGCCCCTGGAGCCATTCCGGTTGCCTTCACCGTCGGAATAGCTCTGGGGGGAAGTGGGAGGGCCGCATTACACCGGTTTGCAAGGCACGATGCAGCGCCTTGAACCACTTATGGTGCCGCACCCCCTCCAGCAATGCCACTGCAATACTGATCTCTCTTGGTGGCCATATGTGGATGCTGAACAGCACTGGAGACATACAGAACCTTCTGGTTCCCCACTGATGAAGTCTCTTGGGGTACAGCAACAGTCAACCAAAGCTATCCTCTGACACAGACCCATAAGAACAGTAGAAGCACTACTGCAAAGCAGCACCCCCAATTCTCAACCATTTGAAGCAACCCAGAGGAACTTTTTGGTCTACATTTCAAAATAAAATGCTGCTGAGAGGTCCAGAAGAATGAGCAGGGTTACACTTTCCTGGTTTAAACTCAAGATGAAGCTCATCAATCAGGGCGATAAAGCATTTTCAATTCTGAACCTGAAGCACTTTGAACACTTGAAATGTCCTAAAGTATTAATATCATTTGCACACAGCGACCAAAGTACACTAAAAGGACAAATTCAATTAGCAATACAAGACTAAGGATAATTGGAACACACACTCCAAGTCTGTAGCACTAATCTATATGAAGAGAGGCAGACGTGTCTGGGGGAGGAGCAGCTCATCTGCATATCTTCCAGCAGGCTCTGTTGAAGCAGCGGACCCCAGAGAGAAACAGCTCACTGTGAGCAAGATGTCGCTGGGGCTTCTAGCCACCCCCAACACCTCCAATCCCAAGGAAGTCACCTATTGGTGGGAGTTGTTGGTTCCACAAAGATCTGGGGGGGGGGGTGAATCAGAAGGCTGTAGGATGGAAAGGGAGGCTGCTAAAGTGATATCATGCAATCTGCATGCTATGTTTGTTTTCTTGCCTGTGGTATTGAGGCAATACCACACATGTACCAAATGCAAGCTGGTTGCCCTATTGCAGTGGTTCCCAAACTGGGAGGCGTGGCTCTCAGGGGAGCTGCGGAAACCAGCCAGGGAATCCTCTCGGAAAGCAGTACAATGCCAATTGGCAGGCATCAGCATAATGTAATGGGGAATCGCGGCCAATGGTCAAGGGAGCCGCAGGTCAAAAATGTTTGGGAAACACTGCCCTATTGGAAGAGAAGGTCAGAGGGCTGCAGGAACAAGTTTCCACCCTTCGTCACATTAGAAAAGATGAGGTATTCCTGGGTACAATGCAGGAAGAACTTTGCCAGATGCTACAAAAAGAGAGAAGACCTGTGCAGGGGAGGAATCTACATGAAAGTGAGTGACTGTCAGGAACAGGAAAACCAGACATTCCTGTGCAGACTCTTGAATCAAAGCAGAAAATGTGAAGCAGTTTTTGCAAAGCACCACCCTCAACTGCTGCAACTCGTACTTTGCATCCACCTTCTCCAAATGAGGACTGTGTAGATGTTTATTCTGGCCCACTGACAAGGGGGATATGCATGCAGTACCAGAAGAATAGTGTAAATGGGAAGGGACAGGTCTGCAGATTAGGACTGACAGAGATCTGGTTAAAAACTACCTAACAGGCCTAAAGGAGTTCAAATCATTCCTATCTCTAGGATCTGCATCCTAGAGAGAACACTAAATGGTATAAATGAACTTGCTGATGTACTCTCAGAGCCTCTGCCAATTGTCTTTGGACAGGGAATGCCAATCCTTGAAGACAGGGAGGGTGCCGTGCCACAATGATTGACTAATGTTGTCCTGACCTTCAAAAAGAGGGGGAGGAAGGGGACCCAGGAAATTATAGACCCATAATTCTGACTTCAATACCAGGAAAGCTGTTAAAGCAAATTATAAAACAACAAGCCTGTATTGCATCTTGATATCAATGCACTGATTACTAGAAACCAACATGAATTTGTCAAAAATAACTCATCTCATCACTTTTTTTTTTAATCGGGTTACTAGCTTAGTGGATGGTGGGAATGCTGTGGATGTAATTTATCTTGATTTCAGGAAAGCATTTGACAACGTTCCCAATGACATATTGACTAGCAAGCTTGTAAAATATGGGTTCTAAGCAAAAATGTCAAAGGCACAGGTACAGAATAGATGATATCTGGCTTGGCAGTAACATGTGCCAATCTTGCAGTGGATCACAAGCTGAACATGAGACTGCAAAGAAGGCTAATGCGATTTTAAGTTGCATTAGTTTAGGACCATAGCTTCCAAGGTGCAAGAAGTAATGGTTTCACTTTACTCTGCTGCCCCAGAGAATAGAACTAGATCTAATGGGCTTAAGCTGCAAGAGGGGAGATTTCAGCTGAATATCAGAACAAGATTCTTAATGGAAACTTGCTCGCCAATGGAACTGATTATCAAGGGAAGTGAACCCACCAAGGGAAGTGGTGGGTTCTCCCTCACTGGAGGTCTTCAAACAGAGGCTCGGCAGGTACCTTTTGGAGATGCTCTAGAGAGGATTTTCCTGCTTCAAGCAGGAGGTTGGACTAGATGGCCTTGAAGAACCCTCCAACTCTATGATTCGATACAACAAATTAGGAATCCTTACACATTTGAAGGAAGAGAACCACCCACAATAATTGTTCAAGCCCTGCAATACACAGTCAGCGTTTGGTCCCATGGAATAACACCAGAACTCTCCATAATAAGACAGAATGGTGAGCAGAGGTGGCGTTGCAGGTCAGGAAGTGGCCAAGGACCTACGAAGACTCAAATGGCACTAAAGAGGGGAAAAGCTATGCCTATATTTGCAGGCAGAATTTGTGCACTGCTGTGGTCTCTCTGCAACCACACAATGTTTGTAAGGACAATCTGTAACCAATTTATGTAGTCCCTGCTTAAAATGTTTGTGCTCCCTTCTTCAACGAGCGCTCGATTCAGCTGGCCACCCTCTATCACCGCTTCTGCATCTGGGTGGAGCAGCTCAAGGTCTGAGCACTTACTCTTTATGGAATTTGAAAAAAAGTCCCCCGTTTTCCCAATTCACAGAGAAGCTAACTGCACATTGCATGTAAACGAGTCCCAATACTATTTGTTTTCTCTTTAAAGAAAAGCAGCCTTCAAAGGGGAACTTGAAGCAGAAAATGGGGGGGGGGGGGAAGAGGGTGCCTTTGTTTTTCTGTGTTGTGCAATGCTACTTCTGCACTTCCAATAGGTCTGGGTATAAAGTTAAATATATCATCAAATGTCAGAGTGCACAAGGAAGATTAGAACTGGGGAGATAAATCAGCTGCAAGGTAAATGGATGCAACTCTTCTTATTTCAGGGGCAAATCTGACCCAGTGTATTGAGCCAATCTGTGTGCGTAGCTATAACTATGATATACCCACAGAGTTATGAAGGTCTAAAACACACACACTAATGCAGTACATGTGTTGCACCTGGAAGACAGTCAAACACAAACTGCTGCCTCCTTACCTTTTTCTTCACGGGTAACGACTGATCTGTAGCCAAAATAACCAGCAGTTTTTGCAAGGCACCACCCTCAATTGCTGCAACCTGCACTCTGGGGTTGCTGAAAAAGAGAAAAGAAATAAATTCACCGGAGATCAGTGTCCTGTCCTTTCAACTCGGCTGCAATTTGGCTTCGATAAGAAACAATTGCAGGCAAGTTATTTCTAACAAGAGAGCTCAAGCTCTGAAAACAAGCATGAACCTCTTATACTGTATATCCTACTGCTAAAGCACAGCCACTTTGACTGTGCCTCAGGAGTCGCCACCTGCTGGTGAAAGTTGACAATGTAAAAATTGTAGGTAATCCTGCTGATGTACAGTACTGTATTCTAAAATAAAATCCAAAAGTCAAGGAAGGCAGGGCAATATCTTTGTTAGAACCAACTCAAATATATCACAATGTAGTGAGCAAGGTTTTGGCATCTCCAGAACTAGGCTTCATTAGGGTGGATGTTGAACAGAGTAAAGCAAAACAAGGGGGGGGGGGAATTGGGGCACAACAGGAAAACCCCAAGGACTGACATTTCCAACAATGTAAGGAACTCTAATTCATTTCTTATGGTGTGCACATGCACCCAAAACAACATGCTTAAGTGAAAATACAAAACTTGAGAACCGTCATGTGCTCTCTTTATTATTATACAGAGATCATCTTGCCTTCACAAGATTTCAGCTGTGAGTTTTAGTAATCCTAGCATTACAATGCAAGACATTCCAACTTTTAATTTTTGGTCAATATGGCAAAAGATCACAGATGCTTCTGGCAGACAGCTACCCCCTGTCATAAGTCATAAGGAGAGGCATGTTACTCCTATCACCGAAACTAGCACATGAAATTAGGGGCACATCTGGTCTGAACTGAAATTCAAGACTACAAGTTCTGAGCAGCTGAGCTTACAGTGTGACCATCTAGGATTTTATGACAAGTTGTGTGTAGAGTAACACAAACTGTTCCCCACCCCACCCCACCCCCATGGCATCAAGGCTTTGCTAACCTGCTTTATCTAGGAGCAGAATAGGAGACACCACATTCCTATCACAATTGCTGTTGCAGAAGCTGAGTCCCATGAGAGCCTTTTCTAGCAAAAACTGGTATCAACAGGTTCCCTTACTCATCCAGGATACAGTGGGCCCGCGTTATACGCAGACTCGATATTTGCGGATTTCACCATCCGCCGATGGCCACGAATACCGAGTCTGCATTTAAACTAAGTTAAAACAAGGGAAGAAAGTGTTTTTAACTTTGCGTGGGAAACCGTCCTATCTACAGCACTGTAGGGCAGTCTCTGAAGCTCCCCGCAGGACTTCCGGGTCATGCCAAGACCCGCAACCCCCTCCCTTGGCCCCTCGCACAATGCATTCTGGGGTCATGTGCCTTGGTGCGACCCAGAAGTAGTCGCAGGGAGCTCCACAGATTGCCCCTACAGCGCTGCAGACGGCATGGTTTGCCATGCAAAGAACATGCTCCCCCCCCCCCCCAATTTTTTAAAAACATTTTTACATACTGGTAGCTTAAATGCGGACTCCACCACCCACGGTTCTGAGTTATCCGTGGGAGATCCAGAACGGATCCCCCACAGATAACGAAGGTCTACCTGTACTTTACCAAGCCAGATTAATTGTGTGAATCACTTCTACCTCCAGCTAGCTCTTGATCATCCTAGAAGGGCCAGCAGCCAGTGATCTTTTTTCTGGTGACCTACCTACCTTCGCTTCCAGTATCTTTTGTTTTGTCAGACTAGTTCTCCCTTGAACTAAACTGCAACTTTCTGAAGTGGCTAACCAGTGAATTCTGGAACTGCTGTATAGTAAAGCTTTATATTGAAAGTAGCTAAGTAGACAGAATCGCAGCTTCCTTTGTGTTCATGGGGCAGCCTTCCTCTTTTTCAGAAAGCTAGGATATAAAGACATTGCAGCTTTGGGCTTGCAGTAAGGTGTAGCAGACATTCCCAATTCTTTTCAGTGAGAGAGGTTTTGGTGGAGAAAGGCGCGCGCACACACACACACACACACACACACACACACACACACACACACACACACACACACACACACACAGCAAGAAGAAAACATGCCCTTTAACTTAGCTAGCAGAGCCAACTACCACATGAGTTTTTATACTGCAGTGTAATAAACATTTCAAGACTTGCAAGTGACAGATGGATATTGAACAACTTCAGTAGAACCAGTGATGCAACAGGAAGTGCAATATGACTAACATAATTTCAACCAACAGAAATAAAATGTAGTACATAAAGGGGTATGAATTTTCGTTTATAGCTCTTAAGTGTCTCAGAGTCCCTTAACGAAACATCTTCCCTTCACAACAGGTGCTCTTTCTAAGGAGGGTCTCTCACAGTGCTTTCTCCCTTGAGTTTCATTGACACAGCTTATTCCATTAATCTGCTCGCTTTATGTCACAGCTGTTAATATTTTTTTTTAATTCAAGCTCATTTCCCACTTCTCCCTTGCTCTTCTGTTTCTGTTAACATGACAACTTATTCAAATACATTAGCCACCACCACTGCATAATCTTCTTCTGGGATCAGGTCTTTCAGCTCATAGGGAATAGAGCTTTCCTCTCCAGATGCAAGGCATAAGAATTCAGATGCAATTTCCCTTGAGGATTACAAATCAACAGAATCCTCTGTAGCTCAGCTGGCACTATATTACAAATCTTAATTATAACATCACCTATCTTACAGGGAGCTCAAGGTACCATTCAGAGGGTTCTCAGACAAACTCCAATCCAGGAACTAACCAGACCCAGATCTACTTAGCCTTCGCAAGACAGATGAATAGTGTGCCTTTAATACAAGACTATCCAAATTTGAAAGATCCAGGACTCTGCCAAAGCAGTAGCTGCCCTTTTGACTGAAGAATTCAATTCCTGTGTGAACTGGGACAACATTACACATTATGTCATGCATTGATTAGGCTCTTGGCAATTACAAATAGACACCAGACATGTATCTTTTCCTTATTTTCTCTGATCATGAAGACTGAGGAACAGACTAGGACAACAAGGATAATATCCACCATCCTGATGGCTCAAAATTACACAGCTGGGCACACTGGCAGTGTTTCTGAACTGCAATGCCACCATTTTCAATAGAACATACTGCCATTTGCCAAACGGGGGTCTACTTTTTATCCAGCTATCCAGATGTGCCTGCCCTGGGTCTCACTGGTAGCGTGTCCTTCACTGCAAAGAAGAAAGCTTGTCTTCCTGATTTTGCAGTTGCTCCACGTTGCAGGATTTTGCATGGTTCGACCACAATACACACTGGCCATCTTGAAAATGTGGCTGAGCCCAGATTGCTTCATGGAGTCCCCCAGGAATGAGGCTGTCTGCTGGTGGCAGAATGTACTCCTTTCCTAAACTATAAGATGGAGTCTCTAACCCAGGGCCCATGAGAGGGGGGTAAAGGGGGTAAATTGTACCCAGTCCCAGGGTCAAAAAGGGGGTCCAGGAGCCAAAGGAGGGACCCCAGAAATTTCCTGGGATCTCAGCTGGCCTCATAGAGAGTGAAAGACAGAGGCCGGGCCAACCGGGAGGCCAGGTCTACCAGGCGGCAGGTAGACCTGGGTGCCATATTGGGAAGCCTGGTAGACCTGCGCTCTGGAGAATTTTCCGGCCATCGCTGCCCTCCCCCTGCCTCATTTTGCCCCCCCCTTTGAGAAGGGGCCCAAAAGAAACTTTGTACCCCCTGATAAGATTCCTCTCAGAGGCCCTGCTCTAACCCCTTCTCCGGATGGGTCCCAGGAAGTCAGAGGCAAGGTTCTGGTGGAGCTCCCAGGAACCACAAACACTGCTATAGTAAATCACAGCTCAGCTAAGCTTTTTAAAAAGTACCAGAACAGATCCAAGGACTGCCAAGACGGTATCCCTCAGGTGAGAACCAGAGGGTGTCTAAGAAGGGCACAGCCCTGGCTTTGAGCCGTGCACTCTTGACATCACCAAGTGGCGCCTAGCAGTGCCTTCTGTCATCTCAGGCAAGGGCTTTCTGGGGAACCAGGGATTTTGGGTGGCTGACAAGTTGACAGGCAACAAGCTGCAGGCTGGAGGAGGCTCAAGTTTCTGGCATCCGAGGCAGAGCCAGGTGCTTTTCTCTCTCTCTCTCAATCTATACAAAAACTTTCTCTTTCTCACGGCAGTCCACGGCTGTTCTCCCTCAGAGGTATCTGGGCGTTCAAGGACTGGGCTGTGACCAAGGAAGAGATGTTGGCACAGGGACCATTTAAATATGCAGTCTTCCCCCGACACACTGAAGTGGTGCAACCCCTTTCCTGAACGTGTAAACAGCAGCCGTAGTCCAGCATCATTCCAAAGCAGAATTAAGTTTTCTTGGCATTGTAGTTGGTTTTTAGTGCCCAGGATGAACATGGGATGGGTTTTTAACAATGGGTTTTGCATTTTTCACAGATTACATTTGCCAAGCCATGGGCACTGGGTGAATCAAAGGAACAACATCACGTTTGAATGCAAGAGTTATTTATTTATTTATTTACATTATTTTTACTCCGCCTTTCTCCCCGAAGGGACCCAAGGCGGTTACAAATGGGATCTATTATTTAATACTGGAGTAGGAAAACCTGAATAACTGAATACTGACAGAAAACCTCTAGCGTAAACGATTAAACTGGAAATACATGGAGGGTTGCAGGTGGAAGCTCCTGTGCCAAATCCAAGCCACTGGGAGCCACCACCAGGCCCACCAGTTGCCAACTGGTTTACCCTTCTCAGCCTCTTTGATCAGACAACTCTCTCCCACTTAAGACTTCACTGTTCCACTAGCATCATTCTCCACTACTACCTGCTTTCCAGCACAATCCTATGCATGTCTACTCAGAAGTAAGCCGTGTTGATTTCAATGGGATTTACTCCCAGGTAAGTGTGTATAGGATTGCAGCCTTCATCTGTGCCCTGCCAAGCAGCAATTCCACCACTATAACTCGCATCCACATGCAACTAGGGCACACAACCTACTTTGCCATTCATCGCAGCCTTCCTTCCCGATTTCAGCATATATCTGGAGGATGACATTCTTTCCTGGAACTCTCTGCCCTTTGACAGCCTCTGCATTTATTCCTACAGAGACTAACGTGCATTTTATACGTTAAAACTGCTCACATTTTTCAGCCTCTGAATCATTTTATGAACGGGATCATAGCAATTGTAATTGATCATACCCTTTAAAAAAAAAAAAAAAGACATAATGGAGCATGGTTGGATGACCAGCTTGGCTCAGCATGGATTCTACCCCTCTTCTTCCCACCCCGGCCAGGAGTGAGGCAACTGGCTTGCAGAGTGGTTCCTGTTCTCTGCAAACCATTACTGTCTTCTGTTTTGAGGGATGCCTTCAGCAACTGTTCCCATGGTTTTTACAACTCGGTGCTTTCATGAAGGGGAGGCTGTGAATGCAGGGCTGTTTCTAACAGCTGTTATTGACGTGGTGGCAGCAGTTACGAATAATGGCCAAATTGCTTATGTAAGCCAATTAGTCCCCACTATTTTTTTTTATTTGATCCCAATCACCTTCTCTTCTGTGCCAGATTAAAGTATACAGTAGAAGCTACGTAAATATGCACGGAAATAATAAACCTTCCCTAAATGCCAAGCATTTCTCTAAACTGCATATATAATTAGAAGTCACCCTTTATGGGAAATCCTCACTTTTTAGATAGTCAGTCACAGAAGGTCATAAAAGAGCAGAGCACTAAGCTGATGAATACCAGTTGGGTGCAGTAAGTGGTTTTCTATGACATCTGTGTGACAATTTCCATTTTTTTAAAATAATATATGCTGAAAAAGGCCCCAAACAAAAGCCAAGGGAATCATGACTTTATTTCAGCAACAAATGGTAGGAAGCAAAAAAAAAAAAAAAAAGGATACACAAACACACACTTGCTTCCGACTGTCCGTGTTCTCTTCGTTATTATTAACCCCTTTAATATTATTAAATTTATTTATTTAACCCTTTATTAATCCCTGCTAACTGGGCAAAGAGGCACGTTATAGACTGGTGTCCTCTTATGTTTAGGAGGGGGAGAACGACTGTCCCTCTTCACCCTGGCATGGCCTCTTTTTCAGCGACTGTTGCTGGAGTTCTTTTGCACCTCCTTTCAGGCTGAGAGCCCTTTGGGGATGGAGAACCAATTTATTTTGCTATGTAAACCGCTCTGTGAACTATTCTTGCTGAAAAGCAGTATACAAATATTCGTAATACTAAAATTATGGGATTACTGGCAGCCAACTAGATGCCTCCAGGGGGGCTACTACTGGCATCCAAGGGCAAAAAATGTCTGTTTCTTTTAAATAAAAGTGGTGGGATGAGAAAGGTTGGTATGGATTTTCCTAGGACAGGAGATCTCAACCAGTGGTACTAGTACCACCAGTGGTACTTCAGTTGACTGCTGGTGGTACTCGCACCCACTTGCCACTCAGACCACTGGCCACCAGAACCCCGCTCTGACAAAGCGCTTTTGGCAGCGCGCTTTCACTCCCGAGAGGCTCCTACCATTGGCTGAGCTTTTCGGGAACGCTGAGAAGGGCTCTCCCATCCTTCCAGAACCTCCTACTTGCGTTTTCTGGCCTCTGAAAACCCGAAAACCAGGGAGTAACTGGCAACAATGTTAGGCTTACCAGATCGCTGACCGGGACGGAGTGTTCGCCCCTTAAGGGGGCGGGGCGTGGGGGGCCATAACGCGTCACGTTATGGCCCCCCACACCCCGCCCCCTTAAGGGGCGAACGCTCCGTCCCGGTCAGCGATCTGGTAAGCCTAAACAATGTTATCATCAGTCACTTCCGGTGGTACGCAGCAGGAAAGTGGCGCCAGAGGTGGTACTCGGCCAGGAAGGGGGTGAGAACCCCTGTCCTAGGAGAACCACCAGCTACTGTCCCCAATCACCTCAGTCAGAAGTTGCGGTCTATCGGAGCAGGCAATGTGGGTCACTCCCTCTCTCAACATCTATCTTCTTGGTACTGGGTAGACACAATATGTAGGCGGGACAAGAAAGAGGGACAAAAGCAAGGACAGCAGTCCCTGAGGATGTATCAGCATCGCAACATGATTGCAGATAGCATTCTTGTGAGTGGTGCGGGGGTCCAGGAACAAGTCAGACATTTCTATTTTTTGGAATGCCAATGCTCTGAATCTAAATCGAACAATTCTGAAACGCCTGTAAGAGTAACAGCATAACAATTTAACACATGACAAATATTTGTGAGATGGCTAAGTGACTAGGTGTGATATTAATAACTAAGAAAAGCAATTATTGTGTTTTAGTTTAGAGAGAGCAAAAATTCTTACTCCCACATATATGATGAGTCAAAGTAATGTTCTTTTATTTTCCTGCAAACATGTGAAAGAACTAGGAAGATAAAAGAGGTGGCATTTCTTCATGATATCTCCCCAACAAAAAGATTAACAGCGCAATCTCAACCAACTTTCCTGTGTCGGTGTAGTCATACCAATAGGGTGCACTTTGCATTTTGCAGTGCAGGGGCAGTCATAGAGGCCTCTTCAAGCTGAGGAAACATTTGTTCCCTTACCTTGGGCTGCATTTCAGTTGCACCGGCGCTGGAAAGTTGGTTAGGATTGCGCTGTTACTCTACTCCAAGATGCAAACTAACATTATGATGGTCAGCAGACCTTAAACTGTGGATGTTAATTCCCAAGATGAAAAATACTTCAACTGGTACCTGGCAACCAGTGAAATAATAAGTACAGTCTGGTCAGAGATGGGTTCATAGCTCAGTAGTAGAGCACATATTTAGCCTGCAGAAGGTCCACGTTCAATCCCTGGTTTTTCCAGCTAAGCATCTCAGGTAACAAAGTTGGGGAAGATGTCTGCCTGAGGCCTTGGAGAACCTCTGCCTGTGAAAATAGCCCAATCCTAACTAACCCCCCCCCCCCGTGCCACACTACCAGAGTGTCATGCTACATCCGGCGGAGGGGGGGCAGCAGTCCTGGAGGTCTCCGAGTAACGGCACATTTATTCCCTTACCTGGAGGTAAGCCTCTGCTGCCCAAATGGGTCTACCTGGACCTGCACCAGCTCTTTTGCTGGCACAAGTCCAAGTGGACCCAGGAAGGTGAATCAAGACTGGGAAGGGGTATAGGATATCAGTGTCGCTGCTACTGCCACCAATGCCACCCCTTCCCGGCCTCAATTGGCCCCTTCCCGGCCTCAATTGGCCCCAGCATGGTAAAGAGGGGAATGATCTGCACCTTGCGCAAGTGAGCGGGAAGCAGATCATTGTGGCTTGCATCGGCGGCGGGTTGGAGGGAGGTGGCAGCAGCAGCAAACTTGGGGTGAAAGACACGCTGAATTCGTACCCTTGGGACCCTTCACAATCTGCCGCTGATGCATGTTGCATCAGCTGGCCTCATAAATGGGCCAGCCCTGCCCTTGAGTCACAGTTTTTTGATTCCTTCATAACCAATGCTCATCCTGATCATATTATAAAAGGAGTTGAATTCATTTGGATGCATCTATTGTTTTTCTTTGGGTTTCCCCTTTTTGGGCTTTTAGTTAATTTCCCCACCCCCCTCTCAATTTTGACGTAGGGCTCTTTCTACCCCCTACCCCCCATTCAGAATAGCAGATATACTACATATATTTTCCCCTGTTCTTCTCCAGTAGAATTCATAGTCTACAGCCCTATTCTATTTATAGATACACAGTACAGTACATTAAAAACAATGACACCTGCAGGTCATGTCTGATATTGTAACATAAAGACTCTTTTTTTCCTCTCTCCTTTCCATTCCCACTGTTGTATCAATCTCATACCACTTATTCTGGACTTTTCTTTTTGGTGACCTCTAACAACTTGTGTCAATTTTTGGCAGATGTGCTACTTCCATTGGTTATACCCAGCAGGCATGTACGTTCATCTAGTACATGTGTGAAGTGCACCATATGTGTGGGGTATCCATAGTAACAGCCACTCACTACTAGAAGTATGATGATCCCTGATCAGCTATCAAGATAATCATGAACACATGATTAGAGTCCCCAGTCTGGCTGCTGCATAGAATTTGGGAAGATAAATGGTACAATGCAAGTCGATACCTACTGCCTGTAGCCCATCCCAGGTATGGAACCAGTTTGGATGCTCAAAGCCTCTTCTAAGTTTGCAAGGTGCCCCAACTTGCTCACCCTCTATGTCAATGCCTTCATACAATGCAGAAACATGATACATCAGTTGCAACAAAAACAGATCAAACCTTTTATCTCCTATAAAACGATTGCTATGAAGCTGGTAAAAAAACACAAGACGAGATACAGGAGCCCAATCAGGCAGCCTGTTATAAACCCACACATCCCTTCTTGGTTTCAACAAACACCGTCTAGTTTGGATGTATTGATGAAGGTGCAGCATGCAGGCTCAGTCGACGTTCTTCCCTACTCTGTATAGCTCAGAAATGAAATGAAAAAGAACAACCTCTCCGGTATGTTGCATCCTTCCTAGCCAATTCTGTCTTGAAACATTTTTCAGCTGCTAGCAGAAGCTGCAGATAGCCACATCACTCTCCACATTGTACAACATATGGGAATACACTGCCCCCCCTCCATTGTGGCTTTACCTCATTCTCCAGCATCAGGCCACCATGTGGGAACAGGAGCTGTCCTAGTGGGCTTTGGTAATATGCTGCCCATGGTGTTTACCCTAGTTCAGTGGTTCCCAAACTGGGAGGCACGGAACCCAGGGGAGCGGCGGAAACCAGCCAGGGGAGCCACGGAGTGCCACGGAATCCTCTCGGAAAACAGTGCAATGCCAATTGGCAGGCATCAACATGATGTCATGGGGAGCCATTGGCCAATGGTCGCCAATGGTCAAGGGAGCCGCAGGTTGAAAACGTTTGGGAAACATTGCCCTGGTTGATCAGCAGCAGTCTACCAAGAACTTCTTTCTTACAAAAGTTGTGATTTATATGCCAAAGCTTGGAAAAATGTGGATATTCAATAAGGACTCAACGGAAGAAAGAATAATCCAATTTAAATCAATTTATCATAATCTACCCTAAAGACCAGGGTATTTACCAGCCTGAGTGACAAGAAGATTCCATTAATGAGGAAGCTGACACTGCGTGTGTAAACCGTTTTCATGCAGATGGGGGCAGCTTAATATGAAGAGGCAGCACATTATACTTGTCTACTGGCTGAATTAAAATAAAGATTACATACAAGATGCTCTGTGTTATATTAAGAATTTCCACTACTGTCCCCATCAACAATGAGGTTGTCTGGTCCAAGGAAAAGGTAGCTTCCCCCCCCCCCTCATTCCCATGCCAACTTCGTAATTGTTAACCAGCAAATTGGAAAAATTACAGACTGCTATTTCTACAAATTCAAGGAGAACCACGCACCACTCACAGCAGTCAAAGAGGTTCATCTGCAAATTGTTTCCACTTATTGTGCTGTGGTTTAATCCAGACAACATCTTAAGCAGGATCCTGTACCTGAGGTTTCCCTTCCCTCCCTCCTCCCCCCCACACACATGCCAGCGCATTTTCAGGACATGTGTCTTGAGGTGACATGTAGGGCCTTGAACTATAGGGCCACACAGCCACCTTGAATCCAGCAGCACTTTGGACGAAAACCGGAAGTGGGTCTCGATCACATCGGAGCTACGATCTGAAGTGCGGGGAGGCCTGCAGAGGGTTAGGCTTTGCATATCTCATTGTTTCTCTTGGAAGGGTGGACAGACACCCACAAACGACTTCTGTAACATTCATTATTCAGAAAAGGTGATAGTGCTGTTTGCAGCAGTAGGAAAAAGTTAATGAAAAAAAACATGGCGAGTGCTGCTCTTGACCTTTTCCATCTACTGGCTAAGCAGCAGCATACTTAATAAGGCAAGATAGCTACAGAAAGTTAACTGGTGCTCTTGATCCAGCATGTGAACAGAAAGAACTTTGAAAGTTGTCTCGGTGCAATGCAATATACCGGGAATTAATATTAATCATGTTTTTCTTTAAATAGAGAGAGGATGTTTATATATATATATATAAAAAAAGTTATATAGCATGTTGCTGAGCCATATGCTCTTCTGCTAATACTTGCAAGTAGGCTACTTTACTATATATCAAAATACCCAGGGTTGACCCCTTCTAACAGAGAGTGGCATCCAGATCTTTGGCATAGTGCTGCACTACACTTGGAACCTCCTTCTAGGACCAAAAGAGGTCTGTGCATGAGCAGAAGTTATTCCCAACAGCAGCAGGCCAACCGGCCAAAGATCTGGATGCTTCCCAACACATGTAAACCTTGGCACATTAAGATCTGTTCTTTTTATAGACACATGGTGCGGTTAAGAGAGAGTTTTTCAATGCAATTTGTTGCTATGGCTGCTGAAAAGGTCACCAATCCAAAAGCATTCAGAAGTTTTGTTAGCATATGTGAGACTTACAGCGTAAGGATACCCGGCTGGCCTAAAGGGACGGCCACGGTATCCTTTCGCCATTCTGGGCTGTCCCGGGGCAGCCCAGGAGAAGTGCAGGCGACTTGTCCCCTTCCCCAAGTGCAAGGCGGCCGAGGTCCTATGGGCCTCGAATGTACGCCAGCATCGAAGCTGACATACATGCAAGCTGCAGAAGGGACGCCAAACTGGGCCGGGAGAGGGCTGGAGCTTGCCGCCGATATCCCCACCCTCCCCCTGCCAATTCACCCAATGGTCGCCCTCCCTCGCTGCCTGGTCCGCCCTCCACCCGCCGGTGCAGGGCTTACCTTGCCTGGCAGGCGCAGAGATGGTCCACCAAGAGAGTGAGGGCTGCCGGCCTTTGCGCCAGCGGCCTTTACTCCTGTGTAGTGGCAAATGCACTTTATGGCGTGTTTGCGACACGCTAGAGCAGTGGAGCACACGCTCCGCCGTTCTTGCGGTACACAGGATCGCGCTGTTAATGAACTTGAGAGAGACAAAGACACTGCTCTTATTTGCAGAACAGGTTTACACAAAAATACTTTATGAGAAATTTCTTCATAAATTGTTAATGTATCTGACCTTTTCCAAGCATTAGTATACTTTTTGGCTAGATTTCAGATTTTGCTATTTTACTTCTGTGGTTTGTATGTTAATGCTGAAATGTGTCTCGGTTATTTTTAAAGGAGTTCGTGAATCAATAAGGTTCATATTTCTTTGCTGTATCCAGTACTTAATATTCATATTGATTTTTTCTTTAGAAGCATTTAAGTTCTGGCAGGTGTGACAGTTGTTTAATAACACAAGGCAAATCGGTAAAATGGAGAACTTTCCTTACATCACCAAAGGCTAATAAAGTTCCAAGAAACACAGACAAAAGGAGTGAATTTCCAATTAAAATGCTCAGAGTGAAACGGACAACATAATATGCAGGAGGAGTTGTCATGGATTAGTCTTAACTTGACTATGTTTAACTTGCCATAAAATGTAGGCCAGCCTCAAAATGATACACAAAGACTGACAATGAGTGACTATCATCCATAAATAGTAGCTATTGATACCTAGTTGATATGCCTAATGTTAAGCCCTAAAAAGGACAAGGGTAGAAGGTAATTGACAAATAGAACCACCTTTACTTATGTCAAACATATCATTACAGCTGTTTTGAGGAGGACAGACTTATAAAATGTCCACGACATGCAATCAGATGTGGCCTCTTTGGAAAATGCAAAACTCCTGTGCCTCCATTAACTGTTCTGGGGTATGACAGATTAGATGTACCCCACAGCTGATAATCCAAGGGCATTTTGAAAAACATCAGTTCTCAAACTGGTGGGTCGCGACCCACCAGGAGAACCAGATGCTGTCCCCTGCCAGCTTAAGGGGCGGGGACAGCATGGTAGTGGCCCCGGGGACTGCTGCCGCCGCCAGGGGAAAAATAAACTGTTTTCACTAACCGGGGGTCCTGCAGCTCTCCGGATGGTGCGGGGAGGCCTGTGGACCCCTCCGTGGGCCTCTCTGAGCTTTAGATCACTGCTTTGCAATCTAGATCGCTGGTTTAGATCACAAGTTTTCAGACGAGCTTTAGATCGCCAGTTTTCAAACTAAAACCCCTGGCAGCGGCAGCAATCCCCAGGATCACCGACTCTGCTGCCCCCACCCCTGCAAACAGTCAAAGTTGGGGAGAACTTTGAGAAACACTGTTTAAGACATTCCTTCTTAGCCTATTCACTCTCTTTTTACTTGTGAAACACTTATAGCCTAATCCTATACCCCACGCCCTGAAGAAGCACATGCTCTGCTGTTGCGCGCGCTGTCACAAATGCACTGTGAAGCGCACCTTCTAGGAGCGCCAGTGGGAGTCTACTGCTGGACAGCACAGGGGCAAGGGAACAGCGGATCGAGCCTGGGACGGGGCAGGACTGGCGGTGCTGCTGCACCCCATATCCTATCCCCTTTCCCAGACCTGATCCACCAACACGGATCAACATGGACTTGCGCCAACGATTTTGCTGGTGCAGGTCCGAGTTGACCCATGCCGGCTGCTGGGACATACCCCGGAGCAAGAGGACAAGTGCCCCCTTACCCCGAGGAGGCCTCTAGCATGCTAAATTCCCCTGCAGGATGAGTGCAGCCCGCGCCAGCACCGCTGCATCACCGTGTGGGAATTTAGTTAGGATTGGGCTGTTAGTTTCACTTATACAATGACTACTAAGCTGTGCCTTACCTATTCTGTGCATTTTGAGGGTTCTGAGTGGAACTCGAGATTAACAATGCCTAAACGTTTTATTGTTATATTCCCAAAGACAATATATGTTCTCGTTCATGCTTTGTTTCTGAAGGATCTTGAATCCTTTCATCGAGGCATATTTTTATTTCAATTACCACCCAATTACCATAGCATCTGCTCCAGGTTCATGTTTCTTTGTTGTAAATCCAGGCACCCTGAAAACCTCTACCTGAACATTTGGACAGGGTTAGGTCCTCTGTCCACTAGAGTCATGTTTCAGCAGCTGGGCAGCTGTTTTGCCAGTTCTGTGGGAGATAAGCAGCCTTGTGCGGTTGCCTAGCAACCACAAGATATGTCTAATCACTTCTGGATTGACCAATTCTAGCAATGGGGACATCAAGCAGCTGATGTCATAGCACTCTGCCAGAACCTGTGCCCACCTTACCCAACAGGAAGTCCAATACTAGTCATACCTTAAGATTAATCATTCCCTTCTGCCAAATTCACAAAGACACATTGATGATACTCACCTAGACAGTGCAGCTCCCAAAACAAAGGATGCATATTCTTTCATCAATGGCTCAGTGCTGTTTAGCCCACTTATCAGAAGTTGGAGGCCACCAAGTGAAAGCAAATCTCTTGCATTATCTACCTATGAAAGATTGTTACATAGTTACATAACTTATTTTTCACATTTTTATGCCACCCTTCCTCCAAGGAGCTCAGGGTGGTGTACATGGTTCTTTCCTTCTTTTTGTCCTCACAACAACCCTGTGAGGTAGGTGAGGCTGAGAGATAGTGACTGGCCCAAAATCACCTAGGAAGCTTCGTGGCTGAGTGGGGATTTGAACCTGGATCTTCCAGGTCTAACACCCAAACCACTACACCAGTGTTTCCCAAACTTTTTCGACCTGCAGCTCCCCTGACCATTGGCTCCCCATTACATTGATGCCGGCCAATTGGCATTACACTGTTTTCCGAGAGGATTCCATGGCACTCCGCGGCTCCCCCGGATGGTTTCCGCAGCTCCCTTGTGTGCTGAGCCTCCCAGTTTGAGAACCACTGCACTACACCATCCCAGCTCTCAACTTGTGTATGTGAAGTGAGTGTTCATTTTCCATTCAGAGTTTTCTTCTCTCTCTCTCTTTTTTTTTTTTAAAAGCAGGTACATCTAAATCAAAATGCATTCTAACTACCTACGAAATTACCTTTAAGAAGCAAAACAATATATTTCCTCTAGTCATGAAGTGCTGCATTGCATTTGAAGAAACAATATTCACTCATTACATTTGCAGAAAAAAACATAACTTAAAATTCAAAAAATGGGTTGTACCCAGAGTTGTGTGAATTGAAGGAAGCTCATGCAAAGGAACGTTTCCACCCCCTTCTGCCCAACAGCTGCCTCTGTGCCCCCTGAAGAGCCTCTCCTGAGGGTTGGTGAACCCTTGGAAACAGGTCTGTGGAGGTGGGGGAAGTTGCCAAAAATTCAGGCAAAGTCACCTTCTGCAAGAAGAGGTCCACTAGCAGAAGGTGCCTCTGCCTGATTTTCAGCAAGCCATCATCTGTAGCCCCC
The DNA here is from genome assembly GCA_026170595.1 of Plestiodon gilberti rubricaudatus. Lineage (NCBI taxonomy): Eukaryota > Metazoa > Chordata > Lepidosauria > Squamata > Scincidae > Plestiodon > Plestiodon gilberti. The sequence goes on along the minus strand of JANXHW010000001.1, from coordinate 128,756,436 downwards.
ATACCCTCCATTCCAACCCTCCTGTAGGGAGGAGGCAGTAGGAAATTTTCCTTGCGTGAACTTCCTTCCTCTCATACACCGCTGGATGCCATCTACCCAGGTGCAAACACTAAAAAAAAATGGAACACCACTTTCATGAACTCTACAGTTGGCCCTTGCTATCGGCGGGGGGTGGGTGGGTGTCTGTTCCGGTGTCCACTTTAAAACGATGTGAAAAAAGAAAAAATTGAGAAAAAGCAGGGGATGGGGTGGCTTTAACTTTTAGAGTGAAACAGCTGTGTGTTCTTGCTCTCAACATGCTGAAATTGTGCTCTAGAAGCCTCTTCCTGGTCGCACAACTCCCCCCCCCCTCCCAAGGTAGCCCCAGAATGCTTTACAAAACTTTGGGAGGGGGGAGTTGCATGACCTGGAAGAGGCTTCTGGAGCACAATTTCAGCATGTTGAGAGCAAGCACACACAGCGGTTTCACTAAAAGATTAAAAAAAAAAAACATTTTTCTCAGTTTTTTCTTCTTTTTTCACAGCGTTTTAAAGTGGACCTCGTGGATTCGGGATCTGCGGTGAGAGTCAAATCCACGGATCACGGATCCACAGAAAAAAAGGCTCCAATCTATTTCATGTGTGTTCTATTTCTCATTCTGGGAGGTTTGCCTGGGAGGTTTGCCCTGTGGAATCCTGTGTATGTCTCATGGTCGAGTCCTTTCCCCCCTTCCCCTGCCTCGTGCTAACAAAGCAGTCAGAGATCCTTTGCCTACTTCATTTACATAGCTCTTCCTGTTGAGATCCAGGAATGTCTCAGGTTGAGCAGGGAAAAGGTAGAGATCAAGTTTCAGGCAGCTAGCGCTACAGGCAGAGACCAAGTAACAGATGACGTCACTTCAGTTTAGGGGAGAAAGTCCCAACGAACTGGAAACCCTCTCTCTTCCTCTCCAACTGTCGACAGGGACTGTGAGTGGGATGAGCTGGTGGGGCCTTATCCAGGTATGATCAGACAGGGACCATGTATTAGTACTGTCCGTCTTCTTTCTGCTTGTTACGCTCATTACGAGCTCTTTCACAGTTCCTGGTAAAGCCGAGTTAAACCACGCATGCATGAAATTCTGCAGCGCCTCAGTGCCATCTGCTGGCTATTTGGTATTAATGCAGGTTGAATTGGTTTTTGTCAAAAGCAATTCTTTTTACTTTTTCCTCTTGCTCATTTGATTTTATCTCCCTTTTCCTTTTATTAGCATTTTAATAATGTTTTTGCATATTATTGCCTTGTTCTGGGATATCAGCGAGACTGTCACGTCTCTCCTTGCTCTGCAGGCGTTACTGTGAGAGTGATTTTAATAGAGACCCCTGAGGTTCAGTATTTTTCGGGGGGGGGGGTCTGCCCAGGGAGCCCCTCTGGCTACACTGATCTCCTGGGCTGGTGGCAGCAGATTCAAACTACCAAGGCTTTTCCTGAGCTGCATGCCTAAACAAGGGGAAGAGAGGGGGAACAGGAAGATGTCTTTAAGAGGGGGTTGGACAGATTCATGGAGGAAAAGTCCATCACAGGTTACAAACCATAAGCAACCTCCTGGCTTAGAAGTGGGTTTTCTCTGTATGCCAGGTGCAGGGGAGTGGCAGCAGGAAACAGGTATCTTGTTGTCTCGTGTGCTCCCTGAGGCACCTAGTGGGGCCACTGTGGGATACAGGAAGCTGGACTAGATGGGCCTTTGGCCTGATCCAGCAGAGCTCTTCTTATGGAGTGAGCACTAAGCACTAGGCACTACTGCCCTGGATCAGCGTGCAATCACTGGAGGCCCCTCTCTGGACCCTGACAACCACTATCAAACAAAAACAAAGCTCTCTTTAGAAGGCTAGTATTGGGAACCTGCAAAGTTTAATATATCACGTGGATATAAGTTTTGAAAATTGTAAAATTTAACTGAGTTAGAAATACTTGGGGACCAGCAATAAGCAGTTATATTATTGAGTAGAAACTCATCAGCTAGAACAAATGCAGAATAAAAAACTAGGATATTGATCGCGAGGTGAATAAGCCAATAATGTGTTAACAGTAAGTGTAAATTTTCGTCCTGATGATTTAGGGAGACCGCTCTATAGTGCAATAATACTTTTGTACAAAGCTCAGGTGAGGAATTGTCCAAACCTGTGCCACTCATGCTCAGGAAAGATAAGTTCCAGCTATAATAGGTGCCCATGAGATAAACCAAAATGATGGCAGGAATGGACAATTTATCTCATGAGCAGAGATCATGGTTAGGCTTGCGCAGAAGAGGGAAGTGAAGGAGAGATATCAATATATTAGAAGGGAGAAATATAGAAGAGAAAGCTAAGCTATTTAGGCTGAAAATGGCTGGGAGCAGAATAATCAATTGCTATAAATTCAACCTGAGCCTCGTTTAGAAATCAGAAGGGTTTTTAACTAAGGATATACAAAACCCTTGGGAGGAAATTCACTGTTCTTATCAAAAACACTTTCAGCTTCTCTCGGAATGCCATAGAAGTTTTGTCTAAGGAGAAAGGTTCCAAATTCATTTTGAGTTTTGCTACAGGTGCAATTTTATTATTACTGCATTAGTGGCAATTCTAGTTTTATCATATTTAATGTTCACTTAGAAATAAGGTGCACTGATTTAAGTAGAACTTACTTTCAGCTAAATGTACTTAGGACTGCAGGTCTAGATTAATACAATTCTGGGAGAGTCTCCCTGGAATAGCTTAAAAGGTTATTTGTTTGTACAATTTATAAAATAAAATCAAGGCTCAAAAGAGTCAAACAGCGCAATCCTGACTAAGGATCTGGCCGGCAGCCCAGGGCTGCCGGCCGGATCCTGTGCACAGGCTGCCTGGCACGTGCCGAGCCAGAGGTCTACTCGGAGAAGGGGACGCTCATTCCCTTCCCTGGGTGTAAACCGGGGCCAGCCCTATCGGCCTCCTCGGATTTCTGCCCGCTAAATAGCTGACGGAAATAGAGGAGGCCGTGTAACATCACAGCCGGCCCAGCGGGGACAGGGATATGGCCGACGCCATCCCCCGCCCCCTCCCGGGTCGGCTAGGCCAATGGCCCCCCTCCCTCCCGGGCCGGACTGCCCATGCGGCCGGCGGAGGACTCACCTTCTGCTGCTGGCCGCATGGAGATCCGGTGTCGGATTGAGGGAGGCCGGACTTGCGCCAGCCTCCCTTACTCCAGAGTCGTCGCGAACGTTGTTTTCGGCACGTTTGCGGCGTCTTCCGGCGACGGAACGCTCGTTCCATCACCGGATTGTTCCAGTGGATTGCGCCCATAGAGTCATATCGTGTAGCCTGAAAGCCTCTTTTAATCATATGTGCGTAGTCAGGGTGAGAAAATGCTTCAAGTGCTTACTTTCATATTATACTTTATACGGTCCAGAAGGTGATCCCTGGCATTCAAAACAGATCCCAGAACGGAGTCCGAGCAAGCCCCAGCAGAAATTAAAGACCCGCTCTGGATTCAAAGGAAGCCTGCATACATTTCTAAAGTAAGGCTTCTTGTATGTGTGCTCAGGCTATGGTTGCAAATATTTTTACATTCCACTTGCACAATTTGGTGGTGTCCCCCCCCCCCCCCGTCTTATACCTGTGTAGGTTAACCATCATGTGGGAAGAAGCTGAGTGCCACAATTACAGAACATCTGGCACTGCACTAAATCTATTTTACGATAACACATTTCCAATATACCACACAACAGCTGTTAATGCTTTTCAAAAATCCTCTTACCTGATGAACATAGTATTCAAGATCATGAAGTGCTGCTATTTTCTCTTCCAGCGTTGAAGTAGAACTGTTGAATTTGTTGATTAATTTAAACATGATTTCAAAATCTGTTTCTATCTGAAGATTGAGTTCTTTAAACTCTTCCTTAAGTTTTTCAATGGGACGGAACCTTTTCCTGACATCTTCCTGACGAATCTTGGAAACACAAAAAAAACAAACCAAAATAGTAAATGCCAAAAGATAAAAATGTGTAGGAACTGAACAATTTACGGTGCAATCCTATCTACTCTTTGATCAGTGAAGCAACTGCTCCGCCGGTCCAGGGTGTCGCAAATGTGCCGTAAAGCATGTTTGCGGCACCCTGGGAGTAAGTGGTGCTGAAGCCGGCGCCACTCTCCCCATGCCAGAGACAACACTGCACCCGCCGGGGAAGGTAAGTTCCCCACCGGATGACGGAGGGGCATGGGGAGGGTGGAACGGGGCATTCCCAAGGGCTGGGATAGGTCAGCCGGGCCCATGAGCCCTCAGTCAGTCTCCAACCTGGCCAACCCCCAATGTCACCTCTGAATACTCCAGACTCTTCTCCCTGCCCACCTGCGCCCCATGAGTGTTTTTTAAGTTTTTTGTTGTTGTTGTTTTAAGTTGGTAGATGTGATCATGAGTCCTTTTAAGGTGGGAGATGCGATCATGAGTCTTTTGTATGTCACTTTTGTTTTGACCCCAAGAATGAATACATTAAAATGTAACAGCTCACACAAGCGGTCAACACAAGCGGTCAAGATGTGCACGCATAAAATAAAAACTTGCATAATATCATCATGGCTCAAACAGATGCTACTAACAGATGCTGAGCTGTGGTAATGTGCAACTTCCCTCCTTACATGTTTGGCTGTTCACATGGAATACCATTTATTTGCATATTTAACAGCTCATGCAACAGGTGGAATCTATAAAATTAGCCTTCAGACAAGAGCCTCTACAGAGGAAAAATGACTTACCAAAGTTCAAGTCAAGCAGCTGCCAGAATAAAGACAGATAAAAGGCATGTGATTTATAATCACCAAGCAACCCTCATTATTGACTAATGATGTTTTCTTAAGGTTCTGTTTATAGCTCTTGCAAGACAGTTAACCATTAAAAATGCTAAACAGATCAGTTACTCAACATACATCAACAAAAAAAAAACCTTGGGCTGCAATCCTATACGCATTTCCCTGGGAACAAGCCCCACTGAATGCAATGGGCCTTACTGCTGAGCAGTCATGCATAGGATTACACTGCTGGTCTTCTGAAGTCTGTAGGGACTTCTTGAAATTTTTTCCACAGAAGGGCTAAAGACCCTTCCCTATCAGTTTCTAACTGACCCTTCCCATATCTAGCATTAACTTTAATTTTAACCACTCAATAAATAATTGAACTCTAACAGCCCAATCCTGTCTAGCAGGATGCAGCGGCGCAAATAAGGAGCCCGCATCCTAAACAAGATTGGGCCTCTTCCGGCACATCCGGAGGTCTCCTTGGGATAAAGGGACGCTTACCCCAATGGCCGCCCCAATGGGTTTACTCGAATGTGCACCAGCTTTTTGCTGGCCCACATTCAAGCTGGCTGTGTAATAGCGGCCAGGCCTGGGAAGGGGGATAGAATACGGCAGAGGCCTCTGATGACCCCTCCCCCAGCTCAGGCCCAGCCGACCAATCCCACCACAACCCTGGAATGCCCCGTTCCGCCCTCCCCACGCCCCTCCGCTGCCCGGCGGGGAACTCATCTTTCCCTGCGGGTGCAGCTCCAGTTCTGGGCTGGGGAGAGTGGAGCAGGCCTCGACAACAGTGCCACTTACTCTCAGGAGTGCCGCAAATGTAATTTATGCCATGTTTGCGACACCCTAGACCAATGGTTCCCAACCTGGGAGGCGCGGCTCCCGGGGAGCCGTGGAAACCAGCCAGAGGAGTCGCGGAGTGCCACGGAATTCTCTTGGAAAACAGTGCAATGCCAATTGGCAGGCATCAACATAATGTCATGGGGAGCCACGGCCAATGGTCGCCAATGGTCAAGGGAGCCACAGGTCGAAAACATTTGGGAAACAGTGCCCTCGGTCAAAGAATAGACAGGATAGACAAAGAATAGACAGAATTGCACTCTAAAATTAGGGAGTAGATGACCTAGGTGAAGGTGCTGCATTATGGACAACTTCTGAAATTCTGCTAAATTCTTGTAAATAAATAAATAAATGAGGAGTCCCTTTGTACAAGTAAAAACCCTTTCATGAGCCTAAAGCAGCTCTCAGGATCACAGCCTGTTTCCAAAGAATTGAGAAGCCGCCACCTTCCTTACAATGAAAAGCTACAACATTTAGAGCTTTTTAGTTTAAAAAAAAAGCAAGAAACTAAAGGGGGGGTTATACATTTATGCATGGTATGAAGAGAATGGAGAGACGTTTTTTCTCCCTCTCAACACTAAAACCAGGGGTCATTCAATGAAAGTGATTGGTGGGAGACTTAGGCTAAATAAAAGGAGGTGCGACATAATTACCATAGTCTGCGAAATTTGCTACCACAAGATGTGGTCATGGCCACTAACTTAGACAGATTTCCTAATCTCCTTTTAAAACTATCACTGGCGACTAGTCATGATGGTAATACAATATGCTACCTTCAGGTGTAGAGGCAGTATGCCTCTGAATACCAGTTGCAGAAGAGCAGCAGTGGGAGAGGGTATGCCTTCAGTTCCTACTTATGGGCTTCCCAGAGGTACATGACTGGTTACTGTAAGAAACAGGATGAGCTGGACGAGATGAGCTTTTGGCCCAATCCTGCAGAATTGTTCTTATGTGCTCCCGATTGAATTTCATTGCTAATGCTTTGTATGAAGGGAGCTGAAAAAAAAATCATCCCCTAGCAATTCCACATGTCGCTACACAAAGTCTAACAGAGATAAAGTGGAGATAAAGAACAGGCTATAAGGGTTTTGAGAGATACCACCTCTTGCTACCTTGAGATGGGAATGTTTCTTCACTTAGGGTTGGTGTTCAGGCTATCACAGATAATTACTAGAAAACCTAGGATATTTTACTGAGAAACAAACACACACATCACTACTGTCTGTTCCTTCAACATATGGGGGTGTATTCTTGCCCCACCCAAGCGGTTGGCAACAAAATGCCAAAATTATTGTTGGGTGCCATTAGATTAATGAGATTGTAGCCGATTGTTCTTATGAATTTTGATTAGCAAAACAGCAAGTTCTCCTCAGTTTGATTTTTAACTGGGTTCTCAAGATTAGCTATCTCCCCTCACCCAAAGTCTGAAAATAGCTCTTTCTTTCAAAGCCCAATTCTGAATTTGGACAATCCTAATTTTGCCATCAGGAATGCAACAGGGTCTCAACACCTCCCTTCCCCAGTCCCCCCCCCTCCATGATTGCTGCTTCCTCTTCACAAACTCTTAAATCCTACCAGGTAGGTTTGAGGGAAGCATGGCGCTGCTGCAACAGTACCGCCTCTTACTGACTAGAAGTCTCAGTGCGAAGCCTCCATCTCTGATGCACAGAACATCCTAAGACAAGCTGAAGAAACCCTATCAGAGGCATCGTTGGGGGGGGGGACCCCCGGGCAGCGGGGCGACATGTGGATGGGGAGGTGCACACGAGCTGCCGAATCGAGCCACTCATACACCCCACATCTGTGTGTCTCCCCGCCGCCTGGGCGTCCACGACCTGGAGGGTGAGGATTCAGGGCGACGACGTCAGCAGAAGCCAGAAACTAGCACTTACCTGAAGTTCATGCACCAACCCCCCCAGGGCCAGCCACATCCTTCTTGCTGTTTCCGAGATTCTAGAGAGGCTGTGCCTGCGCAATCTTGCTGCAGCCTCTCTAGCTCCCCTAGTCTCGCTGGCTGAGTCCTCCAGCCAGCGAGACTAGGAGAGCTAGAAAGGCTGCAGCAAGGTTGTGTAGGCTGTCTCGGAAACAGCAAGAAGGATGCGGCTGGACTTGGGGGGGGGGGTGCACGAAGTTTGGGTAAGTGCCCGTTTCTGGCTTCTGCCGACGTCGTCGCTCCGAATTGTGCACCCCCCCGGGTCGTGCATCCTCTCAGGGGCTTTTTAGGCCTAAAAATCCAAGGGGGGTGCTTTCGCGCCACCGTTTTGCTGCTGAATTTTGGCAGTGCAAAAGTGACATCACGGGGCTTGTGACGTCACAAGGAGGTGCATGGCGAGCCCCCCCCGTGGGGGTGTAGTTACGCCTCTGAACCCTATTTTCCACAACTGGAAGTAAGCACATTGCTACGTTTCCAGGAGTGTTCCTACTGACATCTTCCAGAAGGAATACCTTTTGTTCCAGTATGTCGTCTGTCTTCAGGCTTTCCTTCATTTTAGCCAAAGCCTTTTTGAGTTCTTGTGCAGTAAATGAATTTGGGTCAACATCAACGTGGCCCAGCCTTGCAGAAAACAAAAACAGACATCATACAGAAGAACAACCAATATGCATTAAAAGAATGTACAAGAAACATTTGCCTGGCAACAGGTATACGTCCCCTTTGCTTTATTGAGCAGATGTAAAGAGACCACCCATGCTACAATTAAGATTCAGTCTTGCCTATGTTTTAGAATTGGTGCTTCAAGATTTTACTAGATCTTCAGACATAAAAGTCTGACTTAACTATACACATGCCAACACTGATAACACACTAAGAGGATTCCAATTATATCTCCCTTCAACAACTATGTAATCCGTTCATATCTCCAGGGCAAAACCCAGATGTACCCAGTCAGTGTTATGGAGCGCTTGATGTTAAAATTTAGGGCATAGCCATATCCAAAGGTGACACGCCTGTAGATTTTGAGCTACATATAATCCTGAAAAAACCAGTGAGAGGAGAAATCTCCGACTTAATTTCGGAGTGTACACTTTGCACATCTGAGAACCCCAAACTGATTGTTAGCTTCTCCATGTAAAGGCTAGCAGACACATTGTAGAAGAAGTTGCTGCAATGTGAATCTGGTTACAGGGCACAACCCCTCTTTAAAGGATGGACTCATTTGAAACAAACATGCACACCACACACTGAGGAAAGATAAAAATAAATATATAACTCTGAAGACTAAATTTTGAACCATAAACATGAACACCCCCCCCCCAAAAAAACACACCATGATATTGCATGATATGCAATACATGATTAAATAAACCTGCAACTTGACCACATGTAGAACATGTTCGCCAGAAGCATTGATAGAACCGAAAAAGGAACAGAACAGCAACTAAAATGAGTTTGGAATACATGGCAATGAACAAAAGGTTTAGGAATTCTTAATTTAGAAAAAACAACGATTAAGTGGCAACATGACAGTATGGTCAAGAGGGAGAGACAGAACTTTTTCTCCCTCTGTCACAGTTAATGAAGTTTATGGGCATTAGGTTCGGGTCTGACACAAGGAAGTGTTTCACATAGTAAATAAATTAAAATAACTTAACATGCAAGGGTGGGCGATTATGTACAGTCATGTCTATCTAAACAACTGATTTTATTGCTAGAATGGATATTATATATTTATTTTACTTGCTAATTTCACAATTGTAAACACAACCTCCCTGAGAAGCTGTTCTCAAACTGTGCCAACTCTTTTTTTTAAGACAGCTGTTCATGTCTCTCCCCCCCCCCCATACAACACATCAGTCTAGAAGACACGTGCAAACATTCTCAATACACTCAGAAATAAAAAGCATATCTTCAAAACCAAAGCCAGGCAAACAACAACAACAAAACACCCCATCTCATTCACTAAATCCTCATCCTAAATATCACAAGCACAACAGACTTCCCTCATTGTAATTATATGATTAAGACAAAGATAATACATGATCACCACCATCTGGCTTGTTTAGAATATCAATGTCTCTAAGCTCTTCCATATATAAATTCCCTTCCTCAGGAGTACAAAATCTACATAATGTTTCGCTTTTCCCTTAAAAACACACACAATCAAATGGAAAATCCCACCCGTAGTCAATATGGTTCTCTTGAAGCACAGAAATGAGCTTTTTTTTTAGGTTTCCAAGTGTTTCAGGGCAAACGTCTGAGAACGGATGGTGTTGTGCAGTGGATAAGAAACTGAGCTACAAATCAGGATCTCCCTAGTTTGAATCTCGCCTCCGCTATGAACTCACAATGGTCTTCGGCAAACCACTGTCCCTCAACCTCACCCCCCAGCTGCATATATAATATAACCCCAGCGGAATATAGGGACAATTCTATTCAGCTGAATATAGGGATACATTCTTTTAATGCACAATTCTATAGGGACAATTACAGAAGTGGCATTGCCAGCAAGGCCGCTGCCCTGGGCAGGGCAATGACGCCTTGCGCCACCCACCCACCCGCTTCCTGAATGGCTTGATTTCGAGCCAAACAGAGGTGCACAGTGGGTGAGGGGGCCCATTCCGCAGCAGAGCTGCTCCCCCCCACAGAGATGGCGGAAAACTGCCAGAGTGCTGGGGAGCGGTTCGCCCCACTGCCCCCCCCGCCAGCTACGCCACTGTCTTACAGGGTCATTGTAAGAATTACATCACGATAATAGTATTATCATAATACATGTGAAGCACTTTGAGCCCCTGAAAGTGCTATAGAAATGCTAAGTATTACTAGGTATATCTAGATCAGTGGTTGCCAACCCGTGGCACGCCATGTGCCACATTTTATGTAGATAATCTTGAGTGTGCCACTTAAATAAATAAATCCAAGATAATGAAAATATTTAAAGCACAGTGACAGCGCAAGAAGAATAATGTGCAGTTGGGTGCAGAGACCTCTTCTAATGCCACAGGCTTGGAAAGGAGCGCCAGGATCGAGAAAGAGAGAGGGACTTCAGCGCTCAGCTCAAACAGGAACGGCAGTGTGTGCCACTTCAAAAGGCTTGGCATGCCACTAAGAGGCACCCGTGCCGTGGTTTGGCCACCTATGATCTAGAGATCGTTGAATTTATAATTCAAAATTTCCCCACAGTTCTTAAAACCTACAGTATTTTTCGCTCCATAAGACGCACTTCCCACCCCCCAACAAAATAGGGGAAAATGTTTGTACGTATTATGGACCGAATGCTAAAAAAAATGTAAAAAAATTACTTACCAGGGCTTGTGGGGGCTTCGGGGAGGCCTGCACGACCCTCTGCAGGCCTCCCAGATCTTCAGTTTGACGATAACTGAACAGCTATAACAGAGATCGCGCAGGCCTCCACGATCTTCAGTTCGGCAGAAAACGGCGATTTTCGGGCATTTCCGGGTTTCGCAAAAACCAGAAATGCCCGAAAATCGCCGTTTTCTGCCGATCAGGGAGACCTGCAGAGGGTCGCGCAGGCCTCCCCAAAGCCCCCACAAGCCCCGGTAAGTAAAAATATTTTTCCCTATTTTTAGCTCCATAATACACATGCGTCCTATGGTCCGATGCGTCCTATGGAGCGAAAAAATACGGTAGCTCTTTTGCCTGTCACATAACTTGACCAAGATGCCTCCACAATACCATATTTGTTTGATTACACCCCAGATTTTTGTTTAGGGGAACCCAACACACTAGTGAGCACAAGAAGCTGCCTTATACCGAGTCAGACCATTGATCCAGCTAGCCGGCACAGTCTACACTAACTGTTAGCTGCTCTCTAGAGGTCTTTCCCAGTCCTTCTGAAGATGACGTGGGTTGGACATCTGCATGCACAGTATGTGCTCTACCAATCAGATATAGCTCCTGGCCCATGAGCTGGAACTGGACTATGGTGGCTGACAAAATCAAAATGGAAACAAGGCAAAATAACACACTACCGGTCAGTCTCACCACACCCACTTTCCACCAGCTGGCACTAACAATCAGAACAAGTTGGACAATAAACTCATGGGCTTGCTAAAAAATGACAGACATCCATTTTGGTGCATTCTGTATCCTCAAGGGGGGGGGGGAGCAGAGACTGTAGCAAAGAGATAGAGAAGTTGTTTTACCAGCAGAAAACTGAATCCCTGTAATCTCCAGACATGGCTGAGAAAACCCCTTTTCTGAAACCCTGGAGAACCGCTGTCAGCATAACACAGCTTCATATATGTTATTGATGGATAAACCTTGTTAGAGTAGTAATTTTTATCTCTGACAAAACTAAAGAACAACTCTGATGTGGGTTTTCTAACATATGAGAATGTAGGAAGCTGAATAATTTCCAATGAGTACTCTGTGGTTAAATTCAGCTCTGCCTGCCCAGAGGTAAATTGCAGCATATTTCTAAAACACCATTTCCACACCCTTGTTCAAGCTTTAAACCAGTGGTCCTCAAACTCATCCCTGGCTGTGGTGACTACATGCGACATTTCATCTGAAGTTACGCAAACAATGTTAGCATTAGTATCACTTCTTGGTAAAGTAAGCAGTTCTCTCCAAATACATATTTGTGAAAGTTTCCCCATTCATGAAAAATAAAACTTGGGCTTAAATCAATATCCAAATAAAAATCTATCAGAAGACAGGATATCCAGCACCACTACAATGGAAAGCCCAACTATCCAACAATTCTTCTCAAAGAAGATTTTTTTTTTTGGGGGGGGGGGGAGAACTGCTTCTAATTTAGAAAAAAAAATACCTTTAAGCTACTGTACCTTTTAGTTTTTGAAGAGTCTTTCAGGTCACTTTTTTCATTATCATCTTCTGGAAGCTTGGCTAATCTTTCTCCTGTCTGAAGGTTTAATTGCACATGTAACCCTGCAGGAATAGCCTGACCTGCAAATAAAGGTTACAAAATTTAAGGACACATTTATGCTTCTCAATTTCTATGGTTGATCTCCTGTCCTCACAAGGGAAATGGAGCAGGACAGGGGATGATGTTGGGCTCAGCCATCAAGGGAGACTGAGCATGTAGGTTCCATTGCAGTTACAGACCAGCAGAGCATATGGACCATTCAGCAGTGATGTAGACTTGAGTCTGTTGACTTGGACTCGTTGGACTCAAGTCACGTCAATGACTTGACTCGGACTTGACTCAGTGATTGTAAAAAGACTCAACTCGAGACTTGGAGCCTTTTATAACAAGTCGAATTTTATTCAGGTTTAAACCCGTTTTCCCCATAGATAGGGACTCGCAACTCACAACCAAAGACTCGGGACTTGGGGGCAAATACTTGGGACTTGACTTGAGACTTGAAGTCAGAGACTTGATCCACATCCCTGGCATTCAGAAATGGGCCTTCGAGGGGGCAATTGAGTGGCCCACCCAGGCTACCTTCTTATTTGCAATAACATAAAAAATCAACTGTCTTGAATAAAGTTGTACTACAAAACCTAGTAAATTAGAGATAGTTAAACATGCCCAACTTTAAACCCATTCATATACAGGTATAACTAAACACAGGGCCAACTAGAGCCTAGCTTTGACGTGTGATTTTTGAAAGAGAATAGGCCCTTAGCAGATGTGAAGTTGTTTCATGGCAAAATGCATCCATGAGCGACATCTGTGAAAGACACCCCACATGGGATTTGTGACCATACGTTCACTGCAAAGCAGGCATTTCTTTGTACAGTAACAGAAGCCACACTAGTCCTTCCTTCTGCACTGACAAATCTCCTTTAGCAGACACATCCTTAGTTTAGACACATCCTTTAGCAGACACTTGCCCACCAAAAGGGGTGGGAGTGTTCCCCCCGAGGGTTTGCCCTGCTGAGGGCAGAAAATGTCCTGGTTCAGGACTGCAAGTTTGCATTTTATCACATCTGATAGTTGTGAAATAAAAACACATCCTGAAAACACTACATGAAAACACATCCTATTGTTTATACACAATGTTCTTATTTCAGCATACAGCACATTCTATAGTTATGAAGCTCCATAAGACAGAAATCTATTTTAAAAAAAATTAATGAAGCTACACTTTAATCTGAGACATGGTTAGTTTACTTGCAGGTATTGCATATTGCAGTCAGAGGGTTTAGGGAGGAATGACAATGTCTCTGTGCATCAATTTCATTTTTTTCCATTTTGGCATTAAATGGATAAGGAGGAGAAAATCTCTATTCATGGAGGCCTCTAGGTGGCATCTTTATAAAGTACTTTAAGGAGAATGACAGAATGTAAAGTTGGCCATGGCCATTCTGTGCCACGCATTTATCTGTAGGCTTCCTTTTTAAAAGGAACTACTGTACTATTTAAATCAGGGGTGGCCGACCTTCCAGCATTAGGGTCTCTGCATTCTTAGGAGTTGTGTAGAAGACAGAATCTTGGCAGCTGCAAGTGCTGATGGTGCTGCTAAAGCAGCTGTACCTGCTGAAATGCCCTCACCTGTACAACCATTAAAGGGTGGCCAGGAGCATTCATGTTGAAAGGTTAGCAACCCCTGATTTAAATGATTTATACCCCACCTTCAAGTGCTCAAGGCCCAGAAAATTTTTAATTGAAATGGAAATACCCTGATCCCTTATCATGGATTCAGAAATCCAAATGAAAAATTAACATAATAAATATTATGCATATTTCGTCTGTGGGCAAATCTGAAAGATCTGTATGGGGAGAATTATCCAACAACAAGAATCAACTAAAAAAGTGCATTTATTCAATGCTACACTAATTTCAGTTAATTTTCATAATCAAAGCATGGATTTTAAGCTTAAGCATGGGTTGCTTCAACTGCCACCATGACTTTCCCACTGTTCACCAATGCAAATTTGATTCACATAAGGATTATTCAGATCATGTACATGAAGCATTTTGACTCTCTAACACACTACATAAAGATGATATAATCTTCATGTAAACTAAAGACTATATAAAGATTATATAGTGCCAGATTAAGTTAATTTGCAAATCTAGAACCACTTAATTAAGCCACTGGTCCTGAAAGAGGTGCACAAACGTTTCTCATGCATTTCTAGAGAGGAGACACAGTTCTACAGTAGATGATGCTAAACTGTCAAATTACCACTATTACAAAGTGTATTGATAAAAATCTCTGGAATCCACAATCTTTTCATTTGGTGATTGATCATGATTATAGTATTACTGACAAAAAAGTGCAATGGAAATGGACTGTATTTGGGCTCTGTGCGCTAACACAGGCATTGTTTAATTAGCCAGTTGGACTATAGTTGGATATTTTTACATGTTTTGAGGTTTATGTTTGCATAAGCCAGTGTCAGGAACATAATATAAAACCTTGAGTGACGTTCAGATTTTTGACACAGTGGTGAGCAGCCACCACCAGCAGAAGCCCCTTCCATGAATGGAAGAAGGGTTGCTCTCCTACAAGGAGCCCTTGTGCGAACAGGACATTCCTTCCACCCATTGAATAAGTTCCTGCTGAGAGCACAACACTGCAGTCCCTGGCATTTACTGCTAATTTTACATAAGTCTTTCCTGACTTGTCTACATGTCTGTTTATGAAACATGTGACCAAATGCAAAAATAAGGTAGTAAACAAAAATATACAACAAATGAAAGCTGGAGCTGTAATCTGATTAAAGAGTTAAATTTATTCAATTTAAATACTGTAAATATGTATACAGTATTACCTATGCAAGTGCCTTTTTGTGATATTGGAGGGAAATGTTTGATATTTATATTTTAAAACTACTTACAAGAAATGTGAAAACCACTCTTATGAGTAGGCTTACCATAGTCCTGGAATCGAGTCGTGCTGCAGCCTAGAAAAGACACAAGACGCTCCCAACAGTGCACCGCGGCTGGCCAACGCGGTCGCCTCGTTTACCGGAAGCTGCGGAAGCCACGGCTTGCATTGGCCTGCCGTGATGCACTGTTGGGAGCGTCTCATGTCTTCTCTAGGCCACAGCGCGACTCGATTCCGGGACTATGGTAAGCCTACTTATGAGAAATGCCATATTTTTTATTTTCATTCTCTATTGAGGGAACACACCACTGACATCAGAATGACAAAGCCTAAAAAAACCAAAGCGGGCCCTTAACGTACAGCCTCATCTCTCAAAACTTGCCCTTACTTATTAAAAACTGGACCCTACCAATTAATCACTGAAGCTTCACTTAATCAGAGATGCCAACTGAACCTTGCAGTCCTAATTAAATCATAATTACTATAATCATAAATGTATAAATAACCAATGCAATTATAAACCTCGGCATTTCTCTCTCTGAGCTCCGTTTGGTTCTCTATATGTAAAATAAAGAGGCATGACAATCTCCCTGTGTTCAAAGGTCTCTTTAAAGTGACAATGATTAAACCCAGTAGAAACCGTGGAGTGATGGTGGTAATCCAGTTTATTCAAGGAGGAAGATCTAGATTTGACAGGTGAGGAGCTGCCCTCCAGACATCAGAACCCTGAAGACCTCAGAGGAGCCCTAGCCAGTCAGTTGGCTGGTGACACGTCCTCCCTTTGTGACATCACCTGACAGTTGCTGGGGCTGCATAAATCACAGGGGAGGTGGAGTGAACCAGACAGACAGCAACGAAGTACATTCAAAGAAGGAACCCGCTCCTATGTCTCACCTATCATTCTAAAACTTCCCTAACCCAGAGCAGGCTTGAAGACTGGAGGCGAAGTTAAGGTAGATGCCAACACGGTGGGCAGATGGATCAGCGAGGGAGTCTCTCTCAGCGTTGGTAAGGCAGCAGCAGCAGCAGCACCAATCCTCTCAGCAGAAATTATCTCTTCTCCTCAGGGCTGCCACCAGCAACTGCATAAAACTTCACTGTACTGGATTACACTGTATCAAACTGCTCTGATCTGCCTTAGCAGGGCAACAGCTCCTTTTACAGGCCCTGGTTTTGCACATGTCCCTATTTCTGCACACTGCCCTCTAGGTCTTTGCACAACACCAGCAGTTCTCCTCCTAGGCCTCTTTTCTACTAGTTTTCAATCTGGTCCTCAAATGAACATTAACCCTGTATTAACTTGTAATTTTTGCTTCTAACATTTGCCTTATCTTTTTTCAGGTATTATTGAATACACGATGGAGGTTCACGATGGAGGATAAGGACAACATGCATTCGGGGGTAAGGTGTGGCCGCCTTGAGGTTCAACCAACAGTGTGCATCTCTTCTTTCTCCCCTCCCAGATGAGACTGGACCTCTTGCACACAGAGTTAGGACCAGGCATCCAAATTTGCCTGAAAGCAGAGCAAGCATATCATCTGTGAGAATGGCCCATTCTGAGCTCTTCATTTCATCCCAGAAACCTCACAATGGAGACAGGAGGGTGCAGAGGCAGCCATGGCAGCAGGTGGGATACTTACATTGACGTGTGGGAGGCTGGTGGCAAGCCTGAGTGTTTCTGAGCAGCTGGCCGTGGCTTGATCCCGACAGGCACTGGCACCGCTCCACTGCCCCCTGCGTCCCTGTGGGACTAAGCAGCATCTTGGCACGATTGCACTGGACTGCAGTATCTCTAAATTCCTGCCCCCTAGTTGTGTTGCAGGCAGCGGGGTCAACCAGAAGACCCCCTGAAACTATCAGCAAGTCTAGCCTTGACCCCAGGTGGGCCAGGAGGGCATCTCTCCTGCTAGCCTCTCTTTCCGCAAATCAGCATCTCTACAAGACACTTACTTCCATGAGCTGAATTAGGCGACTGGTTGTCGGCATCTCAGCGAGAAGCACACACAGCTTCTCGCTGAGGGTTGATTCCTAGGAGGAGGAAGGGAGAAGGCAACAGGTGAGAAGGAAAGGAAGGACCCCCTTGGAGAAGAAAAGGGTGGGGAGAATGCCTGAGTGCTCGTGGACACAGCGAGATCGCTCTCCTGACAGCAGGACTAGCACTCCCTGCCAGCCAAGGTCACCCCCTGCCCACACTGACTCCAGTCTCAGTGAAGAAGACAAGCCACTAGGTTCCCAGCACAGAACGAAGGAGGGAGCATAGCCCCAGGAAGCCTCTTCACCACCGGAGGGAGAAGTTCTAGGAGGGTGCGGGTGAATATCCTGCACTGGGTGACACACCAGGCAGGGAGGGGTGATACGCAATTAGAAGCCAAAACCGGAAGTGCCTTCCAATCATGTCTCAGACCTGTTCTGAAGTGTGGGGAGGACTCTGGCCCACTCTACAGGCCTCCCTGCACCTCAGAACAGGTCTGAGACGAGATTCGAATCCACTTCCGGTTTTCGGCTTCCAATTGCGTCACCCCTCCCTGGTGCGTCACCTGGTAAGGGACACCCCCCCCTGCACCTCCCCTAGGGACACCACTGCTGGATACCCAGGTAACTTCTGAACTTCTCCCTCCGGTGGCGAAGAGACTTCCTGGGTCTGTGCTCCCTCCTTCCTTCTGTGCTGGGAACCTAGTGGCTTGTCTCCTTCACTGAGACTGAAGTCAGTATGGGCAGGAGGTGATCTGGGCTGTCAGGGAGCGCTGGTCCTGCTGTCAGGAGAGCTGATCTTGCTGTGTCCACGAGCACTCAGGCATTCTCCCCACCCTTTTCTTCTCCAAGGGGGTCCTTCCTTTCCTTCTCACCTGTTGCCTTCTCCCTTCCTCCTCCTAGGAATCAACCCTCAGCGAGAAGCTGTGTGTGCTTCTCGCTGAGATGCCGACAACCAGTCGCCTAATTCAGCTCATGGAAGTAAGTGTCTTGTAGAGATGCTGGTTTGCGGAAAGAGAGGCTAGCAGGAGAGATGCCCTCCTGGCCCACCTGGGGTCAAGGCTAGACTTGCTGATGGTTTCAGGGGGTCCATGTATTCTTCTGGCTGGCCCCGCTGCCTGCAACATGACTAGGGGGCAGGAAGAGATGCTGCAGCCCAGTGCAATCGTGCCAAGATGCCGCTTAGTCCCACAGGGACTCAGGGGGCACTGGAGCGGTGCCAGGGACAGCCAGGCGCAAGCCATGGCCAGCTGCTCAGAAACACTCAGGCTTGCCACCAGCCTCCCACACGTCAATGTAAGTATCCCACCTGCTGCCATGGCTGCCTCTGCACCCTCCTGTCCCCATTGTGAGGTTTCTGGGATGGTGTGAAGAGCTTGGAATGGGCCATTCTCACAGATGATATGCTTGCTCTGCTTTCCAGCAAATTTGGATGCCTGGTCCCAACCCTGCGTGCAAGAGGTCCACTCCATGTGCGAGAGGTCCAGTCTGGTTGTGTCAGAAGGAGGAAGTACAACCCGCCTGCATGTTGTATAGTCTGAGAGTAGCTGGTCGCCTTAGGGGGCCGGGTAGGAATGTTTCCCTGTTGACCTGATTGGCCCTTGGCCGGCAGTTTTTTTGCCTACCCCAGACTAGCACTTGCGTAGCAGTTTCCTTAGGTTAATTGGCATTTTATTGGTCACTGTAGGCTGGCTAGGCTGGACTACCTCATGGCTTGGCCTGAGGAAAAACTGCCTAGCCAGCTGTATTGTACATTAAATTTAAATAAAGTGAGTGACACATTAAACCAAAGCATGTGTCTCGTGTCTTTATTTTTTTTAACACTGCTCAACCTACAGTATATCACCTATCCAGTACACTTTTAAAGTAGTTAGAACTGATCAAAATGGAAATTTGGAATAAAAACACATGACACCGCTTTCTGCTATTTTCATTTTTGGTCAACACTGCTATCCGCGAAAAAATAAAACCGGCAAAGTCCCTGGCACAGCAGGCTCCACTGGTGTCCCTCGCCGGCCTCCTCAATCTTCTGAAGGTCCCACACACACTGTACGCCGAAGCAAAATTTAAAGAGCCGTCCTTCAATCTGATCAGTGCCTTACAGCTGATTAGCACTATGCTTTGAAGCACTGCAGAGGACTAACTAACCAGCAAGGAGCAGCACTGCAAGGCTGCTTCTCATGCAAAACGCCGACGCGAATGCCGCTCAACCGGTGATGGAGGTCATGCCACAGCACTCCCCAAAAACTCAGCCAGGCAATCAGGAGCCAGCACCGAAGACTCTGCAGCTAATCAGAGTCATAGGAACCTGCTGTCAATCACAACCCAGTTCAGTTGGAACACCTGTATAACTGAATATAACTGAAGCTTCATTTCTCCCAGAGACAGGGTGGTTTGGAGTACCTTGGTGCTCCCTCACCTTTGACAATGCCTGCCAAAGATGCAGGTGAAACGCCAGGAGACAATGTTTTTATGAGCCTGTGGCCATCAAGCCTGAATAATTTTAATTTTAACAGATTTAATAAAGTCTGTCATCACAATGGATTTTTTTTTTTACATACCAAGAACTCAGTGATTCTTGTGCCTCCTCCTTTCTTCCCAGATGGGAATCAGCAAAATTCTAGTGCATGGTTAAGACCCTTTGCCAGGAGAGTAGGAACCATAGCCCTCTACACCTGGGGACATGGGAGGGAAGCCCCAAATGTTCACGCCAAGAATGCCTTCCTGATCTGCCCCGTCCTTTGCTTCCCACATATGCTAGTCTTGCCAGTTTTTCCCAGTGGCCAGGAGGGCTCCAGTAAAATGGGGAATAGGCAGGCCTGTCCCCGCCCGTGGTTAATCTGTCCCATTTCATGCTCTAATGCAGAGGTTCTCAACCTGTGGTACGGGTACCCCAAGGGTACGCGGACCTCTTGCTGGGGGTACTCCAAGCCCTGCCCCTTATCTGCCCCATCAGCAGCTAATTAAGTGTTAATTAACATGGATTTTAAATTTTATTTTCTGTCTCTCTGATTTTGGCTTTGGGCTTATTTTTGTACTTGGAAAATGTACTGTACTTTGGTTGGGTGGGGGAGGGAGGAGCTGATTTTGGGAAGTGTGACAGAGAAAAAAAAAAGAGATCCTTGCATCTCTCACATTTAAAATTGTTTTAGTACTTTTTATTTAACGATTAATTACCTAATTAATTAATTGATTAATCCAATCAATTAGCAGTTAATTAGCAGGGGGTACTTAAGAAAATTGGACTATGATAGGGGGTACCCGGGCCTCCAAAGGTTGAGAACCTCTGCTTTAGTCTCCAACACACACTCACAACAGTGTTCAGTCTCAGGTCAGATTCTCCCCTCCTCTAGACCAGGATGCTAAATTCAACGTGGGCCAAAGGGGCCCTCAGACTTGGTGCCCACCCTGACTCCTGAGTTACACAGTTTTATGCAGGTTTACTCAAAAGTAAGCCAGACTGACTTTGGTGGGAGCAAGAGCTAACCTCCCCTCCTGCAGTTCCAGTCAGAAATGGGTGCCTCCGTCCTGTGCGAGTGTGTGTGCCTGCGTGCATGCATGTGTACCATGCGTGAAAGGAGGCACATTTGGTTGGAAACCAGCACCTGTCTGCCAGATGAGATGAGGCACTCTTTAGGTTCCATTTTGAAATGCAAATAGCTGCTGGGACGGGCTACATTTCACAATGAGAACGCAACAACATTGTGACCCCACTGTATTCCTGTTCAGGATCAAACCTGTCCTGCAGGTTCAACTAGACAAGGAAGAACACTCCCATTTGTGCCAGGCTGAATCAAAGCCCCCTTCTCCTGCCTTTTGCATTTAACCAAACAGACAGGAAAGGCGATGCTTCTCCCAACCTCCGGTCCACTCTGCTGCTCTATCTGAAAACAGCAATGGAGCGAAGATGGGTGACGGGTTAAACGGGGGCAAGGTCAGGTGAAGCCCCCAGGTGGCTGACAGGTGCAGGGTGCTGCCTGTCCCCATCTGCCCCCCAGGAAACCTGCCTCACCCTGCCTCATCAGGGGTGGGCCAGCCCTGAGTAGTCCATCTTTTTGTCTGTCCTGACTCAGCTCGCCATCAATTTTATCACCCATTCCAGTAGTGAGTTCCAGTAGTGAGAGAGGGAGAAAACTGTCCTGGATATTTTTGTTCCAGGAGCATTCCCAGATTTGGAGGCGGGAGGGAATGGGATAGTAATCTGAGGTGCAGACTTCTGCCACAACGTTTCCAACGGTAAGGAAAGAGCGCTAGCAAAAGCACACAGAATGCAGGGCATGCCATTGATTTTGTGGGAAATGATCATAGCTAAAGCTATGTTTGTTGTTTTTGTAGTATTATATACATATAAATGTTTAATGCTTAAAGATTATTTTGCAGTACAAAATCTAAAAAGCTGAGAGCTACAGGCGTATGATTGAAAGTTACATGCTCGCTCACAGTGCCCTTCTGAAAGATCACTGGATTCTTTTGTACTTAATTTACCTCTATCACCTGGCTATTTTAAGTGGATATATGTGAGTAAATTCTGCTGTTAAATTTGGGAAACAGATTTTCCTTTGAAGAACCAGGATTTAAAACCAGTTATTGAACAGGCATCCTGTCAAGATTGGGATTAAATGAAAAATCATCATCATTAGTGGTACAGCTATTGGGGGGGGGGGGCACACTGTGGCTCAGTGGTACAGCATCTGCTTCATATGCAGAAGGAGTTCAATCCCTGGCATCTTTGTGTAGAACTGAAAATTTCCTCCATCTGAAAACCTGGAGAGCCACTGTAGGCAACACACAAGATCATATGGACAATCCTAGAGTGGACTGCAACCTTTTTCTGTACTTTCTCCAAGTAACACACTACTTGCAGATATAATTAGCAATCTTTGAATTAACAAAAGGAAGCATTTTCCAGGTTGTTCTGGTCGTTTTATTTATTTAAGAAGAGATTGTCCTAACGTTTCGCTCCTAATCTATGAGGAGCATTATCAAAGGAACAGCAACTTGCTGTCTGCTCTAGTTCTTCTTGGTGCAAGATGTTAACAGTTGGGAAGTTAACGGCTGCCTTTGCCAAGTTCTTTAAAGGCATATCACAATTTTATAACTAAGCTCCATAGCTGCCAAGATTTTCCCTATATAAAATGGGGCAGCAAAACGCAAAAATTAGGAGCGAAACGTTAGGACAATCTCTTCTTAAATAAATAAAACGACCAGAACAACCTGGAAAATGCTTCCTTTTGTTAATTCAAAGATATGTACCGGTCGTGAAAACTTCAGAACATACATAATTAGCAATGTTTAGTTTACCTGGATGGACTATTTGCCACTGATTGGTTGGGTAAAACACTTCTAAGTCTTCAGAATCAAGATCCAACTCCTCCACCTCCGACTCTTTTTCATTCTGTTCCTTTACATCACTGTCTTCTTTTTTGGTGAGAGCAAACTCCTTTGGAAATAAAAGATTACAACGTTCTTTCTAAATGGTATTACATTTTTTTCCACTAACAAAATAACCTACACATATTACAAATTCTTTAAGCTCATCAGGAGATCTTGTAAACTAGCCATGATCCAATACTGTACATGGTTAAATATTTGTCTCAAAAACAGTACGACAGATATGATGAACAAAGATTGGTAGCTCACCTACTGCAAAGCAGTAGTTTCACCGAGTGCAGTGGAGCCAAGAAGACTTTAAGCATGGTAGGCCCTTCATCTCACTCCCACCCCCACCCCCTCTTGGCCCCACTGCACTTTTAATGACAATCAGGAGCTCACTGCAGCTTGAATGCTTCTTGACCCGGACAACACCCTCCCCACCAGCACTCATTTTCCATTATAAGGAAGGGAAAGTGAAGCAGACAGAGTCCAATCCAGGTCTAAAGGTGGGGCTTCTCTATTCCCGTGAGTGTTCAGAAACCATGGAAGCTAGAGTTAACATAATTTCCAACTATCTTGGCCACAGCACAAGCAATTCATTTGTGTCAGGGCTTTTCAAACTTTTTTGACCACAACCCTAAATACAGTTTTTTCTCTCACAGCACAATCCTGTGCAACTAAAGGGTTGGCCACTGTATCCTGAGCCCATTCCCGGTCCACACCATGCGGTCCAGGAACACCTCGGGAGAAGGGGATGTTCATCCCCTTCCTTGGGTGTAGGGCTGCCTGGGGCCTATGGGCCTCCTCGGATGTATGCCAGCTCTGAAGCTGGCGTACATCCGAGGCAGCAGGGTAAGGCCGAACCAAGCTGGGAAAGGGCAGAGGATATTGGTGGAGCGCACCGCCAATATCCCCGCCCTCTCCCTGCCCGATTCGGCCATTGCCCTCACTCCCTCCATGCCCAGCCCATACTCCCCCTGCCCCTTAACCAAAATACCTTGTTGGTGGTGGGCAAGGAAAAGGATACACATCCTTCCTCTCCCCCCAACTATCAATCATCTCTTCTCAAAGAAGCTTTTCAAGGCCATTGGACTACCAGTACACAGATTTGCATTTAAATGTCCCGTTTCGCCTCCAATGTTAGGTTATTAAGGATACTCACCGTAACTCTGTCACTTAAACATGAAGAGAAACTTGTTGCAAGAAGCAGCAAGACCATCAAGTTGAGTTTAGCAGCAAGGAGCAGAAAGCAGATGTTGCGAGGCATTGCAACCTGAAACAAGGCATTTTGGTTAATGAAGATTCCTTACCATTTCAAGCATGCCAACATTACTTCCATTGCAATTTATAGTTTTATTCGCTAGCAATACTCTGCAAAACGTAAATAATGCCATTCAGCAGTAAATACTATTCCTCTAAAGTTTACACATTTAGGCTGAATTCCCAAAGGCATTTATGCACTGGTAAATCACATAAAAATAAAGTAAACACATACCTTTAGGATTGCAGAATGCAATTTAGATATCTACAGTTCACACTGTATGTCCAGCACGCCTTTTGAACTACTGGAAAAATTATGTTATCCAGTAGTTAACAGGTGGTTAGACATTAAGTGTCTCTTAACATAATTATATAAGCATAATAATAAAAAAACAGCCCAAGTACAAACTTGATTTAAGGGTTAATGGGAGAATATAATGCAGTGGCATCACTAGGGAGGTGCAGACTGACTGCACCAGGTGACATGCTGGGGGGGGGGGTGACAACAGTAGTGGTCAAAATTGTGGAAACCCTTTGGAAAATTTGTATTTAGAATAATACCATAAAGTTTTGCAGGCGGACTTCGCTATTCATTCCGTCACACACACACACACACACACACACACACACACACACACAGAAGAAAACCCTTTTAAAAGAAAAAGAGCCCCAAAATCGCCATTTTACCTTTTAAAATGCTAAACCGCTGCGTTTTCAAGCGTCCACAGAGCTTCTGCAGCCTTAGCGACCCACTAAGCGACTTAGCGGCCTTAGCGGTCACACAAAGGCTCATCCCCCCCTCCCAGCCTTGTCCCAGGGTGCATTCTGGGACAAGGCGGGGGGGGGGGGAAGAGCCTTTGTGCAACCTGGAAGTGGGTCGCTAAGGCTGCAGAAGCTCCATGGACACTTGGAAACGCAGCAGTTTGGCATTTTAAAAGGTAAAATGGCGATTTTGGGTTTTTCTTTTAACAGGGTTTTCTAGGCGGACCTTCACAGGTGTAACAAATCCGCGGGTCCCGAACCCGCAAATAAAAATGGTCTACCTGTATATCGTTGGAAAGGTAATTTAATGCAGAATGTAATGAAACAACCTGTGTTGAATTATCTGTATTCTACCAAATGTTATGGCCAAATAACCAGAAAATGAAAACACAACTGCCTTGCGTAACAAAAAGTGGATTTTTTTAAACTCAAAACTGACTAATGAGACTGATTGTTCTGAAAGTCATGAGATGTTGTTATGACACAGCATGGAAGGAACCAATAAGGTGTTAGTATGAGTCGGCTCTTGTTTCTATCAGAGCTACTACTAGAACTGTTATTCAGTTGTGTGAGTGTCATCAAGTTGGCCACTGTTTTTTGTTGCTGCTGTTGGTTACCATTTGTTCATTGACCTGTACCGTTATATATTAAAATACAGTAAATAAAGTTAATGGGGGTGACACTATGAGTTACCGCACTGGGTAGTGATACCACTGATATAATGTGAAGTGCTTTCAGTTCCTGAATTTCCTTTTTATTCTGTTATAAACTGCTTTGGGTATTTATAAGATTAAGTATTAATAAACCAATTTCAAACATTTGTGACACATTTCAATCCTACACATTGTACTACAAGCCTTGCAGCACAATCCTATGTATTTGTACTTAGAAATCCCATTATGTTCAATGGGGCTTACTCCTAGGAAGTGTGGATTGTTGTAGCCTTGGGGAAATAAGGATACTCCAGTATTATACAGGCACCTTCCACCCACGGACAAGAATAATGAGTCTACCACACCCATTAAGTACCAACTAGTTGATCCTTCCCCTTCATGGATCATTGCCTTGTCGTGGCGAAGGGGCTCGCATAACTCAATGAAGCCATGAGCTATGCCGTGCAGGGCCACCCAAGACGGACAGGTCATAGCGGTCAAGAGTGTTCAAACTACCATACAATTGCACTCATTTCACATGCAAGGTTATGCTCAAAATTCTACAAGATAGGCTTCAGCAGTACATGAACCGAGAACTACCGGAAGTACAAGCTGGGTTTTGAAGAGGCAGAGGAACTAGAGATCAAATTGCCAACATGCGTTGGATCATGGAGAAAGCACGAGAGTTCAAAAAAAACATCTACTTCTGCTTCATTGACTATGCAAAAGCCTTTGATTGTGCGGATCACAACAAACTGTGGCAAATTCTTAAAGAGATGGGGGTACCAGACCATCTTACCTGCCTCCTGAGAAACCTGTATGCGGGTCAAGAAGCAACAGTTTGAACCGGCCATGGAACAACCGATTGGTTCAAAATTGGGAAGGGAGTACGGCAAGGCTGTATATTGTCACCCTGCCTATTTAACTTATATGCAGAGTACATTATGAGAAATGCAGGGCTGAATGAATCGCAAGCCGGAATCAAGATTGTCGGGAGAAATATCAACAACCTCAGATATGCAGACGATATCACCCTAATGGCAGAAAGTGAAGAAGAACTAAAGAGCCTCTTGAGGGTGAAAGAGGAGAGTGCAAAAGTTGGCTTGAAGAAACTCAACATTAATAAAACTAAGATCATGGTATCTGGTCCCATCAATTCCTGGCAAATAGAAGGGGCAGAAATGGAAGCAGTAACAGATTTTACTTTTTTGGGCTCCAAGATCACTGCAGACGGAGACAGCAGCCATGAAATTAAAAGACGCTTACTCCTTGGAAGGAAAGCTATGGCAAACTTAGACAGCATAATAAAAAGCAGAGATATCACCATGCCAACAAAAGTTCACATAGTCAGGGCGATGGTGTTCCCAGTAGCAATGTATAGTTGCGAGAGTTGGACCACAAGGAAGGCTGAGCGCTGAAGAATAGATGCTTTCGAACTGTGGTGCTGGAGAAGACTCCTGAGAGTCCCTTGGACGGCTAGGAGATCAAATCAGTCAATCCTAAATGATATCAACCCTGACTGTTCCCTGGAAGGACAGGTACTGAGGCTGAAGCTCAAATATTTTGGCCACCTAATGCGAAGAGAGGACTCTCTGGAGAAGACTCTGATGCTGGGAAAGATTGAAGGTAAAACGAGAAGGGGAAGGCAAAGGATGAGGTGGTTAGACAGCATCACCGATGCAACGAACATGAAAATGAGCGAACTCAGGAAGATAGTGGAGGACAGGAAGGCCTGGCGGGATGTGGTTCATGGGATCACGAAGGGTCGGACACGACTTAACGACTGAACAACAACAAGTTGATCCTTGACCGGCATCCATCCGTAGAGTGAAGCAAACGCAGGCAGGTAGTAGGAAACACACTGACACCGCGCAAGGTAAAGAAAATGTAAGCAGCTACTAGCGCAGAGCAGTACAAGCAAGATCCGCGTGACAAATGCACAGCGCCTTCTAGACGCGCCGGTGGCAGATTCGTGCGTTCACACACAGTCCTCTCCCAATCACAGCAGAAAAAGAAGGGGCGGGTCTGATTTTGACAGCAAATAGGACATGTAGGTGGATGATAAGACCCTCCTCCTGCTTACCTCTCTGCGTGTTTTCACACGCTTTTCTCCCAGCCCAGCTTCAGCTTCTGGAGCTCAGCTAAGAAGAAGAAGAAGAAGAAGAAAAAAGCGCTTGGGAAGAGAGGTTGTTGTGGGGAAGTTTCTTTCTGCTCACCCACACGCCCCCGCCCCCTATCTATCAGATCCACTTTCTGCAAGCAACTCAGCTCTAGTAGCCTCACTGTGAGGAAAACCGCTAACGCTAAGGCATCCACGAGGCTCAGGAGAAGGAAGCGAAAAGGTCTGTCGGCATGGCAGAGCTCTGAGAAACGACTAACAGAGTTTCCTTCTCCAAGGAGGAAAACGCGTCTGGTTTTACCCCTACGCGGCAAAAAATAACCCCTACCTCAGCGCCGTATTCTTCGCAGCTGACCTAGTCGCGGTCTTGGCCAATCTAGAACGGCTGCGTCATCACCTAGTCTTCCTTCCTCTTATAGAAGTATACCACTTAAATTCACAAAAGTTTTGTCTTCCGGGTTCCATTTGCTGCATTTTTTTTTGGTCTCTCCCGGGACAAGTGAAAGTTACCCATAGAAAAATAAGGGAGCAAGCCATTTACAGCGGAATGGTATGCATGTATGCTCAGTAAGCCCCATTAAATTCAATGGGACGTACTGCCAGGGAAGTGTGTTTAGGATTGCAGCAGTAGCAGCAAGCATTCCCATTCCCAAATCAACACAAGATAGCCGCAAAGACAGACGTTCCTGGCTATTTCTAACTGAGGTCTTATTCCACATGAAGGAAAAATATGTTATTTAGGCTGCAATCCTATGCACACTTACCAAGGAGTAAGCACCATTGCCTATACATTGGACTTATTCTGGGTAGACATGCATATAGGATTGGACTCTTAGACTGCAACAAGTCTGCGTGCAAATCAGTGGAACGCAAGGCTTAATCTGCATGCAGTTGAGGACTTGGATTAAGGGTGAGAGGGGGTCGGAGAAGGTAACAGTAGATTGTTTCTGCTTGCTGCATTCTGAGTGTTTTGACGGACAATCCAAACCAGTCTCAACCCTACCTCTAACCTGCAGGTTGAAATATTAATAGTGGACCATATTGCAGAGATTGCAGAAGCCTCTCGCTCTCTCTAACACCTTCCCAAGATGTTTAGAATTTAAGCAGCAGAATCACACTTTTTCTCACAAAAGTAGAGTTTTCGTTTGAGACAGAAAGAATACATGATCCCTGCTAAATGGGCAAAGAAGCGCCTTTTAAAGAGGAACTGCCCTAATTTATCTCTACTATAGCATGCTTCCCGGGGCTGTTTGCTGACGTCTCCGTCCTTTGCGTGCTTTTTTTTTAAGATTGTCTTACAGTTGTTCCATCCTATGCGTATCTACCCAGAATAAGACTTATTGAGTGCAATGGAATTTCGCATGAATAGGATTGCAGTCGAAGACTGTCTTTTTAAGCTACTCCATCATAGCGATGCTAAAATCCTGGATTTCTCCATTGTTTTCTTTGGGTAGTTCTCACTTGGGCAATGAGAAAAAAAACGTAAAATAGGGTCTATCGAAAGGAACGTGCAGGCTCTGTTGGCGGTTCATGACTCTAGTTATTTCCTATCTCTATGTGTTCTCCAGAGGCGTGAGGAGAACTAGCTCCGCCCACTCATTGGTAGTGAAACTCTCAACGTGGCTGTATTGTTGCCGATACAGCGTTGCCGTCCTGTTACATCTCTTGGCGGCCTTATGGTGCTGCCACTGGTTTTTAGCCTCCCCTTACCTTGAGGAGGCCTTGTGACTGCCCCTCCACCGCAGGATGCAGTGCACACACCCCTTTGGCACCAGCGGTGACGGTGGGGGGGGGTCCACCACCCCATGCGGGGAGTGTCAACACGGCAGGGAATCAGTGGCGACAGCGCAAAAAGCAGAGCGAAGTTGGGTCCTCCCGCCCGCCCTGCGTCTCGGAACGGCTTAGCTGCTAAAGGCCGTGCTACACTTTCAATGTTCGCGCTCCGTCTGCGTCTGACGCAGCCGGAGCGCAGCCGAACGGGCAAAAGTCAAGGTGAGGTCGACTTGCCCTGCGGGGACGTCGTTTGCCGACGGCCCAGTGCCGGCTGCCGACGGCAGGCTCTATTTGACGTGGGTGCCCGTGCCATGCCGCACGTTGCCCGCACGCGAACAGTGTAGCTCCGGCTTAAGCCTTAGCAGCTGCGGCTGTAATGTCATTGGGGGGGGGAGTTCTGCATAGCGACTCCGCTACTTGGCACAGCTGCATCAGCACTGGAAAGTTGGATAGGATTGGCCCCTTTTAGGCTGTAGTCCTATGCACACTTACCGGAGAGTAAGCCTCATTGAATAGAATTAGACTTATTTCTGTGTAAACATATACTAGTGTAGGCAACATATATAGGCTGTTAGCATTGCTATCTCTAGCACAGGAGATGGAGAGTGTCGAATGCAAATAGCTTCCAAAATATCTATGCAGCTGCACTTCTATCACTATTTGAACTAGGACATGTTCATTGTAGTGGTAAGAGAGTCACTGGTAAACAAAATGCAGAACTAAGGTTTTGGTTTTTTAAATAACTTTTAATTATTTTATTTTGCATAGAAAAAAGTAGAAATACAAAAAGTGCAAAGTACAAATGTGTGGTGTGAAGTTACCTGCAGTAACTCCTTGGGCTAGAAAAAGAATGGGGGACCATGCAGAAGAGGAAGCTTGGTGGAGAGTGGTAGGCTGAGAAAGAGGAGCAGTAGAGATGCGCACACATCCCCCCCCCCCACCAATCTGCTGCCTGGCAACCACCTCAGCCTCATGGATAGACCAGCCCTGAGATAATGCTTAATATTTTAAATTGATGTAGCACTCCAGTGTGGTCAAAACACTTCACCTGCACTATTTTGTAAGACATGTCGTGAAAATGAATAATGTGTGCATAATAATCAAAAGCTGTAACTTGAGACGACACCAGAAGTTATTTTTTTATATAAAGAATTTATATCCCGCCTTTCTCCCGACAGGGCTCATCTGCTCTTTCAGCTGCAACTCAAATGGCAACATCCTCTTGAAATGTCTCAAGTTTTCAACAAATAACTCAAAGCTCAGATCTATTGTTGTAGACCAGTGTATTTTCAGCTCAGCGGAAGCTGAGCGGTAGTTGTGTGCATGCGCCGGTAGCGGGTGTCTTGGAAGAAGGTGTGGCATCTTTTACCTTTAGCTTCCAGGCTGTTGATTCGAGGTCTGAAAATGGTAGTACTATAGTGTCCACAGTACATAGTAGATGATATATAAACATGCAGTGTACTGTGTTCAAATTGGGCTTTCTCCCAGAAAAGTGCACAGAGACTGCTCAAAGACTGCAATCCTTTATACACACATAGCTGGGAGCAGGTCCCACTGAATTCAATGGGCTTTATTTCAGAGTAGACATGCATATTAAGATTGCACTGTAAGCATATTTCCTGAATGTAAATTCCACTGAGGTCAACAGGATTTAATGACCAGTTAACATGGGTAGAGATACAATGCCCAAGCAGCCTATGCACGAGTAAAAATCCTATCCAACTTTCCAGGGCTGATGCAGCCACAATGCAGCCCCAAGGTAAGGGAACAAATATTTCCTTACCTTCCTTAGGAGGCCAGTCTCCATGACTGGCATGAACTGCATAATGGGGCATGAGCTGTATCCTCGACCACAGGATGCAGCTCATGCCCTATTGGTATGGCTGCATCAGTGTTGGAAAGCTGGATAGGATTGGGCCCTAAGCTCTACCAAATTCAGTGGAGTACCCCCAGGTTCAATACGCATAGAATTGCTGCCTCAAGCAGCAGAACATGTGGCAACTGTCTCCCACACTTCCCTCAGGGTCCGGGAACTTCCACTGAATTTAATGGGGCTGAGATGAGGAACAAAGGACCACTCTGCAGGCAAGGTATTCACAGGCCGCGAGAAAGCACGCCCTTTCACTTCTCGCGATAAGCGAGGAGGAGCGTACAGCACAAGGAAACTGCGCTCGTGAGTGAGGCGCATGCGCACAAAACTCGTCACCCACTACCCATAAGGCGCATGCGTGGAATAGATTAGCGGTCTAATACGGGAGCGGGTCTACGCTACGCAGCCTGTTCTGAAGCGTTTTGTTTTTGTTCTTTTTCTCCCGTTACTTTAACGTTAAGTGTTTGAGGTGGTGGTGACGACAACAACAACTAAGCAAGAGACTCTGTTCATTGAGGTACGAGTGATGTGACTGAGTATTGTCTCCTGCTTCCCCCCCCCCTTTGTGTTTTGCGCTGTGTGATCTGGGCCGTTGGAAACGCGGGGGAGGGGGGAAGGATTATAGCGCTAGAGCCTGAGGAGTGGTCGTGCGCATGCGCGGGTAAAGAAGCCATGACTCCCGGAACCTAATCGGTAGTTGTGCGCATGCGCAGGTAGCGGGTGTCTTGGAAGAAGGTGCGGTATCTTTTACCTGTGGCTTTCACTGATGTTTTGGCCACATTTTTGTTTCTTCTGTGTTCTTATGTGTACAGTTTATAACTTTTTCCTGACATTCGCTAATTCCTATTAGTATGTTACAAAAAAAGTATTCAGGTCAGGTTGCTGAATGGTCCTATACGGCGGGGTTGGATGGGTGTACTGATAAAAGGAAGCGGGAAAAATAGCGTTCCTTAGTGGGTCCTGTACACAGGTAGGACTTGTCTGAATGGCGTTGCTAACATCTACCTGGAAGTAATTTTCACCGTATTCAGTGGGGCTTATTCCTGGGTTTGTATGAGATGTAGCCTGGCTGCCTTTTTGCATGTTTGAGAGTAAGGCCTATATTGAGTTCAAGGGGACTTCACTCGGAGAGATTGTTAGTGCTTTTCAAATATATTTCTAACTGTTGGAGCTTATAGTTTCACAATATAGAGGGCTGTTGTGTTTTAGTGGTTTTTTAAAATTCCATTTATGATCTTTTTCTGCATGTACTAATTTTGTCCTCAAACTAACATAATCAATGAGTCTTCTGAAACTTGATCTAAGACTGTAACAGTGTTTTATCCTGGGAAAATGTGTCTTGTTCTTGGCGAGGTGGTCAAACTGTGCATGGGCTATACACTGAACTACTGTACTTTAGTCTCATATGATTGAAAACTCCTTCAAACAAAATAAACAGAAATAGATGTATGTAGAAAACTAACACAGCAGCAAGAATGCTAGGGTAGAAATGGTCTCTCTACCAATTTAATATGGGAAGAAGAATTCGTTTTTGCATGGAGGAACATTGAGTCATATAAGCCCCTCCTGTAATCTCAGTTGGTTTAATCCAGAAACAGATTGACCATATCTGTGAGAACAAGATGTATATCTGGTGGATTTAAAGCCCTGCTGTATTTATCTTTAAATAATTTTCTACTCAAAATCCCATTACAAATGTTATGAATGAAACGGCTATTCACGCATGTCACAGTAATTTGAGTGACAGTCAGGTGTAAAAGTACCTAGTGAAGTGAGCTAACCTTGGGATGATACACAGAAAAGGAAAGTTGATAACGTGAGAGTCTAAGCTGTTCTAGAGACTTTCTGTAGCAAGAAGTACAATAGGGAAGTGGGCAGTGCAATCCTGCCCAACTATCGGGCGGCGGAGCAAGCGTTCTGTTGCCCTAAGCCGTTGCAAACGAGCCGTAAGGCACATTTGTGATGACTAGAGTAAGGGCCGCCAGCGCTAGGCCGGCAGCCCTTACTCTTCCGCCGGATCTCCATGTGGCTGCCAAAGGACAGAAGGGATCCCCTGGTGGCCGCATGGGCAGCAAGGAGGGGGGCCATTGGCCATGCCGGCCTGGGAGGGGGTGAGGATGGCATCCGCCATATCCCCAGCACGGCAACTTCCGCCAGCTAAATAGCTGACGAAAATCTGAGGAGACTCTTTGGGTCGCTGCAGAGTAGGCCGCTGCAGGACCTCTGGGCTGCTGCAGAGCGGCCACAAACGGGGATAGGATATGGCGGGTGGCCATGAACCGCCCACCGGATAGTTAAGTGGGATTGCACCATAAATGTGGTGTTAATGTGGGAAAAACAGCTATCTGCTGTGCTACCTTGCCCAGGTAATCACTGTGTGTTCTCAAGTGTATGTGCTCTATTTACATCACACATGGATCACCTGGTTCTTAGGTGCACTAAACTTCTACCTGGATTTCAAATCTTTTTTGTGCTGAAGCTGTTGTCAAAGTGCAAAAAGTATTTTTTTAACATTTGGAAAACACTTTATTCAAGCAACACCTTGAGTTAAAAACTTACGGGAACATTAGGTTTGTCCTCTTTTTCCTGTGAGAAGTTTATTTCTTCTACTTTGTAGAAGAGAGATCCAACAGCTACATAATTTAGTATGTGTAAATACTAGAAGCACTTTTTTGTTGCTTCTGCCACTTTTGATGTTTCCCCTCTTGTGTTGTGCAGGTATTGTGCTGTGCTCGGTCGCAGGAGCGATATGCTTGGCACAGGCCCTGAAGTTGTTCTGTGTCCTGCATAATTTGGAGGAACTTTTCCAACATAAAGCTTAATTTTCCACAGAACTTCCAAACCTTTCTATTGCACAGGCCAGCACACATTTTGTGCTCTTAAAATTGAGACCTATTCTTGGGTATATTTGGGGTGCTAATTCCAAAAATTGAATCGGTTTTGCCCTATTAGCTCAGGTTTTGGGGGTACAGCATCACCACCTCGAGTCAAGCAGCTTCCTCATGAGGAAGCCACATTGTCGGCTTCCTCATGAGGAAGGTGCTTGACTCGCATTATGAGGTGGCAATGCCGTACCCTCAAAACTAGAGCTTATTTATTTATTTATTTTTCACATTTTTATACCACCCTTCCTCCAAGGAGCTCAGAGTGGTGTACATATTTCCTCCCCTCCTTTTTGTCCTCACAACAACCCTGTGTGGTAGGTGGGGCTGAGAGATAGTGACTGGCCCAAGGTCACCCAGGAAGCTTCGTGGCTGAGTGGGGATTTGAATCTGGATCTTCCAGGTCTAAGTGTTTTAATGGCCATTTTCATATTCAGCAGCCCAAACAACATAAAAGTA
This sequence comes from Plestiodon gilberti rubricaudatus, assembly GCA_026170595.1. NCBI lineage: Eukaryota > Metazoa > Chordata > Lepidosauria > Squamata > Scincidae > Plestiodon > Plestiodon gilberti. The sequence continues at coordinate 128,722,006 of JANXHW010000001.1, read as the reverse complement.
ACTTGGTTTAATCTCAGATACACACAATCAAAATTTGTTGTCCAGTGTTTTGTGTGAGTGGCTATTTTTTTCTGAATTTTGCAGATTCATTCCCTCCCACCTGCCAGCTTTCATGTCTCTTCCCTGTCTATTGTTTCCAAAGTGCTGGGCTTAAGCCATCATTTTTTTTCTGCCTGTACCCCTTGCATATTGGCAATCAGGCCAAAGGAAAGGGTGGATGGGGAGCCGATGGCAAATGAATTGAGCTTGAAGTGTGTCTCACTGCTTAGAATTGGACACTTTGGTGGGGAGGAAGAAGTTTGATAACATATCACTGTAGTGGTTGGACTGAGAGTTTGAATTCTCATTCTGTGCTTGTGTTTGGCTGAGATGCTATTTAGGTTATCTTTTTTTTATGGATCTATGAATGCTCACAATCTTTTGCAAAATGTGACTGACCTTGATAGCATCTCCAGTGGTCCAGCTGAATTCTGAGATTGTCTTGAAACCTTGGCCATTAGTGATGCCACCCAAGCATTCTGTTCATCTGTGCTTGTGTCTTCCTGCTATATGGGGGATTCGAGTTTATAAATGGACAGTTACAGCACAAATGCTCATGCCAAAAGTAACAAATTGTAACATTGATTTCTTCTGAAAGACTTCTCTGCAGCAATGATGGTGGAAACTCTTTTGCTATTGTCATGCATTTGAACTGTATTAGGTGATGAATGCTCTTTGAAATCCTTGCTGTCTTTCTCAGGAACCACATATACAGTAGCTGTGTCCTTTGTGATTAGTAAACCACCTGAGTAGCAGGTGAAATGGTTCATATGGCTTGGCAACCACTAGTTTAATTGCAAGAGCTTTGAGTATTGGGAACTCCAGACTTATTTTCTTGTGAATCAGTTCCAGTTAATGTTACTGATATAGAATGTGCATGCCAGGATATGCCAGTCACTTGGAAGTTAGAGGTGAATCTATTCTGGATCCTGTGTGGGTCACTTGGAGAATTCAGGAAAGCTGGAATAGTCAACACTTGCTTTTGGGGAACGTAGTTTGCGTGTCAGCTTTAAATTTGTAGTTTGCGTGTCAGCTTTAAATTTGCAGTTTGAGTCCCTTTTCAAGAAACCACTTCCAGATACAGATTTCTTTGGTTAACTACCAACCAATTGCTTGTCTTCCATCTTTTGAGTAAGGTTGTAGAATGGGTTGTACTGTGACTCTTAACACCAGGATGACATTTGGTTTTAGTCTGTAGCCGAAATTTTAGCAATGGAGGTAGACAGAGGAACAAGAAGACTGGTGTGCCAAGAAAACAGTATGGGTTTTAATAGAAAAACAGAGAGGTGGAAACCATTCCAAGAAGTTAGAATGAAGACCTTTTGCTGGTCTCCAGCACACATTTTTATACAGAAAAACAATGGTACATCACATGGTACCTGGAATGTGCATAGTTACAGAGTAATACAGAAACATAATGGAAACAATAGTGGGCTGCACTGGGTGGAGGTCTTCTAGATGGTCCTTGAATGGTTCGATAGTTGAGTCCTGGGAGACTTGATTGAGTTAATTAGACTTGATTGAGTTAGCCTCACTTTCCCCCAGAATCAGCCTAATGTGTGTGTTTTTACTGAGAGGAGAAGACAAAAGAAGGTTTTCCAAATGTGGGATTTCCCCCTGGTGACTAGGGGAGGCAGATATGAAAATGTGGACAAACAAGAACATAACCAGAACAAAAACAAGAATAATATTTTTCTGCATCAAGTCTGATGGATACCCAGACTGGTAGTGAGTTATTGCTTGTAGTCTTGGTCAGCTTACTTTCCCTGAGGCTTTGTTTGTAGTTTGAATTAGTAATGTTTTGAACAGAAAAAACACCCACTATATCTCTCTTAGATGCTATCATTCTTCAGAGTTTAACTAGAACATTTATGTTGAGAAATTAATAAGTTAATATAGTGTGTTTTTATTTTTAATGTTTTTGATGATGATGATGATGATGTTTAAAATCTTGTAAGCCGCCTTGATTGCCCTTACTGGGAGAAAGGCGGAGTAGAAATTCTTCAAATAAATTTTGTTACTTACAATGACAGATTTACAGTTTTTTAGTCCTTCTCACTATCGTATTAAGTGGTCATATAATGACCAATTCATTATAGTGCTCTCAAATACTACTTCAGTATTCCTACCAGATGGTAAAAGTGCATTACAGTAGTAAGATATGAATTCAGTCTACTGAATGAGATGCTGAATTTGATAAGGCTGGAGACAATTGTCTGCTGGTATAAGCTTAGCAGCTCCTTTTTCTTAAATCGTTTCTAGATTTTTTTCAAGACACTAGTCTTGAAACACCAGTAATATGAGAACACATTTGAAGGTATTAATCATCATTTTTGTTACATTTGTATTCTTCCATCATTACAGTTCAATATTAGACTTATAGCAAAGTAGTGTTGGCCAAGTGACATTGAGTGGTGTTGCTGTTGACTCCTTTCCCCACACACACACACACTTCTCTCCCTGCCGTACCCCCTTTCAGAGTTCTCTGTTGTTAAGACTTGCTTCTCTATCTCCTTTTTCCTTTTAGGTTTACACCGTTTTCATAAAAAGCCTGGTCAGGCGCAGCTTGTGTGGAAACCAGGCTAAGCAGTGAAACCATCCGCTGTGCAGCCCAACTCTGTGTCAGGAGGTACTCTTTCGATGCTCCTGGGTCTGATGTTGTCCAAAACTTTTGACAGTTGACTAAAATCGGAGATGAAGACAAATAGTGGTTCTGATTTTTTTGAAAGGAAAATAACCAGCCTTGCAAATAGGTTCTCAGACATGACTAGCCTGACTGTCCATATGTATGTGGATTTACTTCTCAAAGAAATCTGATCTCAGACCCTTTAAAAGCCAAAAATAATCAGCTGTTTTGGGACTGCTGAAGGAAAAAACAAAGGGTTGTACGCATTGGCAGTTTCCCAACCTTGAAGTTATTTCAAGGCAGATATGCCCCACATATGTATGAGGCAGATATGCCCCACATATGTATGAGAGAGGAAGAACACCATTCATGAAAATCAGCATATTAGAACACATGGCAGGGTACTAATTGGCTCAAACTGACACCAGTTTACAATGAAGACGTGTTTATAGCATAACTTCACAGTTAGGTTTGACATCCCTGTCTTTTCCACCCCCAACATTCAGTGCTCGACTTTGAATGCATACTTAACTTGTTTTAACTGCCACATCTTGGCCCCAGAACCTGTAACGGGCTTCTGAGCATTGTAAAGTGACTGTTCTGTTGAGAAACCAGACACATCTGAGAGCTATTGTGGAAAACAAGCAAATTTCTCCCCCAAAAATGAGATTATATTCTGTCAAAAAGAACAGCTGACATTAGGTCTTTGCAACTGTATGTAGAAATTTGACCCACTCACTGCACTCTCAAGAACTTGAATTGGTCTATCTTCCTCACTATATAAACATAGCCTCCCTCCACATATCTACAAAGAGGAAAGCCTTTCAAATATCTGAAGTAAACCATATATAGAAATTACAGTCCAGTCTCCTTTCCCTAATGCCCTTTTTGTCAAGCACAAACAATTTAATGCATTCAATTAACAGCTATTTACTGATGACCTAGCCTTAATACAAATGGGAGAAGTTGAACAAATGAGCTCATTTAAATAACAAATACTCGAGCCAACCTCTGCCACTGCAGCTAAGTGGGCAGGAAGGATGAGCAATTGCTGTTTGCACAACAAAGCAAGAGGCTTCTGCCAGGAAGGCTCTGGCTAGATATTTCACACTGAAACTGGACCAGGCCCTGGACTGGTCTTTAAAAAGGCAAGACTTGCCTGTTGTTAATCTGGGTTAGGACTTGCTCTATCTGCAGGCAATTTACTTAGGCCTGTGGTTATTTGCAAACCTGAGAATAACTTTATTGTCTTCCTATAACTGAAGCCATGTGCAGTGTTGTTGCTGAGCATGTGACTGCCAGCTTTGTATGCAGATTTTCTAAAATGTCAGAATACCATTTTACTTAGAAATTCTTGTGTTTGGCCAGTGTCCTGGGTGATCTTGTTTTTCACTCAGCATTTGCTCTTTTTCTTGTACCTCTGTTGACATATGTTCTGCACTTTCAGTATCTAGACCATCCTTCTTGTTCTAAACTTCCATGAATGTTTCAATTTTTTTCTCCTTTACCCCCATGCTGTTTAGTTTAATTAAATTTCAGTGGAATGTTAAATGATTTCTTTAATACAATAGAGAGAGAATGGGGTACAGGATAATCAGCACCCATCCAAGAAAACTGAATTTGAGAGCTGTATGTTAAAATAGGCTCTGTGGTATCTCTGTCTGTATGATATACACGTAGAGGTTTTCATGCAGGGAAATGTGCATCTACGTGGTATATCTTCCTGTTGCAGCAGCCAATGTTGGAGTTCTTTAGTAAAACTAAATACTGACTTCAAAAATGTTTCATTTACCACTGAAACATAATGTGCAATTCTAAGAGGATGTACACTTTGTCAACACTTGCCTGTCATTTTTTTCTTCCTTTCTTCCTAGCTGGAACAGTACTCCCTCTGGTTCTGGAAGATACTCCCTCTGAGTGATGTAGTGGACTGCCACTGCTTCTCTCCTGTTCCTAAATTATTTCTCTGTAGCAGGGTGGGTACTATGAGACTGCAGTTAGGGTGTTTTTTTTTTTTCAGAAATGCCTAAGTACCTTAAGGTCTCAATTTTCATTGCAAAATTACTGAAATTGCACTCTTGAAAAATCTTGTGAGCTCTTTTCTTCTTGTAAAGTCGCTCTGTAGAGGTGAGTGGGCTTTTAAAGCTGCTTACTGTTAGCATAGGATGAGGTAGATAAGCAAAGCAAGACTAAAAGGCTTGTTACAAGAACAGTTATGTGAGAGTGTCATGAGAATCTTATCTCCTTTAGTTTTACATGCCAAGTCTCCTTTGAAAGACAATAGCACATGTCCTTGGATAACTAGTTTGAAATAGTGCCATAGAATTTATCTTCTTTAAGCAAAACTGGGGGCATCCCTGTTCAGTGTTCATGAGGTCTGGGCCTTGGTTGGTTTGAGATCTTGCAGCATAGGCTGATGTGCCACGTTCATGACCTAGTGTTGAAATATGTGGCTACAGTTCATATGTGGTGTGAACGACATATAAACTGTTACTTGAACAAGAGGTCTTGTGTACTTCTATCCAACTTTATACCTGTTTTTCTTCACAGAAGTCTTTTATCAGTAATTCCATTTTACTGAATGAAGTATTTGGTCTCATTTAGTAATTCTTCCATTAGACATTTATCCAGACATCAAGTACTCTTAAGTTTCTTCTGTCCTTTCCTATAGTGGTGTAGGTTTAATTTCCAACAAATATGAGTTATGGTTCTTGATTCCACAAGTTGTGTATTGTGATCTCCCCCCCCCCCCCCCGGAATTTATGATAGCAACACAAGATATATTCACCCTATTAAATATGAGGGCTTGAAAATACAAAATTCTAGACATCTAGTACATCATTGATCTTCAAACAAAAGCACACATTACAGGAAAAAATTGGTGCATGTCCCAGGGCGGGGGGTGGGGGGGAAGAGAATAACCTTTTCCCTTAGGGTTATATATAATAGGGTTCTGGGCACATCTTCAGTCTGTTGAAGTTTTATGTATTAAAAGCCATGTAAGATCTTAAATTGCTTTTAGATCAACACGATGCATAACTTTTAAAACTGCATCTGCATAAAGGGATTTATGACTAAAACTGCTTGTTTTTCTACAGACTTGTCTGCTGTTTCTCAGCTTGAAGAAGATCTACGCTCATTTTTGATCCCTTTTCTTGGCGTTACCTTTTTGAAGTGAAGTTTACCTAGCTTTCTAGTGTGAGCTTTCTTTTCAGACATCTCTAACTGATCCATAATAGACAAGCTATAGTTCAGCAATGTCCAAGTCGTTCCAGCGGTCATCTCTAAGTAGGGATTCCCAAGGTCATGGACGTGACCTGTCTGCAGGAATAGGCCTTCTTGCTGCTGCTACCCAGTCTTTAAGTGTGCCAGCATCTCTTGGAAGGATGAACCAGGGTACTGCACACCTTGCTAGCTTAATGAATCTTGGAATGAGTTCTTCATTGAATAAACAAGGATCTCATAGTGCACTGTCTTCTGCTAGTGCATCTTCCCATGCCTTACAGTCTATATTTAACATTGGAAGTAGAGCTCCACTCTCTCTGTCTTCTCAGCACCGTGGAGATGCAGAGCAGGCCACTAACATTCTGGCCAGCTTTGGTCTGTCTGCTAGAGACTTAGATGAACTGAGTCGCTATCCTGAGGACAAGATCACTCCTGAAAACTTGCCTCAAATACTTCTGCAACTTAAAAGGAGGAGAGCTGAAGAAGGTCCTTCACTGAGTTATGGTAGAGATGGCAGATCAGCTGTACGGGAGCCTCCATACAGAGTACCTAGGGATGATTGGGAAGAGAAAAGGCATTTTAGAAGAGATAGCTTTGATGATGGTGGTTCTAGTCTCAACCCAGTGGTTGACTATGATCATGGAAGTCGTTCTCAAGAATCTGTTTATTATGACAGACTGGATTATGAAGATGACAGATTAAGAGATGGAGAAAGGTGTAGGGATGACTCTTATTATGGTGAAACTTCGCATAAGTATCGTAAATTTGACAGTGAGTATGACAGAATGGGTCGTGGCCCTGAGAGATCTCTCTTTGAAAAAAAGAGAGGCGCTCCTCCAAATAGCAATATTGAAGACTTCCATGGACTCTTACCGAAGGGTTATCCCCATCTGTGCTCTATCTGTGATATGCCTGTTCATTCTAATAAGGTGAGTTAAGCATCAGATGCTTATTTTTCTTTACTTTGTAGTCCCTGTTGTCTGTTTCTTTGCTTCGGTTTCTATGTTCTGATTACATATACAAAGGTCTTAAAGAGTTGTTAAATAGAAAAGACGTTTGGTTTATTTTCAGGACGACATTATTAAACCAGAACTTTACATTAATATATTGTTTCACCTGTATGGCTTAACTCCTGGTGAGTTGTCATCTAGTCTGTTTGTAGTTTACATCCGCATAGTCTCTTAACCTAGTTGGGGTAGGTTTAAAAAAATGTTTTGCGGTTATTCAGGAAAGTAGATTCAGCATTTCTTCCCATCTGTCTTGATTGCTGATTGATTTGTAGTTAAGATGCGTCCTTGCACAGTTCTGTTTTTCCCTCTTGTCCATGGCCAAAGAGAGTTAATGAAGAATTCTGAAACATATTTGCAGGACTGTTGTTCACAATTTTTAAATGACTTCATTCTTGCTTTTTTTAAACTCACTTTAAAAACTACTTTCATACTGTGGCTGAAACTTCTCATTTGTTCTCCCCTTTCACAACCTTCTTAAACACTTCAGACTCACTTTTTATTATTACATAATGCATCTATCCCTTTTTAGAATTTCAAACATCAGCCTGCTGCTGTGCAATATCATGCTCTTATTGGCATTCTCTACTTGTAAGTGTAGTTCTTTATTAAAATATTTTGATCAAACTTCTGTCTTCATTCCTAATTCGGTTCTCTGACAAAGTAGCAAGAGTTCTAGTGGGGCTTCATTCAGGTTTTCTAACTGTTGCAGTCTTTTCACCATTTACTGATTTGTCAATTGGATACTAAAACTGGTTATTGGTGTCCCTGTCATTGCTTTTTTTAAAAAGCACAGTACATAAACACTTTCCAGGTAAGAGCATTGTGAGCTTAAAATGTTTGTTTTGTCACTAATGCTTTCTTCACAGTTACTACTGGAAGATGTGGATTCTCGTTTACGTCTACTCTTGGAAAATGTCTCAGTGAAACAGCTGTTTTAAATGCTAGTGAAAAAATGAAACGCTATATTTGCTCATTCTGAATCCTCTGCTTAATTCTTTTACATCTGAAATTTTACATTTCTTTCCAACCATAATTTAGTACTTTTGTAGATTTACACTAAGGGAAAATGCAGAAGTGTAAAGAATGTGGTTATTTAAAAGGTTGGCAATATAAAGCATATTAATATTGCTAGTCATGCAGTTAAGGTTCCCTTTTGCACTTAAAAATTCTGTCTGTTTTTTCTGGACAGAAGTTCTTGCCTTCAAAACATTTGTCTCAAGCATATTAAAATTAGTAGTCAATGCAACTTAAGTAACTGATCTCAAAAGTTATGCGTTTTCAACCTTAAAGTCTGGCTGAATTGTGAATGTAATGTTAACTCACTGACTACACTGAAGCAAACAAGTTAGGCATTGTAATGTAAAGGCATCATTTTGCCAGAATTCTGGGTTCTGTAGAACTTGTACGAACAAATCAGTCATTCTGTAGTAAGGTTTGTTCTCTCAACAACTGAAGAAAGCTTGAAAGACATGCTAAAATGCTTGTTTTTGAGAACTAAAAGCTCCAAATCGCCATTCTCTTTCATCAAAATAGTTCTGAGAATGTGTGGGGGAGCATACATTTCAAGGGGGAAATAATCTTGGTTATATATAGCTTTCTTTTTCTGAAAGTTTGTAAAACTTTAAATGAAAGCACTCACCCAAGAAACATCACAAAGGAATGGGAAACATTTTAATGTTATACCTTGTATCTAGTCGCTTAAGTATGAGTTCTTTTCCTCAACCATGAGAAAGCGCTGAAAGCGCAACAATTCTGTTGAAACTGTCTAATAGCATAGATGAAAACAGCTAGCTTCTAGAAAAGCCTCCTTTAGGACCAAACTAAATGTGATGGCACGGAATCTAAGATCAGATTGTTCACTGTTGTATTTCAGGGGAGGGGAAAAAACGCAGGTGAGGGCAATCCAGTTGTGACTGTGCTGCTTGGGGAGGTGGCATAACATTCCCCAGTGAAATTCTCATCGAGCACTAGGAGTCCTGATTGGATTTGCCTTCGCACTTCTCAGTTTGGAAAAATAGCTATCTCATCTAGTTGTACCCTTAGTCATATACTGTAGCTTCATACTTATTTTTGGTAGCTGTCTTGATTTGAAAACTTATTGTTCTATTTCCAAATATGACCATTATGGTTTTCACAGGTGTTCATACATCTGCTTGATGCATCTGTGAGGTTCAAGCTCACAGTTCCCAAGTTCTGTACAAAGTAGCGTTAAAGTTTTCTATAAGTACGTTTTTAGAAAGTATAGTATGGGAATTTGGAATGAGCAGAATTTAATTCTACTTCTCATACTTCATGTAACTTGGCAGAGTAAAAGGTAAAGGTATCCCCTGACAATTAAGTCCAGTCGTGTCCAACTCTAGGGTGTGGTGCTCATCTCCATTTCAAAGCCGAAGAGCCAGCGTTGTCCGAAGACGCCTCCGTGGTCATGTGGCCGGCATGACTCTCCTTGCCGCAGCACGTAGCATGCAGCTGGAACACGGAGCGCTGTTTACCTTCCCGCAAGCGGTACCTATTTATCTACTCGCATTGACATGCTTTGGAACTGCTAGGTTGGCAGGAGGACTTGGCAGAGTACTCTTGAGTAAAGAGTTCCTTAAGCTCAAGCTATCCCAGTAGGGCTACTAATCCAGTAATGGGAAAAGACTGTGATGGTTTCTGAAGGAGCTTACCCTTCTCTCAAGAGAAACCCCCCAGTCCTTCTGTTTGGAGAAACTAGTGCCACTCATGTAACCCTGCCTCACAAATCTCAGTTAAGATATTCATCAGTAGGTTTCAGACAGGGAAGAAAACTGATGAGGAAAATCTCCTTTCCCTCTACTTGAAAATCATGAGCGCAAATGTTTAGTAAGGCTCAAGTGTGCATTGATGTAATTGGGTGCAGTTGGGAGGAACATCACTTTTACCTGGGGAATAATTTTAGACTTGGTGGAATTTTGGAGTCCATTAAATTTATTTTTTGTATATGTGAGAGGCGGACTTGTGAATTGGAAATCTTAGTCTACATGTCTTTATGACTATAAACAAATTTTCAATGTGTTAAGTGTTTTCATGAATATGTAGCACGTTGCTTTTCATTAATTTGCTGCTGATCGCAAATGCCCTGAAAAACCAAGTTTGTCTATTCTTTGTGCTGAAAATCTTCACCAAGAAAAGCTGGATTCTGCAGCCTGTATGTCATACAAGTGCACTAGAATGTATTCCTTTGTAGAACCATCTTATTGAAGATCATGGGAGGGGTGAGCACTGTGCAAGGTACTTAAACCTGCCCCCTGGATTTTTTCTTGACCTTTTTTTTTCCAAGACATCATCATGCCTTGACCAGTCTTTCAAGCCTTGAGATCAGTGTTTTGTGGAAATTACCCACAGACCTGTTTCAGAACAGCACAGCAGGGATTACTGGATCTGTTTAGTCTGGCTGCTTACAGTTGTGAGACCAATGATCAAACTAGCAATATGTTGCTTTGTGAAGGAAAGGCAGAGTGAGCACTAGGCATGCTTCTAATTTTTACCATAACATAACAGATGCAATTATAGGCCTTGGTTCAGATATGATGCTAAACCATATCTTAGCATTATGAGAACTTATTGTGGCAAACCTAAGGCTAGCACACTTCCCATTTTGGTTCCCTTTTTTTTTTCTTCCCTTCATGTGCAATTAGAAATTTCTTGCAGTTTGGTACAAAGTGCAGTTTCCTGTTTTGTCAGAATGTGGGACACTGTTGTGTATAGACCAGGACTTGATAAACTTACTTTGGATCTAGGAGCCAACCTAAAAGTTTAGGAGCCAGTCAATTTTTTTGCAGTTTTGTTTAACTCTGGTTTAAAAAAAAAACAACCTCACGTTCCACCAGCAAATGGTATAAACCCAAGTTAAAATTCATGACATTAAAGCTGCAATCCTGTACACACTTTGCTTGAACTCAGTGGGTTTACTTTTTAGTAGACATGCTGTAAAACAAGCTCACTTCCCCGCTCTTTTTCTTTCCGGGCTGGTGCAGTGGAGGAGAGAGAGACACGAACACACACCTAGAGGATCTGTGGGTGGATATGTGCGCTATGTGTGACATCCTGAGTGTGCAAGGGAGGCCCTTCTATAGGTATGCTCTCCTTCTCACAACAGCTTCTCCTGCATCTGCCCTTTCGCCTAGCGGCTCTTGCTGCTGCTTTGAGGGTTAAGTTCAACCACTCCAGCAGCTGAGGTAGTGTCATACTTTACAGCAAAGGCTGCCACTCACCTGCTACCTTGAAGCCATTCCCTACCTAGGCACTAGGAACTAATTTTGAGTTGCCTTGGCAACTTGATTTAGTCAAGCCCGTATAGACCATAGTTCATTAATTAAAAAGCTAGGATCTTGCCTGTTTTCATCTGAAGACAGGAAACTGCAGCTTATTGCAATCCACAAATGGAAGGTTCTAGTTGTGTGGGAAGGTTAGGGCTGAGTGTGCAAGCCACAGTCTTGTAACGCTAGACTATGGTTTAGTATTGGTCTGAGCCTAGGCTACTGACTCTTGGGGCTGGAACAGATGTAACACAACCTATTAACCATGGATAAGAGATTAGGGAGAGGCTGCCAAGTAGTCTTGAACTGCCTCCCTTTATGTGTCCTGTGCTTACCTTAATCATAGCTATGTCAGCATTGCTATTAACCATTTTTAATGTAAACTAGAGCTTAAAGCTAATTCTAGAAACTCTGATTAGAATTTAAGCATGGTAATGGCTGGTGCCAACATAGCTCTTAACTATGGTTAAGATTTGTTCAACGATTTTGCATGGATGTGGAGTAGAACTGTGCCATGTTTTGACTGGTTTCTTAACAAAGGTCATGTCTGCACTGACCCATAGTAACTAGAAGTAGAAGGGGCTTGATGAAGGCATTTGATTTATGGTAATAAATGTTGGTGAAAATGCAGACCCGAGCAGAGGCTCCCGTGGAACAGTGATTATTTCCGTGGCCCAAACTGTTCACCATGTTGGCTGAGTGAGGTATGTTGCAGAATATGATATGAAATAAACTGTCTCATAAGCAGACCTACAAAAATGACAGCCTGACACACACTTCTGCTGCATGTGACATCTTGCTTTTAATGTGTAGCAGCCATGTTTTTCTCTTTCCCCAACCTGGGAAATGCAGCAAAGCAGCTGTCTTCTTGGATATTCCCTTTTAGATGCCTCAGATATGTTGCTCAATCTGTGGCAACTTTTTATTACATTTCTTTTGACATTCAATTAACTTCTCGGATGTTTAGCTTTTCTACTTAATATATTGCATTGTTACCTGTTATAGGTGACCAGGCTGTCCTCTTTTGGGTTCTTTTTATGTTCTCTTATATCTTTATAGCTTCTATTCTAATTTTTCTATTATGTGGCATCATAGAATACAGAGCTCATGTGAACAGTCTTATATTTGAATGTCAGAGAATCTGCAGGAGGGGGGGCATAAAAGAAATGTAGATGGCTGATAAAATTTTAACTCGGTATGTCTTTTCAATAATAAAATGTTGCATATTTTAGTTCAGTCCTTGGTGTAGATGACAAGATCTGTACCCTTTATCATGGCTCATGTCTCAAAATAAAGTGTTTTCATTTGCATTTGAGATTTTTGAAGACTTGCAAATGATTCTGTAGGTGTTTAGTTTTGAAATGTCTTTAAAAAACCCATCTTCCTGATAACTGTGGCTTTGTACTTTACTGCAGGAGTGGAACCAGCATATTGATGGAGCAACACATAGCCGACGCTGTCAGCTTCTCCTTGAAATGTATGGATTTGAATATTTTAAAATGTTTTGTTTTTTATTAGAATTGCAATATCTTATGTAGTTTCAGAAATGCAATTGTTTGTGTTAACAAAGTTTTGAAAATATTAGTTTGTTCTTATTGTCCCTGCATGTAACTGTTTCAGTAACGAAGTAAAGGTCATACCTTCAAACTGAGTCTTTGACTGCATCTACATGTACCGACAAACCATGGTTTATCATTATAGAATGAGCAGAGCCAAAGGCTCATGGACTCCTCTTCCCCCCTCCCCCATGAAGAAAAGAGATTGAAAGCTTAGAGAGCTTCACTTGTAAAGAGGGAACTGTGATTCATTAACAAACCAGCATCTGAAACCACAGTTTGATCCTGTTTTCAGATGCTGGTTTGGTTACCCTGCATATTATCCAAAGCTGGATGCTATGATTTACACACAGAATATGAAACCAAAATTCTTGTGTTTGGAAGACATGTGATTATGTGGTCTAATGAGCCAGGATTCCTCTGTCAGGTCTGTACCTAACTTGAAGAGGGAAGGAGGAAGGAAGGGAGATAGTACAGGGTTGGCACTCGTTCAATTTGCATCCCTGATTCAACAAACTATGGCTTTTTGTATCATCAGTATTGGGCCTTAAGGATTCATCCTGTATTTTTAATGGATTCCAGGATCTTTTTGTATGACATGCCTACATTGAGTATTTTCCCTTCTCTCATTTCCTAGTAATACTAACAGCAAAAAAAAGCAAGGTTTTACTGTCCAAGATGAAGTTGCAAAATCTGGAAAAACAATGGTATTCCTAAAAATAGCGCCGTTGCACCTTTGAGCCTAACACACATTGTGTCAGAACCTTTTCATGGGCTAGAACCTACTTCATCACATGGCAGATGTGGAGAGTAGTACTGCAATCTTAGGCATTTCTAGTTAGAAGTAGGTCCCATTGATTTCAGTGATACTTGCTCCTAAAGTAGGATTTTAGGATTTGCAGCCTAGGAATACCTTAAATATCTGATGAGGTATACTATCTTCTAAAGCTACAACAGTGTGCCTTTTGATGAATCTTATAGAAATGTCAAATTTGGTCTGTTTTACCCTCTGAAGCCTTAATACAATCTCATTATCTTTAACTTTCAAGATTAAGGCATGCAATAAGTTATGGATTCATCTTGCTCAAGTTTTTTAACCAAAGTGTGTCTTTCTGAAAAGCTAAAGCAACCATTTGTGTTTTAGTAAATGTTAGCTATTCTAAGCCGTTGTATGCCCTTACTACTGTACTTACTTTTTTCTGGTGCAGAAAAGAAACTCCTGATTCTATTTATCCCTCAAAAAATAAAATAACTTTTCAATGCTAGGAATTTAAAACTTCTTGCTTTTATAGAGGCCACAGAAAATAACCTTTACCTTGAGAGGGCTCATTACCAGACATTAAAACTGTGTATCCTTAAAATGCACACATGCACTCGCACTTCAAAATCAACTGTTTAGCCATCAAAATTATCTTGAGCAATGAACTTCATAGGATAATGATAAATAAGAATTATAAATGTGAAAAGGATAGTTACATACTGTCTCTCCTTCAAGGAGCTTATCGTGGTGTACATATTGACTCCACCTCCTTTTAGGCTCCACCTCCTTTCATCCTCTCAGCAGCCCTGTGAAGATTAGGCTGAGGTCCAGGATAACTGAATAAGTTTCATGGCTGAGCAGGGACTTGAACCTGAGACTTCCTGGAACCACAGTTTGGTGCTCAAATCGAAAACAAAATATTTGTGCTTTTTTGAATGTGCCACAAGTCAATTGTAATTCTTGACCCAAAGTTCTGGCATCTTGAGTGTGAAAATAATTTTTCCATCTGCACTCTTGGCACTATCCATATTTATAAATCTCTCATCTCCCTCCTTTGATTTTTTTTTTTTTTGGCCAAACTAAAAATCTTTGAGATTCTGTCATAATACTCTGAGTGAAATAAGATGAAGCACTGACATAAAATGAAACGTTAAAATTCATTATGAAAAGTGTGTGCAGTACTCAACCACGATTTTCAGTTGCATGTGTTATCTTGAAATAAGCCTCTCCTGATAACCATGGAGAAAAAAAATAAAAGACAATGGAAACTTTCAAATTTCTTTTGAGCAGTGGGTTCTATAACCTAAAGTAATTCATTTAATTGTGAGGCTGATGTGATTCTAATTGATTTGTTTTTGATGTATTCCAAAAACACAGTGTTTTCAGATACAACAAATAAGAACTAATTATAATGCTTTGGTGCTGGCAGCCTTTCCTATTGAGACTTGGTCATATAGATGCAATATCATTCGACTTGCCTTTGAGTCTGATTTGGATTTTTGCTTCTGAGTTGGAAAACATACAGTATAACCATGATATTTAAGCTGTAGAGAGTGATGATTTATTGATTTTCTTTCTTTAAAGATATCCAGAATGGAACCCTGATAGTGATTCTGGACGTGGGATGTAAGTAAAATTTACTTTCCAAACAGAAGAGAGCAAGTTGGCACCCCAGATTGGTGGATGGGGATGAGGCTAGATGAGTAGGATCTCAATCTAGAACTTGCTGATTGATAAGAGCTAAGTGAGCAGGAAGTTGCTCATCTAGCCCTCCACTCAAGTGGTACAGCACAGGGTTAGGAGTATATGTATCTCTCCCTCTCTCTGGTGTATAGAAACATGTAATGGGGCCAGGGGCCAAGTGAGGTTAGGGGGTTCTCTCTTGGGGACCATTTTTTTAAAAACTGCTAAAATTAAACCAATCCTTTGTCGGTAGATGGCCCTATTTTACTGCCCAGCTGGCAGGCACAGGATCATTCTCTGGCATTTGGGAGAATGATAACTCGGGTGCACCTTTATGTGTTTAAAAATTGTCCTCAAATATGTTCTCTGTATTCACCTCCTTTCCTACAGCTTCTCTAGCAGTACCGCTGATTCTCTCTGATTAGTATTCTGTTGATTTGTTTTGCAACTCTGTTAGATTGCTCTTGGGTTAGAATGCTTCCATGTGCATGAAAACAGAGTAGCAGCTGCAAAGTACTACTTGAGCTGCTTCTTGTTCACCTGGCACCATCACTAATTGGAGTGACATGTTCAGATGCCTTTAGAAATTGTAGATCTATGAGAAATACGTAGCCAATGATGTCAGATGGTTCTGTTTAGTAATGCTGGGCAAATACTATCTGCTAGCATCTGCAGATGATCCATGAACTATGATGGTTAACGTGACCTCGTTTTGTGTTACTTCTAGGGGCGATCCATTTATGTTGCAACAATCTACAAATCCTGCCCCAGGAATTTTGGGTCCACCCCCACCTCCATTTCATCTTGGAGGGCCACCAATTGGGTCAAGAGGTAATATGAATAACTGACTCTTTGACTGGATTCTTAAACCTCTCGTTCTGACTATAGTAGATTTTGCTGATCAGTATGTAATTGTGCTGTGTGCATTTTGAAGACTTGGAAGATAGAGGATAGAAGGCAGAGGTCTTGAGAAATCCAGAGTATTGCAAATATCTGAATGATTTGAGATAAAGTTGGCTGGTAGTATGTGGCTTAATGGCTTAACTTTGATATAGAAACAGGATTTCCTAAACTAGTGCGCACATTTGCACTTCCATTGTATCACACAGAAAGGCTGAATTCATGTGCTGTGATATTTGTATTTCATTTAGGAATGATGGTGTGTATGCAGAGTTAGAATGTATTGTTTAGTAAGATGTAATAAATTCTTTCTTGGTCTCCAACTGCTTTCCGTAAGTTGTTTAAAAAACAGCATGTTCTGACCATGTGATTAGAAATAGCTGTATATGTCATTGTGTCATCACTGCTAATTTTTATGTTTATCTCTTTGTTACATCAAGGGGCTGGAAATGGAAATATGCAAGGACCAAGGCACATGCAGAAGGGCAGAGTGGTTAGTATTTAAGTAGGAGCTGATCCATAGAAACGCGTGTCTACTTTCTTTGAGTCCCTGCTTGGTTTTAGATGATCAGTACCATTATTACTGTTACAATAATGAGATGAGTGCCACCTTCTCACTGAGGTGGATGACCTGGGTCTGGGTTATACCTCTTCTAACTGCAGGTGGAAAGCTCACATGATTGAATGCTCCTCCGTACAAAAATGTTCCTGTTACGTTAAAAAGCTAGCAGAGTGAAGGCCATCAGCCTTCTCCCCCACAAGCTCATTTTTATGTGCAAGCATTTTTTCCTTTTTGTATTGAAGAGAATTCAGTCATGCTAATCCCTTCACAGTCCTGCAAGTCTGTTGTGATATACAGCCCAGGCAAGTGAGAACTTGACTAAAGTTAGTTGGCTTTGGCAGTCTGTTTTATTCTCAAGATAAACGATGGTATCGTCAAGGGTGACAATATCTGTAAGCCTCTGAGGATATATTGACTTTCAATCTACCGTATTTTTCGCTCCATAGGACGCATCGCACCATAGGACGCATGCATCCTATGGAGCTAAAAATTGGGGGGAAAACGTTTTGACTTACCGGGGCTTCTGGGAGGCTTCTGCAGGCCTCCCCGATCTTCATTTCGGCGCTAAATGGCTATTTCCGGCCATTTCCCGAAAATAGCCATTTAGCGCCAAAATGAAGATCGGGAAGGCCTGCACAGGGTCGCGCAGGCCTTCCCGATCTTCATTTCGGCAATAAACGGCCATTTTCAACGGAAATGGCCGTTTATTGCCGAAATGAAGATCGGGAAGGCCTGCGCGACCCTCTGCAGGCCTTCCTGATCTTCATTTCGGCGCTAAATGGCTATTTTCGGCCATTTCCGGTTTTCCGAAAACTGGAAATGGCCGAAAATGGCCATTTAGCGCTGAAATGAAGATCGGAGAGGCCTGCAGAGGGAAGTGCAGGCCTCCCCGAAGCCCCGGTAAGAATTCTGTTTACTTTTTTTCATCTTCGCTCCATAAGACACATGCTTCCCCCCCTATTTTTTGGGGGGGAGTGCGTCTTATAGAGCGAAAAATATGGTAATTGGATTCATTCTTACACACAATTTTGCACCCCTCAAATTAATCCAGGATGAAAGGCAGGTGTATTCTTGTTTAAAACATTGGCATTCAACTTGAAAACACTGCCTAGGTCATCACAAAATTGACTAAACAATTCTGTACCAAAATGAGCAGATTATCATTTTTAATCTTTTTGCTTAATGTCTTAATTTTGTTGATCGCTGCTTGCATTAACAGGAAACCAGCAGAGTTGTTCACATTATGGATTTTCAAAGAGGGAAAAACTTGAGATTTCAGTTGCTACAACTTGTTGAACCATTTGGAATAATCACAAATCACCTCATCTTGAATAAAATAAATGAAGTAAGTAATAAATCCTTTGTAATACACTATTTTTTTCTATATTAATTGAATGTTAATGCAAATAACATTCAAATGCAAATAAACATTAGGTCCCTTTGGGGAGAAAGGCGGTATAAAATATTGTAAATAAATAAATATAGATTTACCTTACTCTGGCAAGCATACATTTGAATGATGCGTAACTTGTACAAACATACAGTGCCTGTTCAAGAGCACAGAATTTAACCTAGGCAGGAGCAGCATGTAGTCCTCAGCCTTTCTTACACTTGAGATCCAGAGAATTCTAGGCTTCATGATAAAAGGGAAATTCCTAATCTGCATGGCTGCAGAGAGACTGGAGAACTGAAGGCAAAAACTTCTGATGTACACTTTTTGGCATTGTTTGCTTCTGGTAAAAAAAATGTGTTTTGAAGACATATCTGTTTGAAACAGATGCTGATCATGTTGTAAATCCAAACTTTTTGTTGGTCGATACTAAATGCTGTAGAATTTGGTACCTAGCTGCAAAAGAATAGTGCTCATTGATGCTCCTTATTGATGGATTTATTGCTTGTAAACATTGATTGTTAGATGCCTTGCTTCTTTTGTTGTCCAAACAAAGGTGGGATATAAATGTGTTAAAATAAATGCATTCTGAGGCCATTCTCCTCCTCCTATTTCATTACTACCCATATTTCACTTGTAGACATAATCCTTCCTGGAAGAGAAACGCAGACGTGATTTTTCTTTGTAAAATTTCAGGCATTTATTGAAATGGCTACCACTGAAGATGCGCAAGCTGCTGTAGAATATTATTCATCAACACCAGCTTTAGTGTTTGGCAAACCTGTGAGAGTACACTTATCGCAGAAATACAAAAGAATAAAGGTAAAATTGGTTCCATTATTAACCTACCACTTCCTATTTTAATGTTCAACTCTTTCATTGTGTGCTTTAGTTCCTGACATTAAAGCTGAAATCCTAGGCATGCTTACCTGAGTAAGCCCCATTGAACTCAGTAAGACTTGCTTCTGAGTAGACATGTATAGGATTGCGCTGTAAGGCAGTTAACACAATGTTCTCTCAAATGTTCCTTTTAAGAAACCAGAAGGAAAGCCAGACCAAAAGTTTGAACCTCCCAAACAAGAACTTGGTCGTGTGATCCATCTCAGCAATTTGCCTCATTCAGGATATTCAGACAACGCCGTACTGAAACTAGCTGAGCCCTATGGAAAAATAAAGAACTACATACTGATGAGGATGAAGAGTCAGGTAATCCATATGATGCACAATCGTATTGTGTAATAAAGCATTCTCACTAGACATTTTAGAGGAAGACATTGAGTTTGCTCTTCCTGCTTTTGTACATGTGCATAACATCAAAACAAGGGCTTTGATGGTGGGAGAAGATTACACCCATCTAGAGCTCACATATCTTGTAGGAGGTATATACAAAGCTCAAAAACTGAAATCGGAAACTCACTCTTGTTCGTTTTTTTGTTTTCCTTCAGTGGTTGAATATCTAAAATTTCTCTTTGCCTCCTCAGTGGTCAAATATGGATGACAGAAATCTGGATATGGTATTTGGTGTCCGCTAATGACATGGATTAAAGCTATTTGTTCCTCATGTTAAATATTTGTGTTCACTTATTCATTGTTACTCTTAAAGTTTGCAATCTGTATAAATTTAACTGCAATCTAACTGGTTGAGAATGGTTGAACTTATTAGTAAACTATTTGTTTTGTTCATATCTGAACTGAAACTAAAGTGGAGAACCAAGAAGTACTACGAGCCTGAACTAAATGTAATGCTTATCTCCAAATGTACTTTTGGCAGCAGCCTTCCCCCCCCATGTGGTTCATGTGATAGGCTAAGAGCAACATACAACCTATAAGTGCTTGTCCTGTCCTTCAGAATTCATTGGGTGAATTTGTGGTTGGGAAAAGAGGAGAGATGTAGAAGACCCCAAGGATTTCTGCATGATTTAATTGCCCTTCTACCAAACACCTATATAATAGAGTAGGAGGTTATGCTATTTGGTCCCATTCCCCAGGATTTTTGTGAAGTTAGACTGCTGCTGCTAATAATAATAATAATAATAATAATAATACACAGTATTTATATACAGTACCCGCCTTTCTTGGTCATTAGATTTCTCCTCTGACTTTAATCCAAGGCGGTGTACATGGGCAGGCTTTCCCAACCCCCCTAATGGGGGGCTTTACAACCATGTATGTGTGTATGAATGAATGAATGATCTTTCATGAACAACTGCATTCCAGATGGTATCCTTTGCAGTCTGGCCTCTCCCTGGCCGTCACCTCCCACGCTCTGCTGACGCAGCTGGCAGCTCTTTATCTCTCCTCACAGAGGCTTTCACAGCTTTTTGTCAGTGGCGTGTCTCGAACTGACCATTCACCAATCTTCAGGCTTACAAGGCGGCAACTCTACCAACTGAGCCAGACCTCCTACCCTATAAGGAGTTGCCTATCTCACTTCATTGGTATTCCCATACAAATGTGTACAAAAACATGATCAATAGGATTGTACCGTTGATATGGTGTGGAGTGGAAGGAGAGGACCATTCCTCTATAACTAAATTTTTGTGTGGCCCTTTTTTGGTATATGACCTGACCATTCGATGTGCCTCTAGCTCATTACTTTCTGCTGTATTATTCACAACCCAATCCTAACCAACTTTCCAGCACTAATGCAGCCATGCCAACGGGGTGCATGCTGCATTCTGTGACTGGGGGGCAGTCACAGAGGCCTCCTCAAGGTAAGGCAACATTTGTTCCCTTACCTTAGGGCTGCATTGTGGTTGCATCTGTGCTGGAAAGTTGGTTAGGATTGGGCTGTCAACATACTTAGGCACCCTTTTCTCAGAGTTTGGTGCAAGAAACAAGATCTTTCAGCTTTATACCACTCTGAGGCATAGATTAGGCTAAGTAGTGATGACTTGCCCAGCAACTGAATTTAGTACCAGTCTTTCAGTACCAGGGGCTTAAGTGAACTAACACTGCATTATTTATTTTCTTGTAACTCTGCTGTAGGCTTTCATAGAAATGGAGACCAGAGAAGATGCTGTAGCAATGATGGAGCACTGTACCAACAAAGCCCTTTGGTTCCAGGGACGATGTGTGAAAGTAGATTTGTCTGAAAAATACAAGAAATTAATATTGAGGGTTGGTATCTTGTTCTTGGCATAAGTTTTCGTTCTAACTTCATTATTAGTACGAAAAATAATATTCTAGCATTCAGTTTGTGTGATTGTGCTAATTCTTGCAAAATCAATATTGAATTATTTAGTGTCAAATTTGGAAAATACTGAATTATTTGCAGTAACGTGTCACTTCAGAGGTTTTGTCAGCAATAAGTGCACATTTGAATCAAGGTAGCAAGGCTGACTTTACAGACGTGAGCACTTTCCACATCTGTAACTGCAGATATTTTTGATCACAAAATTCTTTGGTGTAGACACTTTATTTATTTTTTTAAAAAATTATATCCCGCCTTATCCTATGCCGAAGGCAAATGCCTAAGGCGGCTTACAACAAAAATTAAAATACATAATTTAAATAATACATAAAATAAGTTTAAACAATACATAACTAAATTTAAAAACAATAAAATCCACTAGGGGGCGACAGTATGGAGTAGAGAAGCAGCATGGCAGAGCATCTTGAGACACAGGAGGCAGACCACAGCCCATCACCCAAACGCTAGATGAAACAAACGTTTTGAGCCCTCGCTGAAAAGTCATGAGGGAGGGGGTGGTTCTCAGATCCCCTGGCAGAAAGTTCCACAGTTGTGGCGCCACAGCAGAGAAGGCTCGCCCACGTGTTGCCACTCCCCTAACTTGCGATAGAGGTGAATAGAGCACCCCACTCATTTGGAGTAAAAATTCAGTTTGGATGCCACATGGTCTGATGTGAGATTACTATTTCATTTCTGTCATCATGCTCTCTTGTGAGACAGAATTGGGGCTTCCTAAAAATAATGTCCCAGAGGAGGGAACCTTCTAGGAAAAACGTACTGTACATCTCCCTCTTTCCTGGCCTCCCGAACTTTGATCTTGGATGACAAGCTCTATTCTGGCAGAAGGTGAACCCTCATTTTCCCCTGGCCTCATTGGTGGAAGAGAGATCCAGGGTCTATAAGAAAGAACAGAAGCTGGTATGCTGCTTGTGCTTCCCATCTTCAACCTTTCTCTTTCTCCATTCTTTGCTAATCTGACGTTTGTGGGGTAAATCCATGCTGTCCATTTCCACATACCATTATTCCAAAACCCAGAAGCATTGGTTCTGTCTATTCTGTGAGGGACTGGCCATGGCCTTTGTAGCCCAGGTGGACTTCCAGTCCCCCTTGAGAAGAAAAATATATTCTCTTGCAGCCTTCTTCCTGCCCTCAGTAAAAAGCAAGCTACCTCTGAGATGGAAGAACAAGAAGCAACTATGTAGAGGTAGATGTGCCTTAAGCATTAATATTGTAAAAACAGTTCATTACTGGAACAGTGCGTTGAAAGATGGTAGAATTGCATTCTACATTCAGAACTCCCATTCTGAGGACTACTATGTAGAAAAGATTAGACTTGGATTAGACTTGCTAGAATGCCTTCTCCTAAGACAGTTTGATAGCAATGACGACATGAGTTACACTTTGTTTCCAACCTACGGCATCTAATTTCAGTTGAGTATCCATGACACATACCCAAAAATAGAAAAATCCATAAAGTATATAACTTATAAAAATTGTTTGGTTCTTTTTTTTCAGATTCCAAACAAAGGAGTAGACTTGCTGAAGAAAGACAAACCTCGGTAATAATCTTATAGATAATTGCTTTGTGCTGTATTTTTAATGAATTGAGTAAGCATGACTCCCTCCCCTTTTTTTATACAGAAAAAGGGGTATTTCTCCAGATAGCAAAGACTCTGGAAGGGAGAAGAAATGTAAGTTGGAAGATAATGAAAAAATGGAGAGCAGCAGTACTGATGATAAAGAAGAGAAGAGAGAGGAGACGGAAAGAGGGGATACAAAAGGCAGTGAACAGACGGATCAAGAGGATTCAAATCTACTTCTTGAATCTGAAGATGAGCTATTGGTCGATGAGGAGGAAGCAGCAGCGCTATTGGAAAGTGGCAGCTCGGCAGCAGATGATACAGATGTGGCCAACTTGGGTGATGTGACTGCTGAACAAAAAGAGGCAGTTGACGATGAAACTACTGCAAAAACTGAAGGGAATGCTGGAAGTACCTCAACAGCAAAAAAACTCAAAAAGGTATGCAGGGAAAAAACATTGTAGAAGGGATTAGAGTGTGCACGTGTGTGTGAGCACACACATGCCACACCACATCGCGCACATGCAAGAGCAGTGTCAACGGAGGAATCATCTGCCCTTATGCAGTAGCTTAGTGTGTAGAATGGCAGTAACAGGAAGCAGGTGATGTATGGCTCTTGCTGCTGAGAGAGATTGTTGCTTCTCCTCCAGTTCCAGCTTTGCCATAGCTGTTATGTCTCATGTAAGTCAAAAGCTATTTTATGGCAATGTTAGTATTTTTGTTTAGTATTTAAAGCATTAACTTAGTAGTATTGTAATACAGAGACGTAACTCGGGTTTTGTAATTAGTTTGTCCTGAAATAATGAAATAAGACATCAACTATAGCTGACCATGTTAAAAGTAGATCAAAGATACTAAAGCGAGAACAGTAGTTCTTTGCTTTTATTTGGAACTCCAGGGTTTGCCCGCAAGTTTGTTCGTTTGTTTAGAATTTGGACTACAATGTGGGGTAGAAGGTGTCTGCATCCCCACATACCTGCTGAACTGGAGGGCAAGAAACCCTTATTCTTGCTTTTGCTATTGGGTACACTTTAATATAGAGCACAAACTACATATGAGCATATTTGACAATGACTTCATAGAATATTTGACCATGGTTACTTGACCATGACTTTATAGAATATTTGACCATGGTTAAATCAATCAACAAATCAACGATAGGCGGCTGACTTAATTGATGTTCATCCCAACTCATGACTTGAAACCATAATTTTGGAATGGGAAAAGGCAGCAGTATGGAAGAAGTCATAAGTAGGGCCATTGCGCCAGGTAGAGAATATGGTCTGTGTACCAGTTTCAGTCCACAGTGTGTGTCTGGTTGCTTGGACATAGCAAATCATGAGCATTAGAGAATTAATCTTAGTTCCCACTTTGTTGGGAATTAGTACCCACTTTGTTGGGATGGCAGCACTATCGGAAGTACTGCTTGGTGTAGACTAGGAAATACATATCTGCCTAGACCCTCTTATTAAGGAGTAGTGACTAGTTATCAAGGAATATGTTGAATCCTACATGAGGTGGATTATAGATGCCTGGTAACGTCTTCCCATTCCTCCATGGGGATGTGTCTTGGGGGAGGAGAGTGTTGCTGCAATACTCCCAACTGTGGTCCATCTTCTGGATTCCAGTCCTATTACCAGGTGACTAAGGGAGAATTGTTAAACCTTCACTCTGCTCTTTAATGTTGATACAATGAGAGATCGTGTAGCCATTAGTTTTTCAATGCACTTCCATCCTGGCAGTGCTTTGTAAAGACTGGGATGATGGTGGGGTGTCTTCATATTGGATGCAGCTGCGCCTTTTCACTTAGTATAAACAAAAAAAGTAAGCGACAGTAGCTGCATTGAATGTAATAGTTTTGAGTCTATCTCAACAGCGATATGTTGGTGGATTTCCAAGAAGCATGGAAGGTTTTGTCACTCTGGATGAAGTTGGTGATGAAGAAGATTCAGATAATCAGAAACAACGTAAATCTGGAATGGTTAAATCTGCTGCAAAAAGTGAGGAGAGTGTTACTGAAAACAAGACTGAGGAAAAAAGGCAGGAAAATGAAACATTAGAAAATGGTGCCAAAACAGAGAATGTGAACCTGGAAATATCTGAAGTGACTGACAAAACAGTGACCCCAGAGAGAGAGAGAAATGAAAACCCAGATGTGCAAGAAACTAAGGTGGTCCGTGAGAAACGCACTGTTCCAGATGAACATAGAATTGGACCTTATCAGCCAAATGTTCCTGTTGGTAAGAATACTGTACTCTTTCTTCCCCTGGTGTAGTCTGTGTTGCATAAAAACGTTTTCTGTTTGTTCTTTATTGCCTTTCATAAGGCGGCATTAGCCTGTAACCTGTTTATCAGTCAGTTTAAGTTTGAGTCTTATAATGGGCACAAATGATGAGACCTATTAAATATCTCAAGTAGAATTATTTCCTCCTATTTAATTAAGGATATTTAGATTCAGATTTCAGATATCTTTTATTGGCATACAATACAATAAAATAACAAACCTTACAAAATACTATTGAGAACATTTCAAATAGGCCTACCCTTGAACTTTTCTTCCACCACCAACAAAAATTTGGTTACTCCTTGCAAAATTTCAGTTGAACAATCATTCAGCAAATATTTCACCTTAACATCTGACAAGTCTGTCAAATTAATGAGACTTAGTGCCAAATAAAGATTATGCACCTCCATGTAGGGGACAGTATGAATGAGGGACTCCACTTCAGTTAAAAATCCCTTATTCAGACCGTAGATGCCCTTGTAGTTTAAGTATCTCCCTACTGTAACTCCTGATGGTACCATATTGAATCTGACTAGTGTAATAGCCCGACGGCTAAGAATATTTAAAGCAAGGAGTTATGTGGCCAATGCAAAATTACTGATTTAAATCAAGAAATGAGATTATAATCCTATTCAGTGCAAAAGGAGCTTGGAGTCTTTGTGCTGGTAGTTCAAATATTCTTGAGCAGGTTTTCACTCCTGTATGTCTCTGTAGGTGTGACCTACGTGGTGCCCAGAACTGGATTTTACTGCAAATTATGTTCCTTGTTCTACACCAATGAAGATGCTGCAAAAAAGGTCCATTGCAGCAGCCTGGCACATTATCAGAAGTTGAAGGTGAGAGTGAGAGAGAGAGGTTTTGTCGAAGGCAAGTAAGAACATTGTGTGCCACTTAACTTATTTCATTTGTTATCCCATCTAGCTGGGAGCCTTAGATGGCATTGTTCTCACCATTTTCATGCATACCAGTAAACTGTAAATAATCCAGTCAAAATTTAAACATTTTACTATCTTAAATGTCCCCCATTGAAATCCAGTGGAGCTAAGTGTCTGGCTAGATGTTGCCTAGTATAATTGTGTCGTCTGTAGCACAAGCCTGACTCTACAGTCCCAGAAGTATATCTCAAGTTAAGTGGTGCTGCAGTGTTGCCCTTTTATGATGTTGTCACCAACACATTGATCCATAATGTAGCCAAAACATAGCCAGATACAATGTACAGTGTTTATCTGAATAAAAAATGTACTCTGATTTTAACCCTGATGAAACTGACAGGTGGAGTGAAAAACTACCCAGATTTTTTTTACATGCCAATGTGGCCCTGAACTTTTACCATTGATGATTAACCACAATTGATCAATGGATCAAATCCATGTTTTCAAAGGCCAGGAAGCTAGCAGCCTGCCTTCAAAAAGATAGGTCTGGATTTCTAACAAAGGAAAGGTTCCCTTACCTTGAAGAGGCTTCCATTACTGCCCCACCACCACAGGATGCAGTACATGCCTCAGCACTAAAAACATAGATAGGATTGGGCCCTTAGTTGCTGTGCAAAGGTCTTCTCAGGATCAAGCTTTTAATCAAACAAACCAGTCTATATCCTGATTTACATGGGAAATACTGTTGGGGTAGCGATGCTCCCCCCCCCACAAGTCATGTTTGTTTGGTTTTTTTCCATTGGAATGGATGAGTTTAAGCATAACCCTCTGTGCGGAACAGGTGATATACCAAGACCTCGCTTGACAAACCTTTAATTCAAACTTTCCTTGTTGCTTTCTTCCTTGCAGAAACACATGGACAAAATGGCTGACGATCAGAGACAGAAAAAAGAGGCTCAAGTGCAAAACAAGGCTTGAGTCTTTTGAGGAAAAATTTTGTTTTATTTTTAATGTTAATCTTAATACAGTAAAATTGGGAAAAGCTACACTGCATAGTTTTTAGTAGACTACAGTAGAAATATAATTCTGTTAGTGTGTTTAATGTTATGGCAAAATATGCATTTTAAGCCAAACCAATCTTTGTTTATAGAAACATGGGGATGACACAGAATTTCTGTGCCAATGGATGCTTCAAGCTACTAAACTATTATAGCATTTTGAAGGCCGGAGTTCATTTCATGTATTCTTTTCAGGCTTCAAAGAACATCCCTAAATGTTGGTTCTGTTCAGTTAAACGGTTACTATTTTTTCCTCTGGAACATTCCATATTCCAGCCTCAGCCCAGCTGACGTTTTATTTTCAAGAGGTCTTCATTATTTTATTTCACTTTGGAGAAGTCTTTATATTAAAATGTATGGCATTTTTAGTGTCTGTGTTAATTAGAGAATAGGATAACACATAGCCAGCTTAAAAAAAACAACTTTTTCCTATAGTGTTCTCTTTTCTGCCCTCCTACAGAAATTCAGCTCTTCTGACCAGTATTATTTTTCTGAGCTCTTGCTTGCTACTTGAATTTAGTACTTTTCATACATCTCCAGTATAAGCAAAAGCAGCATTTGAACTCTAAACTGTAAATAGTTTCCTTTTTATGTTGTGAAACTTTTCATACTTCAACTCTGATCCCAAAACTGTTACAAGGGTGCCACTGAAGTTGGTGGGACTTGCTTAAAAAATGTTTAGAATTAGGGCGTACATCTTCAGATTCTTTTCATCCTAAAACTGTGCTCTGGATGTACTTTCACGTGGCTGATGTGAATGGGAGCTTGTGTGTATAATCTGATTTTCATGTAGTTTTATTAATGATTTAACAGCTTACCTATGTGTGAATTCAGATTGTTATAGTGACAAACCAATAAACCCACACCAGTGAAGAGAAAGTTTTGTTAATCTCTTTAGTGTGTGTGGTTCATAAGGATGAGCCACCTTTATTGACAACCACAACAGTGGCCACTTGAGTTAACCAACTTTCCTGCTAAGTCATTCAGTCCACTGCAATGCAACTGCTTAATTGAAGGTGCAGTGTTGAACATTAGCCTCACAACATAAATTCCACCTCCATGCATTTTCCATAATTTATAGCACAGGTTAACTTTATCTAAACAATATATGCTATAGCAGCTCATTGCAATAAAGATGAGAGCCCAAGAGTTGCATGCACAGGCTGGAAGGGCCAGTAGGGCAAAAAACCTCTCCTGGGTTCCATGGTGATGAGTGCCCAGGTTCTCCATTGGTCCATACCTTACTGAGCAGCAGACACTCCTATCATTCAGCACTATGGCTGCAGTGGCAGCACCATTTCAGCTTCCCAGATAACCACCCCACCCTCCCAGTAGTTACATAAGGGAATAGGGCATCTGGAAGACACAAACTGGTGGCTGTCACTCCAGTCAGAGGTGGCATCACCAGACTCTAAGAGAACCTGCTGCCGCCGCCACCACAATCACCTAGTAAGCTTGTCGGGACACAATGTAACCTGCACTTTAGCACCTCTGCCCACACCTAGAGTGGTTGCACCCTTTTAGATTTAGGTGCTACCAGCAGAGATGTGATGGCATTGAGTTACTCAGTCTGCATCTAAAATGCAACTGCCGTTCTCCTGAACAAGTCACTCTGTCATCTCCTACCCTCCCTTATCTATAAATGGGCTTTCTCCAGACACCCCATCATCATCATCATCGGGTCTCTGGAGGAATCTCCGTTCTCCATTTGCAAGACAGGAGAAAGCAGCAATGGTCCAACTTACATATGCTGTAACCTCAAAGGTGGACACTGGGTAGGGACTTGGGAGTCTTCTGTGAACCTGGGCTCCCAAGCAAGTGCCCAAAACTTTGGGTATACACATTTGCCAATTTTCCACTCTGCCATGAAGTTCTGTGGGTGACCTGGGTTAGGTCACTACCTTTCAGCTCAACGTCCCTCACAGAGTGGTTGTGACAATTAAAAGGGGAAGAACTATGTATGCCACCTTAAGCTTCTTGGTGAAAGGATGGGATATAATTGCAAGAAATGTCCCCTTCTCTCTCAGCCCTTCATGCTACATCAAATGCTGGTATGGAGAATTCTCTGCCCTTTATGAATGTTTTGAGGAGCGGTTGAAAAGTAATCTCTTCCCATTAAAAGAAGTCCTGAAGGTAAAAGTTCAGCAGGAAAGAGGTTTTGCTGAGACGCTCTGTGATCATTGCTATTAAAGAGAGGCTGCATGGTTAGACAAACTGTGGATTGGCCATCTTTGTCTGGGGCCACTGATTGGGTACCCAAGGTTACTTATGTTCAAACCCAAGAATGCTCTCAGTGGTTCTTGGTCTGTCGCTTTCAGAGAGTACAGAAGCTCCCCTGCCTAAGAACATATTAGATTCCTGGGGTCTGGCCATAAGTTGTTTCGTTTGTAAGTCCAACATAGCCTGAACCAGCAATAACACCAGCAACACAAGCTAAGAAGCCTCTTAACAATACTGAAAATAGTGACCCATATTGCTCTAGCAATGGGAACACTAAATACTGGGATTCCTGGGGGCAAAAGGAAGAGTGAGGGAAGCATGAGCTGAATGGTTTAAAAGCCTTGCAGCTGGCTCAGCAGGGTGCTGGGGCTAGGAGCTGAGGGCTTTAGGGCCCTGATACTTCCAGAGACTAAAGCCCCAACCAGCTGTTTGTATCTTGCACATTTGTAACTTGAAACTATGTAAGTAGGGGAGCTTCTGTATTTGGGTAAGACCATACACCTGCCTCCCAGAGGTCAGAGCTGTAGTGCTGGAAAGCCAATGCCTGAGGGAGGAGGTACAGTTAGAGAACAGTGAGTTAGACATGTAAGGAAATTACTTTGATAAAGGGTTGCCTTTCGTGATACTTTTGCTAAGATCTATACCTGGGCACTTCAGTACCTGCATTATTTTGTTAGCCTGCTGCTTGTTCTTTCCTCTTACTATTTTTCTAGTAAATGTTTTTACTATTTAATCCTTCATCGGCCTGTTGCCAATTTAACTTGGTCAGAGCTTTGCCCTAGTCCTCCTGGAATGCAGCCCACATGCTACTTATAGGCTTTTTGGAAGGCCCCAGGGATGCTGGAGTCTTCCACACAACTGGGAAGGGAGGCTTTTGATGCCTGCCTGCTCGGATACAATTCACCCTTGTGTCCCTGCTTTCTTGTCATCTACCATTTGATAGGTTTCTCCCAGTTCCAAGCAGGATTGGCAGCATAAGGATGAGTTGTATCTAAGATGGAGGGGAGGAACTTGAGAGAGGACTAAAAAAAAGAAAATGTAGTTGGCTAGGGAAGGAAGGCAGGACAGACAAGTTTTCTGGTACTTGTCTGTTTGCCATAATGATAAGCTATAGGGAAGCAATGTCTTGGTATATACAGTACATGGGGCTGGATGGGCATCTTGGCAGCCTGACCTTACAATATCATGATGTCCACCTTGGTTTCCATCAAAGCAAGTTCTTTCTGTATCCTAGGTGCACCCCACAGGGCCATACTAACAAAATAAAATAGATGTTAAATGCTGAAACTGCAATTCAAGCTCAGATATGCATAGCAACTACACTCTTCCCTATTTTATTTAAAGAATTTTTACCCCACCTTTCTCCCGATAAGGGCAATCAAGGCAGCTTACAATTAAAACATGTTAAAATACATAATACAATACAATAAAAACAATTAAAACAAACGCAGTGGGTCACCTTATGATTGCATTTACAAAAAGCCAGCCCACCCTGTCAGACATCGAACGCCAGCCTGAATAAAACCATCTTGAGCCTCCGCTGAAAGGTCTCTAAGGAGGGAGCCGTTCTTAATTCCAGGGGGAGGGAATTTCATAGTTGGGGCACCACCCCCGAGAAGGCCCTATTCCTCGCTGCCATCTCCCTCACCTCCGTCAGTGGCGGAACAGTTAATAGGCCCCCCCCCCGATGACCTCAGAATACGAGTCAGATTACAAGGAAGGAGACGGTCCCTCAAATACCCCAGATCTGAGCCACAAAGGGCTTTAAAAGTCAAAACTAGCACTTTTAATTGTGCCTGGAAACGAACCGGCAGCCAGTGTAGCTGCCGAAGCAACGGCCCGACTGAGTCAAACCGACAAGCCCCGGCAACCACACAGACAGCTGCATTCTGCACTAGTTGCAGTTTCCGAACAGTCTTCAAAGGCAGCCCCACGTAGAGTGCATTGCAGCAATCTCATCTAGATGTTACTAGGGCATGGGTCACTGTGGCCAGGTCTGCACGATCCAAGTACGCTTGCAGCTGGCGCACCAGCCGAAGCTGGGCAAAAGCCCCTCTGGCCACAGCCGCCACCTGGGAATCCAGGAGCAGCTGTGCATCCAGGAGAACCCCCAAGCTGCGAACCTGCTCCTTCAGAGGGAGTACAACCCCATTCAGAGCAGGGTGATGGTCCAATACCTGAATCGTAGACTGTCTCGCCCTTCTAACACAGCATGGAGGCACTCAAACCCAGTAGACCGCAGGACAGGGTACCCAGTGTGATGGATGGTGTCACGATAGATTATTGCAACTCCACCTCCCTGCCCCTGTAGTCGTGGCTGCTGCAATACCAGGAAACCCGGCGGGCACATCTGGGAGAGACTTACCCCTCCTGACTCATCCAGCCAGGTCTCCGTAATACACACCTGGTCAGCACGTTCATCCAGGATTAAATCCTGGACTAGGCAGGTTTTATGGGAACCAGGGGACATGCACTAAAATTGAGCAGAGGGAGAGTTAGAATGGACAAAAGAGAATTTTTCTTTACCCAGCGTGTAATTCATCTGCGGAACTCCTTGCCACAGGATGTGGTGATGGCACCTGGCCTAGATGCCTTTAAAAGGGGTTTGGATAGATTCAACAACAACAACAGTATTTATATACCGCTTTTCAACAAAAAGTTCACAAAGTGGTTTACAGACAAAATCAAATGATTAAATGGCTCTCTGTCCCAAAAGGACTCACAATCTTAAAAAAAAAAAATCATGGAGGAAAAGATCACAGGTTACAAGCCATAAGCAACCTCCTGGTTTTAGAAGTAGGTTTTCTCTGTGCCAGGTGCAGGGGAGTGGCAGCAGGAAACAGGTTATCTTGTTGGCTGTGTGCTCCTTGAGGCATCTGGTGGGGCCACTGTGTGATACAGGAAGCTGGACTAGATGGGCCTTTGGCCTGATCCAGCAGGGCTCTTCTTATGTTCTTATGTATTGTTGACTGACCTGACTTCAAGAGCAGCAGTTTTGGACTCAGGAACGTTGCCCAGACCGCCAAGGGTCAGAGGGATGAGGGAAGGACCAGAAAGGAGGACAGTCTGGCTGTGACAGACCCTCGTTCTCCTGAAATGGCCTGCCCAGCCCCCACCACCATACCTTCCGTGACCCGTCACTACTAATGGTGGCTGCCCTTCCCTAGCCTCCCTCAAGGTGTCAAACACATAGCACTTCAGCGGAGCCTGCTTCCCAACCTAACAACCTCAAGATCTCACTCACACGCAGCTCTCAATCGCCACCTCACTCCACTGTCAACCCTCTGTCTAAAAGCTTTCCCTACAATCACCCATACACACCTGTCCAGCAACCCCTGCCTCCCTCTCACCGAGGTTCGGGTCACTACCCCCCACACCCCTTGCCCCCTTCTCACAGGGGTAGAGATCCCTCTCAGCCCCCTAGGCCTCCCTCTCACCAAGACCAAGGTTAACCACTCCCCTAAACCTTTCACAGCTAACCCCTACTCTTACCAACCAGCCCAATCCTACACTCTCAAACCCTCGCCAACATGCATATATCATTCACTCTACCTCTCTCGATGCTGACATACTTCTTCCAATCTCCTTAAAATGTCCTATAACCGCGCAGATAAGCAGTGTGCAAGGAGAAAGGAGGGGGCTGGCAACTGATGGTAATTGGTGACCCACAGGGTGTCAACAGCCTGGGTGAACACAGACGCTGGACGCAGTCTTCTGTCTGCCTGGTCTCCGATCCACCGGCAAAGAGCCCTTAGGCTCTTGCCCTTCGGCACGTGCCAAAGGCTCCCACCTCTGGCAAGCCTTATCTATACCTAATCCATTCCTGAAAAAGCCCTTATGGTGAAAATCAGGATAATGAGTAAGTACAATTACTACAGTAATTTACATGGCAAAAATTCTAACTTGTTCCAAAGCCATTCCAAGTTCACCCCAAAAACACCCTAAAAGAATAGTAATAATAATAATACCAGTATTTATATACCACCACTTCTTGATCATCAGATTTCTCCTCTAACTTTAATTCAAGGTGTTCCACATAGGCAGGTATTCTAACCCATCACCCCCTGAAGGGGTTTTTACAATACAATATGAAGTTCTAATCTTGCATAGAATGCCTTCATTCTAGGTTTCCTTCAGTCTGTCTTCTCTCTGGCATTCACCTCCCACACATCGACTGACAGGCAATCCTGTCCTTCCACTCAGAGTGTATTTGCCAGCATTCCTCACTCACCGAGTGCTCTGCAGGTCATCAGCAGCATCTTGACAGCTCAAGGATACTTCTGGGAGTCTCGAACTGATCTCAGATCTTCAGGCATATGAGATGGCAGCTCTTCCACTGAGAAAGACCTCCTGCCATATAGCATAAGGAAAGTTGAGTGGCATGATAAAATAGAATTAATAATAATATACAACAGCAATAAAGTGTTAAACATTCTACCTATATCAGTAAAGCAATGGGAAGCAGGAGCCTGGTAGTAGTGAGGGAGACTGTTGAACATTCATGACTAACTAAGAAGAATGTGAATTCCACATTCCCTGTAAGCTTTGCTGCCTGCAGCTATGTTGGAAGCCCTGCACAGCTGAAAAACGTTGCTATGCACTCTGGCTTGGATGGGCTGAATTCTGGAGGCAGTGGAGCACCTAGGCTCCTGGATTTAGCCCCTAGCAATTCTGGTTAAAGCAGGACCCCTAGATGGCAGAGTTGGGAAAGACTGCTGGCTCAGAGATAGTGGATGCATCAATCCTCTAATGGTGCAAGGTAACTCTTTATACTTGTCCCTCCCCTTTGCCCTGTCCATGTGATTTTGCTCACTGTGTACTATTCTCAACCTTTGCTAGACTATCACTTTTTTTCCATGTTCTGTTGATTAATTGCCAGTATATGGCTTAATTATTTTTTTGCATGGGCAACTTATCGTCCTACAAGAGCAAACATGCACACATCCCCAAACTATGATTCCCTATTGTCAAACGTGCCATGTTGATCTCTGGCCCTTGTGAATCACTGGAGTAGGGGATCTAGTGGCAGACGTCCACACTCCTTTCCATTTGAACCTTTTCTTTTTGTTTAATGTATTTTCTTAAGACATGTTTCTAGGGCTACAAGAGGTGAGGGGGAGGTATTTGGAATAAAAGGCTTCAAGCCACATAGGCTGCCTGAATTCCTGGTTCAGCCTATCAGGATACCTGCAAGTCACACAAAGGAGGCCCTGAAAGAGATAATAATCACTTATGGGCTACTCACCCTAGAAAGAAATGCCAGGAGAGTTATGTTAGTCAGTCGCAGCAGACTTGAGAGAAACTGTTATGATCTACAGTAGTCTTCAGTTTGTCAAAAGCTGGAACCCACCTCAATCCCCAGCCTGCAACACAGGACCCACTTTTAACAGCCCAGCAGCAAAAGGGAGGGGGGCAAGCAAGTAGCTATGGTTCCTTCTCTTCATGCTCAGAGGTGGCAAATCAGAATGCGCTACTCTAGTGGTGTGTGACCTCTTCTTTCCTTCCAGGCTAACTGGCAGTGGTATAAGAGTGTGCAGTCAATTTTAAAATATGGGGGAAAGAAATAAGATAGCAGAGGCTGTGTCAAGGCAGGTGAACAATGGGCTCCCTCTTCCAAAGTGTCTGCTACGATCTACCACATCTAGGTTCCCTACCCCTGGCAAACTGTGTAGGCCTAGGCCTCAAAACAAAATGGCAGTGGCAGTGTTACTGTAGCTGTATTTGTTTTTCAACTCGGAAATAGCAGGAAGTAACATTCCTAGCATGCTTGAATATTGCTACTACCGGGCCTCCCAAAATGAACGGAAATGACCAAAAATCAGAATGGCTGCTGTTGCTCCTCATCCCTTGCACTACATCTCCCAAGCTCCTCTGCAGCCAAACAGCCTTCCTATTGGTGCATGAAGCCACCATCTTTTCTAGCTTCAAGCTCGCAGTTGAAACTTCTAGCGTGGTGAGCCAGCTGAAAGGAGAAAATAAAACGCGACCCAAGCACACTAGAAGGTGGGGAAAAAAGGCTCTCAAGGGCTCCTAGCGCTAGAAGTTAAAAAAACAAATGCAGCCTGTGACCCACCTAAAGTCAGCATGTCAGAAGTCTTCTGTTGAAGAACTCTGCCCTAGAGCTTACCTCATAAGATGCATGTTATCTTCAGTATGCTGACAGGTATACTGAATACATAGCTACAAAGAGGACATTTCAACAGTGGGCCCCAAAGGCAACGAAATGCAAGTAGCGTGTGACATTTCTATACAAATCTCAAATGTCTACAAGATAAGTACACTGGTAATTTTCCTAATTTAGCTATGGATGGTGTAGTGGTTTGGGAGTCGGACTTAGATCTGGAAGATCCAGGTTCAAATCCCCGCTCAGCCACGAAGCTTCCTGGGTGACCTTGGGCCAGTCACTATCTCTCAGCCCCACCTACCTCACAGGGTTGTTGTGAGGACAAAAAGGAGAGGAGGACATATGTACACCACTCTGAGCTCCTTGGAGGAAGGGTGGTATAAAAATGTGAAAAATAAATAAATAGTGGTTTTCAACTATCAAACTATAGGATTTGTTGTGGTCAAAATTTTTGCATACTAGAGCCTACTTCATTAGATATATGGTTTGGTATTGCATATCCTTATGATCGCACTGTGTATACCTACTGTATATAGCAGGGGTGGCCGAACTTGCTTATTAATACACATCAGATGTTTAAGATGTTTAAGAGCTGTAAGAGAGATGTTTGAGAGCTGCAATATTTAAGCATTTAAATTCTTAAATATATTTACTCACCACATTAAACTTATGTTTTAAACCAGTGGATTCTCAGTTTATACTTGGTAAAATAATTATAATTTATAAAGCTTGAAAATTCTTATTTACCTTTTAATTGTGGTGCAAAAAGGGCTCAGCCAACATATTTCCGAGAGCCACAAATTATACGTCAAAGAGCCACATGTGACTCAGGAGCCACAGTTTGGCCACCCCTGGTATATAGAATGTCAACAAAGGTCATGCTTTATGTATCTGATTAAAAAAAAGTGGCTCTAGTCTATGAAAGCTTTTGCCACAATAAAAGTAAGGTTTATGGTTTTCTGCTGGGAGACAAATACCCGTATCTGATCATGAAATCATGATTAAACTCTCAACAAATATTATCGAACATCCTGATTAATTCTAATTTAGTGTCGCTGCAGTCTCCTTTTGAAGTTTTAGTTGTTCAAGAAAAGATTGGTGAACACAGAGAAAGGAAAAGAACAGAGTCGCAGCACACAGGCTTGAACGTTTGCAATTTAATTAAAACCGTCGTTAACCATAACTCTACAGAGGCAGGAATGGGTTGGGGCGTCACTTTGGCACTCTATGATGAAAATCCTGTACAGCGTTTGGATTCGAAAATAGAGTCGAAAACCAGTTCCGTTTTAGATCGGAAGTTTCGCCAGAGACTTCCGTTAGGACCATAGAGACGCAAACGTCCAGCCGATGGAAGTGATTTCACATCCGGCCTAGGGTGGTTGTTGTGTTTCTGAAGGAAGGGGGTAGCAGAGGAGAAAGAAGGAAGGCGAGTAGAGAAGAGTAAGGCGTGACGGCTGGCTCGGAGCCCCTGAAGCTGTCCCGTTCCTGCACGAGGTGCGCCTCAGTACTAGAGCCCAGGACGGGGTAGGGAGGACGGGGTGGGGCTGAGCGCAGCACTTCGAGGCGCCATCATTTATTTCTCTTCTCGGTCCGCGGCGGGTTAAGGGGAAACGACGAGCAGCTCTGAGGCCGCCGTAGAGGATGCAGGTGACTGGCTGACCGAACCTAATGGTATCGTCTTCTGTTTGGAGCTCGAGCTGCCGTCTGCGTTCTTTTCATCCGGGTACCCAGAGAAGCATACCTGTCCATTAGGGGCGTGGTGCATGCTGGGACAGCGTCGCTTTCTACACCGCCCCCCTCTATTCTCCACCTTCTCTCGGTGGGGGCGGGGCTTCATACGCTTTTAGGGAGCCAACAAAGAGCGTGTGTGGGCGGAGCCTCGCGTAAGCGTGCAGGTGGAGGGTCCTTGTCGTGCTTTCGGACTGCTTGTTAGTTCTGGGCCGCCTCCATAGTCTGCTGCAGTTGGGAGGGAACGTCGTTGCTTTGCCTCCTTAAATGGGCGACTGTCTACCGGCTACGGAGTGGCAGGAGCTTCTTTCCTGTGAGGAAAAGCTGGAGCATTTGCGGCGTTTTAGTTCGGCGGAAAGACTGCCGGAGGCAGCGAGCAATAGCAAACTTTAAAATGCAGAACTTCGCCATAACACACACACACACACACACACACACACACCTCGTTAAGACTAACACACGCACAAAAAAACCCCTTTAAATGTCCTCATTAGACTGTTTCCTTCTCTTGCTGCTTATTATTTCTGCTCTGAAACTTATGACTCATTTTAAGTTTTTCCTCAAGCTCTCGAAGTGAGTTGCACTAATCTTAAAAAACCAATGTAAAAAAGTTGAGAAATGGGAATAAAAAAATATTCTGAATAAATAAAAGGTATATTGCAGTACTAGGCATGTTCATGCAGGAGTCGGTTCCAGTGTGTTCAGTAGGAACTTACTCCCTGGTAAGTTTGCATAGAATTGTGAGTATGAGCTATGTGCTGTTTCTCGGGCATCCCTTGGGTGAGGTTAGCCGCCCTAGACATTAATATATACCCTAGGAGAATCTCTCAATTTGACTCCTGCCGAGTAGGATGCTGCTTATTATTTGGGAAGGTCTTCTTTAAAAAAAGTTTCAAATGCAGCACCTAAGCATTCCTGCTGTAGGAGAAGTGCCCTTGTCTGAACCCCTGGTGGGGGAGGAAATGATTGATGTTCATAAAAATCCTGGGATGGAGAAAATGCATAGAGATTTTTTCCTCCCTTTCCCATAACACTTTTAAGTTTAATGGGTGGGATTGAAGGACAGTAGATTCATGACAGAGGAAAGAAAATAAGTTATTTCATAGAACACAGTATTCATTTCTGGAATTCTCTGTCACAAGGTGTGGTGATGACCACTGGCTTAGATGGTTTTAAAGGGGAATCAGGCAGATCTGTGAAGAGATCTGTAAGTGGCTATATGGAGCCTCCATGTTTAGGGACAACATACCTCTGAATACCAGTTGCTGGGGGTAAACAGCAGGAGAGGGTCATCATAGCCTTTTTGTCTTGCTTCTACACTTCTTGGAAGCTTCTGGCTGGTCCTATATAACAATATGTTCTATGTGAATTGTTGCAATAAGACAGTGGAGTAAGATAGTGTATGATTTTCTTGTTCCTGAAGAAAACTGAAACTGCAGTTCTAGACACACTTAACTGGAAGTAAGTCCCATTGAACTCAATGGGTTTATGTCTAAATAGACAGGCATGGGATTGCTCTGTAATTCAAAACATGCTGGGCATACCACATGCTTCAGTAAACTTTCTATATTGAGCACCAGTTTGAGGCTTTGCCTCTCTCTTTGGGGTTTTCCCTCTTTCTGGTGCTGCCCATGCATTCTTTCTGCAGTTGAAAACAGCATCCTGGACTAGATGAGTCCATCTTGATCTGATTCAGCTGGGCTCTTGGTCAGCTTTGAAATGGCACTCTGAATTTGAGCTGGAAATAGCACCAGGTTGTACCTTTTCAAGTTAAAACGTGTTGGATTTTTTTTCTTGCTGATCTGTTCCTTGATTTAGATACAAAGCAAATAACATTTGTTCACATTAGTTTCTAGGTGAGATAATAGTAACAGATTAGTTGAATAAACATGAAGTGCAAGTGTAGTTGCTAGCAGTCAGGCATAAGAATCAGTCCCTCTAAATTGGGATCCATATTGACGTGCATCAAGACTTATGCAACTGGTTCAACAGCCCAGAAGGTAAGTAGCTGTGGGGTCCACATCCATGTGCATCTCTATATTTGGCTAAGCATCAGAGGGATGCTTCTGCATGCAGCACCAAGAAGCACTGCTGACACTGACTGGCAGCAGTTGGCTTCTCCAGGGGCTTCAGGCAAGTGTGTGTGTCAGAGAGAGAGAGAGAGAGAGAGAGAGACCCAAGCTGCTACCTGGGACCTAATATGTGCAAATTGGGGGTGCTGCCCACTGAGATGGGGGGCCCTTCCTTATGCTTGGGTGGGTGTTTTTTTGCCTAGTGAACCATGAGGTTTTATTCTGTTTGTTCATTGCCTTTTTAAGGTGCCATGAAACTCCTGGTTGGTTTTGGCTGTGACAGACTGGCACTGCTGCCCATCCTGGGAGGGGTCATCTGGTGGGGCCACTGTGTGATACAGGAAGCTGGACTAGATGGGCCTTTGGCCTGATCCAGCAGGGTTCTTCGTATGTTCGTAGATCTCACTTGCTGGTTAGGGGCAAGTTATCATCTTAGTGACAACAAGCTTCAAGTATGGTTGAAAGTTTTTATGGTTCATATTTTTACAGTTGAAAGTTTATATATAATCTCTGCAATAACTTAAGAATTGTAGTTACTAAGAAACATATTCATCCACATATTGACTTATGATTGTGATATTAGTTAGCATTTATATAGTGGCTAAGTGTTCCAAGTTCTCTTAATTAGTACAGTAGTGATTGGCATCTATAGAGCACGGTAGACATTCAAAGCATTTCATGTGCATTATTTTGGTAGTCCTTGCAGCAGCCCTGTGGGGTAGGCCAGTGTTTTCCCTGTATTGCGTGTGGGAGGCCAAGACTGGGGTAATGGTGTCTCTGTAGTCACCTGAAGAGTTCATAGTTAAGATACTCTGAAGCCATTCCAGCTCACAGGCTCTTGATCACTGCTATATCAGAATTGTTGTTTGAGATTTGCTGTGTTATGATACTTTAAGAAGATTATAGCATTGTAGATAAAACTAGGCTCCTTGGATTTTAGCTAACTGAAATATATTGTTGGCAGAAACAAATTGTTTGTACACCACCCTCCTAATAAAAGACCATATATATATTACATATGTTTTAATGTTAGAATATCATAGGCTGCTGTGCTTTGAGTTTTAAAATAGTATCCAGTATAGTGGTATGTATTTCTGCTAATAGTAATTTCAGTTGCATAGAAAATCTGGTTGCTCCTAACTCTTTATTCTGGGTAACTCTAAATGTGCCAAAATTTAGAACCCAATGTAGTCTTAAGTTGAAAACCTGGGCAGCGCAATCCTGTGTCGGATATGGCGGCCGGCCTAAAGGGCTGGCCACTGTATCCTATTGAGTTTCGGGGCTCCCCGGGGCAGCCCGGGAACAACTTGGGAGAAGGGGACAATCGTCCCCTTCCCCCGGTGTCAGCAGCGGTAGACCCAATGGGCCTACTTGCATGTGCACAAGCTCTAGAGCTCGCGCACAGTAACGCCGACATGGCTGGCGTATCTGGGGCCTGGAGGGAGCACTGGATACCGGGGATCTCGGCCCCTGGTATCCCTGCCCCCTCCAGGCCCCGGGTGGCTGCCATCCCTCGCTGCCCGGTTCGCCCTCCCCTGCCCTGACCAGCATAGGGCTTACCTGGGGAGATGGTGGAGTGAGCAGCACCGGCCACAGTGCTGACCACAGCGTCGGCGCTGCTTGCTTGTCGGGTGTCGCATAAGTGCCTTACGGCATTTTTGCGACACCCTGCACCGGGGCAGCACATGCTGCCCCAGCGCAGCCGTTGCACAGGATTGTGCCATAAGGCAACACTGTAGCTGTTAAAACATTTTATGGTGTAAAAACAGGTAGTCCCAAACTTAAGTGCGTCTGACCTATGGACAGCTGCATCAGCGCTTTCGCACCAGCTTAGTCTCATCCAGCCTTGTGCTTTTGCGCCTGAATAATAGTGCTGTTCTGACTTTGGACAAATGTCCAGAATGAAACCAGGACATAAATCGGGGACTCCCTGTACAGCCACTCCATCTCTGATTTAATTCAGCAAAGGGAAGGAGCTTCTCTTGGTCACTTGTAAGGTCAGCTAAGCCTGTGATACTCATTCCTTCTGGAAGAATAATTTCTCTGCTGTGTGGATTGAGCCAGTTTTCCAAGCAGATATTATGTATTATATATTTAGAACTTGAATTAAAACCACTGTTGGTGGGCGGGGCTGGGACGACGGACCGAAGACGTGATTCCAGAGAGCTCTCTGGAGCCGCGCCGCAAAGCAGTGGAATTCCCTTGATCCAGGCTGGATCGGGGCCATCTGCATCAGGAGAGATGTAGATGAGAGATTGGGGAGCAAACTGAAGGAACTGGTCAAGGCATTGAACCAGTTTCTGCTTGGTATTCCCTTTTCTGTCCCTGCTTTGTCGCAGACACCATTTTGGTGACTGTGAAGGCTCGCGTTGCCGCTCACCCGGACAAGAGGAAAAGATTTATTTTAAAGTAGACTCCTTCAACGTACCAACCTTGGACTGGAGTAAGAGTTTCTCTGCTGATCTGGAAGAGGAGCGGTGAGTGGGAAGACAGGAAGGCTGAAATTTATAGGCATCTAAAAGAAACTAAGGGGATAGGGGTGGATCTCCCCCCCCTTACATGGACTCTGCTTCCCTCTTCTTTGCCTGAGCTGTGCTTGTTAAACTGAGACATATTGAATTACAGAGGGAGCTGCATTCCTTTGATTCAGTCTGGGAAGTTAACCCTGAATGTGCCAAGATCTGGTCTGGGACTATGTACTTAGTGGAATTTGGCTTTGAATCTACTATTAGTTTTAATCTGGATTGTGAATTGTGATGCTTCGTGTGCCTTAAGTGGATAAGTTGGAAGTTGCAAGCAGGACTGAGATAAGGAAAAATGATGAAAGTAATAGAATTTTAAGTTGCTTTCCGTTGCAGTAGGAGGTGCACAGGAGCTAGAGATTTATCAGATGATGGAATTTTTGCAAGATATGTGGGCCAGCATTAATCAATTAAAAGAGACTCTAAATATACTTTTGTTAAATCAAAATAAAGCCTCTGGAGAAAGACAACAGATATTGATGCAATTGAAGCAGATGCAGGATGCAAGACTTTTGAAGACACGGGCTGCAGTAATTACAGAGGAGATTGTAGAAACTCAGATCATGGAAGAAGTAAACAACACCTCTGAACAACTGGAGGCTGCAACCTTTAAACGGCAAACAGAAGAACTTACAGCAATCCAGGTTATGGAAGAATTAGACAAGTGGTCTGAACAACAGGAGGCTGCAACCTTTAAATTGCAGATGGAGAGAGTAACTTTCATGTTTAGAATACAGAATTTTTTTGCAAAGGACCGAGAAGATTTCTACTGGACTTTTATGGCGTGTTTGATAAAAGATTTGCAGATTCTGGAGGCAGAGGTGTTAGAAATTAGGAAGGGAACAGGTTAGATATAAAGTTTTGTGATAAAATAACTGACTGGGTAAAAACATTAGAAGTAACGAACAGACCACAGTGGATAATAGATTTTCATAATAGACAATATAAAGAATTGATTGTATGATAAATATGTATGAAGTTTATAATTTTTCTATTGGATTTTGAAACAGTTAAGATATTATGATATTGGGGTTATAAATTTAGGATGAGAGATTTACCTATAAGAGTAAGATTAGATTTGGAACTTAGGTTATAAAATGGTTAAACTTCTATATAAAGGATTTTATATAAATTGTTTTATCGAGGGTGGTTAACATCAAAGAAGTTAAGTAAGATGTTGATGAAAGGGTAAAGTATTTGTTGGAAAGTTAATTTGTTTTGGAGGAGGCTTCCTCTGATTTTGGAAGAGACATTATATGGCACGCTGTTGTTCTTATAAGATTTGTTTTTATTCAATATGATGATATCAGTAATGTTTTAAAGAGATAAACATATTGTTGTATATACGGTTATTGATATATGCTCAGCAGTGAAAACTTGAGATTGAAATTGAGATTATACTAGATATTGAAGAGTTAATGATTAAGATTTATATTTGAGGGATTTGGATGTTTAAATTTAACGTTTAGGAGATGGAAATGTAAAGAAGAGAACAGACTGGTAGTAATTATTTTATTTTGATTAGATGGAAAGGTAATGATAAAAAAGAATATTATTATTGTATGTATTGATGTCCAGGGGGTGGAAATTGAGTAAATATGGTCCTAACTTTAGTTAGTAAGAGAACAGAGTGGTAGTAATTATTTTATTTTGATTAGATGGAAAGGTAATTATAAAAAAGAATATTATCATTATATGTATTGATGTGCAGGAGGTGGAAATTGAGTAAATATGATGGTAACTCTAGTTAGTATAATTGAATAGTTGAAAGAGTCATCCTATGATAAAATGATGTCCGGCTTGTTACTGCTCCTAATGTGTCATGTTGATATCCCCCCAGTTTGTCATTTCCTGTTGTATCATTTTTGTTGTTAGGTAGGTAGTTAGTTAGTTAGGTAGTTAGGTAGTTAGTTAGTTAGTATTTTTATTATTGTATTGTCTTGTGTGTTATTGTTGTTAAATAAAATAAAAATATATTCAAAAAAAAAAAGAATTAAAACCACTGTTAGTTTAAATTATAGTTTAATGTGAGGTTATGCTGTTTAGTAACACATCTTGGGTGGAAGAAATTGACATGAGCCAGAATACGTTTAGTGTTATGTTAGGCACAACCTTGAAAGTCGTACCTAACTGAGGCAGAATTATTCAGTTTGATTGGAGCGAATTTGTTCTTAGTTGTTCAGAGAACAATAATCCAGAAGGGTACTATTAAGACGGCAGTCTGGACATGCTTACTCGGAAGTAAGCCCCATTGACCACAGTGGGAGCTACTTCTGAGTAAACATTCAGAGAATTGTTCTGCAAGTTGTTCATCATGCATAATATACAATAGTCTAGCTGCTTGAGGGGCAAGGTGGGGACACAAATTATGGTATATTTCATCCTACATATGCCTCAATCAATCAATATCTTTATTACGGTCAAAGACCAGCCCATACATATACTGTACCTCTGTTGAAAGGTAAGTGGGAGCAAAATTAGGATACAACAATCTATTCCTTGTTTTCCTGGGGCAGGGACCAGTTACTTGGAGCTTCTCTTTTCCCTTGTCTCTCACCACTGTCTTGTAGGGTACTAGATCTTTGTGTTTTGGTTTTTAAGTGAGCAGAAATTACATGTCTGTCATCCAGGCTTCCAACACAGTTTACTAACATTCAGTTGACCTTAAAAGCAGAAGTAAAATACAGTT
The DNA here is from genome assembly GCA_026170595.1 of Plestiodon gilberti rubricaudatus. Lineage (NCBI taxonomy): Eukaryota > Metazoa > Chordata > Lepidosauria > Squamata > Scincidae > Plestiodon > Plestiodon gilberti. The sequence continues at coordinate 128,677,633 of JANXHW010000001.1, read as the reverse complement.
ATTACAGTGTTTTTCTGTCATTCTGTATAAGATATTTAACTTTTTGAAATGACAAAAGAAGGCTGTATGTGTTCAATCATCCTAGTCAGGCATGTTTACCTAGGTCTGTGACTTTCAAACTCTCTGCCTTCAGGGAATGCTTCCCACATTGACTCAATCAACTGAGGAACTCCCGCACATCTTTTGCAAAACCCCAGCACCTTGTAGGTGTTTGCAGGACATGTACTAGGGCATTCACTCATTTCATGTGCAGCAGTAGTCAGGCCTACGTTAACTGGGTTTGTACCCTAGGACTCATCTGCATTGCTCCTCTGCATTGTTGCCACATGTGCTTCCCCAGATATGCATGTGAGGGATTCTTGACCATTGACTGGCACACCCACACTGTGTATCGGCACTTAAAAGGTTAAAAGAAGAACTAGGGATTGAGAATAATTGGACTAAGGTTTATTGAAATATTAATTGGAATATTAGAGGTGAAAGGGGGAAGCAATAAAATCAAGCAGAATTCAGTAGAACTCTATTCTCAGTTGAACAGGCAGAGTTAATTGGACTCAGTTGCTCCCACATGTGAAAAAACTGTACAGGCTTCCCCTGCTTATTCAACAGGTTAGTCCCCAGAGCACTGCTGAAAACCGGAAATTGTCAAAATGTGGAAGCCAGTCTTTTTCTCGCTTGCAAATGCATTTTGGCCGCTGGAAAAAATAATATGCGTGTGCGCGCACGCACGCACACACACACACACACACACACACACACACACACACACACACACACATATCAAAAGCGGGGGACACCTATAATTGCTTTGGAGTTCCCAGTTCAAACTCCTGCTTCACTTTGTACTGTTCTGTGGTTCCAGTTTTGCAGCTTTAACATACCTCCACACATACCCTGCCTCATTGAGGACTCCTTAATAAGCTTATGAGGAGCCCAAGCAATGACACCAGTTATAAAGAAGCATTGTTTTATGTACAAAGGGAACTTTTGGCAGGTATAGCTTGTCATGCAGGGATTAAAAAAAAGCTGCACATCTTCTATAAGAAAAAAACATAACATGCTGCTGTGCTAAAGTCAAGCAAATCTGCACCTCTGCACTACTTGAGTGCTATATGAACTGCTCTGAACTCTTTGGAGGAAGAGCAGGATAAAAGCACGGGGGGGGGGCTGTATCCGCGGGGTATAGGTTCCTCCTCCCTCTGAGGATACAGGAATCCGTAGATAGGTGAAAACACACACACCCCCATCCCTGCAGCTTCTTGCTTCCTGTTTAACGTTGGGAGCCTGCCTAGCGTGCATTCTGCTTGCCTGCTCGGTGCAAGGAGCCGGCTCATGGTTCACCTAAAGAAAGAGATGTGCTGGCTTCGCGCCAGCGCAGGAAATTTAATTAAGGTACTGGGGGGGAGGGCTCCCCACTATCCATGGATAAGTGAATACATGGATAGGGAATCCACAGATATGGGGCCCCCTGTATAGTAATTATGCAAATATGGGGGGCCCATGTATAGTAATTGCACCTGGCCAGTGTATACTTAAATGCTTTCCTGGTTCAAGAACCAAATTGTGCACTGAAACTAATGCCATATAACAGGGGTAGCCAAACTACGACTCCTGATGCAGCTCTTTGACATATAATGTGTGGCTCTCAGAAACATGTTGGCAGAACTACTTTTTGCATCACAATTTAATATAAAAGGTAAATAAGACATTTTAAAGCTTTATAATTATTTACCAGGTATAAAAACATAAATTAAATGTTCGTGGTGAGTAAATATATTTAAGAATTTAAATGCTTCTTAAATATTGCGGCTCTCAAACATCTGAAGTTTATCATATGTGGCTCTTACAGCACGTTTGGCCACTCCACCATATAATATCACATGTAGATGGTGGAACTGTTCTCTTAGAGCTAAACTATACAAGTATATGATGCAATACACAACCTACCTAGAAAGCACATCTTAAGAAGTTCTCTGGGTACATGCAGGTATATGCTCATATTTTACATCATCTCTCACAGGTGATGTTTGTGAGGTCACAATGTCATTTGACATCAGGATCCCATGAATTACTGTATAGCAGGATCCAGTAGGAAGAGACATAGAGCTGCCAGAGGGAAGTCTGTACTTAAACACAGCTCCCTTTGATTGTTGCAAATGGAGAGAGGAACATGATGAAATTTCTAAGGTGACTAGGAGCCTAGACTCCCAAACTGAATCATAGAAAGAGTGTGCTCTTTAAAATCTAGGGAGACCAAATGAATTGTCATTTTGACCATAATGGTTATAAATGTTTTCATTAGAGCCTGGAATATCTAGCAAGACCCTGTCCTTGAGTTAATTTAGGGTTTTTAGCCCTTTTACACTATCTTCTTTTTAATGAATTTGTGGAAAGAACTACATCAATACTAAGCATTTGCTTTTGTTTACATAATGAGCATCTATGGGGATTATGGTAAATATAGAACTAAATTGCAAATTACAACATTATCACACATGCTTTTGAGAAATGATCTCTGAGAAGCTTTGTCAGGACTTTGTTTTGTAATAGTTGTTAGTTGTGAAATAACTATAATCGTGCAGAATTTTGTTATGACACAGTCTAGACAATCACTGCATAACATTGCAGGACTATTGTTGAATCCTGACTTTATTATTTTTTTTAAGTAAGTCCAACTTCAAACATTGTTTGAGATATGATGTGGGACTTAAGTAGCACTGGTTTTGTGTTTGGTACTGTTTGCTTTAAAAAGCAAAGTGTTTGCTTTAAAAAGCAAAGTTTGTTAAATATGTATAAAAATCTTAGAACAAAATGCACCCTCATACCTACCTTTTCATTGATTAAAGTCAAACTAAATAATGCGAGTAGATAAATAGGTACCGCTTGCAGGAAGGTAAACAGCATTCCGTGTTCCAGCTGCATGCTACGCGCTGCGGCAAGGAGAGTCATGCCGGCCACATGACCACGGAGGCGTCTTCGGACAACGCTGGCTCTTCGGCTTTGAAATGGGGATGAGCACCGCACCCTAGAGTCGGACACGACTGGACTTAATTGTCAGGGGTCACCTTTACCTTAAATGTGGAGGAGTCCTGCTGCACTTCTAGTTGGTGTAGCATAGAGACTGAGCTGCAAATCAGTACTTTTCTGGTTTGAATCTTGCCTCTGCCTTGAACTCTCTCTAGATGCCTTTTAGGCAAGCCACTCCCTGTCAGCCCACCCCCCTCGCCCCTCTGGCTGCAATATGGGAATGATAATGCTTATTTACCATACAGGGTTGTTGTAAGGATAGCATCAAGATGTGAAGTGCTTTGTGTTAAGTGTTATGATATTCAGCCTCAGACTTTGATAGACTTCTAGGACATTCAAGAACTGTAAGGCAGCCACAGTAAATACTGTATTTTATAACAAGAGTTGAAGTAGTAGTAGCTTGCCTTTTGTCTAATTACCATGAAAGGAAGTGGTTCTTCCTAATTTTATTTTATTTTTTTTAATCTTGCATCTTACAAGCAGTACCTTCAACTGCTGCTTGTCAATTTCCTGTTTGGATTCTTCTGCTGGATTCTTTCTCTCTTACCTGCCCTGCTCATAATATAAAACCATGACTCTGTTGTGCTTGAGGAAGAGGAAGGGGAAGCAAGTTTATCAGCTGGAGAACTGCCAAACTCACTTTATTTCCACCAGTGAAAATTAGATTGCTTTGAGTGCCTGCACACATACTTAGATACAGCTTAGAAAGGTGCTATATAATGAGGGCACAAGTGATTTGAAGCTGCAGTCTTCTAAGCATGCATACTTTAAAGGATGTTTAATTGAAATAAACTGAGGCTTGCTTTCAGGTAAATGTGGTTGGGCTTCAGCTGAAGGTGAAAGAAACTGTGGTTTCTTTCTTTCAGGTTTAAGCTCAAAGGCGCAACCATGAAAGACCCAAGTCGCAGGAGTACTAGTCCAAGCATTATCAATGAAGATGTGATAATGAACGGTCACTCTCATGAAGATGACAATCCATTTGCTGAGTACATGTGGATGGAAAATGAAGAGGAGTTCAACAGGCAGGTGAGTTTACACATGTGGTCAGTTCCATATCTGTATGGAAGGAATTCTTCTTTTTTTTCTGTTAAGCCAGTTCTCTTCAAGGTTGATTGGTATTGCCTCAGTAAAAAAATCACATTCATTTTCTTGATCCCCTGTGTTATCGTGCAGTTATGTTCCTGATCATCATCTGCCTCTTGCTTGAATGCAATCTGGTTGGTTGAAGCTGTATTTCCTCCTAATTATCATTAGTTAGAATGCTACATACACCAATTAGCATAGTCATGTATGGTTGAAAAATTTCCAGGAGTGTCATTTTTAGCCCGTTAAACCACTTCTGTAATATTGCAGTGCTTATGACACTGTTCTACAAAATATGATACTTATGGCAAGGATGCATATGCAGATGGTTCTTATCAGGATATTTCCACACGTAAGATTACCACCATCTATTCCGGTAGGGCTCGTGTGCTACGAAAACTTAATGGGGTCTGTTAAAGGCTCATGTGAGATGGGAGCAAAGCTTATACCATGTTGTATAACTAAATCATGGAAATACTACACAGAATACCTGAATGAAATTAAGGTTACTTTTTGTATTGGCAGATTACAGAAGACCTGTGTATGCCGAGGAGTTAGTGGTCTGCACAGGTTCTTCCCAATGGTCAGTCTGTTCCTCCATGATTGGGTTAATTTTGGGGTAAAAGTGCTGAGTTGCGCTTCATTAGTTTTGCACCTGTTAATGCCTCCCTTGCCTTATCATATTGGGAGATGTTCTGGGCATTAAGCAAAGCGAATAAATTCTTGCTTCTTTCTTTCTCCCACTGGTCTCTTCCTTGTCTCCGTATCTAAAAAGAAACTTGGTCGTTCTGTCAATGTATTTATGGGAAGACATATTTTTCCAAGATGAGAATACTGTGAAGTAGGTTGATTAGTGCTGTAGTAATTCTACCATTTTCTGTACCTGATCCCTGTGTGAAGGAGCCTCAGTGTTGATGTTTTTCTCACCTTCAATTATAGATTGAAGAGGAGTTGTGGGAAGAAGAATTTATAGAACGTTGCTTCCAAGAAATGCTGGAAGAGGAAGAAGAGCATGAATGGTTTATTCCAGCCAGAGATCTCCCACAAACGATGGATCAAATTCAGGACCAGTTTAATGATCTTGTTATCAGTGACAGTTCGTCACTGGAAGATCTGGTGGTAAGTGTCTGGTTGCAAAAGCTGAACTTGTTTAACCAACACCTTTCCTCAGAGATTACCTGTGTTCGTTGCCAAGTCTTAGTGTGCAAGCCGAAGTGTGGTCTCCCTTGCTTTGTTCCTGGAAAATCTAGCATAACATTTTGCAGCACAGTTGTCGCTAGAGACTGTCCTCTGCATTGGAATGATAAAATACACTCCTGTGTAAGTGTTCTCACAAGTTAATTGCAGCTTTTTTCCCCCTAAACATGTGGTCAGGAAAAACACTTAGGAGCACAGTGCATAAATCCTCCAGTTGTATATACCAGTAGGTCTTCAGCTGGTAGGTCAGGACCCCTGTGTATCATGTCCTGACTGAAGGCGAGTTCTGCCAATGGCGTTGCCACTGTCTTTTGTTGACTTGTTTGGATTTGAGTCTTTAAAAGGGCCTAAGATGGCGAAAAGGTGACCAAATGCAAAAGATGGTGTATCTTTAATAGTTGGCTGCATGACAAGCTGCACCTAGCAAATTTGTTTTCTATGCAACTCTTAAAGCTACAGGAACCCTTCCTCCTTTGAATGTAGTCATCCTAGAGACAAAAGAAGGAAGATCGATATGTATGGCAAGTTAAATTTAAAAGTAGGTCCTGCATTGCAGATTTGAATTAAGGGTGGGTCTGAGAAGGCTGAAGATGACTGGTATATTGTGCTTAAAAATTCCCTATCTTTGCATAATCTTTCTGAGGGTCACGAGATGAGGCAAAGAGATACGTACAGATTAAAGCCCTACCTCCTGGCTCTTCCTAGAAATTCAGTTCAACCTCTTCCTCCCACCTAGGGCTAGTTAGCGTTAATGTTAACAAAGTAAAATTCTAAGGTTCTCAAGATGTGCATTTACATACTGCAGTTATGGAATATAACACAGTTCTATCAAATCTTACCCATATTGTAAAATTGCTGTGCTGTCTAATGTGAACAGGACTGCACCAGAGTAAAAACTTGGGGTATGTCACTGCAAGTGGAAGCAGGGTTTTTAACAGCATTTGTGTGCAACATAAATGAGAGAAAGAAAAGATGGAGCAGTTCTTGATGTCCTGATGTGACTAGCAGCTGAGGTCATCGAATCCTCTTGTCCAGAAAGAGGGGAGTAGTGAAATGGCTCTTCTGAGATGGTGCCTGTTGTTCATTGTTCTTGTAAAGCCTTTTAAAAGGCTCTTAAGTCTTCCTCACAAATTAATTAAAAATGTGCTCCCAGTCTAACTGAATGTTGACTCCCTAATTAAAAGTTTGCAAATCTGGCTCTTCATGTGATTACAAGATACTAATAAATATGTTGAACTTAGTTAAACTTTTGTTATTAAGCAGCCTTCTTTTTTGGTGTTTCTATAACACTTTTAACTTCCCTGGTTATGGGTGCGTGCGTGCATGTGCACACACAAACACCTCGCAATCCCCCCCCCCCCCGCTGAGTTACAACAGAATTACTTGCTGTCTTAAGCAATGCCTACTTTTAGTCAGGAGTCTTAGGCATGCCCAGGACAGTATTATTATTATTAACAACAGTATTTATATACCACTTTTCACCAAAAAGTTCACAAAGCGGTTTACAGACAAAATCAAATGATTAAATAGCTCCCTGTCCCCAAAGGGCTCACAATCTAAAAAAGATGCAGAACACCACCAGCAAACAGCCACCAGCAAAAACACTCTGCTGGGGTGAAAGGGGGGCAGTTACTCTCCCCCTGCTAAATATAAGAGGAACACCAATTGAAAAAGTGCCTCTTGCCCAGTTAGCAGGGGCTTGGATGCAATGAGTGAGCTCCCCTGAGGCCAGGTAATTGTACCATGTATTATCTGCATTGGATAGGCTTGGGTCTTTCAGTCTCAGTGCAGATGCACAGCAGAACAACGGAGTTCTGACTGATTGAAAGGAGGCACTCCCAACAACCTCACAGGAGTGTGTTTGTGTAATATGATATGCAAGGATTCTCTGTCTGAAATCACTCCAGTGTGCCCAGCTCACAGGTCAGGAGTTAGTGTTGGTACATACTCTGCACACAACTGTTTCAGAATTTCTTCAAAAAATTAAATACAATTCTGTAGCTGCAAAATCTCAATGTTCCAGCTATTAACCAACATATTAAAACAAATGCTTGTGTAAGACTTGCATAACCATGGATGAACTTTAGGTACTTTACTTGTTTTTCCGTGAAGCAATGTCAGACTGAAGCTTTTCAGGAGGAAAATTAGTAAAAACACAGTCTTTAGACTCTCTAGTGCAATGGTTCTCAAACTGTGGGTTGCGACCCACCATTGAGAACAAAAGCTGTCCCCTGCACCTTTAAGGGGTGGTGACAGCATGGTGGTGGCGATGATCCCGGGGATCGCCGCCAAAGTGCCCAAAACCACCGTGTGCATCCTTACAGAGGCTTGGGGGTGCTTCGAGGAGGCCTGCGCGACCCTCTGCAGGCTTCCCGATCTTCAGATCACTGAAAAACGGCGATTTTTGGGCACTTCTGGTTTCAGCGATCCGAAGATCGGGGACGCCTGCATAGGGTCGTGCAGGCCTCCCCAAAGCACCCCCAAGCCCCGGTAAGAACAAACACGGCGGTTTTGGGGGCATTTTTGGTGGCAGCAGCACCAATCCCCAGAATCACTGCTGCTGCTTGCCCCACCACCGCAAATACTCAGAGTTCTTTCTGCTTCCCGGGGAGAACTTTGAGAAACGCTGCTCTAGTGTATTTGAGTAAAACTAGCACTGCTTTAAAGAAGCCATAAAAACACAATATAAATTGTCGGTGCATTCAAGGATTTGCTGTCAAGGGCAGAACTAGGAAGAGTGGCTAAAATCTGTAGCTGTTCAATATGAAATAGCTATCTAAGGAAGTACCCTTGTGTATGCAAGCTTGGCTTTTCTATTGTGACTGTGTTGCAGATCATAGGCCTGGCTCTTAGATATAACAGACTTGTACCAAGCAGATAAAGCATTTGTAAAAAGTGGATCTAGCTAAATGCTGTTCTGGAAGACAAGAGACCAGTGGTCTTACTCCTCATGAACTAGGAGACCATTCATAGCACTTGGCATCCAAGAGTCCTCCAAATCCTGTGTTTAAAAGTCAGAGAATTGCAGTGGGGTTTCACTTTGGTTTGGGCAGGTTGCAACTAGACATTGTCTAGTTGTCTTGTTTTTTAACGTTTTCCTTAGTGACTAGATTGCTGCTTTTGTGTAGTTTTTTTTTTTTTTGCTATGAGAGAACTCTTGTTAAACCTTGTATAGATGTGTAGAAAGCTTTTTTCTTTTCTTTTTTTTGCACTTCAAAGTCTTGTGTTGTCTTTTTTTCCGCCAGGTCAAGAGTAATCTGAATCCAAATGCAAAGGAGTTTGTTCCTGGGGTGAAGTACTGAATATATGAGTAGACTGGGCCCTCTTTTGGTGGATGTAGCACAATTTCCACACTGTGAAGCCAGTATTAGAAGATTTAATTGTTAAAACGCTCTCTCTTCTTGTCACTGTGTTACACTTACGCATTGCCAAAGTTTTGTTAGTCTTGCATGCTTAATAAAAGTGCTGAGACTGTTATTAAGTCAACTGCTGTCAGAGGTTAATGAAATGAAAATACAATTGGATCCAGGCTTTTGTTGTAAAGGAAACAGTGAGGTAGGAAGAAGCACCAGTCAAGTTGAGAAAAGTACCAAGTTTCTGAGAAACTCTTGCAATTCTATTTTTAGAAGGATTCAGACTTTGGCAAAGAGTGGTCTGTTTTAACTAAAACATAAGAGTTGGTGTTGATATGCACCTGATAATGCCTTAATGTGAAAATAAAAGCAAGGTTATCTGATTATGCAGATTAGCTGAATTTCAGTACTGCTACTAACTCTTCTCATTATCAAGCAAAACTTTACTTCATACTCTTCTTTTTGAGAAAAGTGTGAATAATGTATTATACCTGAACTGCTTTTACAGACCTGTACAGAGTCCTTTATCTTGGCTACGGATCTGGTGGAGAAACAAAAAATGACTGGCAGAAGAAATTGTATTTAGAGCAAGTTATCATGTTGGAATGTCTGTTCCACTTCTGAATTTATATTTAAGGTGATGTGAGGTTGTGCATCACAATTTCTTCCAGAAATCCAGAAACATGGCACTGCCTATGTAAGAAAACAAAAATATGAAAATGAAAATCTACAACCTTAAAAGTTGGGTTTACCTGTAAAACTTTAGCATTAGTGATTTGAGTGGTGCTTTTCCCTTGCTTTGTTTAATCATCACTACACAATAGTCTACAGCACAATTTTTTTTAATACAACTAGAAAAGTTTTGGCTTCTTAAAACTTCATATTTGGGTGGCTTCAGCTGCCATATGTGTTCAGTGTGAATAGTGTTTAAGTTGAAAATATTGTAAAAAAATTATATTTTTTCAAAAATATTTAAAAAAATAAATAATAGTAGAAATGACTTTCTGATGATCTCCTGACTCTTCCTCTTATTCAGAACTTGTTGTGTGCCTTAGTGGGGAGAAGGTAACATGTTTGACTTAAAAGGATGTAATGAAGGCCATTAGCATCAGCTGAAGGGGAGGAGTGGCCTTAAGTTGAGCATTAATACTGGTGGGGTTACACTAAATGCAAGCAAATTGAAAATAGTTTCTTTGAAATGTTTTTCTATTTATAAATGTCTTTTTCCCTCTGTCTTTTCTTCAGACACTGACAATTCTACACCCAGTTACATGCAAGTAAACCCTACTCAAGTCATTGGCATGTGCCTACATTACTAGCAGCGCAATCCTATCCAACTTACACCACCGGTGTAACCAGCAGTGCAGCGAGAACGGGAGGCCCCAGAACAGAAAGGGGATTCAAATCCCCTCCAAAGGATTCAAAGGGGATTTAAATCTCCCTCCAAAGTTTCTTGCCCTGCCCTCCCCCACACACTGGTGGTGTAAGTTGGATAGGATTGCACTGTAGGTCTAGGATAGCAAAAACCTTTTGCTGTAAAGATTATTGATGTTGGTTCCCTTCAGAGTCACTCTGAATTCCAGTTATATTCCCCTTTAGTTGGTTGTATGGGGCTGTAGTTGTAGAGAGGTGGTGCAATGTAATGGTGAAGAAATTGAATTGCCAACCCCAGTTAGAATTTTGTCTCAGTTATGAACTCACTAGGTAGTCTTTGATAAGCATCCCAGCCCCTATCTGTAAAGTGGGGATAATACTACTAATGTTACAGAGTTGTTAGAAGGATAACATCAAAATAATACACACAAAGCATTTTGCGCAATTAGAAAGTGCTATAGAAATGTTAAGTGCTTTAATGATAAGCTCTTTAAAGAAGCTATCATTAAAAGCTGAAAAGAATAAAGGAAGGTTAGTTCATGTATAAAATACTGGACACTCGGCACTGCAGATAGTAAGTAGGCCAGGCTGCCATATAACTTGCATTTCTCAACACTGCTGTTTCAGCATCCAGCTGTACTTGATCCCATTCATTATCCATACCCCTTTTGAAGACTGAATTTTTATTTCCGTTTTCGTTATTTTATAAAATATAACTTTAAGTACACAAGAATAAAAGGCTGCTTAATGGGGGATAGATAGATATCCTATCTATTAGAATAGATAACCCTATCTAAAATGGGGAAATTTCTGCAATAACATCAGTAAAGCCTTAGAATTCTGTGTCTAGCAAGGTGTATTTCTGTATTATCCAACAGCAAAATAACCTGTAGCAAAGTAAAACGTGATGGCAGCTGAAACTACTTAATAATAATAACCAGTATTTATATACCGCCTTTTCTTTGGTCATCAGATTTCTCCTCTGACTTTAATTCAAAGGCGGTTTACACAGGGGCTTTCCAACCCCCAAGAGGTTTTTACAATACAATAATATGTTCTAATCTTTCGTAGAACCCTTCATTCTAGATGGTTTCTTTCACAGTCCAGCCTCTCCCTGGCGTCCGCCTCATCAGGCTTCAACTGACAGGCAACCTTGACTCCCACTCAAGTGCAGCTGCAGCTTCTCTCCCCCACAGAGGCTCTGCAACTTATCGGCTTGCCGTGCCGGTAGCTCTCCGACAGACACAGCCATTCCGGCCGTCCCAAACTGCCGTCCTTGAGATCTTCAGGCATATGAGACAGTCGCTCTACCAACTCAGCCAGACCTCCTGCCTTCTTCTTCTTAGTATTATTATTATTATTATTAAATAATAATAATAATTAAATTAAATTAATAATTATTATTATTAAATAATAATAATAATATAGATAGATAGACCTCCTGCCTTAGATTATTGTAGCTTTCATAGCAACATATTTATTTGTTGGATTTGTACCCTGCTCTATTCCATTGGCTCAGAACAGCTTGCAGTGTGTGTGTTTTTCTACATAATAATAATCCCAAGGGACATGGTCTAAAAAATAATAATGGCTTAGGGAAATAAAATGACCAAGTGAAATCAAAATGTCATCTTAAACAAAATCAACTTAAAAAGAGCTCAGTCCTAGGTGAAATGTGATCTCTGTGCCCTGTCCAGGAGATAAGCAGATGTCTGTTCACAGGAACCTGGAAAGCTCCTGCTTCTCCTCCCCCTCCTCTAGTAGCAGTACTAGCTGGCTGCCATGGAGACTGGCAGCCAGGGGTGTCACTAGGGTTGTTGACACCTGGTGCGAGATATTGTGGTGTTGCCCCCATGGACCTCCTCCCGTACCAGACCATACAATGTGGACCTCCTCCCGTACCAGACCATACAATGTGGATCCCTGTGCGAGTTGCGGCAGGGGTTGGGAAAAATGTAAAACCCATTTTCTCAGTCCTAGATGAAATGGAGTTGCTAGACTCTGCCCAGGGGCAAGCAGATGTCAGCTCATAGGAGCCTAGAAAGCTCATTGTCCTCTCATAGTTCAGGAGAGGGTCTTGATTAAGAACATAAGAACATAAGAAGAGCCCTGCTGGATCAGGCCAAAAGCCCATCTAGTCCAGCTTCCTGTGTCACACAGTGGCCCCACCAGATGCCTCAGGGAGCACAAGACAACAAGATAACCTGTTTCCCGTTGACACTCCCTTGCACCTGGCACAGAGAAAACCCACTTCTAAAACCAGGAGGTTGCTTATGGCTTGTAATCTGAGATGGTCTTTTCCTCCATGAATCTGTCCAAACCCCTTTTAAAGGCATCTAGGCCAGATGCCATCACCACATCCTGTGGCAAGGAATTCCACAGATGAATTACACGCTGGGTAAAGAAATATTTTCTTTTGTCTGTTCTAACTCTCCCTCCACTCAATTTTAGTACATGTCCCCTGGTTCTGGTGTTAGCTTGCATTATTGGCAGCATGTTCTTGATATTTAGCATTTGTACAACATTTTGGAGTATTCTCAGCACTCCACATAATTGGTATCAAACAATTTAGAGTCTTGGAAATCTGTACTTGATTTTTTAAAAAACAATAAATTCCATTCCTCATGGTTATGAAGAAAAGCTTGGAGGCACATCTCAAGAATACCTTCCATTTGTGATGTCATTTCAAACTAAAAGATTATGTGAATGACTTAAATATGCATCAAAAGCAGAACAAATTCTGTAAAACCAAAGTAAATATAACAATTAGATTTGACTGTATAATTTTGATTTTTGATTTTATTGAATACAGACAGCCTTAATAATGGTCTCCCAACATTAAACCATAGCATCAATATACTATGCTATATATACTCTGTATACACTATATCTCTTATTAGCTGTCTAAAATTCAAGTGAAAATGCTGCTTGTGAACAAGTGATTATAGGAGGGGTCTGGCTGAAACTTTGATGACCATCTTTGAAGTCATGGTGTTGGAGGGCAAAAAGAAGCTTTGGCCAGCTGCACACATTCTCCCTTATAGCTGAGTCATTGATCTTTATAAGGAGTCTCTGCTTGGACATAATTTAAATAAACTGGCAATCTCACACTATCTTCCACAGATTTTCTCTGGTCGTACAGCCTTCCATGGTGCATAACAGGAGTCTATTTTTTTCCTTTTTCAAACCTTTGTACATATGAATGTGGTATCTGTGTTTGGTAGATTTTCTGGTGTATGTTGTGATGTATCAGGTTCTCTCTCTGTTTTGAAGTTAAAGCCCATGAAAACTGGGCACACTGGCACATATTTCAACCACTTGATCCTTTTAATTACACCCATTCCGCAAGGAAAATCATAACTCTTTAATTTGGCAGATGAGTCACTGTTGGCGTGTGCTCCGGCCTTCCACTGCACTAGGCCTCGCTCCTCTTGAGTCCCTGGGAAAGAGGTTAATGAAAGTCATATGAGTTGGAAGCAGACTAGAACATATCAAAAGCTATGCTTGCCATTAGTTTACTAGTAAATGCAGAGTTAACACATGAGATTAGTCAACCTAACAACTGAAATGAAAACTACCTCTTCTCAGTGATGGGACATACTAATCTTAGGGCCCAATCCTATCCAGCTTTCCAGCACCAATGCAGCCCCGAGGTAAGGGAAGAAATGTTCCCTTACCTTGAGGAGGCCTCTGTGACTGCTCCTCCACGATGGGATGCAGTGCATGCCCTGTTGGCATGGCTGCATCAGTGTTTGAAAGTTGGATAGGATTGGGCTCTTCATTGTGTAAAAGAAACTATTAACTTTAATTTGGTAAATCATTCATTAGAAACTACGTTTTTCAATTGGTTAATTAAAACCATGGTGAACAATTTCTTCCTAAAACCCACCATATAGATTTTTATTGCTCAACAAAAAGCAACACCCAGATCCAGTAAGTGGCCAAATGCCAGTACATGCTCAGAATTGTATTAAAAACACAGACATTATTGATATGGTTTGAGCTTTTGGTGAGGGAGAAGGACTACTGAAAATAAGCACTGCAAAATCACTGCATCCTCCTCCCTCTAGCCAAAATCCATCTAGTCGGTCTCAGACCAGCTGACAACGTTTAGTGAAATAAAGTGTGTTCAAAAGCTGGCTACGTATCAGAAAAATAAACTGTTGGGAGAGGCTTTGGCCTCTTAGTAGTGTCTGGTGAAACAAACTGATGCAGGGATGGCTGAGTCTATTGACCTTTGCGAATGCAGCACCACCTGGTTCTAACTCTTATACTTCCACCACTTCAAAATATGTGTTGCTCTCTAGTATGGTGGCAGCACTGGTGTTAGTGGCACCAGAAAAAAAATGCAAATGGATCAGTTGCCAATGTCTGCTCAGCATCGATGCAGTCTTTCTTGGGATTTCACGCAGCACAGTGATATATGGGCGAGGTTCTTTTGGATACATATGCTTCTGTGCACTCAAGGCAAGAAACACAAGCAGCTCCAGTGTTCTGAAAGGTCATAAAACAGCTGTACCTGGAACAGTGTTGTCCAAAAAGAATGCAATGCTGCCCCCAACAAACATTTCTGTGGTTAACAGCACTGTTAATATTTGGTCAATTTCAGCAACGCCTGTAATAGAGATCAACAAGGAACCTGTGAGATTTGATTCCATTACTTAACGCACTCGGGGGGGGGGGGCATTTAATGATGGTTCCAAACTGGAATTTTGAGATACAGATTTCTACATGCAAAGTTTATGAACAGAATGAAAAGATTGCCCTACCTCCATTCTTCCCCTTCTCTATTTGTTTTAACCCTAGTATGCTGTATAAAGCTAATCATGCACACACTTCTATTCTTCCTCCAGAAAAATCACTCAATAATTTAGTAGCATACTTAGCAAATTTAAAAAAAAAAAAAAACACCACTCCAAACCCTGGTGTTTTAAGAACACATATTCAAAACTAGTTTGGGGGCTCAAACCAAGCTTGATCATTGAGCTCTCACAAAACGCTGTGTATTTTTTTAATCTAATAATTTTGCTCCCCAAATTCCCAGGAGTCCTGTACCCCCTTTTCTTTTACAAAATCCATTTTCTGCCAAGGAAAAGGGTAGAACTTTAGAGAGGTTTCATCATAAATTGTCTAAGTATAATGAGTTAAATTGCTATGGGGACTTCACTTGAGGGGTCTTGTTTGTTTTTATATTAAGAACTTGGGTTATTTTTAGAATTTTAATCATTTATGATTAAATCCAGGGAATGGATTATTAACATTAACAATTCATCTTCAATATTCAAATTAATATTTTTAATCATTTATGATTATGGTAAATATTAATTTGAATGGGTTTTAAACATTAGTTGGAGCCCTCTGAATGGGTCCCACAAGTTACAGCGACGCTTGACATGAAACACAAGAGATCTCTGAAAATGAAAAAAAGTGTTTGTTTTAAAATTATATATAATATATATGTGTGTGTAGTTCCCAACTCTACACTTGGTTTCTTTTGTTTTCTTTCTCTCTTAACCTTTTCCATTCATTCTTAATGACTCAGAAATCATGGCCTAGATTTAGCATGTTCTCCCTGCCATCAAGCAAAACAGAAAAAGTAAACCTATTTTCAATAGTACTCATACTGATGTATGTTGTTGGGCTGCTCCTTACAAGTGATCAGTACACATTTTAGTTAAAAAGCAGCTCCTGTTTTAAAATGTGACATGATGCCAGCTAAATGGAGTCAGGATTGCAGAAACCAGGACAAGTGTGTGACAGCCATTGTACCAAAGATTCTGAATCCTCGGGTACCCCAGTGCAAATAATATACATATACAGAAATAACTACATCAAAATGAAGAGTCACAATATTATATATCACTTTTCTGAAGCATAAACCTAAGACATCTATATTTGTTAGTGTGGCCCTTATTAGAGGAAGAACTCAGGCTTTTGCCTAACCAGAGAAGTGAGAGACCTAAGACTTTTCAATACCTGTTTTTATAGCATTTGGATGTGAATCTAAATAGTTTGGAACTGTAAGCCCAAAGAACATGGCAAAGCCCAGAACGAAAAGGTTACGGGAGGAGTTCATGTCAACAAACTGCAGGTTGGAGAGCCCCACTGCTGTTATCATGCCTGCAAAAAAGGATAAAAAGGGAAAACGCAGTATTTCTTTTATCAGTGCAGGATGGCTGAGGTAAAACAGGAGATTAGGCTGCAGAAGAAGGCCGTAAGTGCCATAACTAAGGCACTGAATTTCCTTCAGGAATGTGGCTCTGAGTCCCCAGTACTGGTTGACTACCACAGATCCCCTCCCCTTCGCCACTGAGGAGACAGAGAAGCCACCACCCATCACCACCACCCACAAGGGAAAGATGGTCGCTCAGTAGCAGAGCACCTGCTTTGAATGCAAAAGGCAACTAATAAAACAAAGCTATGGAAGATTTGGAGATATTTTTCTGGGTTTAGTCTGAGAAAGAACGTTATCAGGGTAGAATCATTCAAGAGGAATCTCACTTAACAAAATACATCCTTTCATAATTGTTCTGCTTTTCTGGCTAATCAGGGGAGTCCATGAGATGTTTATAAATTGTTGAAATCTTGCCTTTTTCATATTTTTAAGGCACATTTTGATCTTGTTTTATTCAAGAATCTTAATCTGACCATCTCTAAACATTATATTAAAATAATGTCTATTCTGAAAACAAATGAACGTATGAATTACCACCAAGTAATCAAACCATTCAAGTTTTTCTTCTGATTCTAGTTTGGACTCCACTGTTGTAGCCGAAACTGTTCTTATCGGTCTCTGCGTAAGTCCAGTAAAGGCTCAATAACCGTTTTGCCAAACATAAACCAGTGTTGTTATTTATATTATTTAACCTTGTAAACTGAGCTGCCGCACGTTCCCCCCCCCCCCCCATCTACAGGAGAGATTGCATGACATTCCATGCTATCCTTCACTTCTTTTAGGCCCACACAAAGCGAAAGATAAATTTCTTTGTACATTTTCATACTCTCCTATAATAATTATGAGGGCTAGAAGCCCTTTCCCCCCTTCAGATTTCTAAAATAGCCATCACCGTCTGCTAGGAAGTTCAGTACTGCCACTAATGCACCAATTGTAACTGAGCATTTCAAGAAACCTCCACACAAGCAGATGATGATGATGATGATGATGATGATGATGATGATGATGATGATGAAGAAGAAGAAGAAGAAGAAGAAGAAGAAGAAGAAGAAGAAGGGCTCCATTATGTACCATAGTATTATTATTACAGTAACTTACCAAACAATGTGCAAAACATCCCTCCAAGGATGGGGTCAGGAAGGGAGGCAAACAGAGCTGTGAACTTGCCGATAGTTCCCAAAACAAGCATGATTCCGGCACCGTACTGCACCACCTTTCTGCTGCCCACCTGCATAAGAAAGTCAGGCACGTGATGCTGCTTTGACATTGGTTATCCACTGTATTTATTGTTCATCCTCTCCATAGTTTCTGCTCCACATATTGCTTTCCGCTGCAATATGGCTCTTGTACTGTAGCTAGGCTCTGAACTCCTCAGGATAGACCACCTGTAGGACAAACTACTTACAGGCATGATCTAGCCAAACACCTGTAGTTTTATGTCTCATTGATTTCAGTCAGAGGGTTTAATATGTGTTTAAATCTCACCACTGAAATCAATGGGAATTTTAAAAAATGGGTATTTTTTAAAAGTCCTTTTGCTGGATTATGCCTTTACTCAGCCTTGCTATTGGTTAAAGACTATTATATACAAGAATTTGGATGATGGCCTTGGTGATCTTAGACTTGGCAGAAGCACCCAGTTTTTTTGAGGGGGAGGGTAACAGGGTCCAAATAAAACACCCTCTCTGCCTCTTCCCATGCATGTGAACTGAAAATTGTACCTTTGTATTGCGGCAGTGCCAGCATCAGGCTACTGGTTGCCCTGCGGCAAAGCCCGGCTGTGAGCCTCTGCGTCATTCCCCACCCCATCCCCTGAGTGTGCATTGGGTACTACCGTTGCCATAGGTACTGAGGGTACTGGATTGGCCCAGTCAAGTGCCTCTGGTGGTGCCTGACCTGGGCAACCCCTGACACTACCCCTGCGTAGGACAATAGTGCCCTTTGTGCTAAATTAAATAGGTAGGTCACTTCTAAATCTTACCTACAGGTTACCTTTTTGTAACCCTCTTCTTAACCCATGGAAGCCTCTGGAACTGTGTAGACAACAGGTCGCAAGCAATGCTGCCACTACAGTGGACAGAGCTGCCTATCACCACCTCCCTTCCCCATCCATCCCCCTCCGCCCCAGCCTCTTCTGTTTTTTTCTGAGGGCAGGGCAAAGATCATTCCAGCTTTGGTGACTTCAGTGAGCCCGACAGTAAGCCATGCAAGGTAGCTACAGGCTTAGCTGGGATGGGATCTTCCCCCTTTGGCAGAAGACAGCTGCATGGAAGCAGCGGCTTCTACATCTGTGGTAGGAACCTACTTCATGACTTGGAAATAACTTCTTTAGAATGTATAATCGCTTTGGATTTAATGAACACTGCTTGTTCTTGTGTGACAGTGAATATCACTGGGTTAAAGGGGGATATTATGGTGGCTGGGGTAAGAGAGCACCGAAAGAACAGAATGCTCCCATTTGCAGAATGTCTTTGCAACCAAACAGAATCCCACTACGTCCATTCCTTTTGCCTGGGACAACGTTATGCTGGTTCTTTTCACAGCCTGTTCTGAAACTGTCATCATCCAGTCTATTCCTTTTGGCATTCCGTCTTCTTCCCAAATACTCCAACAAACCTTTGTGTACTTCAGCACTCCTAAGAGCTCACTAGAGAATAATCAGCAGTTTGCATTGTTTACTATAGTATGTGCAGAGTTATTTGTTTCTGTGGGAACAACTTCAATATTTCAATATTCAATATGTGGAATATATTCAATATGTGGGAACAATTTGTTTCTGAAAAGAACAACTTCAATATTTCTAAACATTGTTTGGAGCTGTTATTTCTCAGGGAAGAGGACATTCTAATTTAGACACAAAGGCACTCTGCCTGGGCTGTTAAATGTTTTAAGCTTCTTGCTTCCTGTCAGTGCTCTAATGGCAGCATCAGCTGGACTACTGCGATGATGTGACGGGAGGCAAGAAATGTTGTTCTGCTGTTGCTGCATCCAAGTTTGTGACATCAAAAAAACCGCACAAGGTCAACCTAGGATGTTGCACTAGCACAGCAACCTAGGAGGATGCCCTCAACATGGCGAGATACAGTGTAGTGATGCACAATGTGTGGCAGTGAAGTGTGTGAGGAGAGAACATGATGATGTAGGTAAGAAGGAAGACAACTACATCTAAACATCTTTCAGCTATCATGGAAGCAGATACAGTGGTGCTATCTCATGCGCTGGACACCTTTTGGTGTCTCTTCCCCCCCCCCCATACTGTAAATATTTATTAAATTTATGTAATACAAATATACTATAAAACTATTTCAGAAAGCACCACAAATAGCAAAGCAATAAATCCTAATACAATACAGTTCTCCTGCTACATCAGCATGATAACCAAATCAATGAAATATATCTCCGACAGCATTTTAAAATTAACAATTTAATTTCTCCCTCTAACATCTTCTGGTGGAGTTACAGCTAACTGGCAACATTAGGGATGGACCATGGCTCAGTGAGAAAGTACTTGTTTTGCATACCAAAGGTCCTAGGTTGAATCCCCAGCATCTTCAGGAAGGGCTAGGAAAGACCCTTGCCTGAAACCCTGGGGAGTTCCACCAGCCAGTGCAGACAACAGAGATGAGCCAACGGTCTGACTTCGGATTAGGTAAGTTTGTATGTTTAACATAGCAAAACCAAAGTGTCAGACCTTGGCCTCACAAAAGACATGAGTGCAGCATCATTAGCCTTCATTAGCACAAACCAATCTTGTGCCAAACGTTTTCACATCTCTAGGATTGAGAATGCAAAAACTACCTCTTCAAAAGATATTAGGTAAAGGTGTAAAGGTGACCCCTGACAATTAAGTCCAGTCGTGTCCGACTCTAGGGTGTGGTGCTCATCCCCATTTCAAAGCCGAAGAGCCAGCGTTGTCTGAAGACGCCTCCGTGGTCATGTGGCCGGCATGACTCTCCTTGACACAGCGCGTAGCATGTGGCTGGAACACGGAGTGCTGTTTACCTTCCCGCAAGTGGTACCTATTTATCTACTCGCATTAACATGCTTTGGAATTGCTAGGTTGGCAGGAGCTGGCCAAGCAACGAGAGCTCACCCCGTCAACAGCTAATTACCCCTGCAACCCAAGGGACTTTTCTATCAAGAGTCCAATGAGTCACATGCTGAATGAATTAAATCAAAGGAACCAGAGACCCAACTACCATGGGACTGGAAGATTAAAATCTGCCACTTGTCTTGCACAGGTGCAATAAATTAGGGAGGTTTGTGCTGCGCCTGGAGCACAGGAGAGAAGCAGACAGCTGTGTTCAGCTCCAGCTGATGTTCCTGAATCTCCTCCTAGGATAGCCCCATGGATCGTGCCTGGCAGGAATCCAGCAAAATCCTAGAAACAGAAGATGCCATCAAACATTGCCATGTGGTACCTTGGTGATGCCCAAGACTCCAATGTTAGGGCTCGAGGAAGTAGAACCATTGCCAGTGCCCAGCAACCCAGCAATTACACAACAGATTCCCTCTGTAAAAATGCCCCTGGGGGAAAAAAAAAAAAAAGAGAACCCCAACAATTGCATTAGGTTTTCCGTGTCTCTCTCCACCTATTTCCATAGGAGGAAGTTGCAAATAAATAAATAAATAAATCTCCATGTATTATTTTTAATTAATTTTCATACCTATTGCCCTGCAAATGCTCAGCCCCCTGAAGGTCCCTCCTGGGCTGACAACATTAAAAGATCATGAAACAACTTAAACAAATGATGAAAAACATACAATCAGCAATGTATCCATTAAACCAGAGATCCCAAGCCATCGGAGGGATATTTAGTTCCCACCAACATAGATAATGCAGTGGCTATGCTAATGCTAGACTGAAAGACCAGAAAGATCTTTGACAAACCCTATCCTGGATCCCCCCATGCCACTCTGGCACCCTTCTTTGGCTGCCCTTCCACAGGAAGTAGTCACACTACAGTGAGCTGAGGAGCTCAAGCACCCAGTTCCAACAAGCCCACAAGTACCGGTATATAACCATTCCTCATGCATGCTCACAGTATGGGAGTGGCTGAGATTTTAAAGGAATCAAGTATATGGAGTAGGATGGCTCACTCCTCAGGCAGAGGCATTTGTAGATGGCAGGGCATGACAGAGCACATGCTTTGTATGTAAAATGTCCCAGATTCAATCCCTGCATCTTCAGGTAGGGCTGGGAAAGATCCCCTAGAAACGCACTGCCAGTTGGTGTACACAATACTGAGCTGTGATGGTCATCTATGACACTGATTGGTTGAAGATCCAGGACAAAAAGAGCTACTTCTTCATACAGCGCATAATTAATCTATGGAATTCATTACCACGCGCTCAGGTGGCTTTCCTAGGGGATTAGATAATTTCAAGGAGGACAAGTCTACCAATGGCCACGAGTCACGATGGCTGTACGCTACTTTCTGGTTCGGACATGGTATGGAGTGTTGGGAGAGGGGAATGCCTTCATCTCCTGCCTTTGGGTTATCCAGAGGCGACTGATGGGCTACTGTGAGAAAGAGGATGCTGAAGTGGATGGGCTTTTGTCTTGATCCAGCAGGGCTTTCCTTATGGACCAATGGTCCAACTCAGTGTAAGGCAGTTTCCTATGTTTCAGATACTAGGACCATGGCAGTGCCCCACATTTAGGTAATCTCTGCATTATATATATTTAGGCCTCAATCCTATACACACTTACCTGAGACTAAGCCCCATTGAACTCAATGGGGTTTACTTCTGAGTAGACTTGCATAGGATTGTGCTGCAAGTCTAGTGGTTCTGAGAGAAGAAAGTCAGATTCTACTCCTTCCTGAGCCATAAAAAAATGCAAAAAATGTTCAGAATGTGCAACCTGATGCTGTCTCTCTTGAGCAACTGGGTAGTCATCCTAAGGGCAGAACTATGCATTGCATGATACATGTATGTATAATAGCACAATCCTATCCAACTAACACCACCGGCGTAACCAGCGATGCAGCGAGAACGGAGGCCCCAGAATGGAAAGGGGATTCAAATCCCCTCCAAAGGGGGATTCAAAGGAGATTTAAATCTCCCCTCCCCTCCAAAGCCTTCTGCCCTGCTCTCCCCCGCTGGTTACACCAGTGGTGTAAGTTGGATAGGATTGCGCTGTAAGTCTGCTTTTCTTAAGGAAACGCCCTAGGTCAGGCATGGCGTTAGAGGTTAGACAGGTTCAGCACTGGCTGAGTGCTCAGGCTCATCAGAGAGCCCACATGGTCAGGCTGAACCCTAAAGTCTCAGTACGTGGTGCACTTGTCAGGAGGATTGCACCTGCCTCCGATGCACCATCAGGAGGCAGGCAGGGAGGGCCACTGGGGGCCCAGTGCAGGGCTTCACTGCAGGCCCCCTGCAACCTAGCACCAGGACTGCCCTTGGTAGATTCCAGCCAGTCAGGGAATTGCCATAAAGTATTGCAGTGTGGCTCACAGGACTTCATTAAACAGTTGAACCAGATGTAAATACTGGGGTGGCGTAGCGGCTAAGAGACTGGGCTGTGAATCAAGACTTTCCCCGTTCAGGTCTTGCCTCCACCATGAGCCTTCTGGCCTTAGGCAAGCTGCTCCCCAGCTACAATATGGGAATAGTAATGCTTACCTACCTTACAGGGTTGTGGTGTGTGGGCAACATCAAGACAAGACATGTGACGCGCTTTACACACACCGAAAGCTATATACACATGTGTCACATGCTAAGTCTAATCATTCTAAAAGTCAAGTTAAGAATTCCAAACAAAAACAGGACTTTTGATGTCCTATCATGGTTTGGAGCAGTGATTGAATTTGCTTAGCACTTCCAAAACACAAAGCACCAGAGCTACAATCCTTGACTATATCGTAGTGGCCAAAAGCAGCAGCTGCCCCCATCGCCTTCCTGGGGGTGGGAATCATTTTCCTTTCTTGATTCCAACCCGACGAGAGCTAAAGTGGACACAAAGGGCCTCTCTGATTGACTCCTCATCTGTGTAGACAACTCAGAGCTTGATGTGAGTTGAGGGATTGTTCTCGCAGCAGAACTAATGGGGTAAAAAGCTCTTCTCTCCAAATCTCCATCCCTGTATGATTTGGGGAACAGACTCGGATGCTACAGAGACACGTGGAGCCAGTTTCTCCCAAGCACCTAGTGTCAAATGAGCTGCAATCCTTCCTGAGCTTTCTAGAACCATGCATCAAATATCCAAGCAATGCAAAGAAACTGCAAGTCTCCTACCTGTTAATGGCATGCACAGGAGGGGGTGGAGCACCTGCAAGCCTTGCGCAGGCATAATAATCTCCAACAGATTCAATGATCCCAGCCAAGGTAGCACTGAACATTCCCAGCACAGCAGCAGCTGTCACGGTGGGGATCCCCCACTGGCCTAAAATGAGCAAAGGCAAGGAAGTGTTAGCTGAAGCGTAACGTATATCGACAGGCATCTCCAGCCCATGATGCAGAACAGCCTTAAAAGTCATCCAACCCCAAACCTGGTCCGAAGGCCGATTTCTCATCTTCACCAAACAATGTCAACTCCACAACAGACTAAACCCCACAACACTTGATGAAGTGCCAGCATGTCACAATCCTTAGTTCCAGAGTACAAAAGATGATGCATATAGGAAAACATGGGACTTGTAGTATGGAGGGTTCCAGAATTTTGCAGCTCTAGAACAGACTCCACAAGTTATCCTGAAATGAAGGCAGATCAGGCAGTAAACGTTTTGAGGGTGGGTATGTGTTGTGACCTCAGAGTTTAGCTTTTCTTCCTGCATGGTGGGTGGGGTGTATAATGAGACAGGAAAAAGCATGGGAGATGATTATATAGTTCATTCTTCCAACCCTTGTTCTAGAAGCTTCCTTTGACCTTGACTGGATAAGGTCAAAGAAGCTACTACTACTGGGGAGAATTCCCTTCACTTTGTCCACTCCCCAGTTTTTACCTCAATCTTATGTGCATGTAGCTCATACCTTGAGGTGGAGATGTGGGAACCAAAGAAAAGCACATGGTTGGTTGCTAGGAAACCACTTGTTCTCTTCCCACCCCACCCCCACCACGCAGCTCTTTTTCCGGCCATGTATAGTTTGAGGAAGAGAAAGGGAGAAGGGCTATACCATAACAGCACTGATGACAGAGAGTAGGCAAAACAAACACTGAGAAGAATATCCAGTTCATCCTCATACATTGCAAAGAGAAAGATCCAATATACACATCTTGGGTGCCAAAATCTACACCTTGGAAACTCACAGGCAGCAGTCAAATTAAACCAGATCAATGAAAAAATTATTGCGTTTAGTTGCATTTACTTATTTTACAGTCTTGTTTTTCTACACTTCTCAGAATTGGGTGGAAGTGGTAGTTCCAAGGGCTAGTGCAATGACAGGAGGAGGATTATGGGTAAGCAAAGGAGGGTTGGTATTTATGAACGAAAGAACAGAACTGAAGTTTTCAGATCTCTCTTCACAATCCTGAGTGTTATTGAGCTAAAAATGTTAGAAGTCCAATGGGATTCTATGTGAAATTCTTCACACGGAAAACCATAAAGCATTGATGGCCCTGAGCGTATATCACAAGTCAACATCAGGTATACATTGAACACCTATTACTTACAAGGATAGGGAAGTCGGAACCATGGAGCAAGTGACATGATTTCTCCTCTCGCGTCCGTCCTGGCCTTGTACCCATAGGCATTGACATCAGGAGGAAATACATCTGTCACGGTCAGAATGTAGCACAATAGCCAGACCACCAAAATGGCCAGTATGATCTAGAGATGAAATGCAGAGATGCAGATACCTTGCGCATGTGGCTAAAAACAAAAAAATCACCTAACATAGTGTGTGCTTCAAATTTGTCATACTCATGGCAAACATATATCTGTGATCTTGTGGGTGGGAAGAGCGGCTCGGGAAAGGGAAAGTGGCAGGCAGGGAAAGGGTTCACACTTTCCTGCCACATTTCTGCTGAAATCACTGACTTAAGATGGTGATCTGCAGCACGGAAGCAGGCCATTGGGGGTTAATGACATGCACTTATGTGGAACAGCTACCGGTAGTTAGACCCTGAAGTTAGACCCTAACAAGTAGTTAGTCCCACAACTTTGCTTGGAGATATATACAGTCAAAATATCCAGGTTTAAGGACCACAGCCATATGTTAAATGAATCCATATTCCAACATTTTGTCCAGTATGCTCTGGACTTCCTCAGGGAATATGCGAGAGACCTCACTCACATAGAGCTGAAGTTCTCAGAGGAGACTGCATTCAATAATACACTTCTGATTGGAAAATGGATTAACGTTGGAATGTGGATTCTTTTAACGTACGACCGTGTTCCTTAACCTCGAAAAATGTTTCGTCCGGCCATAAAAATTTGAGAACCATTTGCTTGGAGACTTCAGCTGGATTTGTTGTAGTGCAAACAAAGAGCCCTTCAATTTAACTTACCGTACTTGCTTTTGACAGCAGAAATGGAATTGGGACTTCAGGGCAGAAGAGGACAGAAGCACTCCCTCTATTGCCCCTAATACACAACTAATTCTTTTAAAGGAGGAGGCCACCCCCACCCCCAGCAAGGCCAGCAAGACTTCGCCATAGCCAGGCATTCACCCCTCCCATTTTATCCCACGAGACTGGATGAAGAGTGCCATGAGGACTGCAGTTGGGGGGAGTACTATCCATAAACTATTTTGTTTTATATTAATTATTATTATTTTAAACAGTTTTAAAATCTCCTCCTTGTCTGACCATTGTTGCCAATTCCCAATGCTTCCTTTGTCACAACTTGGCTAACTCTCTCCCTCCTTGTCAAAGCACACATTTTATAGATAGTCACCAGGGCATGCGCCTCCGTATCATATGGATACAAGAGCCAACATGGAAGACTGCATGCACTGTGTTCACTGGGGAGACTTGGCTACAAATCTCTGCTCGGCCATAAAATGTGCTATTAGGCCAGCCTAAATCACTGAACCATGAGCTGTCGATCGAAAGGTCGGCACGCAGTTTGAATCCGTGCGACGGCTCCTGCCAACCTAGCAGTTCGAAAGCAAGAAATTGCAAGTACAGATTAATAGGTACCGCGTCAGAGGGACGGTAACAGCGTTCCATGCGCCTCGGTGTTGAGTCATGCCGGCCACATGACCATGGAAACGTCTTTTGGACAGCGCTGGCTCTTCGGCTTTGAAACGGAGATGAGCACCGCTCCCTAGAGTCGGACACGGCTGGACTTAATTGTCAAGGGATACCTTTACCTTTAAGCGGTCTCACAGACTTGCTTCTGTGAGAAGGAAATGGGAGCGGGGAGGGGGAAGCCATATATACTTTGAGGAAGAGTGTAGTGAAAATGTAATAGAGAGTCCATGGCAAGCTATTTTAATCAAACAAAAGAGGAACCAGCCCTTACCGGGAACATCTTGAATATCTGTACTCGAAACACGGTGCACCCTTTTCCGCATTTATAACCAGGAAGGAGAAAAGTCACATTTCGTAGGTACTGAGCAAACAGAACAATTAAAAAAATTGACCTGTTAAAAAAAAGAGACAAGAGAATCATTAAAAAGCAGAGATTGAGAGCACTCTGGGTGCAGAAATAATATAGTGCTTCAGTTCAGCTTCACATTGTCGCAAGAAAAAGAACTTTTGTGAATAAGGTCCTGATTGATTTTGTATTTTTTTTCCTTGCTGCCAACAGGGCAGGTACTGCTTTCAGTGTCATCGAGATAGCAAGTGGTATACAAATTAGATTTGACCTGACCTTGGAAACTGAAGCCTGTTCAGACAATTGTCAAATGCAAGCAATAACTACAAAAGGCCAATGACATTTTTCCCTCCACAGCCTTTTCCGCCACCCCCTCCCTTTTAGAACAATATCCTCAGATCAGAAATTGATGTGAATTTCCTATGAAGCTGACCAGCCAATTACAAAGGCTCGGACATTTTGTCCATAAAGCACACTTCATTGCAGTCAATGAGAATGGTACATCAGTGACTGAAGCAACAGAGAGATGCCTGTAACTCACCCTTTAACACTACTAAGCATTTACACACACACACACACACACACACACACACACAAGCCTGCTAATGAGACCCAGAGAAGCAGTTGCCTCAGGTGGAGGATTGGTGGGGGGTGATGGGAGGGGTGAGCACCTGCTGCCTCTGCCTCTATCCCATCCACCCCTCCTGGCGTGGCCTGGCCTGGCCTGCTGCCATGTCATTTTAAAAAGGTAGAGGGGAGTCAGGAGTGGAAGAGAAAGTGTGTGGGGAAGAGTAGAATGATGGCTTAGAACAGGGGTTCTCAACCGGTGGTACGCATACCACTGATGGTATGTGAGGTGTGTGTGAGTGATACCCTCGGACACCTACCTCATGTCCTGGAGACCCCGACGGAGCTCTGCAAAGGTTGGAAAGAGGCTTGGCTCGGAGGGTAGAGCTGAAGCGCATGGGTTTTGCACACTTGAAAAAGTCCTCCCTCCCACCCGCCCTGAGCCTCTTACCGGCCTTTGTACAGCTTCCTTGAGGTCTCCAACCCAGAAGTGACTGGTGATGACATCATCGCCAGTTACTTCCAGTGGTATGTGGGGAGGTCTCCGGCAGCAGCAGTAGTACGCCGCTCGGGGACGTTGAGAACCCCTGGCCTAGAACCACTTCTGGGAGATGCTCTAAGTCAGAGGTTCTCAACCTGTGGTACGGGTACCCCTAGGGGTACGCAGGCCTCTTGCTGGGGGTACGCCAAGCCTTGCCCCTTATCAGCCCCATCAGCAGCTAATTAAGTGTTAACATGGATTTTTAATTGTAATTATTTTCAGAGCCCTTCCATCTCTCTGATTTTGGTTTTGGACTTATTTTTGTACTTTGGAAAATGTACTTTGGTGGGGTGTGGGAGGGAGGAGCTGATTTTGGGACGTGTGACTTGGAGAAAAAAATAGAGATCCTCTGTCTGTCTGTCTGTCTGTCTGTCTGTCTGTCTGTCTGTCACACACACACACACACACACAGTTAAATAAGGCATTTTTCACATTTAAAATTGTTTTAGTACTTTTTTATTTAACAATTAATTACCTAATTAATTGATTAATCAGCAGTTAATTAGCAGGGGGTACTTCAGAATATTGGACCGTGATAGGGGGTACCCAGGCCTCCAAAGGTTGAGAACCCCTGCTCTAAGTCACCACTCTCCTCTCCTCCACACACTTCCTCTTCTGTTTCTTTCTGTCTTTTAAACATCTCAGCAGGTGAAGGAGGTGCTAAAGGAAGGGAGGCCTCACTCTCTTTCTCAGCCTTTGTGGTGGCAGTGACTTTCTGAGTTGCTTTGGTTGTTGGGCCCCAAACAACTTGAGTGAGCCAGCCCTGATTGTGACCAACACTACAATTTTCTCCCCTCCCCATGCCACAACCACTTCCTTTTATTGTTGCCAATGCCTATTTGACTCTATAGTCTCTTCAATTTAAACAGCCACCAGCACCCTATGCTCTCAGTACTGATTCATCCTTTCTGTTTTTCTTCCCTCATACACTGTCTCAGGGGCAGAACTTGGGTGGAGCGCATGGAGCAGGAGCTCCAGGTGCTTGGGCGGGCACACGTGCTCGGAGAACTTAGCGATGCGAAGCTCCGCGCTGGATCAGCCCTCCCTCCCTCCCTCCCTGGAGCCCGTTTGGCTCCAAAATGAGCTCAAAACGGGCGGGGGGGCGTCGAGGGCGGGGGGGCGTCGATGTGACACGACGCTGGCCCCGCCCCCACACGCCGGGCACCGGGAGGGCGTCCGTCATCACTGCACTGTCTTTCTAAATATATGACCAGGAAGTACTGTACAACCACCTATATAGCCTAACTCTTGGCTTCATTTGGCCTGGTCTGGCAGCAGAGCAAGATGATGAGGGTATCTTTGGGTGACTGACCACTTTGTACCTCTACATTCATTCCTTTTGAGATACTGCAACAGTTGTGCAACCCATTTTTTTTCGGAGTGTGTGTGTGTGTGTATTCTTGCATCCATTTGAAAGACAAGAACCTACAGCGCTGCAATACCCCAGTGCGATCCAGCTCTGTCCCCTGCAGCTTGGAACACGGAGAGACCTATTAAGGAGACAGTGGGTGTGACTGTCAGGGGTCCAATGTAGCTGAGCAGCGCACCAGGGAGGCCCACCAACCCAATTACTACTTCCACCAGGCTAGAAACGATGATGGCTCCTTGGATCTATAGTAGAAATGGGGAAAAGGATAGTTAAACGGAGACAGTCCTGCAATCTGGACAGTTAAACAAGCGTACTTTGGTGTGTCACCCAGTCAAGTGACATTGCACTAAAAATCTAATTCTTGTGACCAAAAATCTAAGATTCTGTGATTGGAGTGCATTACACAAATGGTTAATATATATGCATGGATTGACTTAATAGAATGTGAACTGCTTGATGTAAAAATAATTACACCTTTCCCTCGGTATACAGACCTAATCCATTCCTGAAAACAGCTCTTATAGTGAAAATCTAGAGTACAATTATTACATTAATTTCAATGGGGAAAATATCTAATTCATTCCAAAGCCATTCCAAGTTCATCCCAAATTTACCCTAAATGCCTAATAACTTAAGGAAAAAGTTGTGTGGCATGATAAAATAGAATAACTAACATTTAACACTATAGAGCCAAACTTTCCCAAACTTTCCCAAACTTTTTCGACCTGCGGCTCCCTTGACCATTGGCGACCATTGGCTGCGGCTCCCCATGACATTATGTAGATGCCTGCCAATTGGCATTGCACTGTTTTCCCAGAGAATTCCTTGGCACTATGTGGCTTTTCTGGCTGGTTTCTGTGGCTTCCCTGGGAGTCCCGCCTCCCAGTTTGGGAACCACAGCTATACAGCATCAACAAAATGTTAAATCAACAATGACCTTCCCACATGATAAAGTAGATACATCCCCCCCCCCCCAGCCTTGATTGCTAGAAATGTAGCCACAGTTCTTCACTCTTCACATGCAGCAGCAGGCTGTATGTATGGAAGGGAGCACCGTGAATTTAGTTCCCGCATGCCGAACAAGCCAATAATGTCAGCCATCCGTCTCATGGGTCCATGCACGGCTCCATTTCAGCAAGGGAAATGTTCTTCTTGCTTTAAATATATTGATTAAACAACAGAGTTTGGAAAAACATGTAAATAGTATATTTTCTTTTTTAAAAGTATTGTTTAAAGCTTTATCCAGAGGATAGGGAAGAAAACAAGAAATAAGAGATTGAAACTGTTCTTTCTTGACTTCTTTCTTTGAAATTATGTGTTCTTTGGAGGAGAAATAAGTATGAAAACTTTTCTTCAGAATGGAAAAGTCATGAAGATTCCAGAAGACAGATCTCTAAGTGCTGGATAAAATTATTGCCAGCTCCTGTTCACAGATCATTTTTGCAAAGCCAGTGCAGATTGTCTACTTTAGTTTAACGTATTTCCACATGTATGTCTCCATGGAATTAATTCCAAAGCACTACTCTGGAAGAAATGCATTACACCGGAAGAATCCCAGAGGATGCATTAATGTATCACTTGGTTTAGAATAAAAACCACTTGGTTTAGAATTGCCTGCCTGTGTAAACCGCCTTGGATTAAAGTCAGAGGAGAAATCCAATGACCGAGAAAAGCGGTAAATAAATACTACTACTACTACTACTATGAAGAAGAAAAAGAAGCAGCTGCAGCTGCAGCTCCCTTCCTGACAAATGCCACTGTGATGAACATGGATCATTCTTTGGCTAGGCAGAGGTTTGGTTCAACTACTTACTTCTCTTATCCGTGGTTGCCATATGTGAGAGGTGTTCAGTGGTAATGTCCAGTTGCCATAAATTTCCTCTGCAAAATTAAACCAGAAAGAAAGGCAATACACATGAGGACAATAGGCCAGCAGAATTAAGGAATTTGCTTGATTAGAGGCTCAGGGAAAATCCTTTAGACAATGAAGCTTTTTTACCAAAGTCCCACTAAACAGACTGAACTGGAGTCTGCAATCCACCCTAACAGACCGCTGTCACTCAAGAGGTCCTCTGTGCATGGCCCCTTCCATAGGACCAGCATTTAGCACAATCAATACACAGTTGTGTTACCCATTATCATGAAGCTCTCAGCTGACAGGCACATTCCTGTAATAGAAGCGGATCCTTAGATGCAAAGAGGTAAGTAACTTACCATACTGTAGTGTGCACATAACTGTATGGGAAACCGGTCATACATCCTACCTACCAGTGAGGAGAAGTTTATCACCTTCTCTGAATTTCTGATCAGGTGCAAATGTGGACAAAATTCTCTCCAATGTGTGGCAGGATACCAGCTTTCTCTTGTGGTTACATGCCTAGTAATATATTACAAGTAACCAAATGGTTTGCTCCCCCACAAGAGGCCCTCAAGGTCTTCATGTTCCATCTCCCACCACTCTGCAAGCTAAGCGAGTTTGAATTACCTTCTGGAGGACACTTCCATTTATCCAGGGCCAGGATAGATTTAGCAGGAACCAGGAATGCTAATGCACTGGCTTGAAACAGAGGAAGTCTGAAGAGCCAAAAAGAAAAAGCTTGATTTGCTATCATGATCTGCTACTACACCTAGCTCCCTTTAAGTTCATGATGAGGCAAGGTGGGCAAAACCTACCTGATTCCCACCGTGCTTTGGATGAGGGTGGTGATCCCCACGCAGCTGAAGATGGTGCCAATGAGCTGGCTGATGGTGTATTGGTCCTTTCCTACACACAGGGATTCTGCCAGGAGGAAGGGAACTGCTATGGTGCCACTGAAACATGTCAAATAATGCTGGAGGGAAGATGGGGTGGGTGGGTGGGTGTCAAAAGAGCACACTGTTAGGCACATTCCCCAAACTAAAACCATCATAAGAGGCCTCTTCTATTTCCAATTAAAACGAACCTTCTACACTACGGCACACAGACATTGCCAGCACCATGTTGCTGGGGGCCTTGGGCCAAAGCCCCATGGTGCTCCCTATCATGCCCTGATGGCTCATTGAACACTATTGCTGCTATTGGGGGGGGGGTCTGAGTTCAGCCCAATTCAATGGGCCCTCTGGTGGATCAGCCAATGACCAACCTGACTGACCCCCAACGCCACCCCTGCACACAGGTAATACCTGCTGCACATGAGATGTGTACATACACGACTCAGAGTGCATCCATACGTTCACTGTATCCTTCTCTATATCCTTCTCATTAAAAGAAAATCATAACATTTTAAAATATACTGTATAGAAGTGGTGACGGCAAACATTCGATTTGTCATACAGATAAGTGTAATTTTCTCCATTTATGGCAGAAATGTAGAAGAGCAGTGAAGGGTTGGAGAACCATGATTAATTAATACTTTATCAATCAGATCTGTTCACTCTTGACCCAAAGTTGTGTCTTCTGACAGCGCAATCCTACCCAGCTCCTCCACTGGTGCAGCAGTGGTGGAGGGCAGAACAGGAGGCTTTGGAAGCCTCCCTCTACCACTGCTGACATAAGTGGGCATGGCGCCCACTTATGTCCACCCATCCCCTCTACCACTGCTGCACCTACCCAGCTCCTCCACTGGTGCAGCAATGGTGGAGGGCAGAACAGGAGGCTTTGGAAGCCTCCCTCTACCACTGCTGACATAAGTGGGCGTGGCGCCCACTTATGTCCACCCATCCCCTCTACCACTGCTGCACCTACCCAGCTCCTCCACTGGTGCAGCAATGGTGGAGGGCAGAACAGGAGGCTTTGGAAGCCTTCTGTTCTCCCTCTACCACTGCTGCACCAGTGGAGGAGCTGGGTAGGATTGCGCTGTAAATTATATCAAAGACAGATGAAGACTAGCCATGGTCCTCCTATATTTACTCACAGCACTTAGGCTGTCTTTGCTGGACCTGGACAACCATGGTGCAAAGTGATGCACATTGGGTAAGTGCAAAGTGATGCACATTGGGGCAAGAAACCAAAATTTCACACATAAGCTAATGGGTTCTGAGTTGTCTGTGACGGATCAAGAGAGAGATCTTGGGGTGCTGGTGGACAGGTCGATGAAAGTGTCGACCCAGTGTGCGGCGGCTGTGAAGAAGGCCAATTCCATGCTCGGGATCATTAAAAAAGGGATTGAGAATAAAACGGCCAATATCATTATGCCTTTGTACAAATCGATGGTAAGGCCACATCTGGAGTATTGTGTCCAGTTCTGGTCACCACACCTCAAAAAGGATATAGTTGAATTGGAAAAGGTGCAGAAAAGAGCAACCAGAATGATTCGTGGGCTGGAGCACCTCCCTTATGAGGAAAGGCTACAGCGTCTGGGGCTTTTCAGCCTAGAAAAAAGGCGCCTGAGGGGGGACATGATTGAGACTTATAAAATTATGCATGGGATGGAGAGAGTGGATAGAGGGAAATTCTTCTCCCTCTCGCACAACACCAGAACCAGGGGACATGTACTAAAATTGAGTGGAGGGAGAGTTAGAACAGACAAAAGAAAATATTTCTTTACCCAGCGTGTAATTCATCTGTGGAACTCCTTGCCACAGGATGTGGTGATGGCATCTGGCCTAGATGCCTTTAAAAGGGGTTTGGACAGATTCATGGAGGAAAAGACCATCACAGGTTACAAGCCATAAGCAACCTCCTGGTTTTAGAAGTAGGTTTTCTCTGTGCCAGGTGCAAGGGAGTGACAACGGGAAACAGGTTATCTTGTTGTCTTGTGCTCCCTGAGGCATCTGGTGGGGCCACTGTGAGATACAGGAAGCTGGACTAGATGGGCTTTTGGCCTGATCCAGCAGGGCTCTTCTTATGTTCTTATGTTCTTATGACAGCAATGTCCTTCCCCGCAAAGAGTGACTGGCTGAGGGAAGTCGAGGAATTGCTGACACTTGTTAAATTAAAATGCGTAGCTGAAAGGAACACAAGAGTTCCAAAACACACGTGCTGCCTGGAGAGCAGTAGTCAATTATATTGTGGGGTTACCCAAAAACATAATTCTAGACCCAGCAGTGGACTATTTTAATTTGGTATCAGCACTTAAGTAAAAAAAAAAAAAAAGTGGTGTTGTCAGTAGTGCTGGACATCATTGTATGACCAAAGGCCTCACCTACAGCCCCTTGCATCACCCAGCATCACTAAAAATACATATGAGTGTGCTAATGTATGAGGCTGAGGTTTGACTGTGTGCCCAGGTTAGCGCCCACAAACATTGGACACCATACCCAGAGCTGGTCCATCCAGGAAGTGAACTGAGGCAGTATCTTCAGGCAGCAGGTCGGCGTGGCGCCCACTTATGTCCACCCATTTGCCTGAACTACTGTTCCTCAGTCCACTCCTCTCTGACACTATATCACTTTCCTCTCCTCCACACTTCCTCTTCCGCTCCATCCCCATCTTCCCTTTTCAATTGAGGAATGGGAGGGGCAGCGGATGGCACATCACCAGGTAAGGGGGGGCAGCATTTGGCACGCTGCCTAAGGTGCCAGGAGGCCATGGGTCAACGCTGGCCGTGGCACACTCTTGAAGATAAAAGGGCACACATAGCTTAGTCCACTTCAGCACAGGAGTTCAGACACTTCAAAAATTCAGACACAAAAAATTCAGAACACAAAAAGGAGTTCAGACACAAAAAAATTTGAATAATGATCGAAACTGCTACAGGGAGTAATAAGTAATAAGGAGATTAGTCCATTCATTTCTACACAAATTCTGTACAGTCCTACAGAAATTAGTATTTCAGATCAACAGGACTGATTCCTTCATCAAAACCATTGGGAAAAGTCCGTAGGCCTTCAATATTAATGGTACTACCTCTTCCTTTTACACAATGGTGTTGTTGATGGGGAAATCTAGACTCAGCCAGATTTTGTGTGCTTGTGAACAGTAACTCTGACATAGCCTAGTTACAGATGGATATTGATCAACTTGTTACCTGAAATCCCAGCAAGATGCACAGATACCAGGGAGGCACATCTTCAATTGTATAGATCATATCAAAATTCTTCTGTTTGTGGGATGCTGGGGGCCCTGCATGATTCCCATCTGCTGTCTTTGGCTGAAAATGAAGCAACATTGTGTAGCAGTGAAGAGCGGAATGCAGGAAGGCCTTACGTTCCAGCTTCAAGCAGGTGTCATGGTAATATTTGTGTACGCCACAAAGAAGATGGTGTGCTAGCTGTGAGTGAGGCAGAGGATCAGAATGTCTCAACAGCCACAGTCCTGCAGCTGTACAACGGCCTTGGGGGAGGGGCTCACGATGCAAGAGCCAGCCATTTTCTCTCGCTTACAACTAATCTTTCACACCAATCTAATTCATGGCAGAAGTGAAAAGTCAAGTTGTGCCTGGCTAGATCTTAAGCCTGGACAGAGGCTTATTTACAGCACTATTCCTGATAGTAACTGTAACATGCTAACAAGAAATACCACCTACTGGAAACCTATGAAAATGCATAGATAATTTGTAGGCTTCAAAAGACTGGAGAGCCAAAGGATGAAGACGACAAGTGCTTCGTTGCTGATGTCCCCTTTGTATCTTTTGTAGCAGAGTTGGATTGTGTGGACATTGATTTGGGGGCAAACAATACAAGCCCATGTTTTGGTACAAATCAGTGATGTAGACTTGAGTCTATTGGCTCGGACTCGAGTCAGACTCAAGTCGCGTCAATGACTTGACTCGAACTTGACTCAGCAATTGTAAAAGACTTGAAAGACTCGACTCGAGACTTGGAGCCTTTTATGACAAGTCCAATTTTATTCAGGTTTAAACCTGTTTTCCCCATTAAATAGATAGGGACTCGCAACTCACAACCAAAGACTCGGGACTTGGGGGCAAAGACTTGGGACTTGACTTGAGAGACTTGGATCAGAGACTTGGGACTTGACTAGAGACTTGGAGCCTTTTTCGACAAGTTGAATTTTATACAGGTTTAAACCCGTTTTCCCCATTAAATAGATAGGGACTCGCAACTCACAACCAAAGACTCGGGACTTGGGGGCAAAGACTTGGGACTTGACTTGAGAGACTTGGATCAGAGACTTGGGACTTGACTAGAGACTTGGAGCCTTTTTCGACGTCGAATTTTATTCAGGTTTAAACCCATTTTCCCCATTAAATAGATAGGGACTCGCAACTCACAACCAAAGACTCAGGACTTGGGGGCAAAGACTTGGGACTTGACTTGAGAGACTTGGATCAGAGACTTAGGACTTGACTAGAGACTTGGAGCCTTTTTCGACAAGTCGAATATTATTCAGGTTTAAACCCGTTTTCCCCATTAAATAGATAGGGACTCGCAACTCACAACCAAAGACTCAGGACTTGGGGGCAAAGACTTGGGGCTTGACTTGAGACTTGGAGTCAGAGACCTGATCCACATCCCTGGTACAAATCCACATCCTTGGTAAAACAAGGTGCCCTTGTTTTAATTTCGATCCCTGAATCACAGCTCTGCCACATGGGCAACAAACGTAGCAGCTACTTTTGTTACACCACAATTAATACTGATGCTGTTTATTTGGCGAATTTATAGCTCATTTTTCAACCATTGTTCTCAAAGTGAGTTACAATTAAGAAAAATAAAACGTCAGCATAGTTGAAGAGCAGTAACACTGTAAAAGTGTAAACCAAAACCAGAGCATCAGCAGTAGAAGAGTAACATTTTAGCCATTAATGGCTTGCTTGAAGGGAATAGTCTTGACAGTAGATTTAATAATCTCCTGGATCTGCCATACTGGACTTACAGCACAAGTCTAGGTGTGTCTACTCAGAAGTATGTTTTACTGTGTTCAGTGCAGCTTACGCTCAGGTAGGTATGTCAAGGACTACAGCCTTGATAACAGATTCTAAAGACTGGAGCTCACACCCATAAAAGCTTCTCCAGTGGTGGCTACTAGCCTGATGGTGGCACTGCTAAGAGCTATTTAGCCCCAGATCACAGTGAGTGAAAGGAAAAAAAAGTGGAGAGGGGGTTGAAGAAATGTGGTAAACAGCAGGCTACGATGATATTGCTGAAGTTGTCCTGTCAACATTATCAGCCAGTGAAGGCTAACACAGAAATGTATAAAGCTGGTTTTATAACCAGCAGTAGACATAGTTCCAAATATCTGTATCTCCCTAGGTTTTGAGGTAGCTTTTTCTTTGTGCCCTTCCAAAATTCTTCAGAGGTGCTGGAGAGGCTTCAGCATTTAAGACTGCAATCCCAAGCACACTCCTGTGAGTCAGCCCCATTGCACATGAGTGAGACTTACTTCTGAGTAGGCATCTACAGTATAGGATTGCATTGTAAGAGCATGACAATCCATTGGCAAACTGTGTGTGGCAAGAACAAGTTTATACGCGTGACATTTATTCAATATTATTTTCAAGCTTCCACGATCGGCAAGTATGATAGAATTTAAGATTCCCATATTCCAGGTTCTCAGATCAGTTTATTAAAACAATTCAAACAGTTAAAAACCATTTAAAAGTTCAATCCTTTACATTTCGTCAGCCTTCCTGCTGGCTTCTTCAGAAGGTATTACTTGTACAGAGCCCTGTAGCAAGTCGTCTTGTGCACACCAATGTGACTGATCTTATATACCTGGGGTGGCCAAACTGCGGCTCCTGTGGCTTTTTGACCTATAATGTGCGGCTCTCGGAAGTACGTTGGCTGAGCTCCTTTTTGCATCAGAATTAATATAAAAGGTAAATAAGACATTTTCAAGCTTTATAATTATTTACCAGGCATAAACTGAGAATCCACTGTATTAAAACGTAAGTTTAATGTTAATGGTGGGTAAATATATTTAAGCATTTAAATGCTTCTTGAATATTGAGACTCTCAAACATCTGAAGTTTATCATATGTGGCTCTTACATGAAGCAAGTTTGGCCACCCCTGTTATATACTCTAAGTATATAAGATCAGTCACATTGGTGTGCGCAAGACGACTTGCTACAGGGCTCTGTACAAGTAATACCTTCTGAAGAAGCCAGCAGGAAGGCTGGCAAAACGTAAAGGATTGAACTTTTAAATGGTTTTTAACTGTTTGAATTGTTTTAATAAACCAATCTGAGAACCTGGAATATGGGAATTTTAAATTCTATCATTCAATATTATGTTCTGTATGATACTGTTGGGTTTCTGCTGAACTAGACAATAGCCCCACACTTTCCTCTTTTGAAGTTCAAGTGATGTTGAAATCCAACTGTCATCATTCCAAAGCTCCCATTGACAATCTATTTTTGGTTGTGACGTTCTCTCTTTCATGTAAGGTTCCTTCAACTGCATGCTTCTTTATCAAATGCAAAAGGATTTGCTTCCATTAAATTGTCTATCCATGGCTGGAAGAGATGAAGGAGACTGGACAAATGAAAGGCACCCTGGGGCATGAGTAAGTCACACAGTTCCTTGAATGAGGCCATTGGCACCACTAAGTGCCATTCATTATACTATTGCACTATCTCAGAGATGTGTGTGTCTTGCTAGCCTTTGCTTCTGTCTGTCCACATCCTGGATTTAACCTGTAATCTCTTGCACGTTGACACCATGTGAGCTCTACTCAGAGCCCCTTTGGTCCTGGACCAATCAGCTCAGAGCCCTGCATGGGGTTGAGGGTGAATGCCAAGAAAGGGAGGGTGCAACAAATCAGGCTCTGGAAGACCACAAAGTTTTACAAGGAGCGCGGTGCAGTCATCAAATAGTCCATACATTTTCAACCACCCCAAACAGGAACATGGGTCACATGCTGATATCTGATCAGTTTGGGAAAAGGTTGCAAGAAGTCTTGGCACAAGACAGAAAGTTATTTGATGTCAAGTTGCCTGTCACTCATCATGTGCAGAATGATGCTCACCTAAAAAGCTACAGAGAGACTTCTTTGGGTTAATGCTAGCAGGATGACCAGGTATTCCTTGTTTGGAGAGCTTTCCTTTACTTTTTAAGAGAATGTCCCTTGTTCTATGAGGCTGTCATGCTCTAGGAAATGTCATGCATGGAGCATGATAGATGCCCCTCAGAACTCTCCACAATATACAGCAAAACCTATTTTTAATCAGGCACTCTTTTGCCACAAAATGCTTTTTTTTTTTTTAAAGGTGTCTTTCTCCAGTCTTTGTTTTCTTGTCCTCTTAATGGACTTAACATTTCTAAGCAAGATAATCAATGTCATGATATGTGGTAATTAGAAAAGTGCGTCTACCTTGAAGCGAGAAAGACCTTCGGAGTTGCTTCCCATTGCTGTGCAAGGCAGGGCCAGGCTTTCGAAAGAGAGCGGAAATTTGACAACAGGCAAACTTATCATCTTGAGGAGGACTTTAGTCAACATGCCAAAGACTGCTTGTCAATCTATAACTGGAGCCATTGGCTGCTGATTGTGAAACAAACTGTATGGCTTTGAAAGCTGACACATTAATCCCTGCTCATTAGGACGCTACATGGCTACAGCTCATCTTACCTCCCTTTCCAAAATGATAGTTTTTCACAGCTCTCTTGGATAAACATTACAAGAATACAGTTATTGTATAACTGACCGGCTTGTTGACAGTTTAAACAGTAATTCAACTCAGTGCCGTGTAAGGTAGCGGAGCTCAAACATGTGTCAGCTTGTTGGAATTCACACTAATGGAAATATCTCAGCGACCAGGACTATAATAGATGGGCAAGAGACAAAAATCCACGACAGCCCACACGGTTTTCATATTCTTCTTTTAGCACTCCTCCCCACGGTGACCCGAAAAACGCCCAAAAGAAAAAAAAGTCCACAAGACGGTTCTAGGAAAAACGCCCAAAGGGGGAAAAAAGTCCATGGGTCACCACATGACAGAAAAAGTGTATTTAGGGTCAGGGTCAAAAAAGTTTGGGGACTACTGCAATACCTCCTCATTATACGTGTGTATTTGTCCTTGTGGGCTTTTCCCCCTGTGGGCTTTTTTCCTAGAATGCTTGACTCACAGCAAAAGGAGCACCTCTCTCTCTCTCTCTCTCAATCTCTCTCTCTCTCTCATATCATAGCAGGAATTTCACCAATGAAGTTCCAAGGTTCTCTATATTTAACTGGACTACCTGTTTCACATTTTAAAAATGCAGGTGTTTTTCTCAAGCGGAAGAGTAGGTCTCCGCCAGCCCACCTCCCTCCTTATTGCTCTCCTTCAGGGTTGGTTTTGGCTTCGTTTGTGTCCCTCACTAGCTCCCCTCTGGCTTCATGCTGCTCTTCATGGACATATCCAGTCCAAAGGTGCTTCTGCTTTTGGGAAGATGACTCGGGATTCTCTGCTTTGTTTCTGGTGTTTTAGATAGGAATGGCAGACGTGCTTTCAGAGCACTTTGTACCTCTCCATGCACCAACGCCTTTGCAAGAAGGAAACTCCACCCCCCACCTTCAAATCAGGGAGGAATCTTGAGACATCTCCAGGGAACTGGAAACCCTCATAGTAGTGCAAGGTCATATCTCTGCCAAAGAAAGAGATAAGATAAGTGTTGATGGGGAATTGCTGAAAATATGCAAAATCTGCTTTATTATTATTCTTTTCTCAAAAGAAAAACAAAAGACTCCAATAATGGGAGAGTGGGCCAATATTTCATGGTAAGAAACCCAGAAATAGAACGCAAATCAGGACAGAATGTAGGATAATGTATGGACTATAATAATAAGCATTTGTATTATCTTCAGATATAAATCATGTGAAAATCCACTGTTGGTTTTCAAAGATCAAGGCAAGTCTTATGCAAGAGAACATTCATCTTATTAGAGTTCAGTTAGGCTAGCCCAGGGCTTCTCAAACTGTGGGTCGCGACCCACTTGGTGGGTCGTAGTCTGATACGGAGGTGGGTCGTGAGTTGGGCCCATCCGGTCGCCACCCTTGCCTCCGTTTGGCTCCAGATTGGAGCCAAATGGAAACAACTGGAGGCAACACCCAGGTCGCAACTCACCTCCTGTAACTGCTCCCAGCCCTGGATGGCCTCAGCAGGCCACCTGCTCTGCAGGTGGGGGGTGTCTTCTGCACCCACAAAATGTCCAAATTCTGCACAAGCAAATGTCTATTTTGTTTACAATATAATAATTCTAATAATACAATAAAATGTCTAATAATTGATTACAATTGTTCACAAGCAAACAGCCCTATTTTGTTTACAAATTGATTCCAACTTCACAGGATTAACAGCCATGTAGAAATATTTATGTTTACAAATGTCTACAATGTTAACATGTACGAAACAGTTAAAAAACCACAACATTTCGTCCACACGCTGCGGACCTCGTCAGGTATCAGGCAACAGAGCTGCAGAGATGTTCGCCTCAGACAAAACGTTGTGTTTTTTAACTGTTTCTTACGTGTTAACGTTGTAAGGTAAAGGTGACCCCTGACAATTAAGTCCAGTCGTGTCCGACTCTAGGGTGTGGTGCTCATCCCCATTTCAAAGCCGAAGAGCCAGCGTTGTCCGAAGACGCCTCCGTGGTCATGTGGCCGGCGTGACTCTTCTTGCTGCAGTGCGTAGCATGCGGCTGGAACACGGAGCACTGTTTACCTTCCCGCAAGTGGTAACTATTTATCTACTCACATTAACATGCTTTGGAACTGCTAGGTTGGCAGGAGCTGGCCAAGCAACGAGAGCTCACCCCGTCGCGGATTTGAACTGCCGACCTTTCGATCGACAGCTCATGGTTCAGCGGTTTAACCCACTGCGCCACCCGCTGGCGTTGTAGACGTTTGTAAACATAAATACCGTATTGGTCTGAGTATAAGACTCACTTTTTTCTCCTAATTTAAGTTTTTAAACTAGGGGTGCGTCTTATAATCAGGCTGTTGCAATTTAATGCCAGTGATTTAATTAAATTTTTTAATAGCACCAAACTTTAAGGGTGCGTCTTATAATCAGGTGTGTCTTATACTCGGGACAATACGGTATTTCTACATGGCTGTTAATCCTGTGAAGTTGGAATCAATTTGTATCATTTCTGGCCATGAAAGCTACAGACCCTATTTTGTTTGTCTGATCTTTGCTCTGCTTCTAAGACCTACAGGTTGTTGTTGTTGTTTTTTAAATTTTCTGGCCTTTATTATTCATTTCATGTCATGACTATTACTGGAAAAAATGTCTTATGGAGGTGTTAAAGTTTTATGGGCCCCGGGTGTAAAATTACCCAGCTACGCATCTGTTACATGGTTCAGTAACTGGTGGTGCAGTATTACTGTACATGTTTACTCATTTCATTCAATGAGGCTTACTGCCTTGTAACGGCATTTAGGATTGCAGCCTTACTTCAGCCAGGAATTCTGCATTATCCTCTATTATTATTGCTGATGTAAATTATCTCATGCATTGAGCTTCACATAAGGAAAATCCTTTGCTGCACTTCTTACGTTCCACAGCCATTTGTTCCCATCCTTCACAGATCTGATACTGGGTCTATGCATTTGGGCTCTAATAGGGAACCATTGTTCCTATTTCAATATTTGAGTTAATTAGCTCAACATTGCCAGGAAGACTGCTTTATCTATTACTGCTGTTGTGAATCCTCACTGTATTTCTCACATTTTAACTTTACAAGGTGATGGCCACTGATTGTACCTTTTCCATCGCATAATCTTTTGCCAAAGGCCTTTTACAAAGTTTTCTCTTCCTCTATCCCCAAGTGTTACAGTATTTCTGTTACAGTGAAATAGTTTAAGCTCCCTCTAATCTAATCTATATGTAAACTCCTGTGCAATTACACTTTGTTCCATCCCTTTGTTGCACCCCAGACGCAAAATGTGCATTGGCTAAAACAAGTCTGGACTTGCCCTGCTGTACATCTCACACCAGATTCAGCCCGCCTCTCATTTTCATAGCTTTTATTAGGGGTCTGGAGTGGGCAGTAACGAACTCTATGGAGTCTTCCACATTGCATCTTTTGCCAAGCGGGCAGAGACAGAGTTTGTGTCCTCACTCAAACCGACTGCCTTTTCTTATGGGTCTTTTTTAGCCACGTTAAGGAGAGGTCTTTGGATGTAGCTGGAGACAGGTGATCATAAGTCTCCTCCTGCCCTACGTTTTGGAGACTTTACATCAGAGAGGACCAGTAGCATAGCCAGAGCGGGGGGGGGGGGGTTGCTGTGCCCCGGGTGACAGCCACAGTCTACTCATGAGGAGGAGCCACAGTGGCAGCTTTCTGTTCTGCGGCTGCTGTTTTGCAGCCAGAGTGGTTGCATCTGCAGCCGCAGAGGGTTTTCGTGTTGTTTTCAGCACTGCGCATGGCGGGATGGGTCCACCCACCTGCCCTTGTTCTTAGAAGGCTTCACTTGGAGCCTTCCAGGAGTGCAGGGCGATGGTGCAAAATGCATCATTGCCCCGCCCCCCGGGGCATGCTAGCAATGCCACTGGAGAGGACTTTTTAATAAGTATTATCAGCAATGT
The DNA here is from genome assembly GCA_026170595.1 of Plestiodon gilberti rubricaudatus. Lineage (NCBI taxonomy): Eukaryota > Metazoa > Chordata > Lepidosauria > Squamata > Scincidae > Plestiodon > Plestiodon gilberti. The sequence continues at coordinate 128,634,073 of JANXHW010000001.1, read as the reverse complement.
GGAGCGGATTGCTCTGAGTGGGCACCTGGTGATGGGTGTTGATTTCTGGAGACACCAGGCCAAGTCTACTATTAGAACAGAAATACTTTCTTTACACGAGGCGGGCAGGTCAAAGTCCATCTCAGCAGCGCTTCAGTGGTGGTCTATTAGTTATAAAGGTTACAAGGAAATTTAGAATTAACTATGTTGTTGGGCCTCACAGAATGTTTGCCAGTGTGTCAAGAGGAGCAAACCTTTCCAGCATGAGTTGACAACTAGTATCAGTACCATGAATAAGTTCAGGCCATTAACAAAGGAGATCCCTCTCTTTTGCTGCAACGAGCTGGCTTGGGACTTTGGTAGTTTGGTCCTCAGTCAGGACAAAGGGTGGAAGGTTCTCAGTGAGCATCATGACTGAACAGAGAGAGATTTTCCTGGTCTATGTCCAACAGTATCCACCACACCGTACTGGCACTTGCACTGTATTTCACTCTCCTGCCCAGCCCACCCACTCACCCTTCAATCCCGCATGTGAAAACACATCCCCATTGATATTAAGAGGTTACTTTCTTTTCTGGCCCAGTCAAGAGAGGCAGAAAATTTTTGTGGCAATCAGAGAGGAATTTGTGCCTTCATTTATGACGGAGAAATTATTATTATTTATTAAATTTATACCCTGCTTCCCCCCCCCATAGGGGGACCCCAAAGTGGCTTACAATAAAAACAAGTCATAAAATACAAGATTAATGCATAGAAATCATAAAACCGTGAATATATAATATAAAAATACTTTAAAAGACATTAATACAATCTAAAAAACAGAGGAATAAAAGCAACAGTAAAAGGCTCTTATGAGAGAGGGCTGGCCCTCTAAAATGTTAGGCTGGGCGGTAACTTCAGAGGGCTGGTGTAAAAATAAATGTTTTCAGGCCCTGCCGGAAGGCCTCTAAGGAGGGAGCAGTTTGCAAATTTAGATGGCGGGAACTCCATAGGGTCGGTGTCACTACTGAGAAGGCCCTATTTCCTGCCGCAGAAATCTGCGTAGGGAGGTACAGGTCATATTTTGGAACTTCTCAGTCTAATGAAGGCACTTTGAAGGGAGTGGGAGTTGAGGAGTTACAAAGGGGAGAGAGAGAGAGAGCACGCATTAAATTTTAACCACTCTTTCAACAGAGACTTTAGAAAATCAACAATGTAGGTCCTGAACCTTCACTGACACACTTGGTTTCCGTGCAACTGGCTGCTGATATGAAGCTTTTCCTTTTAATTTGTGTAGTATTCCTCATCATTCCCAAGACGTATGTCTCTGCTCGCCAAAGGTAAGTATCTATTTTCTAGTGAAAGAGATGGGAAAAGTATGCACAGAATAAAAGCATATGCCCCAGTGGCTGAAGCATACTTGAGACAGATGCCCAAGTATGCTCACTCCTTTTTAAACTGGGAAACAAGCTCAGTAACAGTCTATAACCAAACTCTTCAGATGTTACTCATAATGAAAAAGCGTTGGCTTGTTCAGTGTCCAAATCAATTTGGTCAATACCAAAATGTGGCACATTAAGGCTAAAACAAGGAACATCTCTTTTCCTTTTAGTGAGATCCTTGTTGACATAGAACCCATTTCTCTGAGAACAATCTGTTTCAATTATTCAATTTTAATTTTTTGTCTCTCATGGTTTTTCATATTACAGTTTATTTATTATAAATAGAAAGTAGGTCTCCCCCCCACACCAAAAATGAATAGCTTTGATGATCTCATGCACCCTCTGAAACCAAAAGCACACTGGAGAAACATGAAATAATATGGCAGCGACTAGCCAGTCCAAATGTTAATATCTTTCTAATACTAACATATTTTGACACATCATTGCATGGATGAACTTCAAAAACAGAACTCTAATGATCTCAGATATGAAATCTCACAAAACTCTAAGGAAAAATCAATAGTATAGCCTGATCTTCCTCATAAATGTGGACAAACTAAGCCATAGGACAAATGTACTTCCTCAAGATCCTATAGTACAGTGCTGCTCCTCAAAGCATGGTCCACAGACTGGTTGCCAGTCCGTGAGCCATCAGCTGCCAGTCCGTGGTTCTGGGGCTTCCTTCTTCTGGCTTCTCAGACTCTCCCGAGGCTTACCGCGGGATGTGGATGTGCACCAAGCCTCACAAGAGGCTCTGAAACAGCAAGAAAGGAAGAGGAAAGCAGGAAAGACGAAGTACGCCAATGTGCTGCATGCCTGCTTATATATGTATAGTATAGAGCGCGCCAGTTCACAGCACATCGGGGAGAAAAATTGCCAGTCCACAACAGCAGACACTTTGAGAGATACTGCTATGGTACACATGCACAGCAATGCAGAGATAGGTTCTAAAATGGCAGTCTCGTAGCTTTAATTCTGTCCTTAGATCTTTGTCACCTCACACTGTTTCTTCACCCTAACCCCCCCCCGAAGGTTTTTCCCCCCTCACACTGTGTTTTTGCTCCTATCTGTACTGTATATTTTCACATTTATGCACCACCCTTCTTCTAAGTAGCTCAGGGCTGTGTACATGGCTCCCCCCCCCTCCATTTAGACTTATAAGAACTCTGTGAAGTAGGTTAGGATAAGAGACAGTAACTGGCCCAATCACCCATGACTGAGCAGGCATTTGAATTCGGGACTTCCTGGTCCAACTCCAATCTGCTAACCACTCTGCCTCTATCTACAGACATGTTGTGAGGCAACCCTAAAATAAAACAAAACAACAAAAGCTACCACTAAATGTTGGACAGAAAGGTAATCTTGAATACTCCCTTTTTCATTCCCTATTTGAGTAGCACATGCACCTGAACTAAAAGGGCCTAAAAAATGAAACACCCACATGCCCCACTGATTGAAACTGCCCTCGTGATTTTAATCAATGAAAGCTGCAATTCTGCATACCGTCTGCTTAAATCCCATGGAATCAATGGGAGTGATGGAGCCCAACGATGCACAGAAATCCAATTCCAGCCTTTCTTTGCGTTGTATCCCAAGAACTTCTTCCTTTCACAGAAGAAGTTCAGTTGATGCAAGGGGAAGGGCGATGCGGAGCATATGAAGGAATCTGTGAGGTTTGGTGGGAACCCAGGTTATTGTGTTGTATTTCTTGTACTACTCACCAGACACTCTAGCTAATGCTGTTGGGCACACCTCTTTGACATCATGGCCAATCTCAGAAAATGCTGAGCCTGTTGAGAGGGAGAGGGGTAGAGCAAAGTAATCAGCGAAAGCATCCCCTTCCTATGGTAAAAATATCCCACCACTCAGGCTAGTTGCTGTCAATAAGCATGCAGTACATAGGAGCAGGGGCTTGGTTAAGGTTTCATAAGAAATACTTACAGTTCATAGTGGACTGCATGCATCTTCTGATTGGTCAGAGGCTCCTACTTCTTTAGAACAGAGAACCCTAGAGCTGTTCCCTTTGTATGCATGTGTGGGGGAGGGGTGTGTGGTCTGCCATTGTGAAGACAGAGCACACATCCTTCTCCTGCGATGGTCTGGAGAGAAGAGGGAGTGTGAGAAAGGAGGGGAGGAAGGAAATAGTGTTAAGGACCACACCTCCTCAAAGAACCACAGAGAGGGCAGGTAAAGAGGTCTCAGGTGACTGGAAGTTACACTGCCCTCCAGAGTCCTACAGGCGGCATTGCATGCAAATTCCAACAGAGCCTTATACTGCACTGTATGTTGGCTGGTTGACAGCTCCTACAAACATCTCAGGCACGCAACAGTTCCTACTCATTTTAGGGGCAGCGCCACCATTTAGAGCTAACATTTTTGAGGGACTAAAAAACAGTTTCTTTGCATGCGCTCATCATTTCAGTGCTTTCGTACAACCAAGCATTCACTTTTCTTCTCTCCCAGTGACCAGGTTTTGTCTGCTCTTCCACGATCAGACAGACAAGCTGAATACCTCCAAAATTTGACCACAACTTATCAGGTAACAACTTGTTGCTGACCTTTGCTTTAATTAAGGCTCCCTCTCTCCATTATAAAGGAAAGAAAGTGATAGAATGCACACTTGAACTTATTTGTGCAGACCAACGTCCTCGCCAAAAAACAAAGACAGTGATGGAAGGAACACTGGCAGCCAAATCCTACCTAAATTCCTACGCGTTAATGCATCCCATGCATGGTGATGTATCCCACGGGGGATTTTCAGCTGCTTGAGGTTCGCTTGCTCCAGGGTAAACCCCAGCAGCTGCTATGGGTCAACTCAGACCTGCGCCAACTCGACTGTGAGCCGCTGCCAATCCTGCCCCCGTCCCAGACCTGATCTGCCCTCCTCCCCACCTCCCCATTCCATCCACCCCTCCCCCGTTCCACCCACCACCTGCCCCATTCAACCCCTCCCTGTTTTCCTTCAACCTCCTGCATGGGCTTACCTGCTCTGGCAGGTATTCGTGGGTCCGCTGGTGCATGGGAGGCCACTTCAGCCTCCCTGCCAGCGGGCCTGCAGCATGCGCCAGTGGAGGCTGCTTAGTGACTACCATAAAGCAGGCTCCGCTAGCACAATACTCGTTGTGTTCTCCTACCTGTTCCCCTGGGCGCCGCCATCTTGGATCTCGCGAAATCTCACGAGATCCCAGATGGCGGTGCCCAAATCTTGTGAGAATTGGGTGTCGCCATCTTTCTTGGATCTTGCAAGATTTTGCGAGATCCAAGATGGCGGCACCCAGGAGAACAGGTAGGAGGAGCTACCGGAAGCAGATTCAACCTGCAGCCTGTGCAGCGTCTAGTTCAGGAAATAGAACTAGAAATCGACAGGGCTGTAGCCTTTTTTTCCAGGTTGTGGCATGAGCAGGATGACCCGGCTGTGCCAAAACACTTTAGATGCTGCCCGTTATCAGCCGCTGATCGCAGCAGCTGATAATGGGCAGCGTCTCGCATACCCCTGGCCTGTGTTCCAGGTTGGGAACGCCTGGTTTAGATAGATAGATAGATAGATAGATAGATAGATAGATAGATAGATAGATAGATAGATAGATAGATAGATAGATAGATAGATAGATAGATAGATAGATCTCTGTCCCAAATACGGTTGCCAACTCTGACTGAAGTTATTCCTTCCTGGAGACTTTTGTAACTGTAACTTTCGTCCCCCACCATGATGTAATTTGGAAAATTCCTTGAGGCCTTGTGAACATCTCCAGGATTGCTATGAGTCGTCAATTGGAGAGTGCTGCTGATTCCTGGCGACTCCTGGCCAATCCTGGAGGGTTGGCAACCCTAGTCCCAAAAGGGCTCACAATCCAGAAAAGATGCCAGCCACTAGCAATGACGTTGTGCTGGGGTGATTGGGGAGAGTAGATACTATAATACTGAGCTAGCTGAACCAACCATCTGATTCAAGATAAGGCAGTTTCCTATGTCACAAATCAGCACTGTGCACAGCTGACCTTGCTCTGCTGCAGACGCTGGTCTTCTATTTCCTGAACTAGATGCTGCACAGGCTGCAGGTTGAATCTGCTTCCAAAGCAGCCCCCTTCCTTGCTCAGACGACACAACCCATCATCACACATTTTGGTGCCTTAAACGTTAGACCTATTTTGGGGTATATTTGGGGTGCTGATTCCAAAAATGGCATCAGTTTTGCCCTACCAGCTCTAGTTTTGGAGATACGACATAGTCACCTTATATGCTGATTCAAGCAGCTTCCTCATGTGGAAGCCATGGCATTGGCTTCCTTACGAGGGAGCTGCTTGAATCAGCATATGGCTATGCTGTATCTCCCAAACTAGAGCTGGAAGGGCAAAACTGATGCCTTTTTTTTTTAATCAGCACCCCAAATATACCCAAGAATAGGTCTAACTTTTGAAGCACCAGAAAAAAAAATATTTTTTGGGGGGGCTGTGTAATGTTTTGTTTGTATGCAGCCTGGCATAATGCTGTAGGAATGTAGGTGTTTTCATATGCAACCAGCATAAAGTATATGTTGTCCTTTATTAATCACATTTTATTTCACGTTTGTTCACATGTTACTGGAAATGTGATAGATTGTTCTTTGGCAACCTGCTTCCCCCAAGAACATTATGAAGAACAGAGAGGTGCATTTCTATGTCAACGTGTCTGATGTTGAGGAGGTGAAAGCTGCACTCAACCAGTCTACTATCCTGCACAAGTAGGCTTCTTTAGTCTTGCTCAACGTGGGATGAAACAACTAACCAGAAAATATTCAAACGACTTTAGTGCTCTTCTGAAATTGTGTGTTCTTTCTTTCTTGTTTAGAGTCTTGCTGGAAGATGTCCACAAAATAATTGAGAAGCAAATCGCCAATGACACAGTCAACCCCCGTAGCTCTGCATCATATTATGAACAATACCATTCTCTAAACGAAGTAAGACGTTTCAAAGGATCGCATTTGTTATCTCACCCTATCCTGGAAGCCAATGGTGGGCTTCAGCAAACCATATGATCTAACCATATCACCAGATCTAAATGTAACATCTAGATAGGCCTCAAGAATGAACAAAATGGTCACCAGATATGGCTTGCTTAGGATATATCAAAACCAAGCACGAGGGCCTGAATGACATAACTTCTTCTAAGCAATTGCCACCATTCATTCGCAATCTGTTCGTTCTTGTATCTGGCGTAAACAAAATATTTAAATTCGCGGGATTTATTTATTTATTTATTTAAGGAATTTATATCCTGCCTTTCCCATGCCGAAGCATATGCCCAAGGCGGCTTACAAAGTTCCATAATAAATGTATAATGTATGCAAACAATGAGTAAAATTATTAACAAACAATGAAACCATTGCGGACAACTATTTGGTACAGAGAGAGGCAACAGAACCAAAACACTGTCACAGAGACACAAATAACAACACTGACAGTCGACAATCACCCAAACGCCAGATGAAACAGAAATGTTTTGAGCCCATGCCGAAAAGCCATGAGGGAGAGGGAAGTTCTTAATTCCCTGGTAGGGGGTCCCATAATTGTGGCACCACAGAAGTGTCGCTATGGTGGGGGCGGTACTGTAGGTTTTGCACCGTGCTAATCCCCGCTAACTCTCCGGTACGAGGTGGCCCCGCCCCCTCACCATCGCAGCCATTCAGTGATGGGAAGGCAACATGCAGGGAGTCTCCTGCCCGTTGCCTTCGCCGCACTGAATGGCTGCGACGGCGAGGGAGTGGGGCCACCTCCTACCAGAGAGTTGGCGGGGATTAGCACGGTGCAAAACTTACGGTACCACCCCACTGTAGCTACGCCTCTGTGGCGCCACTCTCGCCCTCGTGCCACAATCCCTCTAACTTGGGACAGAGGCAGCACTTATCAGCTCATATATATCAGCTCATACACTTATAAAAAGTAAGTCCCAATGAACTAAATTGGACTTAATTCTGAATACTTTACACGGTACCTGCTGACATAACTGTTTTACCATTTTAGATATACTCCTGGATGGAAGAAATTGTTGCAAAACATGCTGATATCCTCCAAAAGATACACATTGGGTATTCCTATGAAAAACGACCACTTTACATTTTGAAGGTACAGTTTGTTAAAAACACCCAAAGCCATATCTGACGTAGTTTCCTGTGCAATCTCTCATCTACACAGGACAGCCATTAGAAGAAGTTCAGTCCCGTGGTGGAATTACTCTACTTCCCAGAAGGTGGGCCAACCACAAGATCCAAGAACCAGGAGGTGACCACATCTTTTCCCTGTTCTCCAGAAGGGAAACAGGATAGCCTACACTTCAATCATCTAAAACAGCTGCCAATTCAGTTTTTTGGGGAGATTCTATAACCAACTGATGTAATTTGGTCCAGTGATGAATACGTTTTCTGAATGGATCTGACCTTCCTTTTTCTCTCCTTCAACTTCCTGTTAACTGATCTGCACATATATGAGAAGTTCCCTCTTCTGGCATTAAATATGACTACCTTGGACCCTGTAGGCAATTTGCCCTTACATAGTTATTGAGTTTGATAGTATTGAATGCCCTCCAAGCGATTCAACAATTTCATATCTAATCAGCCCCTAGACCACTGTTCAATATTAAATCAAGGGTTACTTCCTCCCTTGTCAGCTTATGATGTACCGGTAACTGTTTTAGGGCACAATCTTTTATGTATCTAGAAATGTTGTTTCTTTATCATGACCTGACCATATACTGTAGTTTGAGGATAATTGAAGTTGCCCACTCTCACAACATTTTCTCATTTGGCAGCCTCCTTGGGTTCTTTCATTAGCTTAATATTATTAGTATTATTATTTATATAGTGCTTTTCAACAAAAAGTTCACAAAGCAGTTTACAGACAAAATCAAATGATTAAATGGCTCCCTGAGAATACTATACAATGAAACTTTTTATGTACTGTCTTTTATTAGCTCTCTAAAAGAGGGGAAGAACCCAAAAATGCTATATGGATAGATTGTGGTATCCATGCAAGGGAATGGATTGCTCCTGCCTTTTGTCTCTGGTTCATTGGACATGTAAGTAGATGATATATTTTTCTTACACTTATTATACCTCCCTACAGCACCATCAGTGTACACGGTGCCATACAGAATTTCATTAGTTGAGGGGAAAAAACAGGTCTCTGCTCCCAAGCACCTTACAATCTAAAACAAGCAATGGAGAAAACTACAGAGGGAATAGAGAGGAGAGGGGTGAATGTGGGGTAAGTGCAGTGATATGTACGTAAAACTTAGCTACAGCTGGGAAGTGAGGATTACAGAGTTAAGTCGAAAGCTGCAGAGAAACGTTGAGTTTCAAGAAGGGATTTCAAAATAAAGAAGTGTCTATATTCAGAGAGGGTGTTTCAAGCAATAGGGGATAGCAAGGGAGAATGGGTAGAGTTGTGATAGACAGCAAGTAACCTTTAGGCAGGTGAGGATGGTGGAGTTGTAATTAATTAAACTTTGATTTTATGTAAAATTCTTGATTGTCCCCGAATTGTCAAGATGGGCATGGGTCCGTTACACAACTGGTCGTACACATCTTGCCAAGTACACTGGCTAGGAGCACATCCAACATGACCCCCACCTTCCAGCATTCTTATACCAAGGGAGCCCCCCCTCCCCACACTCCATTCTCACCCTTCTTTGCTGCCCATTTGCTTCTCATACAGATGTACTTCTGCCCATCCTACCCCAGCTTATAAATTATAACAAAGTCCATCAGACACCATTACCGTAAATTATTTCCTTATGCTATATCTTTCTGGAACATCTGAAAACAGCAAAAAAAGTAGACAACACATGCCTTTTGTCCCAGCCAGCTATTTTGTCAAGAGGCATTGCAGTGTCTGCATGTTGGAGGTGGGGAAGGCAGAGCTTAGTCCCAAGTGTTGGTGGCTCTAGTTCTTCTGTTGTTGAAGGAAAAGTTTAAATGTCCTTTATTGTATCTCTGGGCATTGGGCAAGCGGTAGTAATGACTTTAGTAAGTGTTTTTGGAGGAGTCTGTGGTCTGTAAAGTCTGTCGTGGCTTCACCCACAGTGAACTTATTCATGGATGGAAGGCTGAGGAGGTGGAAAAATAACCCCATCCTTCCGCACCTCCCCATCCATCACTGAGGCCAGCGTTGTGGGCTAAGGGGGGTGAGGCCATGTTGCATCTCCTGACTTGGCCTATCTAGCATAGAGAAGCTGTAGTGGTTGTCAGGTGAGGGCAGATACTAGGATGCTGAGTGAAGGTGAAGAAAAGGTGGGGGTGTTCAATGGGGGACATTGTAAAGGTGGGAGAGCAAGGGAGGAGCAGGAGAAAAGTAACGGGAGGGAGATGGACTGTGGCCTCCCACCAGAACTATTCTACCTGCCCTCTCTGAGAAATAACACTCAGATTCGTTTTTGACCAGGCTTGGCTACAACATGCATCAGGTGGTGAAGACGTCATCCCCATTCAACTCTTTCCATTCATTCCATCTCATTCTTGCACCCTATCTAGGCAACTCAGTTCCTACAGAGAGATCAGTTAATGGCAAGGCTTCTTCAGCACCTGGATTTCTATGTCATGCCAGTCATGAATGTGGACGGCTACGACTTCACATGGACAAATGTAAGTGCAAACGTTTCTCTAGGTATCGTAAAACACCCTGTCGTGCTCCAGAGACTTAGCAAGCCCAAGAAGCCAGCCATGCACAAGACAACCGCCTCGGGTTTGAAATTTATCAAAAGCTACCATGAGTGACTTGATGGCATGATTTTTAGTGACACCCATTTCTTCTCTAGTAGGTTGTATAAATTATGTTCACACTTCAACACAGAGTTGAAATCAATTATCTTAAGCCAGTGTCACTTTGTGTTTGAGTGTGGCCTCTGTCTGTACACTTGTCCATATAAAATAGAGCAGCTGATATATTGCTGCTTTGTTGGCCCGTGTACCACCTACGCGGGCCTCCAGGCCGGCTGTGTACCACCGGAAGAAAGTGCTGATGACGTCATCGGCACGTTCTTTCAGGTTCGCAGCCGGTTGGAACTCCAAGACAGACAGAAAAAGCAAGGTAAGACGCAGGGGAGGGTGGGAGGGCCATCCCTGGCATTTACAACCCATGCGCTGTAACTCTGCCAACTTGACAGAGCTTGAAGCGCAGCTTTTCGTTTCCTCCTTCCGGAAACATTGTCAAGGAAAACAATCTAAACGATTGGTAGCTGTTGAATGGTAAGAGTAGCAATAATCCCTTTATCATCAAAGGCAGAGGAACGGACGGAAGAGCAGCTGAAATGTTCAATTAGCTCACTTCAAAGGCAGCAAATTGATTGCTAACGTTGGAAACTAAACGTTGGAGTTTTAACTACTGGACTTTGGATTTTAACAGTATTTGCCTGCCTGTGGATTTTAACAACGAAAAGTGCAAGCAGTTTGTAATTCTGCCTGCCTGTATTTCTTAACAACGAAAGACACAAGCAGTTTGGTAATTTTGTTTTTATTCAAGTCAGTTTATTTTATATACATGGCTATGTTGCCCGTGATACCCAAGTCCTTGTTCGAATTGTACCTATTTTGTGCAGGATTTCCCTGCATTCTCATCTTCCACAGTATGCAAGTTCAGTCAAATAACTAGAGTGATCATTAGCTTTGAGCCTAGAAAGTAACCAACTGCAAAGCTGTGAGATGCTTGGCTTTTTCTTTCATTGGGACTTGTAGGGTGAACGAAGAGGGAAAGGAGCAGAGAGCAAAGTCCTGCCTAGCTCCGAGAAATGCCAGTCAGAAACAAAAATGGAGTTAGGTTAAGCTGCACACGTGTTGAGAAGAGGACTTTATAACCATGTGTGTGTGTGTGTGTGTGTGTGTGTGTGTGTGTGTGTTTCTACAGAACCGAATGTGGAGGAAAAGCCGTTCAGTGCATGGCAATGCCTGGTGCATTGGGACAGACTTGAACAGGAATTTTGATGCCGGCTGGTGTGGTAAGATGAAGGTTTATACATATGTTACAGTAAAAACACAAAATGCGTTGGCTTTTGGCACTTGGGCTTTACCTCACTCTCTCCAAGATCAGGGACGTGTTAAACCCCACCTTAAAGCATTGGAGGGAGGCTGTGGGCCATTAGACTCCCAACTGCTTCAGTTTTCCTTACATCAAAAGATGACCAGATCTCCAATAGGATTCCGAGGGCATTTCCAGATGGTCTCCCTGAAGCGCCACCCAATCGTTGCTTTTCTGCTTGTAGTCCCATGGGAAATTGCAACATCCCTTCCACACCACTAAGATACAGCATGTTTGGGGACAAAAATAGACTGACTCACCCCCTTGACCCCTCTTGTTGCGGTTGGTTCCATTTGGACATGCACCTCCCAAAACAAGATGGACGAACAGTGAAAGATGGAAAAACACAACCACCCACGTGTGTGGTCTTCACGCTGCTGTTCTGTTGTCTCAGTCATATTTTCTGCATTAGTAAATGTGATGATTGAAGCACAGGGAAAGTACAGGTGGAGGGTGATGCAACGCGAACCCCCGAAAATGAGTGAACCAAGTATGACAAACCACGTTAAACACGGCTTCTAGAAATGGCTCTTCTACATATAACACACAAAATGTTGACCTGCCAAAGACCATCCAAGCCCATTCTGCTATGCTATGGAGCCATCGTATCTGTCTATCCGCCTTCTCATTTCAAAGGATGGCATCTTAAGGGTTATGCAGGTTAATTCTTGGGAAAGTTTCCCTGTTCTACTTTGTTCATTTTACCCCTGTATTTTTATGATATAACAAAGGCTTTTCCCTCCTTTTAACTGTAACTTACTTATATCTTGTTCCCTCGATGTGATCCCGAGGTTCTGCATCCAAGTAAGAGGGGACACACATCCCATTACAGGCTGCCCCCCCCACCTCCACATAAAACCCTTAGTTAAAATGACATTTGCCACTCTCCTTCACTGTCATACTCTCAGAAAGGTCAATGAGTGAAATGGCCATCAAACTGCAGGCAGAGACATCACAGAATGTGTTTCAGTAGTACAATGGCAACTTGATAAGACATGAATTACTAGAGGAGTTTGTTTACGATAAAACAAATTTTTAAAAGCAAAAAAAAAAATTTGCAAACATTTTCGAGTTTTAACCTGGGGGGGATGAGCTGCGTGGACACTCTGGGGAGGGCTCTGGACTTTCGCTCCTGGCCGGGGAGGAGCCTGGGCCAGACTGCTGCTGCCGGCAAGCCTGCCACGCAGCATTCTAGGGTGCTCCCAGGTGGCAGCCAGCAGGCCGGAAGAGGCAGTCCCCAGGGAAAGCCCCAGTCTATGTAAGCTCACTGTCACGGCCAAGGAGGAGGCTCAGTTAAGGGCAGGTAAATAAAAACACCACATTTTGCATTTTAATTCAACAAGTTTTGGATTGTCACATTTACAGATAAAAAAGCCGTGGGGGGGGGGGGGAAGTGATAAAAGTATTGTATTTTGTACAAAAGTATTTTGCTATGACTTTTTTACCTGTAAATGTGACTCAATCCAAAAAATTTCGCGGCCAGCGATAATTTAAGTCGTATTTCATTCAACAAACTTTCAAAAAACAAAACAACACCATTTTCAAACACCTCTATGAATTAGAAAAGGCAGAAGAAAAAGGTATCAGGGCCTGTAATGAAATCCACTAGCACCAGTCCGACTTTCCTCAATTTTAACCATTTTAGGATTTGAGGTACTCTAGGACCCTTAGATGAAATATGGTTATATTTCCTACTACTATACACATGTGTAAGTGAACTTGAACCAACGAGTGACTTCAGAAATTTATTTTTAATCTTCCCGTAGAAATACAGGAAAAAAGCAGTCACTCTTGTCTACCGGTTTCAATTGTTGACAAACATTTAAGTAACCTACTTTATTTGTTTTTTAAAGGCAAAGGCGCTTCTAATGATGCCTGTGATGAGACTTACTGTGGACCTTACCCCGAGTCAGAACCAGAAGTTAAAGCTGTGGCTAACTTTATCAGAAAGCACAGGAATCACATCAAGGCATACATAACCATGCATTCTTACTCCCAGATGGTGCTGTTTCCATATTCCTATACCACAAACAAAAGCAAAGATCACAACGAGCTGGTAAGAATCCTATTTTTCATTCACCCCTAGAGAACTGCTGTTACAAGTATTGGGCTTGGAAAAGACACACTGGGTCTCTGAGTTGTGGATGGCTGCGTTGGCGCTTTTGCACCAGCCCATTGTGGTGCTTTTGCACAGGCACAAAAGTGCTGAGCCAGCAAGAGCTGGTTGTTTCAATTTACAGATGCCCCAACTTCCGGACAAGTCTCTGGAATGGAACTGGTGCACATCTTGGGGACTAATCTGTATTTCTTTTTCCATGAAGTAAAACACTTTTGTGGTAAAAGAAAAATTTAAACCCTAGAAGTATCTATTCTCAGTGTATAAATAAGACTTCTTTATTTTCTAACGGCAGGAACTTTCTAAGGAAGTTGAGATATTCTGATCAATATGCTTTATATATTTAAATCCCAGAAGTGTGCTGCAGGTCACGCAGCACAATCCAATGGTTGTTTACTCAGAAGTAAATCCAATTGTGCTCAGTGAGGCTTACTCCCATGTAAGTGTGCATAGGGCTGCAGTCTCAAGTCTGGTTTCTGACCAGACTTTGTGGCTTGAATTGCCTTGGTTATCCTAGTGGCCAACCAGCACCAGAAACAGCACAGAAAAGTATGTCCCCATTGGTTTTGTCGGACCTCCCAGTGGCTCTTGATATAGCACTGACCACTATATCCTCCTGGATCAAATGTGGCTGCGACAGGACAATTTTTGACAGGTTCAGAAGGTGGAACTGGGAGAAGACTGCTGTTCGACTCCCTGGCCAACAGATGTTTTGTTAATTTAACTGTAATCGTTTTGATTCTTAAAAAAAATCATAACTGTCCTACGAACCTTTGTTAGCAGAAAGGTGTTACAAATACTGTACACATACATATATAGGGGGAGAAGTGACTCCTTTCTATGACTAGTTAAAGAAATGATCACTTCCTGTTGGTATCTATACTGATGGGAGCCAGAGAGTAACACTGCTCAGCCACATAATACAGTGGCCCTGCATTATCTGCAGGTTAGCCATCCGCGGATTTGATCAACCGTGTATGGCCTTCCCCACGCCTCAGAACACCTCCCGGATGTGACCAGAAGTTGTGTCCACGAACCGCAAGTTGCTTCTCGTTACATTTGGGAGGTGTTCTGAGGCATGAGGAACCCCATAGAGTTGGCTGTGGGTTTCATGAGACCTCCAGAAGGCCTGGCCCGGCTGCAAAGTAAGCATTTGCAGTGCCGCGACCTGGCCCGCCCAGACTCCAGCATCTGTGAATTCATGGTATCGGGGAGGGGGGGAACCCAAACCCCTGCAGATACAGAGAGACCACTGTACAGGAAGTTTTCACTTAACATCGCCAATAGGTTCTTGAAAACTGCGACTGTAAGCAAAATAACGTACAATGAAACCAATAGTGCCATAGGCTAATTGATGGCTGCAGGGAGCTACAGAATGGCCACGGATAGCTTCAGGATGGCTGCAGGGAGCTTTAGCAAGGCATTCTGGGGTGCTACTAGTGAAATTGATTACCTTTTGAATGGCTGCAGAGAGCTGTAGAATTGCCAAGGATAGCTTCAGAATGGCTGCGAAGAGCTTTAAAATGATACAGTGAATACATTTGAGAAAGATTAAAGAAAACAAGATAAGATATTTACATGCCACCATTTTTTCATCAACGTTATAACGAAATGACGTTGAAGGAAATTACTGTATATTGAGGACTTCCTGTATAGCTATATTGTATGGTCCAATTACAACATAGCTGCCCGACAAATTAAATTCTAAAACAGTCTAATTTGCCTAATGGCTGCATGTCCCAATCTTTAACAGATTCTCAAATGAGAGGCAGTCCTCACAAGTAGAGTCAGAAGAGAAAAGTCTTGAGAGCAAATACAAAAAAAATCAGAAAAGGCTAAATGGAACAAAGAGACACACACCACCCTCTTCTTCTGAAGGCACAGGAATATAACACTTTAAAGTGATTTGGTAAACAAAAATTTAATTCTTCAACAAGGTTGAGTGATCCAATTATCTGGTCTTTTTTCAATTCCAATCTATCTTCAGTTAATCTTCATAGCAACCCTGTGAAATAAGTATACCATTATTTTTTGCATTTTATACAAGTGAAACAGATGCGGAGGACAACTGCTACGTCCTGGTCTATTCCATCAGTCCACTGCTGACCTGGGACTGTCTCCCTGGTGATTTCACTCCTCTGTTTTAATGTTTAAAAATTATTTACAAGACAGATTTGTTATCCTCTTATTTTGTTACAACTGTGTGCAGACTTTAAAAGCCACACTTATGCAGATGTTTGTACTCCTGCCTGGGGCTAGAGCCTTAACTGTTGATAAGCATTAAAAAAAATCTTCACAACTTCTCTTTCAGCAACTTTTGGCGACTCAAGTGGCTAACACTATCAGGTCTAGATATCAAAACCGCTACGTGACTGGCTCTGGTGCACAAACCATCTGTAAGTATCTATGCAGTTCAGTAAGGATATATATAATGCATTTGTTTGTGAAGAGGGCCAAGGACTTGGAGCTATTGCCTTGGCTAATGAGCATTTCTCACTTCTTCCCATATAGATTTAGCTCCAGGAGGATCAGATGACTGGGCTTATGACCTTGGTATTAAGTATTCTTTCACTTTTGAACTTCGGGATAAAGGAAAATATGGATTCTTGCTTCCACAGAAACTCATTAAACCAACTTGCCTTGAAGCACTCACTGGTATTAAAACAATAGCTTCACATGTTATCAGAAATGTATGAAACTCTGTATTCCATTTAGTAATTTACAGTAAAGTGTAAGTCACCTGAGACATCCAAGTAGGAGAGCCCTATTCAAGTTACTGGATATTTCAATAAAAATGGAAGATTTCTCTGCAGCTATCCATCTTTTATGCAAGACTAACAGCAGGTCTAGTACTCTAAATTGTCACACTGCTTATCACATTGAAACGCAAATTTCAAGCATCTTTCTCCAAGGCTGACAAGTTTAAAGAAAAACATTAAAATAAAGAAGGGATTTCTAGATTTTCCAGGAACATGTAGGTAAAATTCACATTTTCCAGACTGGTCAACAACATTTCTATTAAAGTACTGTAATTGCTTAAAGCAAATGACCAACATAATTTGCATCCCAGGCCTACTGTGATGGTGCAGAACACATATCTGGAATTAATTCCAATGGACTTCATAGTAACCGCTCTACAGAAAAACCTTTGACTGGTACATTCCAACGTATGAACTAAATAAAAAGCAAATATGCCTTAACTTTGAACTAATTCCTACCAAAATAGCTCTACTTGTCATTTATATAGGCCAATCTGCATATCAAATTCAAGATAAAGGGCAATGCAAGCTGTGCAGTGCTGTTCAATATCATTTTAATGAAAATGTGTTATAGATTTGTCAACCTTTCACATTGAGATTTTTTTAATTTGTTAAAGAAATGGGAATAGTAAAACATGTTAATACCCCATTCAACCTCAAAGTGGCCTACAACAAACATTCATATAACATTCCAAAAGCCCAACACACACACACACACACACACACACACACACACACAGTAGTATAAGTGTATAACTCAAACATATAACTCATATGGACAAACTCTTAAATACAACATAACTAGGAATTAAGATTTTCATGGCCAGCCACAATTATAGAAGATAAAATTTCAGTGGTGGGATTAAAAGTACCACGAACGGTGCTTAGAAGATTGTCGTCTTTCCGCAAACCGCTGCCTCTATCTACAGGAAGAAGATAGTCAAAGGACGATTGAAACGTAGTATTTTAAACTTGTTTTTAACTGAGTTTTGACTTGTTTTTAAACTATAAATATTTTAGTTTGCTGTCATGGCTTTTAATCCTGCCACTGAAATTTTATCTTCTACAACATATAACTTCAATTATCTCCTCTTTCAGACTTTTTGATCCTACTGCCTTTAAATCCTGTTTTCCCATCTTTGATGGCATAAGAAAACTAAAGTTCAAACACAGATGACTTTGCTGATTTCAGCCTATTTTCATCTCCAGTAGTAAATTGTTCAGTGGCCAGTTCATGTGAAACAATGCTGACGTAATGATTATCACCATCAGAGGAAGATGGGAATACAGAAACTTTACCTTTTTTTAATATTGATGTTGATATTTACTACTGTTTGTATACACATAATCCTCATGAAGAACAGGACTATAAGCCCTGATAGCTAAATTAAAACCTTCTTATGCAGAGGCTGCATCTCTCTGATCATCAGAGGACAAAACAGGGGATTGGCCACTGCCTTCAGCCTTGCTTATTAGCAACAGAGGCATGTTGCCAGCCATTGCTGAAAACAGTACACTGGGGTTAGACAGATTGGTCTGATCCAGCAAGGCTGTTCTTGTATTCTTACAACAGCATATTACAAGAGAACGCAGGGTGTGCACATAGATGATTAAGCAGTGCATGTACTTTGTCCCCTCTTTATCAGGAATTTCTGAACACAAGCTTTCATCCATTGTTTGGCAATCATTTGGCGTTAGTACACTCTGCTATAATCTGAAGCATGAAGCACTCCAGCCATCTGCATTAAACAGATACATGCAGAATGGAACAGGAAGGAATAAGAAGCACCCCCAAATGTTTTATATTAAACGCCACAAGAAATTAATATGACTGGGCTAATCCTACATAACACTTGTATACAGTAATGGCTTCCCTGGCCCCTCCCCAGAAACCACTCCTTAGCGTTAGCCGACTCTTGGCAGTGGTGTGAGATGCAACAAAGGGTGTGACTGTGGCAGAGAAACTTCTGAAAAGCACATGGGGGCAGTTTCCATGAGTAGAGCTCTGCTCACCGAAACTGCCTCCACGTGGTTTTCAGGGGATTCCTCCCTCATGCTCCAACGACCCCCCCCCCAAAAAATCATTCTGTACCATTCCTGAGGATCTTCTGACCCTCAGAAGCCAATTGGAGATTGGGGTCTTGGGGAGGTACCCTATGGGGGCGAGGACAGGGAAGATACATACCCTTACACATCAGTGTGCAAGTTACTTTAGGATACAACCTTTACTTTAGGATACAACCTAGTGCTTCCCATTCACTTCAACAGAAAGTTGGTTGCATCCTTAAGACTGTTTTGCAAAGATATATATACTGTACTGTAGTATGTTGGCTTTACAAAAGGTTCCCTTTTAAAGGAAAAAAAATCATTTTTTGTGAGAATTACTGCTTACAAGTGAATTCATACTATTTTGAGGGACAGGGGGATTTCTCATGAGTTCATGTTCTTTGGAATATTTGCCTCCTACTGGCCAAGCAAGAGAACTACTGGACCTCTGGGTTGGAGAGATGTCCCCAGTCACGACAATATGTTACAATCCAATGTATTAAACTCAAAAGTGGTCATGCTACAACCGATGTACACAACACTGATAATGCTTCTCTTTTTGTATTATGGTGGTAATTTAAGAACAGATTCCAAATACTGTATATATTATGACAACTGACCGAGAATACTGCTAATTTCACTGGGACACTAATTTGAACCTCAGCACACTCATTTGAAAAATAAGTTAATACACAATGTTCACATATCAATAAAACTAGACTTTGTATTAACATGCAATGTATTTTCCACTGGAATAGTCTTCGATGAGGTAGAGACCATGTGATGCAAGGCAAAACTTAGCACAAAGTCGATAAAACATGGTCAATAAGCAAATTTTATAAAAGAAACATTGTATACAAGTTTTAAAGTTGGAAAGAAAAGCAGAACTGTTTTCTTCTTAAAAATTTAATTGGTGATAAAACAGGTCTCAAAAAATGGGACGCCTTCGCACGCTTACATACAAGTGAGTCATTAAATAAGATCTGTAGTTGGAACTCAGTGTCTAAACATGCAGTGAACCAAACGGAACAGTCTTTGAATTTCTGAACTACATACTTTCCTTGTTATCCCAGTACATCATGAACACAAATGGAAAGAGTATTTTCATCTTCCAGCAGTGCTATACTCAAAAGGGACTAAAGAGAGAAACATTAATATTATCAAATAGTGACAAGGCTACAGGGTGTGCCTCAGGACATGCATATTTCCGGAATATAGGTTTGTGAAATTTTAGCATCCTCTGTCTTTTCTTGTCCAGAACCTTGGCGCATAGTCTTGCGTTTAAACAACCGTAGACTCAACCGCAACAAGTCATTATCCACTACTGGAGGATTTGTGTATGTTTGTTTTGTTGTGCCCTGTTCAAATTGAGAAAGATTTCAAGTTAGTCACTGCTGCATAGTGGGCTCAGAAGTTGCAACCTGACAAAACTTAAAAGATGTTACACAGCACTAGTGTGTGTTCTTGATGCAATATTCATTTAGCCTTCAAAGCCACATAACCCTATTTATTGAAGGCCGGAATAGCAAAAGCTCTAGAAACGTGTTAGATTGCTCTGAAATTTATATTTAAAATAGAAAAGTGTGCAAAATAACACAAAATCCCAGTGATCTCAAAGAACATTTAACAGTGACTTTGACCATGAGTCATTTTCACAGGAATGAAAAATTTCAGAAATAAATTAATTTTATTTCATGAGAGTGGAGGTTCTTACATAATCAGGTGAGATGTTACCATGATAAATCAAGATTTTAAAAGCCTCTTGTGTTCACTTATGAAGAACTTGATGCTTTCACAAAAGAAGGGGGAGCTGAAATTGTAAACGGGCAGCTGCCAAACTCACTGCGGGGGGGGGGGATGATTAAATTGCTTATGAAATACATTTCAGTTGTATGACTGGAGGATTCAACATAAACCAATCTCCAAGTTATAAGATAAATCCAAGGCACTTTGGATTTATGAAGTACTAAACGTGGATTTCGATGTTGAAATGACCTGTTACATACACTTGCCTTATCATTTTTCACTAGCTGCTTCCGTATTGCAGAATCTCTTCTAAAGCATAGGGCCTTGCAACATGGACCAAGATTACACAGCAGACCAGCTCGCTCTTCTTTTCGCAGTAGAGCAGCCATGTTCAGGGCCCCAAATTCATGTTCAAATAGGTTTTCAGCATCTACAAAGAAAAAGTACAACGCAAGCAATGAAGTGACAGCAAATTGCAGTTTTCAAACTTACTCTGTTGGAGATTTATCGGGGCTCTTCCAATGAGATTGGAAATGGGCGACAAGCTTCTCTGAAAGGCAGCTTGCCACCACTTCCAGCCCATCTTCCCCCCTGGAGGGGTGTGTTGGGGATGTTCTAGGATGCCTCACAGGGGACAACAATGAGGCTCAACAGACCTGGGCACAAGTGAATTATGTCCACCTCAGAACATGCCCCAGAATCCTCTGGGTTTCAGGAGAAGAGATTGAGTAGTTCCTTGACTGACATCTATGTTTGAAAACTACCAGCATATAGGTGGTATGTATTCTACGTATGTTTCATTTGTCACTTGTTAACACTTCACCGGTTGTGTATAGTATGATGTGCAAAGATTTGTCTACAATTGATAGATATATTAATACTTGTGTGTGTGCGGTATGTGTGTAACGCTAGTAGTCTAGGCTTGTCCACATTTTCTCAAACATCAGAAAACAGAAAAAAAATATTGGTACACCATCGTGATCTGTAATGTTAACAGTTTGACTGACACAAGTTCAAAACTGTACTTTCCTTGGGGCCACCAGAACCGAGTTATATTGCACTAAAACAGCACAAAAACTGTTATGACCAGCAACAATGTAAAAAGAACGAATCATCTTTACAGTAATTACACGTTTTATGACTTTTAATCCCACTGAGCTGATTCATTCTTTTTACATTATATTGCACGGTTGATATTTCATACCCCTTGATTCGATGTACCCAACGCGGTGTGGCGAATGCTCAAATAGAAAATAAAGACAAATACAACCCTTAAGTGTTTACTCGTTCATTCCAGGAAGTCTTCACTTTGGCTGATCAAGTGAGAGTTCATTACCTTTAGGTTTCTCCAGTGCTCTCTGACAGGTTTCTTTTATTTTCGTGAAAAGTGGAGGGCCAGCCAGTTGTTTGGAAATGCCAACTCTCAACATAACAGCACCTGGGGTAAATTTCAAAAGGGCAGCTCCAGGCTCCCGGGGCTCTTTTGGCTGCTTTGGCATAAGACTAGACCAATCCACATCTATGACATCCACAGGATCTGCAAATGCATACAAAGAACAAATTTATCACTGCTAAGTGATACAATGAAGTAAAGCAGACTGCCTTTCAGAAGCTTCTCATTAACATCCACAGAATTGATATCAAAATAATGATAATGGCTGGGAATTTGGAATTCCTCTGGTATCCGTTTTCTGAATAAAACCAAGTTGCTGCTACCTTCCTCAGTATCAGACTTTCAGAAGGCATTTGACATAGTCCCTCACCAAAGGCTTCTGAGAAAACTCCACAGTCAGAGAATAAAAGGGCAGGTTCTCTTATGGATTAGGAACTGGTTGAAGACTAGGGAACAGAGAGAGTCAATGGGTAATTTTCATAACAGAGAGGTGAAAAGCGGTGTGCCCCAAGGATCTGTCTTGGAACCGTGCATTTTAACTTGTTCATAAATGACCTGCAATTGGGGATCAGCACCAAGGTGGCCAAGTCTGTGGGTGACACTAAACCCTTCCAGGTGTTGAAGACCAGGAGGGATTGTGAAGAGCTCTAGAAGGATCTATCCAAACTGGGAGAATGGGCAGCAAATGACAGATGCGCTTCAATGTGTAAAGCAATGCATATTGGGGCAAGAAATCAAAACTCCACATGGCCTGGATGCCTTTAAAAGGGGATTGGACTTTGGGTGGCAGGAAATGATTTATGGAGGAGACGTCCATCACAGGTTACAAGTCACGATGGGTATAAGCAACCTCCTGGTTTTAGAAGTAGGCTATTTCTGAATGCCAGATGCAAGGGAGTGGCAACAGGTTACAGGTGTCTTGTGTGCTCCCTGAGGCATCTGGTGGAGCCAATGTGAGACAGAAGAAGCTGGACTAGATGGGCCTTTGGCCTGATTCAGCAAGGCTCTTCATATGTACTTCTCTTCACAGGTTCACATTTACCCAGTCCATTTTAGAAAAAGATAAAAAAGAACAGAACAGGGTAGACTCAGTAAGTTTTCCAGGAGTTAGGGTGCAAAACCTCAAGACCCAGCAAAGCTACTTTCCCCCTGTACAGCAAATATGGAATGATATACAAAACAAAAACAAAAAAATTAAGGCCATTTGTTTAATGTGCACAATTTAGGCAGGTTGCAGAGTTCAGATCTCCTTTGGCACAGCAGTTTGGGTTCCTTTTGGTTCACACAGTCATGACAAAATGGGATTTGTCATTCTCACCTGGCATTTTCTCATCATCCTGCTGATCCTCCCTCTTTTCAGCATCACCTGCCAAAATTTCATCCAGTTCATCATCACTGATAGGTTCATATTCTCCAGCACCAGATCCCATTGACTGCATATCATCTATTTTGGCCTCATCATCTCCACCTAGAGAAAAAGAGAAGTATAGCAAAATGAACCTATTGACACCGTTTCAAACCCCACAATGCCAACAAGAACAAAAGGCAGACTTATCAGAACAGGACACTATGTCAGCTGGATTGTATTTGGGCAGATTTTTTTACTGATCAAAAGAATGATAGGAAACTTTCTACAGTGAACACGTACTTTTGCTACAATTTTAACTCTTACTTTACATCAGTGGCGTCTTTACTATGGGGGAGCTGGTGTGCAGCACCCCAGGCGCCGAGTGGGCATGGTGCTTGCGGCGGGGCGCGGCACCGGAGCCCGGCTGCCGAGCCCCCCGGAAGCAGCGCGCCCACTCGGCGCGTCACCGGCTTCTGGAGGCTCCGCTCCGAAGCCAGGACAAGCCCTCCTCAGAGCGACCGCCCAGTTCGGCGGTCGAGGGCTTTGTGAGAAGGCCGAACGCATTGACGGCTTTTATTTGGTTTTTCTGCACATGCGCAGACCCTTTCTGAGGGCAAATGGGCAGCCCGTTTGCCCTCAGAAAGGTTCCGCGCATGTGCAGAAAAACAAAATAAAAGCTGTCGATGCGTTCGGCCTTCTCACAAAGCCCTCGACCGCCGAACTGGGCGGTCGCTCTGAGGAGGGCTTCCCATCCTCAGAGCAAAGCCTCTCCGAAAGCTGGTGACGCACCGCTTCTGGGGGGGGGGGCGGCAGCCAGGCTCTGGCGCGACGGGGACGCTCCAGCCCCCGCCCCCCCGGGCGCCGGAACGCCACTGCTTTACATGCTAACTTAGTGGTGCAGTTGCTGCCAGGAACCTAAAATACATGGGTGTATCCTTGCATACCCGTGTGACGCAGACTCATGTGGTCCAGACAAATATTTAAGCACACCAGGCTGGGATGGCTAAAGAGAAGCACCCATACCACTCAGGGTCCTGGAGGCAACTACACTGCTGGGAAACAGATGAAGAGGACCCAAGATAAGAATGTCCAAACAAGGAGAAGACTGAGATTTTTACACTAAGAGCCTCCCCCCCCCCCACTTCAGGTATTTGTGTTGAAAGGACTGCAATAAATTGAAAATGCGTTTTTCCCAGCATACTTCACCTTCTATGTTTTCCACTTTCTCAGCTTCGATCCCATCTTCAAATCCTTGCAGAGATCCCAAATCTTTATCCAGCCTTTCTTTTTCAAGGGAGGCAGAGTCTAGACAAATTCCCTCAAACTCTTGATGCTCTTTGCCTGGTTTTGTTTCGCTGTGCTTAGATAACTCCACTTGAGAGGAAGAACAGAGACCTCTGTCGCGATCAGTAGTCTCAGGAAGTGGTCTCTCTTTTTCACGGTCCACATCCCTGCGTTTTTCTCGCTGTCTGTCTCGTTCCCGAATTCTATCACGTTCTCTGCTCCTTAGCCAGTCTTTAGTAGCCTCTCTGTCCCAATCTCTCTGCCTCCCATCTCGTCTTTCTCGGTCCCGTTCACGATCATGCTCATGTCTGTCTCTGTCTTGAACTCTCTCTCTGCTATCAAAGGACCCAGATCTGGAATGGCCTTGGCGATCTGATTCGGGAGAACTTCGCCTTGAACTGTGGCTTCTTGAATCCTGCCGATCTAAATAATTAAGAAGGTGCATAGCACATTAATTGCATGAAGTACGCATCAAAACAGACCGTCATCTTTGAACAGCTGTTTGCCAAACTATGACAGATACTGGATTCTGCCTCTTATAATTATTATATAGCACCATTTATGTACAAGACACTTTCACAGAGTGAAAAAAACACTCTGTGCTTTGGAAGCCTGTCCCAAAGGCTCAAAGTGTTGAGAGGACAAATGTTACACAGTCCTAGTCATGAGCCTTTATACTTATTAAGAGTGGGTAGATGGACTTTGCAATATAAATTGGTCATCTACTACTGGGCACAGAAGGCATAAACTAACCAGTAAGAGTTCTTCTAATTGTTTTGAAAATGGTTAATAATAATAATAATAATTTCTTAAGTACTTAATATTAACTTGTTAAATATTAAACAAGTTAAGTTAAGTTAATATTAGGAAACTTATTAAATCACCCAACTTGAAGATTTTCATAAGAATATCTTTCATAAGGTACTCAATACACTACATACAATACATACAATATGTAACAATCTGCTAAAATTACAGATACTTCTCACAATTAAGCCAAGATCTGTAACCTGGATTTTGATCAACCAATACCACAAATAAAAAAAAATAGACAGGTTAAAAAAAAACAGATTAGCAAATAACCAACAAATCTCACTGTTTTGTTTTCCACACACAAAACTGGTACACACTTTTATTTTCAAAATGTTGAGTTAGATTTGTCTGGTCTGCCCAAATATGTTACCGTGCTTCCAGGAAATGAGACTTCATACTTGGTTGTCTAGGTCCAAGGACTAGCTTTTGTATAAGGAGAAATCCCAGGCTCTGATGAACAAAATCTAGCCAATGTAATTCAGTAGCCATAGAGCACGATAGAGCTGTGTTAAAACATGCAACAATTTTTCTACAGGTTCTTACTAGTTCTCCAGAACTTACCGTTCTCCAGATACCGTGTTTCCCCGAAAATAAGAGTAATATTAATTTTGGCTCCAAAAATGCAGTAGGTCTTATTTTCAGGGAGGTCTTATTTTCCCAACCTGTGCGTGACAACCCCCCCCCCCCCCCCGGCCAGCAAGGCCTGCAAGGAGGCTGCAACCTTGCAGAGTCTTGTCTAGTACGTCGTCTCCATGGTGGAGGACTCAAGTGCAGGCCTTCCAGAGCCTTGCACCCTCGGGAAATAATGAAGCTTTAAATCGGTCAAAGTAAGTGCCAGGGGGAGGGGTCGCATCAGACTGGCTGATGATCCTAGCTAGGTCTTACTTTCAGGGAGGACTTACATTGATGAGTGCCAGCAAAAATCATATAAAAATGATGGTAGATCTTACTTTTGGGGGAGGTCTTATTTTAGGGGAAACAGGGTACTCTAGATTTTTAATACCACAGATGGCAATAGGTATCAAGCCGACCACATCTTTTCTAGTGTTCTAAGTTATGTGCTTTACTGATCTGGCGAAGCTTTACATACCAACAACTTAAAAGACTTCATAGTGAGCTTTGTTTGTACTACTTTATAGCACTGAAGGCTAAATAATCTTCCTACATTCCAACGAAGAGCATGCCCCAGAAATCTCCTACAACATGCTATGTGGCACATGGCTCCCCTCAAATTAAGCGAGACTCTAACCTTGATCAGAAGTGCAGTAACAGTGGAGAGTCTCCATTGTTACATCACCTCACTGAGCATCTTGGTAAGCCCTGCTGCTGAAATCTTATTCCATTCTGTACAGCATTTGATACAGTGATAAACACCATATGTGGGAAGAGATCCTCCTTGCGATTGACAACGCTGGGCACTGTCAATCACAGGGAGGATTTCTCCCCGAGCACAGCATTTGTCACTGCAAACAAACTCTGGGGAGGGAGGCTGGCCAGGTCTTTGGAAGCACACGACTTGGAGACAAGGCTTGCTGCCCCCCCCCCCCCCTTCATCTCCCTAGGGAAAAAATAAATTCAGAATAAAAAAAAATTAGCATATATTTCAATGTGACTGGCACTACCTGAGGATGTGCTGCGACTAGGAACCCCTCGTTTTAGTTGATCAATTCTTGACTTCCGCTCTCCAGAGATTTCTAGGCATCTTCTTTCTCTGTCACTGGAGCTACTATGCAAGATCTTCTTTAGACCAGTTTGGTCATCTCCACTACGGTGAGCAGAATCATTAGAGGGCGATCGGAGTCTGCTTGACGTATGGCTTCGATTGCTGCCACGACTGCTGCTGCGCTTCTGCTCAATAGGCTTGAGGAGAGGTGCTTCTTCAACAACAACATGAGTGGTTTCCACATTTTCGCTCCTTATGCGGTGGCTGTTCCTATGGGGTTCCTCAGGAGCTCTTTCCAGAATAGTTTCTCCACGCTCCGGAACATCTTCATC
Organism: Plestiodon gilberti rubricaudatus; assembly: GCA_026170595.1. Taxonomy (NCBI): domain Eukaryota; kingdom Metazoa; phylum Chordata; class Lepidosauria; order Squamata; family Scincidae; genus Plestiodon; species Plestiodon gilberti. Next base: position 128,607,130 of record JANXHW010000001.1, on the reverse strand, counting down.
TGACCAGTCACTAAATGTTGTGTCCTCTCGTTTGGGGGCAACAGCGACTGCAACAGGCTTTTCAGGCACCACTTCTGCCAGCTCCTCTCTTGCAGTTACAGGTGGCGTCCTGGGGCCTTTCTTCTTTTTGGGGTGTGGGCCAGTGTCTTCATCAGAAGCCTCAGAATCTTCTTTTGATCTCTTGCGCTTCTTATCAGCATTTTTCTTCTTCTGACCTTTCTTGGGAGAAAAAACTTGGGTTTTTTCTGTACTTGGTTCACTAATATAGCGATCTAACCCAATGTCTTCATCTTTCTTTTTCTTTGTTGTCTTTTTCGGAACCTTAGCTTTTTTTTTATCTTCATGTATGTGGTCAGTTGCCTCCCGCTCTTCAGAAGGTCGAGTGGCTACACTCTCTTGGATCCTGCTCCTCGAACTTTCATTGATCTCCCTTTGCTCTCTCTGTTCCCGCTGTTTGTCTCCGGAAGAACTGCGCTCTTTGAAGTCACTTTCTTCATAATGTCTGGAGCTGTCCTTTCTCTCTGGTTTTCGGTCACTGTCTTTCCATCGGCTCTGTTTGTCTTCTGAAACGTGTGTAGGACTAAGTGAGCGCGATTCTTGCGGTCGCACAACTTGACTGAGCAATCTGCGTTTTTCATCTATGAAAAATGAAAAACAAACGGTCGTGACACAATTTCTGAACAGGTCCTAATTTCTGGCTACCTCACTTTGACTACAGCAAAGTGGCCTGCGTGATACATGTATGCTTGTTAGCTTCCAGCAGCAAATTACATTTTAAAACTCTCATACTTAACTGAAAAAAAAAAAAATCAGAGGTTTGGCATGGAAACTGCTCTTAGGAAAATAGCCACATGCTCCTTTTTTCTTATTGTATAAATCTCCCCCCCCAAAAAAAAAACACCAAATGATTTTTAAATGAAGATTTCAAAATCAGAGCTTTTAAACCCACAATGAAAATTCCTGGAAGCGAGAAGCTGATAAGAGAGAATCTCACCACAAAATCTAAACATGCACTCCTCTGGGTTGCACCACAGTCTTTTCAATATCTGCAGTGTCAGCATATTATTAGACATTAAGGCACAAACACAGAGAATAAAGCCTGTTACACATACAATACAATGGCTACAGTTCCAGTAGCCAATACATTTAGAATGCTTAAAGGATATGCTTAAGTTGCTCAAAAGGTCTTCACCAAGGAAGACATTCAGCACAAAATCTATCATGTAAGCCAGGGGTCCCCAACCACCGGGCTGCGGCCCGGTATCAGGCCGCGACCCGTTCGGGACTGGGCCCCGGGGCGAGCCTCAACGGGGAGCCGCGGGAGGAAGTAGCGTTGGGGCGTACTTGCCTTCGCTTCGGCCGTCTTCGTTTTTGGCCCTCCCTGGAGCCCGAACAGCTCCAAAATGGTGCCGAAACCAGCGGGGGGGGGGAATCGGAGCCGCGCTGGGCGTGCGCAGCTGACATCACACCCTGGTCACATGGGGGCGTGGCGTCGGCAGCCCCCCCCCCCCCGGTCCGTGGGAAGCGGTTCCAGACGGATACTGGTCCCCGATGCCGGAAAGGTTGGGGGCAGCTGATGTAAGCTGATGTTTTTTCCCCCATTTGCTGCTCCGTAACTTATATCCCTATTGGTGTGTCCTTTGTAGTGCATCTGCATTAGTTTTCTGGTGGATTTTTTTTTTAAATATAGAAAGGCTGGATAGGGATGAGCCTATGCAGCATCACACATTTGATAGTTCTGACCTCTGGACTTCTGCAAACTTGTGGCCAACGGACAAGGAGGACAGACCCGACAGCTTTACCTCAAGTTTTACCTTTTTTCAAGTTCCTGTGACTTAACAACAACAACAACAGCAGATCTGTGTTCTGCATTTTGGATATTTATATACATCTTTTTTATTATAGACATCAATAAAAAGGCCCTTCTAAATGGCATTCAGGTGATACTAGGAGAGTAAGGAGCATTAGAAACAGGACAGGTAACAAAACGAGCAATTAAGGATAAATGGTATATCTAAGAAATCGATGCACTCTCCCATTTACTCTAGCAAGTATGTCAGTAATTATTTACACAGTTGCAAGCTAGCATAGAGGCCCTTATGCCAGTGATTCCCAAACTTACCGGAGTCACGGCTCCCCCGCAGTCTCTTCTTCCCGGCTCAGCCAGGAGCCACCATCTTGGGTCACACGAAATCTAGCGTGATCTAAGATGACTGCGCCCAAATCTTACATGATCCAAGATGACTGTGTCAAGATCTTGCGTGATCAAGATGGCAGCGCTTTGAAGAGCCGGTAGGAGGGGCCACCAGGGACATCCCACAACGCCCCAGTGAGCTTGCTGTGACGCCCTCAGGCATCATGACGCACACTTTGGGAATCACTGCCATATGCTTTTACTTACTTTGATCATCTCCACTGTTGTAGGCATCACTATCAGGAGAATGCTCACGGCGACGCTTGGGAGACTTACGAGGACTAGGACTGCTTTCATTTCTATGACGTTTTCTACATTTGGACAAATGAAAAGGCAATCAAGCTTTGTTCTAAGAAATCTCACTTCTAAATTTCACAATACAGATGAAACCATAACAAATCAAAATGTAAGAACGAAACTGAATTTTTCCACTGAAATGATAATTAATGAAGTATGCTGCCCTCTCACTTTCCTAAAAATCTTTATTTAATGTTATATTAAACACCAAAATATCCAATTGACTGATGTATTACAGGGCTGGCTACAGACATGTTACACACATCTAAGTCTACTGAGTTGAGGGCTGAACCACTCTGTCAAGCATTGACTTTTTGGCACTATGTCAGCATCTCACATTCTGGGTAGAATATAGAATCTGTTATTGAAATTATTAGTCTCAGAAATCCATTACAGTAATCAGCATGAACACATGACAATAAGATACTCACATGCAGATCCGCTACATTAATTCTAGATTCAGAAAAGGATAGCCAAGTAAGAGGTAGCACATCTTTAAATAGTCTTCCACCCAGCTAGCATCTTATAGGAGAATGAATGGGCTTCTAACAGTAGAGTCCTATGCATACCTACTCAGAAGTAAATCCCACTGAATTCAATAGGATTTGCTCCCAGGGAAGTGTGTATAGAATTGCAGCCTCAAGCTGCCAAGGATGTGCTCATACCATATTCATGCAAATTTTAAACACACATTCACAGAGTCGGAGATCAGTTTTGTTCTTGGGCACTCCGATGGTTGAATGATTAATTATGGGCAGGAATATTTCAATCTGAAATATTAAACTGATCGCTATGACCTATGACTCATGCAAATCAAGTGACTGAATTTTATTTCAATTCAATTTAAATAATCCAATGGATACTGATAATATTTTCTAAGAACATGGAGGATACATTTTTAAAAGATTTTTATAATCAGGGTTCCCAAACTTTTTAGCACCGGGACCCACATTTTAAAAATGACACTCTATTGGGACCCACCTAGCTATATGAGGCTTTAAAAAAAAAAAGGTGATCTAGAAAGAAATAATATATTTATTTACAAGTAATTTATTTGCAAAAAAACCCTCAATCCATTTCTCGTAATGAGGCAGCCCTAATGAATAGCCTCAAGGCTTGAGGGGCTTAGTTACGTGACCCAGCCTTCACCTGCCCCCACTACCTGTCATTGACAGACTTGGAAAAAAGCACACCAGAAGAAAGACGCTCAAAACATTTATCTCCCTATATTTACACAAGTTTGCAAACTGTAGGAGTTCAGCTCTTTGCAGGGCAATTAGCAGCTGATTTTTGAATAGCCTCAGGGCTTGAGGAAATTAGTTATCTGAACTTTCCATCACCTGTGTTTTCACTGGAGGCTCTGAGGGGTCCACCAGAAATCTGGTCACGACCCACCAAGTGGGTCCTGATCGAGAAACACTGGACTACTAAATAATAAATTTTGTATAGTTTATTTTTAATTAATATATACAGTATTTTTTAAATGTTCATAAAACTTTACTAGTAAATAACTGCTACTAGGCAGAGGGACAACTCCTCCCAAGTTATTCTGAACTCTTTTTGTTCATCCCTCCCCCACTCCCGACTGACTTACTTTGACTTCCTCTCTTCACGGCCATCTCTTGTGCTCCTTTCTTCACGGATATCTTCTCTCTTGTCTCTGCGCTCTTCCCTTCCTCTCTCTTTTTCATCCCACTCTCTCTGACGCTCCCTTTCCTTATCTCTTTCTCGCACCCTCTCTCGTTCACGCTCTCGTTCCCTTTCCCGTTCTCTCTCTCTCTCTCTTTCTCGTTCTCTCTCTCTGTCATGGTCCCTGTCCCGTTCTCTATCCTTATCCCTCTCTCTCTCACGTTCTCGCTCACGGGCACGTTCACGTTCAGCTTCTCTTTCTCTTTCTCGCTCCCTCTCCCTCTCTCTCTCCCTCTCCCGCTCCCTGGTTCTTTCATCTCTCCTATCTTCACCCCTATCTGCCCTTCGGTCTTCTAGTCTTTCATCACGCTCAAGGTCATCATTTCTTCCCTGGTGACGCATTGGTGAACTTGGTCTCTGATCTGTAATAACAAACAGGTTTCATTGTCATGTATTAATGAAAGACATTTCAGCATCCAATGCGTTGCACAATATTTGTTTAAATTAAGTCTCTTTAATTTCAATCCCCCAGCAGTGAGTTTCCCAACACTACCTGCGGCAACTTAGACCTGCGTGTGTGAAAGAGAGAGAATTGCGGAGTGAACCAGGGGATGACCTTTGTATTTGTAAAGGGCCATCCATAATTAATGGAGACTCGAGTATCCATAGAAGAATTTATTATCTCAATGAGAGAAGCCCCTGATGTCGAGGTTACCAGAAGAACTCTCATTTGGAGGGATCTTACACAGATTGACACAATGAGTCAACAAGGCGTCTGCACTATTTGTCAGTGATGTAGACTCGAGTCGATTGATGTTAAGTCCGCACTCAAGACAGACTCAAGTCGCTTCAATGACTCGACTTGGCAAATATGAGGCACTGACTCAACTTACAACTCAGTCCCCATCGTCCCTTTCCTGATTGGCGCTGGGGCTTCTATGACACAAAGCGCTAAACTTCTAAGTGCTAATCTAGCTCTGAACAGCTGATCAGCACTAGGGATTTAAAAGTGTGGATTTAAAGGGGGATTCAAAAAGATGCTAATCTAGCGCTGCATAGCTGATCGGCGCTCACACACACACCACCTTTTTTTCTGTTAAAGATGACACCCAGACTTCGAACTTGACTTGAGACTTGAAGGTAGAGATGAGACTTGACTGGAAGTAAAAGACTTGAATACAGCACTGCTATTCGTTGACATTAGAAATATGCAGCGAGTGTGCATGAGACCCAAATGCTGAAATATGATTAAAGCTGTCACCTAAAATTAGGTCCCTCCTTCAGCAGAGGATTAGACCACCTCATGTATGATATATGGTGGTGTATTAATTTTGGCTTTTGTTAAGCTGAAGGAGAGATCCAAGCTGATGAGGTTGTCCTTAATCAGGCTCCACTATAAAACTGGAGCCAAAGTTACCAAGCCAGTCAATAACCAATTTGTTTGAGTGATGAGCTACAGCCTGTCATTCTCTTCTTCATGGAATTTTTAACTGTCATGATTTTGTCCCACATTATTGCCCTCAAGAAAACTTTCTGCTCTCATCTTGCATTCTTTGCAAAGACAAGCATTTAAACGGTGGTAACCACACATCTCTTGCCTACATGCACAAGTTAACTAGAGGTCTTTATAAAAGAATAGTGCTCTAACACAAATGAACAATTTGAAATGGAACCTCTGTGCCACCACTTTCCATCAACATAGCAAAGCCATTTCCTAGGGATCCATTATCTTCTAATACAGGGGTGGCCAAACTGCGGCTCCTGAGCCACATGTGGCTCTTTGACGTACAGGTTGAGTATCCCTTATCTGGACTGCTTGGGACAGGAAGTTGTCTGGATTTCGAAATATTTGCATAAATATAATGAGGTATCTTGGAGATGGAACCCAAGTCTAAACACAAAATTTGTTTATGTCTCATATTCACCTTATACAAATAGCCTGGAGGTAATTTTATACAATATTTTTAATAATTTTGTGCCCCCGCAGGCTTTGCACTATGCCAGCCAGGTGTTGGATAACTTTTCAGCCCTTAGTTTTCAAGGGCTAACACTGAATTCTAAAGGACATTCCTGGAAACACAGTTGGGGAGAGACAAAATCTGTCGCCTTGATCCAGCAGACACTGGGGTCACCAGAGGTGGCACACGTTTAGCTCCCACCCCAATGGCACTCTTAACTTTCTCTGTGTAAGTTAGTGGCTGCCTTTCACTCATATGGGACAGTACAGGTGGGCCCCCATATCCGCTGGGGCCCCTTCGTGGATACTTGAAACTGTGGATAAGAGCAAACACCCCCTCCATGGTTTCCTGAGGGCCTCCCCACCCTGCCTCCCCTGCAGGCAGGCATGCTTCCCCCCCCCCAGCTCTTATTTTTCTTTCAGCAAGCTTTGTTTCTTCATTAAAACAAACAGAGAAGCAGCCTCCATTGCAGGCAAGTAGAACGAGACTAAGTCCTAGAGAGGCTCTGCAAGGTTTCTGTTAACCTTGCAGAGCCTCTCTCGTACTTAGTCTCGTTCTACTTGCCTGTAATAAGCAGCCAGAGACTGCTTCTCCTGTTTCTTTAAGGAAGAAACAAAGCTTACTGGGAAAAAAGTAAAAGCCTGGAGGGGTCCCCACGATCCGTGGATAACTGAAACCGTGGATAGCGTATCAGTGGATATGGGGGGCCCACCTGTATTCAACACTATGCTTGGGGACAGGGTTGCTGTGGGGAACAAACCCACCTGTCACCTTCTGATCATGGTTCTACTCTACTGGCAAAGACCCTCTGGGGAAGGAGATGCCACCAGAGTATCAAAATGATGCTCTCATATCAAAATGATTCTTCATACTGGAGAGCTTGTTCTGCCAACAAAATAAAAGCTATTATGCTGTTTCTAAATCGAGGGGGGAAAAAATCAAAATTCCAGTTCAAGCAAAGAACACAAAGATTGCTTTCGAGATCAACCATGTACACCACAAACTGCTTAGTACAGCTGTATTTAGTAAAAACGCTCATCATTATGGCAGGCGCGGTAAGTGTGAAGAAAGGACTTCAGTGCACAACCCTTGGGAACGAAAACCATCTGAAGAATCCGAATCAGACAGGGTTGGGTGAAAGGTTGGTTTTGCCCTAAAAGCAATGTTGGCCTCAAGAGCAAACACTCTATTTTTCTCTGTACGGGTAATGGTAACAATGTCTCCTGTGGAGAAAGCATGAAAGTAAAGGGCTGCACTTTGTCACCACTTAGGAATGTGCCCCTGCCCTGGTGACCATTAAGAATCAAATTTGCTCCTTTCTGCATAGCCTCCCTGTAGAGTTGGTCTGGTTTGTAAACTTTGGTTCTGTCTCCATGTTGGATTTTTCCTTGCAGCTTCCTTTCTCACCCTCTAGTCTGCTCGGTGCAGAGCCCTGGTGATTGGCAGCTCGCCAGCAACCTTGGGAGTCGTACCATCCCTGGGACCGTTGCTCGTTAGTCCCGTTATCTGCATGGGAATATGATAATGCTTTTTTCTTCCCTCATTATTTTCTGCACCTGTTAGCTGATCACGAGCAAGGAAGAGTGAAGTCATCAGTCATGGGATGACCCACCCGGCCGTACCTGATTGGTCATCTTACCTGTGTCCATCAACTGGGTTCAAATATTCTATTTAACTACCTCTTGGGGAACCGTTACTCTCTCTCTCTCTAATGCTTTTGGTTGGAGCTAGTCTCCCTGTCCTTGCGGATGCCCTCCCTCAGCCCAGGCCGTGGCTGAGGGCCTTGCAACATTCTCTTTTACATCTTGGTGAGTGTTAGGATACCCAATGTATAGTGTAGGATTTATCCTTTCTTGTTTTGTGCTTATGTTTTCAATCTGGTTCGTTATGCCAAATATGCTAGCAGTTTTGCTGCTCATGTATGTTCTTTCCATGCTTATTTTGCATAGTCTAAAATAAACCATCATTTTATTTAACCTGGAGTGGTTCTTGGGAACGTGGGGGAACTAAGTCCAGACGCCTAGCCTGAAGCCATAAACGCTACCATTTCTGTATTTGCTCTGAGGCTCTCCGGGGAGGCTGAGGCCTGGAGAAGTCAAGAGGTTTTCTCAGCCTGGTGGCACCTTTCTTTACTGTCTCTAGTTTAGAGCAGTTGTGTTCCTTCTCCTGGTTTAGGAGTGCACAGGGAACTGGGACCTGTCTGGTGGCGTGGCCGTGCTTTGAGCCACTCCAGAGGGTTGCAAGTTCCCTGGGAGAGTGAGTAGCTGCCCTGCCAGTGCACGTCTGGAGGGAGCTGCTCACTACACTCCCCATCCCATGTTCTGTTTTTTGGTCACACTAAGGTGATGGACATTGGCTATTATTAGGCATTAAAAATATGCATTAATTCTGAGATGCTAAAAAAAACACAACAGCATCTCTTTGGCAGGTATACATTCAATTGCTGAACTAGCAATACAGAGAAGTTCAAACAGGACAAACCTCTCTCTCTGTTGTCACGCTTGTCCCTTTCACCATGTCTTCTCTCAAAGGAAGAATCCCTTGCGTGTTCCCGATTTTCATAGCGATCCCTATCAGGATAACTGCTCCGCGATTCCCAGTTGTCATGGTAGCTGCTGCTAGTGTTGTGGCTATCAACTTGAGATCCTCTTGTTCCTCGACTACCTAATAAACACAAACATAAAAACACAGAATGAGGTCTTCCGCCACTCTGCAAAAATTATTGGATCCGAGCTACTACAGAGCACTACAGGCAGAGAACAGAAGCAACAAAATACAGTAAAAGTTACAATATCTGGTAATTTTTCCGGATATTATATTCCGACTCTAATGCTGCTGCGGTGCTGGACAGAGAAGATGCTGCGGGTGCCACAGTTGCCTCCTCTTTGCTTGCAGCTGAGTACACAGGGAGAGACGGGTCCTTGCACAGGATCTCTTTTGAAAATGAACAGGAAAAGCCCAACATGCTCTGCTCCCCCTGTTCATATTCAAAAAAGCCCTATGAGAAGACGAGGATGGACATAGCACCAAAGGGGAGACAAGGAGTGAAGTCATCCCTCCTTGTCTCCCCCTGCCCACTCAGCTGCAAGCCAGGAGGAGGCAACAATGGCACCTTCCCCCCCCCCCCCCTCCTTCCAACACCACTGAGGGAGAAGAGGACTGCCAATTTCTGGTTAATAGAGCTTTCTGGATCATCGAGTGCCAGACACTGCAACATTTACAGTACTAAGTTCTCCAATAGTCCAGCATAATTAGATTCATAGAATTCTAACTACAAAGATGTGGACAGACAAGACACTTAAAAGCTTTCAAGTATCTATGTTAAAGACAAGTCCACACGATTGGTGGAGATATAAAATAAAGGTCAAATGTTAATTCTCTCAACATATAAACAGCAACCATTAATAAGGGGCAAAAATAGAGAATAAGGGGCAAAAATAGAGAATGATGTACTTGCTATTTCTATCTTCCAAATAGCATTTCTATGGTTGCAGACACATCAGCAGGATAGTGGATATATTTGGTGAGATAGAAGAGAATGCCAACATTTTAATGGTGAAAGGAAGAGAGTCAATTATGGTAACAGTTCAAGTTTAATGAAATTGCTGCCTTACTGATGTAGTACTGAATCATTAAATAAACAAATAAAAAATGCAATGACAAATTCAGTAACTCATCTATTGTACCCTTGTCTGATAGTTCAGGACCTCTCCCTCTACTTCTACCAGTACTTCTGGATTCATTTCTGGATTCACTTCTTGAGTCGGCTCTCGTTTCAGTGCGAGAACTCTCCTCTCTACCATGGGTTCTTCCATAGCTACGTGCTTCCTCCAAATACTGCTCTTCCTTTTTATGAGTCTCTCGACACTCTCTGTCTCTGTAGTCGTGTGTGTCTCGTGCAGAACGCAAGTCCCTCTGATCACGGCTTTCTTTATTATCTCTGGTACAATCCCTTGTATCTCGTGAGTCCCGTGTGTCTCGATTGTCTCGAGATTCTCTTAGATCCCTGCGTTCTCTGTTATCTCTGGTTTCCCTTCGATCCCTCCCATCTCGAGATTCTCGATCATCTCTGTGATCTCTGGGAGTACTCTGCTCTTGGTCATAGTCACGTTCATCTCTGTTGTCCCTTTCCCGTCCTCTTTTTCCTCTTGTCTCTGAAAATGAATTTAACATTAATTTTTAAAATGAATTTAATTTGCTGTTAACTCTTCAACCTGATGACAATCAAGTGCAAAAAGCCTGAAATGAACTGAATTAAATATATAAAAATGTATTTATAAATGTAATATATTAAAACTATAGGGGGAAAGAAAATTGAGTTTGTTTTTAAAGAAGTTTAGAGCCTACTTATAGGTATGAATCTGTTTTCTCAAATACATATAATTCTTTACTATGTTGATCCATTTGTGATCCTGAAGTGAAAACGTAAGAGCATCACAGTGACACTCCCCATCCTTTTCGGGCTATAGTGTATTTTGTTCAAAGACCCAGAGTGGAGGCTGGAAAACAGTTCCCCCTCTGAAATATGCTTCCCAAAGCAAATGCTTCATGACAGAACCAGCTATTATTATATCTAATGCAATCAACCTGAAATTATTGCAGCGAAAAATCATGCAGTATCTTTTTAAAAATGCTACATTCTACACACATTAACGTTTCTCTTATCCTGCAGCAGCATCCTGAGCAACAGTGAACCCTTAATTTAACAGACTATGGGGGGGGGGGGGGCTGTCTGTTACTGCTGAAAGTCCATTAAATCCAAATGCACTGACGTCAATGGAGACATGCATGCACAAAACATACATGACTAAAGAAAGCAGAAAACATCCATGGATTCCAAAGTCAGTTAAATCAAGGCCCATTAAATAGAGGGTTCACTGTATTAGCAAGATTTCTAGTGTGTCCCCCAAGATAATTTTTGTAAGATCACCAATTTAGGCCAACATGCGAAGCTTAGAGTTTTGCTATTCCAACGTAGCTTAAGTGCAAATCATGCACATCTCTTCTGTCATTCTGCTGCCCAATCTGGAGAAAGAGTTTTGAAGACATACCATACCATAACCTTTATTGGCATAAACATATAAACAAACATACAGAAAACAAGAATACAAAACTAGCTCCAATACCAAAGGCCCGTGTCAGCAATTTCCATTTCTAGCTCACCCAAATGGCCTAACTTCCCAATTCACCCAACTTCTCCTTTATGTTTAGGATTTTAGTTCAGAACCTAAGAAAGGAAGATTCTGACGGGTTTGAAAGTCCAAGTATATAAATTGGGCAACCAAACTGGTAAATGGTCTTTCGAGCCCTCCTAACAAATAGCAAATTTTTGACTTGTCAGACCAACCCGAATGAGAAGATAAAAAACCATCTAAATACCACTTACGTAGCTCACTGTATCTATCACAATAAAGTATCATATGTTGCAAGGATTCTGGTTTGCCCTTACCACATATGCAAACTCTCAAGTTGGGGTCTATGCCACCAAAACGGCCAGATAACAGATTCGAGGGCACCACATTACACCTAGCCAAAGTCAGAGCCCATCGTTCCGATGGCTGATCTAGAAAACGAAAGTAATTGGAACATTTAGGGAAGTGGAAAGGCAGCTGGAAATGTACTAGTGAACATGTTTTGTTAGCCCCATCATATAAGAGCTGCAGTTCCATATCTAGCACTCTGTTTTTAAGAGTGTCAAAGACCCATGCTGGTGCCAAGGATCCTAATAAATCAGAAGAAAGCCCCATCCTCTTAATTTTATCCAGGAACAGAGACAGTCAAGAAGGACAAACTGAATCCTGGAGAAGCACATGTAATAAGGAGTCATGCTCTGAATGAAAGCAGATCCTTTGTCCAGGCTGCTTCGAGATTTCACTATTCTGTCTAAAATTAATTCCATCAGTTTCCAATCTTCTAATCAGTGTCCAGCCCATAACAACATTCCTATTGTCCCATAACTGCTGAATTTCCTCAGGTGCTCCTCAGGGAGACTGTTAGAAGGCTTTAAACACATGCATGCACAGAATGTTCCCTCATCACGTTTGTTGATGCCCTAAAAAGGTGCTGAGGAATGACTTTTCTTTGCACAGACATGTTTATTCTTCCTCTCAGCAAAACGTTATCTTCTAAAACATTAAGCAATTCCAGCTTTAATAATGGTTTGCAGTCACTGGACAAAAGTCAGGTTAGCAATCCTATCTACAACTTTTGATAAGGAGACTGATTATTTTAGTGCTGCTCATGTTTAAGTTAATACGGCAGATCTGAATTTTAAGAACTCCTGGGCGAACAAATATCTAGCCGTTTGGGGGTTTAAAAAAAATCATACTGATGGACTGAAAATATAGATTGTCTAAATAAGAGAATGTATACCATCTCTCCTCTCGTGGCGTCTATCATGCGATTGTGAAACCCGCTCACGATCATGCCTGCTTCTCTCTCTGACCGGTGAACGATGTCTTGAAGGGGGCTGTTTTTGCTGAGGAGAAGGTGAAGCTCGGTGAGGATAGGGAGAGGAGGACCGGCCTACAGGTGGGGAAGCTGCCCTTTTATACGAGGGAGATGGAGTCCTTTTGTGACGTGGTGAAGGAGAGTGCCTTTGAACAGAAGAACCTGACTGAGACGAAGAGGAGTGATGTCTCGACGATACCGGAGAATGACGCTGGGTCGGTGGTGAAGCAGACCTGCAGAAATAGAAATTTATAAAACTTGTGTACTTTTTGAGCTTTATCACACCTTTTCAATCTGATAAGCAGTTATGGGGAAAGTTCACACTATGCCAAAATAATAATGCTGAAGAATCAAATATTGATAAGTAACCTCCTGATCTCTTTCATGTATTATATCGGTGCGACCTAAAGATAGAAGTATACTTTTTACTGTTAGAAACCATTTTTAAATGTTACACTCTACTTTTAGCCCAGCTGACATGACCATAGATGCGGAGATTTTGAAGCCAGCAACTTACAGAACCTATTATAACAGGGTTGGTCAAACTTGCTTAATGTAAGAGCCACATGGGATAAACTTCAGATGTTTGAGAACCGCAAGAGAGATGTTTGAGAGTCGCATTATTTAAGAAGAATTTAAATTATTAAATATATTTACTCACCATGAACATTAAACTTATGTTTTAATCTCATTTATACCTAGTAAATAATTATAAAGCTTGAAATTTTTATTTACCTTTTATATTAATTGTGATGCAAAAAGGAGCTCAGCCAACGTATTTCCATGAGCTGCACATTATATGTCAAAGAGCTGCATGTGGCTCACAAGTCGCGGTTTGGTTACCCCTACAATGGCAAGTGTCTAATGCAAGCTTCTCTGATTTTACCTTATACTAGTCAATTTCACATCTATTCTGTAAATATCACTGGCTGCTATTAAAAGCCCTCCAAGGCTGATTCAAAAATGTCAAGAAGCAACAGAACTCCATAGCCCAGCACACTACCTCATGAGCAACTTGCTTGCTCACAGGTGAGAGCAATGTCCTGTATTAAGATGTAAACTGTCCCAGGTTTTGGCAGCGAGTATGAAAGTGGACATTTTTATATCTTCCTAGCCAATCAAGCGATATGTGTCTGCAAATTTCAGCCCAGAGTAGAACATACCATAATTTTGGGATGCATCCCATTTCCCCCAGTTAGTGGAAGCAACGTCTTATATTCTGGCTTTTCTAGAAGTTCAAGTGCCTTGGACTATTATTTTTACACTTACACTCCAGCTCTTCCTCAGAGGAACTCTAGAGCAGCTTATACCTAGTTACCATGTGGTATTACCATACCAACAGCTTACAGGGCTTAGACCTTGCTAGCCTTCAGCAGCAGAACCAAGTCATAAGATCTTCAGATAATTCCGAACCAATAGGCGTACTCAAATTTCAGTGTTGCAGTTGGCATTGAGAATTGCTTAACTATTTGTGGAGGGTGGGGGTCAATTCACACATCCCATTTTTGAGCATGACATACAGAAATATTCAGTTTTCAGCTATGTCTTTTTCATAAAAAATCAGGATGTTTTGAACTATGTTGTGTATGAGATGTCAGCTGCCTAGCTAGCGTGAAATTTAACCAATCTGCGGCACACTTCATATCCCCCATATTAACAAGGACATGTATGTGCGTCTTTTCAGACTACTAATCAGGTTGTCCTGAATTACACTGCTTACCAAGTTTCAGACTTTTAGGTGGCATGGTATCATCAATATTAGTACCTACGTAAGTGAGTCAGTCCTAAGCATCGTCATAAAGAAAATAAAAAGTTACTATTCTAGATATACCTGCCCCTGGCTGTTACAGGGAGGCCTCTACTCTCCCAGTACAAATCTGACTAAGCAAGTGAAGAACATTAGAACTCCCAAAACCCATTTTTCTAGCCTGTGTGTGACTTAGCTTGACCTCTGTTAGAGTGCTACCTTCTATTATAAGGTCAACACATTCCAAGTTTTATTAGATATAAAAATACCCTTTCCAGACTTTTCTAGAAAGAAAAGAAAAATATTGTGTCTTGGGCTACCTATGTAACAGATTTCAGCTTTCTGGGGTCCTGAGAAATTACTATAACAATTCTGAACACTTTTTCTCAATTCCATGAGAGAATGAGATTCAAGCACGCGCACACACACACGCACACACTCTCTCTCTCTACCTGCAAGATGGAGAAAAAGAATGTTTATGGTTGCTGGACTTAGCTGGAGCCCAAGATGTTTGCCTTCTCCTTGTGGCAGGAGAATACTCTCTTGACGGAGAGGAATTGCTACCAGAATGTTCTTCTGGACTAGGCGAACGTCTCTGTCTATGAGAACTTTCTGAGGGATCTCTGAAGAATATATAAAAAGCAACAGGAACATGCGATCAGCAAGCTGGCTATCAAAGATTAATCCCAAAGCAGTACCAGAATTAAGATCTTGTTTCTGCTTTCCTCTTCCTTTTATCCCCCCCTCTCTTATCACTCTGTACTAGAGGCTACAGGCAGGGTTTTAACTTTTGTACAGTGCTTAATTTAAGCATAACGATTGCATTAAATTAAGTATTTCACCAGCAAATTCAAAAAAGGTAAAGACACAGAATATTAGCATTAAAAGTGAACATTCAATGAGACATGGGAACCTCCTGTAACAAAATTTATGTCATTTATTCTGAATGCAGAATTTGAATTCTTAGTAATTACTTTTATTTTCAGCATGAATTCAAATGGAAATACTGAAAAACCACTAATTTATTATGACCTTGTTCAAATATTACTTGTTAGCAATGTTTTGTGTTCTCTCTCTGTCCTTTCTGTCAGCCTGTCGGGCACATGAAATAGCAAAGATGCAAGAATGAGAAAAGCTAGAGTAAAGTTACTGGAATTAGGCTAAAAACACAAAACAGAAATTAAGAATATTTATATATAGCTTTTCAAAATACAGTTGGCCCTCGTTATCCGCTCGCTATCCATTCAGTTGGCCCTCGCTATGTGTTCTGCATCCCGCTGCAGATAGCAAGGATCTGCGGATACCGGACTCCACACTAAAAACCCTGTTAAAAAGTCCCCAAATCATTGCTTTTACGTTTAAAAAGCCAAATCACGCCATTTTCAAGCCTTCACGGGGCTTCTGCAAGCTTAACAACCCACTTCCTGGTCAAGTGAAGGCTCTTCCCAGCCTTGCACCAGGGGAGGGACTGACTGACTGACTGAAAGGAGGCCACTACTTTCTCTGTGATTTTCTTCAACACCCACTAATTTGTGGTGAAAGGTTTCCTGAGACAGTAGAAATTCAAGAAGTAGCTTGCATCATGCGGCGGGCTTTCTCCCTATTTGCCAGACAGTCATGCTTCAGACTAGGACTTGTAAGATGAAATCTACTAGTGTAAATTTCTCACACTCTGGATCTGAAATATGGTTTGGGGTTGGTACCCCCTAAGGCAGGCGTTGGTAACCTTTTTGGGAAAAGGGGCTGGATGTTTGGTGATGACGTAATTGCCAAACTTCTGGGTTGCTGAGCTCCTGGAAGCTGCTGCACAGAGCTCAGCTTGGGAGGCAAAGCCCCCCGCCCAATTTGCTGTGCGCCAAACAGGGAATGGAGGAGCTGCCCAGACTTGCGGAGTCCTCCACAAGTCTGAGCAGGAAGCTCCGCCATTCCCCGTCCAGAGTGTAGCAAATTCAGCAGGAGGCAGGTATTTTTTACCAAGGAAAAACATAAAATTTTATCATTTTAAAACATCACTGGGTCTTTATATTCTGTCATAAAGTTTGATATATGGGAACATCTATGCTGTTTAGGTTACCTAAAGGAATAATTTCTCTATCAAAAGGAACTCTCACATATCTGGAAGGAGGAAAAGTACGATTTATGATATCACCTTTGTGATATCACCTCATCTTTGTGATTAGCTATCCGTGGATGGCACCGCGGAAGAGGGAGTCCCACTGTAGGCGGGGGGCGGCACCACAACACCTTATTTTTAAGCATAGCCAGGGTCCGCCAGCTGCTTCTCGCCTCCTGCGCACCTTCCAAAGTCTCCAAACTGCTGCAAACAGAAAAAACCGCAACCGGAAGTCCGGGAATGGAACCCCCGCTGATTCCAAGGGCCTACTGTACTGGGTTACAAAGTGGCTAACTGCAATATGGCACAACATAAAATATTTTTAGATCATTTCAGGCTTTCCGCTTCAGTTTATTGCTTGTTAAATGGTGCATAGCTTTTTCAGGGGTAGTTAATATTTTTTTACACCTTCACATTACTCTCTGATCTATGCTGACCTTTCAAGTCCTACACCTCACACACTAATATATTTTTTGTCCTATTAGCTAGGCAAGCCATCCCTAACTAGTAGATGTTTAATAAGATCATTTCCTGTTTAAACATGGTAAGCTCTAAAATTTCAAAGATTTCAAAAATAATTTACAGATTCAAGGATTTTTGCCAATTCCCCAAAAGCCATTATTATTAGTCATTTATCTTGACAGTTTAAATATAGAAACATACTTTATCATCTTTACCATGATCTTCCTCAAAATAGCCTTAGTAAGTGGGTTACTGTTATTCTCATCTTGCAGACACTGAACTGGGATCATGAAAAACATTCTACCTACTGGTTCATAAGGAAGGGGCTTCCTAAGGCTACAGTATCTTCCTCTCCACTAAAACTGCCAACTAAGTCTATATGGCTGAGGTACACAGGTGTTTGTTTGCTACATTATTTGATTTGATCCTGGATCTGAGAGTGGGCAACAAATTTGCCTCTTGGCATTTTGGAGAGATTCTAACTACTACTGGCAAAGATACTATGGTTAAGATGGTTAAGAATGGACCTTTAGTATCCCATTCTTAACCTATTCAAGATTGCCTTTTTTCTGGACCTTCAGATATTGGGTTGCATCCAGAGTAACAGAAGCACAGTCCATGAATATAAGCTTCCCCAAGTGTGGAAGGAGTATTCCGCTCACACAGAAGGCCCTTTCCACTCACGTAAGAACTCTCTGAGCGAGTGTTAACACTCCTCCTATTCTCAGAGGGAGTTTGCAGTCATGGAGTGCCACTTCAGTTCACAGAGGCATTGCTCTGGATGTGAATCACTGCTTGCACATTTTCAGATTTTTATGAAACCATAAGGGTTG
This sequence comes from Plestiodon gilberti rubricaudatus, assembly GCA_026170595.1. Lineage (NCBI taxonomy): Eukaryota > Metazoa > Chordata > Lepidosauria > Squamata > Scincidae > Plestiodon > Plestiodon gilberti. The sequence goes on along the minus strand of JANXHW010000001.1, from coordinate 128,589,447 downwards.
GAAACATACTTTTTCAAAGAAAATACATGCAATAAGCAACATTCCACAAATTGTAGCATATGTGTGTTCTTGAAAAATGTACATAGTCTGCAAATTAATAGCCTTAATACGGGGCAAACCAAACATGACCTTAATTATTTAGCAATCAATGAATGGCAGATGTAGCAAAATCAGGCAAATTAAACAACTACACACCAATAGACAGTGACATTACCTCTGCTTCTCTCTTTTGTCTTTATTATGTCTTTCAAAGTCACGGCCTCTCTCTTTTACCTCCCTTGGTTTCTCTTCTAACCGTTCTTTAACTTTATGCTTTTCTTTATGTTTTTTCCCTTGTGCCGTCTCCTCTTGCACCGGTGGTGGAGGGCTAGGGGTACGAGGACCTTTCTTTTTACTGTGGCTGCTTTTTGAACTCCTAAAAATACAACAAGTAAATAGTTGAAGAATTACTCAATTTAACGTGCGAGTTTGTCTTGTTAACTATCAATTTTATTTTTAATGTATTTTACTGTGTTTGGGGCTGCAATCCTATCCGCACTTGCCTGGGAGTAAGCCCCACTGACTATAATAGGACTTACTTCTGAGTAGACATGCATAGAATTGGGCTGTTAAGTACGCTTACCAGATCGCCGACCGGGATGGAGCTGCTTGCCCTTAAGGGGCGGGGCGCGGGGAGGGGGCCAGAACGCGCGCGTACTGTTAAATATGTTGTGAGCTGTCTTGAGCATCCCCCCCTTTTGCAGGTGGGGAAAGACTGGATACAAATATTAAAAAACAAAAACTACTTGAGCACATTTTGAGTATTTTCTGGCTTTGACATAACACTCTATCAATAGTTTCAGAAAGGGATCTAACATGGCAAAAATTCACATTCTCCTCTTACCATTCAAAGAGAAGACTGCTGTTCACAAGGCAGTTGCCACATGGAAACCTTGTGCAACTGTCGCTGCATGATGGCTGCTCTACCCTGAAGGCTGCATGCATTTTGACCAGTTTGCCACACAGGACTCAGATTAACCCATCTGGCAAATCCATCCATGTGTCTAGGGCTGCAAACAGGCTGCCAGAACCGCACTGGCTGTCACAGACGCAGAACCGCACAGAGGTCTGGAGCTGCACAGCCATACCCTCCCTCTTTTAAAAGAAGCTGCAGCATGTTCTGAAAATCTCATGCATGCACACGGGACGCTCACAAGGCCTGCCTTAGATGTTACCTGCAACACCTTTTAAGACCCCACATACAGCATTGTTTGGAATCCATGTTGACACACTAACCTCTGTTGGTCCAAGAGGGGCGAAGAAACCACAGAAGTCTTCTTTTCCCTCTTACTATTAGAGCAAGATGATTTGGGACTTGACCTTAGTTTTGGAGATTTACTAGCTTTTCTTGGTGAAGGAGAGGATGACAGTTTTGATCCAACTGCCTCTGGAGAAATCTTGAAGAAACGAAACACTCTTGTTATACCCCAAACAACTGGTATCACTGAAGATTGAGATCATAGTAATTACTGAACGGCATCTACTGTCATCCCAGTACCATGTAGGGTAACTCTTTTTTAAAAGACTAAAGCTACAATCCTATACAGTCCCATTGAATCCCATTTACGGTACTTCTGAGCCAAAATGCATAGGATTATGTTGTAAATAGATATAGATATACCGTATTTTTCGGACCATAAGACGCACTTTTTCTCCCTCCAAAGATAGCAGGAGATGTCTGTGCGTCTTATGGAGTGAATAATTTTTTTTTACATACTGGAGAGTTTGCATCTTTTCAATAGCCCTAGCCGAAGCCTCCCCTGGAGCATTCCCGCCCAGCCTGAGCAGCAGCAGCTCCATTTGAAAGAGCCTTGCTGGGTGGAAGTGACGGTGCCCCTCGCAGTGCAGGTGAAAGAGGAGCTGCATTTAGGTACATGCTGAAAAGAGCTATGGGCTTAAAGGGGCTGGTGAAGCTTGGCAGCAAAACCAAAAGTAGCTACTGCCTACCGGGGGAGTCTTCAGTCGAGCTCTCCGGAGCCAAGTGCTGCAGAGCTGGTGCAGCAAAGTTTTCACGCCACTTTGGAGGCTCCTGGAGGGCTCCAAAGCAGCAGGAGATGCAAAAGGTTTCACCCGTCCCCGCCCCTACCATAAATCAGCAGTTCTCAAATAGCAGTTCCCATTTGGTGGGTTGCCAGCTGATGCAAAGCTTGCTCCACCCACAACTTGCTGAGCGCCTCCGTCTTGCTAAAGAGGGAGGTGGTGTACTTTTGGAAAAGATTCTGCACTCACGAGCCTGTGAGTCCTCTCCTGGTGCTGGATTGTTCTGTGTAAGTGAGAGGAGAACAAACGCTGGTAAGGCACGTTTGTCTGTGCGTTGGGTGGTGGTGCGCGCCGAGAAATGTCCGGCTTGGCTTCCCTCCCTCAGCAGCAGCCTCGCACTGACAAACTTTGCCCAACGCACTGACAAACTTTGAAAAAGCACCAGGATGCTTCTCCTTCCTCATCCTTGACAAATGTGCTCCAAGGCAGCCAGCCTTTGCAAAGCAGCATTTTTTTTAGCAGCGATCATCTGGTTTGGAGGGTTTTTTGAAGGAGAAAAACCTTCAGAAAAACCTGAAGGGGCTGCTGTGCTTGGCTTTCTGTCTTGTCTTTAATCCCCTCCCCCCCTGCAAAATCTTCTCTGAGAGAGAGAAACGCGCTCCTCCTGCAGCCTGATTGTGCAAGAGGAGGGAGCCGGGAATGCCAGGGCAGCAGCAGTGGCCAAAGCAGAGAGGAGGCTCTCAGCCAGCTCCACCACGCCTCCTGAATCCCCCATGCCAGAGTAGGGAAGGCTGGAGTTGAGTGCTGGAGAAGATGCAGGGAAAGGGAAAGACTGATAGAAAGTCAAGCACGTCAGCCCTCTTTCCTCCTCCAAAACGTCTCCCAAATCCCCCCTGCCAGAGTAGGGAAGGTTTAGATGTGTGGGGATTTGCTTGTGTGCACGCCTGTTGCTTGCTATCTCTCATGATCTCAGCCCCTGCTGGAACGTAAGGAAAAGCAGCTACTCTGTAGTTAGCAACAGGAGTTCAATCTGCTGCTTCTGCACTCTGCTTTGTGCTAATTCGTGTGTAATGAGGGGAGAGTGATAAGGAAGCCAGCCTGCCTGTCTTCCACAGGAGGAGGATGCGTCCTGAAGGGGAGACAGCTTTGGCCATGTAGAAGGATTGAATTTAGATCTTAGTGAGAAATGCAATTTAAAGAAAGGGCCAGAGCTGAACAACACGCACCAGCACAGTATCTCATTCCCATACCCTGAAATACCCCCTGCCCTGCAAGCAACCGACTCAGTTGCTGTCGGGTTGCTTGACGAGGCAGAAGGGATGCCGGGCACTAGGACCCAGCAAAACAGATTCTACTCCTACAACACTGCTTATGGGCTCCTGTGGAGTGCACTGGTGGGGCAGCAGGAACAAGAAATGGGGTGGTCTCTCTGCCAGTCTCTCTCGCTCCAGCCCGCTCGCTCTCTTCTCACACAGTCACATGTATACACATACCCTGACTCTGATTGCCATTCTCCTTCCCCCGCCTCATGTTACTGCTCTTCTGCTTTTGCATGAGAACAGCACACACACAAACAAACAACCACTCTGGACCAGCTTCTCTGCACAGGGCTGCTGCTGCTTCTGTAGTTGTTTCTCTCAGTTTTTGTGATTCCTCCCACTCTAGATACAGAAATTCACAAGGGAGGATTGTCTCCTCAACCTTACCATGTCTTTTTTTTCCTCCCGCCCCCCCCCCCATGATTGAGCACCTCCTGGTGCTCCCAAAGGTAGATTTTCCAGTTATCCTTCCTCTCTTCCTCGCTGCACCCCTTCCTTAGAAATAATCAAGTGTGTGGCTTTGAAGGGGGTGGGACAAATGGATGGCTGCTGGTAATCATGATCTGACACCTACTGGACGAATGAAGAGGCCCACTATCACTCAAGTTTGTGAATGGGTGAAAACATCATGGCACTCAGTGAACGAAAAAATCGTTGTGCAGGCATTCAAAAAAATGTGGCATTAGCAATGCCTCAGATGGAACTGAAGATAGTATGTTATATGAAGCTAGTGAAGAAAGTAGTGACAGTGACTGTGAGAAACTCAGCTTCCTAAATTCTGACAGTAGCGATGATGAGTTCTTGGGGTTCCCAGAAAACTAGAAGAGTACTCAAACTTAAAGTCTCTCCACATTTGTTAATGACAGTGATGGATGGTTCTTAATGCCACTGTTGGCTGCTGTTCACTTTACATGGTTGAAATATTATTTTGTTATATTTATTAAATATTTTATTTCACCATTTGGTTCAGAATATTTTTTTTCTTGTTTTCTTCCTCTAAAACCTAACTGCGTCTTAAGGTCCGGTGCGTCTTATGGAGCGAAAAATACGGTAGTTAAAAGGGAGAAAAAGCCTTAAATCTCAAGTTGCTGTCCTGATTACTTGGCTATATGAGGCCAAGGCAGGACAACCATGATATCTTGAGGTACAGTAAGTCCTCACTTAAAGTTGTTTTGTTTAAAGTCGTTTCGTTTTAAAGTTGATGGGAAAATGCCATAGGAACTTTTAGAGTTAAAAACAAACATCATGCCGGGAGACTCCGTTGTATGATATAACTTATTATATTAAAATTAGATGTTACAGACTTTCGTTTCGCCTACCATCATTTGAGGCATCCTCAGAAGTAACCTGATCACAGCCCGTGGCTATCAATAAATACGGTCCTTTAACCAACCCGGATGTTTGTGTTCTGATTCAACTCTGAACCACCTTAATTCCTATTAGCAAATTGCCTTGGTTCCATCATTCCAACCACGGCTAACAAGATAATTCATCTGTTCCGCCAGTACTATACCAGCCCTCCCATTCAATCTCTCTCTCTCTCACACACACACACACACACACACACACACACACACACACACACACACACACACACACACACACACACACACACCCATTCCAGGATTTAAAGTAACATAAGCACTCTCATTAGCGGCTAATCAGTGGGACCCCAAACAACATGTGATCATACCCTCCAGTGGAGGGCCTCCACTGAGCTAGCATATTACTCCCCTGTCCCTTTAGTACACCAACATGTTACTAAAATGATGCTATCAGTCTACAGCTAAATTTGCAACAGTTGCACCAAATTGACACCATCAGAATGATTTAAAAAACATATAGTCACTCTACATCATAGTAAATTAAAATTAAAATTTGGACTTGCAATTACATTAAGACACTGGCTAAGATTGATGCTCATGAAACATCAACGCAATCTAAAACCCTCGGATGGCACACATTAAAACACTGGCACAATCAAAAAAACATGAAACTAGTTAAAGCAATAGAACACTAAATTGGATAGGATGCAATCAACATAAAAATGTTGGACTTACAAATTACAGTTAAAACACAGGCTAAAATCAATGCATCTAACATTAACCCTCTAAAAAACTCTTGAATGGCACACATTAAAACATTGGCACAATCTGCGAACATAAAGCTACTTTTAAAACAAGAAAACACTAATTTGGATAAGATGCAGTAAATTTACTGCACCGACCCCCTCAAGAAAATAACACAATCGTTGAAACAGTGTATCCTCAAACTCCTCTTCTCAAGAACTCTGAATCAAAACTGTATAGACCACCCACGTGTCTCTAGTATACATTAAACGTGCCATAGGAACATTTATGTTTATCAATTAGCCTATGGTAAAATTGGTTTCATTATAAGTCGTTTCGCTTAAAGTTGCAGTTTCCAAAAAGAACCTATTGGCAACTTTAAGTGAGGACTTGCTGTATTTCCAAATGCAGTCTAAAATATGAAGATACTTCATATTTCCATGCTTTAAAGCTGAACAGTAGAAACAAAATCTTATTCTTATCGGTATGTAAGAATGTTGAGAAATCTCCCTGAGATATTTAACTCATCTTATAGAAATACATTTAGCTTGCTAATGAAAATTTTCATGTTTCTCCTTGGGAAAAACCCTGAAATTCACTTCAAATTTCACTTTTTTGAAATTTTTGTGCCAACCCTATCTGTTTGTATGTGCTAATCCAGGAACTGCCTGCAATCCCCACTAGCAAGAACCATCTAACAGAGCCCAGATTTAAAAGTGTTCATCTGAACTCTGAAAGGAGCAGAGATGCTGAAAAGTGTTCCAATCTGACCTGGCAGCTCACATCTGTAAGCTTTATTTCAAATTAGCTTTCAAGGAGTTAAGTTCTCTTGCAAGTTGATTTGCTCTGTTCTAGAAACTCAAGACACAGACTATTTGACCTTACGGACCTTTTGGCTAACAACATTTTTAAGAAACCTCAGTGAAGGGCAAACTGACCTCAAAGTTAGAAGATCAGCTTTCAAAGCAGGAAGGAGAAAAATAGGACTTAATATTGGTGAGACTTAATATTGGAAAATAGGAGAGGGAACACAGAGAAATGCAATATTATTTTTTTTATTTATTTTTCACATTTTTATACCGCCCTTCCTCCAAGGAACTCAGAGTGGTGTACATATTTCCTCCCCTCCTTTTTGTCCTCACAACAACCCTGTGAGGTAGGTGGGGCGGAGAGATAGTGACTGGCCCAAGGTCACCCAGGAAGCTTCATGGCTGAGCGGGGATTTGAACCTGGATCTTCCAGGTCCAAGGTCGACTCCCAAACCACTACACCACATTGGGGAATAGCTTTAAATAGGGCAAGTTGGCATGTTCTGGGATCTTGATACCTGTGAATACCAGAGTCTAGCTTCACAGAATTCCGTTTAAACAATATTGAAGACACAAATGGGTTGCTTTCTAATATTTACTAAATAATTCAGGCAGATTCATACAAAAATACAACCATATACATCATACAGAGAACTAGGAAACTTAGATAGAAAACAGAGAATTTGCAGGTTCTGGCTTTACTTGGGCAATATTTACCTAGTCCTGGAAAGTTCACCTTGGCTGCAAAGCTGTGTTCATGGCATAAGCCAGCCGTGAATGAAAAGAGGATAAAACAAATTGGGTCTGAACTAGTCAGACTAGCAGTCTGTAGAATGACTGAGAAGTCAAGTTAAGAGTGGGGGGGGGGGAGCATGCGGAGAAATAAAGTGATTCTATGGTTCTGAACAAGCTGGGTTCAGGAACCAAATCAGTGACTAACTGAGGGGTAATGCAAAGAGAAGGGAGGGGGTTGCAAGAGAGAGGGATGGGGCAAAGGGGGGGAGGGGAACAAGATAGAGAGAGGGAGAGCTCACCAGTACCAGTCCAAAGCGCAGGAGTATTATAAACCATATAATCTCAGTTAAAGATTAAACTGCTCACTTGGATCTGACAGCTTGGATCCTAATTACTGTAAACTCCATTCCACAAGCAAAATTATGTTATCTACCTATGCTCACAAAATAACTGCTCTTGAGAATTGAAAGGCTCCTGTAAATGGTGAGGGAGAGCTGTAGTTAAAAGGGGGAAAGCAGCAAAAATCACGCGAGACTCAGCTGGATCCTAGCCCAATATCTATATGGTCAGCTTGTAAAAATAATACTCAAGTCACCCATGAATCAAATTCTGCAGTTTCCTCTAATAGGACTGTGCCCACCAGAAGCCTTTCACCAAGATTAATTTGAACCTGCAGTGAAGAGGCTGGATTAATAAGACTTTTGCTGAAATGGTTCAAACATATCTACTAAAATTCAAGCACATGTAGAAAACAAAATATGAGAACTGACAAAATGGCATAAAAGCTAAATTGTTCCAACTGCACGATGTGGAGGAAAAACCAAGCTCAAACACAGGCAGTATGTGTGCATGAGTTATGCTAACACTAACCACAAACACTGCTAGTATCCTGAAGTTCTGCTCTGTTGTTCATTCATAATTTATATTGACTATATGAAGTATTTTCAAGATCTGTACCTCCTTTTTAATCACTATTTCTTCTCTTTTCTCCATGTTTTCTTCTTCAAGCTTCATTAACTCTCTCTGGATTTTCTGGCGCTTCATTTCCAAAGAAAGTTCGTGATCGTAATCGTAGTTCACGTCTCCATTATCGGAATCTTAATTTAGACAGAAAAAAAATTACACACAGTCATTCAAAAGTAACGAGTTGATAAAAGTAAATTTCCTATTAAAAGAACTATTTAACTACCATGACAGCAACTAGAATTTTATGCCTTCAAAAGGGAGAGGAGCAAGGCTGATACCCTCCCATCCCCATTTTTCATGGGCTGGAGCCAGCCTTAAAATTCCCACAAAGAGATGGAAAAAGGCTCCAAACAGCATATATTGGGGAAGGGGATACAAATAGTATGGGAAGGGACTGCTGCAATGGGTCTTATGACACAAAGTCCTGTTAGGCTCTGGATTTTAATTGCATAGTTTTATAAGGAACTATTACGAGCTATATACACGATGCCCTAAACCACAGCCAAAACTTCAGTCAAAATTCCACTTACCGTCTCTATTTGTTTCCCAATCGGGATTTTCTTCTTCACTCTCTGGAGTTCTCTCCTTGGTAATTTTAATATCTTCCTTTCCCCTATGTCTCCCCCTTGAGGATTCTTTCTACAGATCATTGAGAAAAAGAGGGAAACTTAGTTACTCTCCTTTGAGTATGTATTATGTATCAAATACTTTTGATAAGTATTCAAAGAACAGTAAGCATTTCTTTACAAGTAGCTAACATTTAAAAGCACCCAGGGCAGAGGGTGAGTTAAGTGGTTCTTGCAACTGAAAAAATGTTCTTCCATTACTCAGGGAACCCAGATATGTAGGATCCTCAGTCTATCGGGCTCCTATGAAATAAACAAGTCATTTGTTGACTGTTTTTCAGACTAGTAATCAAAATGTCTTGGACTATACCTATAACAAATATCAGGGTTCTAGTAATTTTCGTACTCCTGAAAGTTAGTCAGTCAGGCCTAAGCATTTTTATGTATAAAAATGGCATAAACAAACCACTCAAGTTTTCCAATTAAATTAGCCTGGAATTAGCTGGAGGTAGCTAATTATTGTTATGAATTTGGTTGCCTCAATTCATAGGAATTCCTATAGTTTTGTCTATCAAACCTAATGGGCATACCAAAAGGAACTCGATGGATCTCTGCAGCCCCGGGAAATGTGAGACCTATGAGAGCTTGGGAGAAGGGCAGGGCATCTCTCTTTGCGGCACTATATTTTCATGTTGAAAAACTTGGATGAAAAGAGCTACCTTAGAGTACCCCAAAGGTTCAGTCTATTTGTTTTTTCTTTTGAACAGCAGGCTCTCATTGCCATATCACATTTTACTCCATTTCAAACGAGGTTTGCTATGGGGCAAAGATGTGTGCATGCTGCTGTTTCAGAAACACGTGTTCCAAATCCCCTTCGGAAGCCAGAACTAGTGCTTATATTAGCATCAATGTGCTTGGTGCTTTACATAGAGTAATAAGGCAGGTCCTGCCCTGAAGGTTTACAATCTAGATATTGACAGAAGGGAGACAACGGAAAGGGGGGAGGAGGGAATGGAGGCAGGAGTAAATGGGGGAAGCACATACAACTGTTTCAGGTACGTATACTTAAGATCAGTTACAGTTGGGAATAGAGTCCAGTTGTATGGTCTTTTTTGCATCACATCCAACACACGTTAAAGAACATTGCGCCAAGTTGTGCTACCCAGAAGGCAAGTACTGTTACAGTAATCTATTCTTACCCTCACAGGAGAGGATTGCTCCTCTGTATTATGTTTCTGCGGTTCAGTTTCAATGTCTTGACGCTTATTTTTCATTCTCTCCCGAAGGTCCCCTGTAGGCCTTTCTGGTGACCTGTGCAATGCAGACACACAATATAGGTGCTTCTACAGAGTTAAAAAAATAGTTTCAAGTTTTGCAGTTCACAGTTCAGACACAACATTCTTCTAATCACCCAGCAAACGTTTACCCACCTTTCTGTCTTGTCTGTTTAAACCCAGCTTCTGTCATGCCGTGCACATAAATCATATACAGACCAATTATCCCTAACCCTCTCTAAACCACACTTGAAACTAGCCACTTTGAAGGGATTTTGCCATACAACCTTGAACTTTTAAGTGTTAAGAAAAAATGACACAGACTATCAAAACAGGCTTGACAGAAAGCATTGACCATATGGCAAAGAAAAAAAATTCAAAAAAGAAAAAAAGTGTTCAGATAACTATGATCAGTTAAGCTCGCCTTTCAGTATTTGTTAGCTATCTAACTGTATTAGATAGACTGAGCCAAGGAGTAAAGCTTATTAAACCCTCCTTGCAAATTCACACATCAGCAACTTTAAAAAAAACCCCAAAACCTCTTTATTGGTGTCATTTTAATTTTTGTTAATCGGAAGATACAGAATACACAACCTCCTACAGCCTCCCAAGAGACTGAACCTATACTTTCTATACTTTCCTTAACTTTCTCCCAAGAGAAAAAGAAAGTTTGTGAGGATTACAGAAAGTCTGAGTTGATTTTATTACCAATAAATCACGGCATCTTTACTTCAAGCACAACAGATCTTATTTGGGGGTTCAGTAAAATGAAGGAAAGGTCCAGACCACCACCACAAGTCCACTAGGCTAGTCTGACCCTGCTTACTCTCCGCTCACAAGCTATTTTCCCCATGATCAGCATATGCCAAGCTTTATTCAGCCATTGCTTTCTTTGAAACAATCAAAGGAGCCTTCTTCCAATTATGTGCGATAGCGAGTTTAGCAGACATTACAAGATGAAGTGCAAGCTCCTTGGTGAAGGCATTTGATGCTTTGGTGCCTACTGTTAAGAAGGAACAAAAGTGAGTCAGTCGGAACTGGACACCCTACAATTTTACTTTTTTTCCCCATCAAAAATTACTTCCCAGAAATCTGAAGTTATGGGGCACTATACCTTAACATTTCTACCAATACAAAAAGAGAATTGTCAACATCCAGTTCCCCAAAGCAGTTCTTTATTTCTATTAATTTATTTCTACTGCTTGACCTGGATCCAAAGAACTGCACGACAACATGTGTGTTTCTCAAACAACAGCCCTCCATTTCATATAACAAGCCTCTTCTGGGTTTCAAGAGCAGCTTGTGACAAGGCCGGGGTGGTGTCTGCCACTCAGAGGGGAAAAACGTACAGTATGCGACTGGGTCAATGCAAGCCCTTGGACTTGCCTGAAGTAGCTCTTTGAAGCCTAGTCACTGATATTTCTTGTTTTACAGTTTTCAAACCAGAATAAAGGCTCTCAAATTCAAACTTAAATCAAAACATGGGCCAATTTCTCCTCAGTTAATTTCCCAAGTTATGGGTGAAATTTTCTGTTCATCACAGGACAGGGAGCTTGAACCTCAACCCAGATTCACTTTCAGTAAATAGCCAATTTGAAACATAGATGCATAGCTGTGCAACAAAGTAAAGCAGTTATCACAAGTTAGATGATCCGTTTGCAATGACAAGCCCCAAAACCAAAATAGGCAGCACCTTGCATGAAGCACCTTGCTTCAAAGCACCAGACTGCTTTGAAGTTTATCATCAAAGATCATCACCCAAAAGCAGGTGGAATTTTTAGGGTTTTTTGGCAACAATCATACTCCGGAATGAAGCCATTTTCCCCAAGCTTAAATACAACATATTTGAACTTACCTGCTATAAACAAACTAGGAACAGTTTTTAATACCTCTCTCCCGTTTATCACTTAAGGCCTTTTCACTCATCCAAAGTTGGATCCAAAGTTTTCACACCATTCACAGAAGCACCACACTCATGGAAAGACCCCACCCACAAGTTGCACTTTTCTTGATGAATTGAAGCGCTCTCTCTTCATGGAGCAAAAAAACTTTGGATCCAACCCTTTGATTTCTTAAGTGGACACCTAAAAAGCTCACCTTAAAAATATACAGTAAACTGTTTTACACGTGCATTATACAAGATCACTCAGAGATCAAGGACTGGCTGCAGTTCCCAGCAGAGTGTCACCCTCTGTAGTAAACCCAGGTTTGTTGCTTTGACAACATACAAAATGGCCCTTTGTATTACAACTCATTTCTCAATGAAAAATCGTGTGCCACTTTAGCTAGCTTCATAAAGAGTACTGCAGAAAGGTCATTTCTGAGCCTGACACAGTGGCCAAGAGTGCAAATCAATTTGGTTTAAAAACTTACCTCAGCCACAAACTCACCATGTGGCTTCAGGAGAGCCACTATGCTCTCAGCCCCCACCCCAGTCCAAGATCTAGCATGCCTTATGGTGCTAAACTAAGAATTACTAAGTATGTGAAGCACTTTGAATTCCTGAAATACACTATATAAATGTGGGTGCTTTTGTTGTTTATAGCCTGAAATCATGAAAAACTACACAGTCTTGGATTTGAAGAGGATACAGGTTAAATTCAGCAGAAAATTCCAGAGGCTCCAAGGTCCAGGGAATATTTATGGAAGCAAGCCCCATGTCCAGCCCACAAAAGAGAATATGCCTTTCAGCCACAAGTAATACATGCCTTTTGATACAACTGGTATAGATTAGGGTTACTTTCATAGTTTAATGAAATATAAAATTAAATCACAATAGGCATGTACCTAAAAATCTTGCTAATTTTCATACTTACAATATTCTAAAACAACTCAAAATTAGGCTCAAAAAGCAGAAAGAAGTGAGCTACAAAACAAGCGTGATGGGAGTTTCAACATTTATGACTGAGAAATTAGTTACTTCTCCTTTAAGACAAAATGTTCAACTAATGCTAATTTTGCCAGATATCTATAAGTTTAGGGGGGTCTTGGCTTACTTGAATACCATGGCTGTGTGAATGGGAAGTAATTGAGGCCAGATTTCAGTCTCCTAGAACAGGAGGTGCTATTCTTACGTACATTTTATTCCCTTTTTAAAAATCCTTGTTTATTCCAAGTAATTAATAGAACCCTTCTGCAACTGCATTATAGCAGACATGAAACCTAAGATTCCAGGAAAAAAAATTAAAATAAGTATTGTACTAACACCTATATTAAACACAACCAACCCACATTGCCTGAATACAAGATGCAATGTTCCCAATCATCCCTACATATACAATATTCCCTGCCAAAAAGTCATACCCAACTGGGAAATTTATTGTTTTAGCCACAGGCCAAACAGTACTCTATACAGTACCTAGAAGATACACTTGCTCCAGATTTGTATAACTGAATTAAACACTCAGTCTATTCTATTGAGAATATTTTATGCTCAGCAACACCCAATTAGTTGTACCCGAAAAAAAAAAAGAAACCTGCGCACAAAGCAATCTTCCTTCGCAAATTGATGCACACCTCTTAGTATACTCTCCTGCTGAAAAACTGGGAGCTAGCATAATCATTATAAAGCTCACAATCAGAGACTTAGGATTTTGTTAAGTTGGTTACATATATCATATGTATACAACAGAAAATCTTTAAGCACCAAGCAAGTTTTCAAGGCAACGTGCATTCAGTTTTCAAAACAATGCTGAATTATTTCTTTAATCGTTTGTCTAGTTGTTCGTTCTGGCTCTAGACAGGATTCTAAATAAGAATGCATTCCATTAATAAATTTCATTCTTACTTGGAAACCCTGAAAGAAGAACTTCCTTTAAGACAGATGGGTTTAGGATTAGGGAGTTAGTAAAGCATATATAATTTGTAGTAACAGTTAAGGACTGTGTCTCAAGTATTCAAAATTTGAAGGTCAATTCCTCCGCTCAAAACCTATTTGTGAACATACAGGGGCGCCCCCATATCTGCTGATCCGCTATCTGCGGATTCACTTATCTGCGGATAGTGGGCGCCCCCCCCCCCGGGTGGGCAAACCGCCCCAGGCACTTTTAGCACAGGAAGCTCCGTTTCTTCTTTACAGGCAAGCAAAGAGCAGCCTTATGCGGCTTCTTGCAGGCCCCTCCAGCGAGACTAGGTGCTAGAGAGGCTCTGCAAGGTTAAGAAATGCTTCCTAGTCTCCGAGCAACCTAGTCTCGCTGGAGGGACCTGCAAGAAGCAGCACAAGGCTGCTCTTTGCTTGACTGTAAAGAAGAAATGAAGCTTTCTGCACTAAAAGTAAGCGCCTGGGGGGTCGCGTCTGCCCGCAGGGGGTTGCGCACATCTGCAGGAGCCCTTACAAAACCACGGAGGGGGCGTTTGCCCCTATCCACAGTTTTCACGTATTCGCAGGGGTGTGTGTGTCTGGAACCAATCCCCCACGGATACACCCCCCCCCCCGGTACTTCTCTATTCCTTTGTAAGCTCAAGGACAGGGCCTGTGATTTATCTTGATTTATATACAGTGCATAAAGTAAAATCTTTCCATAGCGGGGAATAGGAAACTGAAAGCTCATCTCAGGCTCACATTCTCCCTATTGTTAGGCCACGATAGACATGTGGGGGAAATTCCAGCAAAATTCAGAAAACTGAGCCCTACTGTGCAACCAAATCAGTATTGTTCACTGAAGACCAAAACGTACTGATGCTAATTGTTTAAACTTGTGTGGAACATTTTAAAAAAATTGTGTCGTGATTTGAATGTGAAGGACCACAATTTCAGTTTGTGAGGTTTGCATATTTGGCATCCACATGCCTCTGACATATTTTTACTTGTTGAAAATGTTCTTAAATATTTCTTAAATGAAAGTATCATTGGTGACATCCACAGTCTAGGTTTGTCATATTTGGCATTGCTACATTATTGAGAGAAAAGGGTTTTCAAATATCTACTGATCAGAGGATTTGGATCTAAGAGCCAGGAAAGTAGTAAGTCTCCGTAACTACATTGTAGAGGGTGATACTATAGAAATTTTAATTCTGCAGACTTCTCTGAATCCAGTGACAGTACCCTTCTCGATTTTGTACGACAATCCTGACTATAAAATAACACTAGTACATTATACTCTCAGCTGACAAGACAGACAACAAAAGGGATGGGGAAGAAAGACAATTCATGCCAGAGAAGGAAGCATACAAGACTGCTCCAAATCTCTTAATCAAAGATAAGAGATCATCAATGTTATAACACCAAACAGAAATTCATGAATTTCACAGGTTCTCTTCCTCCCCTCAATCTAGTATGCATCTTACACTGGAAATGTATGAATTCCAAAACTGAAAACTTAAATTTAATCAATTTCTGTTTTCCCTGGCAACTTAAAGTTGATTTAAATCACAATTCTGAATTGTCTTGATATAAACACAGTCTACCTACTTTGCCTGGGTCAGAGCTTCAAGGGAGCCACATTACACAAGTTCTGGGAACATAACTGAAAATACCTTGTTTCTGCAATTATTTAACATACAGTTGTACCATTAGTACAATAATGGTTTAGTAAAGGGCATGATTTATCATTCCTACCCATGAAGTACTAGAAGGCAACTATAAATTGATTGCCTTAGTTCTTCAGTTGATTCAAATGCTTTAGAAGCAGAATTATGCAACTTCTATCTCCTTAGAGTAAAATAAACTATAAGTTCTGTAAAATATGGGTGATACGTTCAGTCTTTATTTAAAAGAAATTTCAGCTTTATGCAACTATATTATCAACATGGATGTCATTATGAGCAATCTGAAGCTGTGAATTTATACAAAGACATGCAGTATAGGAAGAGAATCATCTTTACATGAGGATGAGGTTTCACTTCATTTCACTGTTGGAGCCCTGATGCTAAAACACCTACACAATAAGTAATGTGCTGACTGCAAGCATCTCAACACCTTACACCCCAGAATCAGTGTAAGCGTATTTATTAAGCAGAAGCAGGCCGTAAACTGCAACTTCATTATTATGCTTCTCATCACAGCTGACTTTCAAGTTCTGTGCCTCTTTTAAAGTGACATACAATTGATCCTCCATATCCACTGGGGTTCTGTTCCCGGAACCCCAGTGGGTACAAAAAAAGTATTATAGGAAAACCAGGGTGGGGAGCGGTGCCACATTATTATTTTTTCCAGCGTCTTTGCCGCTTCCCTCCTCCCGAATTTGTTTAAACTGACTGATAAAAAGAAAAAACGCTACCAGAAGCAACCTGTAGTTGGCGCCAAAGACTCCCGGTTGCGTTTCCCCCCTTTTTTTTAGCAATTTGGACTCGCGCAGGAGGCAGGAAGCAGCTGGCAGGCCCCTGAACAATGTTGAAAAAAAGAGTTAATGTGGCAAGATAGGACTCCCTCTTCCAAAGTTTTGCCACCTGTGTTGAGTGAAATCCGTGGGTGGAAAAACCGTGGATAAAAAGGTCCAACTTGTATATCTATTTCCTGAAAGTATTATGAATCACATCTAGCACTTCAGCTATAGGTAAGTCTCTAATAAAAGGTCCTGAACTGCACAACATTCATTCTTAACTTGCATATGGTATATATTCCATCTGTTTTAGCAAAAGAAAATACTTGATAAAATGAAAACACAGGTCTTCACGAGTTAATTTTCCGATGATTCTCTCTATAAGAATCAAAATGTTCTCACTACTTTTTAATCTTCTTGTTCGATGGCAGAGACACAGTTATGAAAGCACAGTTTTGGCACAAAGATATGCTACACGGTGAAAACACAAGCCATTGTATTCTCCAGCTAATCACACTGCTAGTGGAGAACAATTTAGTTGTATAAAGCTGCACTTTCTAGTGTTGCCTCAAGCAACTGCAAGACAGAATTTGAGCAAAACAGAAGCTATGGTAACATTATGCAACAATCCATTTATTAAGCTTTCACTTCCCATTTGACATCAGGTAAAACTGTTCAAGCAAAAATATGCAACAAGAACATTTTATGACTCTGAAGTTACACTCAAAATGCAGGGCATACCCACATTTCCGATTAACTGTGTTCTAGTAAGTCACATCACTGCATTGTAAGTTTTAAAAAGTTGAACTACAAGAAAACAGCTTTTACAAGCATGTGAATATAAAGCTGAGTTCTTCATTTACCTTCTGTAACTGCTGCTAAAGCCTTTACCTCGTGGTGAAGGGCCATGTACGAATCTACATGTGTTCCCATAGAGGCAGTTGCCAGTCTTCAGCCAGTTACGGCACTGTGTCTAAGAGACAGACATCACTGGATGAATTTCAAACTAATTTTGGAAGTTCTGTTTGTGTGAAAGTCACACAAAAAAAGAATTCTACATATTTTCCCACCCCAACATAAATTAAAACCAATGGAAATGACAGTAATCCTTTCCAGGAGTTTGGATAACACAAAATGTGTTTTCATGGCTCACTACACTTTCTTCACATCTAGTAATACAGCAACTAAGGCCCAAGTCTCACTTTGCCTTGATACACATATCCCAATACCCCTTAAGATGTAAAGTGTGCATGTATGTATTTTTGGTGTACGTTTCTTCCTTTCCCAATTACCACTCACGTATTTTACAGGGGCAAGAACTGAAAAATCCATCCAGGTACACTTCACATTCCATATATGGGTGCATTTTGTTCAGTAAGTGAGAATTGGTCTTGCATGCTTATAGTACGCAACAGATTGGAGAATCAGTTGAAAAGAACAAGTGGTCATCGATTATGCTCCAAGGAAGCATCTTTCAAATATTAACTTCCTAAAGATGAACCTACATATTCCAGTTTGTGCCAAAAGCAGAGTAGAAGTAAATAAGGTGCACTACATCAAGGGTACCTGCAGAACTGGTACATCTAGATGGCTCCAGCCATTAAGCCAAGCCACGCTATACAGGGTAAGGTAACAACGACAACACCCAAGAGGTACTAGTCAACCTGACCTGGGGAAATTCATTTTCAACCATATATATGGCTATCATATCATGAACACAAAACCTATCCACACACTCTCCCAAAGAAAAGTTATATAGTGGGTCCTCGGTATCCGCAGGAGAGTGGGTCCAGGACCCACCACGGATACCAAAATCCGTGGATACTGAAATCACGCTGCAATGCCTTGTCGGATCCAGCAAGAGGTGCCTCTGGATCGCACAGGACCTGCAACGCACTCCATTGGCCTCCACAGGCCCCAGGACGCCTTGAGGAAGCAACTAGAAGTTGCGGACATGAAACCTGCGGAGGCCAATGGAGTGCATCAAGGGCCTGGCGCAACCCAGAAGCGGCCTCTGGAGGCATCTGTGGATGGCTAAATCCATGGATGCAGGACCCACGGATGCTGAGGGTCCACTGTACTAGATCATAAATCCACTATACCCAGTGTTTTGTTGTGGGAGGCCCTAATACCTGGGGCAGGGATGCGAGAGAAGACGAACTGAACAATAGTTCACAATATACCCAATTGAGATAATAAAGGCTTCATAAATGTATTGAACCCCTTTGAAACCAATGAGGGAGGTGTAACTTTTTTCCCATTATGTCGGACCTAGAAGAGGAGGTGCTACATTAAGAACAAAGAATACTTTTCAACTCACCTCTGCAGAACTTCCAGTGCTGGGTCCAAGTCTTTCAAATACACTGGGTCTTCTGGATGTGCTATCAGAAATGGTCTTGGTATTTTCCACTGTGACCTTCCTTCTAATTTTTGACATTTTGTACTACTTCAACCAAAAAAAAAAGCAACACTGTAAAATTCTCAAGTCGAGCTATTGCAACTGAACTCATAGCAGAAAAAAATAAGTTATGATATTCATCTTGAGGGGTTTCTGCAGAAATTAGGAAAAGTAACAGATACAGGATGCATTTGTGTAAAACGGATGCTTATGATTTAGCTTATACTAGTCAGAAGACCAAGACCAAGGCCCAGGTTTATGCCCCGTTTTGGCTTCCTCATCCATCCTTCGTTAACCATCTCAAGTTATATCAAATACATGAGGCACTCTAATAGCAAATCTAAAACTCTACTTTTCTCTCTCCAGTTGTTGTATTGATCAGTAGCAACAACTACAAACCATTGTGTAGTTTCAGAATAGTTTCATTTCAGAATAATGTGCCTGAACAGATTCATGCCGAAATCAGTTTGATAATTTTTGTAATTTAATCAGATAATTTTTGAATTATCTGACACACTGCCCACAAGGCAGCTCAAAGTACTGCTCAGACATATTTCTCAAACAGCTAGCCAGGAGACTAATGCGTTCTGGGCAGTGGTTCCATGCAATTTAGACCTTCTTGGATGAGTTATGCTTATGATTGGTTAAATATGCTGTTCAACCCAAGCAACATTTTCAAGATGAGTGTTAATTCTTATATCTAAAAGTTCTCAAAGGGTATATAGAACCCCTCACTGACTAAGACAACTCGCTCAATTTTCACCGAGTTATCTCATTGTGCGGATGCTAGTTTAAATGACTGTTGGTAACATTAGCTTTTCAGAGATGAGAGCTTTCTTTGGTCACATTATTATAATAATTATTACTGAAAATAGAAATGTGGCAAAGAACAGTCAAATTTGTCCCACCTATGAGAAACATTGATCTATGGGAAAGCTATAGGCTAGGAAGGAGAGGGGCGTGGATGACAAAGTTAGGAGAAACATTTGTCAAAATTATACCTTGCTGCTTAATTGATAGCATGTACAATGAGGTGGGAAACGTGTTTATGCAAACAGTCCCCTTTGCAGGAGGGCTCAGGGAGAAAGAACACATTTCAAGACCAAGATTACACTTGCCAGACGTCAGGCTACTTCGCCAACGTTTCTCTGCCAAGGGGAAGGGGCATCTGCTGTTAATATTTGTCCTCCTACATTGTTCAATTTTTTTAAGAATCAAGTATTCCACTGCAGCAGCAGTGGCAGATATGATGAACAAGACCTATCTTGAAGGTACTTGAAGCACTAACTCAATGACCTATAGTGGGATCTTCCACACACAATGACTCTGTACAGAGGGTATTATAGAGACTTAAATAACCATCCAACAAATAGCCCAAATACAGAAGATTACATTAAGGGATTTGAAAGAGCATAAAGCTGCAGAACCTGAACGCTTCTTAAGGTCATTTAGTTCAACCTAGGGCTGTAGGAGACTGTTAAGAGTTTAATAAGGAAGGACTTCCTAGGAAATCAGCTCCTAGGAAAGTGACCATGGCTAAAGGATGATGCAACTATGTTTTGGAATACTGCTTTGAAGTTGAGAGGATAGTACACTCAGCCCTCCCCATCCACGGATTAGTCATCCACGAATTTGACTCAACATGGGTGGTTCGAGTCCGCAATGGGGAGGGTCACAGCACCATAGTACCTTACGTAGAAGCTGTGCAGGCCCACGGCCCACTTCTCCAGTTGCCCTGCGCTCTGTAAATCACGCCAGCAGGCTTGGAACGCTTGAAAAACGTGACAGGAAACAACTTCCAGTCGCATGTGGGAGGTCTTCTAAGGCACACGCTGTGCTATGTATATTGAGGTGTGTGCCTCAGAAGATCTCCCACACGCAACCAGAAGTCGTCTCTGGTCACGTTTTTCAAGCGTTCCAAGCCTACTGGCGTGATTTACAGAGTGCAGGGCAGGCAGAGAAGTGAGCCGTGGGACTGCACAGCTTCTACATAAGGTATTGCAGCACTGCGACCTGTTGAAAGAGGGATAGATTATAAAACTAGATAGATTAGGGGAAAGGGGTGGAAAGTTTTAAAAAAGCTGAAATCTTATAAACTGCTTTGGAAACCTGATGGTTGAAAAGCAGGATATACACATACATTAAAAAAAAAAAGAATCACATCACTATTAACTGTATGATTATAAGACAAACAGCCCAACCCTATCACCAGTGGGGGAAGGTGGGGCGGGGGGATTTAAATCTACACTGGCTATACCAGTGGGGGAGAGGGATAGGATTGGGCTGAAAATTACAGTTATACATAACAATCATTAAGACACAACATCCTAACTTTTACAGAAGCACAAACAATACTGAATCATCTATTTTTTAAAGAAGAACTGATAATTCAGTTGCGAGTCAGCAATATTCTACATTCCCTATATACAACACAAATATTTCATATCGTTTTAAGCCAAGCTTTCCATAGTATGGGTTGTATCCCAAGATCTTTGCCCATTCATGCAGGAAGCTTTAGGGTCCGTCCATCCCCAACCCTCAGGAATAAATTTTTGAGGGGTAGAGAGGGGAAGGGAGATCAAAAGTCATCCTTCTTCACCCTTCCCCCATATGCAAACCAGACTTCTCTGCATATGGAAGACAGCCTTAGAATACAACCCTATGTTCCCCACAAATTCTCAGATACATTTCTCCACTCTTTACCGGATGTGTTTTTCCTTTCGTTCTGAAAATGTAGCTTTGTAGAAAAAAAAAAAGCACAAAACCCACATTTATGCTTTTCTTTAAATTCAACCTTGAGTCCACATACTCCTGCAAAAGTTATATTGCTCTCAGTCTAGTGTTTCCGAAAGTTTTTCGACCTGCAGTTCCCTTGAGCATTGGCGACCATTGGCCACGGCTCCCCATTACATAATGTTGATGCCTGCCAATTGGCATTGCACTGTTTTCCGAGAGGATTCCATGGCACTCCGCGGCTCCCCTGGCTGGTTTCTGCGGCTCCCCTGGGAACCACGCCTCCCAGTTTGGGAACCACTGGTAGTGGTTCAGTCACAATACTTTGGATCTCCATTGCTTTGGCTTAACTCCTGCGACAGCTACCCTCTCAATAGCTTGCCCAAACAAACAAAAAACCCTCCACATGACGTATAGCTTGCTGGGCCATTCTAGAAATAAAGAAAAAAAATTAGAGACAGTGCTCAGTAAGGACACCTGCTCTTGACTCTATAGACCTAGACTGGTACACAATGGGAGTGGATCAATTAGTCCTGATCAGGCAAATAAGGGTAAATAGTTAACAACAACAAATTGTATCATAAGTAGTGCAATGGCAATCTTCTTGGCCCCCTCCTTCTTAGGGTAGCTCCCTGAGCCCCCACCCAAAGTTGCTCCTTGAGAGTTGGAAGACCCTCAGGAGCAGTGTGCGATGTGGCATGAGGGCTATGGTGGGAACTCTGGGGAAGATCACTTGCACAGATGTCACTGCACCCTCACTACTTAGGATACAACCCAGGCTCTCTCTCTAAAATGTGCAATGTTCCAAACAACATTAAGATAAACAAAGGTTTAAAGACAATAAAATGTGTATACAGGGTTTTGAAGCCAAGACTCAGATTTGTTTATTACATAAGGATGTTGCGAAATGTAATAGGATTACATAGGATACAGAGACGACGTTTCGATCATCTTTTGAAGATCATCATCGGGTTCAAAGCATAACTGACAGTTGCGGAATGTTGGCCTCTAATGGAAACAAGCCCCAGTTCAAAAGGATGCGTGCCTGCCGTTGTCTCGTTTTAGCATAAACTTTTCCTGGCTAATCCTCCAGCTGACCGCCAGGCGTGCGTCCTTTTGAACTGGGGCTTGATTCCATTAGAGGCCAACATTCCGCAACTGTCAGTTATGCTCTGAACCCGATGATGATCTACAAAAGATGATCGAAACATCGTCTCTGTATTGTTAATCCTATTACATTTCGCAACATCCTTTACTGTAACAAACAAATCTAAGTCATGGCTTCACAACCCTGTATACACATTTTATCATCTGTAATTATCGCTGGCCGTGAAAGTCTAACCTCTTATATAAACAAAGGCTAATTGTATGTGGAAAAAAAATACTATAACTCAAAAGTATACTATCTTTCAGGCTGCTGTTGACCTCGCAGGAAAGGGTAGCTATCCATCATAGTAATAAAAGAAGGAGGTTAGGGCAGGAGACAGTTGTGGGAGGCAAGCAGAGGGAGAATATACCGTATTTATTGGCGTATAAGACGCACTTTTTTGTCTACATCTGTGACCCAAAATAGTAGGGTGCATTTTATACGCCAATACTAAAAAATCCCTTTCCCCCCTTGCCCGTTTTAAAGCATTTTCGGGCTTACCGCATTTTTCCGGATCCGGAGAGCTCCCTTGTGCTTTCTTCTCTAACTAATCTATCCGATCTACAGCTGTTTGTCGGGTTTAATTTATGCAAGTGCATGAGTTGAGCTTCTCAGCAGCCAGCAGAGGGCGCTGTGCTCCTCAGTTAAGTTCAGCTGAGCTGCAGAGGGCGTGGTCTTTCCAGCTCTCCTTGGATTGAATGCAGCTTTGGTAAGCTTCTGAACTGGGCCTAGTTGGGGAGGCTTTGGAAACTGCATAGGTGGGGTGGGGTAAGAGTTGAGTTTTTTTTTGTACTTTTATGTTGTTTACTTTGGAAACTGTGCATGGGTGGGGTGGGGGGGAAAGAGTTGAGTCTGGGTTTTTTTTTACTTGGGGTAAATGTTGTTTACTTTGGAATCTGTGCATTGGTGGGTTGGGGGGGAAAAGAGTTGAGTCTGGGGTTTTTTTTTGTACTTGGGATTTATGTTCTGGTGCATTTTGTTCATGTGTCTTATTGCTGTGTGTTTTAAAAGAGATCCTGGTATTTTTGTGCAATTTATGTAAATTAGCTAATTAAGCAGCCAAGCAGTAAGTGGCCCAAAAATGCTTTAAATCTTTTTTTCTTGAAACTCAGGGCCAAAAGGAAGGTGCGTCTTATACACCAGTGTGTCCTATACGCTGATAAATACGGTACATCTTTTAAATAGAGAGCCTAATGAAACATTATTTGCAGGGCTAGTATCCATGCCATTATACAAAATACAAACTAAATCACCAGATACTAATATGCTTCCTTCAATATTATATTACTTTGCAATGACTTCATACACACTCAAAACAGTATAACATTAGAACTACACTAAAACTATGATGGAAAGAAAAACAATTCATTGAGAAGAAACAGCAAGGATCATGTTATCCCACTCTCTCTCCAAAGCTCAACATAAAAAGGTAAAGGTATCCCCTGCTCCAAAGCCAGTTGTGTCCGACTCTAAGGTACAGGTGCTCATCTCCGTTTCTAAGGCCGAAGAGCCAGCGCTGTCCGAAGACGCTTCTGTGGGCATGTGGCCGGCGTGCCTAATGGAACGCTGTGACCTTCCTGCCGCAGCAGTACCTATTTATCTACTTGCAATTTCTTGCTTTCGACCTGCTAGGTTGGCAGGAGCTGGGCCAAGAGATGGGAGCTCACTCCGTCACGTAGCATTCAGGTCTCGAACTGCTGTTCAGCGTCTTAACCACTAAGCCACTGCAACCCCTAAAGCTCAACATAGTTAACTTTTTAAAAAGAAAAATACAATACTGTATTTTTTAAAAAAGGAAAGTACCTCATGCCATCTTAACCCTAGCTGTTCAATGCCAACTCCAAACAGGGAAGTCCTACAAGTCTCCTGGAAGATATTCAGACTTTGACAGATCAGTACTGAAAACAGGGACACAATTTTACAACTGCTGTCTAACCATTAAGAATTCTGCGTGTTCCTATTGTCCAACCTGACAGATGGAGACCAGGCACAGTCAAAACTGAAGTATCAGATACTAAAAACAATCAGGGGAAAATTATCACCTTCATGTCCTGCTTCAGGGTGACTGCTCTCAAAATAAAAATGCTCAACTGGATGGCCATTGGCCTAATCCAGAAGGTCAATTTTTCGAATTCTCAAAGGAAGACTCCACAATTTCAGTCATTACTCTCACCAAGGTTAGTGAGTTGGGGCCCACGGGTGAGGGTAAGGAGCAAGCGTTGGGAGAAACGGAGAAAGAGGTTGTCCTTGGCCATACTTGGTGCAGGTGCCCTGCATGCCTCAATGGAACATGGCCAAACAGCGGAGCCCCCTGGGGCAGAAGAGGGAAGCAAGGGGGGGCTGCTTCATGAGGGTGACCACAATTACAGTTTGACAACTAAAGCAAGACAAAAACTACAGAATACAGCTTCCATGCCATGCCACAAGAAGGATCACATATACTCCATAGACCCCTATAGTTTTTTTTAATAGAATAAGGTTCACAAATACTGTACACTCATAAGAGGTAACCAATTTAATTCTGATGACCTGAACCTTCCCCAATATAAAACCGGAGCAAACTGAGAAGAAACTTTTAGTTTGATCAGGAGATATTTCTGCATGTCTACACTAACATTTCAGTACTGGCCACAAGAAGCCCGAGTACCACTCTATATGCAGCAGCATAAACAGATAGTGAACTCAGTTCTCCATTCCTCACCCAATTTCTTTAAATGAGAGAACAACATGAGTTGCAGAGAGGAAGGCAATGAGGCTTCCCTTTCCATCCTGATGCCTTAAAATGATTCTTCATTTTTTTGCTATCCTAAGGTTTCACAAAACACTGCTCTGTTGTTCTTTAAACTTTAAAAAGCTTTAAACTGTAGCAGTTTAAAACAGGGATGTATCTAAGTAACTAGGTCACGAGTGCGAGTACGAGTTATTTTTGCAAGAGTGCGAGTCCGAGTGCGAGTCAGTGTCAAACATTTTGGGCAAGTACGAGTCAAGTGCGAGTCATTTTTATGCGAGTCGAGTACGAGTAAGGCCAGAAACCACGAGTCACAAGTTGCGAGACGAGTCACTTTGGGGAAAATGGCTTCTTCCCCTGAAAATGGGGAAAAATGACCTCTGAGACTTTTAAAGCACC
This sequence comes from Plestiodon gilberti rubricaudatus, assembly GCA_026170595.1. Taxonomy (NCBI): domain Eukaryota; kingdom Metazoa; phylum Chordata; class Lepidosauria; order Squamata; family Scincidae; genus Plestiodon; species Plestiodon gilberti. The sequence continues at coordinate 128,564,025 of JANXHW010000001.1, read as the reverse complement.
CACTTGGCTCCCCCTATGCCCTTTCCCTCACCTCTCAGTCTTGTCACCACCCATCTGGTTTGGGAAAAACAAGCGTGTCTACATTCAAACCATTTATTATTCCCCCCCTGCACCTTCCCCTTGCAGAGCCGAGCATCCCTTGGGCTCGGAGTTTTGGTCAATGAGGAGGAACTGCTGCGGCAGCTTCGCCTTCCCTCGCTCCTCCCCACCCCTCGCGCTTGGAGTTGTGGCCAATGGCAAACAGACAGCAACAAAAGGGGGGGGGACTCAGAGCCAGGCTTGCTTTCCCACCCCTTTGAAAACCCTTCCTCCCTGCTGCCCTCCTCCTCCGAGGTCTCCACTGCGCCTGCCTGCCTGCCTGCCTGCCTGTGTTGATGCCGGCCATTAAAGGAAAATGACTTGGAAATGGCAAGTCGTTACCCCCACGAGTGCAAGTCAGGTACGAGTCCCGTGGGTCACGAGTGCGAGTGCGAGTCAGTGGGTCACGAGTACAAGTACGAGTCAGGGAAAAAGTGGCTAAGTCACACTTGCGAGTCGAGTCATTTGACTCAAGTCGCCATCACTGGTTTAAAACACTGGCTTGTATTCTTAAATGTTTTGTGGAGCACTACTTTGTCATTGGAAACTCCTTTCCTTCCCGGAAGGAGCATTCCACTCGCACATGGACCCTCTGCATGAGTGGATAGCATCCTTGCATACGAGTGAAATGCTCCTTCTGGGAAGGAAAGGAGCTTCCAATGACAGAGCAGCACTCCACAAAACCTTAAGGATACAAGCCAATGTTTTAAACTGCTACAGTGACCTAGTAGCAATATCAGGGGGGGCAAAGGCGGCGGGGGGGAGAGATTAAGATATGGTCACGAAAAGATTGGCACATTTGCCAAAATCTACTACCGGTAATAAGCTGTCATTGTTAATTAGCTTAAAGCCTGAAGCAATGTATTACTACATTTAATATGACAGAAATTGTGAGTTCCGTTTTGATAAATATAGGTAGAACAAGAGTACATATTTGGAATGAAAGAGAAAGCATTGTTAATCTATTGAAGTCTTTGTAAGCAATTCCAGAATACATACATGATTAGAGCATCAGACATGTTTTTAGAAGAAATGAGTTTCAGATGTGGTATAACATATCCATGTTAAAAAGGGGTGCTTTGCATATATTTACTCCCTGAATGCCATATTGTGTTGATAGTATCCCTTTACTCCATATCTTGTCTCTCTTCATTTGTCCAAACATGAATTTGGAGTTAAAAGTAGCTTTTCTGAGTCCAGCAGCCACAGAGTTTCACTGATCTAGCTTGAAAAACTGCACCTGACAAATTCATGCCCCTAAATATTTCTTTTAAGATGCCACAGGACTGCTAGCTAACAATTTTCCATTTATTAATATACCGTAGCTCTGATTTAAAGTTCCATTTAGTCTAGAAATTCTTACCACTACAGTATTTTGGTGGCTTCAAAAAAATAATGGATGGCTACAGAGCCATCCATTGGATAGGGCAACCGCCATGGATCCCGCACTTTCATTACCAATATATTGCCATAATGGGGGGGGGGGGGACTGCATTGGTTGAGTTGCCCCAGGCCCGCACCCTTCTAGGGATGGCTCTGGATGGCTACTAAGCCAGGCAAAATACGCTGACCCTTCTTTATTGTTCAACAGCCACACTTTGCAGAAAGTAGCAGCAAGAAAAGGCACTGGGAAGTAGCGTGACATGACATGACCCTATAGCTCACTCCCTTGAGGGGGACTGCTTCTGCATTCTGCACGTGTGGATGCCTCTGGGTAGTCATCAAGGGCAGCCCCATGTATACTGCTGTCACGGCATAAACAGCAAGTCTCCTAAGTCCTCCAAGTTCAGATAAAGAAGGTCACAGCCTTCATTCAAGATGGAGCCGGTGAGTGGTATTAACTGGTCATTCCCACAGCCTGGATTTCAGAATTGGTTGCAAATCCAGAAGCACCTGAAGACTTCTAATCCTTCAAGAACTGAGGAGGCTGACCACCATTCATGGATGTTTCTACATGGTCTATCCACAACAGACCTGTGGGGCATTATTACCTCTCAATACCATTCAGTGTGGTTCCTCCATAGCCAGACACATCATGGCCAGGTTTTGGATAGGCAGACACTTCAGAACTTGGATCAGACAGAAGAATGAAAAGATACAGTTGGGTACCGCCCACACATCAACACAAAATTACAAATCTTTGTACGAGTTCACCTTGCAGGGTCATGTAAGGAGGGCTTACAAGATGGAGCTTTATAGCACTCCGAGGGAGGATCTGGAAGAGGGAGATGAAGAGCCAACCATCACCATCTCTTGTGAACTTAAAATGAATAGAGTCATTTGAAGGCAGCCCAAAAATAGCTGCAAAGTCTACGTTTCTAGCACCTCATGATCAATTATACTAAAGGCTGCAGAAAGGTCTAACAGGATTAACTGGGTGGAATTAATCCCACAAATCTTTAGGCAAAGATCCAACAGATCTGCAAATGCAAGGTGTCATGCATAAATGTCAAGAAAATTAATGGCATGCAGTTCTGCCTGAAATTGCAACTGCTCGCTCGGCAATCCTCAGAGTTGGAATCAGGTTGACAAATAGTTGGAAGTCTGCACTTAGAATAAGTTCGTACTGCATTTCAGAGGCGAAAATGCAGATTTAAAGTGACCCAAAATCTTGCCTTCCTGACAGCCTTACTTCAGGAGCTGCAACAAATAACCCAGCCTCTCCCGAACAACTTTCACCAGCCGTGGTAAGCTTAGGTGTTACTTGTGAATGTTTGCTCTTGAGGTTCTAAGTACATCCGACCTGAAATCAATCCAAAGAACCCAGATCTTCTAACGCGACATTAATCAAGACCTATGCTTTATCTTGTGTAACCCTGAAAACACTGGGAAAACAGTGTTGGATGCTATGAACAAATGCCAGTACTGTACTGTATAGTTAAAAAAATAATGTAATCAGAATTATGGTTTACTTGGTCACAGAGAAAAATCAATAAACTGACTGAAATACTTTTTAAGCTGATAAATACTAGTAAAGCATGACAGGCAACAGGTATCATGTCAGATATTGCATTATAATCTATTCTGCATTTCTCCCACCTATCCTGAGAAACAATGCAGGGATTGATCTAGGCTTTGAACTGGAAATGCCAGCTATCATCTTGAAGGGTACACCAGCTTTCTCCTAGATGCCTTAATCTTCAAGTCAAAGACAGGAGCCTCTTGGGAGCAAAAACGCACCACTGAAAGTGCCGCATCAGAGCGGGCTTCTGGTGGTCCGGCAGTCCGAGTACCACCACCAGTCGGCCGAAGTACCATTGGTAGTACTAGTACCACTGGTTGAGAACCCCTGCTCTAACAGATACAAAAGAACTCGTGAACATGTGGTGGGTATTTAATGCCCCCCAAAATGGCAAAGTTTAATGGGTATAAAATATAGAGAGGCATCCCATACATCATTCAAACATTTCAAGCCACACTTATCGTTTAAGCGTTCATCAGAATGGCCGCTGCCACATTGGAGCACTTTGCACACAGAATCTGCTGCCCTCTGAACATATATGAGAACAAATGTTCAGGTTTTAAGTTTAAATTATGGTTTAAAAAGATAGTGACATTAAAATTTACATTAGAACCAATAGGTGTAATTTGAACTTTGCTAGTTTGTGTCACTACTACTGTCATTACATTGAGTGATATACAGGAATTACGATTTATGAGTAACATTAGTACAAAAAGCATTACTAAGGATACTGTATGGTCTGGCACAGGGGGAGGCCCATGGGGGGTGACACCATGAGTTACCACCCCAGGTGACGCCAACCCTAGTGACGCGTCTGCTATTACTGATCTTCTCATCAGAAACTTCAGAAATCCTAAGGGCTGCAGTCTGAAAATCACTACTCTATGACACCAACCTTTCATGTTTACCAAAAAGCCCACCACATTCAGCACAGCTCCTCCTCACAGGTGGCACAGATACAATATCAATCAATCCACATGCTTCTAGTCTGGGTTAATTATTCCTAACACAATCACCCCCAAAATCTCTTGCTAAAAATGGCACTTTGCAATATCCACTACACTCATAAGAATGGTGTTGGGCCATAAAAAGTATTTCTATGGTATAAAAGAGAAGTTGAAGAGTATAAGTAAAAGTCTACCATCCACCATTCTTTCATACCGTTACTGGGTACTGCTAGGGGTTTCAAAGGTCCCTAATCTATGCTAGATTATACTGAACATGCAGAATTACGTACCAGGCAGTTTTACTTATGATCGCAGCCTAACGTGACAATCCGATGTGTGCTTAGGAGCAAGTCCCATTCAATTCAATAGGATTTGTTCTCAGTGTAGATGATTGCAGCCTCAACAACAGGGTAGAACTACTGGGTAGCTTTCAAACTTTTGAAATAACACTGCAATATCGACAGAAGCATCTTCCATGAACAGGAGGAGAATCCACTCACCCAAGGACCCCTTGCATGAATGCAACTCTCCTTCTGACATGGAAGGATCTTACAAAGATGACATGCTCAAAAGTCTGGATGTCTCCCTTTGACTTTACTTGGATTGCTGCAATCAGACCTGTGCTCTAGACCAGGGGTTCTCAACCCCCTCGACCCAGCGTACCATTTATCAGGCCGAGGAGGTCCTCACGTACCACCGGAAGTAACTGGTGATGACATCATTGACTGTTACTTCCAGGTTGGAGGCCTTGGCTTGCACCTGCAAAGATCAGTAAGAGGCTCTGGGCTTTTCCCAGCACATGAAACCCATGTGCTGGAGCTGTGGCCACTGAGCCAAGCCTCCTACTGGCCTTGGCAGGCTCGTGTCGAAGCCTCCATGACGCAAGGTGGGTGTCCGTGGGTACCACGGACACCCACCTGGTGTACCACCGGTTGAGAAACCCTGCTCTCGACAGAATATGGGCTTTTGTTTGCTTTTTAATGCAACATCTTAGCTTCAAATTTTAAGGGCTACAATTAAATGGGGATGAACTTGTGCTCTTTTAGTAAAACTGAATGGGTGGACGGCAGCCTGGAGATGGTTAACACAAGTCAATGTGGAACATGTCAACAAGACATTCCAAAAACAGGATTAACTGACTAATCCCACACACATTTAATTTGGGTGTAAATCCTACTGAATTTAGTGGGACTTATGTCTCAACAAACATGAATAGGATTGTATCGCAAGTTTCTAAACCTGTCTAATAAAGTGACCAGATGCAAAGGAGGGCAGAGTTACAGAGAAGAGAGAATTTTGGCAGGTGGGGCTACTGAAAAGTCCATGCCAAAATTCCCTTATCTGCACAAAAATTAAAGCTACAACACCCCTGTTGCTCCCACACCCCCTAAAATAGGAAGATGATGAAAGGATTTCAATATGACAAGTAACCCTTTTTGATCACCATGAGTAGTCTAATGAGCATGATTCACTTTTACCTTTAATCACAGAACCAATGCTGCAATCTTATGCACACCTACTTGACGGCAGGTTCAATTGAATAATATCAGATCTACTCTGAGCTGACATGAATAGGTTACCAAATCCAAAGGAGTAGAGCCCCTCCCATACCTGTAAAGGGTATGAAGAAGAGGTAACTGCACCAGGTGAACTTTGTCATAAGAACAGCATCACCTGCTGAAAATCCCTCTTTTATACAATGACCAAAATCTTCCTTTGTACTATGTCACCCAATGTACAGGATTAGGATACAGATCCTAAACATGTATGCTTGGAAGGAAATCTCACTGAAATCAGTAGGGCTTCTTTCCAAGTTCACTTGGTGAGGATAAAGTTGCAAGTATTTACTGCGCTGCTAGCATATTCAAATGAATCTTTGCTAATACATTCAACTCAAACCGACTGATTTTAAAATTCTTAGTAGTTGAGCCAATCTCCAAAGATAACAGAAGTCTGGCAAAATGTCAGGACTGTTTTTAATATGTTCTTTTAATAAACGACCGGTAAACCCGGTGAATGTAAATATTTTTAACTCTGATTTTAAAACATTTCAATATTATTAATGCTATCCTAGATCGTTTATGATAAGTTACGAAGTAAAATATAAAACAGAAAAGACTGTTGCCTTCATGTCCCATTGGTGGGCTTTCCACAGACACCCGACTATCCACTGATGGAGCCAGGATGCCATAGTGGATGGACCTTCAGTCAGACCCAGCAGGATGGTTCTTATTTTATCAGTTTTACTCGCTTAGGCTGTTAGCAGACTTGAATGATACAAAATCAGAGCTAGCAGTTACAGACATACCCCTCATCATGTAACATGTGATGCAGAATACCTAATTCTAAAGCATAACCAACCCCTTTCTTAAAAAAAAATGCACTTAAAAGTGAATAAATTCTGCACATGCTCAGGGGTACTCAGCTCAAAGAAAACCCAGCACATGCAGAGTTTCTTTATCGTAATTTTCTAAAACAGAGCTTAAAAATCGGTTTTAGAAAACAAAATATTACAATCATATGAAGGAGTGGATAAGTTCCCCACCACCACCACCACCGATGCAACATGTGTACAGTACTATACGTTCAAAACGGCTTATTATTGGATACCACCTACCAGCGCAAAGTCTTAAGCGCCCCACCCGTCCGCCCCAGGCCAAATGACTCACCTGGTCCCTCCGCACGCGACCTGCTCCTCCCCGCCGCCGCCTCCGCCGCCCAGGGCGGAGAGGGGGGGAGAGGGCGAGGGGGGGGTCCGTCCTCCCGGGCCTAAGAAGCGCGCCACACAGGGAGGAAAGTGACGAGCACGGCTCGCTCCAGCTACAGCACTCGCAGGCCGACGACCTCCTTCCTACTCCTCCCTTTCGCCGCGCAACATGATCGAGGGGGGAACGAGAGCACAGGCCGCCCCCTCCCCCAACTGCTGCCCCCGCCGATCGCGCCTGCGCAAAAAACCACTGGCGCTCCTCTTCCGACCATCATGCTTGGTGTTCTCGGGTCTCACGACGAGGAAAGGGAACTTCCGGGACATCGGAACCGGAAACCACCGTCCCCCATGGCTCGTTAACAGACTGTGGATGAGCACAAGGTGGAATATAAACAGAAATATTTCTTTTAAAAAATGTCTCTTTCGCTGCAGCAATCCCAACGTAAGGTCTAATCGACACTTCCGTTCTAAAACCAACCTCGTTTCGGCTACTCGTATTTTTCCAGTTCGAAAAGTAGAGAGGGGTTGGCCATAAAGGCGTCAAGGCCTAGAGAGGCGCCCCCGTCACAGGTCGAGGACATCTTTCAGTCGCAGTTCGAGTGTATTTTTAGAAATAGAAAAGATGAGTCTTCCAGGCCTTTTAGAGTGTCTCACGAATGTGTGGTGCTAATCAGTCAAAGAGAGAGGAAAAAGGCTAGAATCACGCCACAGACTTTTCATAACGTTTGAGTCCCAAATGAAACTTGTCGCCTCCGCACCTATAGCCTTGAACTTCCGGTGATCGTTTGAAAGTGACCCTCAGCCAGGCGACTGACGCAGAGTCGCTCTAGCCCGTGGCACCTCTATGGTGAAGTCCTATCTCCTCGAAGAGTGGAAAATTCGCCTGCTCTTTCCAAACGGCAGTGGTAACCAGGACTTGCGCAGAGACCAGAAGCTCTCTCTCTCTCTCACACACGTTTTCCATCAATTCGCATGTCTGCGGTGTGAATTCCTCGCCTGTCAAGAGTGCGAGTGACTCTGGGTGAGGGGGTTCTGTGGGGGCGGCGGCGACTAACATGGGAGGACTACAGCACCCAGGTGGCAGTGCGGGCGGGATTTTGCATCACGTGAACTCATTTCGTTTTTTATCGACGTTCCTACCTCCTCGCCAGATGGAAAATGGCAGCGCTAGGCCCTGGGCAGCGCTGGACTGAAGGTATCTCTTCGTATAGCGGATGCGATCGCTTCATTTCCTCACGGAGCCAGGGAAAAGGCTATCTTGGGAGCTAAAGAGTGATGCGGAGGGTTGGGGGGCCATGTGAGCTAAAATTATTTAACCACAAAGCCTTGTAGTACCTTAAAAACGAATACATTTATCGTGACATGAGCTATGGACTCCAGTTGGCAGCTACATACGCATATAGTAGGTACAGAAAAACAACAAGATTGTTGTGTATAATGACGTCAAGAGGTCCCGCAGGTTTGGAATATTTCTTTGTAACAATCCTGTGCAAGGTGAGACGTGATTGTCTTGTCTGCTTTTGAGCTTTGGATAGAAATGTTATAGACATACTCCTGCCCCTTGCATTTCTTGACGTTTTGGCCTCGCTGTTTGCAATTTATACTCTCTACCTCTGTGTGGGTGAGTTCTGTAGCAGTTGTCTGTTTGTGTGTGCGCATGCACATGTGCACAAACACACACATAATTTAGAATAACATTTTATGTATCTAACAAAGGGGGCTCTAGACCACAAAAACTTGTGTCAGACTCAGAATACATTTTCTTACAGCACAATCCTAGGCATGTCTACTCAGAAGTAAGATCTACTGAATTCAATGGGACTTACTCCCAGGTAAATGTTTATAGGTTTGCAGTCTTAAGTATGCTTACCAGATTTTTTGGAACCCTGCGGAAATGACATCACGGGGGAGCAGGTCAAGGAACCGTGATGTCACTTCTGCCAGAAGTGATGTCACAGGGGCGTATCCAGCCAACTCAACATTAAATAATTCTCAACATTAAATAATTACATAATAAAATCACATTAAATAATAGTTACCTTTTCCCTTGCCTCTGAGCATGTGCAAAGTGCTGCTGCCATTTTCGTCCCAGTCAGCCAACTGCGTTGCAGCGGCCAGGACTGGCTCTGCCGCTCTCCCCTGCTGCGTGCCTGGTCCTCTGAGTGTGCCTGCTGCCTGGTCCTCTGCGTTGCAGCTCTCCCCCGCTGCACACCAGTCTCCTCTTTGTCCTGGCTGTCCGGGACTGCCCCTGCTGCAACGCTAATATGCTGCGTCCGTCTTCGTCCCATCCATGCGTGTGTGCATGGCTGGAAGCACTTGGAAAACATCCTGAGTTCACTCAGACGTTTTTGGAGATCTTCCATCGTTTTTGGAGACTCCACCAGCAGGAGGCTAGAAGCACTCTGAAAATGTCAGAGTGAACTCAGTTGTTTTCCCAAAATCTACGTGAGGCTGGAAGGTCTCGGGAAACCGTCTGAGTGAACTCGGACATTTTCCAAGTGCTTCCAGCCTCGTGCAGGTGCGAGAGGCTGGGACGAAGACGAGGCGTATTAGCGCTGCAGCAGGGGCAGTCCTGGACAGCTGGGACTAGAGGAGACCGGCCAGGATCCTGTGAAAAGGCCGGGATTGTCCCGGCCAGATCCGGGACTATAGTAAGCCTAGCCTTAAGTCTTGAATGTGGCACAGGACTCTTCCTTATTTTTGCTGCAAAAAAATTAATGCAGCTGCTCCTCTGGAATTTTTCAAATTAACAGATTGTGGAGGGTTGATAGTGCACCAGGGCAAATGTTGTGGGGCTGGGGAAACTTGAGAATGAGGCTTATATTGAGAATGAGGCTTATATTTAGACCATGGATAGGTGTATGAGTTGTAAAATGTAAGAAAGGGTTTGAAGTAATTATAGAGAGCAAAAAGAAGAAATACTTGATCTTAGTTGCATGTTCTTCATTGCATGTTCTTCAATTTATCATTTCATGTCAACATCCTGTGTCATTGTGCAGATTGCATGAATGTTGCATCATGCCAACTCTTGCTCTTGTGTAACAAAGACCAATTCCCACATGCATGTTCATTGGTTGATGGCTTGGCATGGGCACTTTGGATATGTGACTGAAGCATCGTGGGACAGATATTCATATTGCCTCCGATAAAATGACTTTCAATGGAGAGGATTCGCGCTTTCATCTCAAAAGTCATGGCTTCTTAACAAATGGCTTTTAACAAAGTAAATATAGGTTGACCCACTGGGTTTGTTTGTTTTTAGTTGTTGTTTTAATTGTTTTTAATTTGTTTTTAATTTTTTTTAATGTATATATTTTAATGTTTTGTAAGCCGCCTTGAGTGTCCTTGCTGGGAGAAAGGCGGGGTACAAATTCTTTAAATAAATAAATAAATAAATAAATAAATAAATATAAATATAAAGTGAGATACGTGCATGTGTGAACTATCCCTATGTCTCATAAGTTTTGAAACTCATACTCCAGCTGCATTTCTGAACCTTTGTGTTGTGTCTGCTGTTGCAAGCTTCCCTTAAGTTTCTGTTAGATGTTCATTAGCATTAAAATGGGCAAACAAGATCCGAAGAAATACCCATATTTTTTGGTGGTGGTGTTTATATTTTTTATACCTCTCTTCCTCCAAGGAGCTGTGGGAGCTGCATAGTTCCTTCTCTCCTTTTTGTATTCACAACAACCCGGTGAGGTAGATGAGACTGAAAGGTAGCGACTGGCACAAGGTCACCCAGGAAACGTCCTGGCTGAGCAGGGATTTGAATCTGGATCTTACAGGTCTAAGTCCAACACTAGAATCACTACACCATCCTGGTTCTCGCCTTTTGTCGTGTCTTCCATTAAGTGCATAGCATTGGTATCAGCATTTTAAAACTCTGCTAAAAATAATAAATATATCAAAACAAAAATGCAGATTCCTAGAAATAGAATAATAAACAAAGCTGCCTGTGAAGTATTTGATTCTCCCTCCTTTTAAACTAGTGGTTCCCAAACTTCACATGAAAGTTGAGACCACTGTAAGTAGTTGCGGGGGGGGGGGGAGGCACTCCCAGGATCACGCTGCTGCCGCCAACAAAAAAAGGGGGTTCCATTTAGGTGGGGGTCGCACCAGCCCTCTGGAGGGTGCGGGGGACCCTCTGCGGGCCTCTCCGCACCTCAGAACGGCTTCCTGACGCGATTGTGACCCACTTCTGGTTTTCATCACAAGGAAAACCATTGTGAGAAAACCGTCAGGGAACCGTTCTGAGGCGCAGGGAGGCCCGCAGAGGGGGTCATGGGTCCTCGCACACTCTGGAGGGCCAGCATGACCCCCAGGTAAGTGGAAACCCTCCCCCTTTTTTCTTGTTGGCGCAATCCAGAAGTGCCGCCGTTGCAATGTCACCAGCCCCCTGAAGGGAACAGATGTGGGTTGTCCTCATGCTCTGCTGGGGGCTTTCAAGAAGCATTTGTACCAGGAATCAGGATGATGGCTCCACCTTTGATCCATCAGGACGTTTCTTAAGTATTATGCATTGTATTTTAAATTTAGTTAGTCATGACACGCTGCGCCAAGGAGAGTCATGCCAGCCACATGACCACGGAGGCGTCTTCGGACAACGCTGGCTCTTCGGCTTTGAAATGGGGATGAGCACTACACCCTAGAGTCGGACACGACTGGACTTAATTGTCAGGGGTCACCTTTACCTTTTAGGTCCTATTAGTCGTGACTAACTATATCTGGGATATAGGCTTGTGTAGCTTATGGGAGATGATTGTGAAAGTTTTCTTTAATAAAGGGTTTGGGGGATGTCTCCAATACTGAGCCTGTCTTTCTTTGTAGCATTAATTGATGAGCTCAGAAGAAATCCATGCGTATCGGAGGAAGCAAGAGACAACTTTGACTACTGTGTCTATAGTGACTATATGAGGATGAAGAAAGAGCATATATGTGATCGTGGTAGAAGTCGGTCACCATCTGGGGAAGGTGGCATGACCTACACGAAGGAACAGTTACTGGGGGTACAAAGGTAAATAGGAACTCTCTCTGCTTTGAAAGGTTTATTGACCAGGGCTGCAACCTGAAGTTTTAACTGGTCACTGGAGGCCAGTTTTAATTGTAGAAGTAATCATGCATAAAGTTGGGCTGTAAGAATTGGGGCTTTCCAGAAGCAAGGGCTTGTAATCGGCATCAGAGTATTGGAAGGGACCTAGTCCAGCCCTGCTCTGTACGGGTAACAGCTACAGCATCCCTGAGAGGTGGCCATCCAGCCTCTGTTTAAAAACTACATGAGGCAGACTGTTCCAGTGTTGGACAACTCTTACAGTTAGGAAAGTCTTCCTCCTGTCTAGCTTAAATCTGCTTTCCTGTAGTTTCAGCCCATTGGTTCAAATCCTACCCTCAGGAGCCACAGAGAGCGAGTTGTTCCCTTCTTCTGTGTGACTTGGATATTTGGAGATGGCTATCACATCTTCCCTTAGTCTTCCCTTTTCCAGGCTATTCAGTTACTGGATAGAACAGTATTCTTTCAAAACGTAGAAAGTAAATGTTTTTGCTACTTGGTTGACACCTAAATATTCATAATTAGAATAATAATAAATACAATAGATGACCCTTTGTGTCATATTTATAATGCTTGACTTCAAAAGTTAGGTATCTTTTACCCTGACTTCTTTCTTTTTCTTTTTTTAATAAGGAAAAACACTAGCTTATAAAAAAAAATGTGTGTGATAGAATGGATTCAATTTGAATAGATTGTGAATGAGATTTAATATGTTTTTCATTCAAATATTTTAAGACAGGTTGTTTTTAAGAGACACTTGATATAACTGGATTAAAAATAAATAAAAATTCTAACCTCCTCTTAGTTTTGTGGCATGCAGTGGGTTTTGGGGAGGGAAGTGGTCGGCCTCTCTTTGTGCCAGGCTGGGAGATGGTCAGACGTGGCGACAGGCTTTCTTGCTCCCAAATCGCAGTGCAAGACAGCACTCCACTCCAAGGCCTTAGAGGAAGGGTGAGGCCTGTCTCTACCTTGTACATGATGATGCATTATTGTGATCGATCATAATATGATTGCTGTTAGTGACCAAAAATGGCAGTTTGGTGAGGGTATTTGTCGGAACCCCTTTCCAACATTTTCTGGACTCTTAAATGCCAGAAAGAACTGTGTAAACAACCCAAGCTTCGTACCAAGATCAAAGCATATTCACCGGGATTATGGTCATAAAAACAACGAGAGCTCAAAAATGTTTAAAACATGTAACTACAAGTGCAGCTTTCCAAGTCTCTTAAACACATATGTACAATAAAATACTTTAAAAGTCTTCTTTAAAAATACAATAAAACGCTAACATATCTGGCATGACGTTTCATTCATATGCTATAAATTTCATCAGATGCAGCAAAGTCTAAGCAGGCACGAAGATGTGCTTCCTATCTTTAACTTTATTTTATCTTTATCTTAAATTTATCTTTAACTATTTCTGATAACTAAAGCCTGAGAAAAGCTGATGGACTTGCATCAATGAAGCAGATCCACAGCCTAAGTGCAAAAGGCTCGAATGAATTGTCTAAATAAGTAGAATAGCTTCTCCATCAACATAGAAGCCTGGCAGTCCAATCCTGTATAACTCTTGCACCAGTGTAACAGTAGATCCACCAGTGTAAGTGCACTTATGCCAGTGTAACTTGCCGTACACCGAAGGACGCAGGACGGACACTGGCGTAACCCCCCTTGGATGCTGCGCATGCGCAGTTCGGACACGAGACAGACACCACTGCAACTCCACCGGCACGGGGCATTCCGGGGACGTTCTGACACCCCAGGAATGCCCCCTGTGCTGGCGGAGTTGCGCTGGCATCCGTCCTGCATCCGAACTGCGCATGCACGACGTCTGAGAGGGGTTACGTCGGCGTACGGCAAGTTACACTGGCATAAGTGCACTTACGCAGGTGGATCTACTGTTACACTGGTGCAAGAGTTACACAGGATTGGGCTGTGGGACTTGCATCTGCTCCTACCTTTTTTCTTATTATGTTTGAAGGTATATAATGATATCCTTTCTGTATAACAATAGATTGGTATAACTTTCTGTAAGTACAATTGGAGAAAATATATGACATTAAAGAATGGCACTTATTTTGTAGAATAAAGAAGAGTAAGAATTATTATGAGATTCTTGGTGTTGGGAGAGATGCTACAGATGACGAACTGAAGAAAGCATATCGAAAACTAGCCCTTAAATTTCACCCTGACAAGAACTGTGCTCCAGGAGCCACAGAAGCATTTAAAGGTATGGACGGGCAGACTTGAAATCTGAAGAGTGCACTAGGCTATGTGGCTCTCTTACAAGAATATCTTCCCATTTATTCTTTGTTCCAGTATCTACGGATACAAGCTTTGTTGAAACAGAATAACAGACTTTTCTATTTCTACTGGTGAACATTTAAGGGAGTCGTCATACAAGATTATACAAATGCTGAGTATTGTCCTTTTAAGTGTGCAAAGTGCTTCACGTGTAGTATTATTAGTGTGTTGATGTTTAGCACCTAAAAGATGTGTTAAAAAGGATTTTAAAAGGGCTGTGAGTGCTTCCTGCTTCCATTTGTAATCAGTAGCAGGCTCAGACAGCAAGCGGCAGCGACTTTTTGTAAGGTACAGTACTTTACAGGTGGACTGCCGTCGTATATGCAGATCGTTTTTAAATGAACCTTCGTTAACCAGTGGGCACCTGTATTTTACTTAGCACTTTGTAATCCTGGGCTTGCTAGACATTAAATTAGACTAGAGAGCAGTCGTTGTGATTAGTTGCAAGTATGTAACCTTTTTTCCGTCTGCTCTGCAGCAATAGGCACTGCTTTTGCAGTTTTGAGCAATCCTGAAAAGCGATTACAGTATGATCGGTTTGGAGATGAAGAAGAGACTCTTTATACCAATCTGCCCAGGCACTATAACTATTACAGAGAGTTTGAAGCAGACATCACGCCAGAAGAAATATTTAATATGTTTTTTGGTGGGAACTTCCCAACAGGTGAGCATTCCTTTTCTGGCTTCACTTAGAAAGTGCAATGAAACTTTGATTTCGTTTTCAAATTTTCATTTTCAATGAAAGCTACAATTAAATAATGCTGCCTTAATTGCCCCCTGTATGTTCAAGGTCCATAATGAAAAAGTTCCAGCTATTATTTTTTCCTTCTTCTTGGCCTTTAATGTCACTCCAGAAAAGCAGTGTTTATAGTCATTGCTGATTCATACTTCACCTTTGAGGACAAGGTAAAGCCCTTGAAGACAAGGTGACGCCCAAGACAAGATCCATGGCACAATCCAACCTAAACCTAGAGCGGCAGAGCAAGCGCTCTGCCGCTCTAAGCCATCGCAAACGTGCTGTAAAGCACGTTTGTGACAACTTGTGAGTAAGGGCTGCTGCCCTCCATACGGCGCTGGATCATCTCTGCGGCTTCCAGGGAAGGGAAGCACTGGCGGGGGTGGTCCGGGCGGCGAGGGAGGCCGGCGGTTGGCTGAGCCAGCCCCAGAGGGGGTGGGGATGGTGGCCGCCATATCCTCGTCCCCTCCCGGGCTGGCGCAGCATTTACACGGTCTCCTCATACTTACATAAGCTAAATAGCTGGCGGAAATTCGACACCAGGGAAACGAATGTCCCCTTCTCTCAAGTAGACCTCCGTCTGTGAATCTTTTGTCAGGATTGCGCTGCCAATCACGTAGGATGTACAGGAGATGAACAGGATGATGCCTGGCTTATTCTATCAATTGTGACAGTTGGGAGCCTTGGTGATGTCATGCCCTCTTGTTAAATGAAATGTTGAAATTAAAAATCATGTGACTTAAAATAAATTGTGTTCCTGTTTTGCTTTTAAGTGGGTACGTACTACAGTCATACTGTTTCCATTCTGCAAATAATGAATGTTACAAATTAATTTTTAAAATGAAAACTAAGCGTAGGATCCTGACTAGCATACCCTCTATGAATGTAAAATCCTTCTATGAACAGGAGTGTGTTCTGTCCACACAAAGTTTCTGTGTGCAAGTGGAATAATCCTCTGCCATTCACTGATGGCAGAAGCACTAGTTGATGTGTGCCCCTGTAAGGTTCTTATGACAAAAGCAAGAAGCTGCTTCTGTCTTCCACATATGGTGGATGTATTGCTATTTAATGAAAAATTGTGCCTTTACTCTTCTGTGTTGTTATCTCAGGAAATATGCATATGTTTACAAATGCATCTATGGATACTCCATGTTATCAGCAGCGGAACAGACGTGAGAAAGTTTGGACACAGGAGGAGGAGGAAGAAGAAAACAGGCCACAGGTACTTGGAAGAGGGGATCTGTTATATACAGTACACACAAAACATGCTACCTGTTTATTGTGGGGGCGGGAGAGCTGATATTGCTTATCATTTGACATTTGACCATTTAAAGAGAAAGTGGTATTTATTTTTCTTACAGCTCTTAATGATGTTGCTCTTCAAAGACTGTACGCTTACTAGGAAAGATTTTGAATTGATCTTAGAGATTAGTTTTCACCAAGAGTAGAGGGAGAACCTATGATTCTGTACATACTTGGGAGCAAGTTCCCTGGAACTTACATCAGTGTAAACATGCATAGGATCAAGCTTAAAGCTAACATTACTGTGGGACAGTTTTGTGGGTGAACGTGATTTGTGTGTTATGTTACTGAACAGCGCATTCCCTACAGTTGCATTGCTCTTACAAATGCAATAAATATACATCTCAGCTGTCTTCCAATTAACTCAAGAAATTACTCCATTTTATCTCGCAACAAGCCTGTGAGGTAGGGTAAGGAGGAGAAGTGATTTGCACAAGCCCCCCAGTAAGCTTCATACTTGATCATAGTCTATCCATCACCCTATATTGACTAACTTGTTCAGTGACAATAACTTTTCTGTTACTCTTTACTCAGTGCAGACAGTTCTGTTCTGTAGTAAATTGGAGCAGGCACAGCTCGGCTCCACTTCACCAGCTGTCTTTTCCTGCAGAAGCAGACAAGAGCTAGATCAGGGAGAGGTCATCTTGCTCAGTCCCTAGCATATTAGAAGCTCATTCTCTCTCCTGTCCCCAGCCAGAGAAGAAGCAGAATGATATCAAAGTCATTCTACAGAGGCATGTAACATTTGTTCACTCCAGGAGCTCCATGTTAACGATGTGGGGCTTTTTCTATGACTTCTTAATAGCATCACGACAAGATTGTGATTACAGAAGTTCAGCTTTACCACTTGGTGTGTATATATAATATACTGATGAGAAATGGCTGATTGGCTGTTTCAGCCCCATAGAGCACTAGCACATGTATTTTGGCCTAGAAAATATTCAGCGCTAGCATCGCGATGAATCTAACCGCCTGTAAAGTGCAGGAAGACTGAAGTATTACTGCACATACATGGAAGTTCCAGTTATTCTAAGCAGAGAAAGAAATATGTAGCAGGTTTGATCAGCTCTATGCATTGGCCATCAAGGACCCATTTATATGAAAGTGGTCATTTTCTTAAGAGCAATAATGTATAGGTAATATGCATAATGCATCTTGAGGGGGAAAAGTATTGAGCTCCTTTAGGAGACTTCTTCCATCAGCTCGCATGTATGATACGAGACCAGGTCTTCAGCATTGTGAAACTGAATGTTAATTGTATGTAACATGACGCTGGGTAGGTGGGTATGTAAGAGAGAATGAGAATGCATTATCTGGCCGCTAGATATATTTAAGACAAAATTATGTATATCAAAGTTTAATAAAATGGAGCAAGCAAACATCCTTTCCTAATGCCTGTTCAGAAGCTGCACTGAAATGTTCTTTCCATATGAATGGTCTTAGAATAAAGAGCCTTGGTCAAAAGTAATAAATATCTGCCAATATTTATTTATAGTAATT
Organism: Plestiodon gilberti rubricaudatus; assembly: GCA_026170595.1. NCBI lineage: Eukaryota > Metazoa > Chordata > Lepidosauria > Squamata > Scincidae > Plestiodon > Plestiodon gilberti. Next base: position 128,546,442 of record JANXHW010000001.1, on the reverse strand, counting down.
TAGACCATAACCAGTCCACTTAAAAAACAACAACTGGTAGCTAATTTCTGCCCTATACATTTTACCTTTACTGTTTGGATTTTATTGTGTTTCTAGCTTCTCTGCTTCCCTAACCATAATTGTTTCACTATATACTTTTCCTTTTCAGAACACATACTCAGCATTTATTCAGTTACTGCCAGTCTTTATTATAATAGTGGTGTCAATAGTAACTCAACTGATGGCTACTAATCCACCCTACAGCCTCTTCTTCAAATCGTAAGTCCAGCTACTTTTCTTTGCTCTTCTGGGTGGATCTAGTTTTATGGGCTGTTGTGCACATTCAGTTTTCCAACATGGAAGTTAATCTCAGTGTTGGAAAAGGCCTGTAATTTTGTTTTGTAGGAATGGCAGACGGATAGATTGTGGAGCTGATGAGAGCTTTTTGAAAAAGGTACTCCCACAGCCATACATTACACAGCCCAACAAAAAAAAGATATTTTTTTTCTGATGCTTCGGAAGTTAGACCTTGGGTATGTTTTGAAGCCATGGCATTGGCTTCCTCACAAGGAAGCTGCTTGAATCAGCATATAAGGTAGCTATGCCATATCTCCAAAACTAGAGTTGATAGGGAAAAACTGGTGCCATTTTTGGAATTGGCACCCCAAACATACCCAAGAATAGTTCTAACTTTTAAGGTACCAAAATGTGTGCAACACAACCAAAATGTGTCTTGGGTTATAATAAGCAACTGTGCATTTTCCAACAAGGAAATTAATTTCCGTGTAGCAAATACTCCTAAACATTGATTGTACCTGTAGCATAAGAACTAAATGTTTCCTCTTAGTGCTCTATAACAATTATCCCTTCATAAAAAGAGGACTGGTGTATTCTTTTTTTTTGGCAGTTGCTTAAATAGTCATAGGTCCAACTCACACAGTCAAACAATTTGGTGTGGGAATGCGGAGCCAAGTGTGCATGCCCCAGCCTCCTTGGCTCCGTTGCAGAGCCGTGACATTTCAATCTTGACTTGTTAAAGTAAAACTGTGGCTGATGTATAGCCAGGAATTGTAGGTTAACGCTGGCTACAGATCTGAATGAGAAACCACAGTTTGAAGTTGATTTCACGTTGTGGCTTGTATGACTAGAGTTAAACCACAGGTCCTAGCTCACACAATCCACAGAGCCATGGTTTAACAAGCCAAGATGTCCCACAGCATACACATGTGAGGAAAGGGAAATGGAGAGGGGAGAGTATGTGAGCTTGACACGCTTTCTTAACCAATTAAACTATGGTTTATCAATCGTGTGAGAGAGGCCTGTATGCCTGAATGAGCTACTGAGATCCACAGTGCTACTTGATAGTAATTCCAGATAGGACCTACCGTATATACTCGCATATAAGACGATCTCACTGATAAGAAGAGGGCAAGTTTTGAGCCAAAAATCCTGGAATTTGCTATGACCCTTTGATAAGACGAGGGTAAAACTTAAGGACTTGTGGGGTCAGATCCTGGGAAAGCTCAAATGACTTTACCAGTAATTGTTACCTAAGAACTCTACATTCAAATGTATTGAATAGTAAAAGAGTGGAGAAATGTTTGGTAGAAGTTGAGTGATGTCATTTTACTACTGTAAATAAATTACTCTTTTTAGGAAATCACAGGTTTTATTAAATCAGGAATCATAAATAAATAGGGGAAGGTGATGCTAACATTGCAACTCGTATCTGGGATGAGGCACAGTAGCCATAAAAGCAAACAAGCCCCAGCAGACCATATTTAACAGATGCACTGAGGTGGATTGAACATTGTAACTGCAGACCATATGAAGAGAGCATGTTAATATGGCACAGCATATGACAGAGCACCATTAACAAAAAACATGACTGAGAACCATTGGGGAAAAAAGTCACCACAAAAACAAAACAAAACAGAGAACCTTTTTTGGGGGGGGGGGGGGAAGAAACAATGCACACATTGTACCTGCTGACAAAATGTTGATCAGAAGAAATCAAGCTAAGGACAGAAGACAGTTGCAAGCTCTGCAGTCTCCCACCAAATACCTTATTAACTGCTATGAGCAGGACCTGCTCAGCTTTCACCATTTTCATTTGCTGAATTTCAATTTCAATTGCACAATTTCAAAGTGCACAGTTTTTCTCTTTCCCTCAGGGCAGCCTACCAACAATATTTGTAATGCAAAAGGTTGTGTACTGGGCTATTGTGATTTTTTTTTAAGGCAGAGAAATAACCCTCACTGCTTCAGCTCTGCAGCTTGAGTTTTTTCTTCTTTGGCAAAGGGCTTATCTTAACCATTCATTTGCTAATTACCTGACATTCCATTCGTTGACTAAGATAAATCAGGCTCTGGTGCTCAGCTCCATTACAGAGAAATGTGGAAGTTCATGACATTTTAGCAGTACTGCATAACGGTTTATAGCCTTAAGCCCGTAACAGACCGCATGAATTCCGGCGCGTTCCAGACGCCCGAGGAGCTTTGTCGAGCTGTGCGGAGGTGTCTGGTTACCATAGCGGAAGCGAGCGGAGCAGGTGCGATCTCCCGATTTCCGGCACGATCGAAAATGTTTCTGGCCCATGTTTGAGGGGGCGGCTTCGCAGAGCTTCGCGGAGGAAAGGTCGCTGGGGCACCAGACAGTTCACAGCGAGGCTGCAAGGTTTTCGGCTGCAAGGTTTTCGGCCAATCGGAGTGCACTTGTGCTTAGCCAATCACAGCTACGCTTTCTTAAGAAGGCGGGACAAAAGGAGGGACTATTTGCAGGAAGACACTCCTACAGACAAGCTCAGAGCGCGGAGGAGAGCGGCCAGCCTCACTCGCCTCGGCGCTGGAATTCGCCGGAATTCGTGCGGTCTGTTACGGGCTTTAGACACTGATTTTCTGCTGCTCCTCAGTGGCAAGGGGCAGGGCTGGAGAGGGGAGTGATGTGGAGAGAGAGAAAGAGTGAGAGAAGGGGGAGGGGAAGCAGGGACATGCCTGAGCCCAGTAAGCTGACTGCAAACCTGCATTCTTTTGAAGTGAATGTGGGTGGCCCGATGTCAAGACGAGGTCTTTGTTTTTGCTTAAATTTACGTCTTGCAAGCGAGTTTCTACAGTATTTGTAAATTAGAACATTCTGCTGGCGATACTTAGAAAATTGTTAGTAATATGTTGATTTGTTCACAGTTTTTATGTCAGGCAAATGTAAATAAAAACCAGCATGAAAGTCTAACTGATGAGTTGAATACAACGGGACTTATTTCTGAATAGACATAAATAAGATTGCATTGTTAATGTCTCGGAACAGTTTGCTGTATTTTCCAGATTCTGTTCTTCTGTAAATATCAGAAATGGTATGTCAACTAACTGCAATGCTAACCTGTTGAAAGACCTACCACACTTTTGAGCTCTTTGCAACTACAGTATTTATATGGATCTTGAAATACCTGGCATTGGATAGGATTCTGGACATTGCAGGATCATGTAGATGATGAACAAATCTCGCAGAACTAAAAAGAGATATGTAACCTACTTTGAGGACTTTTTTTTTAAGAAGATGGACAACTTTGCATTGAAACATAAATATGACAGAGCTGGCTTTCTGAATGTTTGTTTTAAGTGGTTTTACAATCCCATTCTTCACTTGCTTACCCTTGTAGGAATCTAGGGCACACTATTGTTAGAGAAACGCAGAACCTGCAGGTGCCTTACTATGTTGATAAAAACTTTGAAAACAACTATGATGGTGAGGAGCTTGAAGAACTTGAAAAGCACATTGAAAAAGATTATATTGACCACATTCAGACCAGCTGCAGGAAAGAAAAACAACAAAGTAAGTTGTCTGTTGACTAGTTTTTAAATCCAGCCAGTTTGTAGTAGACATTTGCAAGGTTCTTTTAAAATGAGGAAAAAACTATTTGGATTTCACAGAGCATTCATAACATCACAATTAGTAGAGAAGTAGATATTGGTGTCGATGCTAGTGTAGAGAACTCTTACAGTGTGAAATTAGGGGGTACCCGGGCCTCCAAAGGTTGAGAACCCCTGCTATAGAGCAAATGCTGTTCACAGGGATTCTATAATTGTAAGATTATAGGAGTGGCAACAGGATACAGGTGTCATGTTGTCCTGAGTGCTCCCAGAGGCATCTGTTGGGCCACTCTGAGATACAGAAAGCTGGACTAGATGGGCCCTTGGCCTGATCCAACAAGGCTCTTCTTATGTTAAGACCTTTTCACCAAAACAGAAAAGGTTAACAAAAGTGTCCCATTAAGTAATCACTTGTTTTGAAATGTACCTTTTTTTTCATTGATATTAATCAATAGTTTGAAATAAATTTGACAAGATAAAATAACCACCAAGTGTATCTTTTGTCTTTCAGAATCAGAGCTGTCTAATTTGGCAAAGTTGTACAGAGATGAGCGACTGAAACAGAAGGCAGAATCCTTAAAACTCGATAACTGTGAAAAGCTCTCCAATCTCATAGGAATGCAAAGGAGTCGCTAACGGGCAGAGATGCAAGGGGAGAAGTGAGCGGCGTTGCCAGGTCATGTATGCTATTGGTGGGAGTTTCAACTTGGTTCTGTTTTATGCCTTTATAATGAAGAGGAAAAGCATAATGTAGAGACTTGGGGCTTGATACCCTCATCATGTACACAGAACTATATGAACTGCGTCGTAGAGGCAACATTTGCCATAACATACTGTATACAGTACATTTTGTTCTAAGGCCCAGTAGTGTTAAATGTTAATGATTCCTTGGAGATATAGTTATGTGGCAGTCCTCGTATGATACTTTGCCACCATTCAGGTGCCGATCTGGTGCTTTCCAGGAACACAGCCACCATACTCTTTGTTTTTGTCATGGGTATAGAGCCCACTCAATAGTGGATCAATAACTCCCTCAGCATCTTATGTTGTCATTCCCATATTCCTCTGAAGCTGCTGTTTATCTGACTTACAACAAAAGGTGATAAAATGGAAATGTTTTATTTCAGTCTCCATTTCACGATTCTGTTTGCAATGAAAGACGTAGCCTTGGTTTTTCACTAGATCCTTCTAGTCATGATGACCCAGGGCTTCAGATTTTGGCCACCAGGACTGCCTGGGGAAATTGAACACTCACTGCAATTTTTGGCAAGATCTGGGTCCTGAAAGCTGGAAAATAGATAATGGCATTTATTTCCCTTCACTTGTTTGCTATTGGCAGCCCTTCTGTTTTACTTTATCTTAAAATTTTCAATTTGTTTGTTTTTACGCTGCAAAACGAAGCTAAAACGCCTCCCTGATTATTTCTGGCTAGTTCAACATTTCAGGCTGTGTTGTCAGCTCAGTAGCTGGGTCATTGATGGTAGGCATTTAGCCAATGGCATCTTGTGAAGACATTAACATTTGTTCTGGACAAAGTTTATCTTTTTCAGTATCTGTCTTTCTTGAGACTAGCCAGACCAATTAAAACTCACTCACTCACTCACTCACGGACCCTTGTCCCCTATGGTGTACTTCAGGTGTACTTAGTTATGATCCCCTTTTGGGGGATCTGCCCACATTACTGCCCTTCCCACAGGTTGTGCTACGTAAGTTACGCTCTTTGCCTGTTCTTTCTTCCGTTGGGGTGTCATATGTAAAAGGAAAGATGTTCTGGAAACACCTAGTTCCCCTCCTCCCTCCCCGATGGTGGGCCTCATGCAGAGCTACAGACTGCAGGGTCAGTCCTCTGGGCTTAAACAGAGCCTGGCAGGCTATACAGGCACCCTGATATCCAAGGACTTCTGCCCTGTAGTTGCATCCTGGCTGTAAACAGTAGATGCTTCTCAAAGTACAATATGGATTTCTTTTGGTTGCCTCAGCACTTGGACCAAATTGGAATCTCACTTGTCTCTCATTTGCTTGTCCTTTGAGCCCGTGAATCTCAGGGTATCAGGCTGTGTTGCCACATCACGGTCTATTTGGAACCCCAGACTGGATTCTGCTTGGGCTAGAAGTCTCTCTCTCTCTGGACTTGTTGGGGTCCTTGAGAAATTGTGACAGGAACTTGCATTTCCATGGGCTTGGCTCTTGTGGTGTTTCATCAGAAAAAAAGGGCAAGAGGCATATAATAGTGCAAAATACATGAATCAGGCTCTTTCAAGGGATGCATCCACTGTAAAGAAGCACGGGCAGTCACCAGGACAAATGATTTATTAGTCAGCATCAGGGTTCCAATGAAACTTATTTTCAACCTTTTTGTAAGGGAGCACTGGATTTGATGTTCTTGTTCTGCGTTTTCATCTACTTTTCTTTAAACGCTTTCATAGTTCTTATAGCGTGATGCTTGGTGACTTGTATTTGTGGCCACCATGGCCCTGCTAGTAACTGCTTAAAATATTTTGCATCAAGATTGCTGACTGCGCTATTGGAAAGCCATTAATCAATTCTCAGCTGTGTGACAGCCATGGTTAATTTTCAGAAGATATTTGATTTTTTCCCCCATAATGAAACTGAAAGCTGCTAATATTCTTCTGTGTCTAGATCCACCAGTACCAAGTTATCTAAAACCAAAAATAAAATGCAATTAATTGAGATTAACCATAAATACAAATCAGTGCATTAAATACATCAGTACATTAAAGCAGATCTGTGCATATGGTAGGTGATAACAGGAACAGGAATTTCTTACTGTGAATTTCTATTCTGGGTAGAGGAAGGGGGGCATTCTGAAGCCTTTGGGATGTACCAAAGCCTCTTGCAAGTAGGGTGGGATTCAGGTGAGGGGGCCACGCTCTATCTACAGCACCCTTTGTAGTACTCTTCTGCCAAAGGCTGCCTCAGCAGAAGAAAAGGTATTACTTTTATCATTCCTAGTAAAGGTATGCATGGAGGCCCAGGTGGCCGCCCTGCAAATTTCTTCTAAGGGAGAGTGCCCCCTCTGCTCCCCTGTGGGTGTGTGCCGTGATCCCTGCCAGGGGTGTCTTGTCCAGAGCCCAGTAGGCTTGTTCTATGCACACCTGCAGCCTGATCTATCCCCCATCACATCTATAAACCAATCACATCTCTTGCCCAACATCACCAATACTAAAGGAGTTCTACTTCATAAATGGCCCATAAGAATGGTGTGTCTTGTATTCCCTTTGCATTCTCAAGCTCTCATCTCATTTAGAGGGGTGTGTGTGTATGTGTATGTGTGTGTGTGAGAGAGAGAGAGAGAGAGAGAGAGTGAGTGAGTGAGTTACATGTCTGACAGAGGAGGACACATTAAACAATTTTTAAAATGAATCTACATTTCCATACAATATATTGCTCTTTACCACAGTTACTCTTGCATATATGTGTTTCCTCTTCTAAGACAATGAACTTGAAAACAGAATAATAAATAGGCCTATTAATAGCACAAGATGAATAAGTAGTGTTTTTTCTTTTAGGTTTTCTAGCCCACATAAACTGTTCAAAATTCCTGTTTCTCTTTCTGTTTTGATTAAGCCTGACATGTTAAATGAATTAGTCTCTCTCTCTCTCTCTCTCTCTCCCCTCCCCCCCCCTTTTTGAGACCAGGTAACCATATCACTGGTAGCTCCAGACTCTCTGCACTAGAGTTGATTTTCTCAGTTACTGGGATCTCTAATTCTAAGCTGTCGCTGCTACTGCCACACATTATACTGACAGACTCTTATTGCCCAATCCTATCCCTTGCCATGTTATAGCATGCAGTCTCACCAATGGAGCTGCACTGCATGCTGGGGGGGGGGGGATCAGCCTGCAAGAGGTAGGTAAAAATATTTTACTACCCACCCACCCCAGTAAGCTACCTAATTGCCAGTGGGTAGGGGCAGGAAAAAATGGTGATAACGAAATAAAAACACATAGCACCGCTTTCTGCCAAAAAAAAATCTGCATTACAGAGCCACTGCTGTGCACACCGCACCTCTCACTGTTTGCAGCAGTGGCGCAACTGCCGCCCAGATTTCATGCCACCATAAAGGACCTTGCACTGCCAGAACTAGCATTCAGGCAGTTAGGATTGGGGCCTTAGTGACTGCCTGAAGACAGAAAAGGTGCAGCCGCAAGAACCCACCTCCTCTGATACAGAGAATGTGCAACATACCGGTAATTGTAAGAAGGATCGGAAGCTTTCATGGCCAGCAATTATGTAGAACAATTTAAAATTAACAGAACTAAAAGCCATGTCATTAACATTAAAACATTTTTCTGACATGGCTTTTAATCCCGTTAATTTTAAATCATTATATATAATTGTAAGAATCTAAGTGCTGACATACAGTTTGGGTGCTTAGTTGAAAATACAGGTGATATTTAAGTGATAATACAGAGTTGTAGCCAAAAAACCTGGTCATGACTCATGACTGTCTCATTAATGGGACTTGAGGTAGCCACAATGAATGTATCTAAGTGATTTCAGTGGTGCTTAGTCATAACTAACTTTCTTGGGATACAACCCATTGAGAAGGTAAACAGCTATGTACTATTAGTATTTTTCCAGACTTTGCCAAAATGTCATTCCACGCAAGTTATAGTGACTAGTCCCTCTGTTGCATTCCCCCCCCCCCCCCCGATTTGATGGTGTAATCAGTCCGACTTCAGAGACAGAAATTTAGGAATTTTTGTCCCTTCTCTAGAATAGCACTTAGGTACAAAGTGGTGCAGAAGTACAATGGGAACCTGACATTCTTCAGAATAATCCCTTTGAGATTGTATCCATCTTTTACTCTTGCCAAGGAATTGTCCATATACACTATATGAAACGCTTTCATGTGCTCGCTAATTTGTTGTTGATTTTAGGTGGGTGCTAACCAGTGTTGTCTTGAATAAAGTTGTTTAGTTGCACATAAGTAGGCTGAGTGTTTTCACATTGCTGAGGATATTGCAATAAACCTGTTTCTTGGTTGTAAGAAGAATTCTTTATGTATAAGAAATAGGCTGTTTAAAAATTTTCAGTGGTATATGCTGTGAAATTCTAACTGAGCCACTGATTTGTGTTTGCATTACTTTGGTAAATTAGAATCCTTCACTTAATGGAAGGTGGGGGAGTTGATTAAAATTACATCACCTATATAGCAGCAGTGCTGTAGAGTCTCTTTACTTATAAGGACGTGTGGTGCAGGCGCAGCAGGTGAGGCAACCCTGCTCCCTCATTCACAGAAAAGAGCCTCAGCTGAACCTGGAGAATTGCGTGCACCCACCTGCTTACTCAGGCGCAAGTGGGTAGCGCATGCGTGCAATTTCCGGGTTCGGCTGCGGCTCTTTTCATTGAATGAGGGAGCGGGGTTGCCTCACCGCGCGCACACTGCACATCCCTGATAAGTACCTACATAACAGTTTGCCTGTGCAGTAGACTGAGACACAGCCTTATTGATATAACAGTTTGAAGGGTTCTTAAGAGGAGCATAAGTAGTAAGTAAAAAAGGCTTACATTGTAAACCTATTTTTAAATACAGTAATTTATTTTTGAGTCTCACAAATTATTTCTTATTAGTCTAATCTCTCTTACAGAGATATCAGTGCTGGCATTTAAAATGCCCATGAAAGAACTTAAATAAATAAATTGATGAAATTTGGTATAATTTACACTTTTTACAGTCTCAGAACTCCCTTGTAAAAATGTAACTAAATTGCATTGTTTACCTTTATCCTAAAAACTGGCTGTACTACCACAGAAGCATTTAAGATGCAGTATACTATAGCTACTTCACTCTAAAACATATTATGCATTACTGCATTGCGAGGCTTATATCGTAGGCACACATTGCCAAGCATTTAATAATGGAGAGCCTTGCTGCGTTTCTATGCAGCCATATGTAGAGAATTTCATTTAAAACTGTAGAACCTGTTTTTCAAGGGCCTTTTCATACCTGAGCAACACAGTTGGCACCACAACTGCTTCCAAATGGGGATTCTATGAAGGAATTATTAATTTTGTAAGCAGCTCACCACCTAGTTGCATACAAAGTCTGGACATGAGGTCCCTGTCTTCAAAGGGCTGCTACCATAGCAAGAAGACTGTCCAGATGACTTTTATGCTTACAAACATTATAGCCACCTTGTGGCCCTCCAGTGCATTACATATGAAGGAGTCTTGAGTAAAGTAGTGGATAGTGTAATATACCAACTATAGAGATTTCATTTACCGTACATATTTTGTTTTTCTCCTGCTCTTGTTCCAAGGAACTCAGTGGCATATAGCTCTCAGTAGAATAGTCGGGCATTTCTTTCAGTGAAGTAGGTTAGGGTGAGAGTTGATGGCTGGTCCCTCTTCACCCAGTGAGCTTCATGGCAGATTGAGGGTTTATACTACAGACTCCTCGAGTCATCTCTGACATTCTGTCTATTATACCACGCTGGCTCTTAAGGGACAGCCTCCATTTTAAAAACTGGTATTTAGCGAACGTACTTTTAGCTGTTGAAGCTATGACTGTTATCTGCTACCGGTATTAGCACAAAGTTTTCACTGTCAGAATGTTCTTTTGAAAAGCTGTTTGGTCATTTTGTTTACTGAAATGGTGCAAGAGGCCTGTAAAGGATATAATTTTTATAGAGATTATGGGTTGGACGCCTTATGCATGTGAACATTTTAACTGTGTACTGAAAGTATATGGATACGGCACATGCCTATTCAATATAGTGGTTTTACCAGATTTATAATGATGTGACCCTTGAAATGCATCTCCTCTTTAGGGAAGCAGATTGCTAGGATATGCTTAAAGGCTTCATCTTATCATTACAGCATACATAATTTATCCTTCCTGTCAACAGCTCACCTGATACCCAGTGTGTTAGCCTAGGCCAGTGATGGCGAACCATTTGGGCTTGGTGTGTCAAAATTTTTGAAAATGCCTAACTTGACTCTGCTGGTGTCCCCCCCCCCCCAAAAAAAACAAAACTTTTAATAGTACTTTGACTATTGCTACTTTTAATAGTAATTTTGAACTGAACTGAACTGAAAACAACTATAGAACACATTGCAATTTATTTAACATCAATTAGTGACTTTTTTGTTGCTGAGTTTTACTAGATAATAATTTGAAAGAGGTCTGCCAAAATCTCTGCCCTAAAAGACAAGCCTGTAAAACTTTTGCGGAAATGAATGCGTCGGGGCCCTGGGGGAAACACTGGCGTGTCACCCAAAATAACCCCACATGTCACCAGTGACACGCGTGTCATAGGTTCGTCATCACAGGCCTAGGCCCTAGGTATACTTCCACAGGTACTAGTTAATCCACCAAGTAGTATGCGCCTGGGAGTACTTTTTAAGGAATATGTCAGAGCCAGTAGTTCTTTTTCTCCGACGCTCTAGAATTTGGTCAAAGCTACAAAGGCACCTGCTCTATTTATTAATATTTTACAAACTACTGTGTTGCAGACTGCAGTAATGCTAACATTTTTAACTTTCATATACAAATTAACTGTGTTTAACCCAAATAGGCTACAGGTAAATCTATGGCAGATTGCAGCATAAAGGAAAGACTTGCTTTAACTTTTGTAAAATAACTTATTTTAAAATGTACTTTATGTGTGCATGAGATCTGAAAATATTCCTTTGTTCAGTTTGACTTTATTTCACATCAGGCACCTGCCTAGTATTTGAGCCATGCAATCCTATGCATATTTACTCAGAAGCCAGTCCCACTGTGTTCAGTGGAATTACTCCTATGTAACTATGCATAGGATTGCAGCCTTCTATTTATTTATTTATTTGTTTGTTTATTTATTTAAATAGTTTTGGTGAAAGTTTTTAAAGATGTAAATATGCATTGACCATATTGTAATTGTATATGACTCCACTGAATCTGGATTATACAGTTCATTTTTCGGAAACCATGTAGGTGTGTATTGTTACACCAGATGACTAGTAAATAAGATGTGTTTTTCCTTATCTAGAATAAGAATTATAGAAATACCACCTTGTCTAGTGGTGATCAGTGGGTTTGAAGTAAGCGGATCTCTGTTACTTTGGCCTCTGTTCAAGCAACGTCAGTGGGACTACTGCAGTATTTGAGGGTTGCACCCTGTGTTGGGAAACAAAGTTTTTCTCTGTGTTTTTTAATTAAATGTAATGCATTGTTTAGCCTTGAAAATGACATTGCTGTGTTGTATGAAAATAAGACATGAAATAAAAGATATGAGTATCAGTTCTCACATTAAAGAGTGTGTCCTTGTTTCTATTAAGTCATTGCAGTCAAGCCCCTAGGACAGATTTTTTTTCATTTCAAAATTACTTTGTAGCCACCCAAAAATCAAATATGGGGACTTGGGGGGGGGGGGTGCCACCAAGGAAGATCAGAAATGGGAAATTACACAATGGCCATCTCCAGTGCAAAATTCAAGAACTATCGTGCCCAAATAGCAGCTTGCAAATTGCAGCCTTCCACTTTTGGGGAATGTTTGGGGCATCTCTCCCTCACTCAACGTTCCAGCACATGGTAATGGTCGCAGTTTATTCACATAATATTCTAATTGAAGAACTAGAGAGGAAGATGAATGGCTTGTCTTACTTGTAAAGTCTTACTTGTAAAATATCCTCTTTTTTAAAAATTGTCAGGAATGAGAATGATGATAATCATGCCCATTTTGTTTTTTGCTTGCAGCTTAACTTAACAATAGCAAATGTGCTACTGTCAATATAATTACATTTGCAGCATAACTCGGATGGAATACATTCATGAATATAAAAGGTATGGTACAGTAATATTTTTATTGGAACCAACTCAACTATTAACGTCAAAGTCATGAACAAGTTTGAGTTTCATACTGTGGATTTTCTTTTAATAGACAATTAGCGGTAGGTGTGATTTTTGAATAATAGGAGCAGAGAGAGAAAATGCCAGTCCTTCTACTGTTGAAACAGTTCCCAGCCAAATCCTAGCACTGTCCTCCACTTTTTCCAGTTGTTCCCAAACTGGCATTTATCACAGAGAAGGTTCTATATTGCATCCCTCATTGCTTTGGGCTTACCTCCTTCCAATCAGGGACTGCGTGCAGAAGAGTGATCCATGCATGCAGCAATATGGGGTGTGCTACTCTGAGAAAGGGCAACTTTTTGGGTTTGGCTCAATCTGCAGTCAGAGAGAAAGACTGAGGAGCGCTGGGGTACATACGACACGGTCTGTGCGTGTGTAAGGCTCAGTTGTAGACCAGACGTGTAAGCGAGTGACTCCGCCGCAATTATTGTCCCATCCCCCAGTTCAACGTTGGCTTTAAATTGAAGTCCGGAAACTCCAACTCTGTAGCGCCACTGTTACTCTAGCCACCTAGACTTTTCTTTGCGCTATGCGCTTGGCGGGCGGGAGCGCGCGCCCAGTCAAGTACCCGTGACAAGCCCACTCAATCACAGACCGTTCGAACGAGAAGAATTGCTTTTTGATTGGTCAATGGCGGTAAGCGCGGTCACTTCCAACGGGCAGGAGCTTGCGAGAGGTGAAATGGCGTCGCTGGTGGCTTTCCAGCAGCTGAGAGACCTGATCGAGACCCAGGAGGCTCTGCTGGGCAGGCTACGGCAGCGGGTAGGTGGGGAAGGGGGTTGGGCTCCCCACCCCGCAACGGGATGGGGGGGGCGTTTCCCTGGGCGCCTGCGGTCAACCTGGGCTGGTCTTTGCGCAGGAGGTGGTGATCAGCGGCACATCCGGAGTCGGTTCGTTCTTCGCCACTCCGTCCTCTAAAATTAAAATGCTTTCGTGGGTGTTGTTAGGGGAGCTAGTTATTTGGCAACTTTTCGACGCCCCACCCCCTTCCCGAATTCAAGTATTTATCACCCCAATCATGAAATTGATAAGCCGGAGATTCAGGACAGACAAGCGAAAGTACTTCACACAACGTGTAGTTATGGACTGACCGACACAAGATGTGATGATTTCCTTCTCGCCGGTGGTTAGACAAACTCATCGAGGTGAATAGGTCTACTCTATAGGTGATTGATATCACATATAGACTGTGATTGAACCTCCATGTTCAGATGCAGTATGTATGCCTCTATATGTAGATCAGGGGGTAACCCTTGACTCTGCATTGCTTGGGACTTCCCAGGGGCATTGGGCTGGATGCTGCTTGGGATGGACCTTTAATCTAATCTAGCAGGACTGTTCTTAGAAGGATTAAATAGAGAGCACATATTTATTTTTTTCTGGACATTTGTCTGCCACACTTCTACCTCAAGGCAGCTCACATTTACTTAAAAAGCACTGGTCACATCACAGTTTAATGCTAAGAAATGCAGCAGGTGGCGGCCAGTGATTATCCTTGCCTTGCTGACTTTTCCTCCTCCTCATTGGTGTTTCTCTGAGAGGGAGCGGGGTACAGATAGGACTGGCTGGTACATGAAGCAAGCAACACTGTTCGGGTTGGGTGGGGGAGTAGAGGGAGCAACAAACAGAAGCCCACCACACTGCTGCTGACAGTGCCGGCCTCCTTACTGACCCCTTCCTCCATATGGGCTTTTTAATCAAAGCAGGAAATGTGTAGCAGTCTGCTTCATTTAAAGAGCCTGCATGGAGGAAGGAGTGAGATTGTTGCATTCCAATCCTCTCAACACAGCGGTCTGGCTCTCTCACCTTACTCCTTCCTCCACTGGGGCTCTTTAAATGTTCCTGGTGGAGGAAGGAGCAATGTGAGAAGAAAGGGGGGAGGCAGTTCACTATGCTCTGAGAATTGGAACGCAGCAATCCTGCCCACTCACCTGGCTCCTTCCCCCATGGCTCTTTAATCAAAATGGGAAATGCAGAGCATGCTGGGATCGCTCCCAGAGCACTCTGCATTTCTCAGTGTTTAAAGAGGCCAATTAAGGAAGGTGCTTGCTTCCTCCACTGGGATCTTTAAATGAAGCAGGAAATGTGGAGAACGCTGGAAGCAATCCCTGCATGGTCTGCGTTTATTGCTTTGATTCAAAAACCTCTCATAGAACACTCCTATAAAGAACACTTGACAGAAGACTGTTGCCAAGGTGAGAAGCAGAAATAACATCCTGTGTAAACTATGTGGTACTAGCTGGGGCTCTACAGCGGACACACTGGGAATAACTGCACTCAGTCTAGTCTATTCAGCAGCAGAGTATTATGCCCCAGTGTGGCTAAATAGCCCATATACGAGAAAGATACACAACTGTATGAGTCAATACGTATTGTTAGTGGAACGATACAATCTACTCTGGTATACTGGTTGCCTGTTTTGAGTCATATACCATCTCTGGATATAAGACGAAAGAGTGCCCTTCTTCGAGAATATCGGAAGATCATTGATAATCCCCAGTTGCCAATATAAAATGATGTAGCTTGTTTGGAGCAAAAAAGGCTGAAGTTGAGACTTCCTGCTATTTCCACTGCTAAGGTCCTTTTAGAATAGGATTTTGACATTCATAATATGTGGAAACAATGCTGGGTAGGATGTCCCCCACAACGCCATCGTTTGCCCTGTATTTTGGAAAAACCGCCTGGATTTGACCAGCCCTGTGCAATATGGACAACTTTGAATGGAATCCGCACGGGACATGGTAGATGTGCAGATGCTCTTTACAAATGGGGCAAAATACCATCACCGAACTGCGATTGTGGGGCTGAAAAACCCAACTATCCAACATAGCGATGGAATGTCAAAACTGAACCTATAATGGAGATTTTGCTGATTTACCTGGATGTGACAACTGAAGCAAAAAATTACATTTTGCAATTTAGATATATGTTTGTAACTTCCTATCTATATTAAGTATTTGACATCATATACTGTATTGTGTTTTTATGTTTTTTATTGGAATGTGATGTGAATGTGCCATACAATAAATACGGTAATTCAAAAGCCTGCATAGAGGAAGGAGCCAGGTAAGGGGTGCACAGATTGGGAGGTGGCACTGTAACCACTGTTGGGGTGGGTGGCACTATTATTATTATTACTACAAATACTTTATACTCCTTTTCATTTATACTTCCTTTATACTTTTCTTTTATACTTCATCATTTATACTCCTTTTTAACAAAAAAAAGCTTCACAAAGCAATTTACATAGCAATACATTAATAAATGTTCCCCTGTCCTGAAAAGGCTCACAGTCTAAAAAGAATCAGAAGAAGGTGGAACTTTGGTCTGATCCAGCCGGGCTAACCTATTCTTAATTATTCTATTTATGCACATGTCTCTGAAATGAGATTAATTCTCCTACGAAACATACTGAGATTTTGTATTTGATTTCATGTTAATATGATTGCCAGATCAAGATTTCATCGGGCACTCCGCAAAGAGATGAAACATCTAAAATAAGACATGCCACCCCACATGTGGTTATGATACCGGAACGTGAGCAAATATGGTTGTAGGACAGTTGTTTCAACCGTCGAAGCCCATGCAGAATTGGGCATGATGGGCAGCCCAGTCCGTCTTAACTTTTCACCCTGCAATGCAGCAAGGCTGGTGCAGCCTCCACTGTATCCAGGGCGCAAAGCAGGCAGCCCGGAGGTAACCTCGGGGGGAGGGAACATTTATTCCCTTACGCTGGGTAAAGCCTTAGCCTCCCGAACTGGTCTCCTAGGATCCATGCCAGCTATCCATGCCTAGGATCCATGCCAGCGTGTCGGGAGAAATGGGCCTGGGAGGGAGAATAGGATATGGCGGAGGCTTTTTCTGCCGGTCCTACCCCCCTTCCCGGGCTCGATATGCCCCCCTCCGTGAAACGGCCCCAGAACGCCTCCCCGCCCTTCCACTGCCTGGCGGGGAACTTACCTTCGTTGGTGGGTGCTCCATTTCTGCGGCACATAGAGCGTCGCCGGCCTCTGTGCAGGTGCTGGCTACTCGCCAGGTGCTGTAAGGCACGTTTGCGACATCCTAGACTGGCAGAGCAGCGCTCTGCTGGTCTTATTTCTTGACAGGATTTCACTGTAAGACTACAATCCTATGAACACTTTTGTGGGAGTAAGGCCCATTGAACACAATGGGACTTCTGAGTAGACATGCTTAGGATTGTGCTGTAAGCCTATTGCAATCTGAGAATTTAGGTACACCTAACTGCATAGAATCAGACTATAAAAATAACTACAGTAATTGCATTTGAAGATCTTACCCAATGATGAGTTTCTTGTGCAAACAAGTAATTTTATAGTAATGTATAGAATGTAATATTCTTTTTACAGATAACAATGCTAGAAGAGAACTCTGTAAGCAAATTGGAATATGAAGCAATTGTGAAGAAACTAGAGGTGTGTAAATTTTCAGCTGAGGACATTGCGCATTCTGAACACTGCAAAATTTTGATAACAGTGATACCCAGCTTCTCATGTAAATATATCATTTGTTAGGATTGTTACCTAAATTAAATGCATCTTAGTTCAATAATTGAGTTTTATGTTGTTCAATTTTTACGCACATGTATATGTCCATGCGCACACACATGTGCGAGTTAAGTTATCTGAAAGGCTGCATTCTCCCATATCTTTCTGCCTGAGTCCTGAGATCCTCATTTGAGGCCCTGCTTTCTGGCCTGCCGTTGAGACAGTTCTGATTGGCAAGTACAAGATAGAGAGAGCCTTTTTGATTGTGACCCCATTGTTGTGGAATTTTCTACCTAGTGGGACTTGTACAACTCTCACACAAGGAGGGAGTTAGAAGAAACTAAAACATTTGAATTTTGCATGATCCCCACATCTGTGTTTGCTAGTTTCAGTGTCACCTTAATGTTTAGAGTTTATGTGTTTGGTGAGTACTCCTATCAGTTGGTTGTTGGCTGTTTTGATCTCTGGGAAGAACAGCTTAAGCTTTGAGTACATAATTTATTAAATCTTACGAAGGTACCGTATATACCCTTTTAAGAATTCCACATTGGTAGAGTCTTTTCATAAGCATTCAGAAGCTTCTTTCTGTCCCCTTGAGGAAAACTGAAACTGAAATGTGTTGGGCAATAAACTTTTTTTTGGGGGGGTGTACCTATTTATTTGATTGAGGCTTTGCCTCCTTTTTCTTCTTGTCATAGAGAAGAACTGTTCTCTCAAGACAGTGCTTGCCTTTTAGGAATGTGTATTGAGGAAGTGTTATCTGACTATCTGAGACTGAAAGAGAACATAGCAGGCTTTGGGGGCGGTTTTTTTTGGTTTTTTTTTGTTTGTTTTTTTGCCTACTTAAGCATTCTGTTCGTTACCTGTGCTTATGATGAATTTGCTTGGGCAATCTAATAACTTAGAATTTTTTCCCCTGTACTCTTATTTACAGAAGGAAGTAGAAGAACATGCGAAGACCAAGATTGATCTAGCTAAGGAATCTGAACAGCTAGAGTTTGCCCTTGGAGAGATTGACATTCTGTCAAAGCAACTTGAGAGGGAGAAGCAAGCATTTGACAACGCGTAGGCTTGTAAATTGGTGGTGACATCTCTGTGAAGACAGCTGACATAGTTTGGCTGCATAAAAAGGGTTAATTTAGTTAATATCCCCTATTGTGGGGGTGGGCACCACATATGTTGCCGCGTTCCCAGATCAGCTACTGGCCAGTTCCTTGGGGACCACAAGGTTCTTCCTTCTCAGTATTTGAATAGTTATGCTACAGCAGGTTAGAACCCAGAAACTCTTCCCTTTGCTACAACTGTTTGCCACATCCCCTGGTACTCACTAGGGGAAAAGTGACTTCAGTATATTTCCCTCTCGGGCAGCCCGATCCTCTGTAAGGAAACGCAGCCAGCCCCTAGGGCCAGTCGCAGTATCCTTTGTCCTTCCTGGGCTGCGTCAGTGCGGCCCGGGAACAGTGGCGTAGTAACGCCTGGGGCCCTGATATACAGGGCCCCAGGCGCCGAGCCTCCAGGGGGCGCTCACCCCGACTCAAAGCTGGAGCACGGCGCCCGCCCGCAGCCATAACGGGCAGGCGGCGCTCCAGCTTTGGGGTCCGAGGAGAGCGTCCTCGTCGTCTAGGCAACGCGCACAGCGCGCGCCCACAGCCACAGGGTCTGGGCGCGCGCTGCGCATTGCATAGACGACAACGCTCCAGCTTTCGAGTCCGAGGTGAGCAACTGCGTCGTCTAGGCAACGCGCAGCGCGCGCCCAGACCCTGTGGCTGCGGGCGCGCGCTGTGCGAGTTGCCTAGACGACGCAGAGGAGGACGCTCTCCTCGGACTCCAAAGCTGGAGCGCCGCCCGCCCGTTATAGCTGTGGGCGGGCGCCGCGCTCCAGCTTTGGAGCGACAGCGGCGTTTGACGTCATGTGACGTCACATGTCACGTGACGTCGGGGGGCGCTTGGCCAGCTCCCGCCCTCCTAGCCCCAGGCGGCAGGAGGGCTGAAGACGCCACTGCTCGGGAACATCTCGGAAGAAGGGGATTTCGTCCCCTTCCCCGGGTGTAGGGCTGCCCAGCTCCAACGGACCTCCTCAAATGTACGTCAACTCTGGTGCTGACGTACATTTGGGGCGGCCGGTGGGGTAAGGGCAGCCCGGGCCAGGAACGGTCGCAGGATATCAGCAGAGCTTGCTGCCGATATTCCCGCCCTGGGCCGGCCAATGGCCACCCTCCCTTGCCACCCGGCCTGCCCTCCCCCCGCCCCTGCACCAATCACTGCAGGAATTTACTGCACCGGCGGCTGCAGGGTCCGGGGGGGGGGAGGAGGCAGAGTAAAGGCTGCCGGCCTCCGCACCGGCGACCCTTACTCTCCGGGTGTCGGAAACATGCTTTACGGTGCGTTTATGACAACTGTCGCCTGTGGAGTGCACGCTCCACAGATGGTTTTTTACTCAGGATTGGGCCATAAGTACCACAGGGAGCAACAGTTAAACAGTTTGAGCACTGGAGAAGAGCTCTAACTCATTTTGTCTGCAAATGACGGAGAGAGCATGGTTCTGGGAAACTGTATGCAAATAAGATCTCAAACTGTTGTCTACAGTTTTGTTGTTACTTCTGTTGTAGACTTTCCGGCGTAAATAGCAAGGTGCGAAAGCAGTCTATCCAAAAAGATAAGCTGATTAGCAAATGCACTGGTAAGTTTGCTTTATTGCTTAAACTGAGAGTCACTTCACACACTTTCGTTTGTTTTTTAATCATTTATTTGTACATGTTTCAATTTATATCCCACCATGTAACCCTGGAGGACAGCCAGGGCAGTGTTTATGTTTACTAAACAAACAATGCTAACTATGTATATTGCTAATACATCTTTGCTAGCCAAGTTGCTCCAGTAATGCAAATACTGTAGTTGTTAGTAAAATAATACCTTTTATTTGAACCAGTGAATGTTCAAAATGTAGTCTGTGAGCTTCAGAGCTTTTTTCAGGTTGTATGTGTGCCTTGTACAATAAGACAAAACTGGGAAGGGTGGTGGTGGTATTGAACTCTGCTGTTTTTCTAGAATAAGCTATCTGAATAACACTTGCACAAAACTTCCATAATAATATCCATAAGCACAGAACTTGGATTTCTGGAACATGTAGTACATATGGCACTGCCTATTTGATATGATTGGTGTTAGGTAGGGTAATGTAGTGTGGTGTTTTTAGCAAACGTCTATGTAGAGTTTTATCTAGAAATGTGCATTACCTGTCCTGAATACAGTGTAAACGAGTGATTCCCAATTTGTTACAGAAATTGAGACCCATATTCAAAAACAGGAAGACATTTTAAATCACAAAGAGAATGAGATCAAGGCACTGCAGCACTTCATCAACAGGCAGCAGCAAACCCTAAAGTAAGTACCATATTTCAGACTTCCATCTATCAGCAGTTTTGTCTTGGGTTGTGTCCTAAGGTGTCATTTGTGAACAGAAGAATATCTGTTTATGCAAGGGGTGAAGAGGCAGTCTTCACTGATTTTCTTCTGCAGTTTCCTGTGCCCGTACAGCTAGTAGCTATATACCGTATTTCCTCAATTCTAAGACGCACGTTTTTTCCAAATCTAGCAACGCAAAAAAGGGGGTGCGTCTTAGAATTGAGGGCATGCAAAATGCCCCCCCCCAAAATAGCAACTTCTTACTTACCAAGACTTGTGGGGGCTTCGGGGAGGCCTGCACGACCCTCTGCAGGCCTCCCCAATCTTCAGTTCAGCGAAAACCGCCGGTTTTTTTGCTGAACTGAAGATCGGGGAGACCTGCAGAGGGTCGCGCAGGCCTCCCTGAAGCCCCTCCAAGCCCTGGTAAGAAATCATCAGAAGCTATCGTCAGCATCAGAGCGGGGCAGTAGAGCAGTAAGTGGGGCGAGCTCTCTCAGGAAGAGAGCAGGTCAGGCTAGCTGCGAGGCAAGCTGGGGAGGGTTGGTGCTGAGCGGAGAAATTCAAGGTACGTCTTACAAGCCAGGATTTTTTTTCCCTGCTGGTGGTAGTGAAATTAAAGGTGCGCCTTAAAATCGATGGCGCCTTAGAATCGAAGAAATACGGGGTATATGCTTTAAACCCCTGAAGGCAGGTTTCACACCCAAAATGTAGGCTGTGTCTTAGCTCCTGATAGTGAGCTTTTAATTCAAAGGCACTTTTTATTCACTTTAATTCAAAGGCAGTAAATGGTGAGAGGGAGAGAGAGCCCTCTCAGCCCCAAGGCTTTCTTCTTTGGTAGGAATGGACTAACAGCCCAATCCTAACTAACTTTCCAGTGCCAATGCAGCTGCAATGCAGTCCTGAGGTAAGGAAGCAAATACTCCCTTACCTTGAGGAGGCCTCCGTGAATGCCTCTCCACTGCAAGATACAGCACACTCCCTGTTGGCATGGCTGCATCGGTGCTGGAAAGTTGGTTAGGATTGAGCTGTAGTTTTTCTCAAGCTGGTGGGTCGCAACCCACCAGGAGAACTGGAAGCAGCCTCCAGCCCCTTAAGGTAGTGTGTCCCAATTTTTTTTTTCAACCTGCGGCTCCCTTGACCATTAGTGACCATTGGCCGTGGCTCCCCATTACATTATGTTGATGCCTGCCAATTGGCATTGCATTGTTTTCTGAGAGGATTCTGTGACACTCCGTGTCTCCCCTGGCAGTTTGGGAACCACTGCCCTAAGGACTCGCGGGGAGAACTTTTGAGAACCGCTGTACTAAATCATTCCCAAATTTTTATGTTGTGAAGGGATTATTCAAAAAATGTCACTCATATAGGCAACTTTCATTTGTTTTCCTGGTGTCTGAAATCTGTGCCTGTTTAATAAGAACTACTTGCCTCTTTTGACACACAGCGTTATGTAGTAAATGTTTTTGCAATCTGCTGTTGTAAGTTTTCCATTGTGGGGGTCTTGTGTTTGGTTTTTACAGAAAACAAGCATCTGACTTCAAGATACAGAAGCAACAGGAATGTTACATAGCAAAAGTGCTTGGAAAAAAGGACAAGAAGGATTTTAAGTAACAATAGCAGCATTCCATTAAGGAATCTGAGTCGAGTCTTATCCCTGCAGTAGAAGTCAAGGATATACTTCAGTCTTCCCACAACTATAGCTCTTCTAAAGTGCAAAGCCGCTAGACCAAGCTGCACAGATGTCTTGGAAGGGACTGAATGTGCACCAAAGTGAATCCAGCCCTGGCACCTGGTCAGGTATTCCTTTAATGTGTCTAGTTTGCTATGTTGCTGAACTGGGTGGGGACAGAGGTTCCCTTACAGAAAAATTTGTTGCAAGCTGACCTACATTTGCAATTTACTTCTTCCTACCTCCTTAGTAGTAGAATTCAGATAAAATTCAATTTTAAAAACGAATGCATATTTGCTGAAAAAGCTGGTGCAACTGAAGTTGCTAATGTGGTATTGTTTTCCCACTAAAGTAGAATATCTTAAAACTAGAAGTAATATATTGTCTAAGGAAGCAGCTCATTAGTTCTTTGCAAGGAGGAAACTTGATCTGATCTCAGCTTCAGCCAATGAATTATTTCTTTTGCCTAAGTGTTGCCAAAAATAAGAGTACTGAAATATCCTATATTTTTCATATGATCTGTTTTCATTCTGCTGGGAGGAAAACATAATAAGTAGTAATTATTCTACTGTTTTGAATCTTTCAATTATTTATGGAGGCTTTCCACGATAGAAAAGTTATAGTGATTAATATCTATGCATATTACAGCATTTTTGTCGACTACGAGTCCTTTGCTTTAATGGTGTAGCTCTTAGTGATCACCATCTATTCTGTAAATGCATTTTACTTTTGTTTTTTCTAAATATGGTATTACTGTGTAATGAATTACTTTCTATTAAAATCTGTTAGTAAAACCATTGGATTGCCTTTTAGAAGTCGAACCATTCTGTCCATGTTGTTTCACAGTTCAGTAAAAATGATGGTGTCGTCATCAAACAAATTACAAAAGAAACAAAACATATTTTATATAATCTGCTCAAGTTGAATATCCAAATATTTGAAATGTTCAGTATTTATTTATTACAATATTTATATACCGTCTTTCTCATAGATTCAAGGCGGTTTACATAGGCAGGCTGACCATAAACCCAATTTTTCCATTGGGTTTTTACAAGTATTGTTCCATGGCAGAGACTCATAAAACCCCTCCATTTCTCCAGACGTTTTCTTTCATAGTGCAGTTGTCATCCTGGCTTGCCAGCTCTTGCGCTTCCAAGCTTTCGCAGGCAGCTGCCATATACTGTACAAGTATTTAGGGGAACATGTCCAAAAATGACAATTTTGAAGATATACATGCAGGTTTTCATGGCTTGTTATTATATTCAAAGACACAACATTCATGGGATTTCCAGCCATGTAATTTCAGCTCTTAGATT
The DNA here is from genome assembly GCA_026170595.1 of Plestiodon gilberti rubricaudatus. Taxonomy (NCBI): domain Eukaryota; kingdom Metazoa; phylum Chordata; class Lepidosauria; order Squamata; family Scincidae; genus Plestiodon; species Plestiodon gilberti. The sequence continues at coordinate 128,522,843 of JANXHW010000001.1, read as the reverse complement.
GAAGAAGTAAAGATTAATCTTACGTTGTCAGTTGAAATTCCTCAGTCCTACCGCGATGCAAGGCAATGCAGAGCGGGCAAACGGATTATCCAAAGCTGACAGGACGATAGAAAGTCTTGAATTCTTCCCGCTTGACGTTTCTCCCCAGTCAGTTGGGGTTTCTTCAGAAACAAAGGAGACTCAGCCACAGGCTGAAAGATGTCCATAACCTTGTCTTGCATGCACTCGGTTTAAATAGAAGCAGGCTTTAGAGGCCGATTGCTTAATTGAATGCAGAAGCTATCAATCAAGCTGATGGCTTAAGCTTCAAGCTTCTGCATTCAATTAAGCAATCGGCCTCTAAAGCCTGCTTCTATTTAAACCGAGTGCATGCAAGACAAGGTTATGGACATCTTTCAGCCTGTGGCTGAGTCTCCTTTGCTTCTGAAGAAACCCCAACTGACTGGGGAGAAACGTCAAGCGGGAAGAATTCAAGACTTTCTATCGTCCTGTCAGCTTTGGATAATCCGTTTGCCCGCTCTGCATTGCCTTGCATCGCGGTAGGACTGAGGAATTTCAACTGACAACGTAAGATTAATCTTTACTTCTTCAATCTAAGAGCTGAAATTACATGGCTGGAAATCCCATGAATGTTGTGTCTTTGAATTTTGAAGATGTTGGCCACTTTTATGCCATCACTGAACTTTGACTTATACCTCAAAAGCCAGTGGTTCCCAAACTGGGAGGCGTGGCTCCCAGGGGAGCTGTGGAAACCAGCCAGGGGAGCCACGGAGTGCCCCAGAATCTTCTCAGAAAACAGTGCAATGCCAATTGGCAGGCATCAACATAATGTAATGGGGAGCCGTGGCCAATGGTCAAGGGAGCCGCAGGTCTAAAACGTTTGGGAAACGCTGCTCAAAAGCCATTATGCACATTAATAAAGTGCATCTTTTTTCGCTTTCAATAATCATAGCTTTCCAGTGACACATTTTTGCATGGTTAATAACTTCCAGGGATGCTCTTAAATAGGGAAGGAATCATTGGCCTAATCAGAAGATAATTGTTCCTAGCTTTTCTAATAAAGTGTGTGTGTTTGTGTTTGAGAATAATGAATGACCTTGAAGCAAGTGTTCAAAATGGTATAATATCACTCATATTTGATAAGTAGTCCATGCAAGATATTATGTAACGTGTTCTCACAATTAAATTTAAAATTAGTATATCGCAATAAGATTAGTGTGAGAAATGACTGCTCCATTGCACCAGCTGACACGCAGCAATCTCTCCATGCAACTGGACACTAGTCTGTACTTTTGGCAGCTGCATCTTCCCTGTTGAGGATACAGCAAAGTTTGCTAGTGAGAAAATTGAGGTCAACTGTATGAAAAATGCCTTGCATTCAAGAGAGCAGACCAAGCTGTGCCACTTGCCACAAATAATGTTGTGAAGATAGGATCTAAACTCCTACATGTAGGTATGTAACTACATTCCCAGAGCCTGGTTTTAGAAGCAAGGAGCATAAATAAAGATGTTGCACATCCTTCAGATATGAATTGTATTTGGTCATCGCTTTTTCACCAGTGAGGAGTCTTGAAAGAGGCAAATAAGCCTGTTCTTGCTCTAGCACTGTGGTCCATAGTAAATAGTGAAATGATAGAACAGAAATAGATAGGAAAGTGCAAGAATTGGCAGCCAGGATGACGACTGCACTGTGAAAGGAAACATTTGGAGAAATGAAGGTTTCTATGAGATTTCTCATGGAATGTTTATAAAAAATCTCATTGAAAAACTGGTTTATGTTCAGCCTGCCTATATAAAATGCCTTGAGTCTGTTGAGAAAGGCGGTATATAAATACTGAAATAAATAAATAGGGAGTGTGGGGAAGGTCTCAATATGTTATATAAGTATTAGTTCACTTCTTCAACAGTTTTATTCCATCAATGGTTTCTATGAGATTCAAATGAGATTCCATCAAAGGTTTCTATGAGATTCCTCATGGAATGTTTATAAAAAATCTCATTGAAAAACTGGTTTATGTTCAGCCTGCCTATATAAAATGCCTTGAGTCTATTGAGAAAGGCGGTATATAAATACTGAAATAAATAAATAGGGAGTGTGGGGAAGGTCTCAATATGTTATATAAATATTAGTTCACTTCTTCAACAGTTTTATTCCATCAATGGTTTCATTGATATAGAGAGGGGTTATATTTAATTCTATTTGCAACAATTATATGAATTACCATTTTTGAAGGACAGTATCAACACAATGATCATGGGTGATGGATATGAATCTAATCAACCAATAAAGGACAGTATGCCTCATATATGTTAAGGAGGTGTTATGTGAGAGCACAGGTAAGTATCGCAGGAGGTCAGCTTGTACAAACAAGAAGAATTTTCTTACTGACACAGGATGAACAGTGTTCCTGCTGTATGCAGAAAGTGAAGGAGACCTTATTCTCAGAAGAGCAGTAAACTGCACAGAAATACATAACAATGTATATTATCCAGGAGGGTGCAGATCTCCTTGTCCGTTTGTGCTACTATACTATACTAATAATGGTGGTTTTAGATCTTCACTTTTCTTCAGAGGGAAAGCAAATCTCCAAGAAGTCACCACAAGTATGGAACGTTAAACGTGTGAAAGAAAAATGTGCCTGTTATCTGTACACACAGTTCGTAGCGCTGACAATATCCTTCATCTCTTTGGAGGGGGAAAAGCAGTGTCTTTGCAGAAAATGTTGCACATGTGGGGGGGGGCAACAAAAACGTTCTGCGGCATAGCTTCTTAGAAACACCTAGTAAAGCCTATAAAATAGTTTATCCAATGACAACCTGGACGCTGTACTTCAGATGCTTCTGTGAAAGAGTTTGATAGTATATCATTTGTAACAATTTGCACACTTCCAATAACAACAGCTGCCCCATACCTACAGTTTGTGCATATACTGACAAATATGTTACTGTATCATACAAGCAGATAGGTGTTAAAGATTATGGGTGTAGAACTGCAGAAGCCAGACTACTCTTTAACCTGTAGCACAACAGACTCTGTTCTAGCTTCTTGTTTTTTGTTTTGTTTTGTTTTTATTTATCAGACCCATGACTTGGATTGAAAAAAAATCCTGTAGCTAAGCCCTGGTTACTCGGGCATAAGGGAACTCCCTGTGTGTCCTGGTCTGGGGCATATGTGTCACTTATTCCAGGATTATGGTTTAGTTTATTTGTATAGCTTGTTTTTGTGACAGAAAAGGAAACCGGGCCTCTCTGGACCTTTCTGCATGCACATTTATTTGCATAAGCAGGTACTGTACTGCTTTTGTAAAGATATTGCACTTCCAAACGTTTAAATGCAATGCTTGGTACCTGCAAGAATGTAATACTACCTCCCGATTGTGAATCTGTTTTATGTGTTTTATGTGTGAAATATTAATACAGTACGGTATATGTATTGTGGGTACATACCAGCTATGATATGCTCCAGGGGATACTAGATGAAACTGAGTATCTGGACCCCTTTCAGTCTGGCTTCAGGCGGGGCTTTGGGACGGAGAAAGCCTTGGTCGCCCTGTTGGATGATCTTCGCCGAGGACTGGACAGGGGGAGTGCATCCCTGCTGGTCCTTTTGGACCTCTTGGCGGCTTTCGATACCATCGACCATGGTATCCTTCTGGGTTGGCTGGCTGAGTTGGGACTAGGGGGCACTGCATTGCAGTGGTTCCGTTCCTACTTGGCTGACAGGTCCCAGATGGTGAAGCTGGAAGACGCCTGTTCGGCGCCCTGCCCTCTACAGTGTGGGATGCCACAGGGTTCTATTCTGTCTCCCATGCTTTTTAACATCTACATGAAACCGCTGGGAGAGATCATCTGGGGATTTGGAGTCGGGTGTCACCAATATGCCGATGACACCCAGCTCTATCTCTCCTTGCCACCTTATTCTGGGGAGGCTGTGGAAATCCTGGAGCGCTGTCTGGGGATGAGGGCTAATAGGCTGAGATTGAATCCAGAAAAGACAGAGGTCCTACTGGTCAGGAAAGCCTCGATGCAGGTACTGAGTCGTCTGCCTGTTCTGAATGGGGCTGCAGGAATGGGTGCGTAGCTTGGGAGTACTGGATTCACATCTCTCCCTGGAAAACCAGGTGGCGGCTGTGGCCAGGGGTGCGTTTGCCTAGCTTCGGCTGGTGCGCCAGCTGCGGCCATACTTGAGTCGATCGGACCTGACCACAGTGGTCCACGCCTTAGTGACTTCAAGACTGGATTACTGTGATGCGCTCTACGTGGGGCTGCCCTTGAAGACGGTTCAGAAGCTGCAATTAGTGCAGAATGCGGCGGCCCGGGTGGTTCCTGTGGCTAGGCGATTTGACTCTGTTGAACCGCTGCTTCAGCGGCTGCCCATTCATTTCTGGGCCCAATTCAAGGTGCTGGTAATGACCTTTAAAGCCCTTCACGGTTCAGGTCCAGGATATCTGAGGGACCGCCTTCCCCTATACATTCCGGCCCGTTCTCTTAGGTCATCTGAGGGGGCTCTCCTGCGGGTGCCACCTCTAGCGCATGTTAGGGGAGTGGCAACACGTGGGCGAGCCTTCTCTGCTGTGGCGCCACAACTGTGGAACTCCCTGCCATGGGATCTGAGAACCCACCCCCTCATGACTTTTCGGCGGGGGCTCAAAATGTTTCTGTTTCGTCTTGCGTTTGGGTGGTTGTCTGCCTCCACTGCCTCAGTATGTTCTGCCTTGTTGTTTTTCTGCTTCACATTATTACCCACAAGTGGTTTTTTATTATTTATTCTATTTACTGTTTTTAAATTATGTATTTTAACTGTTGTAAGCCGCCTTGGGCATTTGCCTTGGCATAGGAAAAGGCAGGGTATAATTTTTTTAAATAAATAAATAAATGTTGCTATTGACAAGTTTACTTTTTTTAAAAAAGTTTAAAAGAATAGTACTTTTTTGGTGCAATCCATTTGTGGGTTTTTAAGAGGAATGCACCCAAAAAACCTTCCTGCAAGTAGAACCTGTCTAATCCAATGTGGGTTTTTAATGAATTGTTTGGTATATTCTTGCGATTTTGAATGCAATACAAAAATATTACTCCTTCCCTGCAGCTTTCAACTTCTTGTTTATCCCGTTTTCTAACCTGCATCCTAACATTTGTAACAGGAGACAAAACAAAGAATAAAGGGGAAGGGAGAAGGAAGTGCAATACTGAATGATATTAGTAAGTACTGTACTCTAATAATTCTCATATGCCTCAAATATTCTCTCCCAACATTTTTTCAAGGCAGCTGGTTACCTACATCTATGGTATACATTTCCATGTTGAGCTGCTGCTACTCACTCATGTTTGGAGGAGTTCTTAATTCCAGACCATCAATATTAATCATTTACTGTTAGCGGCACCCGCAAACCCACTTAAAATGATGCTTTGTTATGGCCTAGTTTGCCAAAATAGGACTTCAAAGGGAAGTTTTCCCAGAGTTTGAATTGCATAATTTACTAGGTTACCAACTTCATGCCAAATAGATGTTACCAGAAGGTAGTTCATAACACCTGCATCGCCCCAGTAAAATATTTTTTAAAGTTGCAGATAATAGCACTGCTACCACCCCCGCCTCCTTTTGGTAACCTCCAGTTTTTAAAACATTGGATTTTAAAAAATTCTATAGGAGTTGTCTGTGCAACCCTGTCCCCCTAATGGATGGCAGAGGTGTGCATACAGCAGCAAGACTATCCTAGTTCATTATATGAGTGTGAGATATGCAATCACTACTAGGCTATGTGTTGAAAGAGTACTATGTAAATTATGCAGCATAGTTGCTGTAGGTGTTCTCTGATCCTAATGCGAAGGTCTTAGAAGCTGGTGTGGGGAAAAAGACAGCTAACCAGAAACAAAGACCAGGAATATAGATTCGTTATTACTTCTGGGAAAGCAGTTTTCCAGCTCTGAATAGTGAGCCAATTGGTAGCCTGAAAGACAGGGCAGAGCCCCGTTAACTGTTTTAGTACCACTAAACAACACAACAATATTGCCAATAATTTCCTTTTAATTTTCTGTTCCTAAGAAGTACCTAAGGGAAGGTACTTTTGTAAGTGATTCCTTGTCCCTACTCTAAAGTCCCTGCTTCTAAGATCCCATCAGTTTTGAAAAGGAATATGCTTTGCTTTTGGTATTTACTCCTTGGTTCAGTTCCTATACGAGTTATAGCCATGTCTGAGTGAGGCAATGGAATATCAGAGACAGCCCACAATTCTGGTAAAGTTCAGACAGGAATGAGCAATGTCTGCTCAAGATCAGTATGTTTACTGACTCATCTCCCAGTAACTACCTATCATTTACTTTACTTGAGAACCCAACAATAATTGGGCCTCCTTCACCTTTACCTACTAACTTTGGCCTTACAGCCTGGCCTCTGTATGAGTACTCAGAGAGAGGAGACACTTGTGAGAGTTTACAACATTGTCTAGTATAGAATCTTTGAACCCAGCTCTTAATGACATGTATAGGAGAAGCTTCAGACCCCCTATCCCCCTCAACTATACCCTGATGACGTTTCTAAAACAATGCAGTTACAAAAGGCTCAAATAGTTTGCTTTCACTTTAAAGGGTTAATTGCCATGCAATTTATTTCTGGTATTTTTAAAATTCCCAATACTTTAAATTTAGCTCATTGGTGAACTGATCTGACCCAGGGTATCCAATAGCCCATGGTCCTGGCATGCTTCCAGTGAATTAGCACCTGCTGCTGTTGCTTGGCTGATCCTTTTTTATCTATTGCTATAGTTTCCAACAGGATCAGACCATTGTATCTATTTCTGTGAGTGGTAAATGGAGTTGCCAGCCGCCATTTTTATTTATTTAATTAATTTTTACCCCCACCCCCCATCGGCCTCCAGAGGCTCCGCGCTCACCGTCTGAAGCCGCCGCAGGGTCCGCGCGTCACCTCCGGCGTACCATGCCAGTGAGGGCAAGAGGGCATGAGCTTGCCCTCATCGGCATGGTACGCATATGCGAAATGGCCAACGACCTGGTGAGAAGGGGTCGAGGCGGCAGCCGGGGAGGACATGCAAAGGCCCTCTCCCGGCCTCCGGAGGTGATGCGCGGACCCGGCGGAGCCTTCAGGGGCCGGTTGGGCGGCCTCCCGGCAATCTCTCTGGGGGCCGGACCGGATGGCCTCGGGGGCCTGATCCGGCCCTGGGGCCGGAGGTTCCCCACCGCTGCTTTAAATGGAAGAGAGAAAAATGTGCTTTATTCAATTTCTTCTAATTTTGGGGAGATTGAATCTGCAAGTTTATTTCATTTCAAGCTTCAAAGACAGCTCATAGCAAGAACCGAAACAGTTCTGGCAACCTCTTTGGGAACAGACAGATTGGATCCCTCTGCTGTGAACCAGCCAGCTAAGTCAGTGTCAGATATACTTCAGCTATCTTGGCTTCATTTCAGTATTGAGATGATGTTCGGGGATTTGGATTGATAAAACCTTCTGACATTTAGACACTTAAATATTTGCAAGAACTCACGTTGCACTAGTAGTCCAAGAGCTGCCAAAGGTAATTTTAACCTTCTTAATTTAGCAGCTGCTTGTCAATAAGAGTTTTGTTGCTGGTGCTGTTTGGAATAAACTTAAACACTGAAGAGTAAGTCCAGTTGGCATTGAAATACGTATATGCATTCCATGTGTGGCTTGAGATTATTGTACTAGAACTACGACAGTAGAAATGGGAAATGTCCATAAAGGCACCCTAAAATAGCTTATTTTGAGCTCCCTGGACTCAGTAAAAAAAAAATTAAATTCTAAATAGGGAAGTGTTAGTGCATGATATGAATATCCAGATGAATATCCGTATGCAGTTGTGGAATTTGGGAAGAAGTAGCCCATCTTTCCCAAGCAGTCCCTTGGTTTTTGAGTAAAATAAAAAGATACATAACTGACAGCGCAATCCTTCTTAACTTCCGGGCGGTGGACCTAGCGTCAGTCCTATTATACAACTTCAAGAATGAAACAGAATAAATAATACCATATATTTGGATACTAGATGGTGTAGTGGTACTGGAGTTGGATTTCTACCTGGAAGATCCAGGTTCAAATCTACAAAGCTTCCTGGATTACCTTGGTCCAGTCACTGTCTCTCAGCATCACCGACCTCACAGGGTTATTGTGAGGACAAAAGGAGGAAAAGAACTATGTACACCACCCTGAGCAGTGGTTCTTAGAGTAGTGGTTCTCAAAGTGGTGGGTCGCAACCCACCACAAAAAATGGAAGCAGTCACTACCCCCTTAAGGGGCACAGCGACGTCACCAACGGCACTTTGAGGGTCCTGTCACCACGGGAAAAAGGTTTTTTTTCACTTACCGGTGGTTGTGCCAGCCCTCTGGGGGTTGTGGGGGGATGGGGGACCCTCTGCCCCCTCGCACGCCTCAGAAGAGCTTCCAATTGCATTTGGGACCTACTTCCGTTTTTTTGCGAAAACCAGAAGTAGCTTCTGAGCATGAGTGGAAGCTCTTCTGAGACGCGAGGGGCCGTAGAGGGGGCCACTGGGTCTTTGCAACTCCCGGAGGGCCAGCGCGCTCCTGGTACAGTAAGTGAAACCAGGAAGTGTTGGCAGTATTGCCATGCTAAGTTATTGCCATGTTAAGTTATTTAAATGAGATTTGCAAAGTTTCAGATGGGTTGTGCTCTATGTTTAGAAGTATTACCAAAGGTAAATATCAAAGAAGTAGATAAAGGGAGATGGTATGATGTGACGGGGTGAGCTCTTGTTGCTTGGCCAGCTCCTGCCAACCGAGCAGTTCCAAAGCATGTCAATGCGAGTAGATAAATAGGTACCGCTTGCGGGAAGGTAAACAGCGTTCCGTGTTCCAGCTGCATGCTACGCGCTGCGGCAAGGAGAGTCATGACCACGGAGGGGTCTTCGGTCAACGCTGGCTCTTCGGCTTTGAAATGGAGATGAGCACCACACCCTAGAGTCGGACATGACTGGACTTAATTGTCAGGGGATACCTTTACCTTTATGATGTGATCATCTTATTTTTGTATATCTAAATAGAATTATTTGGTCTATTCTGAAATGAAACTGGAAATGCTTACTCTTTAATGTAAGATGGACTGCTACCCAATATACAATACGGTATATACATTAATTTCCTCCCAGTCCACAGTTGTATGCATTTAACTTCAGATGCGTATACACCCTTGGGTAAAAATGATTTAAGGCTGTAATCTTATATGCAGTTACCTGAGAGTAAGTTCCATTGAAATCAGTGGAATTTACTTCTGAGTAGACATGCCTAGGATTGCACTGTAAGTGCACCCACAATGAATGAATTTTCATTCATTGATTGCTTCACTGATAATATTCCAACATACAACGTATGAGAAAACAGTACCCCAGATTTGTTGGGATAAATAAATAGCACTCAGAGAGATCTGAACTGTGCAGCAGGAGAATACTATAAGATACTTCCCAGTGCAAATGATATCAATAGAGAGATGCATGTGAGTTGTGTTGGAACTAATAAGGACCAAGGGCCAGGTTTCTTTACAGAATATTCTGGATTTAAAAGTCCGGACTCCAAGGCATGTCAGTTCTTGACCCAAATGAAGCATGATAACTATCAGCTGTTGGTCACCTTTGGTTGCCTGTGACAAGAAAGATGGGTACAAATGTTTTTCTTTCTTTTTTTTAAATGAGAAGATGAGGTAGTACGACTAGAGGTACCTCTAGACAACTGGTGTAGCTAAGGGGGTGGGGGTGCTGTGCCCCAGGTGCCACACCAGACAGCCTAAGGGGGCGGGATAACACGCACAATAAAGACGCGGCGGCAAGGCTGAGTGGGAAGTTAGGGGGCTGAGTGGGGAGGTGACAAGCTGGGCTGGGGGCTGGGCTAGAGGCGGTGGAGCAAGGGGGCGGCGAGCAACATACCTTTTTTGCTACTGCCACATGGGTGTGTGTGTGTGTGTGTGTGTGTGTGTGTGTGTGTGTGTGTGTGTGTGAGACGGCACACCCGGAAGTGACATTTGGAATTGTGCCCTGGGTACCACAGTGGCTAGCTATGCTACTTCTCTAGACCCAAGTTATGAATGCCTGCACTCATTTGAGGAGATAATGAACATACAGACATCTTAGAATGCATGAATTTTAACTGTGTCTGAATGTCTTGGCTGCAGCACGGTTAGATCCTATGACTAGTCTATGCCATGCTGTTTAACAGAGTGAAATGGACTGGATATATAAGGTAGGGGAAACGAGCCAGTTCCCCATGACAACAGGAATTTGCCATGGGGCAAAGGTGAGTTCAGTTTCCAATATGACAACAGTATTCTTGCTGTCCTTGTGAAATACACAACACTTATTCTCAGGGGACAGGCCATCCAGCTCAGATATCTACCAACTGATGAAGTGGCAGCTAGTTGGGCAGCTTATATAGGCAAAAAAAAAGGAAGGCTAAGCAGCAGAATGCATGGATGTAAGCCACAGAAGCAGAGAGATAAAAGAACCACTGGGTGAGCAGCCAAAGCATCAGAAATAGACATGTCTAAATGCTCCACTATTTAGAAGACTCACAGCCCAATGATTGTATATAACGTCAGGCAATGTCTACTCAAAAGTCCCTTTGTTTAGATACTATACAATAGAACTAACAAGTGAGTATGCTTAGGATTGCACCTGTGAGTAAAAAAACCACCCAGAGTGCGGTCCAAGAGTGCATATCCACAGAACCACTCATAAATAAGCAGCGCAGTCAGCTGTGCAAAGCAGCTTGCTGAGCTTCTTGCCCTGCTGAGTAGGTCTGCTGGTTGTGGAGGTTCCTGTGTGGAGCTTGAAACAGTCCACAGCCCATGGATCTGCTGCAGATCAGTTGGCTGGATCAGAATCCATTTCAAGTGGCAAATAGCCCCCCCCCCCATGGAACTACTCATGGGCAAGCAGTTGGAAGCCCTCCTTTATCAGTAGACGGGTTATTCCCATAATGCCCGTTCCATGTGGACGTTCTGGGGAGGGAAGGAAGGAACTCGCCAAACCCAGATGTAAAGTAAAGGTAAAGGTATCCCCTGACAATTAAGTCCAGTCGTGTCCGACTCTAGGGTGTGGTGCTCATCTCCATTTCAAAGCCGAAGAGCCAGCGTTGTCCGAAGACGCCTCCGTGGTCATGTGGCCGGCATGACTCTCCTTGCCGCAGCGCGTAGCATGCGGCTGGAACACAGAGCGCTGTTTACCTTCCCGCAAGCGGTACCTATTTATCTACTCGCATTGACATGCTTTGGAACTACTAGGTTGACAGGAGCTGGCCAAGCAACGAGCGCTCACCCCGTCGCGGGAATCGAACTGCCGACCTTTCGATCGACAGCTTATGGTTCAGCGGTTTAACCCGCTGCGCCACCCGCTGGCCTAGATGTAAAGTACTAAAGTGTTATTCCATGAGATTTGGTTCAAACTGTAAAATACTAGTTGATGTGAACAGATAAGAGTGGAGGTTATAAGAACTCTGTTGTGTACACTTTCTGAGGGAGAAATTCTTGATGGAGAAATTCTTGATCTTTCAGAACTAAGACTTGACATCAACTCCTGCTAGCATCTTCTTAGAACACACTCACATGGAGATCTCTTGAATTTTTTTCTGTGAGGGGAAAATAAAAAGCAATGGGGATTCCTGCTGCCTGAATTCACAGGAATTGCCCCACAGTAGACTCAAGAGCTTGGAGTTGGGATATGTGGTGGGCCACTGAGGAAACAGGCATCCTGCTCACTCTGAAACAAGATTTATTGCACTATGGAATACATAGGCAGTCATGGAGGTCTCCTCAAGGTAAGGGAACTTTTGCTCCCTTACCTTGGGGCTGCACTGCAGCTGCATTGACGCTGGAAAGTTGGATAGGATTGGGCCCTGAGTTTGCTGTCTCAGACTTTATAGCAGGAAGCTTTCCAAGTACATAGCTTAGTGACAATTGGTTCATATTCCTGTTGTTTTGTCCTGTCTGGGTACACCAGAGATTAGGGTTGCTGACCAGCATTTGGGGCTGAAAAGCCAGTAAGTATAGAGCTAGCCTTTGCTATTGACCCCGATTCTGGAACTATCAGGCTGTACTTATACCTGCTCTGTTCATGGTGTGCCAGATTTCTATCTGGTCCCACTGACTGGGCCAATATATATTAAACTAAAACTAAACACATCTAGGAATGCTGCTGCATAGTAGTACAGAATGAAACAGCACCGGGAATGGAGTAACTACGTTCTATTGAACTGTGGTGTTCTGAAATAGGAGACAAGTCTTATAAACAGTGGTAGACTTGAGTCGAACTCAAGTCACATCAATGACTTGACTCGGCAATTTTAAAAGACTCGAAAGACTCAACTCGAGACTTGGAGCCTTTTTCAACAAGTCGAATTTTATTCAGGTTTAAACCCATTTTCCCCATTAAATAGATAGGGACTCGCAACCAAAGACTCGGGACTTGGGGGCAAAGTCTTGGGACTTGACTCAAGACTTGGAGTCAGAGACTTGATCCACATCCCTGCTTATAAAAGAGAGACCCTATTGAAATAAGGGCCTCTGGTGGCCCACACTGTTACCACCACATAATTTTTCTAGATTTGTAACACTGAAAACAGGCTCCAGACCTGAATGCTGACTCACTCTACATGAGAAAGGGGGGGAAGGAAGGGGAGGGCTGGGAGTAAGAGCAAGAGGCTTTGCTAGGGCAGGAGAGAATATCAAATAGATTTTTCAGGATAAGGTTTTTGATTTATTTATTTTTTTGTGAGGGGGGTGATTCCTGCTTTGATGACTCACTATTTTTGGGAAGGATGCTGATTTCTGGCACTCTGATGTTTCCCTTTCACTGAGAACATGTTATATACTGATGGTTGAATGTCATTGATTGACAGGGATGTGGATCAAGTCTCTGATCCAAGTCTCAAGTCTCTGGGTCCAAGTCTCACGTCAAGTCCCAAGTCTTTGCCCCCAATTCCTGAGTTTTAGGTTGCGAGTTCCTATCTATTTAATGGGGGAAACAGGTTTAAACCTGAATAAAATTCGACTTGTCAAAAAAGGCTCCAAGTCTCAAGTCGAGTCTTTCGAGTCTTTTACAATCGCCGAGTTAAATCATTGACTTGACTTGAGTCCGACTCGAGTCTGAGTCAATAGACTCAAGTCTACAACACCGTTGGTTAATGACTTAGCTAGAATTGTGTGTGTGTGTGTGTGTGTGTGTGTGAGAGAGAGAGAGAGAGAGAGAGAGAGAGGTGTAGCTCCTAGAATGAAGTGTTTGGTTCTCCAACCCATTTGTTGGACCCCCTTCCAACAATCAATCTAGTAAGACAGAGGGGACCAGGAAAGTGCACACAGCCAGTGCACAGTATACAGCCAGTGGCCTGCTGCTGCTGTGATCCTCTTTCAACTTCGGAGCCCCCAGTGAAGTGGCAGGATGGAAAGGGTGGTGGACAGATGGGTTGGAGGCTCATCCATTCGCCATCCTTCCAAGGGCTCCACCCCACATGACTGTTTCTGGTCATTTTATAGCAGAGCTGGCCCTGGAGGGAATAGTCAAGTTTTTATGGCCTTTACTCCTATGATGCTATCAATAGTAGCATAAACAGCTCTGCTCACTCAGTGGTAATTGCCTCCATTAGCAATAGCTACTCAGTTGAGCTAGTCCTGCTTTTCAGTTTCAGAGCTTAGGAATATTAACATGTTTTATATTCTTACTGATCATTGTGAGAAATAGCCCCTTTTTCTCTTATGCCCAATTTTTGCATTCAAATTGTAAACTGCATTGACAATAAAGACAAGAGGAGACAATTATGGAGCAATAAGATTTTGAAATTGATATAATGTGGATGGCTGTAGTGACTTAATAAAATTTGACCTTGGCTTGTTGACAGTTTGTTCAGTTCGAGAAGAGTCCCCACCCCCCTCCATGGGGAAGCTGGGGGGGGGGGTCTGTATGTATGGATGAAGATCGCTGGAAAAATCCTAATGATGACATTAACATCTAGACATTTTGAGTGTTTTTCCAGCCCTGTGTTTGAACCAAAACACAGAGAGCTTGATGGTATAATAAATCACCTTGTGCACAGAAGGTTACAGGAAGCCAGTGCAAACATGGCTGCCATTACATAATGTACTGTGCATTCCTGCTGCTGCCTGGCTCCCTCCTGTCACGCTGCTACATGCTGCGTTGTGGGCTCTGGGCAGTCCTTAAGGGCAGCTCAGAACACACAGCAAGAGTTGAAGGCAAAGATTGCATTTATGTGAATGATATTCACAAGACCCAGATAAGAAAAGAAGCCATGGCCTTCTCACAAGATGCCATTCTGGGGGGGGGAGGGGGGAAAGCTTTCTTGCCTACCATCGTGACCTATGTCCAAGGGGCAGGTATGGATTCTGCAAGGCTGTGGGGAGACTGGCCCCTTCCCAAGATGATATAGTATTTTACAAGGATGGCTGACCTAATTATGCCTTGTAAAGATTCTGCTTCGGTCTACTTGCCTGCATCTAGTTTATCTTCAATTAACAGATCGTTTTCCTGGAGCTTAATTGAAGCTCAATCTAAAATAATTTATCAGCAGTATTCATACACCATGAAAATGATGCAGGATTTACAAAACAAATGGAAATACAAAATGATAGAATGGCACTTTCTTTAGTCTTGGTCATATCTCAAGATTTAGGCTGCAATCCTATGCACACTTTCCTGGGAGTAAGCCTCATTGGACTTTCTTCAGAGTAAACATGCTTAAGATTGCACTGTAAGAACATAAAGCCTCCCTACCCACCCTGAGTCTCAATCCAGATCGGGGAGCCCACACATCCTATTTACAAAACAAAAACAAAAGACAAGTACTCCAGGGCCAACGTCACAATGATTAATGTCACATATTGTTTGACCCTTAATGGGAAGCTGTTTTTGTAGGGAAGTGCTATGCAACTTTTGAGCAGTGATCCACCTAATACTAACTCTTGTTTTCTTTTGTCTTTTTGACATACAGGTGTCTCCTAGGTCTAGGATGTTTCTTTTCCCCCAAACTACATTGCATTTTGAAATTGGCTACCGTTTATCCCAAATTCTGATCAAGTTGCTCTGGAGAGAAAGAAAGCAAATATAGCATTGATGTTTTCTTTTTTGTTTACTGATGCGTGTGGTTTTTATAGCACACTGCTATGTGTGTGTTTCTATTTTCCTAGGCAGGACACCTAACAGGCACATGACACAACCAGAGATTTTGCTTTTTATCATGACTGGATTAAACAGGGAGAGGATGAAACATGAGCTTCATCCAGAAGATCAAGTTCTCAAGTTTGAGTGGGTACAGCCCCAGCTACCACTAGGATAAAACAGAATTCAGTCTTCCATTGTTCCAGCTCAGACTCACATGGTCTACAGCATTAAAAAAAACCAAAAATGTTCTCCTGTGTAACCACAAATAGCCACCTTTCTTCTGAGCCTGATGGATTAAATGGAGAAGAACAGTTCAGCAATTACAATAGCAGGCATTCATCTCCAGAGAGAGACTGTCACATTTCTATCAATTCCAAAGGAGATCGTACCTCTGATACTTCGGGTTCCTCTTATCGTACAGCACTATGCTCAGAGGAAACTGAGAGCTTTAAGGACTGTGTGGAGTACTTTGAAGAAGCTGGAGATCATATCAAGCAGTGCACTTACTGTGACTCAGAACATGATCAAGACAGCAGAACAGCGATCCTCTCTGCAGCTCAGACCAGCTCCGCTGACGGGAGCAAGATTTCCAAGGATACAGCCAGCCAACTCCATGGGACTTTGAATAGTTTCAGCAACGCCTTACAAGAGCCACGCAATACAAACAGCAAAGGGAAAGGTGATACTTATGCTGCTATATCTGGCGGGGTTCAAGCTCATTTTGCTCCAAACAGGAGTGAGACCTTGGGAGTTTCATTGCCAGTTCAAGAGGCAAGAGTACAGAGCCTGCAGGCAGACAGCAACAGTACAATAAAAGATCAAACCTGCAGAGACAGACTCTGTTCCAGTGGCAAGAAAAGCCAACAGGTTCAGATGTCAATCAAAGCTAAGAATAGCTCAGACCCAGTGTGCAGTGGTAGAATGGGTCTAGTCACAAGAAGGCTGCAGCCAGGAGACAGCGAATCTAAATATTTGGATCATCCTACACAATTCAGTTCTGATAAATCCAAGGAAATGTTACCTAATGCTCGCAAGCTGAAGAAAAGCAATCTTGGCAGTCGGACTCATGGTCCTGTAAGTAGCAAACCAGCATGCCCCAAATATTTTGCTGAAAATTCAAGTGTTTTGAGTGACTCCGATGAGGCTGATAATGAAGTAGAACAACTTACTGCTCTGTCTTTCCAGAGCCTCTCATGTCCCCAAGGCAGCTACTTAGATATGTATAGTTCCAGTAACAGGACATCATCCAGCTTGTCCAACTCCTTGCCAGAAGATAGTAGTGGAGTGAACAGATGGGCAACATGCAGTGACCAGAGGAAAACAGTACTGGTCAGCCACACTAAAGGAAGCCGACAATTCCCGCCAGCCAGCAAAGCTCCAGAAAAAGAATTGCTCAGTAGCGTGTTGGGGAAGGAGCACTTTGAATGCATTGATGTCACACTAGAGAACGCCGATGGCAAAAAGAGCCTCTCTAAAAAGAAAATGGTGCCCAAACGTCAGATCCAGTTGCGTCGGAAGGAGAAGAAGGATATGGGCTTTTGTGCAGCTGGTGACTGTGCTTCCCTCCAGCCATTCACACAACCAAGGAAAGAGTCATGCGCAAAGGGTAGGACTATCAGCGACGAGTTTAGGATCAACTACAAGAAATTTATGAAAGCAGCCTCTTTGAACAATTCTTATAACAAAACTAGGATTGCTTCAAGTCTGGTAAAAAACGTTTTAGCTAAAAAAATGCAGTATGATCAAAGGATCAAAATGGAACAAGCATCTATCCGGGGCAGCTCAACCTCTTCTGTCCCTTCTTCCATAAGTACTGACCTCCAGGGGGACAGTTTGGAAGGCAAGTCAAGTTCTCTATCCAAGTCAGACTGCAGTTTTTCAACTGAAGATGTACAAAGCCATTCCACCAGTGAGAGATCTGAGTCCATTGCGGTGAATAAAGACAGTATGGCTGTCTTGAGGCCAACAAAGGGAGTTGTGATCAATGAGCAAGTAAGGGAGAATGTCTGCAAACTGAAAAAGACGTTTAATGAGCTGAATGAGAGAATGATGTATCAAGAAGCCACTCACTTGAGGAGACTCCCCATCTTGCCAGATGATGGTGTGAATATGGCAGAGTCAAACAATATCAAAAAGCATGCTGCTGGTGTGAGAAAAGAATACCGAAGAGCACGAGCTGTGTTTGAGTCTATGCAAGGTGATACAAAAAACTTGGATACAGTTCCAAAATTTGTAAAAACACAAAAACCATGGCCGAACCTGAAGCAGCGAGCCATTAGGCAGAACAAGCACACACAGTCAACAGAAGAACCATTCCTCCTCAAACCTAAAAGCTTTGTGGTGCCCAAAGATACCTCCAAGAACATTTTCACATCAAAAACCAAAGAAATGAAGCTCATCCCGCAGATGAAGAATGAGCACAATGTTCTGAATGCCTTTAGACGCACAACTACAGAAAAGGTTTCCAACAATAAGAGGCTACCAACCATTCAGAACATGACATTTTCCTCTGTAATTTTTCCAACTTCCAGCAAGTCACACAGTAGGGAAAAATTCAGTCATCCCAAAACACCTCCTCACGGAGAGGAGACTATTCAGATGGAAACCAAAGGGAAGGCAAGAATACATCAATGCAGAGATGTCAGGAAATTAGTGAGCAATGCCTATAGCCCTGGCTTTAAATCATCAGACAGTTCTGGTTTAGACCAAGCTTCCTGCTCAGAAAACAAAAGTGAGAACAGCCTAAATGTGTTGCCGAAGGAGTCCATGGCCATCTCACCTCTCTTCATACACTGCACCTCAATATGCCGGAAAGATGATGGACAAGCAGCAAACCACTTACAAGAGAAAAAGCACGACCAAATTGAAGACCTAGATATATCAACACTTTCACTACATGACCAGAGCACACCTGGTAGGAAAGGCACTGGCAATTTTAATCCCACACTACAGACACATGGGAACGTATCTGTATGTTCTCCAGAAAGCAAATCTTCTACAGTGGGTGAATCTGCAGTGCAAATTACTACAATTCAATCCAGGAAGTGTATGACTGAGAATAAAGAATTTCAGCCAAAAGCAGAAAATAAACCAGTGTCTTATGAGCGAAGTGAGTTAAATGTCAGACCTTCTTCTACAACCACCAAGAAAGAGTCTCAGCTTAATATTAAAGTCAACAGTTCTCTCTCCAAGCAGACGCACAAAACAGAAACTGATTATTTTCCAGCTTTCAGTTGTTCCACACTGGATGAAAAAACCATGAAAGAAACACTGGCACAATCCAATCACAGCCTGTTAGGAGAAAAGAAAGCTGCTGCTTCTTCAGAGGCTACTGTGATTCCATCTTCTACGTACCCTCAGGAGATACCTAAGAGAGATAATGGTTGTGCAACCACAAGCCGTATTCATGAGCCTTGTAAAACCCAGGAGGCTGAGCTGCCATATCAGAATCTTTTCTCCAGTGAGACCCTCTCAGTAGCTCCTAAAGACACTAAAGGTCCTTCTAGCCTTTTGAAAGATGAGAAGATGTTCTTTGCACCAGGATCATCATCCCAGGAAAGCTGTGGGCACGCACAGTCCATCAAACCCCCAATGACAAGCACCCAACATATTCAGACACAGACTCCTACAAATAATCTTTTTGCTGATAGTGCACCTGAGACTACAGTACTGGGAGATACCAAACCCCTTGATGACAACAGGATACTTTCAGAATACGTCATTTCAGACAGTCCATTAACAACAAGGGAGTATACTGAGGGAATCAAGCTAACAGCAAACTCTTCTTTTATACCATCATCCTCTCTTGGAAAGCCTCATGACCCAGGGTGGGATTGTTTTAATAAGCATCAGGCAACAAATGAACAGTACTTTTCAGCAACCCAGGCTGACAACACAAATTACTTAACAATTCCCGTGAAAGCCCATCAATGTGAGACAGCGATTAAGCAGCCAGGGTCTTTGTACATGGACAACACCTCTTTCACCTCTAATGTCTCCTTCCAGCCAGGTGGAGAAGCATCTGGAAATAAGATAAACAACGATCTTTTCCCACCAAAACAATTAGAGAGGAAAGCGCCCTCTGACAACTTGTTACCAAATAATCCAAGCCATGGACAGCTCCCATTAAAACTTGAAGAGTCACCCAGTTTCACAAGAAGAAGTGAAAGAATTTCACCATCTGGTAAGAGTGCTCCAAGCCCAACTAGACACTTTGCTGCACCTCCTCTGCAGGCGCATAGAAAAATGCTGGTTGATCCAGAAAGTGGGAAGTGCTACTATGTGGAATCACCAAGACAGCCTCAGCTGAAGATGCTTTATGACCCAGAGACAGGACAGTATATTGAAGTGTTAATACCACCAGTCCCACTCACTTCACACAGCGGGCTTTACCAGTCTCCTTTCTCATCAGTGGTCATGAATCCTGGGACTTATGGACCACCTTACATGTCATACCCTGGGTTTCCAGGTTTCCCCCCTCCTCCTCCAACAATGCCACCTGTGCATCTGGATCTTCAAGACCAACAAACCGTTCAAGAAAATACCAACTTCAATGAAAGTTTGGGCCATTTTTCAAAGAATGAAGTTCCACCAGCTTCCCAGACTGCTGATGGAAACTACATGGAAAGTTTATACTATATTCCAACTGGGATGAATTCAAGTCCTAATTCTAATCAGGTTTTATTTCCCCCACCTACAAGTTCTGGTCCTTCAGTGCCTGAAAAGGGATCCTTCCTTAGGATGTAGTAAGGACATCGGGGGAAAAATGTTTTTGTATTTCAGATATTCATATTTTTAAAGGGCCACACCACTCAAGCACTGAAGGAATCGAGGTAAAGGGACACTAAGAGTTTACAGCAAACATAAGTTGCTTGATGATTTTGATGTTAATGTAAACATCCCTGGCAGAAATGGGTCGCATTCTGGTGCTAATTGAAGCCAATGAGAGTTTTGGTATTGACTTCAAAGGGACCAGGATACAGGCTATAAGGTTGCCATTTGCAATTGTTTATTTCTCGAGGCATGCTACATAGACTGTATTATTCTAATGCTTACTCCTGAACAGGCTGATTATTCACAACTCTTGGCTCTTCTGTGGAATGTTCACCCAAACCTTTTGAGATAGTGCATATACCACCACGTCTAGGTGCCATTGCTTTTCAATGGTCCTTGCAGCACGTTTGACCGAGTCTAGTCTACTGTATGAAGAGTGTTCTATCAGTTAAAATATTTTGATGGCTGAAGCTCATATGTGCCAGGCAGCCTGAGAGTGAGAGACTTGGCTTCTACTAGAGTTCACATTTGCCAGAGCCCTGCATTGAGGAAAATATTTCCGGAGTTCATTTCTGGCTTGGTAAGAGAGAAAATGGAAGTAACGGAAATGCCAGTAGCGATGCTCAAAGGCAAGCTAGGCCCTGCCAAGTGATGGCTGAGAATGCTTACTGGAACAGAGGGTGACCATGCAGTGTGTTTCATGAACAGTGGTGATTAACAAGGGATGCTAAGATGTGTTTATGCATAAGGAAGATGCCTTTGAGAGGAAAGGTGGAGTGGAGCAAGGGCTAGGCTGGCAGGCAGACTGTAACCTGGTTAGTAGGGTTGGGAATAAGATAATCATTTAAAGTGAGGGCTGAACCTTAAAATAAGGGACCCCTTAGCCTTGTGTGAAAGAGAGTGAGTGAGGGCAAGTACCAGTAGCAAGCAGTCTTGGGCACCTATTTGAGGTTCTAGCACTGCCAAGCTACCCGCAGTGTGTGACAATATACCGGGACCTGTTTTGGTGGAGAGGAAAGGAAGCATTCTCCTGTATCTGAAAATTGCAGAAAAACGCAGCAACAGTTGCTAGGCATCCATCCAGAGGACGACTCAGCCTCTGAGTATACATAAATTGGGAGGAGTGGCAAGAGGGAGGAGTGGCAGGATCTGCTCCTGCTCAGGAGCAGCATACAAGAAAGGGTGGGTGGGTTGAATAGAGGCCACTGGTTCCCTTCTAATGCAGGGCCCAAAAGCATGTCCTGTCATTAGGCATAACGAAAATGCTGAAAGTTGGAAAAGTGTATAGTGAGAGAAGATGTGTGTAGAAGTGACTGTTTCAGGCACCTCAGAATCTTAGATCAGCCAGTAAAGTACAGAAGCGCCACTGAAAACTCTGCATAACCCCAAGTGTTGTTCCGTCAGTCAATTGCTTGCAGCTTGCATTCGAAGCATCCATCTCCTATGCCGTCTGGGACTTGCACCAGTCCAGGGTACACTGTGAACCACTTCCCAAAATGAGGCTCAGGTTTTCCTTTTTTTCAGTTGCAGTGACTGAATCGGGTTCAAACCCCTAGGCCTTGCAATGAAAGCCATTCTTAACTTCATGGCTCCAGAAATTTAATTCCTAAAAATAGCAATTGGTGCTAACAGACTTCCTTGAAAAAGCAAGTTGTGTTTACAAAGGAAGAATTTGGCATTATTCTGCCATTTTAAAAAAAATGTGTTTTTTTTAATGAACAACTGTTCTAAAATTATATAGAAGAAGATGATGGGATTAGCATTTCCATTCTTAATTTGTCACTTATGGAAAAGATGGCTGTGAGGTGCATGTGTGCTGCATTACTATCTATGTACCTAGAGGCCTAAGGCCATCATTGTGGTCTGTCTGTGGCCCAGAAAGAAGGTAAAATGTCGCTGGGGGGAGAGGACAGTATTTCTCCTTCCCTTGCTAGTCTCCCTCAGTAGCAATACTTGTGCCTCTCAGAGGGCAGAGCTACTGTCTGCCATGAATGACGTTGGAAGCAAAGCATACTATACCCTGCCCACCATGCTGGTCGCTGCCCAGCACAGGGAGCCAAACTGGAGCAGTTTAGGTTCAAGTTGGCCCAGGATTTGCCTGGGTTTGCCCAACGCCTTCCTCACTGTGTGGTAGATGTGCTTGGCTATTTTGAAAAATTAACCTCCCCTCCTTGCTGCCTCCTTAAGATGTCTTCAGTCCTTGTAAAAGTAGCACAGAAGCAAGTATTTCATTAGGCGTGGATTTTCTCAGTTTAAAGTTGCAACAGGCCAGCTTGGACAATACTTATTCATCCAGACTGCCCCCGCGCAATAAAGGACATGTGTGCTCAAAGTGCGTGCATGTTCTGGCCCCTCTCCTCCCTTCTGGGAGAGTTTGGGACACTATCTCTTAATGGGGGGGGTTCATCCAAACCACTCCTCTAAACATGCTGACAAAGCAAGTATTGTAGTTTATCAGCATATGTAGAGGGGCAGTTTGGACAAACCACTCCTCCATGCCATTAAGAGGAGAAGGTGCCTCAAGCTCTCCCAGAATGAAGGAGAGGGACCAGGATATATGTGCATGATACACACGCACATCCTTTATTGTGTGAGGCCAGTCCAGGTGAAAAAGCATCCAATTTGGCCCGATGATGACAGACAAACTGCACTCAGAGAAATGTTCCCTTCTTCTGTGCTCCCATTTGAGCCATAGGAGCCTTTTCTGGTTTGGGCATAGCCTCCATGATGCTCTGGCTTCCCAAGCTCCCTTGCTTGTATAGTTGCTAACTTTTTTGTTCTAGCCCTGCTCCTTTGCCTTGAGTAGCAGCTACGAAGGCATTTTAATTTCTTCATCCATTAAGGGACGGTAGCAGGGCCAGAAAAAGGTAGAAACCCTGCTTGCCTCCCTTTCCTCATCCCTGTGCTGCCTTTTTCCCGGCATGGGTTTTATGACCTTAAAAGCTACATGATAGGCAGGAATGTAACAGCTGCAGCTCTTCCCAGCACACAGATGGCAACGATGGGGAAAGCTCTATTTGTTATATTTCTGCTCACCACGAAACCTTTAAAGACACTAGAACCCTGCCCAAACAAAAAATTATGGCAGTCTTGAACCCTTATGAACTTTGTCACTGGGCTGCTTCTTTCTTCAGTTATGCACATGCACTGCCCTGCATTTCCTCTCTACTTCCTGGTCGGTCATGCTCCTTATGCTACACTGGCCCCTGTACCTCTAATGGCATAGAGGAAACATTTCACCAACTCTAGTTTTTCTGCATCGTAGCGTTGTGATACAGGGGAAAGCTGCACCTGGCAGAACCTTCTCTTCTGTGTCACTCTTAAAAATACAGGAACATCGCAGGTGGTGAAGATGACAAATGTATGACTTACCTTCTTGACTTATTCCAACTTCCTTAGGCCCTATGTGAGTTTTTGCCCCAGCCTCAATCTCTCCTTGATTTTCTGGCCCCTCTCCTTTCTCCACCCACTTTTTACAATCCCTTTCTCCACCCCTAATTTTCAATGTGTGTTACCTCCCTGTCTACTGCATCTCACTCCCTGTAACCATTTAGCCAACCTCACTCCTTGCGCAACACTCTTGTTTCTCTGTGCCCATTCTTGCCTCAAGTAAAAAACTTCTTGTGAAGTTTTCCCATCGCCAATTCCTTACATTAGCCCTCCCCCTTGTTCCATACTATTCTCCTCAGACCTCCATCTCATCCACCTACCTTTCACTAGGTTCCTGTTTCCCAGCACATTGCCTAATGTGCCCACTTCAGCCTCTGGGCTCCCTGTTCCATAGCTTCCCTCTTCCCACTAAGGGGAAGTTCGACCCTCAGTCTCTCTACATTTCCCTCAGAGCTCATCCAGTTCTAAAGTTCAGAATTGCACATCATTTTATAAAACTGATATGAAGATTCCATGTCTGACGATTTCCCATAGTAGACAGAATGTTTGCACATATTCTAAATATCACCTAAGCCCAGGTAATGGACTCCATAGGCGTCTGCTGCAGCCACCACAGTGACCACCTCAAATCCTGTTAACACTACAGATGGCACCAGAAGCTAAACATCACTTTTTTCCTTAATACTGAGTAGTAATTAAAATAAGCTTATGAAATGTAAGGTTGTAAATATATCTGGCTCCCTAGAGGTTGTTGGTTAAGTGAATGACTGAAAAGGGCTAATGTTTATCTCCACACTGTAGAAAACCTAATTTCAGTGGATTAAATGGCTGGTAAAGGGGGAAAAAAAGCTGGCCAGGCTGTTGTCTGGTTTCCCTGGCCAGCTGGCAGCCCTAAGTAGGAGGCACAGTCTGTTCCAGTGCTTTGGAATGACAAGCAGAAACTCTGGATTGTAATCTGGAAACTCTATGTACTGCATAGTTATGTACACTCATTAGGCTTTTACATAAAACCTATTCAACCAACGAATTAATTTTAGTTCTCGGAAGTCTCTCACAAGTCTCTTGTATTGTGTTGTCTCCTCACTGCCATGTGCCTGGGCTGACCATTGCAATTCAGAATAGACCCGGAGTTCTGTGAGCGTGAATGACTATTCTAAGTTCTTCTTTTCTATGTTTTCCTACTGCTGCGGTCACTGCCACTTTGAGAACTCAACTGCCATTTGCCACTTTTCAGTTAAGCTCTGCCTTAGACTCTCAGAGTGTGCTTTCTGCACACCATTTTCCCTGAAGAAGCTCATCACAGAATGAGTGAAATGTTGGATCTTCTTTAATTGTTTAATTCTAATAAAATCTTTTACATGGCTTCAATACCCGAAAGTTTTTATTCCTCTGGAACTTCTGAATTTTCTGGCCATGAAAACCTGAGAAACTGATATTAAAATGCTTCATTTTCTCAGCAACCTCTCAGTACTGGATCCTGTTCCTGTTTGGGAGCCCTCAGGCAAGGCACCCTCAGTGGGCCCCCCTTGGAAGAACTTGGAAGAAGTGGCTCATGTCAGTTGAAAATGCCCTTATACTGCCCCTGATTAATTAATTGGGTGCTCCGTGTGAAGTGAGAATGAGTGTGCATTTGGGGTGATGGGCCCTTAGCTGTGCTTGTGGCTATGACCAAACCTGCCACCCTTTGGAACCAGCCCCGTGAGCCCTGCCCAAAGCCGTTCTTGCAGTCTAAGTTCACCATCAAGCTTTCTTCTGCTCTGTGCAGAAGAAACCACACATCAACTACAGTAATGCTGGAAAGGGGAAGTCTTTTTTCTCTCTGGTGCTGCAGCAAAAATATTAAGCAACTCATGGTCTGAAAGGACAGTCTCTCACTATTGGCATCCAGTTATAATAAGCAAGTTGAAAGTACAGTAGTAAAATGCCAAAGGATGACCTATTCAAATATTTGAAAGAAAATGACAGAGAGCACTTCACTCCTTAGTCCTCTGATTTTTATATGCTTCCCCCCCCCTCAAAAATCTGATACTACTGGCCATGTTGGTGGAATAATACCAGCGTATGCAAGCGAGCTATTGGCCTGAGTATTGACAGTAACTATCTTTTTACATTCTAAACCAAGGGGAGCCTAAAGAGAGATTTGTTTTCCTACTTCAGCTTACGGTCAGAGATAGTGTTTCATGGCCATGTGAACAGGAGGTTTCTCAGGGTCTGAGGTTTTGTTTTTCTGAATCCATCACTGGCTCTGGCTCCTTGGTGAGTTCAGTTACATCTCTTAACATCAAAAGACAGTTCTGGAAATCCTATGTACATGATGATGTAGCAGCTCTTTTTGCATATGAGTTGTTATTATTATTAAGAATATTTGTTCACAAAGCAGTTTCCATAGCAAAATAAATGGTTCCCTCCTGTCTCCAAAAAGCTCACAATCTTTAAACACATGCAAAAAAGACACCAGCAACAGCCACTGGAAAAGGTGCCATGCTGAGGTGAAGAAGGACAGATCCTTTCCCCTCAAATATGAGGAGAGGAGACCACTGTGATGTCAGATACATGTGATCTTTTTGAGGTGGAAGGATGTGAGAAATGATTTATTTTACTGTACTGTATTTAGTTTTAAGTGTAAAAGTATACAATGAAACTATATAGTGCAGACATTTGTTATATATTTAGCCAAGCAACTAAATGGAACTTTTGGGGGGGGGGGCGGGGAGGTTTCTCTGTTGTATGGTGGATTTTTTAATGGCAAGAGAACAAAACCATACAGATGGAAGGAAGAGGGGGGCTTTTTTTTTAGCAAGAAGTTGGGTAGAATGTCGAATCCCACATACATGAAGTGAAACCACCAGATTCAGGGCATAAGGAAAATCCATTATCCCAGATAATTGAACCAATTGTTGTTAATTTTCATGCAATACTAGAGGTGAGAACAAACCGAAAGGCAAGGTGAAATTTGGCTGAACCTTGAGAAGAACGTTCTCAGTCTCTTTAACGTCACAGACTGTCCTTTTTGCATTTCGTGGCCTTTTGACCCTACTGTTTACACTTTTTTTTCTCTATAGCAATGTATGCATATGTTTATATATAGATCTGCCAACTGAGAATAACTTCATGCATCTGATGACTGGGCTCTAATCCATCAAAGCTTATACCACAATATATCTGTGAGTCTTTAATGTGTCATAAGACTTCTTTTTTTACTTTCCGCGTTGTAAGTAATTGAATATTGTTGTTAAGAATTGGTTTGTGGTGCATAATTTTTTTTTTAACGGTTAACATATATATAATTATGTTCTAGGTTTTGAATTAAACCTCAGTAAAATTAAACCTCAGTAAAATAACCTAGGGTCAGCTATGTTGTGGGAGAGAACAAAAAGCTGGGCATACTAAGAAGGAAGAAAACATCTTATTTTGTAATATCTAAATATTTGGCCCTACGGGATTTTAGTGACAGTATGCAATGGAATTAATTGTTCATATTTTGGAGTCTTAGTGCGTGATTAAATGGTAGTAGGAGAGAGGTTGCTGTACAGTGTTGGGACACAATAGCACAAACTCAGTGTTTGTTTACGGGAGGGATGTCATATCTGTGGTATGTAAAAACTCTAATTGATGTGACTCTTGCTCTTATGTTTATAAGGTTTCTCATATGTTTTTACATCTTTTGTTCACCCGTGATGAAAGGGTCATAAGACCCCCAAATGTCAAGTATTTTATATTAAACAAAAAGAAAATTTTTAAGCTTCAATGAACAGTGTGGTTTGACAAAGACTTTTATATTATTTTTGGATACCATAGCTGCTTTTTAAGGACTCTATTGCCATATCAGCATTGTATACTGTATGAATATGAGACCTGGGTGGAATGTTCTCTTGTTTTGATTTTCACAGTCAAAGAAGTGCTTTTGGGAGGATCCTCAAAATTTTCCAGAAAATATACCAACATTGTGTGGAAATTCACCTTTTTTCTGTATTGTTCATGGCCATTGTTTCATATCACTACCTCTTAAGTTGAAAACCATTTTGCCCTTCTTGTTACTGTGTCATCTTCCTTGATTTGGCTGGGATCACACGTGACTAATCAAGAAACATGTAGTGAATGTGATGACATCATGATGCTACATAGCCAATCAGTTTTCACTATGTGTTAATGTCATTGAGGGTAAGGAAACCAACTCACGGCGTAATCCAGTCGGGCTGTGCCGACTGCTCCAGTGTGTCACAAACATACTGTAAGTCACGTTTCTGACACCTGGAGAGTAAGCAGTGCCAATGGAGAGACCAGCACTGCTCACTATCCGCCAGACAGAGTACGCCACAGGCAGACACAGGTAAGTCCTGTGCCGGGCGGTGTGGGGGCATAGGGAGCAGAACGGGGCAGAACAGAAGGGGGGATTGGCCTGCCGGGCCTGGGAGGAAGGGTCCTCGATGGCGCACTCCACTGAATCCTATCCCCTGTCCCAGACTGGGGGTTAGGATTTGATGGGCACCACTACCGCCAAAACCACCCCCTT
This sequence comes from Plestiodon gilberti rubricaudatus, assembly GCA_026170595.1. Taxonomy (NCBI): domain Eukaryota; kingdom Metazoa; phylum Chordata; class Lepidosauria; order Squamata; family Scincidae; genus Plestiodon; species Plestiodon gilberti. The sequence continues at coordinate 128,495,026 of JANXHW010000001.1, read as the reverse complement.
CCTGGGCCTGATCCACTCTCCTCCCTGCCCTGTCGCCACTACTCATTGAGTTTACATGGAAGTAAGTTCCATTAAGCTTGTACTGGATTGTAAGTAACCCAGGCCTAAGAGTGTTTCACTGGGAGACCACCTGGGAACCCTATGTACTATATGTCGCCTTGAGTTCTATTGTGGAAGAAAGGCAAGATAGAAATGTAATAAAATGATTTAAAATAAATTCACAGTTACAGTTAACATGCATTAAACTGCAACATGCATTGCAGTTTAAGCAGAAAGAATTAATCCATTGATCAGTGGTTCAAACTGGTTAGACTGATTGAACTGAAAAAAAGTCCCAGTCAAACACAGCAGACATCAGAGTTCTCCTATATCCCTATAACAGTTCCTCTTGCTGCCTGCTCTATTCTCTTGTGGTTTCTTCCATGCTCTGGCAGAACTTGTCAGTGCCAGTGAGTCTGCGGGTGTGTCCTGGATTCTTTTGTACATGGATATGAGTGGGGAATAAAGAAAGTTATATCTAGTGACAAAAAATGTAACAAGGTGGGGCTGAGAAGAGCATGTGTTTCTTTTTTTAAAAAAACCCAACACAACTAATAAACCTTAAAGTTAGGGTTGCAATTCCATACTTACAGTACGTCTGAATTAATAGGGCAGTATGTAATTGATGCCAGGGTTGGATATTTCAATGAGCTGTGTTTATGACCTGCATTTATATGCCTGATGATGGCCATCATAGGGCATGTTGATATGCTACTGCCTTGAGAAGAAGAGGAGTCAATGTGGTAACAGCAGGAGCACATGTCTCACCCTCCCCACCCTCAAGTCCCCTTTCCAAATGTAGAGCATAACATTTGAAATGACCTGTACTGCATTTATTTATATACACAAGATTTTCCCAGGATCTATCCCAGATTGAGATGAAGGAAGACATCTCAGAGGGTCTGGGTGGTGTAGCTTGTGCATAAATAAATACAATACAGCCCAGTTCAAAATGTTAGGTGTGGTAAAGGTTTGTGAAGGAGGGTATATTAGAGCACAAGGCTCACTTGTGCTGTTACTGCAAATGGTTCTCTCTGGAGAGTAGTGTCTTACAAGACCCTTGCTGTGTGGCTGATTTGCAGGAAGGAGTGCTGGTTTCTTTACATATTGAAAGAAGAAAGGTACAAGAGAAAAAAGGGAGTCAGTAAGAACGTTCCACAGGAACGTACCTCACACAAGCATGGCACATTGTTCCTGGGAGAATATTTTTGAAAAAATATATATATTGCTTTTCAACAGAAAATCTCACAGAAAGGTTTACATAGCAAAATAAATAAGAAAATGTTTCTGGTCCCAGAGGACTCATGATCTTTAAAAAAAAAAAAAGATGCAAAAGAGACACCAGCGAAAACCCACTACATTGAGATGAATAGGGAGAGTTGCTGTCCCTTTGCTATATTTAAGAGAACCATCACTTAAAATGTGCCTCTTTGCCCTGTATATAGCATCCTGGCTACTGATGGCCTTGCCTGCCCAGTCCCTTGGTGTGCTTGAACATGCACAGAACCTCCACGCCTTGCCCACTCTGTACTAAAGGTGGTTGTGGGAACAACTGTTTAAATACAAGCCCTGTTCCATCATCATTTCCCTTGATGGTTAACCAGGATTATGGCGCCTCCTACATGTAGTGGCAGGCGGGATGCTCCTTGAGTGATGATCATGTTGGTCCCTCCCCTTGCAGTTCTTTGTAGAATGGAATGATCATTCACTTCTCTAGCCAATCGCAAATAAGCTTCCATCACATTGTTAACAGTCGTCTCCAAGGTTGCCAGAAGGCAGCTTTCACTTTGATCAGATGCAGTGGAATGACAGGCTCCTTTTGTATCTGGAAGGTAAGGGGCAGGTTCTACCACAAGCATGGCACTGTGGGCCCAATCCTACCTAACTTTCCAGCGCTGATGCAGCCATGCCAATGGGGTATGTGCTGCATTGTGGTGGTGGGCGCAGTCACAGAGGATCAGACCCTTGAGCAGAAGGAGGATCAGACCCTTGAAATTCCACACATACCTGTGGGTGATGAGTGTAATTATTGAGGGTGAAACCAGCGAAACATGCTTGTCTTGACCTTGGAATGGAAAGTATCATTGGAGACAGAGAATTAACTGATTACCTGACATGTTAATTGCATGAACCAGTGGATGCAGAAGAAGGTGACAGAAACTAGCAACACAAGCTTCCAAAAACAAGAAATCACCACCAAGTAGCATTTTGCCAATTGCAGGTTTATGTAAATACTGTAATTAGCTTGAGACAATTACTTTGAACTAACTGATTAGCTGTCAAGGACACTTTGCATGATACTATGGAGATTTGTTCCCAGAATATAAATGGTAATTAAATTGCTGATTGAGAATTTGATTCTAGCAAGCAACCTTTAAAGATACTGTATTTGCCAAACCTACTATAGGGGGCGTCCAAGTACACACGTGTAGACCTTCATGAAAAATCTTCACAGACAATAGTTTCCCAGCAGATCTGCCTCAAACAAAACTTGATACTTGAACAGAATTAATTCTAAAAGCAATATAACCACGGTGGTTACTCTTCTCAGTAACACCTTGACAGCCCTGCTGGCTCTCCTTTCATCCACCTGAGGAAGTCCATAGAATTGGACAAAACGTTGTGGTCCTTATGTTGTATGTTTTTTGAACTTTTTAACCATTTTGGATGTTTTTAACTTTGTTTTTAAAACAATGTGTTTTTAACTTTAACCTGGGTTTTAATCAGTTTTTTTTAAAAAACATAGAATTATTTTGGAACTTGTCTACACATGGCTTTTATTCCTGGACATGAACTTAAGACTTTGTATAGAATTAATTCTGTTTAGATGTTAATTGCATGGACCAGTACATGGACCAGTCCAATATTGTGGCTGGAATTCCCTTGTGATGAACTACCTGTCTGGGCAATGAGATACATGGAGAATCAACAGTTGCCCCCAAACAGATGCAACTACAAAGAAACATGGAGCTGTTTCAACTACAAAGAAACATTTGCTGTTCAGTGTGATCTGGCCTTTGCCAGACCTTCATTCTAAATACAGCCCACAAAAGCACCATCACCCACGACAACATTGTATTCAGACAACTTTATATTTGATTTGAATGGCATACTTTGATTGCTTTGATTGTTTATTTATTTGAACCTTCGGGAGCAAAGGCTATATTGTGTGCCTCAAAGGTCTTGGCATCAGGCTCCGTGCATGGATTTATGTCTGGAAAATGCTCAAAAATTCAGTTACCATTTCAGGGAGAGTACTGTACAGATGTACTCAAATGCTGGAGAGTCGCTGTGCACTAGAAACGTCATCAAATAGATCAGGGTTGAACTCAGGGGAAAATAGTTCTGCCGATTTTCAGCAGGAACTCAGATGTTGTTTGCACTGCAAAGCCATCATTCTCTACTCCCTAGAGCAGCTTTGTAGTGTTAAAAAGACTGATTTTTTTTTAAGCAGAGTGCTGAATAGTCTCTGTTTAATGTATAAATCTGCAAGCAGTGCATTAAAGAAAAGCACATGGCCCACCTGAAGCGCAAGAGGAAAAACTGAAGAGGAAATTGTGCTCAATGTGGAAGCCAGTATGTGTGGTACAGATAAAGTCAGGGGAAAGCTGGGCTTGCCTCTCAGGACAAAAAATCACCCTGGCTCTTGTTCTAAGGTATATTTGGACCTTCAAAAAGCCAGTCTACAGTTTCAAAAAATATTTTGTACATCGTGGTGAAAAGTGGCATGCGTGTGTGTACATGTATTTATATTTCAGCTGAGTTCAGGTATACAGGTACATGCTTAGGTTTAGTATCCACAAGGGATGAGGCCTAATGGCACAATCCTATCTATTCTTCGACTGGCAGAGCAACTGCTCCGCCGGTCTAGGGAGTCCCAAATGTGCCGTAAAGCACATTTTCGGCACCTTGGAAGTAAGTGGCGCCAGCGCTGAGGCTGGCGCCACTCTCCCCACGCCAGAGACAATGCTGCACCAACCAGGGAAGGTAAGTTCCCCGCTGGGTGATGGAGGGACATGGGGAGGGCAGAATGGGGCATTCCCAGGGGTGGGATAGGTTGGCCAGGCCAGGGAAGGGGGAGGGATTGGCAGTGGCCTCCTCAGGCAAAATAGCTGGCGCACATTCGAGTAGACCCATCATGGTGGCTGGGGCTCTAACTCGGGGTACTGTCTCCTTCCCCCAAGGAGAGCTCCAGCCACATCGGCACTGGGTGGGATAGGATAGGATGCAGAACTGGATATGGATAGGATGCAGAACAGGCTTTTATTTATTTATTTATTTATTTATTTGCAATATTTTTATCCCGCCTTTCTCTCCAAAGGGACCCAAGGCGGCTTTACGCCCACGCTGCAGCCTAGCTATTGGGCTGTAAGGGGTTCACCCAAAGACATCATGGAAAAGGTGGATTTTGAGGAGGTGCTTGATGCATAAGAGACAGGCAGCATCAAGTAAGCTCAGTATTAGCATCACTTTGAACTTTGTGTAGATCCAAAGCCTCTTGTTTTTTAAACACTGCTCAGTAACATGGTTTTAAAGAGAGGAAAGCAAAGCTTAATTTTGGCTAGGATTTGGCTAGAAGAGGAAAGTAAAGTTTAATTTTGGCCAGGGCTCAATCCTAAACATATAATGTCAGAATAGATAACGGTGGGTGCCCTGGCTAATTTCCTCACTGCTGAATAAGATCAACTATGCAGAGTCCCCATGCAACAGGAATTAAGGGGTACTATAAACAATACTGTTTATAGATACATTTGAGCCCTGGCCAGATCCAGCCTTAAGAGCTGCGGGGGCGGTGTGGTAAGTGCTACACTTCGCTACATGGCTGCCTTCGTTGCTGGAATGGTTTTGACGGCGAGTGGGTGGGGTACACTTTGCACTACTGTGTAGCGCTGTGCAGCACTTACCGCGCCACAACCTCCAGCTACACTACTGATTGTTATTGTTATCATCAATAACACTGGTCTACAAAAAAAAAAAAATTTCCTGGCCTGGACTTTTGCAGCTGTTTTAGACTAATTTCAGGGTGCTGATTCCAAATCTGATCTCAGATTTGCTCTATCACACCTTGTTTTTATGGTATCGGCATACCCCATTTTCACTGATTTTACCAGAAATTAACTCCTTGTCACTTATGATTGCAAGTTGTTGCGAGTCAGTGACTGCTTTAGCGTTAAAATATGGTGCTGAATTTTTAGGATAGTGTGTTTATAATATCATTGTATGTAGATATCCACATTTATTTAATATTTTCCTTCTGCAGGGCGTGATCTAACAATGGCTACAACAGGGGTTCTCAACCTGTGGTACGGGTACCCCTAGGGGTATGCGGACCTCTTGCTGGGGATACACCAAGCCCTGCCCCTTATCTTCAGCTAGCTCCTATGCCCTGTGTGCCAAGTACTAGTCCTTCAAAATTCCCTCCTCAGGTTAGCTTAAGTTCTAACTTTTAAGATTAGATTTAAGTAGGTGTGGGTTCAATGAAAGTGAGAAAAAAATGAGAAAGTGCACTTACCTTCTTCTCGCACAGCTGCTAAACACGCATCTTGGCACTTCTTCCCAATGAGGCACTTACTCCAAGTGAGGCACTCGCTGCTCGTGGAAAGCACACACACAACTGTCTGCCCTGCTCATTTTCATGATGCAAAATGTTTTTGTCTAAGGGCAAAGAAGTATATGATATGAGAAATTCATAATGTGACCTGCTTATTTTGTTTGTTTTTAACAATAGTAGTGGGGTGTTGTGTTCAAAATGAGGTGAAACCAGAGGAGGGGGAAAGGGGGCTTTCCCACTTTTGCCCCCACCGCAGTTCAGTTCTGATCATGTGCCCCAGTGCTATTTGAACTAGGATAAAAAGCTTCAATTGAAAGCTGACTAATTAAAGTAATGTGCTGGGGAAGTACAGTCAAGATTGGAATCATGGCAGGGGCAAACTGTTAAAGCCCCCCCCTCCAATTATGGGTAACTTTAGGTGCCTCCCCAGGGTTGTAATTTTTTTTAAAGAAAAGAAATATCAGTGGGTCATATTACATATTTCTCATAATTTGGCCCGTATATTCATTATTTTAGATCCACTCCCCCTTTGCAGAAACTCACTTTAACCCTTTTTTCCATCACTACAGTCCCAATCCAGTTTGGGGGGCTCTGTGACTGTGATTTAAGTTATAAAAGTCTGACTGGGTGTTGGATTAGACTCAATACACGTAAAAAAAATTGTTCGTTGTTCAGTATTTTGATGTCTTCTTTTGGCCAGTTTTACAACAGGATTAAAAACACGGGATTATGACAGAACCTAAACTTCTTCGAAAACCTCTACCTCCGAAAGTGGAACCTGAACTGTATATATCAAGGAGAAAAGACCACAAAGGTAACATGGCACAGCTCAAGGTTGCTCCTGTACTGCCCAGATCAAAACATGCAGGCTTAGCTTGCAACTTATAATGGAACTTTCTGCATGTTTGGGGGACACCCCACTCTTGCACACACCCAAGAAAGAGAGAAGGGACACTTGGTTGGGGGAGGGGTCGATGCCTTCTACACTCTCAGGTTAAGGCAGGCTGAGCTGGACTAACTGTAGGGGTAGATCCCGATCTCCTCCTCCTTGCACTTCCTAGATTCTAGCAGCACTGGTGCTGTTAGACGGGCAATTCATTGGAATGGACAATGGTGTTTTCTTTCAAGGTGAATCACAGTGTAATCCTAGGCATGATTACTTAGGAGTAAATCTCACTGTACTCAGTGAGGCTTCTCTCTGAGGCAAGCATGCAGAGGATTGCACCTTCAGCCTGCTTAGGTGAGTGCTCTGCCGCCCTAAAGGATAGTGAGGGGGGACTTGGGAGCAGCAACTGTCCCTGCTCACCCCAGCGCAGTCTTGCTTCTAGTGGCTGTTTGCTGGTGTCTCTTCTACATCTTTTTAGACCGTGAGCCCTTTCAGGACAGGAACATGTATTCATTTATTGTTGCTATGTAAGCACTTTGTGAACATTTTTGTTGAAATGTGGTTTATTATTATGATGATGATGATGAATAAGAATAAGAATAAGAATAAGAATGAAGACAAGAGGAAGGCATAAAGTCATGTGAGATTTGCTGCATCCTGCTCTGCCTTCCTTTATTCACTCACCTCCACCTGAGATGCATTATTTTCACTTTCCTTTTTTCTTACCTCCCTCTCAGTTCCTGTTTATGGCATTCCTTCATCCCTTTTTGGCTTTACCTTCTTAACCTCCCTAATCATAAATTCCCTGAGCCTCTTTTCTTCTTTCTGCTCTAATCCCAGCATCATCAAGTCTCTTTTTCTCCCTCTGTCTGAGCTGGCTCCTAATATTTCTGCACCATAACCTCCCCCCTCATCCTATCTGTAATTCTCTATTTCATGCTATTCTCCTTCCCTCCCCTTCTATGCCATGTTCTCTTATCTACTATTACCTGCCCACTCCTTGCCTCCAAAATCCCAGCACATCTTTTTTCATAGGGTTTGTTCAGATGAAACTTTATTGCCCAACCTGGCCCCACACATTAATTGGTTTATCAGTGCACATGGATAATATATGATTGTAGGAAAAGCCCTGAATTCCCATGCATGCTCTGTGGCTGTGCACAGCAGTTAACATGTGGGGGCAGTGTGGGTGATTAAATATAATCTGATCTGGTCTATAATTACCTCTCACAGTTTCCTCATTGTTTTTTGATAGCTACTGTAACCTTTCTTAGGGAGGGGCTATAGCTCAACGGTAGAGCATGTGCTTTGCATGCAAAAGGTCCCCGTTCAATCCCTGGTATTTCCGGGCAGAGGTGAGGACTCCTAGAGAGAGCCACTTCTAGTCAGCACTCTAGCAGTGCAACCTCCTGCTAGAAGCAGCAAAATTCTCTCTAGACCAATAAGTAGAAGTTAGAATGGGGTGTAACTTCCACTTAAGTTAGGTGTGTGTGTAAGGAACATATATGAACATAGGAAGCTGCCAAGTTAATTACAGATGGGCCTGTGTTATTTGCGGGTCCAGCATCCGCAGATCTCAGTATCCATGGAAGCTGCAGATACAGGGACCCATTTTAAAAATGTTGTAAAAAGTAACAATAAGTAAGAAAATGGCCTTACCTACCTTTGAACAGCAAAATCACGCTGTCTGCAGGGCAGTCTTCTTAACTCCTGGAAGTCACTTCCAGGTCACACGATCCCCCTCCCTATGTTCTGACTTGATCCAGAATGCATCATACTGGGTGAGCCAGGGTGAAGGGAGGATGTCGCATGACCCAGAAGTGGCTTCCAGGAGCACAGAAGACTGCCCTGCAAACAGCGCAATTTTGCTGTGCGAAGGTATGGAAAGCCAGTTTCTTCCTTTTTTTTTACTTTGTACAAAATGGGTCCCCAGCATCCATGGTTCCACACTATCCGCAAGGGGGATCTGGAACAGAACCCCTGCGGATAATGCAGGCTGACTGTATATAGTAGGAAGTACAAATGTACATCTTTGGTAATGCACTGTTTTGTTTTTCTTTAATTACCAAGCAAACTCCCTCTCTAGAATCAAGATCAAATTTACTATACAGTATTGTGTTTTATTTAAAGTGGGGAAAGATATTACTATTTAGCAAATATTCACTGAAATGGTTTAATTCTGCCTTTTTTCTGTCATACTAAATTCTACAGAAGATTTGGGTGCTTCCGATGAAGCTACAGAATCCAAAGAAAAGCACAAAGTCGATGGTGTCCAACTCACCGTGCCGGCGAAGAGCTATCCAAAGTCTTTCCCTGGCAGTGATTTGGGAAGTCAAGCTCTAGGTTTCATCATGCCAAGCCATCTACCGCTTCCGGATATTAATAGAGACGTCATTATTCCTCCTCAACTTAGTGGTCCCCCTAGCTTCCCAATGCAAAAAAACTGCACACCCTTGCGGATGCGGTTTCTTACATGGGCAAAATATCGACTGTGTTTGTCATCGGAGTTTCTACTGAAAGGTTTTTCTGTAGTGGCCCCTCTTTATTTACCAATGATGCAGGTTGTGCATTCAAAGCCAATTCTTTCTCGTCGTAACTATGAAGTAATCACAAGCCAACTGATTGCCGAACAGGCAAGACAAATACAAAATTACAGTACCTTCATATTTCCTTTCAATGGGGAGTTCCATCATGTTGAACGAAGAAAACCTCACAGACAAATGATGATAGGTAATGAATACTACAGTTTTATGAGAGCTGGTTTGTTTTATATCCTGTATTTTTTTCAACTCTTCATCCGTTTCTTTGAATAGTTTCACTTTGGGTACTGTCATCTACAAAGACTCACAGCGCAATTCTGCCTAAAGATCCGTGGGCAGCCCTAGGGCCACTCACTGGATCCTATCCCCGTTCCGGGCTGATCCGGAGCAGCACGGAAGTCTCCTCGGGGAAGGGGATGTTTGTCCCCTTCCCCTGGTGTAGTGCTGGGAGGCCCCAATGAGCCTTGTCAGATTTCTGCCAGGTCAAGACCTGCCGTAAATCCGAGGCAGCCATGTAATGGCCGCCGAGCCTGGGAACGGGATGGGGATGTGGCAGCCGCCATCCCTGTCCCCTCCCGGGCTGACTCAGCCAACCGCCGCCCTTCCTTGCCGCCCGACCCACCCTTGCACCCGCCGGCGGGAGACTTACCTTCCCCGGCAGCAGCTAAGTCAATCCGGCACCAGAGTGAGGGCTGCCGGTCTCCACGCCGGTGGCCCTTAGTCGAAAGCAGTCGAAAGCGTTCTTTATGAAATGCGCGTTCTGCCATTCAAAAGACAGAATTGCACTCTCATTCATGTTTGCCATGGTTTGAGACAACTGAGAATTTGGATTCTGGCCCTAAATTTGACATCAGGAAAATATCAGCTTTCAGATTGGGTTAAAAAAAAAAAATCAAATGTACAGTTACTTTGGAAATATGCAGATATGGTGCAGAGTGAGGTGGTAAGATGAGGTGGCAGGATTCTGGACTGTTCCACTTCAGACTGCAGGTGTACGAGTCATCTGTTAGAAAGCTGCCCCACACAATAAAACCTGTGTTAGTAAATGAGCACATTGGAGGATAGACCTCTCCCTGCTAGTTTATTCCATGCAGGATGTTTTTTGCATGAAGGAGGATTCTGAGATATGACTCCCACCCTGCTGTCTGAAATGGAATAGTCCAGAAGAATTCTTCCAGAATTCAAATTCAATTTGAACCCACAATGGTCTGTTTTTTCTTCTCAGTGAATGAATGAAAGAAGCCTATTTAATACTGCAGGCCCTGAACATTAGGTGTACGAGATCCCTGAGTTTTTAGCCCAAACAGCACTGGACAGAGGAAAAGTAAGGCTGTATCTATGCCATTCTTCCTTGTCCATTTTCTTTTTTTCATGTTTATTTGCCTCTCTTTCCACTTTGTTCCTGTGGTACCCTGCAAGATCTGCAGAACATAAAGTAGATTCTACAGTTATAACCTCCAGAAACGGCAGTCCATGCCTTCTATCAGACCGCAGTGGACCAAGATCAAACATATTCAGCCATTCCACCCAGCTGTTTCAGAGCAAGAGTTGAGGCAAGGAGTTGCTCCCTCCCTCCCTTGTCTTGGCTGGGACTAACTCTAACTGCCATTGTGGCTCCTCCCTTCCAGAATTGTTTCCTGCAGTGGCCATTCCCCTTGGTCATGATGTCACTTCAGTATGTGAAGGAGTAGGAGTTGGTACCACTTGGATATATGCTTATTTTTTCTCTTTGCTCCCCCCGTTGCTTTTTCCTTTTGTATCAGGTCTCTTAGACCGTAAACCATTGTTATAAAATGTAAACTTCTCTGAAAGCTTTGGCAGAAAATTGGCATGTAAATGTTATGAATCAATATATATATATATATATATATATATATATATATATATATATATATATATATATATATATATATATATATAATATCAATAAAGGGCTGCTAAATAAAAAATGGAATAGTAACCAACACATATACTGTACTGTACTATATCTCATGTTAAAATGCTGTTCTACCTAGTAGACACCTGCTTTTGTTTCTGAAAAAAATCAGAGTACTTGGTCTGCAAGGAATAATCTTGCTCAGTGTCCTCTTTGCGTAGCTGAGTTGTCAACGTTTTTACCAGTCCCTGCTGCTTCAATGGAAGTATGTTCTACTGATATTAGCAGGTGATTATATGTATCCCAATTCCACGAAAAGGTTCAACTGCTGATTTTTGCAGCTCAAGTTGCTGATAAAATCACAGAAACAAGTCTGGGATTTTCTCTCTCTCTCCCTCTCTCTCTCCTCAGTTGACAACTCTAGAGTAAGAGAGAGGCCAGAGAGAAAGGAATCTGTATCTTAAAACCATCACTAATCCTAAAATCATCCACCATTCCTTCACAGTACAATCATATGTGATTGTACTGTGCCTACCAGTTTGGAACAGAACAAGGCCATTCACAATCTAAGCAGTGGTTTCTGCATACTTGGGGAACTCCCCAGGTACGAAGAAATATATTTGTTTGTAAATTACAAACAAAATAAAATTTAGAAGAGGAAAAAAACAAACTTGGTGAAAACTGAGCATGCTCAGTGGCCTTCAAACCCTGGAATATTGAGGGTGTCAAGTTTGTGGGCTGAGGGGGGGAGTCAAAGTTGGTGTAGGAGTTGACCTACTTGAGCTTTAGGCAACCCAATCCTACCTACATCCCAATGCAGCGGCGCTGGCACGGCTTCCTCTATATCCCACAGGGAATTTTCGGCTGCTAGAGTCTCCTCAGGGTAAGGGAACATTTGTCCCTTTGGCCTGAGGTATGCCCCAGCAGCCACTACGGGGCAACGCGGACCTGCACCAGGTCAATTAGTCCGCATTGCTCCATGAAGCAATTGCTCCGTGCGCTGCTGCCGCCAATCCCTCCCCCTCCCAGGCCTAATCTGCCCTCCTCCCCACCCCCATCACTGCCCTGTTTCACCCATCCCCTCCCCCGTTCCACCAACTCCCTGCCTCATTCAGCCCACTCCCTGCCTCCCTCCAACCCCCTGCGCCAGCTCACCTCCTCCAGTAGGCATCCGGCATCCATCAGCATGTGGAGCTGGCCACTCGCCAGGGTGCATGCCATGATGATAATTCCCCCCCCCCCCCCGCCGCTTGCATGCTGCAGGGCATTTCAGGAGAGACTCAGGCCGAAGCCACCCAAGCCAGCGTGGAAATGTCACCTTTCTGCCCCTGCCCTCCCCAAATCTTGCATGTACAGAGGGAGCCGAGCCGAGCCACCCATTCAGAAGAATGCAGAGTGCAGGACTCCTTTTTTCATTTTGCTGTCCTCTCAAACTTGACACAAGACCTTCAGTCTGCACTATTAAAGGGTCGGCACTGTTCCTACTTTAAAGAAACATCCCCTACTATATAACAATAAAGCACTCAAGTTTGGGGCTGGCAGTGGGGGAAGGTTTTCAGAAGATAAGAAAAGGAAAAAAGTTCCCTTTTCCTTTCCACTCCCCAGACACTTCCCCAAAACAGCATTACAAGCACTGTCCTCTAGGCTGGGTGGTGAGCTAAACAGGAGCGGTTTTTGTAAGATCCTGGGAATACATTGCAACATTTTGTTAACAGGTTGCCACTTGTAAAATACAATTTGTGTTTTGTGTATATAATTAGCATTCTAAGACAGCTTGGCAAACTTAGCTAGCTTTGTATAAGCAGGCTATCAAATGTCACTTTCTAGAATGGTTTAATGGGTGCCCTCTTAGGCTGAATAAGGTCTCTATCCGTAAATTTAGCTGGATGATTATAGCAAACCATTAGTATGCACCCTTTTAAAGAAATATCTGACGTGCTTCAGTAAACTTTGTTTAAATAATTACCGGTAGTTTAAATCAGTCTTCTTTCTTGGTGATTTATTGTAGGTCAACCCATCTTGCAGCTAGGGTTGCCAACCTTCCAGAATTGACCTAGAATCTCTAGAACCAGCATCAATCTCCAGGTGACTTCTGAAAACAATCTTGAAGATTTTCCCAGGGCCTCCTGGAATTTCCAATATTTCATCATGTTGTAGAAAAATCCCCAGAAATAGCTTCAGTCAGAGTTGGCAGCTCTACCTGCAGCAAAAGATTAAACAGTGATACATTCCCTGATTGAATTCTAGGCACATAAAGTGGCTACTTTTACAAGCCCAAATGAGAAAAGACACAAGTAGGATTGCTGACTGTGACTGAAGCTATATTCCTGAAGCTTTTATTTTTCTTTCAGCTTGAAGTAATGTTGGACATTCCTGTGAAAATCTCCAGGATTGCTTCCTAGAGTCACCTGGAGATTAATGCTAATTCCTGGAGACCTCAGGCCAATCCTAGAGATTTGGTAACCCTAGTCATGAGGGACCTATTTGTTTTGCAAGGACAATCTGAAGGTATTTCTCATATGAACAGAATCCATTCTTAAAAGGCTCATTATATATTTTTCAGAAAAGATGCTGGAAGAGAAGGATGCACTGTCTTTCCTGCCAGTTCAAGTTCCAGAAGAAGAAATATTGGTCCCAGATGAGGAACATAAAAAGAAAGCAAAGAAAACAGTGAGCTATGCAGGTAAAAACCATATATAGGCATGCCCTCGTTATTTGCGGGTTCTTCAGCAGATCTCAGTAGCATCCGTGGAAGCAGACTGCAAATAATGGGGTACAGGAATCCAGCACACAATGTCTGCATTACTCACTGAGAAGCCAGGGGCCCGTTCCACATTGTGCGGGCCTGCAAACCTATCCAGAGACCACTGGTGGCCTCCAAAAGCCTCTCCCAAGCAACCAGAAATAATGGAGGCCTCTGGACGGATTTGCAGGCCGGTGTGATGCGGAATGGACTTCCAGAGGCCCCCCCCCCATAAGTAATTCAGACATTGGGTGCTGGACCCCAGCATTCGCAGTTTGCATTATCCGCGGGGGTGGTCGGAACCAAACCCCCATGTATAACGAGGACCGACTGTATATACTACATTTGTGGTTAAAACCCCCCCACTTAAATAGGACAGATCAGTTATTGTTGTTCCCATAAAGCTTTTGTCAGAGTACATGCAGAGGCGACACGCGTGTGTGCACGCAGGGGAGGCGACACGCGTGTGTGCACGCGTCACCTTTCTGCGCGTGTGTGCGCGCGTCACCTGGGGGGCCCCCGCCTGGTTCGCCACACAACAGCGACGCCTCTGCTCAGAGCCCTGACTACACAGAACTTAGCATGTAATCACAGTCAAGACTAGACCACCTCCCCCTTGAAGGAGGGGCAGGCTTGTTTGTGGGCACAAAATTTCATTGGCTACAAGGGCCAGCCCAACTTTGTGGATCCCTGATTTAGCTTTCCTTTCCATGCCACTGACTGAGCACATGACATGAAAATGAAGATCAGTGAATGCACTGCCCAGCCTGATTACTGATGAGTTTTCAGGCTCAGGCACAGACAGAGAAAATTTAAACCATAGTGCAGATTTGCAACTTTGAATGTACCGTAACTACAGTCCTACTGAATTGCCAAATCTCAAAGCCGTTGTTGTGTGATTAGGGATTATGCAGATCTTGCATCTCACCGATACTGCAATCCTATGCATGTCTACTCAGAAGTAAGTCTCACTGAGTTCAGTGGGACTTACTCCCAGGTAAGTGTATATAGGATTGCAGCCTGAATCAAATAGTCTTGGGGAAAACCTCATATTGATTCAATGAACCGGTTTTCATTCCAAAGAGTAAAGGTTCCTTCAACCTGTTTGAAACAACACATTTTGGGCAGTCTCCCCAAATTCATGGATGGCAGTTTTGGCCTGGAGTTAGTGAACAAGCTTGTTAGATGACAAATCTTTCAGAATAAGGACCTCTAAATCTGGATGAATGGAGTTAGTGCATCTTGTGCTAAATTGCTAATTAGCACTACATGTTCAACTTCTGATGGCGCATGAGAAGCTTCCCAATACTGTTAGCTGATCACAGGACATCACTTTGGTTAACTGAGATGCTGCTAGCATATGTGCTGAATAACTGGGATATTAGCCTGCATTGGGTCCCTTCGGGGAGAAAGGTGGGGTACAAATAATGTAAATAAATAAAATAAATAAATTAAACAGCACAAATTCTAATGTTTTGTTGCTCTTGTCAGCACTGGAATTATGACGATATGCTACAGCCCTTTTTGCTTAACCACAACCTATCTTTTTTGTGTTTATTGCAGAACCAGAAGCAGAACCAGAACCAGAACCAGACATAGGTTTTGCGGAATCATTTATTTCCGGTGTTGGGTGCAAACCGACACCAAGTGAAGAGGATGAGGAGAAAGAACTGATGGCCAAGGCCAAAATGGCAGTTCTCCTCTGCCTAATGCATAGAAAAACTGGCCTTAGTCTTAAGGTACTTTCCTGCAAACTGCAAGTGTGTGCTTTCACAATCTACTGCCTTCCAACCCAATTTCTGTTGGTCTGTGTTTTATTTTTATCACATTTGCTCCCCCTTTTTCATCCTAAGAGCATGTGATGACCTATAGTGGGATCTCCATGTTATCCTCACAACAACCCTGTAAGGTAGTTTCACCTGCAGTGCTAGCCCAAGGTCACCCAGGAAGCTTCAAAGTTCAGTGGGGATTTGATCAAAATCTGATCAAACTCCACCAGTTTCTCCAGTATATTGCACTGGCTCTCTTATTCTTATGGGCTACAGAGAACTACAAATTGATTTGTTAAGCTTCTTTCTGCATTCCACAGCACAATCCTATCCAACTTTGAACAAGCTTTCATTTTATGACTTTTTAGTTGGCCTCTATAAAGATTATTCTGCTGTAGTCATTAGACTAGCAGTGCAATCCTATCCAATTTATGCCACCGGCTGAGCTCTGCTCAATCCTATCCAATTTATACAACCGGTGTAACCAGCAGTACAGCGAGAACGGGAGGCCTCAGAACAGAAAGGGGATTCAGATCCCCCCAAAAAGGGGAATTCAAAGGGGATTTGAATCCTCTTTCCATTCTGGGGCCTCCCGTTCTCACTGCACTGCTGGTTACACCGGTGGTGTAAGTTGGATAGGATTGTGCTGCCAATCAATGCCAAGTGTGCAGAGACTGTCCATGATAAGGGGCACATGTCTGAATTTCTCTGAACTACCTCTGAAGCCTCCTCAAGTCTATATGTTAGATGCAATGCCAGAACGGGTTCTATGTGCATAATCAAACACATGTGATTTCTACCACCTCCCCAATTCCATTTTTGGACAGACTAGGATTCCATCAATCAGGCATTACATGCAGTAGGCTTTATATAATCTGTAGGCCACGTGTCAGTGTTGTGCAAAATGCATAAATGCAAATTGTACCCAGGGAGTTGGGGCATGCCCAGTGCTGCTCCACCATGTTGACTCTACACCGGAGTTCTCAACTTACTCGGCACTGCGTGCTACCTACATGGTCGCCACGCCGCGTACCACCGGAAGTAAGCAGTGATGACGTCGTCACTGCTTACTTCTGGGTTTTCAGCCTGGTTTTTGGCACAGAAGGCTACCAGATGCCACCCAGGAAGCTGGTAAGAGGCTCTGAGTGGGCAGGTGGGCTGTTTTCTGCACTCCTGAGAGGCTTACTGCACTCCAGGAGCCTCTCAGGGGCCAAAACATAGCACCGAAAGCGCTGTGTTTTTGCGGGGTTTCAGGGGTCTTGTAAAGTTTCTAACAACAAGGCACTGGATTCCCAAGATGAGCATCCCAGCTTGGGGGGGGGGGGGGGACCGCTGCAATGCAAAGCACTGTGACCAAAGGCACCAAAAACAAAGTGAGGGAAGTGGGGGGGGGGGCAACAGGAGATGCCTCTGTGACCACATGGGTGGAAATCGTTCACTGAATGACTTGCACATCTTTGCTAAGGCACTGTTTCCCTGGTTATGCCTGAATTGCCGCTAAAATGTTTCAAGTGCCAGAGTTGGCTCCTGGGTTCTAGCAAATCTTTTTCTCGTAGCAGTTCATTTCTTGGAACTATCCATCTAATGTATTTTTGTTTGTTTCATGGCAGGCATATTTTCTGCCTCAACTTCCAGACCTCTCACCTTTGGCTGACTTTTTAGTGTACCTCAACCTGTCATTTAATTGCTTAACTGTCTTTCCTAAGGAGGTGAGTAGGTGCCTGCTGTTTTTCTTATGCTTATTATAGCCCACATTGATTTTTGTTTTTTAGAACAGTTCAATAAACACATACAATGCAGATATTACCTGTTTTTCTTGATATTGATGCGTAGGAATTACGAACTAAAGGGTTTCATTAGTTAAGAACTTATCTTTTTTTCTTTAAAAGCTCAGTGGTAACCAAAATATTAGACCTAAAATCTTTAAAAACTAGGGCTGAGTCAAAACTACACATTGTTTTCAGGGATAGTTTCAGCAGTATCATAACATACTCCTTTTCAACAAACGTTCAGCACTCCTTGTGAAAATGTTCAACTCTTAGTTCATACAACCCTTTCTCGCAATAATGTGCAATTAACCTCACTTGCCCTTAGTAACACCATCACATGGTCAGATCTGATTAGCTATATTGCTGTTATGGCATCCTGTTAACTGCAGGATCCTTGATTAAGTGAGATGACCCATTCCAGTATTCCTGGAATCATTCCCCTCACTCTCAAATGACCTTGTTTGCCCTCATTGCATAATAAAACCCAATTGGCAGTACAGCATCAGACTATCATCCCATTTATTATATGACTCCTGGTTGGATGGGATTAGCTATGTGACTGACAGTGCAATCCTGGGTAACTTTAGAACGGCGGAGCGCACGCTCCGCCATTCTAAAGTGTTTCAAATGTGCTGTAAAGCACATTTGCGACTACTTGGGAGTAAGACAGGCCGGCGCAAGGCCAGCCTCCCTCACTCCTTGGACACGGCCGCCACAGGAAGGTAAGCGCTTCCCTGGTGGCTGCGTGAGCAGTCTGGCAGGCGAGGGAGGGGGGCCATTGGCCTAGTCGGCCCAGGAGGGGGCGGAGGATGGCGCCCGCCATATCCCCGTCCCCGCCAGGCGGCTACCCCTATTTACCTGGCGTAAATCCGAGGAGGCCCATCGGCCCAGCCTTGGTTTACACCCGGGGAAGGGGACGAGCGTTCCCTTCCTCGAGTAGACCTCTGGCCTGGCGCATGGCGGGCAGTCTTGGGCACAGGATCCGGTGGGTGGCCCTGGGCCGGATCCTTACACAGGATTGCACCCTGAGACTCCAATCCTATCAGGCACACCAAGGGCGTGCGGAGCCCTTCACAAAAGTAGAAAGTATTTCCACTGCCGTGCAAGCGCTGCTGTGCAAGTGGCGATGCTCTAGAAGCACCCACAGAGCTGCCTTACAATCGCTGGAGGAGGTAAGGCAGTGGTGGAGGCAGGGAGTGGGTGAAATGGGGCAGGGGGGGCAAAACGGGGTGGGGAGGCTGCAGGAGGTGGTGGATCCGTCACATAAGGCGTGTGCCGGATCCTATCACCTCCAACAGCTTCCCCACCTCCTTTCTCACCTCGGACTTGCGCTAGCAAGTGCAGGTCCGAAGAGACCCATTGTGGATTGGGGGGCTTATGCAGAGGTAAGGAGATTTAAGGAGATTTAAAATTCCCTTTCCCTACTGAAGCCTCCCAGCCCCCTACCCCCATCATAGGATGCAGCGGTCGCCATTTTGGCACCACTGCGATGACAAGGGGGAATGGATAGGATTGGGCTGTGATTCAGGGAGAAGAATGGTGGCTGATGTGCTGCCCAACAACCCACTTTGGCTCAGAGGCGGAGCCGTGGCATCAAGAACAGCCGAACTCCTTATAGGCTGCAGGGAGGAGTGACACCCCCTTGGAAGGTGGAACCGAGGCGGTTTCTGATGTCAAACTCACCCTGCGGCATTACAAATAACTAATGAATGGGCTATGTTTGTTTTCTGGGGGGGGGGGGAATGGCTTCCACTCACTTCTCTGGGAGAAAATAAAGGAGCTGAAGTCAGGGACCCCATCAAGTTGAAGGCAAATATCTTCCTCAGCTGAAGATGGTGGATATGGAAAATAAGAACCAGGTCTGGCCCACATCTCGCCTTCAGAACTCTAACCCATACTGCAACTTTAATCTGTGACTTGGTAACGTAAATGTCTAAAGTTAAAATGGTATAGAAGCAGTGTTGTGTTTTTATTCAAATTTTTCCCATTTTTATCAATTATAACCACTTTAAAAGTGTACTAGGTAGGTGGTATATGTTGTACAGTGTCAGCAGATGAAGAATGACACAAAATTACATGGTTTTATTTTATTTTATTATTTTTCCACAGGATTTTTTTTTAGCAGAAAGCAGTGTTATGTGTTTTTATTTTGTTATCACCATTTTCTTCTGCTGCCCCTAGCCATAAGAGGCCTAAGAAGTGTTTTATTTCTTCTTCCACAGGTGTTTGATCTTAAACACTTAGAGATACTGAAGCTGCGAAACAACCCTATCAAATTCATTCCAGAAGATATCAAGCAAATGAAGAGTCTGAAAGTCTTGATTATGTCCTTCAACTTGCTGACTGCTCTTCCATCTGGGTACAGTAGTGGTTTGAACTGATAGGATATGAGAGAGAGGAGGCATTCATAAACAAGGGCCTCTTCTTGCAATTGCTCCAGCACGTAGCAGCCACAAGAAAAAGTCTGCCTGTGTTGACTGCCAATGAGGGTTGCCAATCAACCAGGAAAAAGCAGAAACAATAACAGGCTTCCTCCATGTATCACTTTCTGGTTCCTTGCCAGAAAAGTGAAAGATAATGCCATTTTTTTAAATAGGTGCTTATAGAGGTTTTAATTCATTTTAATGTCTATTTTTAAATGTTTTTAATTTTAAAAAGTTTCTTTGCACATGGGTGCATGCATGTGTACTGGGGCAGGGAGAACTGGCCTGGACTGGGTGGGGAAGGCCACAATAGTAAGCAAAGATTTAGATAGCCTACTGGAGATGCAGCTTCTGAGTCTGGGTCAGAGCAGATGTGGCTGGCTGCCCCAGCTCAGATCCACCAATGTGCAGTGTTGATGGTGGAACGGGTGCTAGCGGAGACAGCAGCATAAGCTGCTATTTTGGCATAGGAGCACAACTGCCAGAATGCTTTTGTTTGGCAATCACGTTTCTTTGCTAGTATTGCATAATGGCTATGAGACTGCACTGTCAAATCTTAGCTCTTTCAGGAGCTCACTAGTTTTAGGCAAGCTACTTGTTCAATAATCTTGACAACAGCTCTGTAATGTAAGTCATTGAATGCAGACTGCAAGTGACCCCAGAATTCTTCCTCAAATCCAACACAAGAGGGTTCCTTGGCAGAAACCAACTCTACGGAAAGGATTCCTAAATTTGGGAAGTTTTGAAAGCCACTGCTCATGAAGTTGGAGGGAAGATACAGAGCGATTCAATAGCTGAGAGCCCCAACACTGAAGCACAAGCCAGTGGCATAGCTAGGTTTTCTGGTACTCGGGGAGGTGGCTCATTATGACACACACACACACACACACACACACACACACACACACACACACACACACACACACACCAGACGACCCAAAAATAATTGGCAGTGACCTGATGACGTCACCGCCAATTACTTCTGGGTTGTGCACTGCTTGGAGCAGCCAACCCCTTTTTTTCTCTTTGTTTTCTTCACTGAGAAGAAGGTGAAGGAGGAGGTGGCAATGAGAAGGAGGAGGTGGAAAAAAGGTATGTCGCCACCAGCCCCCCCCCCCATTGCCCTGTAGCCCATCATACATCTCGCAGTGGCCCCCAGCCCATACTCTAGCCTAGCGCATCACAGCACTAATCTAGCTCCAAATAGCTGATCTGCCAATCAGCTGTTTGGTGCTAGATTAGTACTTTGCGGTATAGCGCTGATGCTGTTCCAGTGCTGGAGTGGGTGGGTGGAGATAGGTAGGTCACCCCCACCCACCCTGCTCCAGCCCCCCTCTAGCACTGAACAGTATCAGCGCTATACAGCAAAGCACTAAGTTAGCGCTGAACAGCTGATTGGCACTGGGGATTTAAACCCCAGAGCCAACCAGCTGTTCAGCACTAGATTAACGCTTTGATGTTCTGTATTGGCTGGGGGCCGCTGCAAGATGTATGTATTGGCTGGGGGCGTGACGGGGTCGACTCCGAAAGGCTTAAACGTTTCTCACTGCTGCAGCCGCCTTTTTGTCCCCCCTCCCTAACTACACCACTGGCACAAGCTTGCTTATCTGACTCCATCCTGAAAAACTCTACTTGAGTACAGAGTTCTACAGAGTGTAGTAGCAGACAGGTTAAAACTGGAATTGCCAATTGGAAGATCAGTGATTAATGGGACAAGCTCCAGGTTTTGACTCACAGAACTACAGGCTAATGTAGTGTTTTGCTTCCTGCGTTCTAATACATCCCAAACCATGCAGACTATGGAATTGTTTTTCTGTTCTAAACAGATCCATCTTTGGATACCCTGTTCTATGCCATGTGCCAGGTTCTGTTCAGAATTCCAATGCAATTGCAGAAGGGTAACTTACAGCACTGATGATGGTACCAGAAGTTGACATTGCACAAAGAATTATCAGATTACATGGTTGGCTCTCTAAAGGAGGCTCAGACTCCCATCCCTGCCTGTGTCCGTGCCTTGACTGGAATAGAAAGTAGTTTAAAACATGCCCTCTGTACTGTTAATACAGTGCAGTAGGCTGTGGTCGCTTCTCCTGGCATGAAGCAACCCTCAAATAATTGTTTGCCACCATTATGCTTCCCTAAGGCTAGCCCCAAAGGGCCTGAAGAATACTGTGAACCCATGTAGGTTTTCTCATCATCACACATGTCTCTTTTCTTCAGATCTGCTCACACTATTGATTGAATTATTTATGGTCCAATCCCACCTAGCCATTGTGCTGGTGGAACAAATGTTCCACCGGCATAATGCGATTTACAGCAGTTGCAAACATGACTATGCCAGAAGTGCGTGTGGCCTGGTTGACACCACAAATGTCAAGTGGCCAGGTCTACATTCTGATGGACTGGGGACACCCGCTGGAGCTGGTAAGGCTGTACAGGGGGTGGAACAGGGAAGGGGGAGCGTGGGGGTGGGCGAAATAGGGAGATGGGGCAGGGAGGAGGATGGATCAAAGCTGGGAGGGGACGGGTTTTGGCAGCAGTGGCGCATGCCAAATCCTAACCCCCTTCCTGGGCCCAATCTGCCTGCACGGATCAACTCGGACTTGTGCCAGCTATAGAGCCGGCACAGGTCTGAGTTGACCCATAGCGGCTGCTGGGGTGTACCCCGGGGCAAGGGAACAAATTTTCTCTTGCCCCAAGGAGGCCTCCAGAGGCCAAATCTCTCCCATGGGATACAGTGGTAGCCGCATTGTCGCTGTTGCATCGCTGCATGGGGAGTTAGGATTGGGCTGCCCATCAGTCTTTTTGCTCCGCCTTCCCTCCCAACAAAAGGGTGCCCAAGGTGGCTTGCAAATATAATAGAAACAATAAAATACAATCATATAATAAAACAGCAAAATGCAAAATAAAAATCATAATATCAGCAGTTCGATAAGTTGATTAAAAAAATCAGAAAACACACCATAAAAACAGTGGTTAAAACAAGTGAAAGAATCAAAGCAGCAATATAAAATAGCACAGCACAACACCACCATCCAAGCAGCATAAAAAAACTAAAACAGTGCAAATCAATACGAAACTATTGTGCAAACCATCCTTTTTGAGTTAATAAAAGGAAGCATTTTCCAGGTTGTTCTGGTCGTTTTAAACAAGAGAACAAGGGGTTGTCTAAACGTTTATGGTTTAGGAGCGAAACATTAGTACAACCCCTTGTTCTCTTGTTAACTTAATAAAATGACCAGAACAACCTGGAAAATGCTTCCTTTTATTAACTCAAAGATATGTACTGGTTGAAAAAACCTCAGAACATACATTCTTCTTTTTGATTATATTTACAAGTTAGGGGACTGAAGCATTATTTTCTTTATTTAGTATGGCTCTTTGTGGCAGTTTAATGCCCCTTAAATACTGTAATATGATTTACATAAGAACAGTGTATATCTATGTTTAATGTGCCAAAATGTTCATATATGCTTTCGATATTCTGTTTTGGCTTTCTCTTTCTATAGGCTCTTTGCATTGCCAAATCTTGAGGGCCTTGATGTTTCTTATAATGAACTTGAATATATCCCTAATGGTATTGGAAACCTCAGGTATTTCCAGCTCCAATTGTATTGATTTACTACTTTAATATCAACTGTTTGACTTCTTCCCCTATCGGATAGGCCTATCCAATTTCAAAGCAATGTCTTTTGAACCAGCTATTCCACTGACCACAATGTATCCACTATATTTTATGGGCGTTCTCTCTAAAAACTGATGCCCAGCTAGGAGATGCATGGGTTTTCTTGAGCTTCCCTAACACCACCCTAGACTCTTTGAGATGCATTAAAACACAGGATTTTAGAAGCCTGCACATTTTCTGATACTCTCTTTGGCAGTACATCTAAGTCAGAGAAGAAATTAGATGGCATAAGTAATCTTTGTTCTGCCCCCCTTTTTTTGCTTTCAACTCTGCATCTAAACTATTTTATGCAGGGTGCAATCCTGACTAAAGATCCGGCCGGCGGCCCAGGGCCACCAGCCGGATCCTGTGCACCGGCTGCCTGGCAGGCCGGAGGTCTACTCGGGGAAGGGAACGCTCGTCCCCTTCCCCAAGTGTAAACCTGGGCCGGTCCTATCGGCCTCCTCAGATTTCCGCCAACTAAATAGCTGGCGGAAGTAGAGGAGGCTGTGTAATGGCGTAGCCAGCCCGGTGGGGACGGGGATATGGCCGAGGCCATCCCCCACCCCCTCCTGGGCCGACTAGGCCAATGGACCCCCTCTCTCGCCCGGCCGGACTGTCCACGCAGCCAGCAGCGAAGCGCTTACCTTCCATCACCGTCCCTGTGGAGATCCGCTGCCGGAGTGAGGGAGGCTGGCCTTGTGCTGGCCTCCCTTACTCGTGAGTCGTTGTACATGCTTTATGGCACGTTCACGACGTCATCCGGCGACTGAATGCTCGTTCCGTCGCCAGACAATTTTCCAGGATTGCACTGGCAATGAGAGGCCATGAATGGATGGCAGCCCTCCAAGTTCTTTCTCAACCCTGCTGCCTGAGTTTTCTTTAGCTGGAGATGCCGGGACTGAACCTGGCACTTTTTGCATGCAAAGCACCAGTGATGGGGACTCTAGTCAAATGACTCGACTCGCAAGTGTAACTTAGCCACTTTTTCTCTGAGTCGTACTCGTACTTGTACTCGTGACCCATTGACTTGCACTCGCACTCGCGACCCAAGGGACTCGTACTTGACTTGCACTCGTGGGGGTAACGACTTGCCATTTCCAAGTCATTTTCCTTTAATGGCCGGCATCAACACAGGCAGGCAGGCGGGCAGGCGCAGTGGAGACGGAGGAGGAGGGAAGCAGGGAGGAAGGGTTTTCAAGGGGGTGGGAAAGCAAGCCTGGCTCTGAGTCCCCCCCCCCCTTTTGTTGCTGTCTGTTTGGCATTGGCCACAACTCCAAGCGCGAGGGGTGGGGAGGAGTGAGGGAAGGCGAAGCTGCCGCAGCAGTTACTCCTCATTGACCAAAACTCCGAGCCCAAGGGATACTCGGCTCAGCAAGGGGAAGGTGCAGGGAGGGAATAATAAATGGTTTGAATGTAGACACGCTTGTTTTTCCCAAACCAGATGGGTGGTGACAAGACTGAGAGGTGAGGGAAAGGGCATAGGGGGAGCCAAGTGTGTGCTTTAAAAGTCTCAGAGGTCCCCACACACACCCCACACAGACACACACCCACCCCATTTTCAGGGGAAAAAGCCATTTTCCCCAAAGTGACTCGACTCGTGACTTGTGACTCGTGGTTTCTGGCCTTACTCGTACTCGACTCGCACTCATGCAAAAATGACTCGCACTTGCCCAAAAATTTTGACACTGACTCGCACTCGGACTTGCACTCTTGCAAAAATGACTCGCACTCGCACTCGTGACCTAGTTACTTAGATACATCCCTGCAAAGCACGTCCTTGGCTACTAAGCTATAGCCCTTTCTGCGTCTGCCCATTTTCTTAGAAAGGGCTTTATGCTTAGCTCAGCAAAATGAAACCCAGAACTTTGGCTGGGAAACAGAGAAATGTTTCAGGCTCTACAGCAGTTCCTCTCAGCAGTTCAAACCTATGTTTGGGGGTGTTGAAGGAGTCATAATACTGTTGTGAAGACAGCCATTGCTGGCTGATTAAGGATGCAATCCTATACATGCTTTCCTGGGAGTGAGCCCCACTGAACACAATGAGACTTACTTCTGAGCAGACATGCCTAGGATTGTGCTGTTAGATACTGTTCAGGCTTCGGCTCTAGGCCCAAGAATAACCCTTACTACTGGGGGCCATCATTCGCCATCTCCCTCTCCCCTCCCAAACACACACAGACGCTAGCTGCGTGTAAGTGGTAAATATGCTCGCGTGACCTGCAATACATCTTCTGCATTCTCTCTTTTTCAGCCACCTTATGTATCTGAATCTAGAAGGGAATCTACTGTTTTTTTTGCCTTGTGGGCTTTTGAAGCTTCCATTGAGCCAACTTAAGGTGGAAAACAACTTCTTGCACCCCTACTTCTGGAGCGAAATCAGCCAGCTCCAGGTACAACGACTCACTGACATGGCTGCCCTTTGCTTTGCCCAAAAGAACCTGTGGAAAATCTATAGAAAGATCCCAAGAGACATTCAAGAGCTGTTGGACAAGTAAGTAAGATGGAGACCTCCATCACCACCACAGATGGTCAGAGAAATTCTAGGCACAAAGTTCCCTAAAGGCACAAAGTTCTAGGAGCTGAAGTTCCCTTAGTGATGTGACCAAGAAAGGTCATTTCAGAAACGGTGCCAGAAGAAGCTAGAAGAGCAGGCACAAAGCTTCAGATATCACTACCACAATTATCAAGTATCCTGAGAACGACCAATGCGTAATACAGGGAAACTGCATCTGGCAGTTACGGCATATATGTCTTACCTTCAACAGAAGTCCCCAGAGAAACTACGCGAGTGCTGCAGATTCTTAGCTCGCAGGCTAACTTGTGTAGTCAAAAAAGTGATTATGAATAGAACTAGCTTGGCCTTTCTCCCAACAGGACCACCACTCTCCTTGCTCTTTGGCTCAGAAGGAAGCCTTTTTAACAGACACGCATGTAAATTCAAATGCATTGCTTTGTTGAATGCCAGAAGCAATGAGCTGAACAGGCATCTTGGTCATAAAACACGCTTGTAAGCCCCCACTGATCTATGTATAATATCTTCCGTATGTTAACATACATATTGCATCTTACATGCTAAATGTTGTATGGCTTTTAAGGAACCATTTGAGGCAAATGAAAGATGTAGATAGTCTTTCCATTCTGCCTGGTCGAAAGAGCTATTAAGGGACTCTAACTTGCAAGATGTTACATAAACTGACAAAATAATAAGTATTGCTCCCAGCCCAGAGTAAGGTATGCTTAAGCCCTTTGATTTCAGTGGGCTTAAGCACACCTAACTTTGGGCTGGATTGTGATCATTTTGAGTATTTTGGTTACAAACTATTTTTTTTTCTAGCCAGGAACATCTTTTTTTTAGTATCTTATGATTAGAGAAATTAATTTGCCACTACCAGTATGTTTGCATTTGATTACCTGAGGCTATAGAGGAAGATTCTGCAGTTAGTTGTATAAGAAAAAAAATAGTTTGGACTCTGTCATTCACATCAAGGTGCAGGGTTAATTTTGCATGTATACTGGGGTTTCTTCCGCTCAAGTCCTGACAGATTATTTTCCTATTCTTTTGCACTCTCACATTAGTGGGTTGGGTTACTTAAAAGCCCTTTTAGGAGATCTTCATTATGTGTCATCTACATACATACATCAAGTGGGCTCAGCAAATAGTTTCAGATAGAATTTTCCAGTGATTAGACTTTTACGACATTCCTGGTGCATTGTGCGACAGTCTGTACCAAACAATTTAGCATCCTACTATTGACAAGAGGTGGTGAGGATAATTGTTTTCTGGTGTGGGTCTTTGTGCCTTTAACATCTGCATAATATGCAGAAATTCAATAGCTGAAGCTTCTTCCTGAAGCTTCTCCCCATCTCTATGTCTGGAACAGTGCCCCTGTTAAGGTCTCTAACTGGAGAGAAAGTTTAAACTTAAACTGTAGCTGTGATGGGGGGCAATCAGGATCATGGTACAAAAGGATGGAGTATTTCATCTTTTCCCTTTACACTATGGTTGTGATTAAAGTGGTTCCCCAAACTGCTGTTAGCCCTGGGAGGCGTGCTCCTGTTGGTGCCAACTCCTGCTTCATGGATTCAGCATTAGGACGGGGCAGGACATCTGGCTCAGTTGGTAGAGCGATCGTCTCACAAATGCCTGAAGAACAGCAGTCCAAGACGGCCGGAAGTCTGTCGGAGAGCTGCTGGCACGCCGAGCTGATAAGCTGCAGAGCCTCTGTGGGGGAGTGGAGCTGCAGCTGCAGCACTTGAGTGGCAGTCAAGGTTGCCTGTGTCAGCTGAAGCGTGTTGAGGTGAACGCCAGAGAGAGAGAGAGAGAGAGAGCTGGACTGTGAAAGCAACATCTTGAATGAAGGGTTCTACGAAAGATTAGAATGTTATTATATTGTAAAAACCCCTTGGGGTTTAGAACAGGCTGCCCATGTACACTCCCTTGAATTAAAGTCAGAGGAGAAATCCAATGACCAGAAAGGCGGTATATAAATACTGTATATTATTATTAAGAGCGCATGCAATATTTCCAACTTTGTTTCTCCATCTTTTAGCTATACCATCTGCAGTTGCTGCCGGGGATACTTGTACGGTCAAGGCCTTCGTTTCCTTCGCATTTATAAAAATGCCTACGGACTTAGACTTCCTTATCTCTTTGAAGCCTGCTCACCTGCCTGCTTCTCAGATTTCATCTCTCAAACTGACCCAGCCTGATGGACATCCCTGTTTTAATTTATTGAGGCTGCAGCTGAGTTGGTAACTTGCTGAATAAAGAGCCATTAGGTATAGTTCTGAGATCCAGTCCAACGACACTGTTTACATGTAAAAATAAGTTGGAATCGCCTGTGCTATTCCTTGCTGCCAGACATCACTTAGCAAGAACAGACATTGTTATATTTAAAGTTGGTGACTTTTTTGTTTCATAACCTTGATTTGAGTTTGGTTTACTGTAAAGGGTTCCATTTCTTGTAATGGCAATATTACCTTACGAGAATCACAAATGTAATTAACCACAAACAAATAAGCATATAATTTTAACCTAAAATAATCCATATTTGGAACCATTCACATTCATTAGAATCTCCATTTGGTAGCAATCCTGCTTGTCATTATAATGGGGTGGTGGTGGTTTAAAGGACATTGGCTAGTTTACATTAAATGATCCTGAACATGTGCCCAACTTCTGTTCTGCTGTTATATTTTCTGCCTTTCCAAAAATACAATAAAGCAGTATGATGTGCTAAGATGTTGCTTGATGCCATCACTTTTTAGCCATTTTTAAGTAGACAAATTTATGAACAGACAGGATTGTGCTCACTCACATGCTCTCGTTCCCACTCTCATACAGCACTGTGACTGCACAAACCCAAAATGTGCACATAAATCTAATCCCAGCCCTCCAAGATTTACCCTATTTCAGTCAACAACCAAGTGTGCAGCAGCGGTGAAGGCAAATTCAATGCTAAGGGATCCTTAGGAAAGGGATGAAAAATTAAACATTAACACCCTTAATAGAAGTCTATGGCATGGCCACATTTGTAATACAGTTCTAGTTGCCACATCTCAAGGATATTTTTGAGCTGGAAAAGGTGCAGGAGATAGCAGCCAAAATGTTCAGGGGGCTGGAGCACCTTCCTTATGAGGAAAGGCCACAACTTTCAGACTTTTTAAGAGAGAACAAGTGCAGTTCCTCTCACTCTAACACTATAACCAGGAGTCATGCAATGAAACAGATTGTTTTAAAATATCTTGCCAGACAAAAGAAACTAGTTCTTCATGTAGCCAGGGACAGCACATGCCTTGCACACCACCTGAATCCCCCTTCCCAAATGCCACCTCTGTACGCGTGCATGCACACCCCCTCCCTCTCCCAAGGGTAGGGAAGTGGGCAAATGCCCCCCCATCCACCCTTCCCTTACAAAGAGCAGTGTGCAGCTTCCCTGCTCCTTCTCATTGCAATGAGTGGGCGCAGGGGATGCTGAACCTAGCAGCATGGAGCAGAGCGGCTGTAGACTGTGCTCTTCATAAGGGAAGAGAAGGGAGCAAGCTCCATATCACCTGTCCCTGCCTACGTGCTGCTTCTGAAGCATCACGTAGACAGGGAGAGGTGATCTGAAGCTGTGGCAGCCGTTTTCCCCACCTTCTCCTTCCAGCAGGAAGTCAGAAGAGGATCAGAGCATCTAGTGGAGCACAGCTAGGAGGGGCTGGGGACCCATCCTTTTGTTGCCCTTCCAAGGGCATTGCTCCAAGTCACCATTTCAGGTTGCCTCATGGCAAGGCCAGCCCTGCATGCAGCACATCATTATATCTAGAAAATCCATCTCAAGATGTGGTGACGGCAACTAGTTTTGACAGCTTTAAAAGATTAGAAGAACAAGTCTATCCCTGGCTACTAGTCCGAATGGCAACATGCTACCTCCAGCTCCAGAAGCAGGGTGCCTCTGAATACCAGCTGCAAGAATGTAAAGGTGAGAGGGGGTATGTTAGACAATTGTATGTTAATAGGATATATTGCTTCACGCTTGCTGTAAACTTTTGAAATATTATATAGTGTATTTTTAGTATATCAATAATATAATAAAGGGGGGGGAGTATGCCTTCATATCCTGCTTGTGGGCTACCCAGAAGTGGGTCACTGTGACAAACAGCATGCTGGACTACATAGGCCTTTGGCCTGATCCATCAGGATTTTTCCTATTTTTAATATCTTGTGTGTCGTTTCCAACAGAAATGATTTCTATTTCTTATTTTCTGGCAGGGGTCTAGAAAGTGGTTTCAAAAGATTTGGCATCACTTTTTCCCCTGAAAAATTAAAAAAAATCTATGCAAGACAACTTTTCTGATTGGAAGAAAAGAACAAAAGAAGATAGCATTTCATGTAGTAGATATGTAGGGGAGATACAGTGATAACGAAGGCTACTGGAGTGTGGCTCTATGGATTTGTTCTTGTCCTAAAATAGCTTCTGTAGTTCAGGATGTCTTGGAGAATGTGTCAAGACAGCAATTATTTGGCTGTGGCAGGGTAACTACAGCATCAAGACTTACAGCGCAATCCTACCTATCTGGCGGGGGGGGGCCAGGGCGGCCCGCCGGATCCTATCCCCATTCCAGGCCGCTCTGCAGCAGCCCAGAGATCTACTTGGGGAAAGGGGACATTCGTCCCCTTCCCCCGGTGTAAATCGGGGAAGGCCCGATGGGCCTCCTTGGATTTCTGCCAGCTATATAGCTGGCGGAAGTTGGAGGTCGTGTAATGGCCACACCGGCTGGCTAGGGACGAGAATATAGTGGACGCCAACTCCGCCCCCTCCCAGGCTGGCACGACCAATGGCCCCCCTCCCTTGCCGCCCATGCAGCCTCCAGGGAATCCCTTACTTTCCTCCAGCAGCCGCATGGAGATCTGGTGGCAGAGTAAAGGCTGCCGGCCTAGCGCTGGTGGCCCTTACTCTAAAGCAAGGGTTCTCAACCTTTGAAGGTCCGGGTACCCCCTGTCACGGTCCAATTTTCTGAAGTACCCCCTGGTAATTAACTGCTAATTAATTGGATTAATCAATCAATCAATTAGGTAATTAATCGTTAAATAAAAAAGTACTAAAACAATTTTAAATGTGAAAAATGTCTTATTTAACTCTGTGTGTGAGAGTGAGAGTGACATGCAAGGATCTCTTTTTTTCTCCAAGTCACACTTCCCAAAATCAGCTCCTCCCTCCCCCACCCCATCAAAGTGCATTTTCCAAAATACAAAAATAAGCCCAAAACCAAAATCAGAGACACAGGAGGGCTCCAAAAATAATTAAAATTTAAACTCCATGTTAATTAACACTTAAGTAGCTGCTAATGGGGCAGATAAGGGGCAGGGCTTGGCATACCCCCAGCAAGAGGTCCGCATACCCCTAGGGGTACCCTTACCACAGGTTGAGAACCTCTGCTCTAGAGTAGTTGCAAACATGCCTTACGGCCTAAACATGCTGTTGCAAACATGCCCTAAAGCTCCAGAGGATTGTGCTGTAAAGGTGCCTGTCTTGCTATGGTATTGTCAACTGATTTGCATTTATTCATTCAAATTAGGCAGGCATATTCAAAATATTTATTCTGAGACTTGAAATCAGGACCTCATTTCAATGACACTAATTATGCAAGGAACTCATGTGGCCGATTCCCACCGGTATCTTCAATTGTCTTGGACTGATGCCCCTGAAAAGTATTTAGTCAAGCCTTGAGGTATTTTGCATGGTGCCTGATATGGTCGCCAATGAATGATGCTATAAAATAGTAGCTGTGATCATAGCCCTGGGGAAAAGGGAAAAAAAAGGCAGTCATTAAGATACAGACCTGGATAACTACGATTGAGGGGGAAGATATATATTTTTTGTATTAACATTAGACTCAATCCACACATTACCACTTCACTCTGCGTAAGGTTCTGGATTGCTTCACTTGAGACTCAGCAGGGGAGGGGGGTTACTCTTTTTTTTAAACCATCTAGAAAAAACACCCTATACATAGTAAATGAGCAAATCTAGGAGAGATTTACTACCTTTCCTCCAATGCGCTCTATTATATACAGGATGGGGGGGGCATGGAGAAGCATTCTAAAATACGACTTCACACTTGCAGAACAATCCAGAATGTTACCACCTTACTCTGTGTAATGTAGATTAAATTTAAAATGAGGGGAAAAGGTGCTTGCATTCCAATTGATCCTGCTTCCAGAACACTTTCCATGTTTTAGGGCTGTCCCCTTGCCCCTGTATGTGGGAAAGGGGCAGAAGTCAGTTCTGCAACTGTGAACATATCAGTGACACTATGTTAAACAACAGTAACCAAGTTTTACTGCTCAAATTTTATAATCTATTGGGGGTGGGGGGGTGTCTGTACACCAGCAATACCTAGTGTTCTTGTGAATTCATGGACTGATAGAGGAACATTAGAGTGTGCATATCACACACTTTTATAGGTTACTTCATCCAAATGCAAGGTGACAGGACAGAAAATGCTGCCTACCTCCTTCAAGAGAAAAAAGCCTTTGCTATTAAAAGTGTAATAACATCAGACACACAGATTCTAGTGTCTTACCTGTTGCAATCTAAAGACCACTGGGATTTTACGTTCTGTGCAAGCAGCAATGAAATTATCAGGCAGCAATTGCCCTTCTGTAAGGAACTGGTCACCTTTGCCTTGATCGATTAAAATATCCAAAGGGGAACCTTGGTAGGATTTTACAAGATGTGTAGCATCATAGGCCTGCAGCAGATAAAGATACGTTCACTTCTAAAAATCCAGCAACCTAAGAAGATACTAAAATACTGAAAAAGCACACTGACCAACAAAAAGGATCGAACTCCTATGTAATTTTGTAATCATTCTGTGATACAATTTGTAATAGAAATCAAGACATTTAATTTTAACCGCATTTAACCATCTATAGCAGGGGTGGCCAACCTTCTATCATTAGGGCCTCTGTGTTTGTAAGAGTTGTGTAAAAGACCGAATCTGAGCAGCTGCAAGTGCTGATGGTGCTGCGAAAGCAGCTGCATCTGCTGAAATGCCCTCGTCTACACAACCATTAAAGGGCCATGAGCGTTCGTGTTGAAAGCTTGGCCACACCTGGTCTATAGTAAACACAGATTTTTGAAGTGAACTTAAAAGAACAGTCAACTGCAAATAAGACATCATATGCTGCCAGAGATTCGTTTCAGGCACCCCCAAAAGAGAAGGGGTTCCTTCTCCCACTTAGCAGCCCATATACAGTAGGTAAAGTGGCTCACCCACTTAGACAGCAGGATCAAGCGCCATCACAAACCACTTTGTTATTAAAGTTGTTATGAAAGAAACCTAGTTTCAAGTAGGTGTGTACACTTCACTTGCTCTGGCAGCAGTTGCTCTCCCCTTACTGTTTGATACTCCAGCAAGTTCACTCCTGCACATGGCAGCTTTCAAATAGCAGAGGACGTTTTGTGGTCCTGCTGCAGTTGTACAACATCACCCTAGTTAATATGGGGCCACTGACCCAGTACATACCTCCCAGTCCTTCACATTCGATCCTAGGTATCCGCTAAAAGCCTTTTTTCCCCAGGCACACTGAATTGGGTTGCAGATTGGAGCAAACACTGAAACAGACTGTTCCGAAAATGGAATGGTCAACACACAAAGCGATGCTAAAGTCGGATTTTCATTTTTCTCCCAGGAACTCTTCTAGAACACTGTAAACGCAACTCTAGAAGTAGTAGTTGCTTATTTTTGCTTTTGGTGAGGTTCCCCCCCCCCCAAGTTTTGCCATGATGTATGCGGGTTCCTTAGTTCATGAACACTGTAGACACTTAAATGCCTTCAGTAACAAAACCTTAAGTACCAATTGTAGTTGTACAAAAGGCCATGCTTTTCCTAGAGCAGGAGTCATGCAAAAATGAATAAAGGTTCTGAATAAATGCTCTCCCTTTATAAAACATGTACTGTATATCTAAAAGGCATTTATTCTTTCCAATGGCTCCGTAAACAACTTTGCCAAATTGCCAGAGGTCACAATCCAGCATAGAATTAAGTGCACAAGTCGGCTGAAATCAGTGAGTTTAAGCACAAGTAACTGAATCATATTGTGGGCAGAATATGTTTGAGGCAACATTGGTTATCTCCCTGCACCACCACCATCATTCATCCTCCTCCTCCAATTCCTTTATTTCATCTGATGTACTGTAATTTAAGCTTCAAAAATCTTACTTTATATTTTCCGGGGTTCTTCAGAGAGAGGATTAGAGCACCATGACCTCCCATTGAATGGCCTGAAATAGACATCCTTTCAGAGTCAACTGGAAAATTGGCATGTATCAGACTAGGCAACTGAAAGACATCAGTAGGAGGGGGAGAGGGAGAGAGAGAGAGAGGGAGAGAGAGAGAGGTGATCATATTCACATTGCAATCCTCATAGGATGAATATAGATCTACTAGCCTCCATCTAGAGGAAGAGTTCTTTCCTCTGTCTGCCTCTATATCCAAGGCAAGAAGACATGCTGGCAATCAAGTTCTCTTTGTTTTATATTATCGCAAATGGAGCGCACACCAATAGGTTTCTTCTTGAGTTGAAGAGGCTCACTAAAACAAAGCTTTACAACTCCTACTAATAAGTGGGCAATCCAATCCTATCCAGCGCCAGCGCAGTGTGTGAGCCAAGCACACGCTGTATCCAACGCTGAAAAGGGACGGGCTGGAGGTCTCCTCAGGGTAAGCGGACATAAGTTTGCTAACCTGGGTAAAGCCCCAGCCTGTGGAGCTACTCGGTCTAAAGCTACGCTTTAGCTGTCAGGGGAGAGCCCTGGGAGGGAGGATAGGATATATCGTCGATTCTTCCCCCCTCCCAGTCCCAATCCACCCACCTCTGCACCGCTACGAGCCCTCCCTGCCCTCCCCTGTGCCGCTTGGGATAGCCTTACCTGCTCTGGTGCGTAGGGAGCCAGGCTGCAGTGCAAGTGGGATGGCGCAAGCCTTCCCACTGGCACTGCTTGCCCTCCGGGTGCCACAACGTGCTTTATGGCATGTTTGTGACACCCTAGGCCAGTGCAGCGGTGCTGCGCTGGCCTAACAGAAGAATAGAATTGCACCGTAATACAAAGTTTAACATGGAAGACTTCTACCTCCATATTTGGATTTTAGGCTTGCCATCATCAAGACACTTTGGAAAAGAAAGGACTAAAATGAGAAGAGGTCATAAAGAATAGTGGAGTGCTTTATCCCAACATCTCTCAGAGAGGGACATCTGACCCCGAGAGGCAAGTGGGGGGGGGGGGGAAGAGAGGAACAGTGCATGTGAAGGGCAGAGTAGGACAAGTCGACTCCTGTCTTGTTTCTTTGGAGATGGAATGTGGAGACCAAAACAGATCCTGCCTACACGGGCAGGACGGTGGGTCAGAATTTTTATTCTCTGCTTGGAAAGACACTCACATGGGGTCAGACCAAACAAACTTAAAAAAGAATACAAAAGAAAGAGCTTGGAAGCCCCCACATTATATTTAATTCCCTATTTATGCAATTAAGGCAACTGCACACAGCAAACCAAAACAGTTTTTAATCTAGCTAAAAGTCACCTCATCCTTTATGTAAGAGTACATGCGATAATTCGTCTTCCACGGATCTTCAGTGGCATCTACATAAAAGCCAGCTCCAGTGCCAAAATCCCAGCTCTCATCTTCTCCTTTAATATTGCATCCACCTAGCAGGGAAAGAATTCTGCACTGATCACTACCATCCAGAATATAGGGACGGGCTCTCATTTTTTCTTGACCTGTAAACCCCCCCCCCCAACTCTCCTGCAGTAGAAAAAAATGCATGAAGGAGGCTTCTTTCTGCTGAACAAGAAGCCTATCAAGCAACTAGGAAGGTCTTTTCAAATTGGGTGCCAAACCAAAAAGATCTATGTGCAAACTAACAAGAACACGTACACACCAAAGGGGCTCTACTGAAAGAGCCTGCAACCAATTCAGTGCCTGCTATGTGCAATTTTTCCTGTAGCGTTAATATAGTAATTGGAAAACATATCGACCTCCAGCTTTTGGGACTCTACAAGAACCCAACTTAGGAAAAATAGAGGCTGGAAAGACAGACAACAAAAGTCACTGAAATCTGAAGTGCCATTCTATATTTCATGAGGATACATTTGCTAAGACCACTGGTGCTGGTGACATGTCAACACAACAAAGCACCTTGTGGCACATTACATACCAATACGTTTATTGTAGTACAGTGAGCTTTGTGAACGACAGTCCATTTCATCAGATGTATCTGTGGCTGCTGCTGCAGCAGGACCATAGTACTTCTAGTTTGACCAGCATTTCAGAGGCTTACGTTTGAGTCCTACCTCCTCCATTGACTCACCGTGTGGCCTCGTACACCCCCCCCCAGCACCTCAATTTACCATCCACAAAAGGATAGTAAGTTGACTGTAAAGAGGGAGGAGGAAAGCAGAGTGGAAGTGGAGCTCAGGATGAAGCTTTGAGAACCACCACCGGGGGAGGGGTGCTAGCTGCCATGGGGCTCAGTATAAAGCCACACATCTGTTTTAGGTGTGTTCTATATTATACAGCCCCCCCCAGTATCCGCGGATTCACTTATCCACAGATCTGGGATCCATGCCCCCCACACCCCTTATCTTTATTTCTTTAGCACTGGCGCCAAGCCAGCTCGGGTCTTGCTTAAACAGAACGCTAGTAAGCAGCACACTGCTGCTTACAGCACAGAGCCTGAACGATTCTAGCTAGCAGCCTTGGTGCTATAGAGGCTCCAGACGTTAACAGGAAGCGGAAACTGCTACGGTACTGCAAGAACTGAACTTCATGCTGCAGAAAAGTGTCACAGAAAACAAGAACACACAATGCTGGGGTGCCATCCACCAAATGTCCCGACAAGCAATAGTTTGGGCAGTGGTCATCTTTCTCCTATGGTAAGGATTGGGGGGGGGCCCTCAATGCCTCACCCCCTCAAATGACCTGGCTTCAAGTCCCATTGCCAAAGAGGCTGCTTATCCACACCTCGGTTTCACACCAAGGGTTAATGGGCAGGGTAAATTTAGGTCCAGATTTTACCAGTTATCAACCCTGCCCTTAGTAGACCTTTCCATCTAGCATGAAGCATATGTAGTTATTTTTAAATCTAGCCATTTACAGAACATATGTTATTGACATACTGGACACAAATAGGACATTGATAAAAATGACAACATTCTACAAACTGTATACATTGCTTGGTTTAATTCCCTAGCAATAGGCACTTCTACGTAACAAATAATAACACAGGCCTGCAAATCTGAGGGTCAAAAAAAAAAAAAAAAAAAAAGGTTCTCAACATTTATGGTGGTTTTATATGAATTTGGGGCGCTGATTCCAAAAATGTCATCAGTTTTGCCCTATCACGTCTAGTTCTAGGGGTATGGCATCGCCACCTCATAATGCGAGTCAAGAAGCTTCCTCGTGAGGAAGCCATGGCGTCCAATTCCTCACGAGGAAGCTGCTTGACTCACATTATAAAGTGGTGATGCTGTACCCCCAAAACTAGACGTGATAGGGCAAAACTGATGCCATTTTTGGAATCAGCGCCCCAAATATACCCAGGAATAGGTCTAACATTTAAGACACCAAAATGTGCGTATGCCTGTGTAATTAAAGGCTTTTTGAAATTCACTGGCACAGCACTTACGTGGGCTGGTATCTGGAGCGACAACAACAAGGCCATGCTCAGCAGCAGCTTGATGGAACCCGGATTTTGTTATAAAATTCTGTTCTGTGCAGGTTAATCCTGGTAAGATAGAGAGAAGAAACTTATGTTAGTAATAGCATCTCAGCCTGGCAAGTCATGCCAGTGAGCTTCTTGTAGACCCAAAATAAAAGAATGAGTGTTTTCCTAGTAACAATTCCCTCACATTAAAAAAAAATGTATTAATACAATTACTCTTGATCTAGAGCTCTGAACACCTGTATGACCAGTGTGTGGGATGAGACTTCTAATGGGCAGCCCGATCATCTCTAACTTTGGAGCGTTGGAGCGCACGCTATGCTGCTCCAAAGCATCGCAAATGTGTCATAGCATGTTTGCGACGACTCTGGAGTAAGGGCTGCCAGCCCTTACTCTGCCACCCTCTGGACCTGGCACCCACCGGTGCCTGAACATGTCCTGAACCAGGCAGTGCAGGGATGGGGGGGGGGGGAGGACAGCAAGCGAGGGGGGCCACTGGCCTGGACGGGAGAGGCTGGCAGCGTGCTCCGCTGATATCCTAGACCTATGCCCTTTCCCAGTCCGGTTCAGCCTTACCCCGCCACCTCGAATGTACGTCAGCTTCAGAGCTGGCATACGTCTGAGGAAGCCCATAGGCCCTGGGCATCCCTATACTCGGGGAAGGGGATGAACGTCTCTCCTGAGGTGTTCCCGGGTTGCACCGGCTCAGCCCGGGAACGGGCTCAGGATACCGCGGCCAGTAGAGTTGTGCAGGATTCCGCTGTAAGAAACAAAACAATCTCAGCATTCCACCAAGTAACCTTCTAAAGCAGCAAAAGAACGGAACACCACATTGGCACTTTTTGCTAAATTCCCAGAGAAGGGATTTCTTCACTGAGCCCATCTACGTTTTCCAGTTCATGCACGCACAGGCAACCGTCACCCGCTGGGAACGGCTCCGACCGGCGAGGGGCGCTTTCACGTGTGAAGCGGCATCCTGCTTCACATACGCTTCCACACCAGCCTCGGAACACCACTGCTTTCAGCTACCCAAGCCACTGCTTGGTGGTCTTCAGGCTGCTCCGGGCCTCATCACATCGTGTTCTCAGAGAACACGGCGCAACGAGGCCCAGAGCAGTTCAAAGACCGCTGAGCAGAGGCATGGGCAGCTGGATGTTTGCGGGGGGGAAAAAAAGCAAAAGCTTGACAACCTGGAAGTTTGGGCGATGATGTGATGACATCATCATGTCACCGCCAAAACTTCTGGATTGCCAAGCTCTGAGCGGTAAGTGGGTCGCGGGACAGGAAAGTTTGAGAACCACTGGGTTAGACACATGCTTGTTTTAACACAGAAGCTGGACTTCTAATGATATGACAGCGCTTGCCAAATTCTGTCTACTTCCTAATAACATTTTATGCATGGATGGGCAGCAAGCTACATGTCGTGTTTATACTGAAGCCTTTTTTCAAGGTTCAGCTGACAACATAAGCAAAGCAACCGGCTTCATTATTGGTTCACCCACTTGCTCAAAGAGTGCTTTTAAACCAAAAGCACATGTTGTAATATTCTCACAGGTTCATTTAGGTCACACTTACCAATGAATAAGCTAATACTGAATTCGTTTTAACCACCTCCAAGGAGGTCTTTTTTGAAGGCAGCTTCGAAAAACTCACCCGAGAGCCAAAACAACACAGGGCATTTCTCAGTGTCTGCCTTTGGTGGCAAATAAATCCCAAACTTCATTTTGCATTTCAGCTCAACACTACAACAAGAAAAATGCAGTTAACACACTACTATCTAACAAAACAATCATGATTTTATAAAAAGCTCAAATTGGAATTGCCAGAGATTAATGGGCCCCTCCTACGGGGGAATAAAACGCGATAAAAATCCAATAAAATAAAATAAAAAATAATAATACTTCAACTGTAACAGCGCTTTTCCCTGTGTGAACATCTGTGCAACTTACAGCACAGATCTAGGCATGTCTACTCAGAAGTAATTCAACAGTAAGTGGAGTTGGTAAGAAGGGCTGGGATGTCCATGCTGCAAGGAAGGCATGACTGACTGGAGCAGCTGGTATGCTGACAGCGCAATCCTATACAGGTTTACTCAGAAGGAAGTCCCACTATGTTCAATGGGGCTTCCTCTCACACAAACGCATACAGGATTGCAGCCTGAGGCAAGAGTTGATTGGAGCAGCTAGGAACTACTCAAAACTGGGAAAGGATGTAGCTGATCAATGAGGACCCAACTGGGCACCAGGCATGATATGAGAGACTATACACGAGCAAAGGGAATGGAGGGGTTTAGACAGAGCAATAGTACAGTATTGGGACAAGGATGGAGCTGGTGAGACTGAATAGGATGCACACAGGTCAGTGGGAAGAGCCAGCATTCTGT
Source organism: Plestiodon gilberti rubricaudatus (assembly GCA_026170595.1). Taxonomy (NCBI): domain Eukaryota; kingdom Metazoa; phylum Chordata; class Lepidosauria; order Squamata; family Scincidae; genus Plestiodon; species Plestiodon gilberti. The sequence goes on along the minus strand of JANXHW010000001.1, from coordinate 128,455,169 downwards.
CAGCATTGACTGAATGTTTTCTGCCAAGTCACATCATCCAGGAGGTGTGGGCTTGTAGCCAGGATGGTATAGTGGTTTGGGAGTCAGACTTAGACCTGGAAGATCCAGGTTCAAATCCCCGCTCAGCCATGAAGCTTCCTGGGCGACCTTGGGCCAGTCACTATCTCTCAGCCCCACCTACCTCACAGGGTTGTTGTGAGGACAAAAAAAGGAAGGGAGGAAATATGTACACCACTCTGAGCTCCTTGGAGGAAGGGCGGTATAAAAATGTGAAAAATAAATAAAATAAATATACATCTACCGACCAGAACACCCAATTTTGGAGCCTGGCTCCAGGTCCCTCTGCTGTCTGAAACACAGTGGCTGAGCATGAGACACAAGCCTTTTCAGGGGCAGCTCCTCAGCTGCAGAATACCCTATAGGAGAGATCTGCCTTGTTCCCTCACTACTGGCTTTCTAACGAGTTTTTATCATAGGGCTATTTTAGAAGACGTTTGGAGGATAGCGATTGGTGCTATGGAGGATACTATTCCTGACTGGTCTTGCTGCTGTTACAACATCCTCTTTTGGGCCAGCAATTTGTTGTTCTGATCTTTGCAGTAGGTTTATGGTTTCACTGCAACTTGTAAGCTGCCTTGAAGGTCACCCGGGACGGAAAGGTGGAAAGTAAAACTTTACTGCAGACCAATTAAACCAGAATTACCTGATCATAAAGTATAGACAGTTTACCTACATACCTCCCTCATACAGTAGCACTGAAAGCAAGATGTTCTCTACCTCCCAGGATGCCGACATAAAGTCTTCTATCACAATGACTAAGCGCTATGATCGCTATGCTCGGCTCAACTACTAGATGGGTACTTGTAGCCAAAGTAGTCCAATACAGCTTGTGACCACGCAACAGTGCTGACCGAATGGGGCCCTGGAGCAAAGGCCTGCACTGGGCTCTAGCATCATGCTGCCCCCTGCCCCCCCCATGGCACATTGAGTGCTATTGCTGCTCTAGTAGAAAGGACTCAAGAGGTCAGCCTGGCAAGGTAGGCCCTCTTTGGGGCATGGGCCCTTGACCAGCACCTAACTTGGTCAAGCCCTAAAAAATGAAGATACAAGCTAAATCCACAATTTTGCAGTGATAAAAATCAAATTTAGCATGCACTTTTGCTTGCACCACAGGACATGAACTGGTGATTCAGTTTAGACGGTGACACTTCCCTAACTAGACGAAGTTCATGAGGTTTAATGGGCAGAGTACTAGACTTAAACTGGGTTCAAATCCTTGTTTAGTCATGAACTCTCCAAGTGCGTTTGGGCAAGGCTGTAGAACAGTGGTAGAACATCTGCTTTGCATGCAGAAGATCTCAGGTTCAATCTTTGTCATCTTTGGGTACAGGAGAAAAAAATCCTGTCTGAAACCCTGGAAAGTCACCATCAGCCAGCATTTACAATATTGAACTAGAGCCCAATGGGCTGACTCAGCATAAGGCAGGGATTCTCAAAAATCACTCCGATATATGGGCCAGCTCATATGGGAGCAGGCAAACCTGAAAACAGCCTATATAAAAAGGCTATTTATCCAGCACCAAGCACACTCCTGGTGCCTTTCAGGAAAACAAGTCCTTCCAAGTGTTGCTCTAGGCACCATATAATGTTCAGGCTGCATGTGCACTATTTACCTGTCATGTTCAAACACCTTCTGAAAACCCTCAAAGCATTTATTGCTAGAGATTTCTTTCAAGGCCATGATCACTGCTGAAAACAAGAAGAAAATTAGATAGATTATTTTGCTTAGAAATTGTAAAGACAAAATTTGATGACGACGATTTTCACAATTGCCTCAATATACACCTACTTCTTTAGCCAGTTATTGGACACTTTTTTTTCATTTAGTAGGGTTTACATTTAGTAGGGTTTACCGAAAAACTTCTTACACACTAAACAATTTTTCCAAAGCTCTGTAGCATGCAATGCAATCCTATGCATGTCTACTCAGACGCAAGTGTGTGTAGGATTGCAGGCTTAGTTGGTGTTCGAGAAATGCTTGCTGTATTGCCTGACTCATTGGGCCCCTCGCCTGTTTTCCGGAGACCTCACACAAACATTTATTATTATTATTATTATCATTTATACACCGTTTTTCAACAAAAAGTTCACAAAGCGGTTTACAGACAAAATCAAATGATTAAATGGTTCCCTGTCCCAAAAGGGCTCACAATCTAAAAAAAGATGCTAAACATCACCAGCAAACAGCCTCCAGAAAAGACACTGTGCTGGGGTGAAAGGGGAGCAGTTGCTCTCTGCCTGCTAAATAAAAGAAGAGCACCAAATGAAGAAGTGCCTCTTGCCCAGTTAGCAGGGGTGGAGGGAAATGGAATGTCTATTCTATCACTGCAAACAGGGGGTAAAAGGATGATGTACCCCACACAGCAGGGAGGAGGGAAACTCCATACCTCAAAGTATAAGTGCTGCTGCCCATTCCTTGCTACTCTACATTTTTCTTTGCTCCCCACGGGCTGCTTTTCAATAGGGGAAGATAACACAGGCCCCTCCACATGGCCAGTCGCACAGACCACAAGGCCACAACATGCTGCAGCAGTGACCAGTGAGAGATTCCAGCTGTTCCTCTGTGGAGCTGGTGACCTACTGGTACTTGTTCCAGACAGGCCCCTGCAGCTTTGCAAACTCCATGACAGACAGCGATATAACTGGTGCAGCCAGACCACACTGACACTTGCTGCTCTGTTACCTGTCATACAGCTTGCAAAGGCACAAGAGCCCTGCAGGGCTGACATGATTGGCAACCCTACTGCTTCATCCCAGATGCAGTGGAGGCAATTATGGTTCCTTCATAGCGAGGTGAACGCATTCTTGCATGCCTCTCTTTACTTCATATGTACCTGGTACTGAGGCTAGAACTGAGCCCCGCTAAGCGCAAACAGTTCTTCAAACTAATCTTTGGCCAAGCTGGGAGGATTTCCCTGGAAGTCTTACTTGGGAACTTTAAGGACACTGTGCATGTCTTTGTTTATGATTCCTCCTCACATCCTTTTAATGTCCCCTCTGCTTACTAGTGCAAGCAAGATTACTAGTGTCTGATCTCCAAAATGGAAGGTGTTGAGGCTGAAACCTGCCTGGCAGCCACACATTCACAAAGCTACAACTCTGAATCTCTCCCCCCCCAACACACAACACACAACACACAACACACACACACACACACACACACACCTACCTGCTCCCTACCAGCATTTCGAGGGAGGGAGCAGAGGCATCCCTCTTGAATCTGCTTGGAACATGTGGAAAAGCCACATGCAAGGCAGGTGAAAGAGCAGCTTTCTCACACCAGCTCTGGATTTAGGGGAGGAAGGCAGCAAATGTGGCAATTCTCTTTTGTCAATACCAGAGTTTTCAGGCCAGCATCCCACCTCCCAGCTGCTGCATTTACATCTGCAGAAGCTCTTCGCCACGGTAGCAAGAATCACAGCCAGAGAGGAAAAGCAGTAGCCATCGCCAGCCAGTTGGCAAGATCTCAGTGTCCTGCGGAGAGCAGACACGGCCCTCTTACTGGAGATCAAAGCAGGAGGCCCTGCAGACTAGGAAAGCGAGCAAATGGTGCTTTCCTGGTAGAAGCCCTGCCCCTTCTGCCTGTTCTCTCCCACAGGCCTTTTCCTCTACAATCACATAAATGTCTCCCCTCCTCACACACTACAACGAGCAAATCGTAATCTTCAGAGAGCCACTGCAAGTACTGTATATTTATTTGTGGTTGCTCACCGACAGATTCTTTTTAACACCTTATTTTTAAGATCAGTCCACCATCACCCGTAGCTCAGATTATAGTCCAATCCGAGGACTTTTTTCTCTCTCCACCATTCCCCATCCCAAAATCAAGTTTCTATGCACACACTGCTCGGGTTGATGGGCAGCTGGGCGAGCCAATCTGAACAGCTACACTTTGCAGGCAGCCACACAGAGAACACTTGCAAGACAGAACTCAAGGATAGGAGTGCCAGGAGCAGTGGCGGCATGTATGCAGGATCCCTGTGCCGTGTTGTGCACAAGAGGGAACAACTGTGGCAGATGCAACACACGAGGGCAAGGAAAGATGCACCTAAAGATGGTCTCTTTTACAAAACTATTAAAAGGTTCAGAAGCATAAGAACATAACATAAGAAGAGCCCTGCTGGATCAGGCCAAAAGCCCATCTAGTCCAGCTTCCTGTATCACAGAGTGGCCCCACCAGATGCCTCAGGGAGCACACAAGACAACAAGATAACCTGTTTCCCGTTAACACTCCCTTGCACCTGGCACAGAGAAAACCCACTTCTAAAACTAGGAGGTTGCTTATGGCTTGTAACCTGTGATGGTCTTTTCCTCCATGAATCTGTCCAAACCCCTTTTAAAGGCATCTAGGCCAGGTGCCATCACCACATCCTGTGGCAAGGAGTTCCACAGATGAATTACACGCTGGGTAAAGAAATATTTTCTTTTGTCTGTTCTAACTCTCCCTCCGCTCAATTTTAGTGCATGTCCCCTGGTTCTGGTGTTGTGCGAGAGGGAGAAGAATTTCCCTCTATCCACTCTCTCCATCCCATGCATAATTTTATACGTCTCAATCATGTCCCCCCTCAGGCGCCTTTTTTCTAGGCTGAAAAGCCCCAGACGCTGTAGCCTTTCCTCATAATGAGGTGCTCCAGCCCACGAATCATTCTGGTTGCTCTTTTCTGCACCTTTTCCAATTCAACTATATCCTTTTTGAGGTGTGGTGACCAGAACTGGACACAATACTCCAGATGTGGCCTTACCATCGATTTGTACAAAGGCAGAATGATATTGGCTGTTTTATTCTCAATCCCTTTTTTAATGATCCCGAGCATAGAATTGGCCTTCTTCACAGCCACTGCACACTGGGTCGACACTTTCATCGACCTATCCACCAGCACCCCAAGATCTCTCTCTTCATCCGTCACAGACAACTCAGAACCCATTAGCGTATATGTGAAATTTTGGTTTCTTGCCCCAATGTGCATCACTTTGCACTTACTTACATTGAAGCATCTGCCATTTTGCTGCCCATTCTCCCAGTTTGGAGAGATCCTTCTGGAGCTCTTCACAATCCCTGCTGGTCTTCACCACCCGGAAAAGTTTAGTGTCATCTGCAAACTTGGCCACCTCACTGCCTATCCCCGACTCCAGGTCATTTATGAATAAGTTGAAAAGCACCGGTCCCAAGACCGATCCTTGGGGCACACCGCTTTTCACCTCTCGCCATTGTGAAAATTGCCCATTGACTCCCACTCGCTGTTTCCTGGTCTTCAACCAGTTCCTAATCCACAAGAGGACCTGCCCTCTTATTCCCTGACCGTGGAGTTTTCTCAGGAGCCTTTCATGAGGGACTGTGTCAAACACCTTCTGCAAATCCAGATATATAATATCCACGGGTTCGCTCGCATCCACATGCCTGTTGACCTTTTCAAAAAATTCTAACAGGTTTGTGAGGCAAGACTTCCCCTTGCAGAAGCCATGCTGACTCTCCCTCAGCAGAGCTTGTTCTTCTATGTGTTTTAAGATTTTATCCTTAATGAGACTTTCCACCATCTTCCCTGGAACAGATGTTAGGCTGACCGGCCTGTAGTTTCCCGGGTCCCCCCTCCTTCCTTTTTTAAAGATTGGCGTGACATTAGCTATCCTCCAATCATTCTTGAGTTCCTTCAGAACTCTTGGGTGGATGCCATCCGGGCCTGGTGATTTATTGATCTTTATTTTGTCAATTAAGTCTGAGACGTCTTCTCTTTTAACCTCTATTTGACTTAATTATTTAGTCAGGGGAGACCGTTCCGGCAGCGATATTTGCCCGAGCTCTTCTGCCGTGAAGACAGATGCAAAGAACTCATTTAATTTCTCTGCAGTCTCCAAGTCCCCTTTTATCACCCCTTTCTCTCCCTCACCATCCAGCGGACCAACCGTTTCCCTGGCAGGTTTCCTGCTTCTAACATATTTGAAGAAGCTTTTATTATTCCCTTTTATGTTGCCTGCCATACGTTCCTCAAAGTCTTTCTTGGCCTCCCGTATCATCTTTTTACATTTCTTTTGCCACAGTTTGTGCTCCTGTTTATTTTCCTCATTAGGGCAAGACTTAGCCCTTTCCTCCTTTGCATTTGACCACTTTTTAATATTTTCTTCATCTCTTACAAGTATCTTATTGAAAATACTGTACTAGCAATTAGTATCTCAGAAATGGCCATTCCCTATGACACACACACACACACACACACACACACACACACACACACACACACGGATTTGCTCAGGGTGCCGGTAGGATGCAGGAAGGAGTACATTTTGTTCTGGAATCTTCCCCATGCTCTAGAACAGTGGTCTTCAACCTTTTTGTGTGTCGCAAGCCCAATAAATAAAATAAATAAATTAGGCTGGGGACCCACCGTTGATCCTGCCCCCCCCCCGGCCCTCCAGGGACCTGATCCACCCATCCACCCCGGCCCTGTAGGGCGATCGGAAAAAGGTCCTGCTGCTAAAAAATTCTGCATACAGTGTCCACACTGTAAAAGACTGGGCCTCCCTTTATAAGGCCAGGCCCCACCTCTGCCACCCATGCCTACCAACGAGATTGCCTGCAAAGTCTGGGGATGGGGAGACTTTTTGATCAGCAGGTTTTGGATTCGTTTCTGCAGCCATGGAAGCCTGCCGGCCCTTTTGGTTCCTGTAAGTTGCCACGACCCCACAAATGAGGCTTCACAACCCCAAGGTTGAAGAACACTGCTCTAGAATAAACTTCCAAAGAAAATGACACAACTGTACATTTTTGCTGAAACTCGGGAAGCTCTTTAAGGTTCATTCAGTCTTAGGCAGGTAGTCAGGAAAGAATAACTTTTAATATGGTCCGTGAACATGCTTCTTACAGGTCAATCCTACGTATGTTTACTCAGAAGTAAGTCCCACTATACAGAATGTACTCCCAGGAAAGCATGCTTAGGATTGCAGTCTTATGGAGCCTTTCCATGCTCATTGCTATATGGGGGGGGAGGGCTTTGATAGTAGCCCACTTTGTCTGGTCATTGTTTAAGTGATGAATTATTGGAATCATTTAATAATGGTTTCAGTTTTAAACCAGGTTGCAAGCCACCTCGATTTTTTGAAGAGGCGAGCTAAAAGGTTTTCAATAAATGTTAAGTCAAAGCATTTTTCAGACTATGGTGAAACTGCACTCTGCATGGGCAAGAGGCACTGTTTCAATGGGTGCTCCTCTTATATTTAGCAGGGGGAGAGTAACTGCCCCCCTTTCACCCCAGCACAGTGTCTTTTCTGGTGGCTGTTTGCTGGTGTTCTTCTGCATCTTTCTTAGATTGTGAGCCCTTTTGGGACAGGGAACCATTTAATCGAAAACATGCACATTTTCATGGCTTGTTACTAAATACAAAGTCACAGTATTTATGGGGTTTCCAGCCATGTATTTTCGATGAAGAAATAAAGTTTCCTTACACTTGACCGAAGAAAATTCCTCTCCTTTGACCCTACTGCACTTGAAGAAAGCAGGGGCGCAGGAACGGACTATCCAGGTCAGTCAAGCGATGGGAAGAAACGTAAAAGCTACAAGTTCTAAGGCTTCTCACTCCAGGGATTTTTTCAAAAAGCAGATGAGAAAATTCAGCTAACACGCTGATAGATGTCCATAGTTTTGTCCATAGGCACGGAGTAGAAATAGTAACGGAGCGCTGGAAAGTGCGGGAACCGCTCAATTGGTTAATTAGATGCGGAGAGAGGTCATCACCGGTTAACTCGGAAACTGCGGTTTCCGCATCTAATTAACCAATTGAGCGGTTCCCGCGCTTTCCAGCGCTCCGTTACTATTTCTACTCCGTGCCTATGGACAAAACTATGGACATCTATCAGCGTGTTAGCTGAATTCTCTCATCTGCTTTTTGAAAAAAATCCCTGGAGTGGGAAGAAACGTAAAAGCTACAAGTTCTAAGGCTTCTCATCGCTTGACTGACCTGGATAGTCCGTTCCTGCGCCCCTGCTTTCTTCAAGTGCAGTAGGATCAAAGGAGAGGAATTTTCTTCGGTCAAGTGTAAGGAAACTTTATTTCTTCATCGAAAATACATGGCTGGAAACCCCATAAATATTGTGACTTTATAACCATTTAATCATTTGATTTTGTCTGTAAACCGCTTTGTGAACTTTTTGTTGAAAAGTGGTATATAAATACTGTTATAATAATAATAAGATACAAAACTTGGGTTTTGGAATACAGGCCTCTTTTCCTAAGCGGAATCTACATATACAGGTATATGGATTTTTTTTCAGCAGATAACTGCTTAGTTTGTCAATGTGAAACTAACTGTGATGGTTTGTTTTTTTACAGTTTGGAAAAAGTTTTTTCCTTCAAACTATCACTCCACCTAAGTCTCATCTTAACACAACAGGCTTTTAATATATATTTTTAACTTTGTGAAGATAAAATGTATCTGTTGATAGTAAGTGGGGTTTTCTCTCCCCCACCCTTCAGTCTCACAGTGCAATCCTATCCAATTTACACCACTGATGTAACCAGTGGGGGAGGGCAGGGCAAGAGGCTTTGGAGGGGAGGGGAGATTTAAATCCCCTTTGAATTTTAATCCCCCTTTGGAGAGGACTTGAATCCCCTTTCCGTTCTAGGGCTTCCTGTTCTCACTGCACCACTGGTTACACCCACCGGTGGTGTAAGTTGGATAGGATTGCGCTGTCAGTCAAGCATGTAGGCCTTGCCATATCAAGGACTATGTGTGCAGCTTCTGCTAGGTCTATTGCTCTTTCGCCTCAGTTGGAAACGGCACACACAACCCTGCTTGCATGGTTGGTGTTGTCAGTTTGATAGTGGTGGTAAGATCAAGGGCAACAGCAGCACTAAACATGTGACCACTTGGCAAGCTCACGTATGGACCAAATCATGCAAACAACCCATTACTGTGCTTGAGTCTCTTAATTGAACCTTTGTCACCTGTCTGTCTATTGTTTAGATGTGAATGGAAGTTAAGATTCCATTAGACATTCTAGACAGGTCTTTTTAAGAACATAAAATTGTTTCAAAGTTACCTGCATACTGAACTCATTTCAACAGCTCACTGGAATTCTGCTTTTATGTAGTTACAACGTCTCATTCACACAACTGCATATTTAATCTCTGGACTCATTTGAACTAACCTATTGCCATTATTTGCAACTTTTGTGTGTGCATACAAATTTGTTGCCAAACTAACCACTTGTAACTGCATTCCACTCCACCTCGCTCACCACTAGTCTCCCACCATCATTGGTTGCATTGCCTATTTTAGATTATAAATTCTTTAGGTGCAAGGACCTGTCTGCCTTCTGCCTTCTATCGGCAAGCCTAAAAGCAACGGCGTCTATGTGGCCAGCTTTGCACAACTAATTAATCGCACCCAGCAAAAAAGAATTGCGAGAAGCTCAAAGCAAGAAAGAAACTGGTCATTGTTAACAACTAATCGCCGATCTTTATGCAACCAAAAGGGGGAGAGGCACACACCCCTTTTTAAACGGCACTTAATTGTAGATTCACATTAATTGAATCTACATTTCAGGATGAACAAGATTCGTAAACGATCTACCACAAAATTCATGGGAAGAAGATCGATCCCGCTACACTTACCTACCTTCTTAGCCGACTTGTAATTCTCCGCTACTTAACACCTCTGGCAAACTAGACTAGAGCAAACTCTCGTCGCACAACCCTGCTCAAAGTTCGCCCTTTTGCTACTGTAGCTTCATGGGACCTGTAGTCCTTATGTTCCTGACCCGCGTCGATTTGCCCCGAAGTTGACACAGAGAACTCGGTCTCCCAGAACCCTTTTCGGTAACAGTTTGTCCCGTTCGTAGAGGTGTCTGGGCATGCGTAGATGTCTACAGGAGGGGCGTGTCTGCCTCGAAATCATAGAAGCGACTTGTTGGGGTGTCTTAATGGGGACTTGTCGGTATTGCCGGGGTCGGTTGCTGGTGGGCATTGTGAGCGGTGTCTCGCTCTTCTTGCTGGTGGCTTTTGCGGGGCCTGTGCCACAGGTGGGCTGATACGGCTAATTATGAGAATAATTAACTCATTTGTATCACTTTTGCAAGCGGTACTTTTCTCCCTTCGAAATCACTGTTTCATTGCTATTCGGTTTTGTAGAGAGCTAATAGGCGCTCAACCCATGAATATTTCTTTTCTCTGATGAGAGCCAGAATAAAAACTCATTCGTGAACAGCAAACCAAACGTCCCACCCTATGCAGGGGATATTTCCTTTGAGATGGAGCCAGAACATAGTTACCCTACCTTGCAGGGTTGTTGTGAGAATAAAACGGGGAAGGATGGGATGTGCTTTGGATGCTGTTCTTCCGCGACTACAGATGAACAGTCTGAGCAGCACACACAGAGGAGTAGTTCAGGCAAGCTCCCACCCCGCAGGCTTGTCCATCGCTGTCCATCGCGTTGGGCAGCAGAGTGGTGGAGGCTGCCCATCTCATCTCTATCCTCCCATGTGCCTCTACTAGTCCTCCTCCCGCTTGCTGGATTGGAAAAGGAAGAGGGGGTGGCCTGGCAAAGTAAATATGGAGGAAAGGAGAGTGGTGGACAGATGCTCAATATGTCACTCTCCTCCACACTTCCTCTTCTGATCTGTTCCCCTCTTTTCCGATCCAGAGAGAGTGGGAGGCTGGTGCATGCATTGCCAGTTTGCCAGGAATGGGGGAGGGCATCATTTGGTATGCCTCCTCAGGTTCCAAGAAGTCTTGGGAGGGAAGGAGCCAGGGCTCATATGCAATGTACGTCTGTTATTGCACGGGGCTGTTTGGGCAGTCAAATATCGTCCAGATTGGCCCATTGAAGTCCTTGGAGGAAGGATGGGGGTGTGTCATAGACAATTACCACTGCTGTCTGGGAAAGGATCCATTAACAGTACTGCTTTCCTAATTTATTTTAAGGTGATAAACCGTTGGGGCTTCAATTTCTGGAAAAACGAGAATCCGCTCTACAAGCTTGATGTAACTTGGCCTAAATTTCCTGGACAATTAACTGGTCAGACATTTTGTGTTGCTGTTGATCCCACCTATGAAGTAGTTTATGTGGGACAGGTAAGAAAGGAGCTTGCTATTCTATCCTGATGAGCAAGGTTATCAAAATATGTCTTTGGTTGTTAGTAGTTTGTTAGTTGGTTGGTTTGTTAGTTGGTTGTTAGTTTGGTTGATAGTAGTTTTTAGTGGGTGGCGACCTGGAAGCAGGGAGGTGAGATGAGTCGTGGCAGCGGTAGGTTTGGAGACAGCTGTATTAGTGTATAGAGAAAATGTAGTGTAGAACACAAGGGGTAGACTTCTTGATGGGCATGGAAAATGTCTACAGTACAAGCCTATGCAGTTCTACTCAGAAGTAAGCTCCAATAGTCATTGCACCAGCTTTTGGGTGAATAGTGTCAGGTAGCCCAATCCCACCTAACTCCTTGAGTGGTGATGCCGTGGCGCCAATGTGGCATCTGCTGTATCCCACAGGAGAGTTTCAGCATGTTAAGGCCTCCTTGAGGGAAGGGAACATTTGTTTCCTCTGGGGTAAGCCCCTGTTTCCGCCATGGGTCAACATGGACCTGTACAGCAATATCGTGTTGACCAGTGAAGGGTTAGGTTTTGGTGGGTGCTGCTGCCATCGAACCAGGGCCTGATCTGCCTTCCTCCCCACCCCTGTTGCCTCCCTGTTCTGCCACCCCCTCCCTGTTCCACCTCCTGACTCCTGCACAATCTTACCATCTGCGGCGGACATCCGCTGTTCATTGTCATGGATCTGGTGGCAGTAGCCAGGCTGCGCTTGCTGTCGCTGTTGCACCCGTAAAGATGTTTACACTCGTTCCAGCGGTGTGTAGGCCCATAGGATTGGGTCATAAGCATTAGAACTGACTGTTGTATTGAACTATTGGTAACTGGGGTATTATTTATTTATGCCCTGCTCTTGGCTACCAAAACAACTTTAAGTATCGCCTTCGGTCCACTACTGCTTATGGCACAACTACATCCACAGCCCAATCCTATCAAAATCCCCCCTGCTAATGCAGCCACGCCACCGGATCACATGCTGCATCCTGTGGGGTGGGGCGGTCCTGGAGGTCTCCTCCAGCTAAGGGAACATTTGTTCCCTTGCCCAGGTGTAAGCCTTTGTTTGCGCCAGCAATTTAGCTGGTGCAAGTCTGATTGGACCCGGGAAGGCGGATCAAGACTGGAAAGGGGATAGGATATCGATGGTGCTACCGCCACTAATACTGCCCCTTCCTGGCCTTGATCCACCCTTCTCCCTGCCCTGGTCTCCACCCCGTTCTGCCAACCCCCTATGCTGACTTACTGGCGCTGGGGGTTGTGGATGGACCACTGGTGCACAACTGCTTGTGGCAGCAGCCCAGCTGCATGAAATTCACATTTTGCGACAGCCATAAAGGACCTTGCACTTTCGGAACGTTCATTCTGGCAGCTCAAGGCCTCATAGGATTGGGCCATAAGACTCAGTATAAACTCAGTGGAGAGAAGTCAAGTCATTCAAACAGTATTACTCGACACTGCGGTTTTTTCCTTGTTTGTGAATTAGAGACAATGGTATGTGAGAAGGTCTTATGAGTTATCTTCTTCTGTGTGACTCTTTTAATTGTTAGGTTTTAAAACGTTTTATGTACCACCTTGAGTGCTCCATTTGAGAGCGGAAAAGCAGGTTTAAAAATCACAAAATAAATAACATAAAGTGTTGCAAAAAGAGAAATTCTTCAGAATCTCTAAGGAGGCCAACAGACGCTTGTATCAACTGTTTGCTCTTGTTATTCTGATGAAGCCACGAGTACTTACGTGGTGAAACGTCAATTGTTTTTAATGTTTTAATAAATCTGTCACCTCTCTTAGACGATGTATTTCCCGGAATATGGAAGTGTTTAACTCAGTAATCTACACTAGTCGTAAAAACCTCAAATCGTATATAATTCTTCAGGTGGTCCTCTGCATTAGTATTATCCGACTGATCTGCTTCTTCTTATGTTTCTGTATCTTCAGAGAGGCAATGATGTGCCAAAAGTCCTAGTGTTTTCTGAGGACGGCTACTTACTTGATGCCTGGAATACTACCATTGAAATGCCCCATGGTATGTTCGTTGTCAACACAAACAGTGCAAGTTCAGTGTGGATCACAGATGTTGGGACTGGTATGTAGAATGATTACATATTAGAAGTACTAACAAGGACCAAAACAGTGCTTCTGTGATATCCAACTGACAGCCCGATCCTGCCTAAGATGCGGTGGCCAGCCTAAAGGCCCATTAGGCCGATTGTGGGCCGCACTGGTGCGGCCCGGGCTCACCCCTGGGGGAAGGGGACATTTGTTCCCTTCCCCTGGTGTTAGACCTGGAGGCCCCAATGGCCCTCCTCGGATGCGGCCCGGCTCTGGAGCTGGCACATGTCCGGGGAGGCCATTTAAGGCCGGCCCGGCCTGGGACGGGGCTCAGGATATCAGCACAACCCAGCACCAATATCCCCGCCCCCTCCCAGCCTGGGCTGGCCAATGACCCCCTCCCTTACTACCCCTGTCCGCCCTCCCTATGCCCTGCGCCGACTGGCGCAGGCCTTACGTACGTCGGCCAGTGCGGGTCCTGATCGACGGTGGAGTGAGCTGCGCCAGCCTTCGCGGTGGTGCCACTTACTCAAAAGGAGCCACAAATGTGCTTTACGGTATGTTTGTGACTCCCTAGGCAGGTGGAGTGCGTGCTCTGCCGGCCTTTAATTGCGCTGGATAGTGCTCAGGGTGTCCACCTTAAGTACAATACAGTTCACATGTTGCACCCTTGAACAATGCAGTGAACTATAGCCTGTTGTGTTCATATTTTAAAAAGTGATTCTACTCAATAGGGAAATTAGTCCAATTGAACAGCAAACAGTTCTTTGATTTGGACATTAAAAGCACACATAGCTCGAACCTAATCCAGTATTTTTCCCACCAGAAATGACAAAGCTACCGTTTGATCCCTTTTCTCTTAGGAACTATTTGCTTTGGAATGTGCACCGTTGTCAGAATTCAGTTCTCCAGGTGGTAAAGCTTGCCAGCTTCACTTCAACCCAGCTTCTATGGGTTGCTGTTGGGCCTTCAACCAGTCTACAATTCTTCACCTATACAAATCTTGCAGTTTGCTATGTACCAGTTCAGGTTATTTAGTTAAAGTGTGTAGCTACAAAGAGCAGGAGATGCTGGTTGAGCTGATAGCGGGAGGCTGAGAGACAGGGACAAAGATTCTCGGTGTGGCACAAAGCACAGTCATTGCAAACTTGAGAAATGGAAATCCTGTCAAGACCGCCTCCTAAATTCGACCCTCTTCTACACAGCTTTGTTCTCGCTTATGTGTAAAAGCCTGATGTAGAAAATGCGGTTTTACTAAGAAATGTGCCTTTTCTTAATGTAGGCAAGTATGGACACACCATTAAACAGTACAGTTCTTCAGGCAAACTTCTTCAAGTCCTCGGTACCCCTGGTAAAGCAGGTTCAGGGGTGAACCCCCTGCAGTTTGATCAGCCAGCAGAGATTTTTGTGGAAAAAACTGGAGACCTCTACGTCGTGGATGGTGATGGAGGAATGAACAACCGCCTGCTCAAACTGACACCAGGTAAGCTGTACCATGACATTGCTATAAAGAATTATAAACACATGGTATTTAATCAGTTGCTTTTTATCCTCAGACTTTAAGACTTTGTGGCTGCGTGGGGAAAATGGTTCTGGAGTTGCACAGTTTAAGATTCCACATAGTGTGACCGTGGATTCTGTCGGAAGGGTAAGGTACTAATAATATTAGCGGTAGTTATTTTTACCTTTCTGCAGAGGAGAAGGGGGATATGCTGTTGCTGCCCAATTGCCGCAAGTCCCAAGTCCCAGATAGCTTATTTTCTATGAGCAGTTCTTGTTCCAATCCTGAGGGTAAAAGGGGCCTAAAGAAACCAGAAGCTGGGCAGGCTGTGTGGCTATCATTTACATCTGTGGTTGAAGGCAGCTGAAGATAATATAGTGGGTCCTCCTCATCCGCGGGTTAGCCATCCGTCGATTTGACTCCATGCGGATGGCTAACCCTGGAAGTAGGACTCCCACTGGGGGTGCGGGGCAGCATCTCAGCACCTTCTTTTTCAGCTGCGCTGGGCCTGCTGCCTGCTTCTCGGCTCCTGTGTACCTTCTAACTTAGTGGTTCTCAAACTCTTTAGCACCGGGACCCACTTTTTAAAATTGGTGGAAGTCTGGCAGGTTCCCAAGCACTGGCTGTTCAGAGCAACAGTGAGAGTTTAAACCATCTTTCCCAGACTTTTAATTGAAGATACACTAGATCAGTGGTTCTCAAACTTTTTAGCACCAGGACCCACTTCTTAAAATGACACTCTATTGGGACCCACCGAGCTTTACGAGACGCACAAACACTTATCTCCCTATATTTACACAAGCTTGCAAATTGCAGGAGCTCAGCTGTTTGCAGGGTAATAAGCAGCTATCTTGCAATCTGCAGGAGCTCAGCTCTTTTGAGGACAATTAGCAGCTATCTGATTTTTAATAGGGCTTGTGGCAATTATCTGATCTTTCCATCACCTGGGACCCACCAGAAATCAGGTTGCGACCCACCAAGTGGGTCCCGACCCACAGTTTGAGAAACACTGTTCTAACTAGTACAAACTGCTGCAAACAGTAAAAAAAAAAACCCACGATCAAAAGCAACTTCTAGTTGCGGCACGAAAATGAAAGTTGCTTTTGATCATGTGTTTTTGGTTTTTTTAAAAACTGTTTGCAGCAGTTTGGACTAGTTAGAAGGCATGCGGGAGTCGAGAAGCAGGCGGCAGGCCCGGCATAGCTGAAAAATAAGGTACTGTGGCATCCAAAGGCTAAAGTAACATGCTTGCATGCAAGGTCTGGAACTTTAAACACTATTGTGAAATGCATTTGGAGACTGTAAGGACTCCTTCACAGGGACGTCGCTAGGGGGTGTGGCTGGTATGGGGTGCACCAAGCGACATAAATTTTGGGGGTGATGCCTCTTCCCCCAGTCTTCGGCCTGTTCGAGTTGCTTCTTTGTGTTCTCATGAGCAAAGCTCACAAGAATATGAAGAACCGATTCGGAGTGGCCAAAAACGCTGAGCAGGCTGCAGGGAGGGGTGACACCCCCTTGACTCGCCTGTCTTCGGTGACTCCGCCTCTGAGCCGAAGCCGAGTCACATCTTCGCGAAGATGCGACTCGACTTCGTTTCAGAGGTAGAACTGGCAAGGATAGCCACTGAGCAAGTCACCCCTCCTTGCCCACTTTTCTGAAAGGCTCCGGTGGCCACTCCAAGCTGACTTGCTCAGAGCAGCAATTACCTCCAGGTCAAGCAGAACTCGGCAAGCTGGAAGTAATTGGCGTTGGTGGTATCACATCACTACAAATTACTTTCGGCTCCGAGGGATGCAAAACACAATGGCATGCCTTTCCCGCACTGGGTGGCACCAAGGTAAGCGACGCTGCTGCTCCTTCATATGCTACTAGGTGAAAGATGTACCCACCATACGTGTTATGTGTTATATGTAATGAAGTTTTAGTTTTGATTTTCCAAATTTGCTTATTTGGGGGAATAAAAATCCAATTTTGTAGACATCTGCTGCAGAAACATACACTTATGGGTCTGGTAGTGGGGTTAAGCTGATCTCTTTCTCTGCAATAGTTTTACTTGTTTGGAAATAAAACACACTTGCAGCAAGTATATATTTTGGACAGTTATATCCAGCAAGAAGATAGAATTGACTGTAGCTTTTTATACATTGCATAACAGCAAATCCTTACTCAAGCTTTGAAGAGGGATTAACGGGCAGCCCAATTCTAACTAAATCCCCGTGCAGTGATGCCAGTACGGCTACCGCCATATCCCACAGAGGATTTTCGGTTGCTGAAGGTCTCCTCAGGGTAAGGGGACATCTTCCCCCTTGCCCCGAGGTAAGCCCCAGCAGCTGCTATAAGACAACTCAGACCTGTGGCAGCTCAATCGCTGGTGCAAGTCCATGTTGGTCCATGAAGGCGGATCAGGCCCAAGAAGGGGGTCGGGATTCAACCTATGCCAATCCTGCCCCCCTCCCTGGCCTGATCCGCCCCTGTCACTACCCTGTTCCGCCCACCCCCTCCCCGGTTCTGCTCTCCCCCCTGCCCCATTCAACCCCCACCTCTCTCAACCCCCCTACGTGGGCTTACCTGCTCCAGCGGGTGTCTGTCGTCTCCCAGCACATGGGAGGCTGCTTTGGCTTTCCCACTGGCAGGCCTGTAGCACGTGTCGGTAGAAGCTTCTTTGCGACAGTTGTAAAGCAGCCTCCTCCGGCACAATGCTGGTTACGTCGGCAGGGGGAGGGGTTAGGATTGAGCCATGAGGCTGCTGAGGGTGGCATACATGTGCTGAAATGCATATGGGCATTAAATGCCCTCTTTTAATTGGCGTCTGCATGGTGGTTGATGGATACCTGTATAACTATTTTTTGTCTGGAGTCTAGTCATATGGTGTGAAATGTTATACCAAACTGCTCATGATAGAATATCGTGATGATCCCCATTTTAAACTATATTATGAATGAATGGCATCCAAAGGTTGCTCTTCTCAGTAGGAGCTTCCTGTCACAGAAGAAGAGCTGTGCTCATGGAAGGACCTCTTTTCAAACATCTCTTCTTCTGTGCATGGAACAGAAATTTTGGGTGCGCCCCATATTGAATCATAAAAATGGTTGAGGTCTCTTTTTAAAAAAGGGCTTAGAATGTTCTCTTTGTACGTGATAGGTATGGGTCGCTGATCGAGGCAATCAGAGAATCCAGGTTTTTGATAAAACCACAGGGGAATGGTTGGGCTCTTGGAGTAGCTGCTTCAGAGAAGACAGCCCTTATTCTGTCAGGTATTGTACATACAGTCCGTTCAAAGGTAGTGGGGGAGAAGAGGGGGACTTTTCAACCAACCAGGATACTCACTGATTATGAAGAGCTCACTGGTATGTAAGGTGGGTGATGCAAAAGTTGGAACTCCTGTATTCAAGTCAGTTTACACTTTACGTGGCATTGGGGGTAATGCCAGTATTTGATAGGGATGCACATCTAAGTTGAAGCACAGGTGTCCCCCGCTTAACGATGGGGATACGTTCTGGAAAACCCGTCATATAGTGAAACCGTCATTAAGCGAGTCCTCAATGTAACACAGTAGAGTTGTAATAGGGAATGAATGGCAAACACAGTGTACATTATGAGTGTAACACAAAGCACAACAAGATTTCTACTTGTCAGTGGAGGTATAAACACACACACAAACACAGAGAGTTAAAGACATTTTTTTTGCATTTAAAATACAGTACTGTAGCTTTAATTCTTCGTTTACACTTTGGGAACCTCCGTCATATATGCGGATCGTCATTAAGCGATCTGTCATTAAGGGGGGACGGACACCTGTATGTATGTCTAGGAGCCACGAATTCACCGTACATGGTTAACGCATTGTGTAAGTGTAAACTGGATCTTTTGTGCTTCATCGAATCTGTTAACATATCTGACTCCGAGGAGACCACTCATTTAGCATATTCACCAAAATAACTTGTATATTGTATTTTCATAACTAATATCAAATGTCTGACAGCTAGTAAACATATTGCTCTTTTGGTGACACTTTTGATCATCAAACAGGATGCTACAGGAGCAAAACTTTTAAGTTAGCTTCTCAAGCTATAAAACGGGACTTAGATTTTAATCTTGGAAAAAATGGCTTTTTAAATTGGTGCCGGATCTCTGAACAGGATCATGTACGTTTCTACCTTCTTTTGAATATGTCTGCAACCATAATGCTTTTCCCCCATTCATGTGATCCTTCAGCGATGTGGAAGCCGCTTCCCCATGGTACAATCCCATGCTTCTCTGCAAGTCCACGAATGAAGTGATGGTCACTCTTGGACATATGTTCATAAGAGTACCTTAACCATATACGCTCTTAACTGGAAGTAAATCCCATTGACCTCAATAGGACATACTTTCTGAGTAGACATACAAGGGATTAGACTGTCACCAGGTCTGTGCATAAATATTCTTTCTGCATGTCAGGCAAAAAAAGGTTTTGTTATTTACCCTCAGCTAGGTATGTTGAGATGAAGGCTTGGGTCCACAGAACCCACTGCATGAGTAGAAGGCACCCTTGGGGGAGGGGTGCCACTTTTTTCTCCTGTCTGTAGCATCACCCAAAACTGGCTCCAGCTGACCAGGGAATCCTCCAGTGCAGCCCACCAGAAGGATCAATTAGAGATTGGGGGGGATGCTCCAGAGCAAATTTTCAGAGGATATGGGGGTAAGGTGGAACACGGGAAGCAGCTTTATACACAGGAAGGCCAATGGTCTATCTAGCTCAGTATTGTCAACACTGACTGGCAGAAGTCTTTTCCAGCCTTATCTGGAGATGCTAAGAATTAAATCTGGGACCTTCTGCATGCAAAGATGAACGACCAATGAACGACAGCCCCACCCAAGGCTTCATCTCAACATACCTAGCTGGGGGTAAATGGGAAGATTATCACTTGCACGCACGCATGCGCAGATGCACGAGCACACATGCACAACATATGAGCAGAAATGTTTTCCACTAATGAAGTGAGATCTTTGGATTCAAACAATGCAATGATTCCTCTTCTTCTTTAAAAGAGACTCTCTCTCTCTCTCCCCCCGCCCCTCCAGATTTGCTGCTGATGAGAAGTTTCTGATTGTTGCCCATCTAAACACTGACAAAGTGTCAATCTTGGCTGCCCCCCCAATAGGATCAATTGGGGATTGTGTTGTGGTGAGCACAATTCAACTTGCAGAAGAAGTCAAGCCCCATCTTGTGGATGTCAATACGAAAACGGGAGCAATTTATGTGGCAGAAATTGGAGCCCGGCAAGTACAGAAATATGTGCCTTTCACATTGCAAAAGTAACTTTTGGATTCTTCCCTTAATCAGATTGCCATTTACAATCTGCACAAAAGTGACCTGTTGTGATGTGGAATCCTTTGGATTAGCATTGTACACTTGAATTGTGCATTCAGTTTTAATCTTCTGTGCCTATCTCAGGGACTTAAGTGTTGGCAGCTTTTGAATAGCTGTAGTTTTTATTGGTGTTTATGAATAGTGTAAGGATAAATTTATTTTTTTCTGGGAGTTATTCTATGTTTATCCTGCCTAATATGCGGTGGCCTGCCTAAAGGGCATCTTAGGCCAATTCATGTGATCCAATTGTGGGCCGCACCGGCACAGCCCAAGATCACCTCAGACGTTTGTCCCCTTCCCCCGATGTAAGCAGCGTGGGCCCTAGTGGGCCTCCTCGGATGCACACCAGCTCTGGAGCTGGCACGCATCCAGGGAGGTCATATAAAGCTGACCTGGCCTGAGAAGGGGCATAGGATATTGGCGCAAGTCAGCACCAATATCCCCTCCCCCTCCCAGGTCAGGCCAGTCAATGGCCCGTTCCCTCGCCTCCCCTGCCTGCCCTCCCCACACCCCTGTGCTGACCGGTGCGGGCCTTACCTGTGTCAGCTGTCACAGGTCCAGGTAGGTGGCGGAGTAAGTAGTACCGGCCTCTGCATTGGTGCTGCTTACTCCAAAGGAGCCGCAAACGTGCTTTACGGCACGTTTGCGACTCCTTAGGTCGGCGGAGCACTTGTTCTGCTGGCCTAGTTTTAGGCAGGATTGTGCCGTAAGTGGTCTTACAAATTTCACTCCTTTCATTGAAATGGGAAAAAATGGTTTTATCTGGTCTGTACGTAAAGACGGGGAATTATTTATGTTGCCAAATAACCTGACTCCTTATTACCTTGGGGAACATATGCTCTGGTATGAGTCTGTTTCCTCCCACCACGTAAGATCTTCTGATGAGGACCTGCTCCTGTTTCTATTATGGGGAAGCTAGAATTGCCTCTATGAGGAACAGGGTCTTCTCAGTGGCAGCCCTGCTGCTCTGAAATTATTTTGCAGCCTTTTTTTTTTTTTTAAAGGTGTGTTAAAATCTTCCTTTTTAGAATGTCTTCAATTGCCAGCCTGCTGTCTTTGTGCTATGTTGCTCCTGTTTTGGTCTTGTTTTAATATTGCCACTTAAGAATGGTTGTAAACCTCTGTTCTGTTAAATTTTATATGAATAGTTGTATAAAAATGTCAAATACAAACTTGATATTCATTCTTCTGATGGTTGGAGAATGACCAGACCTACTCCAAGGCCATGATTCTCGGAAAGTTGCTCATTGGAAATACGGTGATAGTGGTCCCTCAGGGGAAGGTCAAGTGTTTGTAACCATTTGGGGGACAAAGCGAGCTAGAAAGCAAGGCAGCAGTGGAAATGAGAATGGGAATCCGGGAACACCCGGATGATATGATGAGCTGATAGATGGGCAAGGACAGGGAAATAAGATGGAAACATTTCATTCTACCTAGTCACCAAAGTGGCCTGCTGTCCCTCTTCTAAATGGTAGCAGAGGATTTGGGATTTTGTTTTTCCCCTACAATAGGCCACAAATGTTGCATTTTTGATTTTGTGCTGGAGGGCACACGTTCTTGGATTCTCTTTGCATTTATAGCCATGCAGATTCCCAAATACTCACACACACACAACTGGATTTTATAAACCTGGGACTGGGTCCCTGTATATACTGGTCTTGTGCTACTGTATATAAAAGCTTGCAAAGCTTTGGGTGTATGTTTTACCAAAATGATTAATCGACCTATCTGAAGACCCAAAAAGCTAGATTGATGGGATAGTCAGTCAGCAGAGTTCATGCTTTGCAACCAGTTTCTGACATGAAGAGAAGTTGCTCCACCAGAATATGTAACTGGGGGTGGACGGATGGACAGACAACCATGTTTTTAACATTGCTTTATGCAAGATATACTGTTGCAACATCTCTTTAATTGCCCCTGAACCAAAAGCTTCTGGTTGCTGTTGCATGCCATGCTAAGTCCTAGGAAAACTTCACACAGACGGTGTGATTGACCAGGAACTCTCCTAAGGCTGTAAATGTTCCCTGTACTTCCTATCCACAGAATTGGGGGGGGGGGGGGATGCTGTAAAATAACCAGACCACATCATTAAATCAAGTTTTCATTGACACAATGTCACCATGTTATCTGCATTGCACAACATTATAGCCGTTGCATCTAAGGGCTAGTTCAGAGTCTCCTGGCCGGAGATCCGCTACACCTAGTACGCATGTGTTAGGTCAAGTTTGATGCAGGTGCCATGCCAATACACGGATGTCCCCCAAAGCCTGAGTTAGGTGACTTTTGTTTTTGTTTTCTTCTTTTGAGGAGGAAGAGTTGCGCTAACTGGACTTACATGCATACTGATGTAAGGTTTTGGTATCCAAGTTAATGGCTAGGTGTAGAGGACACACATCCTGGTATTTGGTGGGAGTTCTTTCCAATCCTCGCTTTTCAGTTTAAAAAAAAAAAAAAAAGGCAAGAGCCTCCAATTTTACCCTGTCTTCCTTCCCACACACACACACAGTCAGCCTCCAAGTCTGCATGTAGGCATTTTACTTCAAAGATAAAAAGCTGGCATGTATGCCTATTAGGGGAAGGATAAAGTCATCGGCATTAAAGAGAGCGACAATTAATTGATGTACAGTACAATATTTTTGGAGTTATAAAGAAGACATTCATTGACACAGATTCTAAAGTACAAACAAAATAGTACCTTTTATATTACATTACAAAGATGAATATTAAAATAAACAGTACCGCACAATACAACAATAATTACCTAATAATATTAGTAATAAAACCTGGAAGATGTTTGTCATTGTTCTTGCATAATTAATATTTTACTGTGCCACACTTAACTGTCAGTGGACAGAACTGTCCTTTTTCTGCCCTTCATAGGAATACTCTATCTAAGAGGCTACATATGCTGAGTAAAATATTGCATTTTTGTAATCATCTTAAACATTGAGGTTAATAAAATGTATATAGGTCTGAAAATGCCAATAAAACATGAATGCATGTACACAAGTTATACAAAATACTGAAAAAAGTGACCCTCTTGTCCATTAGGGTTTTTTTAAAAAATGTGGTATAATACTGCAATTCAAACCACCTTCTAGGAAATAAGAAAAATGAAGAAGTGCACAGAGTTTACACTGTAACTGTTCTCTTGTGATCCTCCAAAGCAGTGACAGAGAAGCAGGAATTGTAGTGGTCTTAACAGAGGCGTCGCTCCAGTAGGGGCGGTACCGTAAGTTTCGCGGTGTCCTAGTCCCGTTTACTAAGCCGGCAGGAGGCGGCCCCGCCCCCTTGCGTCGGAGCCATTCCATGCAGAGAAAGCAGCAGGCAAGAGACTCCTTGCCCATTGCTTTCTTCACATGGGAATGGCTCCAACGCAAGGGGGCGGGGCCGCCTCCTGCCGGCTTAGTAAACGGGACTAGGACACCGCGAAACTTACGGTACCGCCCCTACCGGAGCGACGCCTCTGGGTCTTAAAATAAAACTGACTGAGTAAACCAGAATGACTCGTGTCACAAAATCTTCTGTTGCTATTTCTGGGTCTTGTGTGAATGACAAGACGCACAGTATGTGCGTGCAACAGAGGACGTGCATCTTGCTGTGGGCAGGGCACACTTCACATGACACCTGGAAGGGGCGCTGCCCGGAGGAAGTGAGTCTTGCTGCTTTCTGCTTCAGGTGACCATTCCAAAGCCACCCTGTGAAGGAAATGGGAAGCAGGACCCATTCGTGGATGTGTGTGGCTTCTCTCTGGAGTGAATTAAGACTTGAGAGGGAGAGCTTACATGTCTTGGGGGGGGGGGGGGAAGTGTGCCTGAAGGTAAAGGGCCTACAAGGGGAGGGGGGAAAGTGTGTGTACTGGGCCTAGAAGTCAAAAGGTATTGCATTTATATGTGAATAAATATGAAGCAAGAAATTGTATGCGGGTGTGCTTGAGAGGGAATTGTTTGTGTGCAAAGTAGGGGTGGGGGAGAGGGATAGGTGTCTGCACTTACAAGTGAAGAGAGAATGATGTTGCATTTGTGTGAGATTGTGTGGAGAAAGTGTGGGCCAAACTACATGTTATACCCAAATGTGTGTAATGGGAACCTGACAAGTCTTTTAGGGCAAGAAAAGCTGCCTTGGGGAAGGGGCTACTGGGAGCTATGAGGTGTGGGGGAGGAGTGCGTAAACACCTCCCTCTCCTCAGCTTCTCTGACCCCCTCAGGGCAGTTTTCCATGCAAAAAAGAAAAATGGGGTGGGGTTACTTGGTTACCATTCTAGACATTTTGTGTGCAATATACAGTTTGCATTTGTGTGAATTGGTGTGTGTGCTTGTGTGTGTGTGTGTGTGTGTGTGTGTGTGTGTGAGAGAGAGAGAGAGAGAGAGAGAGAGAGAGAGAGAGAGAGAGAGAGAGAGAGGATTAATGTGGATTTCTGTGCTTTTTAAGATGAAGATGGAAAGACTGTTTCAACCGTGGCCATTTGCCTGAGTAACAATGCCTCCCACAGCGTGCCATATTTTGCTACTGCTCAAACTGCAGTATGGCACACGAGGCAAGCAGATTGGTCAAAGGAGGCGAGTACTTTTTGTGGTTTTTGTATTCATCTGCAAAGCTACCATTTGTTTGTTTTATGTGTGTGTACGAAGGAAAAGTGTCTGTGCAAAGGTAGGCAGATGTGCTTTCAAGACTCTCCTGATAAGAGTGAACATTGTCGCCTTTCATATCAAGTTCACTAAATTCAACTTCAAACTGGGCCAACACAGCAGGTTGGGGGAGCCGCTAAAGGCTAATACTTTAAGGCCTGAAAATACGTGTCCTTAACACCCACCCACATACGGCAGCTGCAAGCTGGTGCTGCTGATCAGGAAAATTAGTGAATACTCACATTCAAGAGAGTAACAAAACTGTTAAATGCCCTCTTTATGTCCAATTTGCTGACATATGAAGGAATCCTTTGTAAGGCTACATCCTTGTCCTTCAGCTTGGTACTTATCCCTGTCAATCTATAGTTTGCTAAAAGTCCACCGTGGTGTTTTTTTTTCTAGCTAGCATGTACCCCCTATAGTTCTGCCATATCACAATAGGCTAGGAATAATATGGCCAGAGCTCCTAGTTTATACCCCAAAGATACAGAGACCCTCACCGTTCACAGTGTCACACATCAATTCCAACATCATTGACTCTTGTTTGTATTGACCTCACTACAATGAAGAGCTAATGCTCCTTTCCAAGAAAGGTTTGCATACTCGTTTCTTTTTTTCCTAAACTGGTTCACTTTGTTCTGGTCTTTCTGGCCTCAGTAAGGATACTGCTTCTGTTTTTTGCCGGAGAAACAGGCCAGCCAAGTGCAGATCAACATTGCTGCAGCAGCTCCTCCCCCAGTACAGTAATAAGCCCAGCCAATTTCACAGGTGCCTGCAGGTAAAACAGAATACACACTGGACATTAGTAGAGGTGATTTTCTTTCATTGTAATATTTCAGTGGGAAAAAAGAGCATTTGTTTAACGTTGTACGCCTACTAATTTGGAGAAAGGTGATTTTGTAAAGGGCCGGAGCGTATTTTCTCAGTCCCCTCCCACAAGGCATGTGATCATTTTGGGTGTGTTGGGAATGAACATTAAAGTGTGGCATTTCATTTGAAACAATGGGTATGATGATCCAACCAAAGATTAGCATGCACTTGATGGTCCCTTTTGAAGTTAAAACATGCTTCACTTCTTCTCATTTAAGTGTATAGGACTTGAGTGTCTAATTTTGGATGCATTCTGCCCATTGTATATAATCTGGAGTCTACCACTAGGGCCACTGTTTAAGGGCTTATTTTCAAATCCATCCATACAAGTTAGGATGATCTAAAGGTTATGGGGGTTAGTATTGTTTGGGTCTTTATTCAGGCTCCCTCTGCACCATTTAATTTCAATAAAGAACAAGAAACTGCAAATGAGGAATAAGAGCCAACTTCAACCTTGGAGCCTTTGGAGCTATGGGCACTCTTGCATACAGTGTTTGCTTGGGCATGGGGTAGGGACATGTGGTCTGGTTTATTTTCTGTGGTGAGGATCCTGAGTAATGGTCATGGCCTCTTGGGCATTGCTGAGATTTCTCATTTAAAGAACTTTAAACACTCATGCTATTTAGGGCTTTACATTAAACCAGTTAAAGGGCAGAAGGCAGGAAAGACTTTACAGAAACAGCCTTTAGAAAGACGTTAAAGGTAAAGGTATCCCCTGACAATTAAGTCCAGTCGTGTCCGACTCTAGGGTGTGGTGCTCATCCCCATTTCAAAGCCGAAGAGCCAGCGTTGTCCGAAGACGCCTCCGTGGTCATGTGGCCAGCATGACTCTCCTTGCCGCAGCGCGTAGCATGCAGCTAGAACACGGAGCGCTGTTTACCTTCCCGCAAGCGGTACCTATTTATCTACTCGTATTGACATGTTTTGGAACTGCTAGGTTGGCAGGAGCTGGCCAAGCAATGAGCGCTCACACCGTCACGGGAATCGAAGTGCCGACCTTTCGATCAACAGCTTATGGTTCAGCGGTTATTGGCTGTGATGTTTGGCAGGATATTGCATCTCCAGTGTAAAATCTTTTCAGATGCCAGGGGCCCAATCCTATCCAACTTTCCAGCGCCAATGCAGCCGTGCCAACTGGGCGTGCGCTGCCAACTGGGCGTGTGCTGCATCTTGCAGTGGAGAGGCAGTCACGGAGGCCTCCTCAAGGTAAGGGAACGTTTATTCCCTTACCTCAGGACTGCATCAGCGCTGGGAAGTTGGATAGGATTGGGCCCTTAGACTGTTGCAGAAGTCCTTCCCTACTCCCAGTTGAACTGTGTCAATAAATGGCTGTGTTTGTACATGAAGGACATCCTCTGTTGGTCATCACTTACCCAGTTCAAACTGATTCGAAAGGTTTCCACAGGTCTGCCTGACTTCTTCGCTGTCCCAGCCCAGAGGATAAAGAGCACAACCTGAACCAATTAGCAAGCCTGTAGATTTAAAAAAAAAAGGGGGGGGTAAAGCAACAGATCTTCAGACAGTGGCCTTCGGTTCTAAAGCATGGTGGGAAGTCTGGTCTTTGGAACCAGGTGGCTGTTCAAAGAATTCCCACTAGCTGTTCATCTTCAGCGGAGCTCCTGTTACACAAGATGCTATACAAACAATGCACACTTCTACTACATTGGGTTTAGGATTTAATATGCAACAGATGAAATTCAAGGATTTTTCCACCTCCATTTACCACTAGAAGAAAATCCATCAGGTTCTTTTGTTCACAAACTGCAAATTGAGACATTGTCCTATCAAGCTAGACCATATCAGTTGTACCAATGATGCTTCCTTTGGCTTTGCATTCCCAAGGGAACTGTTGGTAGAGTGCTCTTCCTGGCAGGGAGCAGGAAAGCAAGTTCCCTACTGCTGCTGCTCCTCCTGGTTGATAGATGAGACCAGACTAGAATAGGCTAAAACTGAGCATCTTTCCCTCCGACATGACCTCCACTGTATCCCACGGGGGAGTTTTGGCATGTTGAGGCCTCCCTCGGGGCCCCAGTAGCCACCATGGGTCAACTTGGACCTGCACCAACTCTAGCTGGCACAAGTCTGTGTTAACCCGAGAAGGCAGATCAGGCCCGGGAAGGAGGTTAGCCTGATCCACCCTCGTCCCCGCCCCATCACCGCCCCGTTTCACCCACCCCCTGCCTGTTCTGCCCTGCCCCCACCCATCCCCTGCCCCGTCCTGCCTCCCCCACTGGCCTACATTGGTCGGTAGATGTTCGGCCATCTGCCAACATGTGGGAGGCCACTCTGACATCCCCACCAGCGGCCAGGCAGCACACGCCAGCAGCGGCTGCTTGACAACAACCGTAAAGGAGTCGCCACCAGCACAACATGTTCTGCTGGTGGCCCGCCCAATTGGGATTGGACCATAATCCACTCATCAGTAAGTGACCATCTTGTTTTCACTTATCACAGTTTCTCTTAGATAGAGAGTAAGACAGGATTCAAACAATGGTTACTGAAAGGACCGGTCATTGATCCTGGATGGATTAATATACAAGGAAGTTCTTTATGTTTGCAACACCTGAACCAATATTCCTGAAAGCAATTGCTACTGAATCTTCTTGTCATACAGGTGCACAGTCAATTTACTGAGTGAAGACATTGAAAGTGCAGGTCCCTCCAGGGTACGTGCCCTTGTAACTGATACTGTGAGCAAGATGAAAGCTGCATGGCAGCTATTAAAGGCAAAAGTAATGAATAGAATGTGGGTGTTGTTTTGGCTTAGTTGGAAATTATATGTAGAAAATAGTGAATAGTATGCTAGTAGGATGTATTGCTTCGCGCTTGCTATAACTTTATGAAATATGTATTGTTTTTATGTTTTAATATTATATCAATAAAATATAAATATATATGGAAAAAAAATAAAGGCAAAAGTATCCTCATTTCGATAGTATTTGGCTGTCTTGCTCATGGGTTGAATCTTCCAGCAAAGGGCACAGCAAGTAAGAATACAAGTAAGACAATACTGGCAAACCCTGCCCCAAAATGCCCCCTGGTTCTCCTTGGAGTTACGCTAACTCCATAACTGATGTGGATCCATGGAGCCCCATAGGCGGCCAGAAGACCCACTACGTGGAGATAAGTGAAATGTGTTTACTTACCTCTGTTTTGCCTTCTGGTCCTCCCCCCCCCCCCCCCAGCAAGTAGCTCACCTTCTGTTGGCATGGCTCCATGCTATGGGGCAGGGGATATTGGATTGGGCTGTCAGTGACTGATCTGACTTATTAGCAAGGACATCTAATTTAATTTTATGGCCTGGTCGATAAAACGTTAAGTAGTTAATTACCAGCCAGCTTTGTAGGGATGCTGCTTTCTATACATGCTTCTTTGCAAACTGCAAAGCGACAATGAAAATCTTCAACTATCATCATGTCGCTAATCAGACTTTGAAGAAATTGCAGGAAGAGAAGATGAGGAAGGGAAGTACCTGTATTGCCAGCAGAAACTACTGAAGATGAGGTTCAGCTACAAAATGTTACATATTTTGCTGCACACAAAGAGCTCTTTGCAACTTTCTTCAAAATATGATACAATATCCCTGATGATTGCCATGAATATTCAGAAGCAAATTCTCAACATTAATGTGTTCTGGGTTAGAGTTCAAGGCACATTCTGTTAGCCACTGAAATTGGTAGTAGCAAGCAAGAAACTTGAGGGAGGTACATCAAGCCTTTCAAATATTCCAGGGATATTCAGAACATTGAATGGAAGTCTATATGAGCTTTTGCCTAACTTACTTCTATGGGAAAAAAGTAAAACAAAATTTACCAAGAGATCTGAGTTTCGCTCTCATCCAGTTCAACTGGCAGCAAACTTTTTGGATCTTCAAAACAGGACGACATTTATCATAAGATGAATTCTCTATTGCTCTCCGTACAATTATGGGAGTAGCTGAAAAGTCCCCAACATCAACAAAATAGCTGTGATGACAGACATGGCTGAGTACTGCACAAAAGGAAAACGTTGGAGCAAGGATGCGATTTGGTAGGCAACAGAGAATTTTAAGCATTCTCCCAACAGCAGCTTCTTGTGAACAGAACTTGGGGGGGGGGGAACCCAAAAGGGAGGGGAAGGAATAGACTAACAGATGAATGCACTGCTAAACTTTTTATTTCTTAAAATCTCTTGCTTCTACTTCCTGTTTAAACGGAGACTTTCTAGCACTCAGGCTACTTGCCTGCTTCGTCACTATAAGCAGCAAGTTGCTTATAGCATTTTTGTGAATCAAGAGGGCCTGACCTGGCGCCAGCAATATCAACTAAAGCAGGGGTTCTCAACCTGTGGTTCGCGTACTCGGACCGCAGGCCGGGGGTACGCGAGATGCTGCCCGTTAGCTGCTGCGATCAGCAGCTGATGACAAGCAGCGGAATCATTTTTCCTGCACTGCAACCCAGGAAAAATGGCTACAGGCCTCCCAATGTCCTCCATAGCTCCCCCCTTACCTGTTCTCCTGGCCACCGCCATCTTGCGAAATCTTGCGTGATCCAAGATGGCAGCGCCCAAATCTCGTGAGGGCACATGAAGCACTTGTGAGATTTGACCGCCACCATCTTGGATCTCGTGAGATTTCACGAGATCCAAAATGGCGGCAGACGGGAGAAGATAAGGGGGAGCTTTGGGGGACATCAGGAGGCCTGTAGCCATTTTTCCCAGGTTGCGGCACGGGTGGGTCCTCCCACCCGTGCCACTACCCAGGAAAAATACATTTTAAGGGGGGTATGTGGGGGGGGTTCTTGGGGGTACATGGGGAGGGATGTCTGGGGGTACATGGGGCAACCGGAGCCCCGCGTAGGGGTACGCAGGCCTCCAAAGGTTGAGAACCCCTGAACTAAAGGAAAGATAATGGGTGCAGGGGGCCCCTGCAATCCACGGATAGCAGATCCACAGATACGGGACCCCCTCTGTACTCTGTACTGAAGTCAAAGCCTGGTCTTTAGCAATATAGACTTTGACATCATAGGATTCCTCCAACTGCTAAAATACAAAGCACCATTTTGGTAGTGCATGAGCAGGGCTTGGTTGGTACGGAGATATACAGTATTAGGAGTTTTATACCACAGTGCAGCAAGGCTATATTGCGCCAAACACTGGAGCAGCATTGGGTTTTGGTTGTGTGTGTTTTTTTAAAAAGATCTGGTCATAATGTTGCAAATCACTCTGCCAACTCAGTTCTCTCTCTAGGGCTTCAGGGCAGCCAGGGCTTGGGAAGAACATGAGGAATGAAGTACGCTTTCAGACATGACAGCAGGATTCCTGGCTATCTCCCTAGACAATTAGGAATAATCTGTTTACCAGATTGGTCTTCCTTGTCAGTGCAATTATTTACAAGCTGCTGGATATTTGCTTGTGTAAGACTTATAAATCACACAGCGAGACAATGGAAAATGCTTTGGTGAAAGCCAAAAAGTACAGCAAGAAGATCCCTGGGGGAGTTCATAAAGTAACACAGGGTGATTTGGGGAAAAATATTATTGAAGTTTCATTTTTCTAAACAAACCAAGCTTTTGAATGTATCGGCACACATTTAGGATTCAGAGACCAAGAATTGGACGTATGCAGTGTGAGCGTATGCATATTTACTCAGAAGTAAGTTCTGACTTTCAGTGGGGCTTACTCCCTAGTACGTGTGCATAGGATTGCAACCTGAGATGCAAGTCTTGAAATCATTGCTCTGCATCTGTTAAGTAGAATTCAAAATGTGAAACGTGTCACAGTGCTGGATTTTATTGAGATACCAAGGAATTTAGACAATTTAGATGGATTTTCAAGGTGGACACTTAAATGTGGATAAAAAAACACATATCCCGCTTTGATGAATAATCCACATCCAATTCCTCGCAATATATTATTATATATAGGACTGATCTTTTAAAATCTGCCAATCCTAGGAGTTTCCCCTAACACGTACACCGGTCCAACTCTTGGATTTCCAGGCAAATATGTAAGTCATTGAGTGATTTCATAAATGTGTGTAATATTTTGCTGGGAGTCAGCCCTACTATTTTGACTCCCTTTGTAGCCTGAGTGGTCAGTTTCTGTACGCCATGTAGAACTTTCAATGTAAGGTCACTCCTCAGACCCAGACATCTTTTAAGTTTCTGACAGCGCAATCCTGTCTACTGTTAGACCGGCGGAGTGATCGCTCTGCTGGTCTAAGGTGCCGCAGATGTGCCAGAAAGCACATTTGCGGCACCCAGAGAGTAAGCAGCACCAGCAAAGAGGCCTGCTCTGCTCTGCTCTGCCAGCGCCGCAGGACAGATGGATGCCGCGGTGGAGAGGTAGGTGCTCACGATGCAGCAGACGGAGGGCAAAACTGGCCATTTCGAGGGTGGGTGGGATTGGTCTCCCAGGCCTGGGAAGGGAGCGGCGGCGGCCTCCGCAGAGATGAAACTATGCCCCCATGTGGGTGCCCTCTGATACAACGCCCCCACGTGATGCCGCAAGTCAAGCCCCCTGCGTCAGTTCTTCGCGCGGGGCTCCAGGGTGGGCAGGCCCAACTCCAAGCCTTACCAGTGCGACGATGACAGGAGTCCGCCGCCTTGGGGCCCACAGCCCCCCCCCGCCCCTACCCCTACGACGCTTCTGCTCCTCCGCCATATACTATTCCCCTTCCTGAGCCTGTTGGGCCTTACACCGGCCTCTCGAACGTGCGCCAGCAAAACTGATCTTTTCACAAAAATATGCAACTTGTCCCTTAAAATGACCACTGTACCAGAGGATTGGAGGATAGCTAATGTCACACCAATCTTTAAAAAAGGAAGGAAAGGGGACCTGGGAAGCTACAGGCCGGTCAGCCTATCTTGTTGTCTGTGTGCTCCCTGTGGCACCTGGTGGGGCCACAACGAGATACAGGAAGCTGGACTAGATGGGCCTTTGGCATGATCCAGCAGGGCTTTTCTTATGTTCTTATGTTAAAACAGCTGGTGCACATTCGAGTAGACCTATTGGCGCGGCTGGTGCGTTTTAACTCGAACGTCCCTTTACCTCAAGGAGGCCTCCAACACAGGCCCCATCCTGCGCAGGATGCGACGGGTGCCTTGTTTGCACCGCCATGTCATGCTAGACAAGATTGGGTTGTAAGTCTGGTGCCCTGTTTTTCTGATATCTTTCTTCACTGATTCTGCTAAACAATTTTTTTTTTCATGCAAGCTTGTGAAATGGCAGTGTTTTCATTAGGCAAATTACCCCAGGTCTCATGAAAAATTTAGTTCCATCTAGATGGGAAACTTTCCAGTGCTATTAATATGGCACAGTATATATTTGGCAAGAATTCCTTGCCTCGGGAAAGAAATGACCTAGCTATTATCTGATCTGCTGATTAGATGCAGTCATATGTATCAGATCACAACTTTTTATTATTGAAACAATAATTTCTGAACAGCAGGGGCCCAAAGAAGCAGGAATTAATCATATGCATTCATGAATTGATAAGAACACAGGCAACTCTGTATGAGGATAAAGGCTGTGCCACTAATTGCTGAACTGAAACATTTTTAAAAGCCCCATTGGCACCAAAGCTACTGTTAAACTGAGCTATATTTTCTGCAAAATGAATATTAGGACTCTGTAAAGAGCCTTGCTTGTTGGATATCAATATGGTGATTAAAGATTCTGCAATCACTAATAATTACTTCCCAAGTGACCATTGTTCATAAAGATGCCTTATAACCAAGTATTCACTGCAGAGTATTCAACTCGCTAAATTCATAATAAAGGTTATATTTAATATTATTCTGCTCTTCTCAAATTACATTCCGAGTGGCTAATTAAAACATCCTCAATACAGTAAAACTACAAAAAGCCAACACTAGATAGCTGAATCTGAGAACACAATAAAACAATCAGAGTAGAACTGAATCAAATACGTATGAAGTCTTTCTGGGAACAAAAAAAACAAGGAGGGTTAGCATACTTTAAACCTCTCTGAAAACATAAAGCATGAACTTAATAAGGATCTCTGGGTTGGATCCAAAGGTTCCTTTTCCCTGGACAGAGTCTTTCATTTGGAGGAAGCTCCTCCTTCCAGAGCCAATACTGTACTCCAAAAAATAAGACTCCACTCCATGTCCTAATAGACTTCATACCAAAGGAGACATAACTTCAAACAGGGCATCTTCGAACATGCATATCCCAAACCACTTAAGCCTTTATAAATCAATACAAGCCCCTTGAATTGTGGCTGGAAGCTAGTCAGCCATGCAGTTGCTCTACAAAAGCTTTTATTTGTTCCTGACAGCCCTCTTCCATCAGGAGACCATGCGTTCTGCACTGCCTGCAGTTTCCAGACACTCCTGAAGGGCAGTTGCACATAGAGTTGATTGTAGTTAATCCACACATTCATCATGCACAGTAGGCAGATGCGGTCCAGCCATGTGAAACACAAACAAGAAGAATTCCATTTTCTGTTCTGTTTCCCCAGTCCTTAACGGGATTTCCATGGAAAAATCATTTGCCAATTCAAATTGAGTTCATTCAATATTATTAATTGTTTGTTTTTAAAAAACATCAGATGATGTCGTGTGTGTGTTTGATTGAAAGGTCTTCAAGGCGGCAGGGTTTCTCAACCAGTGGTACTAATACCACCAGTGGTACTTCGGCCGACTGCTGCTGGTACTTAGACCACTGGACCACCGGAACCCCGCTCCAACGCAGGGCTTTTGGTGGTGCATTTTCGCTCCTGAGAGGCTCCTGCCTTTGTCTGAGCCTCTTAGGAATGCTGAGAAGGGCCCTCCCACCCACCCAGGGCCTCCTACCTGCGTTTTCTGGCCTCCAAAAACCAGAAAACCTGGAAGTAACTGGCAATGATGTCATCGCCAGTCACGTCCAGTGGTATGCAGCAGGAGAGTGGCGCTGGAGGTGGTACTCAGTTAGGAAGGGGTTGAGAACCCCTGCAATAGAGCACAATAATAATTAAAAATGCGCACGCACACACACATAACCCTGAAACCCTTCATTCTGCCAGTAGAGGCCAGAGAGTTCTTCCCTTCTGGTCTGCAGTCTCTGGGCAACTGGCAGTTGTTGCAGAGCAAATTTCTTTTTGGCAGGAAAGAGGAAGACGCTCCTTGCAGCTGCTCCTTTTCTGGCTGATGGCAGAGGCCAGGCTGGTTGCCCCTTGGCTAAGATATACTTCCTGGTAGGAAGGGAGTGGAACCTTAGAGGAGTCCTTAGTCCTCTGGCAGATGGCAGAGACTAGCAGCCCAATCCTAACCAATTTTCCAGTGCTGATGCGGCTGTGCCAACTGGGTGCACACTGCATCCTGTAGTGGTGGGGCAGTCATGGAGCCACACACACACACACACACACACACACACACACACACACACACACACACACACACATGGATAGCAAGGATCCACAGATACGTGGTCAAAACTCTGTAAAAACAAAGAAAAAGCCCCCCAACCCCAATTTCTACCTTTAAACGACCAAACCACTGTGTTTTCAAGCCTCCACAGGGCTTTTGCAAGCTCACTTCTGGGTCGCGCGAAGGCTCTTCCCTCCTCCCAACCTTGCCCCAGAATGCACCCTGGGGCAAGGCTGGGAGGAGAGAAGAGCCATTGCGCAACCCAGAAGTGGGTTGTTAAGCTTGCAGAAGTCCCGTGGAGGCTTGAAAATGCAGCCGTTTGGTCATTTAAAGGTAGAAACGGGGATGGGGGGAGGGTTATTTGTTTTTACAGTGTTTTGATTGCAGAATCCATGGATTCTCGCTATCCGTGGGGGGGGGGGTCCAGAACGGATCCCCGTGGATTGCAAAGGCCAACTGTATAAAAACCTTTTATTAACATACCATGGTATATCAATTTGCCTGAAACAGATGGATGAATCCTATAACAGTACAGTAGCTCCCTTCCTGACTGCATTACACCCCCACCCTGTTCCTGTACTCATCAACTGTTGATGGTACAGGTCCCTCTACCAATCCATAAAGAAGTCATGTTCTGTTGCCATAGTTCGAGCCACGTTCAATGGATGCGACGGGGATCCCACTATGATCTTCATCTAGTACACAATAAGCTTCCCTCATTGCATTACGTGTATAAGGAAGAGTCTAACAGGCCAACAGCCATTTTTTAATACAGGAGATGAATTCCATCCACCGGCCGACAGCGGCTGAAGAAGGAAGCAGAACAGAACAAAACAAAAATGTTCTGGGGGTTTTCAAAATACCACACACCACTGCTCCACCTGAAGCTGAAGCTGCTGTTCCATGGAAACAAGAGCTGCTCTGCCTCAAGAGGCTCCTGCACTATGGAGACAGAAGTGAACTCATCTGCTAATGAAGCTGGGTCCTGAGCAGATAGAAAACAAAAGCAGACAAACAACTCTAATCTAAAAACAACCATTCTGCCGGGAAATTTGATGGTTCAACTGTACGTTTCGCTCACAACATTGAAAGCATCCTCAGAAGTCTTTAGCTACACACTGCAACCAGCAATAAAAGCCTTCTCCTGTTCCCTGGATGTTTGCGTGGTTTTTAGAGTTTGCAAACAGCTCTAAATATAGTTTGCCAGTTGCACCTTTGGAAACTCAGACCTCTGTGAAAGGCGATAGGTCAGTGGTCAAGCACATCCTTTGCACACTGAAAGTCCCACATTCAATCCCTAGCACCTCCTAGCATTCCCCCCCCCCGCCCTGTTCCGCTCTCCCCCACCTCTCCCGTGCTGGCTTACCTGCTCTGGCGGGTGGCTAGCACTCTGCCGACGCACACGGAAAGGCTCTGGCCTTCCCGCCAGTGCTCCAGCAGTGCGCTACTCAACGCACGGCCAGAGAGCACTTTACAACTGCTTTACAACAGCCATCACCAGCAGAACACTAGTTCCACCAGTGGGGCAGCCCATCGCTCTAGAATTTGGTTAAGATGCTTCCAGAACACCCCAAGACTATTAGGGTTCATTGAAAGTCCCAGGACAAAGAAAGCTGACATTTGGAATGTACATATCCCAAGACATCCCAATGACTGAAAACTCTCGTTCGCAACTAATGGTCACACCTGGCACATTAAACGTACCTCATAACAGAGGAGGCTCCAACAAGTGAAGTCAGAGGCAAGAGAGGTAGCCAAGAATAGAGCATGCCAGTGGATTAGGGTGGGATGTTGGGCTGGCAGTAAGAGTTCTATTGCCCCATTATACAAGGGGAGAGGAGACTTCTAGTAGCAGTGACAAGTATGTATTTGTGTTTGCACAATGCAAAATTCATCGCTTAGGATATCTATATCTAAAGACACTTGGGCCTCAAGGACTAACTGATCGACATCTCATTCCATAAATAGTACGATAAATTGTTATGGTATTTCTACACCACTCAGAAAGCTGAAATTTGATACATGCATTGCCCCTTTCTGGCTAGAATAATCTAGAAGGAAGACTAAAAAAAAAAAATCTAAATGAGAGGCATAAAGTGCATCCTAAAACGGTGCATCCTAAAAGCATGCTACTCCAGCACTAGCTAGTAAGCTGACATTATGTATCCTAAGGCAACCAGCAATGGAATCCTAATCATGTCTACTCAGAAGTAAGCCCCACTGACTTTAAGGGGACTTACTCTCAGGTAAGTGTGTACAGCCAGATTACCAAGTCTGAAAATGGGATATTTTTACATCTACTATTAAAAACTCAGTGCTTAAAGTTTACTGTGCCTTGCCCATCTTCTGGAAAATGAACTTCCCCCCATCCTCTCAGCAAGAATACTGGGGAAGGACCAGTGAGGTCCCGATCGCTAGTCAGAGCCAGGCAAGAGGCTGCTAGGAAGTCACACCACCTCGATCCCAGCAAGAACACAAGCAAGGGAAGATCCACTAGAGATGTAAATGTCTGTGAATAGCTCACTTCTTTGTGTCGGCATTGACGAACTGATCTCCCCTCCTCTTCTTTTTCTCTCTACTCCGCCTTCTCTTTCAGTTTGTAAGCCTGAGAGCAGGGCCTGTCTGTGTGTCTTATTTTTCAGTTATGTACAGCGCCCACCAGCAGCCTTGTGCACTGAATTTTAATTGCCTGGCCTGAGTGCCTTGGGGTGGGTGGGGAGACCATTTCTGTCAAAAAGATAGGCTTAAAAGATAATAAATGCATAGATAAATGCCTCCTCATAATGGAAGCACGCAATTCAGCAGCGAGAGCAAACAAAACCACACATGGCATGGAACATTTAACGGTGGTAGTTCCATTGCCCGGCACTTGAATGGGGTGTGTGTGTCTCAATAGTATCCAGGGGGAAGCATATCTATGTCTATGCCCGTAGGATGGAAGCTGAATTTACTGGTAATATTTATATGTAAAAGGTGGTTGGGACTGACTCACTCACAAATTGAAACAGTGACGGAGGGTACTTTCTGATAAGCCTTGAAAATTTGGTACACACGGGTAGCCTAAGTCACGCTGATGACTTAAAAAAAGGTCTGGAAATTGTTTTACACCTAAAATACAAGCTTGATGGCATGCTGTTTACCTCATAATAATAGAAGCTCAGCATTCTTGCACAGAGCAAGCAAATCAGATTGAATGTTAGGGTGTAGAAGTCCCAGCACCTCTTCAGACTTGGATTTGGGGGAACAGTACATCCAGCAGGAGCCAGAATCACACACAAATGAAGTTTGCCTTCTGCAAAGACAACTGGGCCTCTTTAATTCAAGCATTTATCAAAGCTAGAGTAATTTTGCCATGAGTCAAGGCTCTGAAATGAGGCTCACATGTAGTGCAATTCATCCTGATCACTACCGATAGTCAGTTTTGAGGGGGAAAGATCCATTTGGGAACAGGAAAGGGGGTGCGTCATGTTGGGGAGAAAGGGAGTTGGGAAATGGGGAAATTGGGGACAAGCCAGAAGATACATTTTGGGAAAGGGGGGGGCAGATTAGAGGATAAGGAATGGGGTGGGGTTGGCTTATATACAAGGGAGATTGTTAGAAAAAACAAACTAGAGAGTGAGGAAAGGGAACAGGAAAGGTATCTGTATAGGTCGATTACCCCTTATCCAGACATCCAAAATCCAGACTATTCCAAAATCCAGACATTTTTGGGGCTTTGACTTTATAATTTTTTTCCAGCACCTGGTTGGCATAGCACAAGGCATGCTAGGGCACAAAATTATTAAAAATATTGTATAAAATTACCTTCAGGCTATGTGTATAAGGTGTATGTGAGATATAAATGAATTTCGTGTTTAGACTTGGGTCCCATCCCCAAGATATCTATATTTATGCAAATATTCTAAAATTCAGACAAATCCAAAATCCAGACAACTTTCCGTCCCAAGCAGGGATAGGGTACGGGACACTCAACCTGTATAAGGATTCGGAAAGTGACTTCTAAAGGTTTTTTCAGCATATTGCCTGAGTTGGGAAGAGACGAAGAATATCAAAACCAGCAAGAGGAAGTTGCTGCTTGCTGACTCTCGAAATTCAATAGTGCAGCAGCAGTCTGGGGAGGAAACCGATATATGTGTGTGTGTGTGTGTGTTTCCCTCTCACTCTTTCTAGGCCCATCCTCCTCTTTACTCCAAGCAGGCAGATTAAGAGCTTCCTTGATATGGACTCTGTGGTCTCAGTTGTCAGTCTAGCAAGCCTATGTGAACCATCTGTGCCCAAACGTGTGAGGGTGGAGAAAGGAAGGCCCCGCAAGGGGCTGTAGTATAGTATTGGTCACCATGGGAACAAACCATTGCACTATTATTATTTTTTTTAATACAGGCAGCACACTGCCATAGTTGTGCGTGCGTGACCTTTAGAAATAGCACCACAGTCAAGCAGTCTCTTGAAATGAGCATTTGAGCATGCACCATCTTGGCGGGGGCTGTTCAGCGCACAACTAGAATTGTGAAACCAGCCACAGATATGCCATGCGGGGGAGGATCACTTACTTACTTACTTACTTACAGAGGCTTACTTCCACTCTGCACAAGGTTTTCTCCGCATGTGTATTCTTTCAATTCTCTCACCCAAGGATCTAATGAAGTGGGATCTTTATAGCGAAACATCATGTACAACTTACATTTAGAGCTACAGGACTTTGGCTTTTTTGCGACAGTAAAATAGTATGTATATTTTTCTAGAAACTGGCCACAGTTAGGAAGTTGCTACTAATGACTAACTAAATCCAGACTAGATCAATAACTCCAAGCTGAAATACCAAAAAAGAAAAAGAAAAAGAAAGCAAGCTTAAATTTATGATTATTGCAAAACTATTGAAAGCTTGCATTGTATTCAAACATCAATGGAGCTGAAAGAGTAGAAAAGCAACCCATTCTCCTATTTTAAGGCCATCACGCTTTATAGGTAGATGTCAACTTTTTAATTAGAAATGTAATGTCTATCAACGAGATCCCCCATTCCTTCCCTTCTCCCCACACAATTCCTTGCAGGTTTCCACGTGCATAATCTTATTTTAGAATTG
The DNA here is from genome assembly GCA_026170595.1 of Plestiodon gilberti rubricaudatus. NCBI lineage: Eukaryota > Metazoa > Chordata > Lepidosauria > Squamata > Scincidae > Plestiodon > Plestiodon gilberti. Next base: position 128,415,207 of record JANXHW010000001.1, on the reverse strand, counting down.
TGTGTATCTTATATACAATTGAAATTAAATACATTTTGTATTTTGATATGCATTTCTGCATGCTTCCCTTCCTTGTATGAAACTGGGACAATGATGCAGGATTTGAACTCATGCCTCCCATGACCTACCATTTATCTTTTCTCCACTGAGATACAGGGCAAGGTCTAGACAGCCAGGATGGTGTAGTGGTTCTGGAATTGGACTTAGACCTGGAAGATCCAGGGTTCAAATCCTCACACAGCTATGAAGCTTCCCAGAGGCATTTCTACGGTAGGGGCGGTACTGTAAGTTGTGCGCCGTCCTAGTCCCTGTTTACAACCCGGCACGAGGCGGCCCCACCCCCTCGCCGTCAGAGCCATTCCGTGATGCGAAAGCAACGGGCAGGAGACTCCCTGCCCGTTGCCTTTGCATCACAAAATGGCTCCGACAGCGAGGGGGCAGGGCCGCCTCGTGCCGGGTTGTAAACGGGGACTAGGACGGCGTACAACTTACAGTACCACCCCTACTGTAGAAACGCCTCTGAAGCTTCCTGGGTGACCTTGGAACAGTCACTCTCTCTCAGCCTCACCTACCTCACAAGGTTGTTGTTAGGACAAAAGGAGGGAAGGAACCATGTACACCACCCTGAGCTCCTAGGAGGAAGGGCAGTATAAAAATGTGGGGGAAAAATAAGGTTGAGAATGTTAGTGGGGGGGGTGGGAAGGATTTTGTTCCCTCTGCCCTATCTAATGGATGGGGGAGGACAACGGCTTAAGCATCATTAAGTCCCTACAATGCTGCCTATTGGTTGGTGCTTTTCATTCTGTGGTTGCTAGGGGTGTTGACTGTGGGCGGTATTATGACTGGAGGGGACCTGTACTGTTGCTATGGTCTCTGTTCAACGGACAGTCATAGTTGCTGTATTAGTTAACCTTGTAACATTCTTGGTCTGCCGATGACAGAGCCTAGGATACTGACTCATTTGCATAGGTCCAAGTAGTAGCACCTTAAAGCGGCCATCTTAACTGGGCCATAGGATTGGGCTGTCCATCTACAAAAAGTCACGAGAAAAAGGGTAACTAAAGAAAGTGTACAATTCAATGAGCAGGACCTGTAACCAACAAGAACATGTAAGTAGTACAGTTGGCCATCGCTATCCATGGGGTATCCATTCCGGACACACACACCCCGTGGATAGCGAGGAACCGCGGATACTGGGGTCCACATTAAAAACGCTGTAAAAGAAAAGAAACGTAAAAAACATGGGGTAAACATTTTACCCTTTAGAAGCAAACTGTGCCTTTTCAAGCCTCTGCAGGGCATCTGCAAGCTTAATCCCCCCCCCCAGCCTTGCCCCAAGATGCATTCTTCTGTGGCAAGGCTGAGGGGAGGGAAGAGCCTTCGCGCGACCTGGAAGTGGGTCGTTAAGCTTCAAGAAGCCCTGCAGAGGTTTCTTCAATCTTCAACCAAAAGTTGAGCTGAAATGCTTTCCCCAACTTCTCCACCCTTTTTGCATGATGCAAAGTTGAGGGTGGCATTTTGGCAACTTTGTGGGGCACAAAGGAGGGCAAACTTACCACCACCAGCAATAGTGCTACCCAGCAGGTAAACACAATATTTTCTCCAGGATTCCCTTGAGCAAGGACACGAAACATTGCCTCCACGCTTTTTAACTTCACTACAACACTATCAACCCAATCCTATCCTTCTCCCCCCCCCCCCCCACTGGTGCAGCCAGTGGGCGAGGGCAGAAGGGGAGGCTTTGGAAGGGAAAAAGGTTAATCCCCTGTCCCTTCCAAAGCCTCCCGGTCTGCACCAGTGGGGGAGAAGGATAGGATTGGGCTATAAGTCAAAGTGTAGCATCATCATGAAATCAATCAGAATGAGGGCAACGCTTCCTGCACTCTCAATCGAAGAAATCGTAGAGGAAAAAATGGTAGCCACGAGACTCCTGGGAGGACTGCAATTGCTACCACCAGGGCTATGAAAAACATGGCAACACAGCAAAAAGGTACATTGGGGGTGAGAGAGGGAATATGGTTTAAGCCAGGAAACGTTCCTCCCCCGTCCGTCCCCCCGCTGAATAATCACAGCTCAGCTCTACTTGAATCTGTTAGACTGGCACTATGTACATATGCACTGGTGCAAAGATACAGGCTTAGGGCACAACATTACTGTTACTTTCTGCCATTAGCCATGCAGAGCAATCCTAAGCATGGTTATGCAGAAGTAAATCCCACTGAATTCAATGGGACAGTGTGTGCATAGGACTGGAGCCCAAGTATATCAAAACTTGAATTGTCATAACTGTGAGACGTTTCATACTGACTAATTGACAATAACAGGAATACAAATAATTGTGGGAATCCTTCTGCACAAACCAGAAAGTAAAGAATTGGCATATGCGTAGTCCAAGACAAGGAAATTATTACAGGAATATAAAAGTGGGGCACTTTTACACCTAATGATCAAAACTCAGTCCATGAATTGAGAGCAGTATTCATAGCAAAACCAGACATGGAACAGAAGACTGGGCTGGGTAAGTGCAGTTGCCTCGTCACACCTCTTCCTTGGGGAGGCCTGCTAATAGCAGCCAGGAATGCCTATCGATACTCACAGAACGCAAGCTTCATTTACTAGCGCTCTGTGGCCTCTTATTCCCTGGCCAAGTTTCTAGGTTGCAATACTGAGATCCGCCAGCATAAGTAGCTTTCAGAGAGCTGAAAAAACAGGGGACCAAGCACTTGTCAGCAAGCCAACCCCATTTCCCCCCGCCATGGGATCACAGATTTCCCACAACATTTCAGCACACGATTACATCACAAGATCAGAGGAGACGTGAGTTGTCTGGTAGTTCTTATTTTTCTTTCCTCAACAGCAGCTGCGGAGGTTGGAATTTGGAGCAGTTGTGTGTGTGTGTGGGGGGGGAAGAACACAAAGAAATGGGGAGTCTGCCACAAAAATGGAAAAGCTAAAATTAAAACCATATGACCAGAAACAGTAAAAAGAGTCGGGTATCCAAAAGACTTAAAAAACAGAGTGGCAATAATACAAAAATTGTGCAAGAGGAACTCACAAAAATGTGCTGAAGGCTGCAATTCAAAACTTATTTACTAGTAGTAAATAAGTCTGCAATCCTATACATGCTTATATGGGGATGAGCCCTATTCAACCAAGTGGGACTAACTTCTTAATAAATGTGGGTAGGGTGGCACTACTTTTCTCTCCAGAATCAACAGGGCATACTTCCAAGTAATCATGAGGACTGAATGGTTAATCAAAAGCCCTTCCAGTGTACGTAATGGGGGGAAAAAATCTGTCACTTCAAGGACTATTAAAGTAGAACTAACTCCAAAACAGTTGTGTCATTTTTTTTCACAGGCAGCCCAATCCTAACTCCCCAAGTGGCAATGCAGCAGCGCCAACGCAGCCTCCACTGTATCCCGCAGGGGAGTTTCAGCCTCTGGAGGCCTCCTTGGGGTAAGGGAACATTTGTGGGGTAAGCTCCAGTAGCCGCCATGGGTCAACTCAGACCTGCGCCAGCTCTATAGCTGGCACAAGTCCACGATGACGCGGGAAGGTGGATCAGGGAAGGAGATTAGGATTCAGCGGGCACCTCCCCACTCCTGTCACCTCCCTGTTCTACCCACCCCTCCCTCCCAACCCCTGCAAGGGCTTACCTGCTCCGGCGGGTGTCCGCTGTCCGCCATCGCACGGACCCACTTGCAGTCCTACTCTACCGCTTGCAGGACGGGTAGGTGAGGCAGCCCCACCCCGTCACAGCCCATGGAACAAAGCCACAGTTCAACCGAGATTGAGCATGTGCACTACCCGCTTGCACCCAGCTTCGTTCCATGGGGCGGGGCTGCCTCACCTGCTGCGCCCACATGTCCCTGGGACAGGTTGTGGTCAGGCCGTGCACGCTAGCGCATTTGCAACAGCCGTAAAGGGGTTTATGCCACCAGAATGCTCGTTCCTATGAGATAAAGGCCCCTTAGGATTGGTCCGATTGTCAATTAGTGCACAATAGAGTACCACTGCTCACTGAAAAGTTCAGAGAAATCAAAATGAAAACTTTTATAGACAACTGTCTGGAAGCTATGTTATGTATGTCTTTCACTATCGTTTTTCTCCACAAATACATTTGCTAACAGATATTGGATTCTTCCCCGGTAAAGTCATCTGTGCTGCTCAGTTTGTTTTATGTTGTGGTGTACTTCTGTGAGGAAAGCTCTCATAGGGACTTCACATGGCCAAGCAGCCAGCAGCACCAGCAACTCACAAGAAAGAACATGAAGCCGGACTAGCGAGATGTAAACCACCTCACCTCCTCTTCCCACCGTACAAACACACCCATCCAATTACTTATATCTTCTACTGAATGTTTTAATTGTTAACTTTTTGGGGAACATATCACAGTTGAGAAGGAGAGTAGAAATATAATAAATAAAATTGCCACTATGCAGTCAGTTCTCTTTATATGCAAATTCGCTATCCATGAATTCGCTTATCTGCAAGGGGCAGAATTGTCACCTCTCCATATCTGCGGTCTGTTCTTGCTATCTGCGATCTCGTTAGGGCCATTGTTCTCATGGGGGTGTACTTAGTTTTTTTTTCTGTGGGTCTCCACTTTGCTCTGGGAGCAAATGTCCCTGCCTTGATACATTTACTGTAAAAGGTAATCTCTCTTTTCTGGAGTTGCTCTGTGTGTGTGTGTGTTCTGTTGAATTCCATTTGCAACACAATGGGAACTGTTTACGCTCTCTCTGCGCTTCCAGGATACTGTACAATACCTTTTATATCTGCATAATGTTGTTAAGAAGGAATAATAATTAATTAGCCAATGTGGTATACTGGATGCTGCCCCTACTATCATCCAGCCCATAGACTTCAAGATAAGATTCAGGTTCACAAAGTTCATACAGTGTATGGCGAAGAGGGTCCCTTGGAACCTAACCCCATTTTTTCCATAGGCTCAATGATTCAGTATCCGCTAACTGTATCGGTAACTAACGGCATCCACCCCTGAGTGCAATCCACTAGGTTTTCCAGGAACATAACCCTAGCGGACAACAAGAACTGACTGTACTATAAATGCAAACTCAAGCAGAACATTTAAAGTAAGTCTATATTTGATCCACAAAAATAATTCAGCAAATGCACTGGAAACAACAGAGAAACTGTATCCATGCTGGCAGAACGTTAGGTCGAAGGTCAAAAGTTTGCTATTACTCACCACCCAAGAACTGGATGCCTCCAGCCACCCTGCCCACAGTCCTGGAGATAAGCTCCGACACGCAGCATCCCATCAGGGCAGTAAGGGCGACCAGAAGGAGAAGACCGCAGCCCAGCCCTGTCACCACAGTGCAGATCCTCCACTCCACACTGGGAATGGCCTGGAATGATGCGTAACGTCCACACTGCTCCACCATCACGGTGATCTGCCGGCTCTCGTCTCGTACTGGGTAGGAGCACCTCCGGAAAGTGCCAAAGGACACCGATTTCTCCAGCTGGGACCCCAGCAGCCAGTAAGGCATGAAGAACCCCACGCAGGAGACACCAGCACAGAGGAAGGAAAAAAATGCCCACACCACTCCTGTGCAAGTAAGACTGGATGCCATTTTTTTAGCCATAGCTACTCACTGTGACGAAAAGGAGATTGCAACACAAGTCTCTGTGTGCCACGTGGGTTCGGAGAAGGCCTGTGCCTGACTTCAAGTCCTTTAGTCCCGATAACTTTGCAGTCCAACAAATCCTTCCCCAACAGCCATCATGTTTGAGTCTCTTCTCGTCAAGATGAAAGTTCCAGGTGTGGCTCAAAGTTTTCCCGCTTTTCTTGATCTTTCCTCTCTGCTGATTGCTACAGTGGTTGGAGAACAGAATAACACAGGGAAAAAAATTATTATTGCACAAAATCAGTATGACATACACCTTCTGCATTGGGGTGGGAGGGCAGATTCAAAGGATGAGAGGAAGCTTTTTTGCCATGCAGCCTTTTATGGGAGGGGGGGGAGGCAAAGGAAGGAGATGGTGTTAGATTAGGGCAAGGCTGACAGTCCCAGCCCAGACCTCAGCACATATTGGTTTCACAGCAAGAGGGGGGGGGGGGAGAGAGAGAGAGAGAGTCACTGATCAGGAAAGGTGTCCTTCACCTGCACTGTAGCAGTTCAGTCACCCATCGAAGGCCGCCAACTAACAGTGCCTTTAGCAGCAGTCTGATGTTCAGAAACCAGCATGTGAATCTTTGCACAGCATGGAGGGAAACATCATTCCCTGCTAATGCCTGCGCATCAAGCATCTGTCGAAAGGCAAGGCTACAGTGGCAGGTTGAGATATTGGCAAGTCTACACCTGCTCCTCCTCCCTCTACTGAGCCTGTTGCACAGCCCAAGCCAGCCAGCGTTGGTTTGCATAGAAACAATGGTTAAGAGCAAAGTAATATTTATCTCTCAGGGAATAATTTATCATTAGCATATGAGAAAATCATTCTCTCCAAAGAGCCATAGACAATTGCATCATCGCCAAGTCTCTGCCTTGTTCTGCTGTTCTGGATAAGGGGGGGGGGGGTGAGCCTCTGGGTCCTAAATCTGGGAACTCTTATTCAGGATAGAAGAACTGTTGGGACTGAGATGCCTGGCTGGCATTTCTTCTCAAACTTAGGGGAACATTTTGGGTTCCAGGAGAAATGAAGGGCTGAGGGCTCCATTCTATTACTGACTACTGTCTGTATTTGTCAAAGCAGTGGGAAAAAGCAGGGGAGAGGGGGAGGATGGGTTTGGCAGCAGGAGGAAGAAAACTTGGCGGATCTCAGCAGAAGCTTTGCCCCTTTCCTAAAGGGCAACAATAGGACCCTTGCAGAAGAGCTTCTTTGGAGAACCACCCCAGTCCAGTTTCATGATCGGGTTCGGGGTTGGATGCGACGAGACCCCCACTACATCTCTCTGAGTGACGACCTCATTCCAAAGCAGCTGTAATGGCAGGCACGTTACCGAAAGAAAGAGAGAAGGCGAGAGCAAAATCTTCCGTGCACTGTCAAGCGGGGCGGGAGGGGGGGGGTCCCTGAATGGATGAGTCATGGCCCTTCTCCGGCCCCACATGATGCCAACACGGTGCCAGGCTGCCCCGCTGGACTTGCTGCGAAGTTTGATCTCGCCTGTCGCTCGAGCCATCGCCCCGAAAAGGAGCGAACCTCCGCGGGGGGGGGGGGCAGAAACACGAGCCCAACCTGCCTTGCTAGGAACTGGGGAGGGCGAGGCGCCCCTCCCCGCCTTGCAAACCCCGCTTGCCCTTGCTTGGGCCGTGCTGTGGTGGGCACTGGAAGTCCCCCCTCCCCGGCAGGGCGGACTGGGATCCGCCCCTGCAACCTCAGTTGCAACTACTGACCTGCCGCCAGGGATCCGGGCCGCCGGGCACGCATGGAAACGGCAGCAAAGCAAGCGGCCTGGACACGCGATGGAGCGGGAGGGGGCGGCGGCTCGGCCCGGGAATGCAGGACCAGCAGCTCCCCTCCCCGGCGCTCCTACCGGCGCAAACGCCGCCGCCTCCGCGCTCGGCTCGAAGGGGGAAGGGCCAAGCAGGGTCCCCAAAGCCCAGCGTGGGGAGCTCCGCCCCCTGCCATCCAGAGAGAGGAGGGGGCGCCTCGCTCGCTCGCTCGCTCGCACGAAGCCTTGTAAGGCAAGAGAGGAGGTGGAGAACGGCCAGAGCGCAGCTCCACAGGGTCGCAGCAAGTCGCGGCGGGACTCTCTTGGAAGACCCCAAGCAGGGCGCACGCACGGTTCCCAAGTAGGTCACCTGAGGTCTGAAACGACGACGACGACGACGACAACTGTCACCCGACCCGACTAAAGAAATCTGAGTCGATCGATGAATCGTAGTCGCAGTCAACTCTGAATTTGCCTACATTCGCACAAGGGGAGAGCAACAATAGTCTGGAAGGAAGCAAGAGGCATAATGCATTCTTTGGTTTTATTAAGACGATGCAAGGCTGGCTCTGTCCTGCGTATGGCAGAGAAAAGGGGGCGCCTCTTTTAAGACAGTGCTTGCCATCCGCTGTTTTTGTATTAAAAAATAATATTTCAATAAAAAATAAAGAAAAATCTGCCAGATTAAAAATCAAACCTTTTAGTTGATTAAAAGTTTTTTTTTAAATCAAGTAATCTGATTAATCAATTAAACGTTGCAGCCCTTCTTGAAAACAAATCAAAACCAGATGGTACCAGGGGCAGGTTGTGGTGAAAATCTTTGGGGTTTTGTTTGTTTGTTTGTTTTTGATGTGGTGAGAATCTTCCGATGCTCCTGTAATGCCTCAGCATCCTGAAACGGCTGCTGTCATTTGGATGCCATTGTCATTTTTGCCCTGTTGTGTATTGTTTCTCCCTTCTCTCCCAACTGACCAGCAAAAGATTTGGCTTTGTGTCAGCTCATTGAACCATGAAGCCCACCTGATTCCTAAAAATGGGAAATTCAAGTGGCTCAGGTGGCAAATTCTTCAGGCACTCTGTCTACCAGGTCTAATGCCCTAAATCTATTCTTCACCTCCACTGTACACTCATAAGGGATATGGTTTAGGTCATATCTGACTCGTCTAGTGGTGTTCCCTACATTCTTCAATTTAAGCCTGAATTTTGCAATAAGAAGCTCATGATCTGAGCCACAGTCAGCTCCAGGTCTTGTTTTTACTGACTATATAGAGCTTCTCCATCTTTGGCTGCAAAGCACATAATCTATCTGGTTTTGGTATTGACCATCTGGTGATGTCCATGTGTAGAGTCGCCTCTTGTGTTGTTGGAAAAGAGTGTTTGCTATGACCAGCGTGTTCTCTTGACAGAACTCCGTTAGCCTTTGCCCTGCTTCATTTTGCGCTCCAAGGCCAAACTTGCCTGTTGTTCCGTTTATTTCTTGATTTCCTACTTTAGCATTCCAGTCTCCTATGATGTAAAGGACATCTTTTTTGGGTGCTAGTTCTAGAAGGTGTTGTAGGTCTTCATAGAACCGGTCAACTTCATCTTCTTCGGCATCAGTGGTTGGGGCATACACTTGGATTACTGTGACGTTGAATGGTTTGCCTTGGATTCGAACTGAAATCATTCTGTCGTTTTTGAGGTTGCACCCCAGTACTGCCTTTCCCACTCTTTTATTGACTATGAGGGCTACTCCATTTCTTCTAAGGGATTCATGCCCACAGTAGTAGATATGATGGTCACCTGACTTAAATTCGCCCATGCCTGTCCATTTTAGTTCGCTGATTCCCAAGATGTCAATGTTCAATCTTATCATCTCATTTTTGACCACATCCAGCTTGCCTTGATTCATAGACCTCACATTCCATGTTCCTAAGCAGTATTGCTCCTTGCAGCATTGTATTTTCCTTTCAACCTCAGACACATCCACAGCTGGACGTCCTATTGGCTTTGGCCCAACCGCTTCATTCTTTCTGGGTCTACTTGGAATAGTCCTCCGCTCTTCCTCAGTAGCATATTGAACACCTTCCGACCTGAGGGGCTCATCTTCCGGCATCATATCTTTTAGCCTTTTGGTACTGTTCATGGGATTTTCTTGGCAAGGTTACTGGAGTGGGTTGCCATTTCCTTCTCCAGTGGATCACTTTTAGTCAGAACTCTCTGCTACGACCTGTCCGTCTTGGGTGTCCCTGCACGGCATAGCTCATGGCTTCATTGAGTTACGCAAGCCACGACAAGGCAATGATCCATGAAGGAGATGACAATGCTACACAAATGCTTTACCTTTTTAAACAAGAAATAGCATTTGTGTGGCATGACAATGCTACACAAATGCTATTTCTTGTTTAAAAAGGTAAAGGTGACCCCTGACAATTAAGTCCAGTCATGTCCGACTCTAGGGTGTGGTGCTCATCCCCATTTCAAAGCCGACGAGCCAGCGTTGTCCGAAGACGCCTCCGTGGTCATGTGGCCGGCATGACTCTCCTTGCCGCAGCGCGTAGCATGCAGCTGGAACACGGAGCGCTGTTTACCTTCCCGCAAGCGGTACCTATTTATCTACTCGCATTGACATGCTTTGGAACTGCTAGGTTGGCAGGAGCTGGCCAAGCAACGAGAGCTCACCCCGTCGTGGATTCGAACTGCCGACCTTTCAATCGACAGCTCATGGTTCAGCGGTTTAAAATATATTTTAGGCAAATATATTCTCTAGTATTCTATAGCTCATGATGCAAGATCAATAAGCTAAAAGCCAAGGCCAAAAGCATGTTGATCAGAGAATCCAGTTTGCAGAGGTGCCCACTATACACGCTGTTGGAAGCACTTATTAAAGTTGTCTCTTACGAATAGAAGCGACTAAGTAAGCTGCGATCACTTTGCATTGCCACGTAGTAGATGCTACAGAAACACTGAGAAACTGCCATGCTCAGCACCCACTGACTTTCTTAAGAACGACAACATTAAACTGTCAGATACATGAATGAAATTTCTGACATGCATGTATCAGGTGACATTTGCCAGGAGTGGAATAAAACCTGTTTATTGCTCTCAGCTGTGTTTATTTTGGGAAAGGGTTTTGCTACAGTGTGTTATACAGTTTGTTTATATACAGTAGTTTGTATTTTTATACAGTTTGATATATATAGAATATCGCTGGTACTCTGTTGTCTGGCAGTGTCTCTTGTGTGCAGCTAACACAACAGAACTTCATATCTGAATCATAGCTCAGGATTTGTGCAATGTGGTGATTTGAGGTCACTGGAAGACACCAAAACATGACAGAAATGAGAAAAATGTACAAGAGGCCAGCTTTCTGGACATCGTCTACAATGACAGTGATGATGCCTGTGAATTACAGGGAGGTAGAGAAGGCTTGGCCTCCTAAGCTTTTGTAACACCACCCATCGCTTTTGTTTTTAGACAATTGTGGGGGGAGCATGGTTTGACTAGAGTGCGAGGGGGAAATCAGAGGGCTGGGCTTGTGAATTCCCTCATCATTTTTTGAGCACTGGATGCTGATGATACCTGAACGAGATGACTCTTGGGCATGGGGTTATACCTTGACTTCAGTCTCTGAATGGACGTCAAATTCATGAGCTGTTGTCAATAATAGTTTCTATTGTATATTTAAGAGGTAAAATTATATTCATATTCACATGTTTAGTATGTTTATTAATACATCACTGGGAAATATCTATTCCTAACCAACTTTCCAGCACCAATGCAGCTGTGCCAACGGGGTGCGCGCTGCATTCAGTCACGGAGGCCTCCTCAAGGTAAGGAAACATTTCCCCCCCATACTTTGGGGCTACATCGGCACTGGAACGTTGGTTAGGATTAGGCTATAACTTATTAAGGTAGATGTTTTCTAGTGATGATGTCCCACTGGGGACCAGGGTACAATGGAGGAGGTAAGTAAAACATTTCTTAATTTATCCCTCACCGCTAGCCTGGTCCTCAGCTGGCCGAAGGGATGCAGTGGACACTGTGTCAGCGGCACTGCATCACGCAGGCCGGCTGAGGATAGGACTGGGCCCTGAGGGCCCAATCCTATCCAACTTTCCAGCGCTGTTGCAGCTATGCCAATGAGGTGTGCGCTGCAGCCAGCAGTGGGGGGCAGAGGCGTTGCTACGGTAGGGGCAGTACCGTAAGTTGCGCCCCGTCCTAATCCTATTTACAAGCCGGCACGAGGCGGCCCCGCCCCCTCGCCATCGGAGCCATTCTGTGTGGAGAAGGCAGTGGGCCACCTCGTGCCGGCTTGTAAACGGGACTAGGACGGGGCGCAACTTACAGTACCACCCCTACCATAGCAACGCCTCTGGTGGGGGGCAGTCACAGAGGATAGGATTGGGCCCATAGACTTTGATCTATACTGGTAAGACCCATTGAACTTAGTGGGATTTATTTTGGAGTAAACCTATGTAGGATAACACTGTAAATGGAACAAAGTCCTAGTCTGATGAAAAGTGGTTTTTTGGGGGGTACTATATGTTTGTAAGCGGAATTTTGAAAAAAAATAATGTTTGACTGGACTATGTACAAAAAAATTGCAAAACCAGTGGTTTTGATGTAGGATTGAGTAAGCTCTCTCTATCTCCCCCCCTTCTAAAAAACAAATCTTAAACCTGGCTTGTATGAAGTAATAGTAAAGGACGTTAAACCTCTGAGAATGCATAGACTAGTATATTTTTATTGTCACTGAACTGTTACAGTTTGCACTCAGGTTTGGGATTAGGGAACAAGGCTTCCAGGAAGCATTGACACCATTTTAACAAATTAAGCACTCTCATACCTCAACTGTTAACCACTGTTTTTTATTTAAAACATTGTAACAGAGCCAGGCCACTACACAGTACAAAACAGAATGCCATCATCGGACAATAAATGTGCCCTCACAGAACCCAAGGACATGCTCTTCTGCAGTCAAACCAGCCATTTTGGTTTGGATTTAGCAAACTAATTTTAAACAAGCTAACACAGAGTACAAACAGGGTTTTCATCCATCCAGAATTTTGCAGCCCTGCCCAGAATTGTGTTTTGTTTTTTTTTATCCTCCTGGCCAACTGCCAAAATTGGAGAAAACCAGACAGAATTCCAGCTGAGCCACTCCTGTTGTTGGCACACATACATGTGCTGCTATAGTGCTTGACTGGGCATGAGCACATCACGGGCGGGGATGGCAACTGCATTTGTTTTATGGAGCACATGCATTAGTTTAAAGTTGTAAAACAAATGTTAACAGCCTCCACTTGAAGTTCCATCCCTTACAGGCAGTCCAATTCTGCGTAACATCCGCCGCAGTGCGCAAAGTGTGGGATCAGGGCCACGCCGGCAGAACTGGGGCACACCTCAGGGCAAAGGGACATTCGTCCCTTTTCCCCGGTGTCAGCCCCAGTGGCCCCAATGGCCATGGGCCTCCTCAGATGTTTGCCGGCAAAATGGCCGGCGCAAATTCAGGGAGGCCGTGTAAGGATATCAAGGAGGCTGCTGATATCCCTGCCCTTCTCTCGGGCCTGGCGGCCCAATCACCCCACCCCTGGCACCCCTGCTTGCCCTCCTGCTGCCCGGTGCGGAACTTACCTGCATCCGGCAGTGTGGCAGTCCTCTGGCGGCGGAGTGAGCAGTGCCTGCCTCGGCGCCACTTACTCTGCGGGTGTTGTAAATGTGCCTTACAGCACATTTGTGACACCCTGTGCCGGCGGAGCACTCACTCTGCTGGAGCAGCATTACGCAGGATTGAGCTGTAAGAGAGTTATGAAGCTAGTCTGTTGGCACCATTTTGCATAGTGTTTTCTATGGGATTATATCTGTGAGTGACGTGCCTTCCTCCAGCAGCTGTGAAGGCAAAAGCCATCCTGGGTGTGCCCCCTCAGTCACATGATTGTGTGCCATCTCCTAACAGGTCATAATTTTGGCAGTGCCATGCAGCATCCGGGGACCCTGCTGCCCTAGGCTAGCAGACTGAAGTGGGCTGATTCGTGGGCTGGAACACCTCCCTTATGAGGAAAGGCTACAGCATTTGGGGCTTTTCAGTCTAGAAAAAAGGCACCTGAGGGGGGACATGATTGAGACGTATAAAATTATGCATGGGATGGAGAGAGTGGATAGAGGAAAATTCTTCTCCCTCTTGCAAAACACTAGAACCAGGGGACATGCACTAAAATTGAGTGGAGGGAGAGATAGAATGGACAAAAGACAATATTTCTTCACCTAGCGTGTAATTCAACTGTGGAACTCCTTGCCACAAGATGTGGTGATGGCACCTGGCCTAGATGCCTTTAAAAGGGGTTTAGACAGGTTCATGGAGGAAAAGACCATCACAGGTTACAAGCCATAAGCAACCTCCTGGCTTTAGAAGTGGGTTTTCTCTGTGCCCGTTGCAGGGGAGTGACAACAGGAAACAGGTTATCTTGTTGTCTGTGTGCTTTCGGAGGCATCTGGTGGGGCCACTGTGAGATACAGGAAGCTGGACTAATGGGCCTTTGGCCTGATCCAGCATGGCTCTTCTTATGTAAGTGCAGGACACCAGGTTCTACAAGATATCTTTAGACAGCTTCTAACTAGGTGCAAAAACATTATTTGCACAGATAAGGAGACATGGGGCTGCTTATTTTCAGCCACTCAGTTTCCATAATATTTAAATCTAGTATTACAGGCCAAAGCTTGCTTCCATTGTCCCAAGCAGATCAGTTCTTCCTGATTCTTCCTATTGCTGTCTTAAGTGGCATCCCGCTTAGTGAGGGGAAAGGCGGGATTTAAATATTTTAAATAAATAACAATAAATAAATAAATAAATTCCTCCAGCACACAAGTCTCTTGCTCTTTGTAAGTCTCTTGCTTACAAAGGGCCAGTATGAGAACCTTCTGTAAATATAGGCAGGTCTCTTTGACTCTGTCTGCTTTTGTTCCAAAAACAGAGATAAAAGATGTCTTATCTGGAAGTACTGATGTAATGAAGTGGCTAAAGCTGCTACAGTCCTGTAAGATTTACCTGAGAAAGTGAGAATAAGCTCCACTGAACACAATAGGACTTACTTCTGTAAACATAAAAGGCTTATGCTGTAACAGCTTCATAAGCCTAGAATGTTTACTCAAAAGGAAGTCTCTTTGGGAAGTTCAATGGGGCTTACAGGTAAGTTTGCATAGGACTGCAGCCAAAGAGACGGGCAGCCCAATCCTGACTAACTCAAAACATTTTTCCCCCTCAGGCTGTCCTCATCTGAAATATATAGTAATACTGGCCTACTTTACAGGGTTGTTGTAGTAGGGATTACAAGCTAATGTATGAGAAGTGGTTTGAACACTCCAAGGCACTCTGTAAAGTGCTTAAAAAAGTGGCATCCTCTTATATTTAGCAGGAGGAAGCAACTCTTCTTCATCCCAGCATGGCATCTTTTCCAGTGGCTGATGCTGGTGTCTTTTTTAGATTGTGAGCCGCTTGGGGACAAGGAACCATTTATTTATTTGTTTCATTACGCAAACAAACCACTTTGTGAATGACTTATTTTGTTGAAAAGTGGTATTACCGGTATTATTATTAGAATAATAACAATAATCACCATTATTCAGTGTTGTACTTATCATGAGTGTTGCAGCAAAACCGAAAGTTTTGTGGCCCCGCCTTATAGGTTAGGTTAGGCAAATTTCTTAGGACATGACTATCGTGGGCCAGAGCCGCTTCGTTCAGTGCAACACCACCACAATTGTTGCACTGCTGATGCGGGGGAGGTCTCTACTTTGCCTTTCACAGCAGGAGCAAAGCCTCTCATTGCCTTCCATAATCAGATGCCAATCGCAGTGATGACTGCCAGGACCTCAGTCCGCCAGATCGTAGATCTAGGCTAGTACAGGGTTTTCCTAGCGAGACGGAGAAAAGTACAGTATTTCTCCGTCTCCCCCGATTTTCTCCACAGGACAAACGGCGAAGGCGGAACTGCACGGTGCTGGTGGAGGGAGCGGAGGGAACGGGTGCAACGACACTCCTATTCCGGGTCACGACGCCGCTTTTGCCACCGCAGCCTTAGGGAAGGCAAAGGAAAATAAAGGAAATGGCGGCAGCCGTATCAGAGGAGCAGCAGCAGCAGCGCCAGCCGCCGCCGGTTGGGGCTGCTCCGCCGCCGTCCTCCTCCTCGGCAGGGCTGAGTGGGCATGCTGGGCCCAACCCGCTTTCACGCAAGCTCCGCAAAGTGCTGGAGACGCGGCTGGAGGCAGACAAGGTGAGCGGGCGGGCGAGGAAGGCAGGCCGGCCGCCCTCCCTCCCCGGCATTTCGAGGGAGCTCGGGTGACCCCCCCCTTTTTCTTCTTCTTCCCGGGAGGGGAGGTTGAACCGCTTTTCACTCCCCTTTAGGCGCTCCTCAGCAAAATTGCCAGCAGTTACAGACATTTAAAGTTTATGGTTCGCAAGAGAAAACTTCATGGATAGGCTGACCATATCCAAAAAGGGACAGGGTACCAGCCTATACCGGCTTTAACCATTGTAAAAAGAGGGAATTTGGGCAGGTGTAGCTTGCACCCTTCCATGATGAGCTGCACCTGCCCAAATTCCAATGGTTAAAAAGGTATAGGCACCCTGTCCCTTTTTGGATATGGTCAGCATATTCATGGATGCTTTCTCGGGCAGCCAACTCTGATTGAAGCTGTTCTGACATGTTTTCCCCCAACATGATATAATGTCATTAAGCCAAGGGAACCTTTGTGAAAGTCTCCAGGATTGCTTTTAGGAGTCACCTAGAGATTGATGCTGATTCTCCCTTCTTTCCCAACTGTGACCTGCAAAAGGACTTGGCTTGCAGTCTTAATGCTATAATTTGCTTTATTTGGTGTAGTTCCATTAACTTCTTTACTTATCCAAAGGATCACTGCCTGATGAGTGCCTCCCCTCTGCTATTGCGTGTTCTTTAACAGTCCTTTTTTTGGCATAGTACTTAAGAAAAACCCTTCTGGTCCGGATCAGGCAAAAGGTCCACCTAGTAGCCCAACATCCTGCTTCTCACAGCTGTTAACCAGATGCTTTCAGGAAGTCTATAAGCATTTACTGTATTTATCCATCAGATAACCTGCCCTGCCCTGCGCTAGTTTCTGAAACTGGTGTGGCACCTTAGTTAAATGAACCAGAACTGTTTGCTGAGAACATTGTAATGAATCAAACGTACAATCGAATATACTCACAATGGATTCCATTGTACTGTACTTGAATGGTGGCAACTCAAACACATTCTGTAACCATTACTATCTGGACTATGGAGAGATTGTGGAGAGAATGGAAGGTTATGTACACTAGCAAAAAATAAGGCAAAATAGGGGCAGTGATTTATCAAGTTGGGAACTAGAAAAATAGACTGCTCCTGCTAAATAGGGGTGTTGGAGTTAAGTATATGCCTTTTAATCTTTACTGGTCTGCTCGCACTAAGCTGATTCACTTGAACTGGCTGCTGAATGTGTGAACTGGCTTATTTGAAAAGCATTGTGTTTGAGGTGATGTGAGCAGATATAAAAGTTGTGACTGAGATCTTATGTTTGTGATGGCTCACATCATCAAGTGATAAACACTCATGTTTCAATCGGTCCAGAACTGACGTTTATTAGTGTTAATAGCCCATCCGGTATGGGTGTTTAAGCATAAGCTAGACCATTAATCATGTAGGTCCCATTATTGTGTGGAGATTGTCAAATTATTCTGTAATTTCTGTGGGAACTACTGAAGGTTGTATTCCTACATGAACTGCATGGATCCAGTGATTTGTGAAAACCTACATTTGAGGCATAGATGTAGGATGCCACTGCTCGTATAGTCTTTATACAAA
Source organism: Plestiodon gilberti rubricaudatus (assembly GCA_026170595.1). NCBI lineage: Eukaryota > Metazoa > Chordata > Lepidosauria > Squamata > Scincidae > Plestiodon > Plestiodon gilberti. Next base: position 128,397,969 of record JANXHW010000001.1, on the reverse strand, counting down.
GGAAGCCTTAAAGTCAGCCTGCGCTAATCAGACTTTAGACTTGCAAGTATTTAGTTGACTTCTTGAAAGAAAGAAAAAAACAAAACTTCTTGAAAGAAAGAAAAAACAAAACTTCTAATGTGTTAAATCTTGAGTTGACATGGTAGGATATTTTTCCTTTCTTTAAGATGATTTAGCACCATTGAGATGTGCTGGTATCTGAAGACTTGTTCTGTCTCTTCTGATGTGTCTTTGTTTTGTTTAAAGTTCATTTTCTGTATGAACTCTCGACATGATCTTTTTATATTTTTATAGGAAATGTTAGAAGCTCTCAAGGCTCTTTCGACCTTTTTTGTAGAAAATAGTTTGCGCACCAGGCGAAATTTGCGTGGAGATATCGAACGTCGCAGTTTGTCTATCAATGAAGAATTTGTCTACATTTTCAAGCAAGTGAAGGAGGTGTGCTATTCTGACTAATTAGTTCTAAACGTCTATCATGAAGTTGACCCTGAAATAAGCTGATGTTCTCAACACAAATTCACTTGTAGAGTGTTGTGTCATGTGCATTTCTTATAATCTAGTATTTTGATTAAATATTCTTCTGTTCTGTGAAACAAATTATCGGGAAAGTTGATACTTTCATAAATGTAGTCAGTGGAATTAGCATGTGCTGTGGTTTCCCATTACATCTGAACCAGGCCTATGCATAGCATAGGGGCAGGAGAAAATGGTGGTAATGAAATTAAAAACACATAACACCGCTTTCTGCTAAAAAAATCTGCAATAAAATAAAACCATGTAACCATGTACTTGCATTTTGAGGAACTTAACAGCAATATCGGTTGACATGCTCTTTCAGGAACTTGAAAGCATAAATGAAGACGTGCAGGTTATGAATAACTGCTGTCAGGACATGACCAGTCATCTGAAGGTACTGTAAAAAAGGGAGCAATATCTTTCTTCACCTTGGAAATCGTACTTACAGTGCAATGCTATCCTGCTCATCCACTGGTGCAGCGAGACCTGGAGGCCCTGGAAAGGAAAAGTGAACCAAATCCCCTCTAAAGGGGGATTCAAAGGATATTTAAATCCTCTTTCCCCTCCAAAGACTCCTGTTCTGCCCTCCTCCGCTGGTTGCACCGGTGGAGGAGCTGTGTAGGATTGCGCTGTTAAAGAGAATTTTTTCTGCCAGTCCAGAGACTGTGTACAAGTACAGGAATTCTAATGCACATACTGACTACTTCCCAGCTTGAAATGGATTCTCCATTAATGTCTGTGGAGGAAGCAGATCTTTGATGTACAGAGATCTGCACTATCTATTGCAGTTAATGGAGAGCTGTCCATACATACAAGGACATCAGGTTGCATGTGGAACTTTGGGTTAGGATGCCTCTCTATGATGCACAGTGGTTTGTAAGTTTGCATTGTTACCTTCTGATTCCTCCATGAATAAAAAGCTCATTTATTTCAATGAACTATGATGAGAAGGGTGTAATGTTGAACTTAGCCTTGATTTAGATAAGAGGCAATTGATAAATGTAGTAAATTGGATTCTACATTTCTGACAGGCAGGGAATACATATTCATTGTAGAATTGTTTATTTTTGAAATAGAAGTTTTCCTCCCCTTCCACCAATGCTCTCCCAGCCCACAGGTGTATGCATTTAACTCCTATTGCGTATATACACCTTTCGGTAAAAATGCCTTAAAGCTGCAATCCTATACATACTTCCTTGGGAATAAGGCCCATTGAACTAAGTGGGGCTTACTTCTGAGTAGACTTGCATAGGATTGGACTGTTAGTGGCTTATAATTCAGCTGTCACAATAACAGGAAACATGTACCATATGACATTAGTAGTGTTTAATTATTATATCAGTGTTAATTATTCCCATCTATATTCCAGGCAGCCAAGGAGCAAACCCAAGATTTAATAGCAAAGACTACTAAGCTTCAGGCAGAGAAGTATGTATTGTGTACTCTTGTTATGTTGCATGTAAAATGAGAGTGGTTTTGTTGCTTACGCAACTTTTACATTGAATAGCATCACTTTAGAATTGATTCACATCATCTTTTTTGATAAATCTGTTCTTCATGGTTGCTGTGGCATATGTGACACTATGTGGCAGGGTGCTTTCAGTTGCTGGTTTTAAACAAAAGACCGTGCATGGGAAGTAAATTAAAGTTGCAGCTCTGGAAGCTCCTCCCTATTTTCTTTATGAGTCTGTAACAGGCATGGTTCTTGGGGTCTTGAGATGAGTTCTAGGGCTTTACCTCAGCCCTATTAACTCCAACCTTTCCTTTCCTTCCACGTTCTTCTGATGTTTTTCTTCTCTCTGCCTTCCCCCCACCCCCATTTGCTTTTTCCTCCTCCGTTCTCATTCTCCTTTTCTACCCACTCCATCCTGGGCCTAATGCTGTCTCAAGGTGCAAGCTGAGGGATCCCACCATTGCCGTGTTGTTTGCTACTGCTCTTACTCACCTGCCTGCCCTGTGTTGCCTCTCCTGCTCTCCCCCAGTGCCAAGTCTCAAGGTGCTGCCAGTTTGTGGTTCATAGCCCTCTCTCTGAGCTGGAAAAAAAGAGCATTGGAGACAGGACTGTGAGACTTTAGTGGCTGCCAGATCTACTCCTGATCTTAAGTGGGATAAACTTAAAGCCCAATCCTACGCAAGTCTACTTGGAAGCAGAGGAGTAGCTGAGGGGGGTGGGCGTGTCAAAATCGACGCATTGGCAGCAATTTGGCTGCAGCGGAAAGTGATCTCATGCCGTTTTACTGTGTGAAAAAGCCTTCAGAGGACTTTTGGGGTGCTTTGGAGCATCCATGCTGCGGCTCTTTCAGCATCATGAGACATGATGACATGGGACATGGCAGGACCATGGTCTTAGTACTGTGGTGTGGACACTGTACGCACGATTGGTGTGATCCACATGGTAAAACAGCTTACAAACAGCTGAGCTTATGCCCCCCCCCCCTTATATTTACATGCTACAGTACTTACTGCTATGTGGAAGTGTATTTTGTCTCTAAGTTCAGGCCATAGTGTTTGAATTCCCCATAATTGGATGCAAAAGCCAAGCCAAGGGTGATTTTTTTTCTGCTCCCAAAACAAGAGCTGAGTGCAGATGTGATTGGAAACAAACTAGGACCTCACGTAAGCTGAATTTAACAGGATACACTGTGCATCGTAGAATAGAGTATAAATATATGTGTGAAATAAATTGGAATTACTATAACGTAACAGCATCCTTTTGTTTTGCAGCCAGAGGTTAGAATTGAAAGCACAAGTAGCAGATGCTTTCATAGCACAATTCCAGCTTACTCCAGAGGAGATGAATATCCTCCGAGGCACCAGAGATGAACCTATGACAGAGGTAAATATCCTGGGTGTGCAATCGTGTAACCCTGCAACAACAGTTTAACTTAGCATATTGCATAGACTCCTTTGTTCTGATTGCTTTCATTTTCTGTAGTATGAAGATTTTCCTTATTGCAGTGGTTCCCAAAGTGGGGCACCTAAGTACATCTTGAGTGATTTTTCAAGTCCTTGGCCTTTGTCAGCATCAGATTGAAAGGGCGAGGATAAGAGGGGCTCCAGGGATCTAGATATGGAGCTGGCCAGAGGGCGCAAATATGAAAATGGGTATTAAGTTACTTGTGTGGAGAGAAGTGGTTGGTTCCAGTGGGATTCTGAACTTCTCGATATGAGGTTGACGAAAATAGTTTGGTCATCTCTGTTTTTCTAGCCCTGCAGATGATTATTTAGGAAGCCCACCCTGTGCTCTGCTTGTCTGCACTACCACTGTTCCTTGCTCCTCCCTTTTCCTGCTGCTTCCCCTAATACACCCCAAAATTTCTTACTTTGACCAAAGATCAGAACATAAACAAAAGCAAACCATCAAGCAAGGCCAGACAACAACAAGATGCAGTACATAGTTAACAAAGTTCCGTTCCGTTTAGTTTTATTGTTGGCGCCGGAGCCATAATATACAGTACAACAGAAATTGTTGACTACACGTTAGCTAATAACTTATTTAAAACCAGAAAATGTGTAATCCTTTCAATTCAATGTAGAGTCCTAATGAGCAAGAAATTCAGCCAGAGATGTTTGTAAAACCAGAGCAACCATAATAAATAAGGCTATAGTGCAAGTTACCATTTATGTAACTGTTAGCAAATAAAATATTTTTTAATGGTAGACCAATATTTGCAGTTATTCAGTGTGCCTGGGAGCTACTTGTCCTTACACTTTTTAGAGTGGGCTACTAAAACAAATAGTGAAGAAGATAATCAACTTTATTACCACAGTAACAGAAGCAATACTTAAAGATCTTGCAAAATCTCCTTCTGTTATCAAAAATGGCATCAGTTGGAACCTAGCCAGTAAAAAAAAATCTTTCCTTAAGGAGAACCTATCTAACTCTAGTGGATAGTCTTCTAACCCAGATTTATAAATAAGGGAGCAACCTTAGATTTACTAAGATATGGTATATAATTCTATTTAATCAAAAACATATTGGTGTCTACTTTTGAATTCCATCTTTGCAGCTTCCTAGTTTCTTTGAAAGCAATAGATTTCAAAAAAGCCAAATTTCTGTAACATAGTCTGATTGCCACCCGCAACAGCAGTATTTAAGCGCTCCAAATAGAATGTTTTTACCAGTTGTACCTCTGGCATGTAGATCAGTATCTGCCAGTAATTAAAAATATGTTGATAAGATCTTCTTGTACTTAAAGGACTCCTGTTTTCAGTCATAGGAAAAACAAAGGAGTATATCTAGGTGTCCTGAATAATTTGTACTAAATGCAATCCAAATATTTTTGTCTCTTGAAATCACCATAGCCCTGTACCAAATTATAGCTGCAATGGCACTTTGACTTTCAGAACGTTCAGAATGGGCATAGCCTGCATTCCTCCTGTTCTCCAGAATTTTAGAATGCTATCAATGATCTTGAGTAATTAATGCAGAATTAATAGGATGCAGATCTCATTACACCAGGTAGCTTGGAGATGAACATATGCGTGGCTTGGCTGCTGTTTCTTCATTTAGCCCCCGAGGGAGAGCAAGATTGGCCTCTGAGGAGGAGGTGCGTTTTGCTATTTGTGTGCTTGTCTAGGGAAATTGTTACTTGTTGTGGATGAGCAAGTAAGTGACAAAATAAAGTCTGAAGCAATGGCTCTTGATCCTGTCTTGTCTAAGGAACATTTATATTTCCGGCCCTTCCGGTGACTTCCGGCTAGGACAGTGGTTCCCAAACTTTTTTGACTCGCGGCTCCCTTGACCTCCCTCGCCGTTAGCCGTGACTCCCCATTACAGTGCATGGAAGAAACAGGCACTCTTTACATGCTCAGAGGCACCCTTTCTTATATGTATGTGTATATTCCCAAAACGAGCCCTAAAGTGGATTTTCCATGCTTATGCTGAGCAGCAGCTAAGCCAGGAGTGCGCAGGGTGGGGTTCAGATGCTGCCCTCCCTCCATTGGCAGGCCTGGGTAGAGGGCACTGATGAGGGCACTGAGAAAGAGAAAGAAAGCTAGCTCCTTTTGGTGTAGCATCTTTGCAAGATGAAAAACAGATTCTTATACTGCCTGGCAGTTTCCGGGGGTGGGGTGGGGTTGTCCCAGCAACTAGAGTGGGGAACTAACTTAGAGGTGGGTCAGAAAGGAAGAAGGAGAGAAATCCTAATAATTAATCAACCAAACTAAACATAGAAATCAAAGACTGTATGTAAAGCAGAACCTGCTCTGCACCATTTTCAATTGCAGTTCTTGCATTTGTTTTGTGTTTATTAAAAACATTCAACAGAAAGAAAATACTTTACTTGCAAACCTGCAATGTCTCAGGATTTGGAGAGAAACGCTCCAAAGTACTCAGCTTATCAATAGAGTTGTAAATCGTTCTTTAACATAAGATAAGGGCTTTGCTCACGCTGTGGTTAAAAACAAGATGTGGAAACTGCCGTTGAGTGACCCGATGTGAAGAGGGAAAAGATCTTTTCCGGATCTTTGTTTTTGCTCTCTCTCTCTTGCAAGCAAGAATAGGTGTTAATTAAAAGATTAACACGACGCCCCTGGCTGCTTTTGATGACGCACTTGGGAGTCGCGCCTCACACTTAGAGAACCTCTGGGCTAGGAGGACATGGCTGGCTGACAACTCCGCCGATCGCTCTGTATTGACGGAGTACATCTGATGGACTTAATTACTCTACCCCTGGATTAAAAGGGAGTATGAAGAGATAAACCACATTGCTTTCAATCGCCCCCTCTCTGACACTTCAAGGCAAAGGCTTTGAAGTTTTGGATTCTTGGTGAGAAAGCTGGATTACCATCGACCTCGAGCCGCAGATGAAAACCAAGTCAAGCCACCTCCGACATACTTTGCTTTACTTAAGCAAGAGGCGTGGAAATGATTTATGAGTTGAAGAAATTAGCCGAGATAAGAGTTAACGTTAAAAATAATACGTTGCGATAAGGCGAACTGAACATTCGAAAGTGAAAGTTGGAAAGACGAAGTTAAAGTTTTAATAGTGGTGAGTTTTATTGATTTTTTTCTGTACTTATGGAAGATTAAAACAGTAAGAAGGTTTTTTTAAAATAGACTATTCTGGCAAGAGAAAATTGTTTGGGATTTTTGTTGTTGACATTCCTGACATTTTAGTTAAAAGAATATGAGCCCTTCCGTGTTAGAGTTCATGGATCTTGACAATTAATCTTTCTGTTTCACGTCGTCGACCGCAGAAGTTTTTTATATTACCTCTTTTTTTTTTTAAGAGAAGAGAGATTGGCACCTGGTGAAAAATTTGCAACATGAATACACTATTGTATTGTTTTAAAAAATGGGAACAGAGATTCGATGCAAAAATGACAATTTTGCAGGGAAATCTTGAGAATATGAACGCAGAACTGAAACAAGCAGTGAAGGAAAAGGATGAAAAGGATGAATTACAAGGAATAAAGGTTACGATGGAAGTACACGAAGATAAAGAAAAAGACAACGATAAAGAGAGAGATTTAGTGGAAGAGACTGTAGTAGAGGAAGTACCAAGAGTTAAACCAAGACTTGAGATAGAGAAGCAGAGTACTTTACTAAAAAAGGTGCTGAAGATTGTCTTTCGGGAGAGGAATATAGAAGACGTGAATGATTCTGTGGAAAAAATTGCAAAGTGGATACAATTCAAAAAACAAGGGACTTTTGGGAAAGATTTAAAGAAGAAGAAGAAGAGAAAGAAGAGGAAGAAGAAGAAGAGGAAGGGGAGGGATGGAAGGGGTAATGGCAAACTGTCAAAAGTAAAAAGGGATTATAATTTTTTATTTTTTGTGGGGAATATTATTGGAGTTAATGTTATATAAAAAGAAGAAAATGTTTTATTATTAAAAAACAAATAAGATATGACTTGTTTTTAAGAAACTTATATTAAGAGTGATGGAAATTTTTTGATGATGAATTAACAAATTTGAAGACAAAAAATGGGGTGACCTAATAAATTTAAAATATTTGAAGTGGAAGTTAAGACTTTTAGATGATAAAGGAAAAGTTAGTTAACCCTTTTGTGAATAAAAGAAAAATGTTTTATTATTTGAAAAGACTTAAGTAAGATGTGATTTGTTTTTAAGAATTTTATATAAAAAGGGGATATAGATTTTTTTTAAAAAAACAGAAACATTTGGAAGGTTTTTGGAAGGTTTTTATTTTAATACATTTGGAGAAAAATGGGGTGGCTTTATATATTAAAATATTTGAAGTGGGAATTAAGATTTTTAGATGATAAAGAAGAAGTTAGTTAATCTTTTTTATGAATATTTGGATACAACTTATAGATTCTTTGAGAGAGAGAGAGAGAGAGTGATGAAGTGTGAATTTAATGAATAGTATATTAGAGATATAGGCTTAGTTAGATATTATAAGTAGAAAATATATAATAGTATACAAGTAGGATTTACTGCTTCGCGCTTGCTGTAATCTTTCGTAGTATGTTGTATTGTTTTGTTTTATTATTTTGTTTTGTAGTTTATTAATAAAAATTAAATATATGATTAAAATATATATATATATATTTCCGGCCCTTCCAGTGTAAGCAAGATCGTATTAAAAGCTTGCAAATTTGTTATTGCAAACACTAGGGATGTGATCCGTTTAGACTGAGACAGTGCTAATCAGAATCGCACTGGATTTAGACAAATGGCAGACTCTTAAGTCAACTTTATAAGGAAAAATGAACATTGAAAAAAGTATTCTGCCCAGATTAATTTACATGCAGAAACATATTGTGATCACGTTAACTGTAATGAAGTCCTTAATAATAAAATTGGAAAGCAATGTAAATTGCAAACAGAGATGCCTTCAGTATTCTAAATTATTATTTTAAGAAAATAAATTAAATGCTTAAGGAGTTTCTGTGGAGCCCAGAAGATAGGCATAGAATTGCATATAGCAATTTGCATTGAAGAAGGGAAGACTGGAAAAAAAAACCCAACCCAAATGAAAATGTACTGTTTGGCTTGTCTCATAGTGCAGGCCTAGCAGTGATCTGAAAATGTAAGCAAGAACATTTTTAGATGTGTGAAGCTGGAGATATATTTGAGACCTTTGTCGCGAACTGAGACTCTTCTTTCATAGTGCTGCTTACACAGATTAGCAGCAGCTCTCTAGAGGACTTTCCTGGTCCTGTCACTACCACCTCAATGTTTTTACATGGAAAGGGCCACCCCTGCACACTCAGGGTTCTTAAAAATGAAGGGAGCTCCCTCCCCCGTGATGCTGATTGCATCCAGATTGGTAGGTTCCGATCTCTTTTCTCTGATAGGATACCAGGCTTCAATATGCCCCTTTCTATCAGATTTCTGATGTGGATTTCAACTGAGTTTTCTGAAGTACAGAAGGTCCCAGACTTACATATGCCTTGACTTGGATAATTTTGAGCTTATGCAAGCATTCCATAAGCCAGAGATTCCCAAACTCCCAGGCAGAGCTTTCCGTGCTGCAAGTTGCTGCGAGCCCCCCCCCCCCCGCCGACAGCAGCTACAACACTCCAGGGATTGTGCTGGAACCAGCGGGAAAAGGGGCTTTTCTGACTCAACAGGAGTTGTGCTGGCCCTCCGGAGGGTGCAGGGGGGCTGCGGACCCCTCTGCGGGCCTCCCCGAAACCCAGATTAGCTTCCAAAAGCAATTTAAAGCTATTTCTGGTTTTCGCCGAAACCAGGAATTAAACCTTAAGAAGCTTTAAATTGCTTTTAGAAACTAATCTGGGGTGCGGGGAGCCCGCAGAGGGATCCACGGCCCCCCTGCACCCCCTGGAGGGTGAGCACAACCCCTGGTGAGTCAAAAAAGCCCCTTTTTCCCTGGTTCCAGTGCGATCCCTGGAGTGCTTTTGCATGTCACAGAATGTTGCCACCCCCCTTAACCAATTCTTACGATGCCCCAGTTTGGGAACCTCTTCCATAAGCCATAGCAATAATCCAGACATATAACAGGTAAAAAACCCATGGTTTAGAGGTGTTTGCTTTTGTTTTCCATCTGCCGGTCTCATCTTTATCTAGATTATCTATGATTATCTAGACCCCTTTCAATCTGGTTTCAGGCCGGGCTTTGGGACGGAAACGGCCATGGTCGCCTTGGTGGATGATCTACGCCGAGGACTGGACAGGGGGAGTGCGTCCCTGTTGGTTCTGCTGGACCTCTCAGCGGCTTTCGACACCATCGACCATGGTGTCCTTCTGGGCCGATTGGCCGAGCTGGGGGTTGGGGGCACCGTTCTGCGGTGGTTCCGCTCCTACTTGGCAGATAGGTCCCAGATGGTGGTGCTGGGGGACGCCTGTTCGGCACCCTGGCCCTTGAGGTGTGGGGTGCCACAGGGTTCCATCTTGTCCCCCATGCTATTTAACATCTACATGAAACCGCTGGGAGAGGTCATCCGGGGATTTGGAGTGGGGTGCTATCAATATGCTGATGACACCCAGCTCCATCTCTCCTTTCCATCTGATTCCAGGGTGGCTGTTGAGGTTCTGGAGCGCTGCCTGGAGGCAGTGGGGACCTGGATGAGGGCTAATAAGCTGAAACTAAACCCGGACAAGACAGAGGTTCTCCTGGTCCGGAAATCCACGATGCAGGTGCTAGAGTATCGTCCTGCTCTGAAGGGGGTTGCACTCCCTCTAAAGGAGCAGGTCCGCAGCTTGGGGGTCCGCCTGGATCCGCAACTGCTCTTGGATTCCCAGGTGGCGGCTGTGGCCAGGGGGGCCTTTGCCCAGCTTCGGCTGGTGCGCCAGCTGCGACCGTACTTGGATCGTGCAGACTTGACCACGGTGATCCATGCCATGGTGACATCACGATTAGATTATTGTAACGCGCTCTACGTGGGGCTGCCCTTGAAGACGGTTCGGAAACTGCAATTAGTGCAGAATGTGGCGGCCCGTGTGGTTACTGGGGGTAGGCGGTTCGACTCTGTCGGGCCGCTTCTTCAGCGGCTGCACTGGCTGCCAATTCGTTTCCGGGCCCAATTCAAGGTGCTGGTTTTGACCTTTAAAGCCCTATACGGCCTGGGGCCAGGATATCTGAGAGACCGCCTACTTCCATATATTCCGGCTCGTCTCCTTAGGTCATCAGAGAAGGCCCTTTTGAGGGTACCGTCGCCCAGGGAGGTGCGAGGGGCGGCGGCCAGAAATAGGGCCTTCTCAGTAGTGGCACCAACCCTATGGAATTCCCTCCCTCTTGATTTACGCACTGCTCCCTCCCTGGAGACCTTCCGGCGAGGCCTGAAAACTTTCCTGTTTAAGGAGGCCTTCTGAGTCCTTGCCTTTTTTAACATCCTGCACAGGTGGGGTGCTGCTGCTTTTTAATGCTTTTTTATGCTTCTGTTTTAATTGTAATTTGATGTGTTTTTATTAATTTTAGATGATGTTTTTACCAGCTTTTGTGGATTGTTTTTTACTGTTTTAAATGTGATTATTTGTATCCCATGTTGTAAGCCGCCTTGGGTCCCTTCGGGGAGAAAGGCGGGGTAAAAATAGTGTAAATAAATAAATAAATAAATAAATCTTCATAAATTCACTCTCTTCTCCATTGTGAAATGGCCATAACTGTGGTTTGACAGTGATCTTTGAATTCAGACATAACTGCAAACTACAATTAAACTGTGTTTTGCAAACCAACTTCAAACTGTGCTTTCAGGTTCCTAGGTCACTAGAGATGTTGAGTACATTAAGGTACAAAACAGAAAGCAATGTTGTTAACATGGCTCAACAGCCTCTCTGTATAGAGCCTATTCCTAATACTGAGCCTCTGGGGTTTTTGTTTGCTGCTGCTGGATTTTCCGCAGTGATATTGTGTAACTGCAGGTGGGGTGGGAATGTATTTGACCTGCTCAGTGGTGAATGGTAGAGAAAATGTTCACAGGTTGCTACGTGGGGAGTGTGACTCATCTTATCAAAGCGAGGTGTTTTGTTTTGCTAAGTATGATATGGAATACTACCCCGGCCAGATTGCGGCCCATGTGATCATGTGTACAAAGCATGTGAAGATGAGCGTGATTCTATGTGGGCAGCTTGGTTTAATTAAAATGTCAGTGCTTTTAATCTTGTGTTTCCTTTTATTAAAGAAATTTTTCAAAGTATTGGGAAGAGTGAAGCAAATTCACAATGATGTCAAGGTTCTTCTACGTACAAACCAGCAGAGATCAGGGTGAGTTCACGCTGAATAGTTGCCAAGCAGTAGCTGGTATGGTAACCATGCTTCTTGTTCACTCCATTAAATCCGTGCGCTTTTAATATACAGATAGGTAGATTGAGGAAAATTCATCTGTAAATTAGCTTCAGGCTTTAAGGGTGTTTTTGATTACCTTACATAAAGCATTTTTCGTTAAAGGCTTTAAACATTTTAAATTTGCAGTCTAGAAATTATGGAACAGATGGCTTTGCTACAGGAGACTTCTTACGAGCAGCTTTACCGATGGGCTCAAGGTACCCTGATTGTTGTTTTTTGAAAAATTATTTTCCTTAAAAAAATTCCTGAAAAACTGAGTACAAGCAGTTGTTTAATCCTGCTTTGCAATGTGTAAGCTTAGGGCCAAATGTAATGATAGCATGTGCTCGTCAATTTTGTGCTTAAATTGCAGTTGAGATGGGTGGGTTAATTTAACCCTTTGCCCCCCACCATGGTTCTGATCTGACCATCGTCACCCTGTGGCTGCCATTTGCCTATAGGTGCTGTCGAGGAAAAACCAATAAGACTTCCAAATCATATCGCAATACCAATGGAAGTTTTCCGCCAGGGGCACATAATTTCAGGGAATGGGACAATCCATTATCCATACAGTCCTGAGATCAGAAACACTGGATCATTCAGAATGGGTTAGGGAAAGAGCTTCAGGATTTAACTGCAAGATTATTCTACATGACAGACTATACAGTTTCTATATTCCATTCTATTCCAATTTCTAAGAAATGAGCCTCTTTAAGGTGTATTCTGCCTCTCCTAACATGTTCAGAGCAATGTGTAATTGTCTGTCCTATTCCTGATGCAGGTTTTGGGACAGGTATGGAGCAGTGGTCGGGGATTTAGCAGGATTCTGACAGGGGGTTATAAAGATGAAAATAGGCAAAGTAATATTTTCCCTAGGATTTAAGCAGAAAGATGTGAAAAGTTGAATGCTGTTTGAATCTGACTAGTTGTAGAATGCAGAGTACTGACATATCTTTTGCTCTCTTATAGGTGAATGCAGGGCTTTAACACAAGAATCCTGTGACATTTCTCCAGTTCTAGCTCAAGCAATGGAAGCTTTGCAAGATAGGCCTGTTCTGTATAAGTATGTTTTAATTACAGCACGTAACATGGTTTCATGGCTAAAATTTATACTGGTGCCCGGTCCTTCTGTCTGAACTGGTGCCAAGAGTAATCAGAGATGACAGCCCTTATGCTCAGGGCTGAACATAACCTTCTGCTTCTGTTTTAAAAGGGCGTACAGTGGAAGCAAAAGTAAAAGTACATTACTGTACTTTGTGAGAAGAACATAGACAATTTTATATTAACCACAAGGTGGCAATATTGGAACAAGATTTCCCCCCCCCCCTTTTTTTGGTCAGCTGTGGACCTGCTAGTAAATCCACTGTGCTGGTGATGTCACATTTAAAACAAACCACGATCAAACTGTGTTTTGATATTCTGGTTAGTAAATAAACCACAGTTCCCTGAGTTCAGACATAACACAGAATCATGGATTATTTTAAAGCAAAGCATTCATTCCTCTCCTCTGGTATACAAAGGAGGGTAGAGCCTGTGAGCTCATGGGAAGGCAGACTTGTTCATGATTATCTAATGATGATCTGTGTTTAGTTCATGGTAATCCATTATTTACATGGTTGCCTAAACCTGCCCATTATCTCTTGATGATATTGTATGCAACTATGAATCTTCCCCAGTTCAATTCTCCTATACTGTCTCCAGCTGATGACAATTCCTGGAAAAATCCACACAACTTTCTCCCTCTTCACATTGGAAAATGGTATTGCTAATGCAAATATTGGTTAAAAATCACCCTAGTACATATCTTGAGTAACTCCTTGCAACTCCTTGAAAATTTGCTTCTCAGCATGACCCTGTTACCTTCTTTTATGTAAAAAAAAATTCTGCAATATCCTACATGCCCACTTTATTCAAATTTATGTTGTAATTTTTCATGTGGTACTGATCAGAATAAAAATGTGCAATCTCAACCACATATCATTTGCCAAACTATTTGTTGTCTAATGATTCTCTGCCAGAAGGGTGGAGCATGGTACTGACTGTTTTCATGCAATAATTACCCGACTATGAAAAGTGTTTTGGGGGCCAGCTGGTAGACAACTAAATTCTGTGCATAGCATGTTTACACTTCCATAAAACAAGGCACTTCAATTTTTTTTAATTTTAAAATGAATGGCAAAATATATTATACATCAGAAAAAGCAAATAACACATGTAACACAACTTCTATAAAATCCAAAGCAAATCTTTCCAGTGTACTGTACATTTTCTGCGAGTATCCTATAGTTCCAAGATATTATAAAGTTATCTTTTGCAAATATCACTAACAGTAAGTTTTCTTGTCCATAATCCATTTAATATGTTACACTATATATATTAACATGTGGCTTTTTTCTTAAAGCCACATCTCTAGTGTAGGTAAAGGAGCCTAGGTCTAAAATTTATCCATCAGTACTCTTGCTGAGGTAAAGAGATTTGCTACCAAAATCTGATGATAGAGTTGAACATAGGGATTTACAAAGGCCAATAATAAGACAAGGCATCTTGATTACTGTGGTGCAATGTGTACTAGGATGCACTATGTGTGTAATGTAAATGCAATTCATGCTCATTTTCACTCCAGATACACCCTTGATGAGTTTGCAACAGCCAGAAGAAGTGCCGTGGTCCGGGGCTTTATAGATGCTCTGACTAGAGGAGGTCCCGGAGGAACTCCCCGGCCTATTGAAATGCATTCCCATGATCCTCTGAGGTACTACAGTAGTGAAAGTGTACATTGTGCAATCTCTTCCCCCCCCCCCCCCCCCTTGTCAGAATGATGAGTTCTTCATGCAGCAAGGTTTCTTGTTTTTGTTTAGATATGTAGGAGACATGTTGGCCTGGCTGCATCAAGCTACCGCTTCTGAAAAAGAGCATCTGGAAGCACTGTTGAAACTCATAACCACTGAAGGTATTACTTGATTTTAATGTGCATTTGTTAATCTGTTTCAACTGATACTCAGATTACACATATAGAGAAGTATGGAGGGTATTACAAATGGTGTTGGAAATAGCGTTGAAAAACTTTGGCAGTTTTCACAGTTCTCACAAAATCTGTAAAATGACTGAATTGCCTAGGTATGTTTTTCTGAGTGGTTGGAAGCTGGGCTCATCTGATGACCAGTTGCTGTGTCATCCATTCTAGTAACAATGAATAGTTTTCAGCCATAGTTGGATAAAACATAAATAAAAGAGTCACCTAAGTCTGAACTGGACCTAGTTATGGGAGACGTGGTTGCTATCAAAAACAGCATTCCTGCTCCTCTCTTCCCTAGAAGCATTTAGAAAATACAGTACATGTGATTTGACTTTACCACGCAAAGAGTTTTCCTGTCCCCACCACAGTTAATTGGCTGCTTCTTGTGGGGATTGAGGAAAGCTTCAGTGCAATAACATCACATTGTGTGTTTCCTGTTACTGGATCCTACTCGGGACCTGTTCTTCAAGACAACTTGAAGACTGTGTTTGACAGTGGAAGAGGAAGAAAGGTATAATTGGAGGAATAGTCAAAAGTGTCGAAGAAGAAGGTGGGGAGTCGGTGAAGGAGGAGTGATGAAGATACTTAGTAAGAAGGAGGATACAGTGGAGGATATCTTGGTCCTTTCCAGTTTGGCGAGTCTGCTTCTTTGAAGCTTTCTTTGTCGTGTTTATATTGTGAAGGCTCCATATAGTGGTTGAAGTAGAAAGAAGAGTTTTTGGAACAATCAAATGGAACCCAGAAAAAAAAGATCTGAAATGCCTGTGAATAACATTCACTTGTGTGTTCACTTTCAGGACTGGAAGAAAATATGCAAGAAGTAGTTGGACACATCACAGAAGGTGTTTGCCGGCCTCTTAAGGTGGGAATATTTTGCCTGACAATGAGCCCTTGTTTTCTCATATGCCTCCCCACACCCCGTGAAAATGCAGCTTGCAGATTATGCCACATACAGAATATGAATATAGAGTGGCATGTAGATTTTCATGACTTGTTACATATGTAGACATCAAATTTATGGGGTTTTCAGTCATGTTGAAATAGAAGATTAAAAAATAAAGAAATACAAATACTAAAACTTGCCTGGAGAGATTCCTTTCAAACTCGGTTCAAGAATGTTATAGTAACCGCTTCTCAGGATTGTCCAAAACAGTCAAGCACAAACACTTCTTTAAGATCTGCTTTACGTTTCATCCCAGCTTGGGACCTTATCAAAAGCTAAAAGAACACTCAGCGACGTGCTGGTAGCTGGACCTGAACTTCGAGAGCACTACTACCTTTTTAACAAGAGAGAAGTCCAGAAAATGCGCGGGAACGGCTTAATTAGGTAATCAGAAGCGGAGAGACTGCTTCCGCATTGACCAGACATAACCTTTAGCGCTCACACTATCTAGGATATTTTTAATGTTAGTGTGCCCTTTGCTTATATTTTTAATGTTCTCTGATGCCTGTGCTTGGGACAAACACACTGATAGTGCGAGCGCTAAAGGTTATGTCCGGTCAATGAGGAAGCAGTCTCTCCGCTTCTGATTACCTAATTAAGCCGTTCCCGCGCATTTTCTGGACTTCTCTCTTGTTAAAAAGGTAGTAGTGCTCTCGAAGTTCAGGTCCAGCTACCAGCACGTCGCTGAGTGTTCTTTTAGCTTTTGATAAGGTCCCAAGCTGGGATGAAACGTAAAGCAGATCTTAAAGAAGTGTTTGTGCTTGACTGTTTTGGACAATCCTGAGAAGCGGTTACTATAACATTCTTGAACCGAGTTTGAAAGGAATCTCTCCAGGCAAGTTTTAGTATTTGTATTTCTTTATTTTTTAATCTTCTATTTCAACATGACTGAAAACCCCATAAATTCGATGTCTACGAATTTGAATATGTAGAAAAGGGAAGGTAAAAAGAGAGCATGGGAAGGTCTCTCTAAAGCGCATGGAGTCTGTTTAAAACAACAGTAATGGAGGCTCAGCTAGAGTGTATACTGCAAAGGAGGAAGGGATCCACTAAGTCCAGGAGGGTGCCGGCATGGCTAACAAGCAGAGTTAAAGAGGCTATAAAAGGCAAGGAAGCTTCTTTCCTTATGGAAGTCCTGCCCTAATGAGGAAAATAAGCAGGAACACAAACCCGGGCAAAATAAATTTTAAAAGATGATATGGGACAAAATATTTCTTTACTCAGCATGTAATTAATCTATGGAACTCCTTGCCACAGGATGTGGTGATGGCACCTGGCCATTAAAAGGGGATTAGAGAGAGTTATGAAGGAAAAGTCCATCCCAGGACAGGTTACAAGCCATGATGGGTATATGCAACCTCCTGGTTTTAGTAGTAGGCCAGACGCAATGCCAGATGCAAGAGAGTGGTGACAGGATAGTGGTGACAGGATATAGGTATCTTATTGTCTTGTGTGCTCCGTGAGGCATCTGGTGGGGCCATTGAGATACAGGAAGCTGGACTAGATGGACCTTTGGCCTGATCCATCAGGGCTGTTCTTATGTTTTAGAAAACTTACAGATTATTATCAATAATAATAATAATAATGATAATAATAAATTACTTCACCTAAATGTCGTCATGTTGAATTTTTGAGCAACAATTTTTTTGAAGCAAACCATTATGATGAATGTCTTATTCCTAAAACACTGCTATGCATTGCAGTTTGCTGGTTACAGAGGAATAATCTTTAAAACTAACAGCGTTCTTCTGTCTTGAAGCTCATTTGTATGTAGAGGTTGACTTTATAGGATATAAAGAATTCTGCATAACTAAAAATGTGAGGGTTTTGGGTTTTTTTTGTCTCAACTCATTTCCTCAGGTTAGAATTGAACAAGTGATAGTGTCTGAACCAGGAGCAGTCCTACTGTATAAAATTTCTAATCTTCTCAAATTCTACCACCACACCATCAGGTAAGCAAAACAAAAAGCAAATAACTTACTTTGTGTTCAGATTACAATGATCAACATTTTTTTATCTAGTTGTATTCTAGTGAAAAAATTATTATAGTTCTTTTCTCAAATAACTGTTTTTAGTTAAAAAAATGTTTTATTTGAAATGGGTGTATGCTACCTTCCAGTTTAAAAACTCTTAGAGTGACTCACAGCAGGGGGGAACCCTTGCAGGACCCCATAGCATAAATGCAACATTGTTGAGCAGGAAGTCCTCCAGCAATGCCTTCTGAAATCAGCTGTTCAGATAGAAGCAGAATCCCCTAAAGACTCTCCCCCTGGCTCTCCACCCAGAACGATACCATGGTCAATGATATCAAAAGCTGCTGAGGGGCCCAGCCAAACTAATAGGGTTGCATTCCCCCCGTTCTCCTGGCATAGGTCATCCATCAGGAGGAGGAGGAGGATGATGATGATGATGATGATGATATACAGTATTTATATACCGCCTTTCTTGGTCCCTGGATTTCTCCTCTGACTTTAATCCAAGGTGGTGTACATGGGCAGGATGATCAAGGCAGTTTTGATGCCAAACCAGGCCTGAAGTTAGATGGAAATGGGTCCAGATAATCAGTGTCATAGTTTCTTTAGAAATGGTCACCCAACTGATTCGCTCAAGGCAGCCAGAACTGCTCCCTCTTGCAAGGAGGCATTAGTTCCCCCACCATGTTGGCTATCCCTCTTTTGCTGGATGTTATAAGCCACGAGAGGTAAGGCTCAACCAAGCAAGTGATTGGCCACAAACACTCTCGCAGCATCATTTTCTGAAACCTCTGTAGGGATAGAGAGAGTAGCATCCACTGGATGTATGCTTGACTCTGAAGTTCTTCCTGAAAGAAGAACCAGATAGTTCATTCTATTTTTGTGTCCACCAGACCTTTCTCTCTGGGCAAAAAAGTCTTCAGCGCTATATTGCCTTGGATGCTCAGTATCCAGCTTCACCATGCCATAGGACAGGGGTGGCCAAACTGCGGCTCGTGAGCCACATGTGGCTCTTTGACATATAATGTGCAGCTCTCAGAAATATGTTGGCTGAGCTCCTTTTTGCATCACAATTAATATAATAGGTAAATATTTACCAGGTATAAACTGAGAGTACACTGGATTAAAACATAAGTTTAATGTTCATGGTGAGTAAATATATTTTAAGAATTTAAATGCTTCTTAAATATTGTGGCTCCTAAACATCTGAAGTTTATCATATGTGGCTCTTACGTTAAGCAAGTTTGGCCACCCCTGTCATAGGAGATAAAACAAACTCAGAGCCCAATCCTAACCTTTACACACACCACCAATGCAGTGGCACCAAAATGGCAGCCGCTGCATCCTGTGCGGGGGGTGGGACCGGGAGGCTTCCACAGGGAAAGGAGATGTTTCCCTGTGTAAGCCGCATGGCCAGCAATGGGTCTCCTTGGACCTGCACTAGCAATTTTGCTAGCATAAATCTAAGGAGAGAAAAGGGGTGGGGAGGCTGCATGGAAGGGGGATAGGATCTGGCGTGGGTCTTCCGTGGCAGATTCTCCCCACCCCCGTTACGCCCCTCCCCACCCCCGTTCCATCTTCCCACCAGCTTACCTTTCCTGGCACACGTCTGTATGTCTTCCAGCGTGACTGAGAAAGCAGAGGCCTTCCTGCTGGCATCCCCAGCAGTGCGCTGATCAGCGCGCTGTTGGGGAGGCTTTTGCGACTGACGCTGACTGCTTTCAGCACCAGCGCAGGAGGCACGCCCCCATTGGGCGGCGTGCTTAGGATTGGGCCGTCAATTAAAGGTGTGGCAACCTCTCCACAGTCTTCTGAGAAGGTTTCCAGGGCTGCCTCTGGGGCTAAAGTATATTCCTATGCCGCTATTAAACTGTGGATAAGAGCGAACCCCCCTTCCATGGTTTCCTGAGGGGCCCCCGCTCTGCCTCCCCTGCGGGCAGGCGTGAGCCCCCCCCCGCTCTTATTTTTCTTTCAGCAAGCTCCATTGCAGGCAGGTAGAATGAGACTAAGTCCTAGAGAGGCTCTGCAAGGTTTCTGTTAACCTTGCAGAGCCTCTCTAGGACTTAGTCTCATTCTACTTGCCTGCAATAAGCTGCTTCTCCTGTTTGTTTAAGGAAGAAACGAAGCTTACTGGGAAAAAAGTAAAAGCGTAGGGGGGTCCCTGCGATCCGTGGATAACTGAAACTGTGGATAGTGAATCTGTGGATATGGGGGCCCACCTGTAATTAGATATTTGTTTCTTCCACCATTTCCAGTAATATTGTAGGAAATAGTGCAGCCATGCTGTTAACTACGATCGAAGAGATGCACCTGTTGAGTAAGAAGATATTCTTTAATAGCTTGGGCCTTCATGCAAGTAAACTGATGGATAAGGTTTGTTTTGAAGACTTTTTTTAATGAATTTCTTTTCCACTCGTTAATAAAAAAATTCCCAGGGCTGTTCATATAAAAAGAATAGAACCAAAAAAAATATATGAAGAAATACACAACAAAATAACATAGAAGAGGGTGGGGGAGGGGGAAAATCAATAAAAAAAGCAGCAAGTAAGGTTGATTACCCCTTATCCGGACATTTGAAATCCAGACTATTCTGAAATCCAGACATTTTTGGGGCTATTACTTTTTTAAAAAACACAAAACACTTTTTTCCAGCACCTGGCTGGCATAGCGCAAGGCAACCTGGGGCATAAAATTATTAAAAATATTGTATAAAATGACCTTCAGGCTATGTGTATACAGTGTATATGAGACATAAATGAATTTTGTGTTTAGACTTGGGTCCCATTCCCAAGATATCTCATTATATTTATGCAAATACTCTGAAATCCAAACAACTTCCCATCCCAAGCAGTCCAGATAAGGGATATTCAACCTATATTAAAATCTCCTCCAGGGTCAAAAAGTCTGTGAAAATAAAAAGATATTTGCCTGGCACTGACAGTATATTGCCTTACCGTTCGTCCAACCCTACGTAACTCCCCACGTGACTATGCAGTTGTGCCAACAAGCCATGCACTGTATCGTGTGTGTGTGTGTGTGTGTGTGTGTGTGTGTGTGTGTGTGTGTGTGTGTTCAGGCCTCAAAGGTCTCCTCTGGGTAAAGAAAGATTTGTTCCCTTACCTGGGGGATAAGCCTTCGCCGCCTGAATGGGTCTGCTCAGACCTGCACCAGTTATATAGCTGGCGCAAGTTCAAGTGGACCCAGGAAGATGGATCGAGGCCGTGAAGGGGGATAGGATATCGGCGGCGGCACTGCCACTGATACCACCCTGTTCCTGTCCCTCCCCGCCTCCCTCTACACTGACTTACTAGTGCTGGGGGATGTGAATGGCCCGCGGACCCCGCCACTCACTGCTTGCTGCAGTGGCCAGGCCATCAGGAACAGCATGTTACGCTTTGTGACAGCTGTAACAGGCCTTTAACATTAAAGCTGTAACATTAGTTCCAGCAGTGCAAATCCTATTAGGATTGGGCCATTAAGCACCAGTTAAGCCTTCCTGGGGAGAAAATTCCATAAACAGAACACCAAGAGGATCCTCTCCCCAGTCACTACCCACTCCAAATGACAGGGACCCCCAGAGAAGAGCTTCTAAAGATTGCATCAGTCCACAGGCAGGTTGACGTGGAATGTTCCTTCAGGTGTTTGAATCTCAAGCCATGAAGGGACTTAAGGGTAATTAGTCACCACCTTCTGCCTACTGCCATAGAATCTGTAGCATTTCAATGGGTAGGGATTGGTTTTGAATTCCATGTCACATTTCTCAGCCGTAGCTAGCCACATATCCTCTATATACTGCAACTTGGAAGTCCAGAAATGTGCTGTGTGAGGAAGTGACCTGCAGTCTCAGTATTTGCTTTTGCGTTGCATACGCACAGTCTGTTGCTGTTCCCTCTCCCAGCATTTGAAAATGGATAGAACAGATGGTTGTCAGAAACTTCTCCCTGCTAGACACTTTTGTCTCTGCTGGTGACTAACGGGGCAAAAGGATTCACTGCCAATGTGCCAACAGCAGGATACGTCTTGTGACGCTTGGCCACTGGAAAGGTTTTGGCATACACATTTCATAAGGGACGGGACTTTAGCCACTCTGCTGTGGACATGTATCGCCTAATCCACTGGTCAGTATAGAGAATAAGATAGATAAATCCGTTCTCATGAAATAACACCATTCCTGTTTGTGGTTAGGTTCCCAACATGCCCTCCATAGAGAGAGTTTTTGAATTCTTGACATGGCAGGATCCGTGATTCATGTTGCTTTTGTAGGTTGAACTGCCGCCTGCTGACCTCGGCCCAAGCTCTGCTCTGAATCAAACACTTGTTCTGCTGCGTGAGGTTCTGGCATCCCATGACTCCTGTGTTATTCCTCTGGATACTCGCCAAGCTGATTTTGTACAGGTAAATGAGTTGGGGGAGCCTAATGCTACTAAGCCACAGCAGGTCAAAAGGAGGATGTGGGGAAATGCCAGGAGAGTGGTGCTTCTGATGATCAGATGCCGTGCATGACTTCCACATCAAAGAGGACGTAGAAGAAATGCTACCAGATCCTAGAACAGAAGAATAGCAGAGGTGGCCTCCTACTGTGGAGCCACTTGACCCCGCGTTGGTGTCTGGGCTTCTCCTGTGCAGGACAACACTGTTCTTTCTTTTTCTCTAGTCTCTGGCAAGTTCCTTATGGGGGGTGGGGGAATAGCCCTTCCATGTTCTTTGGCCACGTTTGTTTATCTTGCCACAGTAAGATTAAACAGGCTTATTTGCCAACCTTGCCTCTCTTCCTGCAAAATCATTTGGCAGCCTGTAACCGCTGAACCATAAGCTGTCGATCGAAAGGTCGGCAGTTTGATTCCCGCGACGGAGTGAGCGCTCATTGCTTGGTCAGCTCCTGCCAACCTAGCAGTTCCAAAGCATGTCAATGCGAGTAGATAAATAGGTACCGCTTGCGGGAAGGTAAACAGCGCTCCGTGTTCCAGCTGCATGCTACGCGCTGCAGCAAGGAGAGTCATGCCGGCCACATGACCATGGAGGCGTCTTCGGACAACGCTGGCTCTTCGGCTTTGAAATGGAGATGAGCACCACACCCTAGAGTCGGCACGACTGGACTTAATTGTCAGGGGATACCTTTACCTTTACCTACTAATTCTGCATCATGGAAGCAAGCATTTTGCCTTTGTTAAATTAAAAGCTATTTTACATCATAGACTTCTTCCAATCAATAAGCAGAGCATTGTGCAGTAAACTCTGTTTCTTACCTTTTCCAAAGCCTAGTTGGGCAACGCTGCCACTTAAGACTCCAAAATTGCTCATAGCCGATGTCTCAGCTCTCTTCTAGCATCATTGATTTTTTTGTTGTTGTTGTTCAGGTTCTATAAGTATGACTATCGTAGCCTCTGATCATGAGATTTTTCCAAACAGAAATGCAGCCTTGAAATAAATTCAGTGAGCCAGATCCAGGCTCTGAATGCCCACTGTCCTTTCCAGGTGGATGCGTCTCAAGCCTTGCCCTGCCAACCTCCGAGGAAGGAGATTCACAACGTCACCTGGCAGCCTGTTCTATTCTGTGCCAGTCTGCCTGGAGGCTGTTTTGAATATTTAACTTAAATTTGCAGCCTTGCCATTTAAACCTTGTTCTCAGAGCAGCTTTGAACATTACAAACAAGCACGATAGATCCCTAAGCAATTACTGCCAGCTCAGTGCAGAAAGTGATTGCTTGTTAATGTCTAAAAAGGATCTTTGCCTAGGAAAGTCCCTCCACTACAGCCTGTGCAACTTTCCTGCACAACATCAAAGTAAGCACTGCTAGCCAAGTGCTTGAATTATGGGGGGGGGGGGGCAAGAGGGGACCCTGCCCCTGTTATTTTTTCTGACAGTCCTTTACCTACTAAGTTTAGAAGGCTGAAAGGGGGCCATTCTTTTGTTAAAACTGGGGAGAAACCAAGGTAGGGCTTCTGGAGTTCATTAAGGGGCCCCTTACCTTTTCTCTCCTAATTCAAACACTGTTTGCACAGGCAGTGCTTGTTCTTAAAGCCTGAAGCTGTTCTCAACGGTGCACACGATTGTTCCCTTTCAGCCTCTGTCCTTTGCATTGGAAGAGTGAGAAATGCAATGAGGATGACTGTCCGGCTCTGTCTTTCTTTTGTGTGTGTTTTCTTCTCTTTAGGTTCTGTCTTGTGTGCTCGATCCACTGCTGCAGATGTGTACTGTGTCTGCCAGTAACCTGGGGTCTGCTGACATGGCAACCTTCATGGTAAATTCACTTCATATGATGAAGACAACGCTGGCTCTGTTTGAATTCACAGATAAACGGCTGGAAATGTTACAGTATCAGGTAAATGTCCAAAGTCAACCTTCTGATGTTTTCTTTGCCATTAAACATTAACAGGGAATAAATAGAACACAATCTTCTTAAATGTGTCTCTCCTCACAGCTTATATGGAAAGTCAACACACAGATGCATACAACCACAGAAATTTCATTCATGGGAAGTTAAGATAAAAGAACTGAATGCAGTGAAGCAGGGAAATGTAAAAGTCAGCATGAACTATTTTTAAAAGAATGTGACAGCACACAAAACCTAGACATTTTCCAGTGTGTTTGATTTACTGGACAAGGCTCTTCGTCTTTATTTTATATGGTCCCTCTTAATGTTAGTATTAGTGGAACTTTACATATCCTAGGTTTTTCTAGTAGAACCCCCCCCCCCCCCATGCAAGATGTCATCCTGTCCTGTGGAGGGTCCTCCAGGTGCAGATTTTCAGGGGCTGAAGAGGGCATCGGCAAAAGTCACCTCTCCCCCCCTTGTATGAATGGAAGCTCTTCCTTTCAGGTACAATAGCTTAGGTAGGATACAATCCAGTATCCTTTTTGGAATAGCCCTGCAGGCCTCAGTTCAGAGTTAATAGCGTGATATCCCCATCTACAGACAAAAAATGTCTCAAGTGGCAGGGGAAAGTGGGAGGTCATGCTGTTAATTTCCTCCCAGCCCAAAGGTGTACACATTTAACTCCTGTTGCGTATATACACCCTTGGGTAAAAATGCCTTAAGTGTGGTCATGAATCGTGATTACCCACCCCATTTATTAAATATGTAGACTGATTATGAGTGTGATCCAGTACATGGGAAGGGGAGGTACACAGTGTCAAAAGAAAGCAGCAGTTCAGGTCTCCATAAATGGCATAACAGAGGTAGGGGGTGGGAAATTAAGGCAATATTATCTCATGTACACATTGATGACGCTATATAAACAATATGGTGTAGTCCACAATAGGATTCTTGGGAAAGAACGAAGTGGGAGAGGTATGGTCTATAAATCAATGCAAGGAGTTGAGGAAATGGGCTCTTACCTTTCATGTACCTATGTCTGTGTGTGCTTTGCAGTGGGCGAGAGTTCATAAATCACATGGCCTCTTGACCCGTGGTTTCAAGGAAATGGCTTGTGCCTTCCAAGGAAGATGCATTTTGTAGTTTGCAAAGCCATGTTTTTAAATGTTGTTGTTTGTCTTCTTGCTACGTTTCCCTTCTTTTCCATCAATTAAAGGAACTTTTTCTATGGTTTAAATCAGGGGTTCTCAACCTTTGGAGGCCCGGGTACCCCCTATCACGGTCCAATTTTCTGTAGTACCCCCTGCTAATTAATTGGATTAATCAATCAATTAATTAGGTAATTAATCATTAAATAAAGTACTAAAACAATTTTAAATGTGAAAAATGTCTTATTTAACTGTGTGTGTGGGGGGGGGGGGGGAGAGACACACATGCCAGGATCTCTTTTTTTTCTCCAAGTCACATTTCCCAAAATCAGCTCCTCCCTCCCCCACCCCACCAAAGTACATTTTCCAAAGTACAAAAATAAGCCCAAAACCAAAATCAGAGAGGCAGAAGGGCTTAAAATAATTACAATTTAAAATCCATGTTAATTAACACTTAATTATCTGTTGATGGGGCAGATAAGGGGCAGGGCTTGGCATACCCCCAGCAAGAGGTCCGCGTACCCCTAGGGGTACCTGTACCACAGGTTGAGAACCTCTGGTTTAAGTGCATAACTCTCCAGGTGGGGAAGTGGTCTTGCTAAAGTGGTTCAGTTAATGCTCAAGGAGAGGTATATTCCTGGTTCTTGCACTTCCCAGATTTCATCCGTGTGAGAGCCACTTTGTACCAGACATATGACAATGTACATGAAGACGACAACCATATAGGGAAAAAGTTATGTATGGAGAAGTCCTAACTCTCCTCCTTATGCATAGTATTCTGAAATCTTTAGGTATTTGGTTGGGAATCTTCTAAAAAAGCCACCCATCCAGTAATCCTTCTTGGCTTGCATTTGTTTTTCTTCTCTTTTGTTTTCTTCTGATCTAGTATTGCATGCAGTCAGTTTGTCCCACAGAGACAAAACAGCATCTCAAGAGTTTACTTCAGGTCCATAAGCTATGGGGAAAGCGATCTGTATCAGATTAGTTGCCAGTTAGACATTTTTTTTTAATTTGGTATCAAAATATTAACATATGGTAAACTCACATTTTACATAAATAACAGCGTAATCCTGCGTAAAGATCCACGGCCAGCCCATAGGGCCGGCTGCAGGATCCTATGCTCTTCCCGGGCCGCTCCGGCGCAGCCCAGGGTCTCCTTGGGGGAAGGGGACATTCGTCCCCTTCCCCTGGTATAGAGCTGGAAGTCCCTGATGGGCCTCCTCGGATGTCCGCTGGTTCTCAAGTCGGCGGAAATCCGAGGCAGCCATGTAATGGCCACCAAGCCCGGGAATGGGGACGGGGATATCGTGACTGACATCCCCACCCCCTCCCAGGCCGGCTCGGCCAACCATCATCCTCCCTCACCACCCGGCCCGCTCCTGCTCCCATTGGAGCAACTCTTACTGTGCTCATGCAGGAGCTGGTCCGGTCTGCGGTGGAGACAGGCCTGCCGGCGTGCATGCCTGCGGGCCTTACTCTCTGGGTGCTGTAAACGTGCTTTATGGCACATTTACGACACTCGCCTGCGGAGTGCGCGCTCCATAGGTGGATTTTTACTCAGGATTGCACCGTAAACCTTGTATAAAAGTTCAGGTAACTTGCTTTTTGAAATTTTTTTTGGCCTGTTGGTGAGATTTGAATGCACTTAACTTTGCAGTATAGTCAAAATGTTTTTTTTGTTGCATCAAACTTCTGAAGTGCTTTGGCACAAACTTACAAGCTGTCACTTAGAATATAGTTCCAATGAAGAAAAATGTCTTCCTTCCACATTTTAGATTGAAGCACATTTGGATACATTGATAAATGAACAAGCCTCGTATGTATTAACTAGAGTGGGCCTAAGTTGCATATATAGTATTGTACAGCAGCACAAACCAGAGCAGGTAAGGAATCCTTTTGGAAACCATGAATACCATTTATTCTACATTAAATGGGTCTAGCGGGGTGCAATTAAACCTGATAACATTTTCAAGTCAACATAGATTTTAATTGCTTCATTTTTATGATATGTATGTGACATGGGACCTTATTATGGTGTAATAAATGACATTGGATAACCAAATACAGTATGTTGAATTTCAGTGATAATTTTCCTGTATTTGGCTGGGACCCAAATACAATGGGCCCTTCCGTATCTGCAAATAATTAATGGGGGGCAGTGCCACAGTACCTGATTTAGCAAACGCTCTGGCCTGCCTCCCGCTTCTTGCCTCTCATGCCACTTTGTAAAGCTCCAAAGTGCCTGTAAAAAGAAAAGAAAACCATGACCAGAAGCGACTTCCAGTTGCACGCACAACCGGAAGTCGTTTCCAGTCACTTTTTTTCTTTTTTTTACTGTCATTTTGGCGCGAGAGACAAGAAGCGGGCAGTGGGCCGGTGCGGTTGCTAAATCAGTTACTGTGACTCCTCCCCCCACCCCCAGTGGGAGTCGCTCCTCCACAGATGGCCATGTCCATGGGGATATCTTGCTTTGAACAGCAGGTGATCACCATCTGCTTTTGAAACTCTCCTCAGCTTCAAAAGAGGCTTGCTATGGGGCAGAAGGGCAGGACTGCTGTTGACAAACAACAAGTTGCAAGTCCTCTTGGACGTGCAGGACTAACTACAACGTTCTTTGGATCCTGGGCTTTATTTTTGTTGTTTTGGATTTTTAACCTACCTAATTCTAAAGCCAATGGATTTTTAGCCTACCTAATTGGAGCCAGGATGGTGTAGTGGTTTGGGAGTTGGACTTAGACCTGGAAGATCCAGGTTCAAATCCCCGCTCAGCCACGAAGCTTCCTGGGTGACCTTGGGCCAGTCATTATCTCTCAGCCCCACCTACCTCACAGGGTTGTTGTGAGGACAAAAAGGAGGGTAGGAAATATGTACACCACTCTGAGCTCCTTCGAGGAAGGGTGGTATAAAAATGTGAAAAAATAATTTTTAAAAATAAATAAATAATAAAAATAAAGCTCGGAGCAGGTTAATTCATAAAGTAAAAATGTTACAATGTGTAAATATGAAACACATTAACATAAGGTAAAACAGCTGTATAAAGCTGCAAGGTATTTTTCTCAGGTATTGGACCATCTGCTGGCTGCTGCCGGTTTGTATGCTTTGAAAAAGTCCCAAGCGTGGGATGAAACATAAGCAGAGGACTAAAGTCTTTTTTCTCTTGTTCTGATTTGGATAGTCCTGGATATTGCTACCTTGTCTTTGTCATAGGTATCAATACCAATAGGAATTTCTTATTCCTATTGTGAAAGTGTTGTATGAGTTTTAAAAAAACTTTATTTCTTCAACAAAATATACATGGCTGAAAATCCCATATATCCCCTTTCTTTGCAAATTGCAACATGCCATGAAAATCTCCACTCTACTCTAATATGAAACAAGGCTAAAATAACATTAGCTAAGTTTCAGCAAACCAGCAGGAAAGCTAGAGATTTTAACAGAATAAAGTATAAAAATGTGTCTGCACAGAGTGGCATTTTGGGTATTTTCATTTCCATTGATGCTAAACGTCTTGTGGGGAAGACACACAAGCTAATAGCAGTGCTTTGCTTGGCACTGGAGCAATGCCACATTTGCTTGGCGCTGGAACAATGCCAAAGTTGCCATATTGTAAGACAGATGCAGAGATTGAAGGTGTTTGGAGTAGTCGGCAAATGAATATTCATTCAACTTAATGAAATATGTGGAGCTCTGATCCACACAAGAAAGACCCGAAGGCAGTGGGCCCCTTGGAAGTCAGTTGTTTTATTGTGGCATACCTTTTGTGTGTAGTTTTCATCCTGGCTCATCAATTGTCTTTGTGGCATGGTTGCTTTTTTCAGGGCCAAAGTGACCAAATGTGACCAAGAGTGCAATTCATTTGGCGTTTTGTTTGAAGTTTCTTGTCATCACATTTGTGGAGATAAAAACATGGTTGTGAATCAGTGTCCATCCCCGTGATTCTAGATGATGGACAAGACGTAAAGAATGATAGCTTGTTTTAATCTTGAGAAAGGATTGCTTTGCTTCTTAAAAAAAAATAAGCCTGCTTAT
This sequence comes from Plestiodon gilberti rubricaudatus, assembly GCA_026170595.1. Taxonomy (NCBI): domain Eukaryota; kingdom Metazoa; phylum Chordata; class Lepidosauria; order Squamata; family Scincidae; genus Plestiodon; species Plestiodon gilberti. The sequence goes on along the minus strand of JANXHW010000001.1, from coordinate 128,368,830 downwards.
TTTTGTGGGTAAAGCAGTCTTTAAGAGACAGCATTAACGGATTTTCTAGCATGCTTAGCTCAGTCCACAGATACTGTTAATATCCAATATTCCTTTTTCTGAGCTTCTTAGAATGCCCTTTCAATTTCTGTTCCTGTGCAATTCTTCCATTATTTGCATGTCCTTTTTTCTTAGACCTAGAAACTGAGAAAGATGATTCAGATGTTACATTTTCCAGTAATGGATTTTTTACCCTGTCCAATCTGCAAAACTGCTATGCCTTAGACCAGGGGTCTCCAACCACCGGGCTGCGGCCCGGTACCGGTCCGTGGCCTGTTTGGAACTGGGACACGGCAGCTCACCAAGAGTTGAGCCTCCACCTGACCTGATGGTGGGAGGCGAACTACCGCGGCCGGCTGTCCTGCCACTTGGCTCGCCAGCTCAGCTGAAAACGCACCTGAAGCGTGGCTGAGAATGCAGCTGAAGACGCCCCCGTGATCCCACACCTTTCTTCACCGCCGTCGCGGCCAGACGGGCTGGCCCTGCACAGTCCTGGGTCTGTGGATGGAGCTGCCACGGAGCCGCAGCAGGCGGCAGGGATTGTTCAGGGGCAGGCTCACTGGGCAGTGGTGCGGGCGGTCCCGCCAGGAGCTAAAGCTTCGGCCGCTTCAGCCGTGCTCTCCAGAGCCAAGTGCAGCAGAGCTGGCGATGCGGTGGTGGCGGCAGCAAAGTTTTCACACCACTTTGGAGGCTCCTGGAGGGGCTCCAAAGCGGCGCTGAAGTGTTCTTGCAGGGGCGGGGAGGTTTTGCCCGCCCCCAGCCCCAGGTCCTTTTTTGCTCCGCTGGCGACCAGTGACGTCACAGGGGTGTCATTTTTTCGCTGTGCCCCCCCAGTAACACCACCCCCGGCCCGCTGAACTTTTTTTTTATAAGATAACTGTTCCCCGGTTGCAAAAAGGTTGGGGACCACTGCCTTAGACAACCAAACTTCTCCTTAAGAGTCTGATCTAGAGCCTTATGGCACATAGGTTGGCAAGAACTCAGTCGATTTATATAATTACATAATACATCGCAGCTTTGTAGTGTGTTACCATATACTACTACAATGTACCTTCTAGTTAGGCTTTAAAAGTGATTGTTTTGTTCTTTGTTTAGGGTCCCTTGGCAAATGTTCCCAGTATGGATTCTATGTCGTTAAAAGCCGCAATGGTAAGAGACTGCAGTTTCATGAGGAGATGTACTTTTAAGTGTATGCTCTGGGGGGGGGGGATACTATGAAATATATTTTGATAGTATATTTTATTTCATAGTATTTAAAAAATGTTACGACTGTCCTCAATTCTTACCATTCTTCTGGTTGATGCACTTCATAGCAATGAAAGAAACTGAATACAGGTGGGCCCCCATATCCACTGATTCGCTATCTACTGTTTCAGTTATCCACGGATCGTGGGGACTCTCCCAGGCTTTTACTTTTTCCCCAGTAAGCTTCGCTTCTTCCTTAAAGAAACAGGAGAAGCAGCCTCTGACTGCTTATTACTGGCAAGTAGAACGAGACTAAGTACTAGAGAGGCTCTGCAAGGTTAACAGAAACCTTGCAGAGCCTCTCTAGGACTTAGTCTCGTTCTACTTGCCTGCAATGGAGGCTGCTTCTCTGTTTGTTTTTAAGGAAGAAACAAAGCTTGCTGAAAGAAAAATAAGAGCTGGGGGGGCAAGCATGCCCGCCTGCAGGGGAGGCAGGGTGGGGGGCCCCTCAAGAAACCATGGAGGAGGTGTTCGCTCTTATCCACAGTTTCAAGTATCCACGGAGGGGCCTGGAACATATCCCCAGCGGATATGGGGGCCCACCTGTAACTGCATAGACGTTTGTGCTTTGTTGACAAGAGCAGACCCAAAATGTGCTTTTGTTTGAGTTGTAATCTGGTATTTTTCTTAACTATGTTTACATCTTCTTAAAAGATCTGAAATACAGTACAGCTACATTTCAGGAAAAATGAAAATATTCCTCAAAGCATTAAATGAGACATCACAGTTTGGTACAGGTTGTCAAAGACTTAAACAAAAACTTTTTGACATTTTCAAACTGTTTCTCATTGCAAATTATTGACTCAAACGTATTCTGACGAATACACAGGCAGCTCTCAATTTACGTGGGGATTACATTTGTGGAAAATGGCATGAATATCAAAAACATGTAAATGAAAGCAGCTTTTCCCATAGGAAACAATTGGGATTGGGGAAAAGTCAGCAAGTACTTTTCTTTATCTTGTTTGTGCTGTCCCTAATGGTATGAACAGTGCTGTCATATAAGCCAAGCATGCAGCCGACATCCAGGGTACACTCCCCTCTCTGGAGCCGGTTGATCATGTCTAACTTAACCATTGTAATGGATTTTCGTGCCGCCTTCTCTCTAGGCTTCCCAAGCAATGCAGATGAAAGCTTTCCAGGTGTAGTCTCACAGTGCAAAGCATGCCAAGTATCCCACATGTTCCTCTTGCTAGCCAAACATGTGAAAGTGCGCCCAAATCGCACTTCCGGGTCTCTATTTGTAAATCATGCTATTTCAAAGACAGTGTAAATCGAGAGCTACCAGAGCTACCAGTATTCAGTGTTATCTTAGCCTGCATAAGTGAAATACTCCTCAAATTCTGTTCTGGTGGAACAATTCTATTTTACTTTCATTGTAGAATCTGTTATTTTAGAATCTGCCATTATTTCTAATAATGGATACGTGTTATTGATTTGAGTTGCTGAAGTGGGTAACAAATAAGAGTTGTACACAAAGATGTTGACACACATGTTTTATATGAGTGAGTGTGCCTGGTGCCGCTTTCTCCGCATGAAAGGCTGGCGGCAAAGTGTCCTGCTGTGCCATGGTATGGCAAGCCCAGACTTTTCATGCACCGCCTTGGGGCCTCTAATAACTCCACCCCCAATTCACAGAAGCTATTTATGCAGGAACAGCTTTAAGCACTTCATGGAGTGGAGTGATGCTTCATGGGGACAAGGAGTGACAAGAAAGAGGGACACTTTGGCAGACAGGATAAGACCGGGGAAGACGTGGGCACTTGGTTGGCTAGCAGTCTTCTTGCTTTTGTAGGTTCCCCCCCAACATAGACACGCTACACAAACCTCTAAAATACATAATGGGAGACAATGTGGGTCCACGTCTTGCTTTTGAAGTCTGCCAGCTACGTTTCCTGTTTGTGAGAAAAGCTCTACGTCAGAGGACGTTTGTGTACAGTTCACGTTACCTAACGTATGATGTTCTTCTGTTTGCATTAGATCCAGTTTGATCGTTATTTGTCTGCTCCTGATGGCCTGCTCATGCCACAGATAAACTTTCTTCTAAGTGCTGCTGTTAAGTAAGCATGATGGCTGTGGGTTTCTGTCTTTTTTGTTTGTTTGTTTTAATCATTGTAGTGTTCGTATCTCTGAGTAGGCCAGCATTTGGCATTGTGCATGTACAGGCCCAAATATAGGAAGGTTCTAGACTTTGGATGAAAGCGAGCATGCCCATGCTCCACCCTCTTGGCTGCCAATTGCATACCACATCAGTGCTAGCAGATAGCAATGTGTCTGCCCACTTACTACATTTGAACTGTGGTGGAGACAGCAGGAGGTACATTCCTCTGAAGGACTTTTGCCCTAGGTGTCTTGGCAAAAGTATTTCCCTTCCAATTAATGTTCTTCTGTCATGATTGTTAGTCAGCTGGATGCATCCACTTTTTTATTTTTATTTTTGTGCCCCCTTTTTCACTTCCAGTGAAATAATTTTGGTGGCAAAGGATACTTTCAAATGTGAGGAAATGGAAGTGGTTGAATTCATCACATCAATTAATTGATGAAAAGTTTCAGCCCTACTTCTATAATTATAATTAACAAACTAGAACCCATAGATTCAAGGATGGGATCCCTGACCTTGTAAACGTTTCAGCATTAAAGGGGCAGCACTGCTTTGCTGCTGAAGTCATTGGGAGTGAAGGAAATTGATCTCAAAGGACACACACCCAATTCCACTCTCCTTCCACCTTGCAAATTGGTTCCTTGCCCTAACGGGTAAAGAATTGTAGTATCTGTACACTGCTGTCAGAGATAATTCCAGTGCCATGAAGAAAGAAGACCTGTGCAATGTTCACCCACAGTGGTTTGAAGGCAGCAGTCATTCTGACTCACCACTGTTTTTCATTGTGAATGGAGAGATAGGTGACTGAAGTTCAAAAGTGGGTAAACCCGGCACACTCTCTTCAGTCATCTGAGAGGGCCCTTCTGGTGGTGCCGCCATTGAGAGAAGTTAGGGGGAGAGCGGCCAGAAATAGGGCCTTCTTGGTAGTGGCTCTTATTCCATGGAATTCCCTCCCCTTTGAGGTGAGAATGGCTCCTTCATTAGAAGCCTTCCAGCAAGACCTGAAGACCTTTCTATTTCAAAAAACCTTTGGAACCCAGTAGAGTCTTTTAAGGTTGCAGACTGTTATTTTTTGTCTTTCATCAATTACTCAATTACTGTATTGTTGCTGCTGGTTGACTTTTAATATTGTTTTGTGTATTTTATAGTCTATTAGTGTATACAGTATATAGTTTTAAAATGTGTTGTGAGCCGTGTTGGGTGCCCTTTGGGGAGAAAGAAAGGCAGGATAGAAATCAGGTACATAAATAAATACATCTTTTGTCTTCATTGTAATCTGCAATTGTGCATTCATATAACTTTTTCTTTTTTAGGCAGCAGATAGTAAAACTGTCCACGGAACTTGTCTGCAGAGCCTACAGTGAAGTATATTCAGCTGTGATGAATCCCAACAATGAATATAAAGATCCAGAAACCATACTGCACAGATCTCCTCATCAAGTTCAGGCACTTCTCTCATAATCCTATCTAAAATATTTTTATTAGATTTTCTCCATGCTTAAGGTCAGGTCATGCAGTTACAGGATCAGCTCTGATGATGGCAGTCTAGCTCATCACTGCACACCAGGACTGCAACTGTGCAAGCAGTTCTTGTCATCCCCTTGACTTCTGTGACATTTAAGCAACCGTACGTACCATACGCAGCATTTGTATCCGTACTGGTAGATGCTCGATAGAGACCGGAGCAATGTTTAGGTTTCAAATGATGTTCATCCTGTTATAAAACTGAGAAAGTTTGTGATGATAATCCAGGTTGTTGGTTTTTGAGTGTGTGTGTGTGTGTGTGTGGGGGGGGAGAGAGAGAGAGAGAGAGAGAGAGAGAGAGAGTGATATTTTTATTTATTATTAAGATGATTGAATAAACCACATGCAACCAAAGCATGTTCTAGTTCTGAAGATGTAGCTGATATTGGCACAGTCCCAATCTTACCCTTACATTTGGAAGGAGAATCTGGTCTTGTGAGCAAAACAGACTCTCTTGTGTAAATACTTTGATACATTTCTCTCTGCCATACTCTTTAGGGGGAAAAAACCCCAAAATTCAAGTCAATAATCTAGTTAAATCACTGACCAAATGATACCCAAATATTGACTTTACAAGCCAGAGACTAGAAGTTCAGTCAAGTTTGTTGGGGAGAGGAGGAGTTCCAGATGATCAGTTGTTGCCCTCATACTTTCAATAATTTAGTATAGGTTTTTGGAGATGGTTTTCTCGTACAAATGGCTATGATATAGTTGAAAAAAAGCTGGGGGGCGGCACCCAAGTTTCTCTAAAACCTGGCACATCGCCTGCAAAACCCTGAGTGCGACAGTGTCATTCCTTTCTGCTTTATAGCAACAGAAATAGTTATGGAGAATCAAAAAGAAATGTCAGTGCTCTAAGATTTATTTCATAGATCCTGTGGTGATCCTGCAGCAGTTCTACAGTTCATTGTTCCTATAGTGCTTTCAGTTGCACTTATCGAACTGACACATTTTCATTGTCCATTTACAGTGGAAAATTATTCTTGGCCTGTAATCTGAGTTCATATTTCTGGATCATAAGGATGAATAAGCACACACAGGAATGTCTATTTTTTTAAATTTATTGGGTGGGGATTTTGAGGTCTCTGTAAACCTGATCAGATAACTGTCACATGTCAGACTAATGATTAAAGTTTTATAATATACTACATCATGATTCTTGTATGTCTGTAAAAATATTTTGCAATGCTTACGCTGCAATTCTATACACACTTACCTGGGAGTAAGTCTCATTAAACCCAACAGGCCTTACAGCGCAATCCTATCCAATTTACACCACCGGTGTAACCCAGCGGTGCAGCAAGGAGGCCCCAGAACAGAAAGGGGATTTAAATCCCCTTTGAATCCCCCTTTGGAGAGGATATGAATCCCCTTTCCGTTCTGGGGCCTCCCGTTCTCGCTGCACTGCTGGGTTACACTGATGGTATAAGTTGGATAGGATACAGCTGAGTTACGCCGCTGGTGTAAGTTGGATAGGATTGCGCAGATATTCTGAGTAGACATGTATAGGATTGCGCTGTTAGTGATGTACGCTTGTAAGTGCTAACTTATGAATTCTTAGGGAAATACATGGGTAGTAACCAGATCCAGTTTGCAAGAAATTCACTATAATAGCAAATTATATATTGAATTATTATCACTATAATACAAATTTCATTAATTATAGTGAACATGATTCACTATAATGTTATGATTCTTTGTTTTTATTACTGCTGTTTTTTAATTGATGCCATGTTCTTTCTTAGTTTTTATATCTATATGTTGTTTTAATATTATCTGCTGCTCCTGACTGGCTATTTCTGCAGTTTTATTGTTTTATTTTTAAAACTATTTTGTTAAAAATGAAACAATAAAATAGAACAAAAATAAAACAAATGTTTTGTTTTGGGGCTGATGTGGGAGCCCAAGACAGCCAACGTAAAAATATATACTATTTTTGTTGTATATATTTTATGTTGGCCGCCTTGGGCTCAAACATCAGTGGGGGAAAGGCAGGATAGATTATAAATAAATCACAATGCTGTTTAAAAGCAAACTATTAACTTCCCATTTGAGGGATCTTTTAAACAGAACTAAAGTTCTGGTTAAAATGCAAAGGAAGCCTGCAGTACTTGGGAAACTGCAGTACTTGCAGTTGTGCTCAGTGGGACATACGTCTGCATAAACATGCCTGGGACCAAGCTGCAAGTCTTCTATAATAAAGGTTAGTAACCTTCTATAAATGACTTCTACAGATTTAAATTTAAAACACGTCAAACCAGGATACAAGTATGCTCTTCAGCATGGTTGACAGGATAATGTGATATGGAAAAGGTTTCATACCAAAGATATAACACCATGCCATACAGCAGCGGTTCTCAGACTGGTGGGTCGCGACCCACCAGGAGAACCGAATGCTGTCCCCTGTCACCTTAAGGGGTGGGGACAGCATGACAGCTGAAAACCGGAAAATTGTCTGAAAACCAGAAGTGGTTGCAATCGCTGCAGAGCAGTGATCTACAGTGCAGGGGGGGGGGGCGCTGGCCTCCCCCCACCCTCCGGAAGCCCACTAGGACCCCCGGTAAGTAAAAAAAAGTACATTTTCCCCCAGTGTCCCTGCCCTGCAAACAGAGCCATACATTCAGAAATACTGCCATACAGAAACTGAGGAAATCTGTCAGTCACAGGTTCTCCATCTCTGCACAGATTATGTATTGTCTACCAGACTGCCCCTTGCGTTGTTCGTAGGGATGGAGGGATAGGAACTTAAGATCAGATTCAAAGTTTGTTCCTAAAATAGTTTGGACACTGAATCTGCTGTAGAAATGATGATTCCCCCTTGTAGAAGAAGCACAGGATATAACCCTTTTACATTAACATAAAATATTTTTATTATGATTTGCTTAATTTAATGCTGTAGCCTGCAATTAATAGGAAAAAATTATGTGATTTGACAGTTTATAAAGAATATTAGGCTAACAATTCCAGTTTTTCCTCATATAAAGTTAGTTTTTTAAAAAACAGTTTTTAAGCATTGATTAGTGATACTTCAGGCTTTTTACCGCACACATAAAATGTATGTAAATATTCCTTAAGTGTCTTATAGATGTGTGTGTATATATGTAAACAATATTTTTAAATCTATCAAAATTACTGTATCTTAAAATGTGAGAGTCCTATTGTACTCTATAGTCAGAGTACATGACTTTTTAATGTAGGTGTTAATTGCTTCATGCTATTTTAACTGGAGTTATTTTATATTTGTATTTTTTTTGTAAACCACCTTATGAACGATTTTTGTTCAAACGTAATCCAGGAATATTCCAAAGAGTAAATGTATAAACGAACATTTTTGTTAGTGTATAGCCGCTTGACAGATGGTGGCTGGCCTGCCATCCTGTATACACAAAATGACTTACCGTAATACCCGAGTAAGCGGGTAGCGCTTGCAACCTCCAGGTTAGGCTGCGGCTCTTTTCTGTGGATGACGGCAGGGCGGTTCTGCCTCACCTGCCGCCCCCACACTACACATCCCTGTGATGTAGCTGCAAAGAGAAAAGGGAATATGAAGTGTGTTATTGCCAGTAGGCATATGAAGTGTCCATATTGTTGATCAAAGCACAGGTGACTGCAGTGTTCTAGGCCAGGGGTTCTCAACCTTTGGAGGCCCGGGTACCGCCTATCACGGTCTAGTTTTCTGAAGTACCCCCTGCTAATTAACTGATAATTAATTGGATTAATCAATTAATTAACTTGGTAATCGTTAAATAAAAAGTACTAAAACAATTTTAAATGTGAAAAAATGTCTTTTTAACTCTGTGTGTGTGTGTGTGTGTGTGTGTGTGTGTGTGTGTGTGTGGGACACACACACGCAAGGATCTCTTTTTTTTCCCTCCAAGTCACACTTCCCAAAATCAGCTCCTCCCTCCCCCACCCCACCAAAGTACATTTTCCAAAGTACAAAAATAAGCCCAAAATCAGAGAGGCAGAAGGACTCAGAAAATAATTACAATTTAAAATCCATGTTAATTAACACTTAATTAGCTGCTGATGGGGCAGATAAGGGGCAGGGCTTGGCGTACCCCCAGCAAGAGGTCCGCGTACCCCTAGGGGTAACTGTACCACAGGTTGAGAACCCCTGTTCTAGGCTATAGCGAAAACAATTGTTTAAAAAATTGGGAATATTAATTTGCTCAGTCAAGCCTAAAGATGCAATTCCACGTTAAGAAGTCTGTAACAAATCTAAAATGAATTTAGAGCTCCTTCATGAAGCAGCTGAGACTGGCAGCTGGAAATCTCTGTCAAGTAGCAGCAGTGCTACATTGCTCTGAAGGAAAGCAAGGATACGTTGTCTTCTCCATATGCTGCTGCCAAAGCCTAAGAGTGCTATGGAGTGTCAGTCTTTCTTGCCCAGTGTGCAAGTCCTTCTCTTGAATTTGCAGGCTTTTAATCCAGAAAGGGTGACTGTCAGTTATCTGGAACCGGTTCTCTTATACATGCTCAATTACACTTTTCTGAGGCTGCAATCCTACCTACACTTACTTGGCAGTAAGTCCCATTAAAGTCAGTGGGGCTTGCCTTCGAGTAGACATGCCTAAGATTGCACTGTAAGCCTATGAATAGCTTCTAAATCAAAGGTAATGAGAGGTGCCAATGAATGCATCATTACAAACAGTGCAGTGCTTATTTCCTCATTTCCATGAAGTGCCAGCCAGCCAACAGAATTGTTGGTTTTTGTCTGCTTAAGAATACTGTAAAAAAAAAAAAAAGTCTCTCTGAACTCTAAATGCCAGGAGTGGGCATAAAACGTTCCTAAACAGCAGGTGACGTTATTTGTGACAGACTTGGCTCCAATAGCAAAAAGCTTATCAGCATTCAAGGGGCTCTCTAAAAGTACCTTTTGTAAATGACTAGCAGGGATGGAAGTGAGCAATTTCCTGTAAATCAATGTACTTTGCTTTTGACTCGGACTTCACAATATGCCTGTCCTTGAGAACAAATGGTACAATAAGTATTTTTGATCATGGCATGAAAAAAAAAATCGTATGTCACTTTTCCCTCTGCCATCTTGTACTAAGAGGACATCTCTGTTCATAATAAACTTCTATTAGGCGGAATAAACAGAACATTGAATCACTGTGGATGAAAACAATTCTTTGGATGTTTTATGAGAGGATGTGCCTTAATTAATTGTTGAACTACAAATGCTTTTAAGAGAAATCAGAATTTAGGAGCTTAGCCTGCTGCTTTTGATTCTCCTGCTCCAGTCCTACCCTATGGCTTATTCTGTCCATTAAGGAAAGGTAAATGTAGTTAACATGGTGCTATAAAGAACAAACATCTAGCAGCAAAATGAAGAGTAGAAACCTATCATGCTAATGCTCAAGATAGCAAACTGGGATTCTCTTCCCTTAGATGTACAGTATTAGCATGTTTCCATGGTTTCTGTTCTCAGCTAGTGAGAATTGGTGTGCTTATTAAGTCACTGGTTACCCAGTTAGCATACATGCCTAGGAGTTTAAATGAAGGCCTCAGCATTTTTCACCCATTTAATTTGTTTGCTTGCTTAAACTTGAAGCTCATCCTACTCTGAAAATATGGGGGAGGGCAATGAATGAAAAAGAACATTTGAACCTATATAAGCAATACACAATTCAAGAACTAAAATACATTTAAAACCCACCACTCCTTTGCCTGTTTCTCCTTGCCCTCAAAGTCCAGCCCAAACAGAGAAGTCTTCTAAACACTTCCAGAGGATGCTTGTGCTGGGAAACAGGCCAGTTTTCCAGGTAGTGGGTGTTCCATAAACCGAAGATGCCTCTCCATGCATTTAGCATTTAGCTGTTTGAACATGGCACACACAGATGGAGTTCTCAGGAGGGTGCTGTCAAAGCCATTCCTTGGGACTGTGAAGAAACCTAGAGAAGATGGTAGTCTGTTGTAGCTGGAAAGTACGGTATGTCACAAGTAGGCCTCAAAAGGCTGAAACTCTCCTCTTCAAAATTTACCCCAAAAAGATTATTCTCAGTATGGAGGCCCTCAAGGTAGCTAACAACATGTTAAAAGCAAGGGAATGAAATGCCATAAAATTTAACTTGAAACAGACACACAAAAACAGTGACAAGCAGCACATGCCACAAGTTCCACAACAGCAAATGTAACAGGAGTGGATATTGGAGCACTGCTGTGAGATGCTGCCAGCATCCTCCTCCCATGAGGAAACCACTACCAGGTCGCGCATCAGTTGGAGTTTCTGGCCAAACAAGGCCTGCAGGCTGTATCCGGCCCCCGAAAGCTCTTCATGCTGTAGCTGCCTCTCCACAGCCAAGGTTTGGAGGCCTCCAATGCCGTTCTAAGGTCTTCCAAGACTTCGGAACCTAAGATCTTGAGGAATCATGCTACTGTTTGCTTTTAAAGAATAGAAAGATAGCTTTTAAAAAAATAAGAACAAATGTTGTGGCTGCACCATTATTTAATAGCCCAGATTAAGAGGCTGAATTTGCAAAACTTCAAGGACCATCTTCAGACACATACAATAGTAAGGTATGTATAACAGTATGCGCTTCCAATATGTTTCCCTAACCATACTGGAAGTTGTTGCATCATGCATCACAGAGTAGCATTTGCCTTCGCTGAGGCATCATCAAGTTGCTGACTTGTAGTTACTTTATGACTGATGGGCAGCCCAATCCTGCCTAAGATGCGGTGGCTGGTCTAAAGGGCCGGCCACTGCATCCTAAGCCCATTCCGGGCTGCGCAGCCTGGGCTCACCTCAGGGGAACGTCCCGTTCCCTCCCCCAATGGGCCTAATCCCATGCATGTCAGCTCTTTAGCTGGCGTGCATCCGGGGAGGCCATGTAAGGCTGGCCTGGGCTGGACCATAGGATATTGGCGCAGCTCAGTGCCGATATCCCTGCACCCTCCCAGGCCTGGCTGGCCAATGGTCCCCTCCCTCGCCGCCCCTGCCTGCCTGCCACTGTGCCGACCAGTGCGGGACCTACCTGCAGTGGCTGGCACAGGTCCAGGTCAACGGCTGAGTTTTTTTTTCTTTATGGCACATTTGCAACTCCTTGGGCCAGTGGAGCGCACGCTTCGCTGGCCCATAGGTAGGCAGATTTGCACCATTAGATTTGCATATTTTCTCCACTGTCATTTGCAGCTAATGAGTTCCTAGGGGAGAACAAAGTGCTTATTTCAGGTCACTTCCTGCTTAATGACATCACGTCCAGCCCTCTGCAGGCGCCATGAATGCTATTTGACCCACTGTATGAAATGTGTTTGACTCCTCTGTTCTAAGCGTCTTCAGGGAGCGCTTTGTGTATGTGACAAACCTTGAGAAGATTGCCGTCTGCTTTACAACCTGTCAGTAGATGGCACCAGAAGTCCGTGTGTTGGAAACAAAGTCAGTCTTTCAGATGTCTCAGAAACTTTCAGGTGCTACAGGAGGTGAGAAGTAGGTTTCCATTATGTACTCAAAAGATTGCTGGATAAGCTCTGTGTTCCTGTTGATGTGGCTATTTCTCTGGCTCTGGAACAATATCACTGGAGGGCCTTTGTCACTGCCTCAGGGGAGTCCTGTGTAAATGCTTTCTGTCTGCGCCTCAAGAGAGTTGCTTTTCTCCTGTGGCTGTCCTCATAAGTTCCTCTTCAACTGTGTAATGCAGGATCTTGATTTGTACTCGCCCTCAGGCCCAACACGGGGTCCACATTCCCTCTCTCCCATCCCACTAAGTGTGAATATTGTTCCGTCCTCCTCCTCCCTGAAGGTCCCTCTGGGCTTGGCACACATTGCTGTAGTGATCTGCCTCTTTTTTAAGCAATCACCCCCACCTGCCAACAGGGCTTGTCACGGAAGATCATCATTCTTTTTCTTTCACGTTACATCCACCCCATGGCCAGATGGTCAACATAAACAGGACTGTTTCTGTAGCAACATCTAGAATGCCTGTTGTACCTGGTTGTCCGAAGTCTCCTTGCCTCTCCCAAGCACTCGTATTTCCCATGCTTTGTGCTGTTGTTCACCCCCAGCAGAAGGAAGTGCAGTGAGGCCATGCCAGGAAAGAACAAATCTCTTCCACCTGCTGCTGCTGCGCAGTTCTGTCCTAGATGGGTCCCTAATTTCATTTTAGTTAAATTTCTGCCTTATTCAAAGGGATGAGGCCATACAGTCTTATTCTAAACTCACAACAGCCTCACTGAGTGGGTTAAGATGATCAACTTGGAGTTATGCCAATGGTTGCTCAAGAATTAAGCAGCTATGCCCTTATGCCTTATGCTGCTGCCCTTATCTTTGTAGTTACAGATACTAAATTTCTATCCTACCTCTCATACCAAGCTTGAGCAGTGAGTTGGGGTGCAGCAGCAAGCTGACTAAAAGGTAAAAGGTTCCCCTTGCTCGAAAGCCAGTCGTTACCAACTGTAGGGGCGGTGCTCATCTCCGTTTCAAAGCCGACGAGCCAGCGATGTCCAAAGACACTTCCGTGGTCATGTGGTCAGCGTGACTCAACACCAAGGTGCACAGAACGCTGTTACCTCCCCGCCGAGGCGGTACCTATTGATCTACTTGCAATTTCTTGCTTTCAAACTGCTAGGTTGGCAGGAGCTGGAGCCAAAGACGGTAGCTCACACCGTCACGCGGCACTCACGTTGCGAACTGCTGTCCTGCCTACCTCCCAGTCTGCAGTTCAGCATCTTAACCACTAAGCCACCACGGCTCCTTAGCAAGCTGACTAGGGACACCCAATACCGCACACCTGCCTACCACACTGACCGGTTTCAATTGGCGATCTGATCCTCTTACCACTTGCGCTGAGAGTAAGTGGGAAGAGGATTGGGGCAGCGGCAGTCGGCAGCCCATCTCTTCCAGCACTGCCAGAGAAGGAGAAAGAAAGCTGCCACTGCCACTCTCCTCCTGGCTGACCCAGCTTAGAAGGCAAAGTGTGGCGATCAGACCACCTGCCCCTTTCCTTCGGCTTCGGCGCCGTCTCCTTCCTCCACACGGTCCTGTTTGAAATAGAGGAAGAGCAGAGCATATTTCCAACAGGGCCATGTGGAGGAAGGAGACGTTGCTGGAGGTGAAGGGAAGGGGAAGGAATCTAGATCACCTACTCCTTGTCCCTCCGCGGCTGCTTTCCTAAGAATATATATATATATATATTCTCTTTGGGTGTGTGTGTGTGCATACTAGCTGGGGAGTTGGATCTACCCCAGTTCAGGCAGCAGACCTGTTCAGGCTACTCCTACTCAAAACCACCATTAAAATGCCAGATGAAGTTACAGAATAAAACCCTTACACAAATGGAGGGAAACCACTAATTTTTGTACTGCATTGACACTATGTATATCAAACCTTAGTTCTGTAAGATGCCATAAACTGATTTAAAGGATATCTTGCTGCCTCTGGCCACCAGAGTGAGGCTCAAGTGCCTGGAAACAGAGGGGGGGGGGTTAGACCAGGCGTTCTTAGCCCCCCACCTCGCTTTCCAGCCTTCTTTTCTCTGAAGTTACCTACCAGGTGGGAACAAAAGTTGACCAACCTGATCCATCCAAACAAAGGGGGTTGGGTCAGGCAGAGGATTACTTATGTAATGAGCGCATGGCTTATATATGTATTTCTAATATGATGATTACTAGTCAACAAATAACTTGGCAACAGACCAGCAAGAAGCAAGTCACATACGCAACCCTAATATAAACAAACCCTTGAGGGACAAATGTCTGTTGTATTTAAACAGGAATTCAAGGGGACGGGAGACCTAAACTTTGAACCTGTAGTGTTGAGCAACACGTGTTTGGAATGCTCTTTCCTCCAAGTTTCACCTTGTTTTTGACATGCAGCTTTGAATTCCTGAAGGTCACAAAGCGAGTTCACTGCTGGCACATCATAAAGGCACCCCCACAGGAGGGGGCCGTGGCACTCACTCATGCACATTCGTGGGCCCATAGAATGCATTGCCAAGGCTACCGGTGATACGGTATCAGTGCAAGCCTACGCACAGCTATTCAGAAGGAGGTAAATGCACATAGGTAAATGTGTTTTGGGTTGCAGCCTTAGGCAACCTACAACCTCCCTGCCTAATCTCTGCCCATTTGCCACACTTCCTAGGGAGTCAGCCCCAGTGAATACAGCCAGGCTTACCTGCATGTAAAAATGCGCAGCAAAATGTTCTGTAATCAATCTGTTCACAGAAACGGAACGGGTGGTCTGAGTGTGTGCTGGTCATGCATTTTTGTAGCAGGATTGCATCAGAAACAATAGCAAATAGGTGCCTTTGAGGCTTGTTTAGCCACATTCCATACAGCAGCCGCCTATAACAGAGAAATGTATACACAGTGTGCGTGAACGCTTTAAAGCAGCAAAGGTTTTAACTTCTTCCCTGTTTATCCAGCATGGCTGTGTGAATGGTGAAGTTGAGAAATAATGACAGGTCCAAAGCACCTGGTGAGTTTTGTGGCTGAGCAGCAATCTGACCCTAAGTATCCGTGTGCTGTCGGAGAGAAGCTGCAGCTGGCACTCTGTGAGAGGGATTTGCCTGTCAGTCAAAGAGTGGGAGGCGAATGCCAGTGAGAGGCCAGGCCGTGAAAGGAAAACACCTGGAAAGAAGCGTTCAATGGAAGACTAGAACATATTGTATTGTAAAAACCCTTGGGGTTTAGAAAGCCTGCCTGTGTAAATTGCCTTTAGTCAGAGGAGAAATCCAATGACCCAAGAAAAGGCGCTATATAAATACTGGGTTATTGTTATTGTCTGGCCGTGACTACACCACACAGGCTCAAGCCCGTGGGAAGAGCTGCAGTCTGTGTAGAACATGTGTGAAAGAGGCGCATTTATTGTGCAGAAAGACCCGCCTGTCTGCAAGTATCTGTGGGTTGGGAACTGATTGGTTAGTGTGTGAGCACATGGCTTCACTGGTGACACGCAAGGATTATTTGCATTTTGGTAAAACTGCCTTTAAAAGGTACAGGTATCCCTTGACATTTAAGTCCAGTCATGTCCAACTCTAGGGTGTGGTGCTCATCTCCATTACGAGGCTGAAGGGCCAGCGCTGTCCGAAGATGCTTCCATGGTCATGGGGTTGGCATTGGCATGACTCTCCTTGCCGCAGCGTGTAGCGTGCGGCTGGACACAGAATGCTGTTTACCTTCCCCACAAGCGGTACTTATTTATCTACTCGCATTAATGTGCTTTTGAACTGCTAGGTTGGCAGGAGCTGGGCCAAGCCATGAGAGCTCAACCCGTCATGCGGATTCAAACTGCCGACCTTTTGATCGACAGCCCATGGTTCAGTGGTTTAACCCACTGCACCACCCTGCGGCCCCTGCCTTGCCCTGTAGTATATCATAAAATATGCTTGAGTCTTGGATCTATTTTGTTACATCTTGGTGTAATTTTTCAATTTATTTTCCCTGCCATTTTTTTGCCTGCCACCGCTTGCCTTTGGACTGCTGCCTTTTTTTCTGCCTTCCCGCACTGCTGGCATCCTCCTTCACCTGTGCCACTGCTGCCACCGCCAGTTTTCACCGCCACCGGGGACCGGGACTTAGCCACCACCAGGACAGCCCCCGCCACTGCGGAGTCTTCATCCGGCCGGCCTGCTGCATCGCAGCGGAACTCTTCTGAGCCTGCCTGGCTGCGTTCCGGCCAGCCAGGACTACTTGCGCACCTGCGCGACGCTCGTACAGGCACACGAGAGCTCTCCCAGCAAAAAAAAGTGCTGAGAGCTCTTGTGCACCTGCACGCAGGTGCATGAGGAGTTCTGGCCATCTGGAGCGCAGCCAGGCGGGCTCAGAAGAGTCCCAGCCCACCGCAATGCAGCTGGCCAGTCAGGAAAAAAGGCACAGTCCCAGTTGGGACTCCCAGGACACCGGGGCCAGCCAGGACGGAAGCTGGGACAGACCCCGGAAACCGGGACTGTCCCAGTTTTTCCCAGGATGAATGGTAAGCCTATATCTAGTACACTTTTAAAGCGGTTACAATTGATAAAAATGGGGTTGTTTTTTTTTTTTGAACAAAACCACATAACACCACTTTCTGCTATTTCATTTTGGTTAAACACGGAAATCTGCAAAAAATAAAACCATTTTCTCCCACCTCTAATTATAACTATTTCACTTAGTGGTATGCTGAGAAGATGGCAATGCCACTGTAGTGCACAGGGTAGGCCCTCTAATCAATAAAGCTCTTGGTTGCTCTGAATCTCAACCAGAATTGAGCACCAGACAGATACTGCTCTTTTTGATCACGTTCTGTGCAAAAAAGAAACCCAGATGAATCACTCTTCCTTTTGAACAGCCTTTAGAAGAGACTCCACTGACTCAGACTCCACTGAGAGTCAACTGGAAGAAAATAACTAGTGACCCAATCGTAACAGTAGTGCACATGCCTTTACAACATTGCAAACAGCGTGACACCAGTGGCCATTTGGGTGGCTTTGCCCAGCATGCTGCTGCAGAGGGCAACCTGCACTGAGACAGGTAAGCCTTTGCGAGAGGCGGGCAATAGGCTGGGGGTGGAACAGGGGAGGGAGGAGGAGTTTCTGGGTGGGGTGGGGTGGGCAGGAGGCAGAACTGGGAGGGAGGGGTGGATCCCAGCAGCACCAGCATGCACTGAGATTCTATCCCTGTTCCTTCCCTTCTTCCCTCTCCCTTACTCTCCTCACTTCTGCACCAGCAAAATGGCTGGCACAGATTCGAGGAGACCCATTGGGGCAGCAGATGCTTACCCCAAAGCAAGGGAACAAAAGTTCCCTTACCTCGAGGAGGCCTCCGGGACTGCCCCCTGCAGGATGCAGCGTGCACTTTGTTGGCGTGACTGCCCCAGCGGGGAGGTTTTAGTTAGGAATGGGCTGCCAAACACCTTAAGATGAATAGTCATCCTTCCTCAGTAACTTAGACTAAATAATCACTTCTTAATTTTTGGTAATAGACAGCATATGCTAGCCTTGTATCTGAAGGGACACCAGGTGGAAAGAACTCTTCTTCCTAGCCCTGCATTGATTTTACCTGGCCTGCTGAGACACAGCTATGTCCCTGGGGATATAATGATCCAGCCACAGTCATGGTGTTGCGAGAGAGGCAAAGGTGGAATTGTGTGAAGAGGAACGTTTACACATTGCCTGTTTGCTAAATATGATTTTACAGGTGCTAAGATGGTTAATAGAGAGTCAAAAGAGTAAAGAAACAAAAAATAGAAGGGCAATAACAATGAATGTTAACAGTAATATTTTATTTCGTGTCTGAGGTTATGAAATCCTTCGTCTGAATACCAGAGGTTAAAACTAGATGTTCTTCTTCTATAGGACTCACCATGGAAGAAATTAAAGCTCAGTGCTCAAGTCAACATGTTGCTGGTGGGTTATCAAAATCAAGGGATGTGGCAATTCTTTCCTCTAAAAATGTCCCTATCAAGGTCACAATTACCCAAGTAGACCCCAGAGGCAAACTTATCTTTATTTGTTCAAGGTAGTTTTGGCGTCTCAGTGCTTATTGTTGGCTTCTAATAGCCGCCAGCCTGCTCTGGTTGCTAATACTGTAAACTGCTTGAAAAGTTTCAGGAGGGAGAAATACTGATTGGAAGAAATTTCTGTTGTGATGTTGACTGGACTTTTGCCGTAAGGAAAACACAGCATAACCTGCTGTCCCAAACAGAATCTCTCCCAATGTGACCTCCTTAAGCAAACAGAGATTATGAGCAGAAAATCAAAACGTCAGAGGTAGAGCATAAACAGAAGGGGAGGGGGCAAAGACCTTCCACGTTTTTCTTTGAAAAGACTAAAACGATACAAAAGCCTCTTCCTAAAACCAGCTTATTATGAAAAAAGGCAGCAAAGTGGACAAGCATTTAGCTTGACAACTCTTCTGAAAATTCAGGGTTAATATAATTTCCTATCAGAAACATACAAGATAAATGGCTGATGTTTTCAGAAATAGCAAATACATTCTCTAAATACTATATCAATGTACAGATTCCAAATGTATGTTAACCTTTACCTTGAGATCTTCTTTAGTACAGTGGATCTGAAGTATGGTGGATGGTGATCTGGGACAGGGTCTTCTTGGCAGCGGCACCAAGGTTGTAGAACCCGCGCCCAGGAAATATCCATTTCTCTCCATTGCATCTGGGTTTCAGATAGTTGGTGAAGTCAGTCTTCTTTGAGAATGCCTTATGTCTTTCTTGTTTGTTTTGAGGATCTACTTTCCCTGTTGTACTGTATTGCATTTGATGATTGTTTTACGGACCAATCCTATTCAGATGCAGCGCCAATGGCACATGGATGCTAGCGCAACGTCCGCCATGCCAATGGCACACCAATGCTGATACAACAAGGGCTGTATAGCAAAGAAACACTGGCACAGCCCTTCCCAGTAACACCCCCAGTGTCCATGGAAATACCGACTCACCTTCACCATTATAGCCCATCGCAGGTGGAAATGCAATACCAATCTTCAGCTTCTAGCAGCTCAATTCTAACCAACTTTCCAGCGCCAATGCAGCTGCAATGCAGCTCCAAGGAAAGGTGACAAACATTCCCTTACCAGTCAGTGTTTCCCAAACTTTTTTGACCTGCGGCTCCCTTGACCATTGGTGACCATTGGCCGCGGCTCCCCATTACATTATGTTGCCAATTGGCACTCTGCAGCTCCCCTGGCTGGTATCCGCGGCTCCCCTGGGAG
Organism: Plestiodon gilberti rubricaudatus; assembly: GCA_026170595.1. Taxonomy (NCBI): domain Eukaryota; kingdom Metazoa; phylum Chordata; class Lepidosauria; order Squamata; family Scincidae; genus Plestiodon; species Plestiodon gilberti. Next base: position 128,349,269 of record JANXHW010000001.1, on the reverse strand, counting down.
CTACGCCTCCCAGTTTGGGAACCACTGCCTTACCTTGATGAGGCCTCTGTGACTGCCCCCTGTCGGCACAGCTGCATTAGCGCTGGAAAGTTGGTAGGATTGGGCTGTAAGACATATAAGTTGGACCCCATATATGCTTTGCCTCCTTTTTGCTACTGACACTAGAACAGCATCACCTTGGTTCCAAAATCAGTTTCAACTCACTTTCTTTTACTTCACTCTGTCATACTCGTGCATGATGATCACATCTAAAACTGCAGTGTGGAAGTCAGAAGATGGCTACAGTTCATCCTAACAACTAGATCCTTACGCAATGCTGTATGTGGGATCTCACATCTGATGGGGGATCTTGGTCAACATCAACAAGACCATCCGAGCTGGCACTGGAGAAGATCATACTCCAACTCATATGACAGAAATAAGACAATATACATGGTTGGAGTTTAGATCAGTCAATATGTGTTATCAAATACAACACATGTGGCATGACCAATTGTGTTTTGACCTGAAATAACCTGGACTAAGCTCCTTCTGGTAAAGGAACACACACACCCCGGTGTAATTTCTATTATTTAACACAGGGTAGGTCTAAAGGTGCTGTATATGGCAACAATGCTCGTTTTGTGGAAAATAACATTGAGGAAAACACTGTATGGTGTTTTTCACACATTCTTCTCATCGTTATATGAGACTTCAAGGGAATAATAAACACACTTTCACTCTTGTTAAGACATTGCCCAAAACACAATAACCAGGGATTGTTGAGTCTACACCAGACTGTAAATATACCCTATTAGCAAACAATACATTGAATAACTCGCTTTGTGTGACCTTCAGAAAGTAACACAATGGCTCAGATTACTTATTATCATTGTGGGCCTGTTTACCTTCATCACCATCATCCAGACCAGCAGGCACTGACTCACTGAGGCAAAAGGTGCAAAGTCATGGATATTCTTGCTGAACACCCTAAGGCAGCAAAGGCAGCACAGCTTGAGGCATTTGTCAAGCCAGAGAGGGTAAATCTGTTTCTGCTTCATAGCCCTGGGGGGCCTGTGACCTAACACAGATGCATGGGCTGGTGGCTACATCTGCTGCTGGCACATTTAGCTCCTCAGAAGTCCATCTCCTTCTGCACCACCCTTCCCTTCTCATACTTCACTGACAGAAATGATCCACCCACACCCTCCCGACTTCAGCCGTGGACACATGTAATCAATACAAGGAGTCCCCCACTTAAGTACAGGTTAGGTTCCAGAAGTCTGCACTTAAGGTGAAACTTAAGAATGCACTTAAGAAATGAGCTATTTCTTTATGCGATGTAAACAAAATTGTGAACAACTTTCTGTTGTGCTTGAAAAACAGTCTAGAACAAGGGTTCTCAACCCCTTCGGAGCGGCATACCACCTCCGGGGCCACCATCGCGCCACATACCACTGGAAGTGTCCATGGAAATACTTCCGGGGTTTTGGCCACGACAGAGCCCTGAAAATGATGGTAAAGGGGTCAGGGCAGGTTGGAGGGCATTTCCCAGTGTGGGAAACCCACGTGCTCAAGCTCTGCCGACCGCCCAGGACCGCTTACCGCCGTTTTCAGGGCTCCAGCGCAGCTGCAGTGGTGGCTGCAATCCACCATTGGTCCGCATACCACTAGTGGTACACAGGTTGGGAAACTCTGGTAGATAATATATATTTCTAGAAATATAGTAAATTATCTATAAAATAGATAATTCACTCCCTATTGAATGTACACTCTGTGGTAACCCTGCATTTTTTGTTGTGTAAAGCCAGCGGGTGGCACAGTGGGTTAAACTGCTGAACCATGAGCTGTCGATCGAAAGGTCGGCAGTTCGAATTCGCGATAGGGTGAGCTCTCGTTGCTTGGCCAGCTCCTGCCAACCTAGCAGTTCCAAAGCATGTTAATGTGAGTAGATAAATAGGTACCGCTTGCAGGAAGGTAAACAGCGCTCCGTGTTCCAGCTGCATGCTACGCGCTGCGGCAAGGAGAGTCATGCCGGCCACATGACCACGGAGGCGTCTTCGGACAATGCTGGCTCTTCGGCTTTGAAATGGGGATGAGCACCACACCCTAGAGTCGGACACGACTGGACTTAATTGTCAGGGGTCACCTTTACCTTTAATGTACAATATGGACCTTAGAGCAGCTTAGATGGGGGGGGGGCTGCATTTGTATTAATTGCATTTTACAACTTGCATTACAAGTTACAATTTGCATTTGTATTAGTTGGAGGGAAACACAAGCACAGTTCTATTAAGTACCGTACTGGCTCTCCCTTACCCACCATTTCTGCATCTCCAGAACTCAGCGGCTCTCTCCCTCTCACAAACCTGCATGTCTCTCTGTCTCCAAGACCAGTGTGACCATGCCTGCCTGAAAATGTCAGCGCAGATGGACCTGTGCAAAAGCACAACACGGCTGTTCTTAAGTTGAGGAGTCCTTAAGTCGAAGAACTACCTGTCAGTTATAAAATATGTTGTTTGGCATGATGTAGGTTTCTAGCAACTCAACCCACCACATCCAAAATTGTGTCCCTTACAGGATACCTGCTTCCTGGCTATCTTGGTTGTAGTTGCACATCCTCGAGTCTAGTCTACTGTATATATCATTGTCCCCATATAACCGGGGTGTAAGAGGTAGACTATTCAGAAGGGATTCTTTGTTCCAGGATAGGGGGATAATTATAAAAATAAGTTTTATTTAAGCTGAGACTGGACTCCTGCAATACACGAATCCATCTCCACTTCGACCCGCTTTACAAATCTTATTATGGCCTGAAAATCAGAATGTAATTAGACAAAATATCAATGTCCTTCTAAAATGGCAAAATAAAGGTCTGAAAATATTTGCAGTATAGTCAGAAATATATGTGATGTTTAATATTTGTTTTTAAAGGAACTTTTGAAATCTTGGAGGGACTGGTGATATGGTATGGTCTTAGTTAAGTTTTGCTGTTATAACTTCTGCTAATGTAATAATTATAAAGCTTGAACATTTCTTATTTACCTTTTATATTAATTGTGTTGCAAAAAAGGAGTTCAACCAACATATTTCTGAGAGTCGCACATTATACGTCAAAGAGCCGCATGTGGCTCAGGAGCCGCAGTTTGGCCACCCCTGCTCTAGTCTAGACTAACCCTTAAGCAGGACTCACAAGTGCTCAGCTCAGCTCCCAGCTCAGGCAGACTCAAGAGACCCTCTGCTCATTTTCAGTGTTTTGTCATGTTCTGAATTGAGAGGGGCTAGCCAAGACATGCCTGGGTAATACTGGCTCCTCAGCAACTAAATGAAGGTGTTTATTTTTATCCCTTATACAGCTTAAAATGCAATTATTCAGGACCTCAGCTGGTTCTTCAGACATCTTTGTGTTCTCTTGAGATTACACTTACTTAGACGTTGTTAGAACCTGTTCTGCCGACTCATCCATTTTCATCGGGCAGACCCCCATTCTTAGGGTCATACATACCCTTATATCCGGTGAGTCTGCCTGAAATGACAGACTACCAGTGGCTAGAGAAGCAACATTCTGAACTTTTGTTTTTTAAGGCACAAAAGGGAGCATGTTTTGAAATCCAAAACTTGACAACTAGACATTTTGGAAAGAGGGCTTTTCTTATGTATCAAAACATTTACTGTTATATAGAAGCTAACGTTCAACTGTTATCCTATGCACACATCTGAGAGTAAGCCCCATGGCAGTAAGACACACTGCTGGAGGTCATTCAGATTTTCCACTATTTTTAGAGGCATGGTTGGTAATTTCTCAGGAAAAATTAGTTATGATTCAGGTCCCGAAATGGGGGTGGGGGAAGGGCTAATTGGCTCCAGGAAGGGGGTCGGTTTGGCGGCAGCAGTGGCCACCAAATCCTACCCTCCTTCCTGGACCCGGTCCCGCAGCCCAAGTCCACACAGACCTGCGCCAGCAATTTTGCTAGCACAGGGCTGGGTAGACCCCTCCACGCTGCAGAGGCTTATCCTTGGGACCCTGGATAAGAGAACAAAGGTAGCCATTTTGGCATCGCTGCATCGGCAGGGGGTGGGGCAGAAGGAACCGTAGGATTGGGCTGTAGGTCTCCTTAAATGCAGGCTCTCTTTTGTGATTAATCATTGATGGTAGAGTTGTTAAGCAACAATTAGCATGTCTCAGGGTCATTTTGAGTACAACAACAAAAAATCCTATCTTTGTTGAAAATATAACTGGGGTAGGTTTTTCACCCCATGTGCAATTGCAAGTGTCATGGGGGGGTGTCAAAATGCTATTCCAGGTATATTCACAGAAAATTAACTGTACATAGTATCTTGCTAAATTTTTGGATATGTTATGGACCAACGGCTCATCAGCCGTTTTCAATTATAACCACATTTCAAATTTCGTCTACATGCTTTCTTCTTTTGTCCAATTTCATCCAACCTTCCACAAAGTTCGTCAACGGTCTTATGTTTATTTTTTATTTTATTTCTGTTTATTTAGGTTTCGCATTCGCATGTGTTATATAGTTAGTTATTTACATTTTTCGCCGACCAAAATAAATTTGCAAGCTGAATAAAGCTATACTTTGACATTCATCCATTTTTGACTTTCATCCATGCTCTAGTCTAGTCCCTAACTAGACAAAACTGAAAGGTATTGCTGTATGCATTTTTGTGCTTCACCATTGGTACCCAAATACCAACCCTGAACTCTCACTAAAGAGGCAGCAAATGAAAAAATGAGTGGGAAGGCAGAAAGGATTTGCAGAACACAGTGGAAAAAAGAGAGGGACCATACTCCCAGATGGTTTGTGCAAACGTAGTTCACATAGGGGCAGCAGAGGGAATATTGTATTGCATTGCCTAGTAGTTGACATTTACCGGTAAATACAATTGCTCCAGGGGTGCTAAAAACAGCCCTGATTAAATACTGGAACTATGGTTGGCAGAGACAGGGCCTTTCTTGTTATGGCACCAAGGCTATAAATGCCATGCTGCCAACCCTGTTAGGATGCATGCTACCAAAAGGAGAGCTTCCTTTCTTGCCCTACAGAATTCCCCAGTTTTGTGTGTGCTGTATGCACCCACTGATGTTTAGAAGGAGAGATACTGTATAGATACGATTCTCTCGCACACCGTTGACTGCAAAGTATTGCTCAGCTTGTTTGTTCTTTGCTCTTTTAGCAAAGCACCATTTCAGGGTTGCTTGGAGCCTTTGTTTTCTCTTCTTTAGCAATGGGGATGGATTAATTGAGAATCATGGGCCACTGAGCTGAGAGCTCAGGTGTGGCAGAAACAGCAGCTGGTTGGTGCTGACTAGACAGCAACTGAATGCACAGATTTTTGATTAGACTCTGGGGAATGGAGTAATTAACAACAATGAATATACCAGCTTGCCTCCTACTGCCTCATTAACTACAATACTGATGTTACTTTTAAACGCTTCAGGGAGTGGAGGCGAGTGGAACTTCCCATACAGCAATAGGAAAGTTGAAGTTCATGAGGGAAAGAGTGCTCGGGTAAGCATTTTCTAATTCTCCAAACAAGCCAACACGGAACTTCAGTTGCTAGGTAGTGCTTAGGGACTGGATTTTCACTGGATAAAATCTTTAGGAATAAAATGAAGACAGAAGGAAAAGTAAAACATGTATTTAAAAAATTGAAACCAAAATATTTAATTTTCAATTGCTCTAAGCTTCTCTTAAAAAATAATAATAACCCATATCTGTTAAAGCAAAGAGCCTATCATCTCTGAGTAGATAATCCTGTGCTAACAAATTCACGCCAGTCTGATGATAGGAAACATGTCTGAAAAGATGTGCTTTGGACACATTTCCGAAATTCCAAGTGTTGAAAATCTGAAACAGGAGCCAATCACTGCATATGTGTAGCCAAGTCATGTTGTCTTGAATTGTGTTACTTGTCTGTTAAGAGATGGGGGAGGGGAAGAGAGCTTTATTCAGCCCTTCCTCTCTCTCCAGGCATATATGCAGTGCTATGCATGATCACCAGATCTGCATCCTACATTGTACATTTCACCCCAGGAAATGTGTGCATGGCACCTGTTTGTGTGTGTGTGCATGCACGCACACGCAAAGAAAGAAAGGCATGTTGAGACTATATCTTTCTCTTGAGGGCAAACATTGTAAATATCAAAACATGGCACCAAATATCATGTACTGTACTGTCATTTGCATTTGCTTTGAGAGGGTATTAATACTGGGAGCCAAGGACAGGCTTGATATGCTGGACTTTGGGATCCAATCCCTAGTTGTAGGAGGCATTATCCTGCATCTGACCAAAAAAAATCCAGTAACTCCAGATGCACTTATCTCACACTCCTATTTTAATTTATATTAATCTTGAATAATTCTAAAATGATTCATAATTATGACAACACCCTCTAACCAAACAATAGAAACACTGATTTTCCATCTATCTTCTCTACTTCCTCCCCCCCCCCAAGGGGGAAGCTCCACCTCCAGGGGGTTTGTGATCCCATATGTCATGACATACCAGCCAGGGAACAGGATGCTCTTCCATGGAATGGTGGTGGTGGTCTTTATTCTTTGCTTGGATAATTAACAAAACAGAAAATGGGGGGGGGTTGTTCTTCCTCCCTCAGTTATTGTCACCCTTGCCCCCTCCATCAGCCTCCCCCCCCCAACAGTTCACAGGGAGGTGTGCCTCCTGTAAGACAGTCCAGGGTAGGGCCAGTGGGGAATACCTCAGCTGTGAGGTATCCTGCTGAGACCAGAGTGTCCCACTCACTTCTAGGGAAAGGGCCTGGGTTCTAGCGGCCCCACCCCCTGGCTCTCCCCTGTGGGTATAGTGGCCTTAGTGAGCAGCTCTCTGGGGTCTCTGGTTCTGCTCCTGCCCTGTCTCTGACAAGGTTAAGCCTTTGTGTTTACTCTTCTTTCCTTCCTCTCCCTGCCCTGCTTGCCTGTCCCTTCCCCTGGTTCTCCTTCCTTTCCTGCTCTTTGCTCCTCCTCCGCCTCTCTCCTCTCCTCCATCTGTCCCTGCTCCTCTGCCTCTCCCAGGCCACTCCCAGGCCCCTTTAAGGGCTGAGCCCAGCCCCATACCCTGGCAGCTAGGTGCTGCCTGCCTATTATAACCCCTTCCCTGGCCTGCAGCATGCGACAGCAGGTGTCAACTCTGGCTGCTACTCTTTCACTCCGCCCAGTCACGGACTTACCTGTTTCGACCCTGCTTCCCTGCTGGCCGGCAGCATCACACCAGCTACCTCCCAGCTGATCCATGGCTCCACATGAGCTGCCACCCAGCTGATCAGCGGCACCGCATGAGCCCCATACACCCCTGCCGTCACCACACTGGGCCTGCCAGCAGCTCACACCGTCTGGTGATGGGGAAAAAAAGACTGTTCTACTCAGAAATACTGGCCTGGAAAAGAATAGCCCAGTCCTATTAATGTTTGTCAGAAATGTTCAGTGGAGCTTACTCTCAAATAAGTATTTTTTACCAACCAAAGTGCCCATTTAGATTTAAGCCTCCATTTGGGCACACGAGGCTGTCAAGCAAGACACTATCTCCAGGCTTGATTTCCTCTGATGTAATATTTTTCCATCCCCTTCCAGATCTTCCACTGCCTATGACAGCTCCAGTATAAGCTTCCTCCCTGAAGTCCATGTAACTTAACCACAACCTATAATATGGTAGATTCTGTCTCCTTGAGCCAATAACTGCCAAAGAAAATGGTAATTATTGGAAGGGATATACTGTAGCCTCGATTCTAGCCCAGAATCACGACCAGTAGTAGTGATCATGTGAGTATAAAGAAGACTAGAGAAAAAACAGTCCTTGTCCCAGTCAGCTCCATTTCCTGTTGTCCCTAGCCCAAATCTTGACCTCCCCCCTTGGGCTCCATGCCTTCTGCCTTCTAACCCATAAGAACACAAGATACGTCCTGCTGGATCAGAACAAGGGCCCATCTAGTCCAGCATCCTGTTTTCCCCAGTGGCCCACCAGCTGCCTCTAGAAAGCCCACCGGCGGGAGAGAAAGCCATATTTCTCTCCCATCACATTGCTATCCAAAATTTTTCCCTTCCCTCACTTCCTTGGCCATTTCAGCCACTAACCCTCTCCTTTCCCACCCAATTCTAAGCCTACAGCAAAAAGGAGGGCAATTCCCACCCTCCTCTCCACTCCCAAACAACTAATACCCTTAGCTCCTTGCCTTCAGCGTAGCAACATCCTTATGCAGACCTCTGGGCAAGTGGTGAGAGTCACTTAGATAAAACCCCTCATTCCCTTAGGCCCCTTGGAGGTCGGTTCTCTTGGCTCCAGGGCACCAAGGTTTTTATGCATGCCTCTGAGACAGGGGGGGCGGAGCTGGCATAGCAGTGTGGTCCGCTCTGCTACTTCCCACCTCAAGCAGAAAGTCGCTACACTCCAAAGTTGCTACATATAGCGGCCCCCTTGCTGTCTCAGCCTGAGCTTGTTCACTCACTCAGCAGTAAGTCCCCTGCCTGAGTTCAGCGAATCTGCCTCCCAAGTAAGTGCGCACCAGATTGCAGCCTTTGATGCAATTGTGGTCTGTCTCCCAAATGGCTGATCTGGTGGGTAGCTTGCATGACTTGTCTCTCTCCCAGAGCAATTGTGGCTTCCCAGAGCAATTAAGGATAACCAATGCTCAGTCTCAAAAAAGCATCACTGCTCTCTGGCTCGAGATAGGAAGAGATTTGCTTTGGTAAGGACTGCAAATAAAATTAACTAAGATAATTATAGGCTTGCAGTGGTATGCAAAACCACGGCTTATGGCATACAGAAATGTAATGCAGCTACCACACACCCTGGCATCATGTGAATCGGCAGTAAGAGCTCCTTGTTCACCTAATATGCAATACACTACAGGTTAGACCGTAGGCAGGTTAGAGGGTAGACAGGGGGAAAAAAAAACCATCGAATTAAATGTTTGTGCTTGTCTTTTTTAGCTATTGTGGCCTCTGCAGGGATCTCTGTTTGTATATTTCTGTCAGTGGTTGGTCTCATTTCTACAGCTGCAGGAAAAGTTTTATCTAACTCCCTTAAAGAAGCCTCTTTGGTTCATAACATTCACCTACATTCGGTCTAAAAAAGATACTCTGCATGTACCTTTCTTGAATAACCACTACCTGTTGGTGTGATTTGCACCATATGCAAATCTTTCACCTACATGGAAACGGGGGGGGGGGGGTTAGAAAGAAGAGGTAGAAGAGGTGCTGTGATTTTTGGAGCTGATTTTGGGGCCCTTGCAATTGCTTTGGGCAGCTGCTGCTAAGTGTTGCTTTCAGACATATACCGTAATTTGTCTGTCCTATCAATCAAAATAAAACCTGTGCCCAGGACTGTGTCACACCAAGAAACGGAACCCTGTACCAGGGCTATCTAAATAAGCACTAGCTCCCATTAAACCCTATGGGGGAAAGCAAATGGATTACAGAATTGAGAGGGGGCCTGAACTAGACCGTCGTACCCTCTAAAAGCAAGAAACGGATGTTAATGTACCCCACTGGGGGAGAAAGAAAAGACTGCACTTGAGGGCAATGCTGCACAGTGAGAGCAAATGACACCCACTAACTCCTGACAGAACAAAAAGTCACTGATGCAAAGAAAGGAAAGAATAAGAACATTTTCCTCAGCTGCTGTCACAGTGCTTGAACAAAAATAGACCTAGAAGTTGCAAGCTTCTCCCTGAACCCTCCCAGTCGCGCATGTCTGCCTTGGTCAGATTAACAGGCAGAACATTCCAAATATACTGTACTATTTTCCTTCTGGGTGTACAGTAGGGGAAAGTCCACGTACTCCTTCACACACAGAACTCGTGCACATGTCTATCTGACACGACTGCATGTACAAGCAGTAACCACATACGGCCTTGCGCATAGCTGTGGTTAAGGATAAGAGCTTCCAAGGCAGACAGTGTGACCTCCAGGTAGACTTGCGCCTCCATACCGCTAATTTTAGAAATTAAGCATTCCGAAGGCTGCCGGCGATTGTAAAACAGAGGCCTTTATCGATAACTGTGCTCCTGTCTTCCTGCAATGATGTTTATGTAGCCATTAGACGTGTTTTAAATTGTGCCTGTTATTCTTGGAGGCCTTTTTTTTTTCTTCCTCAAAAGCTGCTAGCCCTGTATAGAACAGCATTTCAAAGGAGGGACACAGGGCTCTTTCTACTCCATCAGTCAGATGTCAGCTTGTGTGACCAAAGTCACCTGACCAGCGATGCATGAATAGCAACGTTAAAAGGCTAGGCAGGGCAGGGGGAGGCGACTATTTGGAATTCCAAGGCGCAAACAGCCTCTTCTTCACGACTTCCAGGTCAACCATGACAAGACGACCTGCCACAAGAAGGGCAAGAAGAGCACACACAGAGCTGAGTTGTGCTAGGGAGTGCTTCCTCCCCCCCCCCGTGGCCACGTCCTCAACCAATCACAGCCTTGGGCACAGAAAACACCTCATGCGCAACAGCAATTACAGGGTTTGTGAAAAAAATAAACAGGCAGCAACAAGATTTTTTGTTTCAATGTCAAAACCCCTTTGTCCGCACAGAAGGTATCCCCTGACAATTAAGTCCAGTCGTGTCCGACTCTAGGGTGTGGTGCTCATCTCCATTTCGAAGCCGAAGAGCCAGCGTTGTCCGAAGACACCTCCGTGGTCATGTGGCCAGCATGACTCTCCTTGCCGCAGCGTGTAGTATGTGGCTGGAAAATGGAGCGCTGTTTACCTTCCCGCAAGCGGTACCTATTTATCTACTCGCATTGACATGCTTTGGAACTGCTAGGTTGGCAGGAGCTGGCCAAGCAACGAGTGCTCACCCCATCGCGGGAATCGAACTGCCGACCTTTCGATCGACAGCTTAAGGTTCAGCGGTTTAACCCACTGCACCACCCACTGGCCTTTGTCCGCACAGAACCCCCCCCCCAATTATAGAATGAGAGGTGGATTCATCATGTGTCCAGTGCCAGTTGCCGAGGGTTCTTTGACAAAGCCCTGTCCTGAACCCTACCAGCCAGGCCCACCCCTTCATGATGCCTTGGATGCTGCTACCACCATCATCATGGGTACTTAGGACCCAGGGGCTCAGCCAAGCCTGATGGGTGTGGATGCCAACCAGTGCCTGACCTGCTCAACCGCTGCTCCATTGCTCCATTTATCTTTCTTTTTCAAACATTGCACCCCAGATTATCATGTTTTAATGTTGTTGTAACATTATTTAATGTTCTTTAACTTGGATTTTTAAAATTTTAATATTTTTTTTTAAACAGGTGAACACATTAACTAGATTCTGACCATGCACATTTGGGCTAATAAGAGCCAGTTAAGGCAGACATTACGCTAAACACGTCGTTTGGCCTTGTGTGCTTGTTCATTTAACTTCAATAGTGCCAGTGAACAGAAGAGGTGGCAATCCAGATCAGGGCCATCATGTAGGGGGAAGGACGGGGTGCTTTAACTCTTTCCCCTTGTGGTCTCATTCCAGGTTGGGGGCCCCCCACAGTCATACTGGGATGGGAACTTCCATTGGCGTCAATGTGAGCTTCTCTCCAAGGGGAAATAGCACCTGCAGGTGGATCTACTCTCCCCATTCTGCAGTCCCAGTCTAGATCCAGGGTCTCACACTGAATATGTTAAGTTAGAAAAAACAAGCATGGAGGGCCAAACTACACATTCAATGTAATGTACTACCATTTTGCCCTTAAATCTTTTTTTCACTCCGGATAAGGATAAGGAATACATCTTTGAATGTAGACAAAGTGCCCAATCCTACAGTGGATCGGTGGATACGGTGGATCGCAGAGCCCATTACAACAGTGGAAGTGACTTCCGCTGTCATAAAATGGCTGCTGATGCACTGGCGTCGCTTCGGTAGGGGCGGGGCTGTAAGTAACGCTCCGTCGTAGTCTCTTTACCGAGCGAGCAGGAGGCAGCCCCGCCCCCTCACTGTCGGAGCAAGAGACCCTGTCTGCTGCTTTCTCCGCAGGGGACTGGCTCCGACAGTGAGGGGGCGGGGCTGCCTCCTGCTCGCTCGGTAAAGAGACTACGACGGAGCGTTACTTACAGCCCCGCCCCTACCGAAGCGACGCCACTGTGCTGATGGTGTGCGCAGTGTGCCATCGGTAGCCATTTTGCGTGAGCTGCTGCAAGGGGCAGCAGTGCTGCAGCTCTGCCGCTGGACCCTGCCGCACCCACCAGACCAGGTAAGGCAGCAGTGGGGGTGGGCAGAGAGGGGGTAGGCTGAGGGCAAAACTGGGTGGGGAGGGGTGGATCTGGTGGCAATGGCATGTGCCGGATCCTATCCCCTCCATTGTGAAGCTCCCCACCCCTTTCCTCTCCTCGGACATACGCTACCAGGTGGCATACAAGTATGTCCAAGGAGACCCATAGGCGGCCCCAGGTCTTACTGGGAGGTAAGTATAAACGTTTCATACTTGCATTCTGTTTGCCCTCGGGTTGCCCCCCCTGGATGCAGTGCATGTCTTTTTGGTGTTGCTGCATCAGTGGGGGTGGGGGGTGGATAGAAGATACGATTGGGCCCAAAGTGTCAGACAGCTGCAGGCCCACTGAATTTATCTTCAACTTTAAAACAAAACTGTAATCTTGATTCCCCAGCCTGTTATACTATTTTGCCATTGAAGTTTAAATACACATACACAGGCTGCTTTGAATATGGTGTTATTTCAACAGGAAACATTTTGGTTCCATACTTTGCAATCAGTAGTTCCCCCATCCCCGATCCCGAGTAAGCTTGTCAGACTTGCAGTCCAATTCTATTGTTGGCTGTGCAGCCAGAACTGGTGTTCCAGCAGTGCAGCCCGACTTACGGCGTCACAAAATACGACACTCTACAGTGCATTGTTGGACCGCTGCCAGAAGCAGCGAGTGGTGCTGGCTGTGCAGCAGCGGCTTTCCTGGAGCCTCTGGCGCTGGTAGTCAGCGGTGGGTGCTGATCATGGGCAGAGAGGAGGAGGATTGGGGCGTTCTCTGGGAGGAATCGGGGCAGGGAGGAGGCGAGAGGGGATGGGTCTGGTGGCAATGGCGCACGCTGGATCTTCTCCCCTCTTTTTGAAACTTCCATGCCCCTTTTCCCTCCTCAGACATATGCCACCAAAATAGGTGCTGTGTGTCTGAGGAGACCCATGGGCGTCCCTAGGGCTTACACAGAGGTAAGTAAAAATAATTTTTGCTTATCTCTCAGTTGCCCTTTGGTCCCCTCCCCAGCATTGGATGTAGTGCCCCCTTTTTTTGGGCATGGCTGCATTGGCGCTGGTGGGGCAAGGATTGGGGCCACAGTTACCTACAAATCGACAGGGGAAATGACACACCTTATCAATCCTGTTAGGCCTTTCTGTGGCCTCTGATTATGTTCAACATATTGGCGTTGCAGGGCCTGTGAGGCATTTGTGGACTATTCTCCAGCGGACGTACAGTACTATCATTTTCATTCCAGCTGGTGACCAGAGGAACAGTTCACAGAGTGAGGCAGCTCCTCCTCTCAGCTAACAGGCAGGGCTGGAATTTGTTTGACAGGAAAGGGAGGAGAAAGTCCTCCTATGAGTCAGGATTGGTATCAAAGCTCAGAATCTTATCATCAACCTGTACACGTGGGGAAAACACACACCCTAAAACAACATAAATTCAGCAACAACAGCAACCTGAAAGAGAAAAATAGAGGGGACAGAGGAAGGATATCCCCAGGAGTTCCTAACTGGCAAGCCCAGCCTGTTGAATCGGCACCCTAAACTGTTCCCTAATTTTCTCCTCCTCTTTACATAAGTGCGCCCTGCCTCTTCTTCCTCCTTGCCCCCCCCCCCCCGGCCAGTTCTTTAAATACTTGCCCAGCCTCTTTAAAGAAGTGGCAAGGAAAGCCCAGCACAGCGGGCCCAGAGCACCCTGCCTGCTGCCTCCCACCTTTACCACCACCCGCTTCTTCCCACCCAAGCAGCACTTCAAACTCTCCCACTCCCAGCATTCTCCACCCAGCCTTTTTGTTTGAAGAAGTGGAGGAGGGGAAAAGCAGGTGGCAGAGGTCAAGGTAAGGAGGTGGGTGGTTTGCTTCACCTCCACTCCCTCTTGCCCACCTGGCTGTGACAAGGCAAGAAGGAGGCAGGAATGGTGGGATTTTCCAGTTTTGATTGCTCTCCTGGAAGAGGAGTGATCGAAACAGGATCGCCACCCGCTGCTGCTTCTTTCTCCAATGTCACGGCCACAATTGTTTGAAGCAGCAGCGCTGACGGAAGAGGGGGGCTGTCATCGTCGCTGTCCCTCCCAGTCTTCCTGTCTGCAAGCAAGAAGACGATCAGAGCACAGGGGAAGCAACTGGGTGAGCAGTAGGCAGTGGAGGTGGCAGACAGGTATGGGGTGCGGGGCACCCCCCCAACATTTTCCTGCCTCCTCAGGATCACGGCTCAAAACAGCCACTTCAGTCTGCCTCATGACTGGGCCGACCAAGCTAGCCAGGCGGCATCTTCATAGCCTCCTCCTTGAGCAAAGAACAAACGAGGGGTAAACTGATCTCCCACCAACAGCTAGAATGAAAGCTCACTTCTGAAGTCCACTGAATGTGTGGGAAGCAGGGCCATCTCAGCTAGCCACATCCCTGGCTGATCAGTTTGCTGGCCAGGCCCCTGGGTGCCTCCACATTCAGCTTGTGTCTACACAAGGCAGCACTGAACACTGGGGAGATTCCTCCAAATCCAGAGTGCCACATGGAGGACCCCCTTGTGTTGCACACTGATGTGGGCACACAAATGCTGAACCTATGGGCACCTGCAGGACATGGCCAACAGGCATATCAGTGGGTGATGTGTGGCTAGCTGGTGCTGCCACATGCCTCACTTCAATGTTTCTGAAAACACTGAAGGGTAGTTTCTGAAAAAGGATTCAGTCCAATTTTTATTTCATAGTTGTCAGAGAAGAGCAGTGTTCTTGAGCAGTGCCATCCCCTGGAAAAGGATGACAGAAATTCTCATTGTCTATAGACATTCTGCCAAAGGTCACTTCTACAGAGGCAACAATCTACTTTATAGCACTTTGTAAAAGGGTACACAGAGGACATCTGCGTACATGTCAAATCAAGTGAAGGCTCAGAATTTCCATCATGCCTTTTAGAGCAGCATTTCTCAAAGTCCTACAGGGGAGTTTACTCCCCTGTAAGTCTTTGCGGGGCTGGGGCGATGTCATAGGCAGCGCTCCAGGATCATGCCTGCTGTGCTTTTTTCAACATACCTGGTTGTCCTGCCAGCTCCCCAAAGGGTCCGGGAGGGGGCTGCTGTTGCCTCCACAGGCCTCCCCAAGTAAACCTGGGGTGGCTAACCTTCCACCATTAGGGCCTCTGCGTTCTTAAGAGTTGTGTAGAAGACAGAATCTTGGCAGCTTGTTGATGGTGCTGCTAAAGCAGATGCACTTGCTGAAATGCCCTCACCTGTACAACCATTAAAGAGCCAGGAGCAGTCATGTTGAAAGGTTGGCCACCCCTGCTCTAAACAGTGGCGATCGTGTCAAAAAGCCCACTTCTGGTTTTGGAAGTGGGCTTTGGAACGTGATCACCGCTGTTTAGAGGGTTGGGGAGGCCTGTGGTTGTAGCATCACGGACCCTTTGGGGAGCTGGCAGGACAACCAGGTACTTTGAAAAAGCGTTTTTGGGTCGGCGGTGGTCGCGATCTTGGAGTGCTGCCGCCGACATTCAGGCTAGCCACCCTCCTTAAAGGTAAATCGGACACTTCCGGTAAAAGTGGTGGGTTGCAACCCACCACTTTGAGAACCCCTGCTTTAGAGTACCTTGGCTGTAAAGTGCTCCCTGCAGGAAGGGTTTGGAGATTGCAACTGTACCATCTGCACAGCTTCCCTGTAATCTTTGGGATAAAAATCAGGGCACTGAATATTAAACTCCTAAAAGAACAGTAACATTATGATTATACATACCTATTCCATAACAATGGAAGTAGCTATTTCAATGCAGTAGCTATTTCTCAAGTATTGTCTCTATTCATCTTTTTCTTGGAAAATTAAGAAAAAGTTAAAGATTAATAGTTTTAATTAAAGATCAATAGTTTTAGCAGATTATGGACAAATCTGATTCAATATTCTGATTCATTGATACTCTTTGGAGTAGTTTTGTGAGACCCCCGCCCAATAAACTATCCATTGATACTGGTCAGGTTTTCTTGAATAATCTTTCTCTTATATTTCATATAAATGAGGTGGTTGTTACAGATAAACAAAAATGTGACTGCCTAATGATTGAAATGGCTCTGAAAGACGTTCTGTGGTTGAGACAATGTCCTGATTAATGTTTTACGGATAGCAAACTTGGTTGACCAGGCTGCCCATCTAAAGTCTCACAAGTTAATTATGAGAGAACAGCTAATCATTCTTCACAAATAATTACTGAGCTGCAAATTCACAGATGAGTTCTCTCTCAGCTATGGTGTATTTTTTAGCTGTTGGCCTGTCTTGTTTACCATAAAAATTTACACTAATCAATATTATAAGCAACTGTGAAGTTTTAGAATTTGGCAATTCTGAGCCCTTTCTAAAATACAACAGAGAATCAGAAGTGCCTGCTGCACCCCACGGCTTCCAAGGCGGCGACATCGTAACGTCACGACATCATGCGACTTCTGGATTCGGGCGGCGATCGGCAGCCCTTTGCTCCGCTCCGAGCTGAAGGACAGCCTATGGCCCAATCCTATGGGTCTCGCATTCCAATGGCGCAGCATGCTTTATGGATGTTGTAAAAGCCAGGTGACATGCCATAGAGCATGGCCTGACTGCACAATAGCTGGCACACATCCGAGGAGGCCCATTGCTTCCTGGGTGACCTTGGGCCAGTCACTATCTCTCAGCCCCACCTACCTCACAGGGTTGTTGTGAGGACAAAAAGGAGGGGAGGAAATATGTACACCACTCTGAGCTCCTTGGAGGAAGGGCGGTATAAAAATGTGAAAAATAAAATAAAATAAATAAATTGGGGCCTCTGGGGCTTATACCAGGGGAAAGGGATGAACTTCCCGTTCTCCTGAGGTGTGCCCCAGCTCCGCCAGCATGGGCCGCATCCTGCTTAAGATGCAGCGGCCGGCTGTTTAGGGCAGCCGGTGCATCCTACACTGGATTGCGCTGTGAGGCATTTATACTGCAGTCTGTCTTATGGGCACATGCAGCTCCACTCCCTTCTCCACTAAAAGTTCACCTTGAAGTATTCTTGATTTCAACTGGGGAGCCTGCCTGAGAAGCCTCACAGGAGGTAGAAATAATTGCCAGTTCTGGCCAGGGCTCATCCAGTGGATGCTGTGCTGGGAAGGTAATCGGTGGCAGGCTTGTCGATGTACTACTGGGCTGCCTGGGTGATGTGGGCCAGGTAGGCCAGTGCGGTGGGAGGGAGTGGCAGAGTGGGGCGCACAAGTGCAGGGAGGCAATGCTGCTTCCAGACAACTACAAAAAGATTTTAAGCGGTGTCATTTTTGTTCAACTGAAAAGCAATGATTGAAGGCCCAAGCCTATGGTTGCTCTGCACTGCCAAAACCTGCATTCTGGCAGCACAAGGTGCTTTCTGGAAGCGCAAAAGCCAGGCTGCTGTCACACACTTCCAAGCTGCCGCTGCAAATGGGCAGTGGCACAGCACACACAGCAGTGGCTGCAGGGGCCTCTGTTGGCACCAGTAAGTTGGTGGCGCAGGTGTATCATAGGCAGGGAAGGGGAAGGCAGGGGGAGTTTTTGAGAGGATGGTGGAAGGCAGGGGTGGGGAGGGAGGGGGTGGATCTTGGCTGCACCGGCATGCGCCAGATCTTATCCCCTCCTTCCCAAGCTGCTCTGCCCCTTTTCTTTCCTCGGATATACACCACAATCCCCCCCCCCCAATAGCATGAAGCAAAGCCTCCATTGGCACGGTTTCATGCTATAACGTGGTGGGGGATAGGATTGGGCAATGAGTCCTTTCAATCCTATACGCACTTACATACTTGGGAGTAAGTCCCATTGAACTCACTGGGTCAATTCCAAGTAGACTAGCATAGGTAGGCTTACCAGATCTTCAACCGGGACAGAGTACTAGACCTTTTAGGAGAAGGAATATGGGCAGGTGTAGCTTGTTAAACCTTAGAGACAATCCTAGGCATGTCTACTCAGAAGCAAGCCCCACTGAACACAATGGGGCTTGCTTCTGAGTAGACATGCCTAAGATTGTGCTCTAAGTTTACGTTCCAATTCCAAAGAAGGGCAGTGCCAAAGAGTGTTCAAACTACCGTACAATTGCACTCATTTCACATGCTAGCAAGGTTATGCTCAAGATCCTACAAGCTAGGCTTCAGCAGTACGTGGACCAAGAACTACCGGAAGTACAAGCTGGGTTTCGAAGAGGCAGAGGAACTAGAGATCAAATTGCCAACATGCGCTGGATCATGGAGAAAGCACGAGAGTTCCAAAAAAACACCTACTTCTGCTTCATTGACTACGCAAAAGCCTTTGATTGCGTGGATCACAACAAACTGTGGCAAATTCTTAAAGAGATGGGGGTACCAGACCACCTTACCTGCCTCCTGAGAAACCTGTATGCGGGTCAAAAAGCAACAGTTCGAACCAGTCATGGAACAACCGATTGGTTCAAAATTGGGAAGGGAGTACGGCAAGGCTGTATATTGTCACCCTGCCTATTTAACTTATATGCAGAGTACATCATGAGAAATGCAGGGCTGAATGAATCGCAAGCCGGAATCAGGATTGCTGGGAGAAATATCAACAACCTCAGATATGCAGATGATATCACCCTAATGGCAGAAAGTGAAGAACTAAAGAGCCTCTTGATGAGGGTGAAAGAGGAGAGTGCAAACGTTGGCTTGAAACTCAACATTAATAAAACTAAGATCATGGCATCTGGTCCCATCAATTCCTGGCAAATAGAAGGGGCAGAAATGGAAGCAGTAACAGATTTTACTTTTTTGGGCTCCAAGATCACTGCAGACGGAGACAGCAGCCATGAAATTAAAAGACGCTTACTCCTTGGAAGGAAAGCTATGGCAAACTTAGACAGCATAATAAAAAGCAGAGATATCACCATGCCAACAAAAGTTCGTATAGTCAGGGCGATGGTGTTCCCGGTAGCAATGTATGGTTGCGAGAGTTGGACCATAAGGAAGGCTGAGCGCCGAAGAATAGATGCTTTCGAACTGTGGTGCTGGAGAAGACTCCTGAGAGTCCCTTGGACTGCTAGGAGATCAAATCAGTCCATCCTAAATGAAATCAACCCTGACTGTTCCCTGGAAGGACAGGTACTGAGGCTGAAGCTCAAATATTTTGGCCACCTAATGCGAAGAGAGGAGTCTCTGGAGAAGACTCTGATGCTGGGAAAGATTGAAGGCAAAAGGAGAAGGGGAAGGCAAAGAATGAGATGGTTAGACAGCATCACCGATGCAACGAACATGAAAATGAGCGAACTCAGGAAGAGAGTGGAGGACAGGAAGGCCTGGCGGGATATGGTTCATGGGATGACGAAAGGTCGGACACGACTTAACGACTGAACAACAACAACAAGCTACACCTGCCCACATTCCTTCTCCTAAAGGTCTAGCACTCTGTCCCGGTTGGAGATCTGGTAAGCCTAAGCATAGGATTGTGCTGTTAGCACTACACTGAAAGTGATGCTGATTGCATTCTGCTCTGTTTGCTGTTCCATTTTCACATGATCCTTGGTTGCTTCTCCTCCTGCTCCCTGTAAGCTATGTGCCTCAAGCTGTGTTAATTACCGTACCCACTTTTAAGTGTGTGGCCTTTTCCATCACTGCAAACTACTTAACTGCTTTTAGGTACTGTTTACATTATGAGTACTGTCTCCTGTTAGTAAGTAGCTTATTAGGTTTATCAGGTTTTCAGAGCACACCCCTTCATTTTGGCTCTGCTAATTTCACTTCTTTAGCTATCCATTGTATTCTGCAAGTCATAAGTATAACCAGGGGGAGGCGGGGTTGCTTATTTGAAGAAACCTACTAATTAGAGAGATGTTGCATCTTTATGGTGGCTGCACATTGATAATGTTTGCTAGTAAGGAATATAAAGATAGTCCACCCTAACAGGAAGGGCAATCCCACCCATTATGGCTCCACCAGCTGGTCTTTGGTGAAGGAAACACTCTCGTCTTTGTTATTTTTCCACTTGTTCCAGGGATAAGCCCTGGCATTGAGTACAAATTCTGGGATCCAGTCTTGGACTTCCCCATGCATGTAGCCTAGTCTCATGATAAAGTGCAGACTCTGGCTCCAGGCCATCAGTCTGCCCTGGTTTCATCTGATGTTGCAACTGTTTTAGAGAAGTATGCACATGCTAGGCAGGAAGCATGAAATCTCTGCCTGGATGCCTCCCTACAGTACATACTAGTTCTGACCACTGTAAGGTTAAGCCACAATTAAATCACAACTCATGTGCTCCGATTGCCAGAAAAAAAAAACTACTTAGCATTGTACAGCACTTTCAAGTGTTCAAAGTACCTCACCTGTATTAATTTGTTGCAAGCAATCCTCACAGCTGTTGGAAGACACAACAACCAACAAAATAAGGTAAGTAAATATGATGATTCCCCATGTTGCAGCTGGGGAACTGAGGCTAAGAGAGAGTGGCTTACCTAAGACTACCTAGCAAGTTCTTGGCAGAGGCAGGATTCAAACTGCAGAAGTCTCCGTTCATAGCTTAGACCCTTGGCCAAGGGCTTTCAACTGAAGAGTTTCTTTGTTTTGTTTGCAAGTTCCACTTTCCTAAGGAAAGTACCACCTTTTGCAGGTACCACCTTTGCACGGTTTATCACTACCACCAGAGACAGCAGCTTGCCCCACAATTGGGGCTTCACTCTGCACCCTCCTTTCCCACAACCACGTCAGGTAGCTGCACAGTCACATCTTGGTTGCCCACTAAGGCGCCACTGTCTCGACCTTCTCCACTTGTAGCAGGGTCCAGCTGGGTAGGGCAATGCCATGCGGTCACCGTGGCAGTGGGTCCAAGGACCACCTGCCATACTGTGAAGAACCACTAATAGTATTAGTACCGCTGGTTGAAAAGCATTGCCTTAGCCCAGGGGTGTCAAACTCATTTCGTACAGCAGGTCAAATAGCATTCATGCTGAGGGGCAGATGTCATTAAGCAGGAACTGATTACTAGTATGACCAGAAATAAACACTTATTTCTTACTTAGGAACTCATTAGCTGCAAATGACAGAATAGAAAATATGCAAATCTTGATCATATTTTCAAGATATGGGAGAGCCCAATTATCATGCAGGCTGCCCTTTCAGCAGCGCCGAGCTTCTGAGCTTCCACAGGTCATATTTGGCCCGCAGGCTTTATGTTTGACACCCCTGGCTTAGCTACACCAACTGAGAACCAGAAAACATTTTCTTTCAAAAACTGAAGTGCACAACCTGGGCAGTCATTGCATGTGCTAGGATCCAGATAACAGTGTCTGGAATATGAGTACGTTAAATTTCCACTAACATAAGAGATGGGAAGTCCCTTGGGAAGGATGGGAAGTGTGAGTTTGTGCATGTGCGTGAAAGTGCTGCCATCTATATATCCATCTATTAAAAAGCTATAAAAGTGAACATGAGCTATAAAAAGAACATGCAAAATTTGTAGTATTAACTTTAGCAAGAAGACAATATAATACAATAGACATAATAAAAACTAGCAACACATAACACAGAATAACAGTTGAATAGACAAGATCTTTACAACAAAAAAGCGCAAACAACGTACAATTTTACAATCATTTACAATTTAGCGTTCCAAAAAAAATACGGACAGTGGCGCCTACCTCTGTATATATTTGTTTTGTGAAACCCGCCCTTCTCATGTTGGAAGTGCAAAAAGGTGCAGCAAACACTGCACAAGCATCCTGCACTTGAAGGGGGCAATATAGCTAGTGAGTAAGCTAGCCAGAGTTTCCCCTCTTATTTTTCCAGTAAAAGTCTCTCTGGTATGCAGATTGCATACCATCATGCAGGGGAAAGGGCTATGCAGACTGCTAACCTCAGGCCTTCCTTCCTTCCTTCCTTCTTCCTGGAGTTCCCTTCAACTAGATAGCAAGCATGTAGGGCACCACCACCACCCAGAACTCCCTCCCTATGGAGTTCTCATAAAGTATTTTCTTTCTTTATGACCACATCATACCTTGAAGTGATCTTCTTAACAGAAATCTCTCAAACCCTGCTGTGCAAACCAACTTATGCTAACATCTTGATCATGCAGAAAGCTTCCAGTGAGTTACTATATGGGATGAAATAAAGGGGCTCCAAACCTTTTTTTACACTATTGAGAGGGGACAGAAACTGTTTCTCACTCCAGACACTTAGAGCAGGAGGGATAGGTTTGGGCTCCTCTCCAGTGGTGTCGCCGAGTGCAGGACATTGCACTTCCATAATCGGTGAAGTGCTGCCATTTATCCCTTTCATCGTGCTGTGCGGAACAGGGAAGTGCTTCACTTGAGGACAATATAGTGGCAGCCATCTTTGCTGGACCAAGGGATTGCAGTATCAGTAACAATGATGGAATCAGGCAGGCCACAGTGTGGCCCTCTGAATTGGTACCCTTCACCTTGCATGTAGGCCTGTCTGCAGGAGCTGTTTGCACCAGTGATAACAACTATGAATGTACCTGTTCAAGAGGGCTGGATATTCCCCCTGTTCAACTTGTGGGACAGAAATGTGTATGAACTGAAGCCTCCCCAATAGGACATTGTAACCTGTAGACAAGGCTTATGGAAAGTTTTACCTTGCCTGGTAAAGGGCCCAGTCATATAGTCGTCCTGCGCTGCCAGAACTTGCATTCCAGCAGTGCAGGGCACTTTCCAGCAGTGTGAAAGTCAGGCTGCTGTCATGCACTGCCAGGCTGCTGCCGCAAACAGGCAGCAGTGTGGTGCATGCAGCAGAGGCTCTAGAGTCCTCTGTTGGCACTGGTAAGTTGGCAGCAGAGGCGTGTCAGGTGGGGAGTGGGAGGGCAGGGGGAGTTTTGAGGAGGGAAAGGGTTGATCCTGGTGGTGGCAACTTGTGCCATGATGATCCTATCCTATCCCCTCTTTTTGAACCTTCCCCACCCCTTTTGTCTCCTTGGACTTATGCCAGCAAAATGGCTGGCGTAGGTCCAAGGAGATCCATAGGCAATCAGGTAGCCTACCAGGGGTGGTGGTAAGTATTTTACTTATCTCCTGCAGGCTGTCCAATCGCTCCCCCCCCCCTTCATAGCACGCAGAGCAGCCTCAGTTGGCACGGCTACATGCTATTACGTGCTGCCGGGGGTTAGGATTGGGCACTTAATGTATGTTTGCTTCTAATACTCCGAGTATCTAATACCAAAACTATTGTGAAAGTTAAAATAATAATAGAGGCTAGAGGTCAGTCTTAGAGGGTGGGTGACACACCAGCAAATCCTGCCCAGTTATCTCAGCCTAAGCCAACATGTACTGATAAAGAGAAAAGAAAATGAGCAATAGAAACAGAAGCAGGGAATGAAGCAAGTGACAAGACAAATGGCCAGAAGCAATGCAGATCCAAACCACCACAAACAAAGCCAGGATATCCTGCAATTTGGCATGACAGCTCTAGTTCCATGGCAGCTCAGTAGGTTAGTGTCCTTTTAGAGCTCTTGAACAGTCTGCACATTCTGCTGAACAAACTTAGCCAATAATTGGCTGATTTAAATTAATTTATTAGCTAATTCAATTTGATTTGAATGCTGGATGTATAACTTTATGCTATTTCTCATGAGATGTAGATTTATCAGCAGGAGTAGCGGAAAGGGTGTGGAATATCAGGAGGCTGCTGGGCCTCTTGGTCATTGTTTTGACCCTCAAATCTTTTATTTTCCATTTCAGGTCTGTCATTACACAGTGTCCGCAGCAGCCTGCACTAGATATGACCCAGTTTTCCATACCAGAGTGTCCCGGTATCTTTAAACACAGACTAAACCCACATTCTATTTTTCTTTTTAAGCACAGCACAATTTTTAGCCACACATTTTTAAAGTAAGTCTTCGATTTTTCTGCAGTTGCTGCTGCGTAGTTTGTAAATATTGCTGTGGGTGGGGGATCGGAAATTTTCATAAGGGAAATTCAAGAAGGCTAAAACATACTTCACAAAAAGAATGCAAAACCACCAAATTAAATCATTGGCTTGTATTGCTCAATTTATCTCCTGCTAACCCAACTAAGAGGCCCCTTTTAAGTTGTGGTTCTCTTATATTCAGCGGGGGAGAGCAACTGTCCCTCTTCACCTCAGCATAGCGCCGTGCCAGTGGCTGCTTGCTGGCATCTCTTTTGAGTCTTTTTTTAGACTGGGAACCCTTTTGGGAAAGGGAACCAACACTGCATTGACTTTGTTATGTACAACTGCTTTGAGAACTATTTTTGTTGAAAACAGTATATATATTTTAATAAATTAATAAAATAATAATAATAATAATAATAATATACAATACAATCCAGTTTACCCAGTCAATCCACCCAATTCTCTTATACTATTCTTTTATCTCTGCCAAGACCTTAAATTGCTCTACATCTTTCAGAACAATGTGTTGTTTCTTGAGGACACTTATTCTGAGGTGTAGCAGCAGGTGACCAGTTAAGGCCAGAAAGTCTGAAAAACCCACATGCTTCATGGTTTTTAAACCAGCCTGCAATCTAAATGAGAGATTGTGGAGTACTTGGAAACATGATATTCGGCTATGCTAGGATTTCTTGTAGTGACTAGCACCTGCTTTCTGCTGAAATTGCTTTATCACTCAGCCATTTCCATCAGCTATTGTTTCCAATGAAAATATATGGGAACCAGACGTATTTTTGGAGAAGATATTTTCTGATAAGATCAAAGGAAGAAATATGCCCACGCTTTGAGCCATGGGGAATCAAAGCATGTCTTCAGCGCATCTCCTTCGAAAGCAATCAGCGGAAGTGATCCCATCTTTCTCATCCTGCGATCCCAGGTGTAAGCACAGTATGGGTGTGCGTCCAGATGAGGAGTTTAGCCTGGGGCTGTCGCACCTTGTTCATGCACTTTTTGTTCAAGTGTCACACTCACTATGGCATCCTCCATCTTTTGCCCACCTGTATCTTCCTCCCCCAGAGCCAGCGGGTGGCGCAGTGGGTTAAACGCTGAACCATGAGCTGTCGATCGAAAGGTCAGCAGTTCGAATCCGTGTGATGGCTCCTGACAACCTAGCAGTTCGAAAGCAAGAAATTGCAAGTAGATTAATAGGTACTGCGTCAGCGGGACGGTAACAGCGTTCTATGTGCCTCGGTGTTGAGTCATGCCGGCCACATGACCATGGAAACAGCCTTCGGACAGCGCTGGCTCTTCGGCTTTGAAACGGAGATGAGCACCGCTCCCTAGAGTCGGACATGACTGGACTTAACATAAGAACATAAGAACATAAGAAGAGCCCTGCTGGATCAGGCCAAAGGCCCATCTAGTCCAGCTTCCTGAATCACACAGTGGCCCCACCAGATGCCTCAGGGAGCACACAGCCAACAAGATAACCTGTTTCCTGCTGCCACTCCCCTCCACCTGGCACAGAGAAAACGTACTTCTAAAACCAGGAGGTTGCTTATAGCTTGTAACCTGTGATGGTCTTTTCCTCCATGAATCTGTCCACACCTTTTAAAGGCATCTAGGCCAGGTGCCATCACCACATCCTGTGGCAAGGAGTTCCACAGATGAATTACACGCTGGGTAAAGAAATATTTTCTTTTATCCCTTCTAACTCTCCCTCCACTCAATTTTAGTGCATGTCCCCTGGTTCTGGTGTTGTGCGAGAGGGAGAAGAATTTCCCTCTATCCACTCTCTCCATCCCATGCATAATTTTATTCTTCTCAATCATGTCCCCCCTCAGGCGCCTTTTATCTAGACTGAAAAGCCCCAAACACTGTAGCCTTTCCTCATAAGGGAGGTGCTCCTGCCCACGAATCATTCTGGTCGCTCTTTTCTGCACCTTTTCCAATTCAACTATATCCTTTTTGAGGTGTGGTGACCAGAACTGGACACAATACTCCAGATGCGGCCTTACCATCGATTTGTACAACGGCATAATGATATTGGCCGTTTTATTCTCAGTCCCTTTTTTAATGATCCCGAGCATGGAATTGGCCTTCTTCACAATTGTCAAGGGATACCTTTACCTTTACCTTATCTTCCTCCCCACACTTAAATCATCACATTTGTTGATGTGGAAAATCCAACTTTTTGTTGAAAACAGCTAGTGAGTGCTACTACGACCACCACACAAGTGGACTATTGTTGCTGCTCCTCTTCCATCTTTTCTGAGAGGCGCTTATCTGGATTCAACAGACCACAGCAGAAACAGTAGGAGTGAAAGCGGGAGGGTCAGTCCCCGAAACACACAATATCTACTGCAGCATGAAAGAAATGTTGTGATTCTGCATGTGCCTGGAAGCAGAAAAGCAAGGCTGGCTGGCACTACAATGAGCATGCCTGGAACTGCCCTGGATTTCTGAGTATGTACTGTACTATTATAAATGGGTTCAGAACTACTGTTGCTTTATTGTCTTCTGATCTACCCTTCTGTTCAGTTTACATGAGCTACTTCCCAGCAATCTATGCAGTGGATGAAGTCCATATGCCTGCTTAGCTTCATTAGTGCTACAGAGTCGGGTGCTCTCCGGCCATTAACTGGCCATTTCTGTTGTCGCTTCAAAAGATATAAGGTGCTATTTGTTACTAGATTAATTTGAGTTGCCATAGGAGCATGCAAACTCAGTAGTTACATAGAATTCCTCATCAGGCAGAGTACAATGACACACAGTTTTCTCCCAATCATTTCAGAAAGATGCTGTGTGACTTGAGTTCTCTTTTCTTGGGTTTGTAATCAGGGCAATAAATCAATACCTATCCTGACTGGCATTTGTGAATGCTGGGCACGCACACATGGAAGCCTTTTATGTACAAAAGAGGCCACTGTTTGGACATAATAGTATCTCAAAAGCAGCGAACAACACTAGAAGGGATTGTGGTCTGGCAGAAAATGACTTGAATAAAGATCCAAAATATTGTATGGCTTGAAAAAAAAAATCTTTGCTCAATTGTGTCTTCATTTCACACTAAACGCTTTATTCTCTGCACTTCTGATGCAGCCAGCTGCCTTTGGAAATGCTATTAAAAGTCATACTGGCTTCAAGCTGTAACAGGCACCGAAGTCCATTCTGTTGACAAGTCACAGTGTTTGTATATGCAAAAGTTCTTTCCTACACTCCACTTCTTCAGAATGGGTGGCTGAGAGTACATCTATATGAAGGACATCTCAGCTGCTAAAATATGCTTTGGGGCTACAAATTCTTTGGATCCCTATAGAGGACACTAATGAATGACAATAGAAGATTTGGTTCAGGCTCATTCTGTAACCAGTAAGTATACATTAAATGTATCCAAGTAAGTAAGTACACATTCAGGGATGTACCTAGATGCCCACAGCATCAACGTCATGACCGAGAAGGAAAGTGCAGTGGCAGCAGAGGTTAGGACATGGCAGTGATGTAGACTTGAGTCTATTGACTCAGACTTGAGTTGGACTCAAGTCGCATCAATGACTTGACTCAGTGATTGTGAAGACTCGAGACTTGGAGCCTTTTACAACAAGTCCAATTTTATTCAGGTTTAAACCCATTTTCCCCATTAAATAGATAGGGACTCGCAACCAAAGACTCGGGACTTGGGGGCAAAGACTTGGGACTTGACTTGAGACTTGGACCCAGAGACTTGGGACTTGACTCGAGACTTGAAGTCAGAGACTTGATTCACATCCCTGGGACATGGCAAGCCATATGGATGAAGGGAATTGCTATTGTCTGACTAGAAGGCTCTTTAGTGAGTTGGACTCTCTGCAAGCTCAGAATAGGCATTTTTCTGTAGCTGCATCTGTGCAAGTAAGGGCACAACCAGATGTTATAAGAAATACAATGCTGTTGTCACCAGGCTTCCCTATAAGCTGCATGGTCATGCAGCTGTAATAAGAAGGACCTGCACAGCTTCCCTCTTGGCACTCCGGAGCTCGGCGATGACAATGTCATTGCCGAGCACTCCACAGCCACCCCTGCGAAGCCACAGTAGGTCTCCGCACTCTCAGGGGCAAAATTAGAGAGAACATTGGTGTCACTCTATAGGCCCAATCCTATCCTCAAGGTAAGCCAGTGTATCTCCACATATGCTAGCACCATGACAGCCCCGCCAGTGTAGAAGTTCACCTGCTGATGTATGACGAGATAACTCTTGTCTTCTCAGAATTCTTATTGCAGGTTTTCTGCCCCAGGAGGGATCCACACACAAACACACAACTGGAACCTGGGGGACCTCATCACCCCAACAGAGGAAGCAAGCACAATGTACAACACACAGGTAAGCAAAGGAGGGGAGGGAATCCCATGCTGCAATGTATTGATGCTGCATCTCCTCTCGTCTCTATCCCCCTCCCCTTCAGACCCTCCAGGATGATCAAATGCGTCTCCACTACCAACAACTGGAACAGAAAAATAATGTTCCAAGTAGCCACCATGATCTCACTCTTACAGGGCACAACTGCATGTACACTTCCTCACAAACACTAAGTATGCATCTCAAGCCAGGAAAAGGTGTGGCTGCTCCTGGTGAATGTCCCCACATGGACACACAGAGAGGCTTGTGTGTTTGTTTCACATGACTGCCGTCTTCCGAGGAAGCTCTCTTTCTACCCTTGCTGCTCTGATCAAAAAGGTATTCCTTGAGTGGGTGAAGATGGACTCTGGGTGCAGGGACTCCTAGCAGTTCCTTGCTGCGGATGCCACTTTGCTGCGGATGCCACTCTTGTAGGAGGTGGGGCTGCTATGGCATCCTTGTATCATGTTATATGCATGCATATGTAGCATCTCCCTATGGTTTGGGGTGGTGCCTGTTGCTGTGCTGCTCATTCCTAGTGGATGCTGGGGGTGTCCACTCATTGGCCCTACTACCCCCTGTGCAGTTCACCCTGGTGGCACTTCTCTGGCCGCCAGTGCTTGGTCTGATTGGATACGGAGATTGGCTCCTTGGGCATCACACCAATGACACACCAGCTTACAAGCCATGATGGGGATAAGCAACCTCCTGGTTGGAGGAGTAGGTTTTCTTTGTGCCAGGAGTGGCGACAGGATACAGGTATCTTGTTGTCTTGTGTGCTCCCTGAGGCATCTGGTGGGGCCACTGTGTGATACAGGAAGCTGGACTAGATGGGCCTTTGGCCTGATCCAGTAGGGCTTATGTTCTTATGACACACAAATGCCACACAGAGGACGTTTCGATGTCACAGCAATGACACACAGATGTAACGGTGATGATACACTGGTGCTGCATTTGTGTCACACCAATGATGCGCTGATGTCAGGACGCTGCTCCATAGTCAACAGGCTGTGTTGCCATTTCCATGGATGCTAGGGTGTTACTGAGAAGAGCTGTGCCAGTGTTGCTTTGTCGCATCAAGCTTGGCATTTGACCTTTGTTGCGCCAGCACCGGTGCACTGTTGAGGTGGCGTTGCCAGGATGGGCTTAGGATATGACGGACTTTGCACTGCTGTCGGTGCACCATCAGTGCAGCATCAAAATAGGACTGAGCCATATGTCTCTTTGCTATCTCTGTCTTGTCATGTACTACATGTCATGTACCAAATTATGTGACATGGTTCTGCTGTGCATCTCCCTGCCCCACCTCATACTGTCAGCTGGTGGGGTTGGGTAGATGCACACCACAATGGTGTCATCAGGTTGCAGTAGATACCATGGGTTGCAATATACTGTATGATGTGAGGAAGAGAGGGCAAAAAGACTTGGGCCAGCAGCCCAGTATCTCTTCCATTTAGTTTTACCCTGGCAGTGGGATGGATCTGTCTTTGGAATGGGGTCTTCTCTCCACTGAACCATCAGTGAGGCTCTCCAGTGCCAAAGAATGGAGTGATGGCGAGCAAAGAGCACATGTATTCCTTCAGTCTCCCACTCTGCAATGTTTTCAGTTTCCTAAGTGCATCATTTCAGATTGCATAGCACTGGAGAGCCAGAACCCAAGCAGGCACATGACTTTTCCCTTCTGCAATGCTGTTGCTTCCCCAAGAATATCTGCAGGCTTACCTTTGTCAATACAGGTGGACCCCCATATCCACTGATTCGCTATCCACGGTTTCAGTTATCGACGGATTGTGGGGACCCCCCCCAGGCTTTTACTTTTTTCCCAGTAAGCTTCATTTCTTCCTTAAACAAACAGGAGAAACAGCCTCTGGCTGTTAGAACAAGACTAAGTCCTAGGGAGGCTCTGCAAGGTTAACAGAAACCTTGCAGAGCCTCTCTAGGACTTAGTCTCGTTCTACTTGCCTGCAATGGAGGCTGCTTCTCTGTTTGTTTTAAGGAAGAAACAAAGCTTGCTGAAAGAAAAATAAGAGCTGGGGGGGGGGCAAACATGCCTGCCTGCAGGGGAGGCAGGGTGGGGGGCCCTCAGGAAACCATGGAGGGGGGTGTTCGCTCTTATCCACGGTTTCAAGTATCCACGGAGGGGCCTGGAACATATCCCCAGCGGATATGGGGGCCCACCTGTACATAAATTGGTGGATCCTAGGATACTCACTGATGCAGATTAGGACAAATTGCAAATAGCTTTATGTGCCTGTTCAAACTGTAACAGAATAAATAACTAAATGGTTTTATTGATTCTTTTCAGGGCAAATGAGAAGAACTCCACCATATATTTTCAGCGAAATATTGGTTCGTATCCTAAGCACTTCTTCCATTCACGAAAGAAGCTCTGTTTGAGCAAAGGCAGTGGGGTCAATCCTCCCTTCCCCATGCAGCAGTCCTGATCCACAAGAGGCCTGATCCAGTTGCTATTTCCCATATAAAAAACAAGTATGTTACACCCAATTACTTAAAGTTGCATCTAATTTTACCCCAGTTGTCTTTTCGCTCTAGGACAGAACAGAACTCAGATCAATTTATTTTTGTTGTTGTTTTTCTGGTTGTAGTAACCAGTCAAGCAGAGAAAAATACTCAGCTGGAATGTTAGAGTGAAGATGGAACGTTGAAAAAGTCATAGTAGGAAGTTTTGTTTTTCTTGTTTCAGTGTGGAAAACATATGTGAATAGCTTCTGCAGAACTTTGTAGCCTGAAAGCTCTGATGTCACCGTGCTGCTGTCTACTCTGCTGGGCATAGGAAAGTATGTGTAATGGCAGAGGTTACATCAAAGTAGCCTTCCTCCAAATCTTGCAGTAGCTTATGTGGAGAAGAGGGGGGGGTAGGTGTTGCACAGATCACTGTCTCCTTTGTAATTGCACTGTTGATGATGCTTTATTAGACTACTGGTAAACAAATATTCATGGGAGGAACATAGTAGTAGTGGTCCACTAACTGAATATGGAGTTCTCCAGCATGCCCCAACCCAAGGGTTAGAAAAATTGAGCCCTTGTCTTTCTAAGCCAGGGGTGACCAACCTTTCAACATGAATGCTCCTGGCCCTTGAATGGTTATATAGGTGAGGCAGGTGCAGCTGCTTTAGCAGCACCATCAGCACTTGCAGCTGCTAAGATTCTGGCTTCTACCACTGGCGTCACTAGACGCGCGTCACCCTGGTGCGGGGACGCGCGTCACCCCCCCAGGAGCGCGATGTTATAGGCGCGGGGGGAGGGGGCCATCCGGCTCCCCCCCCGCATCGCGTCGCCCCCCTCCGGACGCTCCGAGGCCGGCCCGGGAGCCGGCCTCGGAGCGTCCGACCCCATCGGCGCTCCAGGGCCTTCTGAACGAAGGCCCAGGCAGCGCGTCAATCCGGGTATTTTCCAGATTTTCGCGCATGCGCAGACCCGTTTTGAGGGCTTTTTGCCCTCAAAACGGGTCTGGGCATGCGCGAAAATCCGGGAAATACCCGGATTGACGCGCTGCCTGGGCCTTCGTTCAGAAGGCCCTGGAGCGCCGACGGGGTCGGACGTTCCGAGGCCGGCTCCCGGGCCGGCCTCGGAGCGTCCGGAGGGGGGCGATGCGCGTCACGGAGGTGACGCGCGAGGGGGTGCGCGCGTCACCCCATGACGCGCGTCACCCCCTGGCGGCCCGCCCCCCCCGCCATGCCCCAGTGACGCCCGTGGCTTCTACACAACTCTTAAGAATGCAGAGGACCTAATGGTGGAAGGTTGGCCACCCCTGTTCTAAGCATTGGGAGGGGGGCTGTCACTCAGTAGTAGAGAACACAATTTGCATGCAGAAGATTCCAGAAGGTTCAATACCTGGCATCTCTGGGTAGGGCTGGAACAGACTTGATTTGGAAACACCAGAGATTTGCTGCCAGCCATTGTAGACAATGCTTTAGCTAGATCAGGGGTTCTCAACCTTTGGAGGCCCGGGTACCCCCTATCACGGTCAAATTTTCTAAAGTACCCCCTACTAATTCATTGCTAATTAATTGGATTAATCAATTAATTAATTAGCTAATTAATCATTTAAAAATAAAAATGCATCTCCCTTCCATACAAAACAAGCAAACAGATGCTGAAAAGAAGCTGCAGAAAATGGGGTGGGGAAAAGAATAAAAGTACATGTCAATTAACACTTAATTAGCTGCTTATGGGCCAGATAAGGGGCAGGGCTTGGCGTACCCCCAGCAAGTGGTCCGCGTACCCCTAGGGGTACCCGTACCACAGGTTGAGAACCCCTGAGCTAGATGGATCAATGGTTTAACTCAAGCACGCCAGGTGGCTAAAGGCTAGTGTCCTGGGCTTGAATGCTGAAGTTCAGGAGTTTGAGGCCCCCACTCCCTCAAGTCTGCTGAGGAAGAGCAAGTGGTTGTACCTGAATATGCACATGAAATTGGCACAATTACTGCCACAGCTACTATGATCCAACATATATATATTTCTGCACTCAATATTGTGTTCAATACCATCGGACTTGGATTGTATTCAAGTTTCCCTTTTAAATGTATGCACAGTAGGTGTTTTGGAACATTATTACTGATCTAGTTCCAAGATTCAGATGTTATCCTAAGATTAGTATCTCTCTCCCTGTTTTGGATCTGGAAACCTGCCAGAAAAACAGTGGCAGATGCAAAGTATGAAGGAGGCAGACAACACATATCCGCCCCCATGATGAATAGCCCCAGGGAAGGAAGCAGTAGGACTTGGTGGGACAGAGGGAACAAAAACAGAAGCAAAGCAGGTTACTCTGGTCAGCATGGCAGAGCTCGGAGAAGTTGCATCCATTCGGGCACCAGAGTTAGGGCACCCGAACTGTCCCATCAACAGGGTAAAACAAAACATTTGCTTTTTGTTTCCATCGTGCAGTACAAATGCTGAGATTTCTCAGATATCAGCAGCAACATGAAAAGAATGGGTTATCAAACTTTTTTATATATATATGATAAGTGCAGCAAGAATTTTAGACGCACAATATTGGAAGAATTCAGTGATACCTTCGCTGGAAGGTTGGTGGTTGAAACTTTTGGATTATGCTGAAATGGATAAACTTACAATTTTAATTAAGGAAAAGTCAGTTAACGAAAAGTTAACAAATAGTTAAGGAAAAGTCAGTTAATAATTGGAAACCATTTATTGATTTTTTTTGAGAGAGAGAGAAGGACGACGTGATGATATGCGAATTTAATGAATAGAATGTTGGTGATATTTTGGCTTAGTTGGCTATTATATGTAGAAAACAGTGAACAGTATGCTAGTAGGATGTGTTGCTTCACACTTGCTATAACTTTACGAAATATATATTGTTTTTATGTTTTAATATTATACATAAATATTATACTAATTAAAAATATGACTTTTTTTTTTTAAAGAATGGGTTATATTATGGACTTGGTTGTAAACATGTAATGCTGCCCTCAATCATTTAGGTCCACAGACATGGCCAAATATCACACTGTACTTTGGGGTAGACTGGGGCATTATGTACTGGTATGATGATGTACGCAGCCAACTGCTTGACCCACTTCTTCCTTTTTCCAGTGGGTCTGATGCTACAGTGCTGCATTACCTGTTAACAGGAAAGGATGAGGCACGCACATGTCAGGTCGCGAAATATCTTGACCAAATTTTGCAACGGTGTCGTGCAATTGAGTATTCCATTTAAATTTCTTGCGACTGAGTGGGAGGTGGGTAACTTGTTTGAACTGTATGATTGGGAGTTTAGTAGGCTTGATTGTGGTTTGTTAAGATATTCTATATGTACGAAATGCCAATAAAGGTTTCTGAATTCTACTGTATGTTGAAAGTGGGCATTGGGTTTGTTTGTTTTTTTAAGCTGTTACATTCAAACCATGTTCTGCATTCTGAAATTTACTTTATCTGCTACCTTACAGTGAGCACGATGCGACTGGAAACAACCAACCGTGACGTAAAATACAACCTTTGTGCTTTCATAGAAAACACACACACAGGATTCCTGCATATATGCTTTTCTGTGCCTTTACAGATGGTCTCAAGTTTCAAATGACCAGCTAAAAATGTTTAAAGTCCACACAGAATTCCAGTGTTTGCTGGGATTACGTTTCTGCCTGTGTGAATCCGCTCCACAGTAGCTCAAACACTATCATTTAACAGAACTAAAACATTTTGGCAAGTTTATGAGCCAGCAGTGCCAGTAACAGAAATCAGCAAGCTGCAGCTGCTGCAGGGTCAAACATTGTTCCTAGGAACATCCCTGTGTGTAGGCTGTGGAGAATCAGATGGAAGCCCTCTAGAGAAAGAATTCCAGGTCAATTACCCTCTGCATCCTTTGGTCACCCTCTTGTGTTCACAAGCAGTACGGCTAAAAAGCAGCAAAGCATGTTTAAAGGTGAAATGGGGATTCTAATCAGTGTTTGTATTAAACAAATAGGTATCATTAATTTAGATTTGTTAACATGCGAGCAAGTGTAGAGGGTGTAATCCCGATCCCCGCCACCGCTAGTGCCGGGATCGTCTTTGTCCAGCCTCGCCATCACATGATACTTCATAATGTAATGTGTTGGCGGGTGGTGGAGGCCTGGCCTAGCCTACAGAGCTGGTCGAGCCTCCAGCCCTCAGCCATTCTGCATGTGGTTTTGGTCCCATACCATCTTGTTGTCCGCATGTGACATACTTCACCATTTTGACTTATATCAAACCCCCTCCTTTTAGTATTCAAAGTATCATCAAGCCAGCTGTGTCTAGGAACAATTGCATGGCAGATGCCGTCAATGGCATTGGTGAGGGAGGAAGGCAACTTCATCAAGGTTCTTTAACTGCCATCAAGCCATCATCTGAAACGATGGGATGCCTTTGACCCAACCAGGAGATCTCAACCGCCCGCCCCCTACCTGGTGCACCACTTACCATGCCGGGGAGGTCCCTTCATACCACCGAAAGTGACATCATTGGCAGTTACTTCTAGGTTGGAGGCCTCGGCGCGAGCCTGCAAAGGCCGGTAAGGCGGACGGGAGGGCGAAACCTGCGCACTGGAAATCTGATCACCAAGCCAAGTCTCCTACCAGCCTATGCAGGATCGTGCTGAGGCCTCTATGATGCAAGGAGGGTGTCCATGGGTGCCATGCATACCACCGACACCCACCTCATGTACCACCGGTTGAGAACATCTGCCCTAGTCCCACACTTTTTTGAAAATTAGCCCAAGTACAAGAAATAATCACATATCCTTCCCCAGTTATTCCCTGCATCCACTCCGCTCCCCTTCCTCTGTTCTCTCCCTTGTGTCCATTTTAGATTGTGAGTCTTCAGAACAGGGACTCATCTTCGCTTTCCAGAGAAAGCATCATGTGCACAGAGAGTGTAATAATAATAAGTATAAGAGCAGCTATAATGTGGACTTGGTTCAGCTTAGACATTACTGTAGTGAGATGTTAGCTGGCAGAATACAGCCAAGCTCCGTGGCTCCTCAGTCACAGATGGAAGCTGGGGTATGTGTGTGCATCCCATGACTATGTTGTTGCCACTACTGTCACCAGTGAACCTACAGCAATCATGATTGCCACGTAAAGCTGCTCCGAACATAAAGCCTGCCTGCTGAGGAAAGCCCAAGAAAGAGCTTTCGCAGCCCTCTGGCACACACACCTCACCCCAACAGCTCTCAACAACAGCTGCAGTCATCCCTCAGAGGAAGTGGAGAATTGACTTTCCACTGGGGGAGGGGAATCCTCCTGACTCAGCTAGGCCTCTGTTTGTTCAGTTTTAAAATTCATGAGGTTCTTGCTCTCACAGCTTTACTCTTGTCATTGCTAGCCTGCTACTATTCACACCCAGCTTTTTCCAGAGGTGATCAGCAATAAAATGGTCATGATTTGTCTCCCTTCGACCAGGCCCAAGCTCTCCTGACACCAGAGGTGATATGCCAGATGCTGCCCCCCCAGCCTTACCTGATGATGTGCCAGCCTCTGCACCTCCTAATCTCTAATGTTCTAGCTCAGCACTCTCCTCCCCTCCACATTCCTCTTCCTCTCTTCCTTTTCCAATCCAGGGAATGGAAGGCGCAGGAAGAGCAGTGGGGGCACGTAGGTGGAGAGTGATGGGCACCCCCACCAATCTGCTGCCTAAAGTGACCACTTTAGTTGGCCTCATGGATGGCCCGGCCCTGCCCTGCCCTGCCCTCAACCATTATTGTACTGTTTCAGGCTGTCCTTTTACAGTTTTCTGCTGCCATCACTCTCACTAGCCTGGAATTTAAGCAGTGCTTGGCTCGGTATAGCGCTGTGCCTGGGGCAGGAGCCACCCGATGCGGCCCTTACCTTACCCGGTGTTCCAGAAGTTCAGGGGTGACATAATGACGTAATCACGTTGTCCCCAACCTTCTGGGCTTTTGCATTGCTTTTATGTGAAAGCCCGCCTCCCTCAGCAATCCTTGGCCCTCTCCGGGTGTAGTCTGCCATGCGCGCTTGCCGAAGTGCAGCAAAAACATGCGCTTCAGCGAGAGCGTGAGGTGGCTGCATTCGAAGAGGGCCGGAGATTGCCAAGGGGGACTCGCAGGCGCTCAGGTGAGGGACCCACACCAATTGCACTCCCATTGTGATGCCACTGGCTCAGTATCTTTTATGGTTTGAAAGAAATACCGTATTGGTCTGAGTATAAGACTCACTTTTTTCTCCTAATTTAAGTTTTTAAACTAGGGGTGCGTCTTATAATCAGGCTGTTGCAATTTAATGCCAGTGATTTAATTAATTTTTTTTAATAGCACCAAACTTTAAGGGTGCGTCTTATAATCAGGTACATCTTATACTTGGGACAATACGGTATTTATGGGGCTGCAGATGAGTTCCCATTTCAGCCTTGTGGAATTGTTTTTGGCCCATTGTTTTAACCACCTGAATGAGAAATAAAGAAGGCAGCCTGCTTGCTACTCTGAATAGGCTTCTGATCAGCCTGACTAAAAGAGCAAGAAGCATTTATGCAAAGCTGGATGTGGGATTTCCCCCCCCCCAGCATAAACGGTGAATATGGCACATCCCTGGCACTTGTTATGCTCATGCACGTAGTCAGCTATTTCCAACTGTGTGTGTCAGAGTGGTGGTGAACACAAAAGTCGTATATTTATTTTATAAATGTGTATCCAGCCTTCTTCACAGTCCACACAGGTGTCCAAGGCTAAAAGATTTCAGTGTCACCTTTGGCACTTATTTCTCAAAAACGGAAGCAAAACAAAACACATCAGAGCAGTTATTTGACAAGGGCCAGCCAGAAGTCAGGTGTGTACACAGTACCAAAGTATCACTATAAAAATGGTATTGAAAGCATTGTAGGTGGCAATCCTGTGCATGCTTGGGAGCAAACTACACATCCACTTAAAGGAGTCATTAACAGATAAACCCAGAAGCATCTCTTATTTAAGAAAAAGCAGTCAAAGGAAGGGGGGGGGAAGAGAAGTGATGGGTAATCCAGATCAAGACTAGTGTGTGGGGGGACCAAAAGAAGATAGGAACCTTATGTCAGACATCATATTACTCACCTAGCTAAACGCCTTCTGCCTACTAGGTCATTAGATGACACTACTAGTACTAACATTTGTTCAAGGTTTTTCCCCCACCACTAACAGGAGATAAATGCTTGTTCTACTAAACGGAGAAAAAGCAAAAGACCTGGCATTCTTAGGGGCCTCCACATCTTCTGGCTTTTGCTCTAGCTGTGCTGCAGTACAATATCAGCCATGAAGATTTCTAGAGACCTGGAAGGGAGACTGGCCTTGTTCATTTCCTTTTTTTCTCTCTCCCAAAAAGCTCTTTGTTGACCTGAAACTTTTACTCAGGTCTTCTCTCTGCCTTATTGCCGTCTGCAAAAATGTTGTAGAATTCACCTGGATTGCCATCACGTTTCTGCAGAAAGTTCAGAATTGTATCAGAAAATTAAAACTGACTGACACCCTCCCAGGAGCTTTAGGAGAAGGAAAGTTATTTTGTTGCCTTACCGCTTGTGTCAGCAGAGCATATAGTTAAATCACCTAAGATTATAATAGGGAAAGAGGATATATTAAGCAATTACAGTAATAGCAACCTTGTTAAGAATGAGTTACCTGATATGAGATAGAAGCAATAACAGTGTACTCTCAGCTGCAAGTACAGGCTTGTGTTGTTCCAGAGTAAAGCACCTGCAATTTGCCCACAAAATTAACTCATTGATTCCCAGGAGAAGCTCAAGTGTGTTTTCCATAGATTTATACTCAATTCAGAACCAAAAGGTAAAAAGATGCAAGTATCACAGAAGCAACAATCACCTATCCAATTCATTTAAGGAGTCAATTCTTACAGAAAGTCCATCTCTCCATCATTTCCCACCACATTTCCCCATGCATGCCTTTCATTTATGATGGAGCCTATACTGAAAAGATGGCTCTTAATTTGGGATTCAGTAATCTAGAATTGAGCCAGCGGGTGGCACAGTGGGTTAAACCACGGAACCATGAGCTGTCGATCGAAAGGTCGGCAGTTCGAATCCGTGCGACGGCTCCTGCCAACCTAGCAGTTCGAAAGCAAGAAATTGCAAGTAGATTAATAGGTACCGTGTCAGCGGGACGGTAACAGCGTTCCATGCGCCTCGGTGTTGAGTCGTGCCAGCCACATGACCATGGAAACGTCTTCGGACAGTGCTGGCTCTTCAGCTTTGAAACGAAGATGAGCACCGCTCCCTAGAGTCGGACACGACTGGACTTAATTGTCAAGGGATACCTTTACCTTTACCTAATCTAGAATTACTGGAACGGGGGCCATGGTGGTTTAGTGGTCAAGACGCTGAACTATAGAGGGTAGTCAGTAGGACAGCAGTTCGAGACCCGCGTGACGGAGGGAGCTTCTGTCTCCTGTCCCGGCTCCTGCCAACATAGCAGTTTGAAAGCAAGAAATTGCAAGTAAATAGGTACCACTGCGGCGGGAAGGTAACAGCGTTCCACTAGTCATGCTGGCCACATGACCACGGAAGCGTCTTCGGACAGCGCTGGCTCTATGACCTTAGAAACAGAGATGAGCACCGCACCCTAGAGTCGGACACAACTGGCTTTCAAGCAGGGGATACCTTTACCTAATCCAGAATAACTCAACACTGCTTTTCCTTACCATCACTAACATAGATTAGACTGATCACTCCATGTGTAACATTGCATTGAAAGAATGGGCAATAATAGACACTTTAACTACTGTACTCATACAGCACATAGAGAACAACATGCTTCAAATTAATTTGAATAACGAGCACACTGTGTGCATAATAATGCTTTGAAAGACTGGGAAGCAATCCTCACATCCCTTCAAACAGGCCAGCATGCAGCTGTACTAATGATACAGGTCAGACAGCTCTCAAAAGCATAATTTAGCATGACTGATGTGATGTCATGGCAGGCACATGTATTGTAATACATGGAATGTGACTGGAACCCTCTTACTGGAAGTCAACATTGTCAGCAGTAATAGAGGAAACTCTGTAGAGAAAGATGCAGGTATTCCAGAATCCTGCAAATGCTTGTATCTTTCCATGCTCCACCTTCAAGATGCCCCCCTCTCTCCCCCCTAGAACTGCCTTACTTTGAAGCAAATACAGCAATTCCTTACATGGAAGAAAGTCTCTCACTGCATCACAGAAAACAAAGTTCTAGATTACCGTACTTTATGCTTCTGCACCTAAAAATGAAACCAGTTTTCTGCAGGAAACTAAAAAAAATCAGTTCTAGATTACCATACTTTATCATTCTGCACTTAAAAATGAAACCAGTTTTCTGCAGGAAACTAAAAAAAATCAGTTCTATACATTACCACCATCACACAGCAGTGTTTGAGACTAGATGCTTACGTCAACAACACAATTGAGAGATGATGGCAATAGTTCATGTGTGCTATACCATATTGACCTGAGTATAAGACTCACTTTTGTCCCCTAAGGCAAGTCTTTAAAGTAGGGGTGCGGCCTACAATCAAAGTCTAGCTTTTTCTGCCTAGAGTTTTCTGCAAAGTGTCCCTTTTTCAAGCCTCTCCAAGTCTCTTTCAAAGGTAAAACGCTTTTTCTTTTTTAAACTGCAAAAGCTGTGTTTTCAGCTCTTAATCACTTGCTAAATGGCCAGGATCTCTCTAGCAACCTCTAGCCTTAGAGGCATTTGAAAAAATTAACCCTTAAGTTCTAGCCCCAGGACTCTGTGGAAACTAAGAGATTTCTTGATCCTGCAGTTTGAAAGTTGAGAGCAAGAGCTCCTGCATAGGCTTATCATATCCAAAGGGGGACAGAGTGCCAACCTTTAGGCTGCAATCCTATGCACACTTTCCTGGGAGTAAGCCCCATTGAATGCAATAGGACCTA
Source organism: Plestiodon gilberti rubricaudatus (assembly GCA_026170595.1). Taxonomy (NCBI): domain Eukaryota; kingdom Metazoa; phylum Chordata; class Lepidosauria; order Squamata; family Scincidae; genus Plestiodon; species Plestiodon gilberti. Next base: position 128,308,515 of record JANXHW010000001.1, on the reverse strand, counting down.
CTTCTGAGTAGACATGTATAGGATTGTGTTGTTAACCATTGAAATTTGGGCAGGTGCAGCTCATCATCATGGAAGGGTGCAACAAGCTGCACCTGCCCAAATTCCAAAGGTAGGCACTCTGTCCCCCTTTGGATCTGAGAAGGCTACTTATACTAGGGTGCCCAGATTCAATAAGGGACAGGGTGCCTATGCCTTTAACTGTACTAAAGCTGTACTACTAATGTGTATATTTTCTTTAAGTTAAAAAAAGTTAAAAATGTATTTTTTAAAAAATAGCAACAAATTTTAAGGGTGAGGCTTATAATCAGGAGCGTCCTATACTCGGGGCAATACGGTATATGGGACTATAAGGCCTCATTGCTGCAAAATACGCTTTTGAAAACATTACTTTAGGCATATATTCATATTATATCCCTTCTGCCTCTCATTAACTGCTGCACCTCTCACCACACTGTTCATCTTTGACCCCAAGATGCCAAATCCTGCAAAAATTCATACAAGGAAATCAAAGGAAAGCATGCAAATTGAATGGGTGTTATGCAAAACAAGCATGTTTGCATACAGTTGTCTATTTTGCAAAATATATCAGCAGAGGGCATGTTTGAATCAGAACCTTTCTTTAGAGCAAAGTATGATGCTGTCTTCTTGTTTGCCTTTTTTTCTCTTTTCTTGGGCTTCATCCAAACCTCACAAGCTAGCAGCCTTATTACTTTCATCAACCCATGACTGCCAGATAATTTCAATTCTAGGGCTTTGATCCCAAACACGTATAACTTGGATGCAAATCTCACTGCAATCAATGGGACTTACTTTTGAGTAAACATGCTTACCCATCAAGTTGTAAATCAGCACATGAGATGAAATGAAGTCACCCAGAGAAAAGATTAGTCACAGAAAGAACAAGTTTACATTGCAAATGCAAGTTTGTTCCCATTGGAATGGAAAGAAATCAAGCAAGGAAGCCTACCTAATTGGGCACAGCTGAATCAAGGACAAATTAAGACATGGCAGGGGAAACATAAGTAGTGCTGGTGGAGTAGAAATCCCAGTGCTTCTACTGGGGATTAAATGCTTGAACAGGAAGGTGCCACACCCATAAATGGATGGTCCTGCCCAGGCTCCTCTCAAATTAATGGGTGCAGAGAATAATTTGAAATAGCCTAGGCCCACTTTTTGTAATATTTATAACTAAATACTGCAATGTTGAATATTCATCTACTATCCTGACCTACATACCACAGTGAGTGTGTCAGCGTTTAACTGGATCCATGGGAGCAGACTGGTTATACAGGAAATACAGTGTGTTTTTCCATGCCGTATACAGTCGTTTCAAGTTACCTTCCATTCTTTCACATGCTATACAACTAAAATTTGCAATAAGTGCATTCAGACAGAAAAACAAGCCAAAGAATCAGTGCTCTTTCTGAACTTGCTGGTATAGGTCTTTGACCTCTCATTTGACCGGACTAGGAAAAGGTTTAGACTCAGACAATTGCCTGGGTAAGCAAAGTTCCTTGGAGTGAATTCTTATGTGCACTTACTGTACTGGGCTGACAACACATGCAAATGTGTTCATCACTGTGTGTTTGCCTGCATGTGTGTTGCACAATTGCCGCTACTGTGTTGGAAGTGCAAGTTAATAAGAGCTGCCTTGCCTGGTTTTCCACATTGAATCAAGTCTCATTCTGGAGCCTGCCTTCATTTCCCCACTCTCTTTCCCTGGCTGGCCAATACAGACACAGCTGTACAGAGAGCCCCAGTTTTAAGAATTCCTTCTCTTATCCCCTTGTCCAGTGCTTCAGCAAGAAAGGAGCTGCTTTGCTGGGGGCCTACTATGCATTACATGCAAGTGTGTGCACCAAACTCCTGCAAGTCATTTATTATAAACAACACAAAAAGCAGTGGGGAGGGGGGGCAATTTGGAGCCCAAGGACAGCAGAAAGAGAGGAGGTGCTTCGTTCTTTCCTCACTCATTGCTTCTCTGATGCAACCCCCCCCCCAAAAAAAACCCCGGGATTTTCCTTTAGAAAGCAGTACAACCACTGGGGTTCTCTATTACAGCCATCTGTGGGTAATGTGTGCTTTAGGCTGTTACTCACCCTCATCAGCAGGAGCAGCCAAAAAGAAACCTAGTTAGGGATGCAAGTTGTGGTTAACCAGTGGTGTACTAACGGGAGGTGCAGTGCAATGACTGAGGCCGGGGGGGGGGGACAACGACAAAATTAGGGCTGTTTTGGCAGCAGCTGCTGCCGCCGTCGCAGCAGCAGCATTGGCGGCAAATCGGTGGCATTGGAGGCAGCGGAACAAGGGGACGGCGAGAGCGGCACTTCACTTCAGCTGAGCCCTACGAACTCTCCACACACAACATGCCCCGCACTCCAGCTGACGAGCGGAAAGGCACTTAGGAGCTGAGTGCCTTTTTGCTCATCAGCTGGAGCGCAGGGCATGCTGTGTGTGGAGAATTCGTAGAGTTCGGCTGAAGTGAAGTGCCGTTCTCGCCATCCCCTTGCTCCGCCACCTCCCCTCTTTTTATTTTTTAAAAACACCCCCTGGAGTGATGTCACTCCGGGGGTGAAGTCACTGGGAGGGGGGGTTGACAACAGCACTTGGGCCCCGGGTGCACCAGACCCTTGGTGCGCCACTGTGGTTAACTGCTTTTGTTGAAGGTTCTCCAGCTATCTCTAGAAAAGTTGTTTTAAGTCTCCCATCACTCAGGTTAAAATGAACAACAACAAGCCATATGGAAGATGTCAGGAGGGATGGTTTCTGTAACAGCTTGCAATAAAATTAAGTTGACCTCAAAGGGTCATCATCAACTCAACTCAAGTAGGTCAATAAATGCACTTGACTTTGCATTTCATGGGTTCCAAGCATACCCTGTAGCCCTATTTGTCCCCCTTCCTAGGACTTGAGATATTGTTATTACCGTACTTACTCAGAGTTCTTCTCAGGAAGTGCTATCAGTTCGTAACAAATTTGTCAGGTATATCATAAACGGATGTGCTGTATTGTTATACTTTGAACTTTTCTACTCTTTGCACAAGTCCCTTTATGAACAGTTTTCTGCTTCTTGGCTCCTTAGAAGATTCACTCAACACATTGAAATTAATGTGCTGAGTTTGGTCCTTCTTATGAATCTTTTTCCCCCTTTTAAATAGCATGGAGGGGGAGGTACATGAAATGCTACAAAACCACGGTGGAGGGTTAGCTCTTAGCCTCCATCATGACTTCTATCTCAGTTGTGCCCCCTGCATGTAATCTACATTTCTTAGAAATCTTCAAGGAAAATGAATTGAAATGTAAAAAAATTGTAAATAGTATGTGGGTATGGGCGCAAATTGAGACAGAAAGTGCAGGAGCGACTGGGCGCCGCCATCTTGATTCTCATGAGATCTCACATGATTCTGTATTCAGAACCTTTATTGGCATAATCAGAACAACACACATAACATACAACGCAAACACATAACAGACACAAGACAACACTAACCATAAATAGGGGTAAATTGTCCCAAAACCTAGCGTGCACTTCCCACATGACTCACACCACACCTCCCCACAATCTGCCCCAAGTAGACCGCAACCCTTTCCGACATCACTACATCCGCATCCCACAAGACAAACCGGACCCCATCCTGATCCCCCCAACCCCACCCACCTGACAAGACCGGATATGAACACTTCACTCGCAAATGATACAGTGAGCAACAAAAAAGCATATGGTGTAGAGACTCCACCCCTCCCACAGCACACAAACAGCATCTCTCCCTAGATGGAATTCCTCTACATCTCCCACAAAGCAACTCCGATGGCACGACACCATACCCCGCCAATGAAAAGGCCCCGCGACCATGGGTGCACTTCAGAAGTCACATGATTCAAGATGGCGGCGCCCAGGAGTGCTGGGCAATAGTACAGCCGCAACAGGGCGCTGTGCAAGAAGCGTGCAGTGACTGCAGTAAGTTTGGGAATTGCTGTTAATTGTAAGTTAAAGGAAACTGCAGTTGCCTGATCTTTCTGCATTGCTACAGATATTTGAAAACATATAGGTGGGATAATCAGAGACACAGGATTGGAGGACAGAGAATTTGGGTCATGATGGATGCTTAGAAGATGCTGACGGCCAGTTATGGTAGCGGATTGGCATTCCCCAGGTCACAGGAGGAGGCATGACAATGCTGAAGAGTCCCTTTTGCCTCTGCCTGCTGTTTCTGTATCTAGCATTGATGACAAATATAAATATGCTTCCTTGTTGCCTCATGAGGCTGACTTCATCAGCCAGTGAGGCATGGCTAAAGTAAAACCAGGAAAGCCATGAGCTGCGTGAAGGGAATTTTCTGATTACCTGAGGCTCTCAGGGCAGTGACTGTGATTCAAGACTAATCATACAAAAAGCCACACAGATTTCTCCTTCTATTTTTGTCCCCTGAGTACAGTGCTGCTAGAAAGTTTCCTCATTCAGCTGCGTATGTTTGGAGATATTAGGTTTCCTCAAAATGAGAAATGCAATTGCAAAATATCCTCTGACTGTACATTTGCCACTAGGTACTCCAAGTTCTGTTGACTACAGTGGACCAGTTCCAGTGCAACCTGTTGGGGCTTTATATCCAACCTGTTGGGTATAAAGTATTAATCCAAGCAGAGTTGAAGGGGAGCTAAGACTAGAATTGCTCAGCATGTAACTCTTGGGGCAAGGGGCAGAAGGGTGAAACAAGGCTCGAAAGTGGCTCTCCCAAGCCCCCCCGCACAATTGCAAGAGATAAGGGGCCAAAGGACCATATAAGATTCCTTTCTCATTCTTTTGATGTGCTACTGGCCTGTTGTGCTCCTGCGGAGCTCCCTACTTGGAAGAAGTACCTTGCAGTATCTGCAGTGCATAAACCAAGCGGAGAACTAGAGAAGAGAGAGGAACATGGCACAAAGGAGTGGCATGGTGCGTAATGAAAAAATCTATAACCTGTGAATCTCCAGGACCCTAAGCCCTCCTCCTGCCCCCCAGTAGTAACAATTACAGCCAAATCCTATTCCCTGCCAGCCCATAGCTTGCAGTACCATTGATGGAGCATGTGCTGCATGCTCTGGTAGAGGGATGACCAGACAGTCCAGGAGAGATATGTAAAAATACTTTTTATTGAACTCCCCATAGGCCGCCTGTTCTCCAATGTGTCTCCTTGAATCCATGCCAGCTATTTTAGCTGGTGTACTGTAAGTCTGAGGAGAGTCAGGGAGCGTTTCAGGCCATGAAAGGGGGATGGGATTTTAGCATGCGCCACTGCCACAGAAATCCTCCTCCTCCCATCCCCGAACCCTCCTGGCCTGACCAGGTCCCCACTCCTGAACTGCCCATGATCCTCCCCTGAACTGCCCCCACCACCACCTTACCTGCTCCAGTGGGTGACCTGCAGCCCACCACTTGAGGTGTGGGGCTTCCCGACTGTTGTGCTGTCGCTAGCATGCCGCAGAATGGCGGCAAGCCCGGGGTAACAGTGGATCGTGCAATTTATTTATGATATTTATATACCGCCTTTTTCAGTATATAAAGCACTCGGACCCCCGAATATGGTTTCCAATGTGGTGGTCTTGCTTCCTTGAGCATTTTTTAGAAGAATGGAGATCCTCTACATTTTAAAGACTCTCAGCAAAAGATAATCTGTTCATTCAGGAGTATCCACAAGAAAAGAAAAAAAAAGAATACCCAGAGCTCCAGTCCAGGGCCTGTTTTCAGTGTCTGGTAAGCCCGTAGGGCAAAAATGAAACATTTTTTAAACAAACAGCGGGTTGTGGGTTGAATATTCGTAGCATGATTGTATTTATGACTCAGTGTTTATTCAGCATGAGCGCAATTCTGCAACCCTTACTCACCAAAAGTAATAAATTAGTAGCTGCGTCACATACAGAATCTTGATGGGCTATGCTCTTAATGTCTTATACCTGGTGTTTTTTTTTTTAAAGCTGTCATATTCTAAGTTTCTACAAAAACCTACTGACATACATTAGAACACGTGTTTGCATTGTATATTTTGAAGTGTGATTGAATTTGCACAATCTCCAACCTGCCCATGACAAGGAAAGGCTTTAAACCCAGCCATCTATTCACACAAAAACCATCCGAGTTCCACATGTTTCCATAAGTTCTACAGTATATGTAATGTAACTGGCTGCCCAGTCCTATCCCCCACCATTACCGATGATGCAGCTCTGCTGACAGAGCGTGTGCTGCATCAAATGGTGGGGAGGGGGCGATCGGAAGGCCTGACAGAGGTAAGTAAAATTATTTTCTACGTACCTCTGCGTAGGCTTTCTGGTGGCCTATGGGTCTCCTCTGCCCCACATCAGCTATATAGCTGGCATATGTCCAAGGAGGAAAAAAAGGGCAGGGTGGATTGTGAAAGAGGGGATAGGATTCTGGTGCATGCTGGTGCTGCCGAGATCCACCCCTCCCTCCCCCTCAATTGCCCACAGCACGCCCCCGCTGCCAACCTACCTCCACTGGCGGAGCCTCTGGGAGCTGCTGCCACATATGGTGCCTCTCACTATTTGTGGCAGGAGCCCGGAAGTGCATGACAGAGGCCCGGCTTTTGCATCGCCATAAAGGGCCTTGTGCTACCAGAACCCGTGTTCTGGCAGTGCAAGGCCCCAATAGGATTAGAACTTATGTGCTTTGGAATGTAATGGGACACAAAAATGACAGAGCACTACTTGATGTTAGTATTACTCACTATACTATACCAAATGGACAAGTCTGAACTGGAGAGAAGTACAGGAAAGGTGAGGAGGAAACATAAAATGGTAGGTTTTTATTTATAAAAGTCTAGCCCACTTTCACTCCAAAAGGAGACTTTCAAGCTCTGATTGATGCTATTCCTAAATATGTTTTCTCCTTGACCATGACATAGTATGTATCTAGTATGTATCATTAAGGGCACAATCCTGTAAAAAAAGCAGGCGACGGAACGAAGACGTCGCGAACGTGCTGTAAAGCACGTTCACGACACCTTGGGAGTAAGGGAGGCCAACCGGCCTCCCTCATTCTGGCGCTGGATCCCCACGCGGACGTTGGCGGAAGGAAAGTGTTCCGTCGCCGGCTGCGTGGGCGGTCTGGCCGGGCAAGGGAGGGGGCCCATTGGCCTAGCCAGCTTGGGAGGGGGAGGGGGATGGCCTCGGCCATATCCCCGTCCCCGCCAGGCTGGCTACACCGTTACACGGCCTCCTCTACTTCAGCCAGTTATTTAGCTGGCAGAAATCCGAGGAGGCTGATAAGGCCAGGGTTTACACTCAGGGAAGGGGACGAACGAAGGGAAGACCTCCAGCCCGCCAGTCGAGGGGCAGCCCGTCCACAGGATCCGGTGGGTGGCCCTGGGCCGCCTGCCGGATCCTTAGTCAGGATTGCGCTGTAAGCCAAGGAGGCCCTGCTAAAACCCAGAGATTCTAGGCCAATCTTGGAGGGCTGATAACCCTACTTGCAGGACAAAATGTAGCAAAATGCAAAATGTAGCATTTTCAAAAAATTCAAAAATGTTTTCGAATTTTAGTCAAAAAAAGCTTAAGAGCACCTCCACCTCCCCTGTCTTCTACTTACAGGCTCTGTGATTGCATTTTGTAGAAGAAAATAAGTTGGGGACAAACTACACACAACTGAGCATCAAGGTAGTTTGGCCTTGAGCTCAGGATGTCACCAGTCCCTTAAGTTATGCCTTGGCGTGAGACAAACAACAGGTCCCCATAACAGCAAACAGAGCACAGGTCTTCTATGCTCCTCCTGACCAGACTTTGATAACAGATGGACTACAGCATTCAACATTCGCTGGAACTCTGACCTGAACACCTTTTCAAGAGTAACCCCAGAGATCTTGCATCATGGTTGCCAATCTTTCTCGAGGTAACCAAAGCATTTCCAGGTCTTTGAACTTTGAGAAAGGAAAGATGTGGGTAAGGCCCGAACATACATCTTTGGCCCCAGTCAAGAGGAAGCCAGGGGGACGAATGGACTGGAAGAAAAGAACTTTGAGGTGTGTTTGAAAGAGAGAGGTTGAAGGACATTTGAAGAACAAAGAAGGAAGAACACCTGAAGATGAGCGAGAGCGAGAGAGAGGCAAGATGACAAGACCCAGCTAGCTATGTTGGAAGTAGAGACATCAGCTGACCAATTTGCTGCTTGGGAGACACAATTGAGCCCCGGTGCCAGCTGCCTGCAATAGTTTGAGCTGATTACAAGGCAACAGCTGCTGTTCTGTTGCTTGAGTTAGAAGAAAAGAGCAGTAAGAGACAGTAACAGACTTCGTGGGTGTAACAAAATCCCCGTGAAGTAGCAGTCAATTTAATTGTCATAAAATATAATAATGTTATCTAATAACTGTATTTTGATTCTAATTATAAGCTGCCTTGGGCATTCTCTGAGTGGAAGGGTGATCTTAAAAAAATTAAAATCCCTAGATAAAGAAATGCTTCATTATATAAATATAGGTAATTTGTGTAAGAGTTAAATAGTGTACATTTTATTTGTTAAGACCATGTTGAAGGTTCTCCACAATAAATCTTATGAAGTCCATCGACTCTTCCCTCTCTGCTTCTCCTTAGCTAATTAAAGTATGTGTGACATTACCGTACATCTGGCATGCTGGCCGGGGGGGGGGAGTGCCCCGAGTGACTTTCTATTTGTTACTGGTGGTGCAAAAATGCACCACTGGTAGAAAATGGCTTTTTTCTGATCCCCGCCATGACATCGTGTGGCCTGGTATGGGAGGTGGTCCATGGAGGTGACACCATGGTGACACCATGATATCTCACCCCAGGTATCACCATACCTAGTGACACCCCTGAAGCTGGCTATAACTGACCCAAGGTGTTCCTAGCCGCTACCTGTGATTCCAGAAGGAGAGGTGTTTCCGGGGCCACTCCTAAGGCTACTTAAGCAATCCTCATCCTGAAACCTGACCTGAACCCCACTTGAAATGGATCAAGATTCCTTACCTGACCTGACCTGAGGGCAGCAGTAAAGGAAGACGTAGGCAATCTCTGCACAGGTGTGGAAAGAAGAAATACAGAGCGCAATCCACTGGAGACTTCCGGCGGCAGAGCAAGCGCTCCACCGCCGGAAGCTATCGTGAACATGCCATAAAACAGTGGTCCCCAACCTTTTTGGTGTCCGGGACCGGTTTCCTTGTAGAATTTTTTTCCATGGACTGGGGGTGGTGGTGGCATTGGCATACTGGGGGGGCAGCGCAAAATGACACCCCCACAAGTTCTCCCGGAGTAGCGCCAGAGGTGCGGAAAACTACGGGGGGGGGGGTGGCGGGAAAACCTTTGGGGGCTTACCCTGCCGCAGTAGCGTCGCTCCAGGGGGGTCGGAGCGCTAAGTTCCGCTGCGCTCCGACCCTCCATTACGAAGAGGCACAAGGCGGCCCCGCCCCCTCGCCTTCGGAGCCATTCAGGGCGGTGAAGCGCTTGTGCCGCCCTGAATGGCTCCAAAGGCGAGGGGGCGGGGCCGCTTCATGCCTGCATGGGTCCAGCTGACGGCCGGGGCTGCTGCTGCTGCTGCTACTGCTGTGGGGAGTGCCGGCCGGGTCATAGCGTCTCTCGCTGCCTCGCCCGGATGGGTCAAAGGAACTCCGACTAGAGTCATGGCGCTGGTGCCTCTCTGCCAGCCCTGCCAAAAGGGGAAGGGAGAGCAGTGGCTCGACTACTTCATGCCCCCTGGCTGCGCTGGCATCTGCCTCGCATCTTCCTTCTGCCAGCGCCTCTCCGTAGCATCGAACCACAAGGCGGCGGCGCGCTGGAGCGAGAGAGGACGCTTGTTTCAGCCTTTGATGGACAGAGAGGGCGCAATTGCCTTGCTGTCCGACTGCTGTCTTAGCGCTCTGACCCCACTGGAGCGACGCTACTGCCTCCCGCAGTCTGCAGCCCCCGCGGAGGCTTGGCGCGCAGCCCAAGGCCCGGGGCCTGGTTCCTAACAGGCCATGGACCGGTACCGGGCCGTGGACCGGGGGTTGGGGACCCCTGCCATAAAGCATGTTCGCGATGACTTGGGAGTAAGGGCGGCCTGCGCTGAGGCCAGCCAGTCTCACTCCGGCGCCGGATCACCCCTGCAGCCGCTGGAGGAGGTGTCCAGCTCCGGCGGGCACGGGGGCAGTCCGGGCGGTGAGGGAGGGGGCCATTGGCTGAGCCGGCCCAGGGGTGCGGGGATGACGGCCACCATATCCCCGTCTCCCTCCAGGCTGGCTCAGTCGTTACACAGCCTCCTCTTACTTCTGCCAGCTAAATAACTGGTGGAAATCCGAGCCTCCCCCGTTCGACACCAGGGGAAGGGGATGAACGTCCCCTTTCCCTGAGTAGACCTCTGGGCCGCTCCAGAGCGGCCACGAACGGGGATAGGATCCGGCGGGCAACCCAGGACCGCCTGCCGGATAGTTAGTTAGGATTGGGCTGTTATTGTGAGAATATTATTATTAGCCCAATGCATGTCAGTATAAAATCCCTTCTTCTGTGGACACAAATGATATTCATTCTCAAAAGCGGATTTCCATAAACAGGTGTGATTCAGAATATCTTTGTCTTCTTTCTGCACCTGTTTGGATATTGTTGCCTCCTTCTCCTTTTGCTGCTGTTACCACCTTGCCCACATGTAGAAGATCTGGAACCAGGTGGTAATTTCCAAGACCATCAGAACCTAGTGAGATTATCCAGCATAAACTCAATCCAGATAAACGTCATGATGACAACAATGGGCAGCTGAAAACCTGGGGCTTGCACACTCCCTCCTCCCCTTCCTTTGCACATAAGGGAAAGATTAGAAGATTTTGTTTCCAGTTCACCATTTCATCAAAACATGACAAACTATGGTTTGTACAAATCGTAGTTTGCCCTCAATACAAGATCCCGTACCAGGATCAAACTGTGGTTTGGGATCCTAGTCTGAGGGCATGCTATGGTTTACCCAAACTATAGTTTGCCACATTTGGATACAATGAAAGCAGAAGCTTCTACAAGACGAGTTCTAGGTCTCAGGGGGGCCAACTGCCCTCCAACTTAGGTGGGCCCCAATGACATCACTCTACCACCACCACATGAAGGCTTTGGGAACAGAATCAGCAATGTCCTTGGGAATCAGCAGTGGGCCCTTTTAAGGGCCCAGGGCCCTGAGCAGCTGCCCCACAATGCTGAGAATCTAGCCTTCCCTCACATTTGGAAGAATGGGGAAAGGAACATGTGAGCATGAGGGTTATGGTTGCTCATTCTCATTAAAACAAACCATGGTTTACCTTTGAACTGAGCCACAGAAATGCCCTGTCAACTAAATAAGAAATAAATCAGATGGTATCTTAATTAAACTGAAGATTCCTGGCCCAGATGGATTGTTTGCAGAATTCTATAAAGCTTCTTTGGATACCACTAGGTAAACTAACTCATCCACTAGCAGCCCAATCCTATCCCCGCAGCACCGATGCAGCCACGACAAAACGGCTTGCGCTGCAGCACCCTGGGGGGGAGGCAGTCCTGGAGGGCTCCTCAAGGGGCCGCGGGGTCTACTGCTGGCGCAGGTCCACATAGACCTGGGCTGCAGGATCGTGTCCAGGAAGGGGATTTGGATTCAGCTGCCACTGCTGCCGCCAAACCCTCCCCCTTCTCGGACCTAATCCGCCTTCCTCCCTGCCCCCTTTGCCGCTTGCACCCTCCCTCACCTTGTTCCACTTCCCCCGCTGACCTACCTTCATTGGTGGCTGCTCTATGTATTGCCGCTACATGCAGGGCTGCAAGACACTCGCTGCCAGCATTCTGGAAGTGCTCGACCAAAAATCAGGTCACGACCCACCAAGTGGGTCCCGGCCCACAGGTTGAGAAACACTGCTGTAAGGGAAGCTGGAGGACTGACTGGGGCCTACCGTAGCACCATGCGGTTAGTGTCTAGTACGCAGCCCCCTGATTTCTGCTTCCCTCCATTTACTGGATGAACTGCAGGAACTGGTAGTTGAGCTACTGCCACCATCCAAGATTAGGGAGACCAAACAGAAAGTGGCCAGATTGCAGAATTAAAAATTCACATGCTGCTGGGAAACTCCATCGTTTAAAATATTTTTTTTAATAAAATAAACTCAACAGATGTTACAGGCTTTTTGACATTTCGCCAACTTACATTTGTGGCATCTTCAGAAAGAGGCCACCTTGGAAAATCCCCTTTCTCAGGTGAATGAGCCCCCAAGTCCAAGGATCTTCCCTGACAGGTAAAGGTAAAGGTATCCCCTGACAATTCAGTCCAGTCGTGTCCGACTCTAGGGTGTGGTGCTCATCTCCATTTCAAAACCGAAGAGCCAGCGTTGTCTGAAGACGCCTCCATGGTCATGTGGCCGGCATGACTCTCCTTGCCGCAGCGTGTAGCATGCAGCTGGAACACGGAGCGCTGTTTACCTTCCCGCAAGCAGTAGCTATTTATCTACTCGCATTGACGTGCTTTGGAACTGCTAGGTTGGCAGGAGCTGGCCAAGCAACGAGCGCTCACCCCGTCGCGGGAATCGAACTGCCAACCTTTCAATCGACAGCTTATGGTTCAGCGGTTTAAGCCGCTGCGCTACTTCCCTGACAACCCAACAGTAAATAATATATGATATAGTGGCACACCCCCTCTCTTTGTGCAGCCCAATCCTATCCATTGGGGTCCACTGGAGGAACATACGTTCTGCCAGCAGAGCAGGCAGAATCCAGGCAGAAGTCTTTCGACAGTGTTTTGTGCTCCAGCACCGCTGGCGAACATAACAAGGCCACCAGTGCAGACCCTAGCAGCTGCACACATGGGCCAGCAGCAAGGCCTCTGTCTACCAGTGAGAGGTGAATCAGTGGTGGGGCCGGTGGGGGGGAGGGACAAGGGAAGGAGTGGGAGGATCGGGTGTGTTTCTGGGCAGGGAGGGTGAGGAACCAAGGGCAGGGAGGAGGCAGGAGGAGGTGGATCCAGTAGCAATGGTGCATGACAGATCTTATCCCTTCTAGTTCAAACCTCCCCATCCCTTTCCTCTTTTCAGACATACCCCACCAAAATAGGTGGCATATATCCAAGAAGACCTATTGCTGCTTGGGCAGCCTAAAAAGGTAAAGGTGACCCCTGACAATTAAGTCCAGTTGTGTCCGACTCTAGGGTGTGGTGCTCATCCCCATTTCAAAGCCGAAGAGCCAGCGTTGTCCGAAGATGCCTCCGTGGTCATGTGGCCGGCATGACTCTCCTTGCCGCAGCGCGTAGCATGCAGCTGGAACACGGAGCGCTGTTTACCTTCCCGCAAGCGGTACCTATTTATCTACTCGCATTGACATGCTTTGGAACTGCTAGGTTGGCAGGAGCTGGCCAAGCAACGAGCGCTCACCCCGTCGCGGGAATCGAACTGCCGACCTTTCGATCGACAGCTTATGGTTCAGCGGTTTAACCCGCTGCACCACCCGCTGGCCTACCAGGAGGTAAATAGAACATATGTTTACTTACCTCCTGCAAGCTGTCCGAGTGCCCCCACCACCACACATCAGCATTGGTGGTGGTGTGATAGAATTAGGGTCTGAGTGAACTTGGACCAGGCAGGAAAGTTAGTATAAATATAAGGAGTTTATTAAAAGCATTTATAAGACTTTGGAACTACAGAGGAGATAATTGCAGTTGATAAAGAGAAAATATGGGTCTTTTGGCAAAACAGAAAAAGAGGTGAGGGGATGCAAAGGTTGGCAAGGGGATTTACAAAGCAAGCTGAAAATAAACAAATCTTGATGCAGCTAAACGAGACACATTCCCTATCTCAATTTACTGACATTGTCCAGGCTTCCAGTTCTTCCAAACCCAAGACTGCTGAGGGAATGGGCACAACCTACACTGAGCATCCAATGTTCCACCACTGGACCAGGGCAATTGCACACAGTGTGTGTGTGTGTGTGTGTGTGTGTGTGTGTGTGTGTGTGTGTATGTACCTGGGATTTATAGCCAGTGAGCATAAGTCCCACTTTCTTATTGGTAATTTGGGGTCACTTCAGAGCTAGCCATCTCCCATCTCAGGGAGCAGACTGATGAGGCTACCCATCTCTGTCTGCCCACTTGTTGCCAAAAACACGTATGTACGTGTTTATTGGCAGACGTGTGTGTATGTTTGAATGCGGTGTTGACAACACACTCACCTCCACTGCTTCTCTGATGCTCTGACTCACCACTTTAGCATTGCTAAAACCTCTGCTTCAGCATCCTCCAGAGACTGCTGAGTCAGTAGCCATTATTTCTCCAGATCTACAGTAGGTGAAAAAGGAGCAAAAAAAAAAAAAAAGCAGAAAATCAGGGATTTCACCACAGTTATACAGACAGAACTAGTCTCCAGTCCCACCCATGTGGGGAAATGAACCACAGAAACCACTTATTTCCAAACTCCAAAGCCATAAATGATTGCTGATGAGAATATGAAGTTTTATATATTGCAAGTTGAGAAGTATAACATGTTGAAAAGCAACGCAGACGCCCACATTCCTTCTCTCGCTCCAGTACCCAGAAGCGGTGCGCAAGTGTTCATTCATTGCTTACTCCAGAATATGGCGACACCAGCACTTAAGGCAACACCTGTCCATGTGCAACAGGAAAGGGGAATAGGTTTTACATGATCTTGCCCTGTTTGCCCCAAAGTGCCACAATCTGGCTGTGTCCTGAAGATCTCAAGACTACTGCCATAATTGGCAGTATATTCATACAGTTTCTATAGCTTGCAAGGAATTTATGGAACTTGGGCCTCGTTCTCAGATACTGCACAGGAACAGGATTGCCTGCAAGCTCCTGTTTGTGGGAACCAGATAAATTATCAGAAGGAGACAAATGTGTATGAAGGCAATGAAGATGTATATGCTGGTTGGTGGTAGTGCCTTAGCACTCATTTTCTGCTGTTGGCTCAACCAAGTGTTGACTAAGGGCAGATTTGTACAGCAACTGAACAGCACAGGAACAAAACAAATGAGCCACTTTCCTTCATACGAAAAGCCCTGCAAGGATCAGGCCAAAGACCCATGTAGTCCAGCATCCTGTTTCCAACAGCAGCTCCGCAGCTGCTGGGAAGCTCACAAGCAGGAGAGAAAGGCAGACTTCTCTCCTGCCATTGCTCCCCTGCAACTGGGATTCACAGACCCAAGGGGGGGGGGAATTAAAAATCCCCAAACCTGCTTTGATTCAGTCATTCAGTATGTCATCATCATGGGTAGCATACATAACTGTTCAGGGGTGACATCAGGGCCGGCTCATCCATAAAGCCAATTAAGCAGTCACCTCAGGCAGCAGTTTTTTTTTGGGGGGGGGGCACATCTCTGTCTGCCTACTGCCCCTCCACTGCTCTTCTTTCTGCTTCCACTCCCTGGATCAGAAAAGGAAGAAAGGGACAAAGAGGAAGAGGAAATGTGGAGGGGAGGAGAGTGCTGAGCTAGAACGTTGGAGAATAGGAGGAGCAGAGGCTGGCACATCATCAGGTAAGGGGGGAAGCATTTGGCATGCCACCTCAGGCTTGCTTCAGGAGGACTTGGGCTGGCCTTGGGTGGCGACATCAAAGGTTGGTCAAGGCCCATGTCCATCAGAGGACCCATCTGGTTGGGGTTGGGCCAACCCCTGAATCCCCAGTACTGGTGGCTGAGGGAGTGCCCAATGCACCATTGGAGGAGGGTGAGAGGAAGGTGCCCATCGTCGAGCCCAGTGCAGGGACTTGCCTCAGGCCTTCAACAAACTAGCACTGACACTGTAACAGTTCTTTTAAGCTCTAGCGTGTTCATGGATGTGAAATGTAATGAAATGTTTAAGACGTGATAGTACAGAGAACAAAAGATACTAAAAATTTGTAATAAAAACATAACCTCTCTCAGGGGATTCTATCCAACTCCTATGAAAATAAGACGCAGACCAAAATAGATCAAACAAGGAAAAGAGTCTACAGGAGTTGCATACTTTGGAGATTGGTCATCGGCCAGCCCTGTTCTCCCAAATCAACAGCCAGCTTGAGACTGACTGAATTACTCAGCCACACTAGGTCTGTTATTGGGTGAGCTGAAATGCAAAACACCTCACCACAAAAGCTTAAATGAGACATCATCAACGGCAGCAAAAAATACATCTGTATAGGGCATCTGTTTCAACACCACACTTAATACCAAAGGCTCTGTAGCACTTGCAGTAGTCTTCGCCACGGGGTTGTTTGCCTTCAGCAATTTTGCACGTGCAGAGTCCTGTGTGACTGTTACCTGTTGCAACATTTTGATTCCTGAGAATCTTGGCTTGCCTTTGTTTAAAAAAAAGGGGGGGCTCACAAAATGAGAGGAGCCTGCTTAATGCAGGCACAGAAAGGCATCTTTGAAAGTGGCGACTCTCATATTTAGCAGGGGGAGTGCAACTTTACGGTTCAACCCAAAATAGCATCTCTCCCATTGGCTGCTGCTGTGTCTCCCTCGTCTTTCCTTTTCAATTGTGAGCCCTTTTGAGAGAGGAAGCCATTTTCTTATTCCTTTTGCTATATAAACCACTTTGTGGACTGTATGTTGTTGTTAAAAAGCGGTATATAAATATTCTTGATATACAGTATAAGGATAATAACCAGAATTCCACCTACCCTGCACAACATTGTGTGTCGCCATCTATCTAACCCGGAGGCAGATCTGGCTGGCACATCTCCCCAGGAGGGGTGGTGGTGGGAGGTTTCAATGGAGCCATTGTTTCTGCCTAAGCAGCTGCTGTCCAACTTTCAGAATTGGCTACCCACTGGCAGCCGAAAGCAGCACTGCTCTGTGAGCTCTGAGAGCAATGCACAAAGGCTCTTTGGTTGAGGCCTTCAAATAGGCCAGGAAGGAATTTTTGCTCATAGTAAGACTTTATGACAATCTGAACATTGGAGCCGCTCATGTGACTGACAGAGGGTTCCCTCCCCCACTCAGTTCAACACCCCTTTGCAATGATTGGCTAGCTAAATGCCTGTCAGTTTGATAGAGGTGGATCTGCTTTGAGTCTTTCCTCTTATTTCTCCTTAGTCCAGTTCCCTCCCCTCCTCCCCTCCCCTCTTCCCATTCTCTTGAGCATTCTCCATGCTCCCATGCATCAGTTCCTTCCCCTCCTTTCCTTCTCCTAACCTAAATGAAGACATTCTTGCCAATGCATTCCGTATGGCCTGAAAGTCACAGCCTCCCTACACAATGAGGCAGACATTGCCTAATATGCACTTTGGGAGTCACGTTGTTGCCACTGCTTTGTAGGGCAAAGAAAACTCTCCCTTCCTTGTTCCATGTGATGATATGCTTAGTACTAAGGGTCAAGCTAGACATGCCCTAGAATACAAAACTTCTACCATATTTTTGTGAAATAGTGCAGGGAGAGGGCTGAAACAGGGCAAAACCACAGTGGAGGTAGGGGGGCTTTAGGACTTTGCCCGCACTGTGGTTCCAGTCTTGATCTCACACACACCCTGCACTATTTAAATTGGAAAGAAACCTTCCACTGGCTTTCTATAGAAAAAAAAAGTCCAATTAAAATAGTGCACAGGACGTGCAATTGGGATCAGAACCGCGGCCAGGGCAAAGTCCTAAACATTATATCCTATACCCCTCACTGTGGTTCTGCCCCATTTTGTCCCCTCCTGTGCTATTTAACAACAGCAAAAAACCCAAAGGGACACGTTATGTGTTCTGGGTCATGCCTAGATTGACACTAGGTTAACTGTTTAGGGAAAGGGTTTGAGTCAGATACACCACCAATTGGCCCCCTTGCAACACCTCTTTGACTTAGGCCATCACAGTCCTCTGTTATCTATGAATTGGGGCCCTGTGGAGTGAGGCTGCAACGTGGAGGAGGGAGCATGAATCTTTTTCCTCTGCCACAGTCCTGACTGCTCTCCCCATGGCTGTTTGTCTTGGAAAAGAAGCTCCCAGAGTACATTTGTAGCTCCCAGAGAGCTTCCCTAAATATCAGCCAAGGGGGAGAATCTAGAACAGAACATCAGCGGGGGGCAAATGGTCCCAAACAGAGACTGTGAAAAAAATTGACTTGCCCAACGCGATGCTACATCATGCATTCATGTGCAAAAAGCCTAGAGCACACTCACCCACACATTAAAAAAAGAGGGGAGGAAATGCATCCAGATAAGAAAAAGATGCTCCCTCCTGTGTCTCAAGTGTGTTAGACGAGGGACTCACTCCTCTTTGTACATTCCATTGCCATCTGACCAGTAAATAAAGGTGGGGGGAAATGATGACCACCTGGTTATGATGGAAGATGTTGGCATGCTGATGCTTTTATGGCTGTCCTGTTGAGTCCCCAAACTAGAAAGGAGATCCAGATCCTGCCAAGCTCTCATCCAGTTGAGGAAGCCAGGTGTCCAGGGGCTTGTTGGGCAGCCTGTTCAGATCCAAGCAATCCTGCAACACACTTCTTCTTACATCTGACTGATACCAGCAGCAGCTGGTGCCTCCTTGCTACATATTATTTTCTCTTTCATTTGATCAGGACACTTTAAGTGCAGTCTTATAGCCTGGCACATTTGCGAGGCGTGTCCAGGTTTTTTATTTGGCGGGGAGAGGCCCGTTCTGTTCTTGTGCCAGATTTCCAGAAGGGAGGGCCCTGTGGTCAATGTGTGTATACACAGAATAGGCATGAACATGGATTGGCCCTTATATTATATTATATTATATTATATTATATTATATTATATTATATTATATTATTCAGAATAGCACATGATGTGCTCTTGAAGAAAAACAGCCAGCGCTCAAAATGAATAGCTGCTGAGCTTGGGAGATATGGAAGGACTCAAGCAGGACAGACTGAGTGCAAAGGCGTCGCTCCGGTAGGGGCGGGGCCATAGGTTTTGCTCGTCCTAGTCCCGTTTACCGAGCGAGCAGGAGACGGCTCCGCCCCCTCACTGTCGGAGCCATTCCCCTGCGGAGAAAGCAGCAGGCAAGAGACCCTGCCTGCTGCTTTCTCCGCAGGGGAATGGCTCCAACAGTGAGGGGGCAGGGCCGTCTCCTGCTCGCTTGGTAAACGGGACTAGGACGAGCGAAACCTACGGCCCCGCCCCTACCGGAGCGACGCCTCTGACTGAGTGTAGCAGAGAATAGCAGACTTATGGGAGACTTATGGTCCAATCCTATCCCCATTTACGTCAGTGGTTCTTCTGAGCTGCTGCAATAAGGCCATTTACAATGGTGCAAAAGGTGTGTTGTCATCAGGTGCTCCCGCCAACAGCCCACCCATGCTGCACCGGAGCAGGTAAGGGGCAGCGGCAGGCAGGGGTGAGCTGTGAGCAGTTCGGGGGAGTATCAGGGCATTTGGGGGGAGGAACCAGGGGAGGGAGGGGGAAGATCTCAGCGGCAGTTGAGCACACTGGATCTTATCCCACTTTCCCGGCCTGGACACACCCTCCTCCTCTCCTCAGGCTTACGCCAGCTAAATAACTGGGTCCAAGGAGACCCATAGGCAATCAGGCGGCCTACCAGAAGGTAAGTAAAAAAGGTTTTACTTACCTCTTGCTGGACATCTAGTCCCCACCACCACCACCACCACCATAGTATGTAGCGCGCACTCTGTTGGCGCGGCTGCATGCTACAGAGAGGTGGGGGATAGGATTGGACTGTCAATCAGCTCTGACAACCTGTCATACTTGCAGCCTGCAGGATACTGAAACAATGAGACCAAATAATAGTAGAAAGGACAGTGCTACACGCCTTTTACAATGCCACTTGTCATAGCAATTAGACGTGTCAATTTATGGAGTCCAGAGGCCCCAGGGTCCAGCGTCTTGCCTCAAGTAAGCACCGTCCATTCACAGACAAGAGAAAGTTGCACAGTTCAGACCAGTGCGCCAATTTGACCCCAGGGAAAATGTCTTCCCAACCCCAAATGTGACAATGAAATGTTTTGTGAGCAAGGCCATCATCATCAAGTCATGCGAAATGAAAATCATGCTGAGTGTAATTCCACACCACCCTTCTAATTTCTAGCTGTGTAGGAAGGGAGGGGGAAGGAATCATGCTGGGAAAGAGGAGGAGGAGGAGGAGGGAGATATAAGCATGAATCTTTTCCCGGATCCGTGACGACACTGTTACAGCTGTTAAATTTTTCGCTCACAGACTTGGGCAGCCGTCCCAACATGAGCATTACAAGCATGGAGAATGTGAGAGACTGTGAGAAACACTCCCCTGATCCTTAAAAACAATTAATTAGACCATCCTGCTACAAAGTCAGTCAGTCCAGTAACCACAGTTGGAGAGGAGATTGCCTTTGCATGGTTGGAGATTATTTGGCTCCAGCCTTGATGTGTATTTTTTATGTCAAGACAATACCGTGTTCATTTTAGCTTCCCCCCCCCCTTTAACCTATGACTTGAAATGGGCAGAAGGAGAAACGCAGCATGGTACATTTTAAAAAAGTGTTCAAATCATGCAAGTCAACACATTTCTGCATGTTTTCCTCAACCTTGGATGTTTTATTTCAACACCAGAGTTTTTAAAATAAAGTATCATGCCAAACCTGCTGCTTGTAGAATAATCCATCCCTGAGTGAAATCAAATACCTAAGTGGGACACTGAATATGCCACTTCCAAACCCATTTTCACCTTCTCTGAATTACCATTTCCCCCCCAGAGGTTGACAATTAAATCCTTCCAAGACCTATTTGTGGTACTCAAATTTGTTGATTCAATAACCATAGAAGGACATTGGCAATGCTTTATTTTTGGAAAATAGCCATTTCCTGTCACTAAATCACGACTTCCAACATGAAACATCCTTAGGACATTTTGCTTGAAACTGTTGCTCAGACTTTAGATTCAGGTTCCTTCCTCTGACTCAGTCAATGTCCCGAATGCAAGTTGTTCTTATAGATTGAATCAAAAAAGTAAAGTCTGCCCCATTCTAAGGGATCTGAGCATGCAATACTTCCAACAAAACCCCTCCCAAAAACCCCTTCAAAATCGAGGAATAAAAATATTGCTTAAACATAGCATATTGGACACAAAACCTGTGCACAATCTTGAGATATATAATATATAACACAGTTTTATTGGGACTTCACAATTCTAGATCCAGTAATATTGGGACTGAGAACTGCCTGGCTGGGATTAGCACAGGGCTGGCGTGATCCAGAATGCCAGCCAATGCCACCTCGGATCCGCCGCTCCCACCTCTGCACTATAAAGTGCAGTGAAGAAACCCCAGCTCTGAATCTATTTCCATATATTTCCCTTCCCTGGGCAAGCCTGCACAATGGGGGTGTGGCCAATGAAGGAGAGTTCCAAGGGCCCCCTCATGTTTAACCTGGACTTAATGCCTTAGTGAGAAGAAGGTGCTGGTCTGGGAGGGGGTGGGTGGGGTACAGGCAGGGACTTGCGGGTGGGGGGGGGACTAGGCGAGAGCTGGTCCCTGCTGGCTGCTGCACAGTGGGGTTTTGCTATTCCCCTCTCGCTTGGTCTTCCATATAGCGATTGTTGCCAGATAGGAGGTGGGATAATAGCAGGGATCTTGGGGAGAGTTGTTGGTTGTGTATGGGGTGTGTATGGTGTGCTTGTGTGTGTTTTTGTGGGAGAGGCCTCCTGCCACAGGGGTGCCAAAGAGCAAATCATCTTATCCCCCACAAAGGCTTCCTTGAGGCAGAGGCGGAACATGGTCGGAGCATGTGGAGCAGCAGCTCCGGGTGCGGGGGTGTGTGCATTCAGCGGGGGGCGTACTTACCCTCATGACGTGTCACCTCCGCTTCGGCCGGCCCTCCCTCCCTGGAGTCCGTTTGGCTCTAAAATGACACCAAAACAGGTGGGGGGGTGTTTGGAGCCGCGCTGGCAGCGTCGACGTGACGTCACGCTCCAGGCGCTGGGAGGGCTACCGTCATTTCTGCCTTGAGGTAAGTGAACATTTGTTCGCTTGCCCCGGGGTATGTCCTTGTTGCCCCACTGGGTCTACTCGGACCTGTGCTAACTATGTAGCTGGAGCACGTCTATGTGGACTCAGGAAGGAGATAGGACCTTGGCGGCAGTGCTGCCATCCCATTCCGGGCTTTGATCAGCCCTCCTCCCCACGCTGAACAGCATGCCGTGCTTTGCAACAGCGGTAAAGGATGTGGTCCAGGACGATTCCAATTTTTGCCTCAGTGGCCTGCGGTCTTCTAAAGGTTGGGAACCACTGCTCTAAACAGAAAGCTTAGTCTCAAGATAGCAAGTTGATGTTGGGGGATACTTGATTCTGCTTTCATTGTGCAAAGTCAAAGATCATCAAGGAGTACAGAAAGGCACAAAACCAGATTCCCTGGAGGTGTTTGTGTTTGGCTTATGAATTATGGTGAGATTTGGGATTCTTGGACAAGACTGAAATTGACATGTCAATTCTGCCACATTGAGCAAGGCTGTCTATATCAGGGATCACATCCAGCCCACCAACATATTTTGATTGGCCTGCTGCACCAAGCGACAGGATGATTATGTGCAGGTTCACCACTCCTTCCTCTTCTTCCCCCACTCCCGCCTGCTTGCTATGCACCTTCTTCCACCTGTTCGATTAAGGCTGAAATCCTATACGCACTTTCCTGGGAGTAAGCCCTATTGAACACAATGGGACTTACTTCTGAGTAGGCATGCATAGGATTGGATTGTAAGCAATAGACAGCTCAGCTGGGTCACTCATAGAGACACAGCAAGTAGCCCTGCAGCTGCAAATATTTGTCATTTATTCTGAAAACTCTTATGTACAAAATGTATGTATTATTTTCTATAATTGACCTGCTCCAGCCCACCACAAGCGCAGGACTGAGTTATGTGGCCCTGGCAGCTGAACATTTGGGCATCTCTGCTATAAATGGAAACTAGAAGATCTGTCTTCTGTTTCATTCTGCTTTTTCATGCACATTGAATCAGATTTGCATTTGTAACTAACATTTGAGTTTTGATCATTTTTCCTCAGTCTCTGATGTGAAAAATCTCAGTCCTTTCTCCTGGACTAGTTTCAGTTTTGCAAGCATTATTACTGTTGAAGTCTCCTCTTTAGAGAAAGATAAAAATTAACAGCCCAATCCTACCTCCTGCCAGCCTCTGCAAAGCAGTGGTGCCAACAGTGTGTGTGTGCTGCATGGTATGGTGGGGGTGGGGCAACCAGACGGCCCAGGAGAGGTAAGTAAAAATCATTTACCTACCTCCTGATAAGCTGCAGGGCTGCCAATGGGTTTTTTCGGACCTACGCCAGCTATTTTGCTGATGTAAGTGTAAAAAGCCTCAGGTGGTGTGTCAGGCCAGGAAAAGGATAGGCTCTTGGCATGCGCCACTGCCACCAAGATCCTCCTGCCCCCCCTTTCAGCCTGCTCTCCAGCCCACTCCTCCCTCCAACTCCTCTTGCCACCTCCTTACATGCTCCAATGCAGGCTGGGTGAGCCAATAGCACACATGTGGAGCCTCTGGCTGTTTGCGCCTGTGGCCCCAAAGCATATGACAATGGTAGGGATTTTGCGGTGCCAGACCAGGACTTATGGCAGCTGATTGCAAGATCCGCTTCCGTAGACCCTGGATAGGATTGGGGCACTAGTTCAATAAAACAGAAAGATTATCTTGTCAGTCGCAGTACAATCCAGAGAAAACCTGTGATCTTGGTATGGAAATCACGTGCTCTTGATTTACCTTTCACTGATGAAGTATAAATAAAATTGCTCTGCTGGACCAAGCTACTTAAGAAAGGTGGTGGATGTAGCCAGGATCTTTTATCAGCTATATACTCCATCTTCCAACTGTATTCCCTCCTGGAAAGCAAGGATCTCATCTCTGTCAGGCATAGTCATGGAAGCTCTAGGCTTGACTGTTGCGATACCCTCTACAGGATTGCAGTTGGAGATCAGAAGCTTCATTTGGTGAAGAGGAGCACCACCCCTTCTGACACAAGTATTGGGCAGCAGCAAGAGCTGCTGCACTGGCTTTGTTAGTTTTGGGGTTTGTGGAATGAATTCCCCATGGAGGTGCACTTCTCAAGGGCATGACTACCAAAGGTCCGAATTGTTTTGTTTAAGTAATCAAGTATCACTTAAACTCTTCCTATGTCATGCTCCCTCCCTCCCTCCCTCCCTGTGTATATAGTGCCTCCAAAAATGTACACACATTTTAATGAGCTCTAATTCATACATACGTCATTGTAGAAAACCTGCAACACTCAAACATCTAAGAGAAGCAATTGAAAAGATGTATGGACCATTTCAGTACACACGTTGGTGGATGACTGCAGATTCCTTAGTTGACGATGTCATCAGTGTATAGACGCCAATGGAGAACATTTCAAGCACTTGGTCTAATCAAACTAACTAAACTGTGTCAAGCAACTGCTTCTGTATACACCATATGAATGGGTGTGAATTATAGTATAATACGGTAAATTTGACACTATAAAGTGTATACACATTTATTTGAGCTGCCCTGTGTGTGTGTGTGTGTGTGTGTGTGTGTGTGTGTAACACATGTATGCATAATACAGCAATCTAAGTGTGTGTGTGTGTGAAGATATTTTTAGATTGCTATATTAAACATACCTAAGTCATCCCTTCAGCTCAAGGAAGAGGGGAGTACGAATATATAAATAAAAACAGTTAAAACTGAGCCAACACAGTAGAGTCACCTCAGGTTTCAAGTCATCAAGGAACTCTATGATTTCATGACATAGAAAAGATATGTTCCTATTCCATGGAATTTACGTTGGTGAAGTGTTGCTTGTTTCTGATCAGCTGTGCGGCTTGCCACTCTACTGCAAGAAACTGTAGTTTCTCTGTTCTATACCATACCAGAAATACCATGGAATTATCCAAGCATGCTCTAACTGTAGCTTATTTCCTACTTCTCCAGCATGATTATATTACATGAAGAGAATCCAGCATTCCAGGACAAAAAAATACAAAACTACTGTATGACAACTCAAAGCTACTAACAGCACAGTCCTGTGTAAGGATATACGGCCAGCCTAAAGGCCCTTCCCCAGGTGTCAGCAAGCCTATGGGCCTCCTCGGATGTACGCCAGGTCCATATCTGGCCGTGTAAGGCCAACCCAGGCTGGGAAGGGGCTTAGGACATCAGCAGAGTGCACTGCCAATATCCCTGCCCCCTCCCAGCCTAAGCTGACCAATGGTCCCCCTCGCCAGCCAGTCCCACCCATCCCCCCCCCCGCACCGAGCAGCCTAGGCCTTACCTGGTCGTCCGGCACAGGTCTGGGCCACCAGGGGTGTGAGCGGTGCCAGCCTACATGCTTACGGCATGTTTGTGATGCTTTAGAGCGGAGGAGCGCACACTCTCCTGCTCTGAAGTTACACAGGATTGGACTGCCTGTAGAGTCTTTTTAGAGATTTCATTTTTCCAAATCACAATGGTTCCTGCTGGTTCAAGCAGCGGAACACCAAAGAGCACACAATTCAAACAAGACAATCCAGATTCCCCAGTTAGAACAGATTATGCCAGTTGAGTTAATTTACAGGGGCATAATGTATTATTGTGCAATCCGGAGTAATTGCTTTAGGGATGAAAATATCGCACAGAGAGGGAAGAACTGGAGACTTCAGGCATGTTAGAGGAAAGGGGACACACGCAATCCCAAGTGTGGTTCAATGGATGCAGTGAGGTGGGTCAGAACTGGGAGATTTGGACTGAAATCTAGGCTCAGCCATGGGTTTGCTGGATAACTTTTGACAAGTAATGAAAGCCTCATCTTCGCCGAGGAAGTCCCCCGAGTATGTCAACACCACAATCTTGTCCGTGGGTATCCCTGTTTCACATATAAACCGGTAGGCACTCAGACACCTGAGTTTGCTAGTAGTATATAGATGTTGGTTGACTGCCTACCAGTTTGTGTATTGAGCATGCTCAGTGGTGCTTCAGGATCCACAGAATGTTGAGGCAGAAAAAACAGCAGCAGAACACTAGGAGTGAGTAGGGAGAAGGAATTGGCTTGCTTGAGTCAACTGGGCACCAGTGGCGTAGCTGGGGGGGGGGGTGCAGTGGGACAGTTGAATAATCACAACTACTAACAAACGAACAGAATTTTTATCAGCATACAAATCATATGAAAGACAACACAATTAAAGCAATGTATATACATTTATGGCTTTATACAAAAGATTATTTTATGTTTCGAAAAACATCAGGCACTTTTCTACAAATATCCAAATAATATCCTGCAATTTATAGCAGTGAAACCATCACATTCTTACAACTCACACAAATGAAATGTGAAGTATTTGTATGTCAGTCTGGCAATAGAGATGCTTTGGAAGAAATGGGGGGAGGGGGGATACCCTCCATAGAGAAGTCTAGTTTTAATGCAGATTTACATTTCGTTGCTTTAATGAACCACAGTATACTTTAATAATTAAAAATACAAAAAGTCATCTTATTTAAAAATTAGTTATAAATTAACAAGCCTGAATATTTCATAACGTGAACTTAAAATCTTTAAAAAAAGAAAAAGAAGGAACACTCATCCAATTGTTGAACAAGTAAAACTTAAGACTGTTAAGGAACTGGTCCATTTCAATCTCTTCTTCTCTTCCGTAGGGATGTTCTGTTGAGTTGTCAGCATTCAACGCTACAACATTTGTTTATTATTTTATACAACTTGTCAGTTTATCAAAGCAGAAGTCTCATTAATGCAACTATTAATACAACATACAGTAGAAACAATACATTAAAGTATTGGAACAGTTCTATTGTAGAATGCACTTCCCGCAAGAGTACAGACCAACAAGGGGGGGGGGGGAGCCAAACACAAGGTTGCATGGTAAAGCAATCCACACATTTCACAAAGCCACTATGTACATTATATATATATTTTAACTAAAGTACTACAGAAATTAAGGTCTATGTAAAAAGCATGTTTTTTCAGCAGGCACATAATTTTTGTTTCATACTGCCACCCTTCATTAAATTTTCAGTTTCCCAGGACTAAGTGCAGAATTATAAGAACACTGTTTCTATGTCTAATGTGTTTAGAGGGCCAGGGTCTTTCTGCTACCAATGGTATGTCAACAGTAAGTAAAATCTAGCTGAATATTGGGATGCACTGTATGGGTTATGCTCAATCTAGTAAACTAGCTTCTCCATTTCCTCCCTGCCATGACAACTCCCTCCTGAAGAACTGCTTCTAAGGGTCCAGGGATCCCTGGAACTGTGTGAAATGTGGCAAGGAGAGAAATCTCCCCAAACCTCACGGGTAGCCTTCACATGATTTTCAGGGGTCTCCTCTATTCTCTACAACCCCCATTACTCCATGTCACATCCCACACTGTTCCCCAAGGTCCCCTTACCTTCAGGAGTGGTTGTGACGGGAATGGCCTCAGTGAGCTACTCAGCGGAGAGGGGGGAAATAGCTTGCACAAGCGCTACTTTGGTTACAACCCTATGAAAATGCAGTTGAGCACAGAGACTTTGATCACACCTGGCTGATCATAGTAACCACACCTCTTTTCCTCAGTCCCTTTCCACTCCATTTGAGGCACATGATATACGAAATGATTTGGAGGGAAGCTAACCCGACTGTCAGAAGCTACCTGGGGGAGAGAAGCCATAGAAATAATGCAACAATCCTGTACTCTCCTGGGCAAAAGCAAGTCCTGACAGCCTAGGAAAAAGTAAATGAATTAGAAGGTACATCGCAAGCTATTGCCTATCCTCTGCAATAGCTTAAACCACCCATGACAGATGCTCATCATTCCCCCTCTTAGGGCCCAATCCTATCCAACTTTCCAGCACTAATACAGCTGTGCCAACAGGGCATGCGCGGCATCCTGTGGTGGGGGAGCAGTCACAGAGGTCTCCTCAAGGTAAGGGAACATTTGTTCCCTTACCTTGGGGCTGCATTGCAGCTGCATCAGCGCTAGAAAACTGGAAAGAATTAGGCCAGTGCTACCCGAACTGGGGCGTTGCGACGCCCCAGCCGGGAACAAAGGGTTGCTACACCCTTAAGGGCCGTGGCAACCCACGGTGACGACAACGGCGTGTCCAAGATTGCGCCACCGCCACGAATGAAAAGGTCCGTTTTACCTGCATTGGTGGGCAGTAGATGTCTGGCAGGGTGTGTGGGGAGCCTGCGGACCCCTCCGCAGGCCTCCCCAAGCGTCGGAGCAGCGCTCCGCAATTCACTTCCGGTTTCACATAAAAAACCCTCCGCAGGCTCCCCACACACCCCGCCAGACATCCACTGCCCACCAATGCAGGTAAAACGGACCTTTTTGTCCGCGGCGGTGGCGCGATCCCGGACGCATCATCGCGATCCCTGGGAAGGCCCCGCTGCCACTTAGAGCAGCGACAGGCCTTCCCAGGAGTTAGAACCACTGAATTAGGCCATTAAGAACAATACATGCATAAAGATTCCACAAATTCCCTGAGCAAATCCTTCCAACTATTCTTAAGGTCAGCAAGTACAGTTAAACCTCACTACCCGCGGATTTGCTTATCCATGGGGGAGCAGGATTGCCACTTACCTCGCGCCATTCATAGTCTGTTCTCAGCTATCCATGGCTATCTGCAGCATCTGCAGTCATTCTGAAGCTATCCAAGGTGGCCATTTGCTATCTGCATTGGCCATTTTAAAGGCATTTAAGGCTATTCGTGGCCATTTTAAAGCCATCCGCACTCTTTCTGAGGCTGTTCACTGTACTGTAGTCAATTACATTAGTCAATTACAGGCAGAGCCCCAGAATGCCTTGTGCAGCCATTCTAAAGCTCTCCCTGTCATTCTGAAGGTCTCTACTACCATTCTGAAGCTTCCCAGCCATTTTAAAGCTATCCGTGGGCCCCATTTTGAAGGTCTCTGCTGCCTTTCTGAGGGTCTTTGCTGCTGGCAGGTTAGCTACTCCACCTCTAACCCCATTGATCCCATAGGATTAATGACTCCCTATCCGCAGATTAGGTATCTGTTGGGGTTTGTAGGAACCTAACCCCCGCAGATATCGAGAATTGACTTGTTTTATATGACTGAACTTTGAAGGTGGGGAGGGACAGTAAAAGGGCCAGTGAGCAAGCCAAGGAGCCAGGGAAACTATAGCTCACAACTTTAATATCATATTGAAATCTTGCTCTTATAAATCTCTCCAAAAGAGATGGCACTGAGCTGTTCTTGAAAGTGTAAAGGCATTTGAGGAGTAAGTCATTAACACCAATTAAAACTGTTGTTATTTATATAAATGAGGCTCCACAACTTGACACTGAAGTTTGTTCCTAAAAACATGTTTTCTCTATGTTGTAATATAAAGCAGGTTCCAGTTCTTTGGATATGTGGATATTATTATTTAAGAGACAGCAAAAGAAGAAATGACAGGCCCTACAACTAAGAACAATGGATTATGAGTGAGCAACTGAGAAGTTCCAGCCACAATGTCCATGAAATAAATACAAGGATGAAGCACTGTACATACAGACCATTTAACACCACTTTGGGGTAGTCAGTGTTAATATAGTAATAAAAGCTATTTGTATGTATGTATAAATGTATATCACCCTCGTGCCAGAAAAAAACCTCCAAAGATTTTGCATTTACACATGCCTTGTCTTTAGAAATCTTACATGCTAATATAAAAGGTCTCTTCACTTAGTTTTATTAAAATACTGTATACAAAATGTTATGTTGCGAGGTATCTTGGATCTGCAATTTTTTTAAGTAGCCTGCATAATAAAGTAGAGATGTTAGAAAAATAGCTATATGCCTATTACAAAAAATCATGCCGATTAAAAAATGAATCAATCCAGAAGTCGGCCCCACAATAAATCTACATAATCAAGAACAGGTGACAAAACTTTCAATTTGCCTGCTGATGTGCAAGTCGGAACAGCCAACAACATTGGTTAGATCATATTCAGTGATACATTCTCATTTGAAATTTACAGCCATTTTAATACACTTAAGGCAGTTAATCCAGCTGTCCACAATTGTCTGTGAGTTCAGCAGATCAAAAGATAAAATTGGATCAGAAATGAGTGAAGGTTTAAAACAACCACAGTATTAAAAGCTGTAACCTTTTCTTGGATCTAATGTTCTCCTAAAAACCTGTTCTTTTTCTATAGTTTATATTGTACATACCCAACACACAACATGATGCACAAGTATTTTTTGTTTGTTTGTTTTTCTGACATTGTAGTGAGTTTGGCACTTCCAAATAAAGGTATGTCCAATGGCACATTCATCACCTACAGCAGCAAATAACCTGCAAGAATCTGGCAAATTTCTTGTACAGCAAAAATCTATCTGCTGCCAAGTCTGACAAGAGACAAAATATTACAAAGAAAATACAGAGAGGCTGAAGGACATCTTTGGACTCCCTTGCTCAGTTCCTGCTGTCAGAGATGTCTGAAGTACTTTAAACTGAGGCCTAGGATAACAGAAAGAAAACACACAATGATGGAAAGCAAAAACAAATATTCAGGATACATGACAGAATGTTATACAGTACATATAATAAGTGCCAAGTATTTGAGAGATCCAAGATTGAACTGTTCCTTTTCTTTAAAAAGCACATCTATTTTTCCAATGCATGCCAATCAGAAACATAATACAGTGGACCCATGCTTTAGAATACTAATTTGTTCCAGAGACCCCATCGCATCGTGAAAATATTATAACATGAACCCAGTAATGCATTTTTATGTTTTTTATTTTTTTTGTACTTTGCTATTTCCCTCTCTAAAAGATTTTTTCTTCTTTTTACAATGGAACTATTACGGTCCAATCTTATGGGCCATTTACAACAGTGGATCATGTGATCTGCTGTTGCAAGTGTCCCAGTGATGGCGCAAATGTCATGCCGTTGTAGCATGTGACGGAGCCATTGGCAGAAATGGCCACAGGCTTGTGTGCGCGCCAGAACCACCTGGATGCTCTGCCGGTCCAGGTAAGGTGGCGGAGGGGGTGATTTGTAGGCAACTCAGGGTGGGGAGTGGGCCAAACCAGGGGATGGTTCAAGGATGGGAGGATCTTGGTGTCAGTTGTGCACACTGGAACCTATCCCCCTTTTCTAGCCTGGACCCATTCCCTTCCTCTCCTCGGATTTGCACCAGCAAAATAGCTGGCATGGGTCTAAGGAGACCCATTGACGATCAGGCGGCCTACTGCAAGGTAAATAAAAGAGATATTTTTACTTACCTCTCGCTGGCCATCTGATCACCTTCTCCACCAGAGAATGCAGCGTGCACTTCCTTGGCACAATTGCATGCTATGGACTGGTGGGGGATAGGATTGGGCCATAAGTTTCATATAGAATACTAGATAAACAAACATTACATGATAAAAACTTTTAAAAGTTTTTAAAAAAACTGCTGATGGAGTTTCTTTTTTATTTATATCAAGATATTACAGATGCTATTGGCTGAGACGCTACCTAAAACTTACATTCGCATCAACATTCACATCGCTGATTGACTTTATCTACCTCCCACACTCACCCATGTAATCCAGTTGGTAGCAATCTTAAGCCCACAGTAATGTGCATACTTATTGTACAGTGAATCTTATTTTATTATGGAGAGTCCATTGTCAAGTGATTTGATTGTATGCTGAACTAATCGTAATGCGAAGGTCCACTGTATTAGCAAATACACATTGAACAAAATATTGTAAGGTTTCTCAATCTTTTTCAAGTACATACGGTACCTATGGAGCACCACTGTCCAAGGTGACTAGTTTATTTTGTGGCTGCCATCATGCTATGGCTGCAAACTTTAACTGCCTGTACGGTGATAACTCATGAACGTCTCAGATTTGAGTATTTTGGCTTGCATAATAAAAATGGTTTCTGGTCCTCTTAGAGCTTTTTTATATTCTATTATTTATATTTTGGTACACAAAGTATTATTAATACTTCGGACCAAACATTAATCATGATTGTTTGGGTCTAGCAACATCTGTCATATTAACATCACAATCCTTAACTGAAATTGTAAAAGAAATTCATCCCTCAGAATGATTCATGTAATTCATGTTTTTTGTAGTTTACAGAATATTGTAAGATTGAAGTTGATTCACATGACTGTTTTTTTTTTTATTTGATACCCATTGAAGAACTGCCTTCTTTGACAATGGTGACGAGGCTCACAATTTGTACCACATGCCACCTTCAAAATGTAGGTTTGATCCAAGATTTCAAGTGGTCAATTCATGTGGCTTTATCACATAAATAATGCTATAAGTAAATTAGATCACCCAATTTGTTAATTTTAAAAAGCTGAGAATGAAGAGCAATGCTCTGCAAGAGCAAGAGCTTAGACTGGTGAGGGGGGAGAAGCTTCCCCTTTTTCCATTTCCTTTGCACGCATTACAAACACATTCTTTCCCTCAAATTCGCTTATGGCCATGCTGTACCAGGTAGAGTCTACCCTAACATTTAGCTTATAGTCACATTGTTGCAAAAGACCTTCACAACAGTGCTTCTATTACAACTCAAGTTTCCTGTTCCAATTAACTTCCTTGAATCTTCCAGCCGTATGTCTGGAATTTGCTTCAAACACATCTCTAGAAAAAAGGCGGTTGAGGGGGGGGACATGATTGAGACGTATAAAATTATGCATGGGATGGAGAGAGTGGATAGAGAGAAGTTCTTTTCCCTCTCACATAACACTAGAACTAGGGGACATCCACTCAAATTGAGTGGAGGGAGGATTAAAACAGACAAAAGAAAATATTTCTTTACCCAGCGTGTAATTGGTTTGTGGAACTCCTTGCCACAGTAGGTGGTGATGGCACCTGGCCTGGATGCCTTTAAAAGGGGATTGGACAGATTTATGGAGAAAAAGAACATCACAGCTTACAAGCCATGATGGGGATAAGCAACCTCCTGGTTGCAGGAGTAGGTTTTCCTTGTGCCAGGTGCAAGGGAGTGGCGACAAGATACAAGTATCTTGTTGTCTTGTGCTCCCTGAGGCATCTGGTGGGGCCACTGTGTGATACAGGAAGCTGGACTAGATGGGCCTTTGGCCTGATCCAGCAGGGCTCTTCTTATGTTCTCTCATGCGCCACTATTTTCATCAGTTACCATAATTCCTCTTCACAAAATACTTATTTAGCAAATCATTTGTCAAAACCTTCCCTTTCAGTCTTTACACCTTTATACAATACAAACACAAAGACATTTGTTTACAATATTTGGTGTGCAATACCTTCCCTTCCTTCTCCTGACCTTTGGCCAAGTGCCTTTCAAGGGGTGGGTGACCTACCTACCTACCTCTTATTCTTCCAATATTGATGCCTGGATTTGTCAGCACTAATAAATAACTTCATCACAGGGAAAGGTCTGGCAGGTGTAGTTTCTCCTCTTCGGGAAACTTTATAATGGAAGAAGAAACCACACCTGCTAATTCTGTTATGCCACATAAGGGCTTAAGGCACATCCTTTTAGGGTGAGGAATTGATAGCAACGAATGTATATACAGTACAATAAAAGATGGAAAAACTAACCTTCTGATCTTATCCTGACACCCAGCTGTGTGTTGTCGTCTTAACACCATGTGACAAACTTTGGTTAGGCAACACACTGTCAAAGTTAAAATCTAATGTTTCCCCATCCATTAAGTCATTACGAATTATGGACTCCATATCACAGTCCAATCGTTCAATAAACATATCATCTAAGTCACTAGGAAGCTTTTCCTGATGGAAAGAGACAATCCCCAATCTTCCATAGCCATTACAGCTGCTCACAGTGGCATACGGGTTTGTGCTATTTGTCTGCATTGGGTGGCTCATAGGCACTTGTACGGAGGTTTTTGCTGTAGATGAATGATTTAGACTTGAAGTATGAGACAGAGTGCTAAGTGCGAGAGACAAGGTATGACTGTTAACCACTGATGTTGGCTGGACGTGTCCTTGGTGTTGGTGGGCACTGGTGGCAATGATTTTGTTGTGGGGCTGTTGGTTACCATAGGATGACATTGTTGAATTAGTGGCCATTAATACATTTTGTCCCAACACTCGGCCACTGGGCTGGGTAACATGGGCATCTACAGATGCCAAGATATCATTGTGTGGAGGCGAGTCTGAAGTAAGCAG
The DNA here is from genome assembly GCA_026170595.1 of Plestiodon gilberti rubricaudatus. Classification (NCBI taxonomy): domain Eukaryota; kingdom Metazoa; phylum Chordata; class Lepidosauria; order Squamata; family Scincidae; genus Plestiodon; species Plestiodon gilberti. The sequence continues at coordinate 128,274,518 of JANXHW010000001.1, read as the reverse complement.
CTCCTTCAGAAGTCCTACAGGACAGTTATATTGGCTCATGGTCCCATAGCTCGATTTACTGTCTTGAATAGCTTGCATAGGTATCTGGGACATGGAGCTCATGCTAGACTGAGCATAACTGTATTTCCTGAAGTCTGCATTTGGCGAACCTATACTTGTGTTGGATGAAGTATATGAATAGCCAGGGGGCTGTTGCATCATAGTAGTGGGTGGAGACTGGGTTGATCTAGTTAAAGATGTGTTAGGAGATAAAAGATTGAGGTTATCCAAGAGGTTCTCCATGTTTTCTGAACTGCTCATTTCAGAAAGGCTTGGCAGAGTTGAAGCCATTTTGGCTGCTGGTGAAGGGTAGACCATGGAGTGCACATCTCCTTCTCCAAGGTCATCTTGTTCTGGTAGGATTGGAGAAAGTCTTCCACTAATTGTACTAGCATTAGAACTGGTTCTCGGTCTAAAAGTACTCCAACTATTTTCAAAGTCATCATTACTGTGAGAGCTGGGGCTTGCAGGCCATTTTGAGAACTGTGCACTTGGACTGTCGCCATTTCCATCTTGACCTGCCTGAAGAGTAGCTTTTTTCTTTGCAGCTCTGCCTCTGCTTTTTGCAAACTTGCTGCTGTTGTCCATGGATGCAGCCCTCCTCCTGGGAGACTTCCCGCTTTTGCCTCCTTCTGGATTGAGCATCCACCAAGAGCTTTTTCCTGTTCCTTCATTTTGTACTCTAATAAATTTGCTGTGCAGTGACAGGTTATGGCGGATTGAATTCTGAAAAAGAAAATGAGTAAGAAAAATGTTCAATCTCTAGTCCAGTCCTTTATCCACAACACACAAATTATTCCATCAAATGTATAACTAGAAAAAGAATCTCATTCTCCAATGTAATAATTCATTCATCCTCATTGAAAATCCTGACATAGTTTCTTGCTATGCTTTTGTCCAAAATGAGAAGAGACTTCAACATTCCTATTGTCGCCAGTTTCTGGATTAAAATGCTTATATTATATAAGGCTATATGGCAGATTTTCCCAAACTTTTTTGACTTGCCACTCCCTTGACCATTGGCAGCAGCTCCCCATTACATTATGTTGATGCCTGCCAATTGGCATTGCACTGTTTTCCAAGAGGATCCCGTGGCACTCCGTGGCTCCCGACTCGTTTCCATGACTCCCCTGGGAGCCATGCCTCCCAGTTTAAGAGCCACTGCTATAAGGATATACTGGGATCCTAACTTGGCTGTTTCTTTATATCTCCGAGACTTGAATGCCTGTAAGAGTTTATTTGTGCCTGGCTTCAGTGTGGTGGACATTCCTATCTAGCTTTGCTAGTATGATTCTTATTTACCCTTAAAAGATTCCATGAAACTCAAATGAAAGTCAAGACAGGGAGATGGGCTGTTGCAACGTTTTTTCTAGAATATATATTTTTAAAAGGTCTTGGACCTTAACCCTCAAACTCCCAACTCCTTGGGCAGAATCCAAAAACCTGTAATCCAGTTATAACTTCTGCCTAGTTACCTCACCCCTTGTTGTTCTCAGAGCAACCAAATGCTAAGGCCTCAAAGCTTAGGGCCCAATCCTATCCAGCAATGGCTCACCAGCACCGTATCCACTGCATCCAGCGACTAGTCCAGTCGGGAGAGGTAAGAAGTGAAATACTTCTTCATTTCTTACTCAGCCACCACATGGTCCCCGATGGGACTCCTCAGATCTCCACCAGCTCTTTTGCTGGCATAGTTCTGAGGACCTGCTGGGGGTATGTCTGGCCTGGGACAGGGGTTCTGGATACAACGGACACCACTGTCATTGCAATCCGCCCCATCCCATCCCAACCCCATCCCTCCATCGGCAGAAACCCACCAGCAGCCACTCTACATCATGCTGGCTTTCCAGCTGTTGCAGCCGTGCAACAGCCACCAGTGGAGAAGCTGCCGCAATGACAGGCACCTCACTTTGTCAGTGTATCTGGCAGTACACCAGCACAACTGGGTGACAGGATTGGACCGTTAGACATAAACAGTAAAACCATTAAAAAAACTTATTCCACCTGATGAAGAATGCACTTCATTAAAAAATTATTGCGGATTAATATTTAAACTGTTAATGTTGGCCTGTAAGGAGGTAGTGCCTCTGTCTAATCCACTGTTCCCAATAAGTCATAGCAACATACAAAGAAGCACTTATGAATAATGGATTTGAGAACAAATGTTCCACAAACAATTGCTGTAAAACATACAGCATGAATCAAATTGCCAACATTTTATCTCACTGATAAACTTTTCTTTAACCTGGTTTCTGTCAGTTAACTTCTACTAGGGTTGTCAAACAAAGAATTTCAACCACTTAAATTTACATTGTTTGCATATTACCAAAACCACAATAAAAGAATGTTTAAAAACTGCAATTCAATTAACCTGCATTCCTTCACTAACGGGTCTCTCCTGTGCCTTTTAAGAACTGGAACTCAACTTCCAGATGGAAACCACCTATTCTCCTGAAGATACCCTACATAGTGAAGGTGAAACATAGAGATTTTAATTTTGTTTTAAATTTCTGTACAGTCTCAAACCTGAAATAATTTGAACCCTTTGCAACTACAGACTGTGAATCTGAGCCAAAGACAAAAGAATGTCAATTTTTTAAAAAAAGCAATATAAATATAACTTATAATAATTCGCTGTTAAAAGGAAAGACCATTTCTAATGCTTTATTCATTCCCTATTACCATACCACACAGGAGACCCTTAATTTGTAGCCTCACCAATTAAAATTTTCCGCTTGCCAATTAAACTTGGCCCCAATCAATAAATCAACCAATTAAAGCTTTGTTTGATTAACAGCCTAATCCTAACCAGAATTTTGATCCAGAAATTGAGGGTGAATACTACATTGAGGCCCCAATCCTATCCCGACAGCAGTGCCGATGCAGCCACGCCAGAAAGGCGCAGGTTGCATTGCCGCTGGATCCACCCCCTCCATTTCAGAAAGCACAGTGGGTACCAAACCAAACTGGCTCAAGTTATGTAGAAGGAGGAGGATGTTCCTTCTTAAATGAAGTCCCATCTTTCTAGGCGGTGGGAGGTCTAGATATCCACTGCAATCCTATTCACACTTACCTTGGAGTAAGCCCCATTGGACATACTTCAGAGTAGACATGCATAGGATTGGTCTTTGCTGATCTAGTCTTTGCTAGTATAAAAAAGAACTAGATTTTTCTTTGCTTCACAAGGGACCTGGCAGTTTCAAAGAACTTCAGAGACTTTCATAGCTAACTGCTAGTTTTTATATTTCCAAGGGAGCTCTTCCATTGCTAACCTGTGATCTTGACACAATTAACTGAAAAAGGGATGGGTACCGTTACATTTTTAAGATGTAAAAATCTTAAAAATGGACTTACCAACTTTAAAAAGGCAACAGATAGGGACTAAACAGCATGCTTTCCTTCAGGAACATCTTTTTTTCTTTTACATTAAAAACAACAACAACAACAACAACAACAACCCAACCTAATGCTTGGATACTTCATTGTGAGCACTGAAACAAATCTGATTTTAAAAAGTATTATTTTACTAAGTTTGGAAATTCTACTACTACAGTCATCGCTGCCCCTTCTGCAGACAGAGCGTGATGCTACAAATTCCCCTAATTTGACCTAGTATAAAATGCAAAACATGTAGTTTAAGTCTTGAAATGCCATGTGGTCTGGAAAACCCAAAGAAATTTGGCACTTTCTCTTGACTGCATGGCTCAGGATAAAGGCCAATCCTATTCTACTCAAAACATTTCACAAGAAACCTTCTGTGACACTGGTTGGTCCAAACACACACACACACACCCCAGTAGTAAAGTTTTTACATTTTGTTTTGTAAATGACATGTGTCCTATCTTGCCAGAGGTTTGTAGTGTTTATGATGGAAACTAGCATACAGTATTCTCTCTCACTCACACACAAACGTGTAGGTATGTCTGTACAAAACTAACTTTTTATCCATTTACACATGGAAGCATTTAGCATTTTACAGAAGCTACAAACTTCCTTAGTCATCAGAAAGTTACAATCTAGTATTCTTGTACTAAGGACATTCAAGGTCACTCTTGGAATAGGCTAAGCCATCTCCAAAATCTGCCAACAACAACAAAATTTCCAAACAGGAAAAAGTTTGCAGCAGAGTGCTGTTACATAAATTCCTGTTTTTCACTTGGCCAGGAGGAGATTAAAGAAACCATGATTTACTACCTTGGAAAAAAGTGTGGAAGAAGGATAAATACTGCAAAAATATGTAGCGTTGTTAATGATGTTGTGTCTACAAAGCATTGCCAAATGCAGACAGGAGCTGATGATAGTACAGTTTCAAGCAGTGGAACTTGGCAAACAATGTAGTTACAGGTTTGGCAACAGTTATTGTAAACTACTACGGTATTGTTGTTGTTCAGTCGTTAAGTCGTGTCCGACCCTTCGTGATCCCATGAACCATATCCCGCCAGGCCTTCCTGTCCTCCACTATCTTCCTGAGTTCGCTCATTTTCATGTTTGTTGCATCGGTGATGCTGTCTAACCATCTCATCCTTGGCCTTCCCCTTCTCCTTTTGCCTTCAATCTTTCCCAGCATCAGAGTCTTCTCCAGAGAGTCCTCTCTTCGCATTAGGTGGCCAAAATATTTGAGTTTCAGCCTTAGTACCTGTCCTTCCAGGGAACAGTCAGGCTTGATTTCATTTAGAATTGACTGATTTGATCTCCTAGCAGTCCAAGGGACTCTCAGGAGTCTTCTCCAGCACCACAGTTCAAAAGCATCTATTCTTCGGCGCTCAGCCTTCCTTATGGTCCAACTCTCGCAACCATACATTGCTACTGGGAACACCATCGCCCTGACTATACGAACTTTTGTTGGCATGGTGATATCTCTGCTTTTTATTATGCTGTCTAAGTTTGCCATAGCTTTCCTTCCAAGGAATAAGCGTCTTTTAATTTCATGGCTGCTGTCTCCGTCTGCAGTGATCTTGGAACCCAGAAAAGTAAAATCTGTTACTGACTACGGTATAGACCTATTTATACTACGGTATAGACCTATTTATTTATTTATTTATTTATTTATAGAATTTATATGCCGCCTTTCTCCCGGCAAGGGCACTCAAGGCGGCTTTCAACATTAAAATAACATATACATTAAAATAATTAACAATTTAAAACAATTAAAAAATTAAAACAATTAAAACAAACAACCCCAGTGGGTCACCTCTATTTACAGTTGTTAAAAGCCATTTGTTCAAGGTTAAAAGTTAAAAGTCAGCCCACCATGTCAGACATCGAATGCTAGTCTAAATAAAAATGTCTTAAGGCCCCGCCGAAAAGTCTCTAAAGAAGGAGCTGTTCTTAATTCCAGGGGGAGGGAATTCCATAATTGGGGCGCCACAGCTGAGAAAGCCCTATTCCACGCCGCCATCCCCCTCACCTCCGTCAATGGCGGCACGGTTAACAGGGCCCCCCCCGATGACCTCAGAGTGCGGGTCGGATTATAAGGAAGGAGGCGGTCCCTCAAATACCCTGGACCCGAGCCGTAAAGGGCTTTAAAAGTCAAAACTAGCACTTTGAATTGTGCCCGGAAACGAACCTGCAGCCAGTGTAGCCGCCGAAGCAGCGGTCCGACTGAGTCGAACTGACAAGCCCCGGCAACCACCCGGGCCGCCGCATTCTGCACTAGTTGCAGTTTCTGAACAGTCTTCAAAGGCAGCCCCACACAGAGCGCATTGCAGTAATCTAGTCTAGATGTTACTAGGGCATGGGTTACTATGGCCAGGTCTGCATGATCCAAGTACGGTCGCAGCTGGTGCACCAGCTGAAGCTGGGCAAAAGCCCCCCTGGCCACAGCCGCCACCTGGGAATCCAGGAGCAGCTGCGCATCCAGGAGAACCCCCAAGCTGCGGACCTGCTCCTTCAGAGGGAGTACAACCCCATTCAGAGCAGGACGATGATCCAGTACCTGAGTCGTAGACTTCTGAACCAGAAGAACCTCTGTCTTATCAGGATTTAATTTCAGCTTGTTTGCCCCCATCCAGCTCCCAACTGCCTCCAGACAACGATTCAGGACATCGACCGCCCCCTTGGAGTCGGGTGGAAAGGAGAGAAAGAGCTGGGTGTCATCAGCATACCTAGAAAGAGCTTCCAACACTAAAAATGCTAGATTTTGGAAAACAGATTTGAAAACACAGGTTTTACTTCAAAGCATGTATCAGAAGCAGCTCAAAGTCTCTGACAGTGCAAATCTAACCAACTTTCCAGCGCCGGTGTAGCTGTGCACACTGCATTTTGCAAAGCAGGGGCAGTCAAGGTGAGGGAACATTTGTTTCCTTACCTCGGGGCTGCATTGCAACTGCACCAGCACTGGAAAGTTGGTTAGGACTGCCAACTCTGTTTACAATTTTTTTTACAGAGCTGTTTAAAAAAAATTGTAAACAGAAATTGTAAAGAGCTGATTGCAACTTCATCCACAAAATGGTTGCAACTGCAAATTTTGATTATGAACTTTGGAAGTATCAGCCTGAAACTTGTTTGCACATTTATTTCAGCTTTCCTCCAGGGTTTAAGTACAGTATTATCTTCCCCCCCTTGCATCCCCCCTACCCAGTCAAACTTCATTTCAGGCTTCCAGTCAAACTAGCTACTCACTCATGTGCCTATTTCAAAGAGTTCCCTGCTTCTCAAATAACCTGAAAAAATACAAACATTTGGTTCAGTATATAAGAATATGATGCTGCTTAGGTGCATGTATACTAAACCAATATTTTAATTTGCATAATTAATTTAGTTTATAGAATATGGACCAGTAAGCCACTAGTATAGATAAAAATTAACATATGGCTTAATTCGCTTTTTATTGTTCCACCAGCATAAACTGCAGTCACACAGAACATTCTGGCAGCGCGACGAATCACACGCTGCCGGCGCACTGATGGGGACGCCGGAGCCTCCTCATGTACGCCAGCAGTCCGGAGAAGGTCAGCTGGGACAGGGTGGGGAAAGGGAAGCAGAGGGGTTGGCGTGGGTGGAACAGGGTGACAGGGTGGATCAGGTCCACAAAGGGGGGTGTTTGGCGGCAGCGGTGCCCGTCAAATCCTAACCCTCTTCCCAGGCTCAATCCACCTTCATGGGTTAACGCAGTCTTGCGCCAGCGATATGTTGGCACAGGTCTAAGTTGACCCACTGGGTCGGCTGGGGCTTATCCTAGGGGAAGGGAACAAACTGTTCCTTTCCCGCTAGGAGGCCTCCTGAGGGTAATACTCCCCCACAGGATTCAGCAGGTGCCGTGTTGGCGATGCAGGGAGTTAGGTAGGACTGGGCCATTAGTTACACTTCATTTTTGTGGAAATAGACGGTTAATTCAGTTATTTTCATTTGCAAAAAAAAAAAAAAAATTAATCCCAGCCAGTTATCATAACTTTCTAAAAGCTGAGAGGGGAGCTTGTTCTCTATATATGCAGTCACCAGCCAGCCAAACTAATAATGCATAACATCCTCAATCTCTTGGTTACATCAGACACAATATCAGGAATATACACATAACACCGCTTTTTTCATTTTGGTTAAACACCAAAATTTGCAAAAAAATAAAAGCATTTTCTCCCACCTTATTGCTCATTGACTCATTGTTCATTGCACCAAGCATTATCTGCTACTTCTGTTTATATTCTTTGAATTTTGTTTATTATTTGTTGACACTAACTACCTTGAGCAATTCAATTTGAAAGGGAAAGGTGAGATTTCATAACTATTTTAAAATGTTACATCCTGCCCTTCATTTACACTGCCTGAATGTAAACCAGGGCTGCGTAAAACAATGAAGTCTAAAAACCACCAAACATCAACGACAAAACAGACAAATAAAACTGTTATTAAAATAATTTATCACAAGTTAAAACGCTTGAGAAAATAAAAGGGGTCACTAAGCACCTAAAGCAGGGGTGGGGAACCTATTTATTGTCAAGGGCCATTTTAATTAGTAGAATAGCAATTTTTGCGCTTGCGCGCACACACACACACACACACACACACACACACACACACACACACACACACACACACACACAGCCTCTTTTGCACCCCCAGCCTCTTTTGCTGAGTTTTTCCCTTCCAAGTGTGATTCACCACAGGTGTGCCTCTGCTGTGTTCTCCCTGGGAGTAGGAGTGCGGCTCCTGTTGGTACTTAGGGTAAACCCCCCTATGGGCTTCCTTGACGCTGTCCCTTGGTGAGGCCAGCTGGGCGCTTACAGCTGGGCTATCACCGAATGGGCAACTGAGTGTTCAGGGATTTCAAACCAAAGAACAGTAGTGTTCCTTGATAGCTGGGAACCTCTCTCTAGGACAGGGATGGCCAACCTCTCAACATGAATGCTTCTGGCCCTTTAATGGTTGTATAGGTGAGGGCATTTCAGCAGGTGCAGCTGCTTTAGCAGCACCATCAGTACTTGCAGCTGCCAAGATTCTGTCTTCTACACAACTCTTAAGAACGCAGAGGCCCTAAAGGTGGAAGGTTGGCCACCCCCGGTCTAGGACCTTTGCAATGAGATTCTCATCAGAATTTTGGAAGGCGATGTGGTTCCCCAAAGCATAAATTCCCCAAATTTTGAGCAACTCCTGCCCACAATGGCTAGCATAGTATCCTTAATGATGCAGTGCAATATAATGTAGCAAAAGGAAACAAAAGCTTTACAAAAATGAGGAGACATCTGCTAGCAATAGCATAAAATATGGCAATGTAAAATGGGGGGGAGAGAACTGAAAGAAGTGTGTAGACATCTAATTACTGGACAACTCAAGGGCCTGGCTACAAGATATGCTTGAAAGGAAGTAATGAGTTCTGCATTTTTCAGTTTTCCCCACAAGATTCTTAAATGCACACTCACCCACTGATAGAAACTATTCAAAACTTGCATCTCCCTGTTCTGTAGTGTTTCAGATGTCCCAGCCTTAAGAAAGCACAGTAACTTCAGTAGAACGTCATTTATATAGCAACTTCTGTTCAGAGAGTTTCCACAATTACTGGGTCGTTTATAGTAAAGAGGTGCAATGAGCATGTCACGGCAACGTAACAGGGATTTCCCACTTTCCCAAGCTTACAGACAGTTCTGAGAATGCACCCCACCTCTTGCGCTGTCATCTACAGACCGTGATTTACTCATCTACAGACCGTGATTTACTACAGACCGTGATTTCTTTACTTTAGATTAGATCTCTGTAGTACCTAGTGCAGTACTACACATCTTTACCCTGTACCAGTTTATATAAAACAGAACACATGTGCCTTTGTGCCTAGGTCAATATTTCACACCATCTATATATCTACACCAAGCATACACAGGACAGGTTGAGTATCCCTTAGTTATCTGGATTGCTTGGGACAGGAAGTTGTCTGGATTTCGGATTTGTCTGGATTTCAGAATATTTGCATAAATATAATGAGATATCTTGGGAATGGGACCCAAGTCTAACACGAAATTCATTTATGTCTCATATACACCTTATACGTATAGCCTTTTATACAATATTTTTAAATAATTTTGAGCCCCAGCATGCCTTGTGCTATGCCAGCCAGGTGCTGGAAAAAGTTTTTTTTGTTTAAGTCATAGCCCCAAAATGTCTGGATTTCGGAATAGTCTGGATTTCGGATGCCCGGATAAGGGGTAATCAACCTGTATTAGAATTGTAGATAAGTTAATGATTGGCAGTGGAGGGCAACAGTTATTACTACAGAAGCTAGGACTTGACTGTTATCCTAGGCTATGCAAACACTTTGAAAAGGTCACTTTAAAAAGCCATATCCTTTCTGAATCTGACAAATAAAACATCTTAAACTACTGTAGCTCAGGCTTTGTTCCTATTTAGTATTTCCTGCAAGCCCAGAATCATAAAACAGGAATGCAACAGTCCTTTCTGATGGGCTGCGGGCCAAGAACCTCATTGTTTTCAATGGAGGCACACTAGAATTGGCAAGACACACTGGAAGTGACACTGGAAGTGGAACTGGCCAGGCATCCATTTGCTCGCTCTCGCTCTCCTCCCCCTCCTACTCCCCTTCCCCTCACAGGATGAGTTTTACTCATAGATTCCAGTACTGTACCATACACTCTACACACACACACACACACACACACACACAAGGATGAGAAAGACAAATTGCATTTGTATTCCACCCATCTCCCAAGGACTCAGTGCAGCCTTTGAAGGACAGAAATATTTGAAGGCAGCTCAAGAGTTCCTATAGTGTCACAGGAGGTGGGGGGGAGCTGAAGTATCTGAAAGGAACAGGCAGCAACTAAGATAAAATGGCATTGAAACTGCATATAGAAATGTATCAACACAGAGCACAAGGCTATAAAATTCAGTTAGAATTAAGTCTCTAGCTGTTGCTGTGGCACCATGTTATTTCACACACAGAATTTACTTCACTACTAGAAGACCAACACCTTATCAATGTTTTTATTCTGGTTATTATAAAAACGAACAACTTTTCGGTGTTTCAAGATTTGAGGAACATTCCAAAGGTCCTTACAATCTTCACTGCTTTTACTTTTAAAGAAAAGGTTATCCTGCTTCTTACCTATATTACTGGCGTTTGTTTATTAAAAGCAAGCTTTTGGCAGGCAATACTTTTTTTGTTTCCAAATGTTTATTTTTGTTCCTTCAGTCACTACTTCTTTCCAGGCTGTTTGAATGAGCCAAAACAAAAGGAAATAAGCAGTGTTAATGCAAGGAAGAAGGTAGATTGTGATCCATTGGTGGACCACAGAGTGCTTTGTTGGCATTCTGGTAAAAAATGCTAGACTGTAGAACTCGAGCATGCAAGAGTGCCTACTGATAATCTCTTAACAGTTAAGGCATTGTCCGTGCAATCCTATGTAACGCAAAGAGCAGCGGAGAGCACGCTCCGCTGCTCTAGCATATCGCAAATGCGCCATAAGGCGCATTTGCATCTACTTCAGAGTAAGGGCTGCTGGAGCAAAGGCCAGCAGCCCTTACTCCCCCAGCAGACTGTCCCCGTGCCCGCCAGGCAAGCCCTGCACTGGCTAGTGCAGGAAAAAATAAGTGTGCCATGGAAGACTAAAATCAACCCACCTGACCCACGTACCTTTTTATTGAAAAATGTTATTATGATAATCTGTACTATTCGCTAGGAAGTCAATTTGTCTACTCAATTTTTTTTCCTGTTTAGTAAGTTCTCATCTATAACAGCGTGAACACCAACTCCTTCAATATAACTAGGTCAAACTAAAGGTCAGCATAAACTCGGTGCCCTATCCAGAAGCCATAGAATTCAGATTTTCTGGGGTGGGGGTTCCCAACTTTTCAGCTCCTAGAGCCACATCACTCAGCCTTGCTGAGTGGGCCAGAGCTGGTCAGAAAACATATAGATACTTTTATACATAACTCTAAGAATTTTCACAAAGAGAAAAATATTTGCAAAATATTTGCAGCTAGGGGATTGCTTGCTGTTGCTCTCTCTCAACTGGGCTCTCAGGAAGAGTGATCCATCCAGCAAGAAGGAAGAGGAGGGGTAGGGTTTGTGGAAGAAAAGGAATGAGTGGGGGGCACACATAATTATAATGTCCCTGGATTCAGCAGGCCAGTCAAAATGTGCTACTGGGCTGGATGGGCCATAATTTGGGGACCTAAGCTTAGGGGATAGCGCAGGGTGGCACCAGAGTATTCTACTGCCTGTAGCACTTATGGCTTACGGCAGCCTGAATTCCAGGGACTCACATTGTCCTAATCCAGTGGTTCTCAAACTCCTACAGGGGAGTTAAGGGAACATGTAAGTGGTCACGGACTCAGCGGCAACAGCACTTTTGGGGTGCTGCTGCAGAAAAAAGGGCCTTTTTCACTTACCGGGGGTTGTGACGGCCCTCCGGGGGTTGTGGGGGGGGGGGCTGCGGTCCCCTCTACATCCCCCCCACCTGCACCTCAGAAGAGCTTCCAACCACACTTGGAAGCAACTTCTGGTTTTTGGCAAAAATCAAAAGTAGCTCCCAAATGTGATTGGAAGCTCTTCTGAGGCGGGGGGAGGGGTTTTTTTTAAGAGGAATCCGGAGGGCTGAGATGCCCCCGGTAAATGAAAAGACCCCTTTTTCCTGTGGCAGCATGACCCCGAAAGTGCTGTCACCTACGTTGTCACGCCCCTTGGCTGGGGTGGTGGGTCACAACCCACCAGTTTGAGAATCACTGTCCTAATCAATTTAGGAATATCAACCACTATTTTCCATCAATTTGTCAAGTCTTTTGAACTCAATCAATAGTGCTGACAATCACTGCTTTAGTCATTGTTAAATGACAACAAGTTGTTTCACTCTTCTTGCATGATGACTTGAACAGTAACAAGTTTCAGCGTCATGTGAGGAGTTTGATCAAACCTACAGAAGACAGAAAGCTATCACAGGGCATAGGAAAGGTGGTGAGCTCAAAACATTTGTGGTAATTTGAAGGGTCTTAGAAAGGCCAACAATTTTATTATTGAATACTGAAGGTGAATACAATGACATTGGCTGATAGATTTGTTCATCTTGTAAAATGATGTTTTTTTACTTACAGTATTAAATACTTACCGTATTAAAACGGTAATGAAGATTTTGATGTTGCTAATTACAGTACTCAGCTAAATGTCAGTTGATGGGGGTGAGTGTGATGGCGCTGTCTTGCTATCCCTACCAGGGACAGTACAACAAAACAACCATCAAAGCCTTGCTCAAAAGTAAGAGCAGATCCTTCTCTTGCCCATGATCTGGGTACCAATTCGAAATGATGAGAAGGAACTGCTGCAGCCTTGAAGAGATCAGTAACACTTAGTAAGCAAGATAGCTCCTGATGTTCTTGGATCTCCTCAACCAACCTAGAGGATGAACCTTCTCTTCCCCAATCATGGCTGTGCGAGTCACAACTACAGAAGCAACTTAGCCTACGAACATGGGGAACTGTAAGGTAGGACATTGCCTCCTCTGTTGTTAACCAAGTTAAGGGCAGATGCTGTCTTCTAGCCCAACCAAGCGACACCACACAGATCTAATTCAACCCATACTTACCCCAGCATGGGCTGAATTCTTTGGTGAGAGTCTGTGCTGAGGGAGATCATGCAAAGGAGACAACAGAGGGGTCAAGAAGTAGCACATTCACAAACAATAGTCTCCACCTTTCAGGGAAGGCCTACCTTCTTTTTGGAGAACCATTAAGAACAGTTTGAGCACATGTCAATAAAAACTCCCTAGCAACCCCCACCCCACACATTTCTTGCAAATTTAAAGCAACAGTAAAATCTGTGGCAAACTGTACAAAATAGGTTTAAAATTAGGAAGACAGGTGTCCCAAGCTCATTCACCCTTTAAACAGGCCATTAATGAGCATCCATCTGCTTCCTGTTACATGTCAAAAAACCAACGTTCACCTTACTCAGTCAACCATGCATATTACTCTTGCATTTATAGAGAAAACAAATAAAAGGCTGATACTCTTGCAAGCTATAGTACTTTTTCCTATAAAGACAAACATTTTTCAACAGCATATTTTACTTTATTCTTCTTTTAAAGTTATTTTAATTGATTATTTCAATTTACTTTTCATAATGATTATCCTTTCCTTGTCTGTTCTTTCAGCTTATGAGTCTTATGAGCAGGGGCTGCCTAATCAGTTTACTTACAGCAGAAATGCCACACATGCTGGACATCAAGTAATGCAGAATACACTCCTTTTCCTACAGGAGGATAGTGTGTGAGACGCAAGAAGGAAAAAAAGCAGAGCAAACTTCAGTCCATTTGACCAGTCTAACGTTATCAAATAATATGCTAGTTTGTGTCACCTTAAGTATGCCAGCTGATGGGTGGGATACAAATGCTTGAAATAAATACAAAGCAAATAAATGTATTTAAAGTTTGTGTACATAAAATTTATTAAAAACAAAGAACGTCACATTAATTGCAGACACACACACACACACACACACACACACACACACACACACACACACAGAGTCTTCCAGTAGACTGCGGGATCCAGACCTTCCCAGAATCTTTAGAGAACATTACTGGACCATATCACATGGAGACATTTCCCCCCCCCCCCACCGCCCAAATACTGCAGACTCTGTGATAGTCCTGGCTCGAGGACTTGTGACCTATGTAGAGTTGCCACCTTTTGTTTACAAACATTCTGGAACCTGAGCACCTTTGAGCATATCACTCCTGCCACTGCTAGTTTCTCACATGCAGGGACATTTTCATGAGGAGCAGCATTCAAGTAATGCAATTCCCCCACCTGCATTCTTAAATGACACCATTACAGGAGGAATGTACCAACAGCATTTTCTGAATATCTGGGACAGCTGTATGGTCTCTTATTGGCCTACTGCAGGTTCCCCCAAAATGCTGCTTGAGAGTGGGGTGGGGAAATTTTATTTATTTTTATTTATTTATTTTCCACATTTTTATACCGCCCTTCCTCTAAGGAGCTCAGAGTGGTGTACATATTTCCTCCCCTCCTTTTTTTTTGTCCTCACAACAACCCAAATTAGAAAAGAAATCAATCAGTGGAAATGCACTTCTTTAGCGAATATAGTCATCTAACCATTTTATTTGTGCTCAGGCCAACAGCTAGCTCAAACAGAAATGCTAGGCACATTTATTTATTTAAATGTTTACCCTGCCTTTCTCCCAATAAGGGCACTCAAGGCAGCTGCAATGGCAGCAGTGGTGATCCTATTCCCTTCCCCCTTACATCACTCCTTCCTGTCACATGGACATGTGGAAATTTTTGATAAGAAAAAAACATTGATGGAAAGGAGTTAAAGCACAAGAAATAAATGGATGGATCCAACACCAAAAGTCCATCATCAGAAGACTCTAATGTGGGCTTAGGTGTACACTTCCCATATCTAAACTGCCAGTTTTTACTACCGCCCCCATTCCATACAGTGATGCACACATCGACGTGTCTCGTTGCATGTCGTTGTTGGGCGTCCACATGCAGCTGGAAAGCAGCTTCATCTGCATTTTCCAGTGACATATTCACACCCTACCTCACATAGCTTGGCATGCAGATGAGGACATCAAACGTGTGGTATGCCTCGTGTACATATAAAAAACAGTTTAGATGTGGTAAATGGTGCCCAAATTGATCCTGAAGTGGAAAAAGGTAGAGGGGTGGGGCATTTTGATCAAGATCTATATTTCCACAATGTGTTCATGCATAAAGTCTATAATATACATATGCACATGGCTGCTGGCCCATCTATGAAGCTGATGATGCAGCTCGCAATACCCTTTGTCCCGAGTCCGCTGCCACCTCCCTCCAGGCCTCTGTGTGAACAGAACCACTCCAATCCGCTTTCCTTTACCCTTGCTCCTTCCTTGCCTGGTCTCTAAACAATTCAGGTAGTGCAGGTCACATTGGGAGCTCCCAACATGTATTGTACTTCCTACCTTGTTGAGAAGGATAGTGTGGGAAGGAGCAATGTGAGAAGGTAGGGGGGTCAATAGCCGTCTTCCGTGTGTGGCTTTTTTGGGGTGGCGTTGGGTGGCAGATCGCCTTGGGCCATCCTTACACTATCAGCCCAATCCTATCCAATTTACACCACCGGTGTAACCAGCGGGGGAGGGCAGGGCGGGAGGCTTTGGAGCGGAGGGGGATTTAAATCCCCTTTGAAGGGGATTTGAATCCCCTTTCCATTCTGGGGCCTCCCATTCTCACTGCACCGCTGGTTACACCAGTGGTGCAAGTTGGATAGGACTGCGCTGATAGTGTAAGGATGCAGTCTATACATAATAGTATATTATATAGTATCACAGGAAAATCACTTTTAAAAAGGTGAAATTTGTATCAGACTCGTCAAGATCTGCATGGTATGTTATAATTATAGTAACACTAGAGGAACACAGTTCTCAAGGAACAATCAAAGGTAGCACTTTCACAGCAACTACATAAGAACATAAGAAGAGCCCTGCTGGATCAAGCCAAAAGCCCATCTAGTCCAGCTTCCTGTATCACACAGTGGCCCCACCAGATGCCTCAGGGAGCACAAGACAACAAGATAACCTGTTTCCCGTTGACACTCCCTTGCACCTGGCACAGAGAAAACCCACTTCTAAAACCAGGAGGTTGCTTATGGCTTGTAACCTGTGATGGTCTTTTCCTCCATGAATCTGTCCAAACCCCTTTTAAAGGCATCTAGGCCAGGTGCCATCACCACATCCTGTGGCAAGGAGTTCCACAGATGAATTACACGCTGGGTAAAGAAATATTTTCTTTTGTCTGTTCTAACTCTCCCTCCGCTCAATTTTAGTGCATGTCCCCTGGTTCTGGTGTTGTGCGAGAGGGAGAAGAATTTCCCTCTGTCCACTCTCTCCATCCCATGCATAATTTTATAAGTCTCAATCATGTCCCCCCTCAGGCATCTTTTTTCTAGGCTGAAAAGCCCCAGACACTGTAGCCTTTCCTCATAAGGGAGGTGCTCCAGCCCACGAATCATTCTGGTCGCTCTTTTCTGCACCTTTTCCAATTCAACTATATCCTTTTTGAGGTGTGGTGACCAGAACTGGACACAATACTCCAGATGTGGCCTTACCATCGATTTGTACAAAGGCATAATGATATTGGCCGTTTTATTCTCAATCCTTTTTTAATGATCCCGAGCATGGAATTGGCCTTCTTCACAGCCGCCGCACACTGGGTCGACACTTTCATCGACCTGTCCACCAGCACCCCAAGATCTCTCTCTTGATCCGTCACAGACAACTCAGAACCCATTAGTGTATATGTGAAATTTTGGTTTCTTGCTCCAATGTGCATCACTTTGCACTTACTTACATTGAAGATGCATTGAATGCATCTGCCATTTTGCTGCCCATTCTCCCAGTTTGGAGAGATCCTTCTGGAGCTCTTCACAATCCCTGCTGGTCTTCACCACTCGGAAAAGTTTAGTGTCATCCGCAAAATAGGCCACCTCGCTGCTTATCCTCAACTCCAGGTCATTTATGAACAAGTTGAAAAGCACCGGTCCAAAGACCGATCCTTGGGGCACACCGCTTTTCACCTCTCGCCATTGTGAAAATTGCCCATTGACTCCCACTCGCTGTTTCCTGGTCTTCAACCAGTTCCTAATCCACAAGAGGACCTGCCCTCTTATTCCCTGACTGTGGAGTTTTCTCAGGAGCCTTTCATGAGGGACCGTGTCAAACTACTTGTGTAAACCACTGGGCATCCAAAGCAATCTTGCTTGAATTAGGAATGCTTGTTGGAATTTCAATGCTGCAAAATCTCTGCTTTGGTAGAACGCTAAAATCAGATATTTTTCCGCATGCTGGATAAGTTTTTTTCCCTACATATGCAGTTGTCCTTATAAATAGCTTGTCTGGATAGGAGGCAAGTTACAATGCAGATCAAGTCTATACCATTATAAATTGGAACCTTTCTGTGCGAATTTTTTTGTTTGTTTGTAGCTTAGCCATGCTAGATCCATGTCCTGAGAGTGCTGCCCTTCCATAAATACAGACCAACACGAATCACACACAGTGGCGAAGGGAGAAAGAGGGCCATAGCAAGTCACAGTTAATAGGTGTGGAGGGGAGACCTCAATAAAATTGGGACAGGAAACTATTCCAGATTGGGGAGGGGGGGGATGCGAGTGAATAGTTCAGGAGCACCAGAGTCTGCAGCACTGCCGAAGTTAAGCAGATACAGAACTGATCAGCTTCCTGGATGGGTCAACGTATTTTTCTTTTAATTAAGCAAAATAATGATGTGAATAATGCTATACTATACTTTCTCAAACACTCTTTGCTGAACAGCAGTACAAGAACCCTGCTTGTCAGAAGGAGCAGGGAACTATGGGAATGTCCTCATAAACAAGGTCACCTACTTGGAGGGACACAAAAAAGTCTTGCTATTCACAAGCAGCAATATATTTTTTCAACATCCATTCTTAACTGTAATTTTAACACATTTGTCTGACACTGAAACCAAGGTTGCCAGAAAATGTGAGGTCTTGAATCAACTCTGAAATCGGGGGTACAGTTAAAGCAATTCATATGTTACACAGGCACAGGGTAAGCAGCATAACTCTGCTGTAAGGCACGAAAGGAGACTCTTCAGTACAACGTAAGAACCTCTCTAGATAACTTCCAAGGCAAGCTCTATTACGGGAACTGATTTCAGGGATTCACTGTACACTGAAGTCAGTAGCTTTGCCATTGTAAACCATCTTTGTCCTATAACATCCTATCGGGTTTTAGTAGATTCAGGATATTTTCTTTGGACTCTCTATTTTGTTGTCATAAATTTTGCAAGAGTTAGGAAGTACCAAATCATATTCAACATACACAGATTTTAGTTTTTATTTAAAAAAAAACAACACCTCTCTCTGCTGCAAAATAGTGAGGTAGGACAGCACTCAGTACAAAACACCCTGGCTCAAATTCCTGCTCAGTCAATAAAGCCTATTGGATATCTTTAGTGAGTCACTAAGGTGAGTCACTATCTCTTGACCTAACCTACCTCATACATTATATTATCTCATGTAACTTGCTGTGAGCATGCGAGGAAAGGAAATCTAAACAAACACATTTCCTTTAGTACTCTGCTTACATGAATACAAAATGAAGTATGTTTAGATGTATTTTTGTCCCATCCTAGATGCTCAGAGAACATTACATTATATTGGGCCCAATCCTATGGTTGCTCTGCGATTGTCGAAACCTACATTCTGGCAGCGCAGGGTGCTTTCCGGCGATGCAAAAGCTGGGCCACCGTCACACACTTCTGGGCTGCTGTCACAAGCAGGCAGCAGCATAATGTGCGCAGCAGTGGCTCCAGAGGCCTCCATTGGCGCTGGTAAGTTGTGGGCAGGGAGAGGGAGGATCTCAGAGGGACATATGTGTGCCAGATCTTATCCCCTCTTTCCCACTCCATCCCTTTTGTCTCCTCAGATATATGCTAGCAAAATGGCCAGCATATGTCGGAGGAGACCCATAAACGATTGGGCAGTAATATTTTTACTTATGTCCCATTGGCTGTCCAATTGCTCCCCCACCACTGGATGCAGCATACACTCCACCAGTGTGGTTGCAACAGTGCCAATAGTGGAGGAAAGGACTGGGCAGATTATTTCATTTTATCTTCACAGCAAAGCTATAAGGTAGACTAGGTCAACAGACAGCAACCTGTCAAAAGGTCTCTCTATTATTAACAATATTTATTAACAATATTTATATACCGCTTTTCACCAAAAAGTTCACAAAGCGGTTTACAGACAAAATCAAAGGATTAGATGCCTCCCTGTCCCAAAAGACCTCACAATCTAAAAAAAGATGCAGAGCACCACCAGCAAACAGCCTCCAGAAAAGACACTGTGCTGGGGTGAAAGGGGAGCAGTTGCTCTCCCCTTGCTAAATAAAAGAGGAGCACCAATTGAAAAAGTGGCTCTTGGCCAGTTAGCAGGGGAAACTCTAGTGGACTTCACTGACTGAGTTGTAGTCTGAATTAGGGCAGAGAGCTAAAAACGTGTTGTTTTTTTAACACATCTTTGATTACAAAATATAACTGAGTAGAAATGCTCCTTTCCTGAGAATCAACTTTAGCTTGTTGCTAATTCTATTGTCCAGAGCCTCCACAGTGGAGGATGGCAGCCATTGTCAAACAGATTAAGTTAACACATCATGAGAAAGAAAACAAAGTCAAGCTTTCTTTGGCTAGAACTTGAGGTTAATTTTAGAAGGCAGTCAGTAATTACTCAACTAAAATTTGGCCACAACACTAACATCAATCCTGCAATTCTTGTTGATTTTTTTTCCCCAAGGGATGCTGTGATGACCACTGGTGCTACCTTCTGCTTGAATCAATAAGACATCCTGCTCCATTTCCTCAGACAGATTGAAAAACCTAAAATCTGATTGCAGGCTTGCCTCCCAAGTTAATCAAGCCCAATCTTAATAAGGTCAGGTGGCAGCGGGATGTAAAGCAGTCAGCGCCAGCCATAAAGGGCACTGTCAGTGCACGAACTAGCGCACTACTGGAGCGCCAGCGGGAACGCCAGAGCCTTCCTGTGTGTTCCAGAGCAGCTGGAAGAAACCACCGATGGAGGTAAGGTGGTGGGGGAGGCAGGGCAGTGTGGGGGGAGGGAGGAACGGAGCATCAACGGGGGGATGGGCGGATTTGGTCTGGGAAGGGGGTGGGTTCAGCGGAAGCCACCAAATCCTAACCCCCTTCCTGGACCTGATCCCAAGGCGCAGATCCATGTGGACCTGCGCCGGCAATTTTTCTAGAGCTGTTGAGGCTTACCCCTGGGTAACTGCCCCCACCCCGCAAGATGCAGCGGTAGCCATTTCGGTGTCACTGCATTGGCGGCGGGGGGGGGGGAAGAATAGGATTGGGCTGTTAATGTCTGATGTCCCATTACCTGGGTTAAGCAGGTAATGGGACTTCTTGATCAGACTTCTTGATTTGCCAGTGTATTCTTGAATAATAACTTGCAATAAATTTACATACACTTGTTGCTGTATGTAAATTTATTGGAAGTTATTATTCAAGAATACTCTGGCAAATCAAGAAGTCTGATCAAGAAGTCCCATTACCTGCTTAACCCATCAGAATGACTGTTCTTAAGATTCCTATTCCTTTCCCCAGTAGCTCTGATGATCATATCATTATATGCATTACCATATTGCCTTACTAATTTCAGTACCTTACACCAAGAACGTTTTGTACAACAAATCTATGTTAATGAAGGTATCTGTCACTACCTATAGTTAATCTGCAAGGACATATTTCATATGATCAAATAATATTTCAGAAATCAGAAACATTATGTTTGTAGCTCCCTCTTAATAAGCAGGTAACCCCTGTCTTGGCACCCAAGTTGCTGTTGTAGTGTCCCTTATTATTTTGATTTAAAAGACCCGAGGGTTAAAAGGTTCACTGCAAGTCAGAGCTGAAATAATAAATGGTTTATTTTCCATCCTGATGGAGGAAATACATCACAACCCATTGTGGAGCACTCACAGATGCTGTTTTTACAGGAAAGTGTAAAAATAACCAAATCAGTTTGCCTTACTGCTCTTATTTAAACAAAGCCCCTTACTACAATTCACACTGGAAAAGAAAAGGCATGTTTTCCAACAACATGTTAAATTAATTTAGAGAGAAATATTCATTTAAGAAGGGAAAAATAGACCTGCTGGTCATTACAAAAAGTAGAAGAAACCTTGGCAAAACATAGGTTTGCCAGGCTAGACAAGAAACTATTGACCATTTAAAGTCTAGGAGAAAGTACAGACCTGATCACACAAACTGTATCTCAATATGCAACTATATGAATGCTAATTAGTTCTGCAGAAGAGTCTGAAAGCTATGGTGAAGAAACTCACTTATGATAAGCATATCCAATATTGAGGGCTCTCCCAACTGCAAATAAGACTGAACAGTAAATGAGTATGACCCATCACACCAAAAGCAAAACAAAGTAAAGTAAGAAGCCATCAGAGTACAAACTCTTAAGATCCTCTATCCAGGAAAAATGTTAGTTTCACACCAGTGATCAAGGAATTCATGTAGGTCATTGCGAAGTGAACAGACGTTGGTTGGTTTGAACAAACCATACTTAAAACGAACTACAGCTCCAACAATACACAAAGAGGTGGGGTGCAAGAAGAGGAGGAAGCACTCCCGCAGCATGCTGGAGGACAAGGAGGAATGGGCAGAGTATGGAAGCCTGCAACTCATCACAGCTCATTCACATTAGCAAGGAATTATGGTTTCCCCACGGCCAGCGGGTGAAGCAACGGGTTAAACTGCTGAACCATAAGCTGCCGATCAAAAGGTCGGCAGTTCGATTCCCGCGACGGGGTGAGCTCTCGTTGCTTGGCCAGCTCCTGCCAACCTAGCAGTTCCAAAGCATGACAATGACAGTAGATAAATAGGTACCGCTTGCGGGAAGGTAAACAGCGCTCCGTGTTCCAGCTGCATGCTACGCGCTGCGGCAAGGAGAGTCATGCCGGCCACATGACCACGGAGGCGTCTTCGGACAACGCTGGCTCTTCGGCTTTGAAATGGGGATGAGCACAAAACCCTAGAGTCGGACACGACTGGACTTAATTGTCAGGGGATACTGCTTTCCTTAACCTTTCCTCATACAGCAATACAGTACCTTGACTTTCATCCACTCTATTTTCATCGCTTTGCTCTTTCAACCATTTTCAATTATAATCACTTTTCATCCAAGTGCTTGCCTCTTTTGTCTGATTTCATCCAACCTTCATCAATGTTATCATGTTTATTTTTCTTTTATTTCGGTTTCACACACATTCACATGTATTATATAGTAAGTTATTTACATTTTTTGCCAGTCAAAATAAATTTGCAAGGTAAGTAAGGCTATGCTTTAACATTCATCCATTTTTGACTTTCATCCATGCTCTGGTCCCTAACCAGACGAACGTGCAAGATATTGCTGTACCTCTCTTTTGCCCTCTATTACCCCAGATCTTGACAAAATGCTCAAATGTTTTGAAATACTGCAATCACATGGACAGCGCAATCCTCTTGATCCATCCGGTGCTGGAACGAGCGTTCTGGTGCCGGGAGACGTCGCAAACATGCCGGAAAGCATGTTTGCGATGACTCGTGAGCAAGGAAGGCCGGCACAGAGGCCGGCCTACCTTGCTCCAGTGCCGGAGCGCCCCTGCGGCCGCTGACGAACCCAGGTACAGCGGGGGTGTTTCGGCGGTAGAGGGAGGGGGCCATTGGCCCAGTTGGCCTGGGTGGGGGCAGGGGATGGCTTTGGCCATATCCCAGACCCCGCCGGTCAGCTGGGCTGTTACACGACCTACTCAGACTTAAATCCAAGGAGGTCAGTCGGGCCGGCCGGCATTTACATTCAGGGAAGGGGATGAGCGTCCCCTTTCCGGAGTAGACCTCTGGCCTGGTGGCAGCCTGGCCGCCAGGGAACAGAATCCAGCGGGCAGCCCTGGGCCGCTGGCCAGATCCTTACGTAGGATTGCTCTGTGGATTGTAGGTCATGTACATTTAGAAAAAACCAATGTGTAATGTCACTTAACATATAAGATATAACATATAAGTGAGATCATTAAAAGAGCCCTCCCCCCACTGGGCAGGAATTACATGGCATAGAAAAATCTAAATTGACACTGCATACAAACATCGAAGAGCTTCACAATTCTGCCACACTGACTTGCATGTGCCAGCACAGGCTGAGGACGGATGCAGTGTGATTTGCAGATACCGAATGCTCCGAAACACATATGCTCCAAGAAAACGTGTCCTACACAGATCATTGCAGACTACCCCTTTCAATTCATTTGATATTACCGAACTACAGTGAATCCTAGGAACACACACACACACACACACACACACACACACACACAGAGTACAGTATATTTCTGCAGCTAGGCTCTCCTCCTCCCCCCCCCCCATTGCAAAGTCTTGCCAATATTATTTTATGTGAATCACCCTAAGCCTACTTGTGCTAGATTAGATTATTCTAAGCAGCAAATCACTTTAATGCCAGCAGCAGGTGAGCAAGCAGGCATATTCATTTATTTAATTTATTTATTTAAAAAATTTATATCCCGCCTTATCCCATGCCGAGGCAAATGCCCAAGGCGGCTAGTGATATTATATATAAGTGATATAAGTGATATAATATAATATATAAGTGATATTATATATATAATAATATAATGATATTCATCCCCTTAATCTGTATTTTCATTTTTCTTTCTTACTTCCTCAACAGGAAAAGCATGAGTATAGTTTTCTAGTGAATTACTGTTTAGAATGCACAACATGCACTGTGCAAGGTGCAGTAATACTGCTACCAAGTATGGCCTCTCAGGCTCTCACTTTCCTGACTTGATTTGGCCATGGAATTATTTTTTCTGGGTCAGGCCTGAGTGAACCAGACAACAGTGATCTGGGCACTGGTCAGAGTCTATCTTGATGTGGCTGCCTAGTCTTCCCAGTGGGAAACCTGTACTGGTACTTCCAGAACTCTCGGTTACCCACAGCCCAATGTGGATGGTAATGAAATCTCAATTTCAAAACACATTAATGTCCCTTTTTTATGCATTTAACCTGTTTATATGGAAGCAAAATGGATGAGGGAATGTTCTGCATTGATTAGTTACACTGGCGGCTCAAGTTAATTGTACTGAGGAAGTAACCAGGCATAACATATTGCTAACAGAATATCTGATCAATTAACAGTCTAATCCTGTTCTCGAGATATGCCAGCATACTGCGTGTCCACAAACTACAGCACAACAATGACCTGCTGACAAAGAAGTCTGCCTACTGATGGATGTGCCACAGATGCTGGTGAAATGTCAGAAAAATGCCATGCTGACACAGCTAGACCCAGGTGCAACTCCACCAGCAGAGAGGCTAAAATGGAGAGGTAATCGGGGAGTAATGTGGGAGCAGAGATGAAGATACGCCCCCGCATGGGGGGCCGCCGACGCGACGCCCCCACGTGACGCCGCAAGCCACACACCCCGGAGCCAAAATAGCAGGCATTTTAGAACCAAACGGCTCCAGGACGGGCGGTAGGGCCCAGCTCAAAAAGAACCAGCCGGCTCCAAGACAATGGGACGTGTCCTGGAGGCAGGTACACTCCCGACGCCTTGGGGCCCAAGGCCCCCCCCCCGCCCCTACCCAGACCACGCTTCTGTGTGGGAGTGACAAGGAGTCAACGTATCCCATATCCTAACCCTCCTTCAGACAACAGACATGCCCCTGACACTGAAAAAAATGGTACACCAACGACAGAGCTGGCATAGGTAAGAGTAACCTCACTGGGAACAATGGGGAAGGAAAAAAACAGCAGCAAATTGCACCTCCTGCCATCCCCCTGCCCCACCCACTTTCCTACAATGTGGCACAGGATACAGACGACATCCGGCAGCCAATCACAGCACACCAACCCCAGTATATTAGTCCCTGGCAAGGGACACTACAGCTCAGATGAGAAGACGCACAGCTATAACTCACTGGTCTCTCAAAGAGGGACTATGGTGATGGGAACCATGGGGAAAGTGCGTGCACTTTGCACAGACAACCTCTTGTGCCTAATAACATGTATGACAAGATTTTTTGTTAACCTTATAGTCTCAGAATTCTTATTGCAAATATTCTTTCCTAGAAGGACTCCATGCACAAATACCTAATTTGAACATCTACCTCTGACCACCCAAACAGGGGAAGCAATGACAACCCATCCCCAGAGGTGTCGCTGCGCATCACCCCCCCGCCCTAGGGTGACCCCCCCAACACCCCCTCACCAGAACTCGGCCTCAGCTCCGAGGCCGGGGAGCCGGCCTTGGAGCGTCCAGCCCTGCCAACGCTCCAGGGCCTTCTGAAGGCCCAATGGCTCAAAACGTAAAGTTTTACATTTTTCGTGCATGCGCAGTACATTTTCTGAGGGCAAAGGGTTGCCCATTTGCCCTCAGAAAAGTACTGCGCATGCGCAAAAAAATGTAAAACTTTACGTTTTGAGCCATTGGGCCTTCAGAAGGCCCTGGAGCGCCGGCGGGGCCGGATGCTCCGAGGCCGGCTCCCCGGCCTCGGAGCGTCCGGAGGTGACGCGCGGGGGTGCACGCGTCACCCCTTTGCGTGCGTCATGCACCCGTCACCCCCTGGCGGTCCGCCCCCCCACCACGCTCCAACGACGCCACTGACCAGCCCACCCGCCTGGGCCCCTAGTGTGCCCTTTTTCTCCGAAAAAACAGTGGCGTGTGTTTTAATTTTTTCAGTGAGGGGTGGGGCTTGTGATAGCACATGCAGGGCAGGGCTTGTGATGTCACATGCGGGGTGGGGCTTGTGACATCACAGGGTGCAGCCCCCATTTCCGTGGGGTGTAGCTACACCTCTGCACATACCATGCAAGTAAGCAAAGGGGGGAGGGAATTCCATGCCACCACACATTAATGCTGCATCTCATGTCTCTACCCCTGACAGACACTGATCCTCCCCCGATACTGGTGAACCAACTGGTGCAGCCAGACCTAAGACACCTGCTACTCAGCTGTCTGTTGGATAACTTGCAATGGCACAACAGTCCTGCTGGGAGGAGATGGTTGGCAACCTGTATGTTTCTCTTTCAGATGCTGCTCTAGCACCGATGTAGATGAACAAAAACCTTGGCTGCATCACACTTGTTTCTTTGTCAGTAGATAGGGATCCCTTCTTCCCACCCTAGTTGCTTCTTACTTCAGTTGGCCTGGGGGGGGGGACCTCTCTCAGGGTCTGCAGCATCCTCACTCCATGATTCCATGGACTCCAATGGGGGGATACTCCTCAGTGGTCATGAGCCCCCTGTTTCCTGCTGCCATTGGTCAATGAGGCAGACAGTTGCAGTAGGCACCCTGTGTCACATGCCAGTCCAATGACTGGCTCCCGCTGACAGGTCCATGTGCTACAGCCTCCCAGCCAAGTGTGCCTGTTTGCAGTGATACAAGATATTAAATGCTGGATGGGGTACTCCGTCTCCTGAGGTGGCTGGATGGTCAGGGGGCAGATTTGTGGAGTAGTTGTGTGGGTTCCACACCTGCCACCTAGTCTTCTTTTGTCCCTGCCATGGGACATACAATACTAGCAAAAGATGCTAGTTAGGGCAAGTCCCTTGGCTGGGCTCAAACCCATCTTACCTGGCTCCTACCCTGCATCTTTGTGCAGTGAGCTGCCAGTACCCTACTTTGCCTGAGTGTTGTTGAGACTCCCTTTGTGACTCATCTCAGTCCCTCCCCCACCCCCAACAAAAGGTTTCCTTAGTGAATACCCACACAGGGACTCAAGAGACTTGTGTGCTTGTTTCACATGGCTGCTAGCTTCTGAGGGAGCTATCTTTCCACCCTTGTTCTACTTGGCTCAAAAAGGTATTCCCTAGATGTGTGTTTGCGTGCGTAGAAGAAGAGGACTTGAACCCTGGTTGCACAGATTCCTAGCAGTTCTTTGCTTTTGCCTCTTTGCTGCTGATATCACAATAGCACCTGTAGGGGGTGCAGGTGCTGTGGGGCCCTTGTGTTGAATTGTGAGTGTGTGTGAGAGGGGGTGGGTGGGGGTGTGGAAGTGTGGTATGTCATGCCCTTGGGGCATCTCCCCATGGTTGGGGGTGGTGCCCGTTGCTCATTCCTAGTGGCTGGCAGGGAGGTGGGAACCCCTGCCGTGGCCATCACTGGCCCTACACCTGCTCCCACCCCTTCCTCGGTTCACTCTGGTGGCACAGCGCTTCTCTGGCCACCAGCAATGAGAAATGGACACCATATGCTCAGCAAGCGCAGGGGCCTGTTCACTCTGCATTAAAAAAGGTCCACAAATTTCTAGAGACAGGAAGTGGACCTGCAGAAGCTACCAAAGCTCAATGCTATGTTCCTCCAGCTAGAAACAGCACCGGGAGAGTATTCTGAGATGGGATTCTAGAACTGGTACAGTCACACAAGGTAGCATCCTTACAGCAGCTGGTGGGGGACAG
Organism: Plestiodon gilberti rubricaudatus; assembly: GCA_026170595.1. Taxonomy (NCBI): domain Eukaryota; kingdom Metazoa; phylum Chordata; class Lepidosauria; order Squamata; family Scincidae; genus Plestiodon; species Plestiodon gilberti. Next base: position 128,247,010 of record JANXHW010000001.1, on the reverse strand, counting down.
GGGAGAATGAAACACAACATTCTGCAAAATACTGCACGTGATTAGTTTCAAATAGTGCCAATAAGCCAACACAGGTTAGATAATGTGGAGCTCAGTGCAGATAAGACAGCACTACCCAGACGTGCGTTACACACCAGAACAGACTTATTTGGAGTAACCAAATTAAATAGGACTACCTGACAGGGGAAGTTCTCCATTCAATTTGCATGCACAAAACGAAGCTTCCAGCAGACGAGCATGCAAAGCATTTGCTTTATCTCACTTAACTCTTTTAAAAGCTGCAAGCAGCAAACAGATACCTCCACAGACACCCACACACATTCAGTGGGAAGCCTCAACAATACGGCAAAGTACAGTAAATGGGGCATGGAGGGGCCACCCATTAAAACAAGCCAGAATGGAAATGTCATGTTACCATTTCAAATTTATATTCCACTTTGCAATCCTGAGGGAAATCCAAAGTGGCTAACTACAAGGAATAAGAACAAACACATCAACATGTCCTACATGTGCGTAACATACAATAATTGACAGTCGCTGTGTTAAATCAAGACAAGAACCAACTAAACTATGAGAAATGAAGCTACCAGGCCTTCCTCATATGACTTTCACCCATATTTTTAAACTCACCAGAACAATTACCTCAAGCTCTCCCAACCCTTCAGCAAAATTTAAAATCTGCTACTGAGGTCACTTGCACATGGTTTATGTTTTCCCTTTTCGTAGGCTGTATTTTATCGTATGTATGAAGCTGTGTTTCAAAATTAGCAACAAATTTACCTCTATTTGATACTAGGTATGTTACTTATAAAGTTGAGTTCACAACCTCTTCAATAATACATGTCTAAATAACTGTACAAGTGTTCACCTATGTATAGGCTTACCAGATCTCCAAACGGGACAGAGTGCTAGACCTTTAGGAAAAGGAATGTGGGCAGGTGTAGCTTGTTAAACCTTAGAGCACAATCCTAGGCATGTCTACTCAGAAGCAAGCCGAGCCCCATTGTGTTCAGTGGGACTTGCTTGCTTCCTAACCCACATTCCTTCTCCTAAAGGTCTAGCACTCTGTCCCGGTTGGAGATCTGGTAAGCCTACCTATGTAATAGTAATGTCACACAACTTGCTGAAGAGTTCAGCAAAGACACCCAGGAGCAAAGACAGAAAGACCTAATACAGAACAAGTTAATACAGACCTAATACAGAACAACAACATGGAGTTGATAAGAACATTGCCTGGAGAATAATTCAGTTCATCACCACAGTAACCATTACTGCTTATCTGTCACATAGGATTCGTAATCCAAACTTTCTTACAAGGAGCTCAGCAAGGTGCACAGGAGATTCTCCCATTTCACCCTTCCAAACACCAACAGGTGAGGTAGAGTAGGCAGTGAGTTGCCAAAGTCCACCCAGTTAACTGCTGCAGCACATGAGAATACAGGATGTAGCAGCAAATAGCTAGAGTCACAGGAATAATATTTCAGACCAAAACGGGAAGCAGAAAGCTCCGTGGCTTTGGTCAAGATTTTTTCATACAGCCTGAACTGATCATACAGGTTAAAAAAAATAGAAAGAAGTTGAGGGATAACCTTGGAAAGAAAGTAGCAGGAAAAATATTCGTGTCAGACCACCAGGTTTATTTTTTAACTAAAACCTCTCTATTTAGGGCCTCTTGTTGGCGCTATTGTCTTCAACTTTGTCCATGACATAGAATGAAAACTACTATTAGCACTACTGCAGCTATTCAAGCTGTGCAGCTGCAGATATTAGCACATTCTAATTGTACCCCCATTTTAGATTAGCTGTTCATGATAAAGACATTGAAAAGATTACTCTGTAAAGACAGAAAAACTAAATTAAATTAAAAGGAAGAAACAGGTGGCATACAGTAATGCACATAGCATGCATGCAGACATTTGATGCAGTGGTTCACTGTTAGTGGAAGCTTCTTCTGTGAATAGGAGAGTTCTACTCATGCAAAGTCCTCTTGTGAACACATATCTTCCACAAACCATGTGCCACTGCACAAAAGGTCTGGATAGTATACCACCCACTACTGCTATTTCTCAAATCATGAAGAAATACTTTTCCAAATATTGTTTTAAAAAAGAGGAGCTAGCAAGCTACATAACTTGCTCTTGGTACAATGTGGCAGTGTATACTGAAATTTTGCAAGGCAATGTTCTATTAACATTGTGGCAGTGTATATTGAAATTTTGCAAGGCAATGTTCTATCAAGCAGCCTTGAGTGCCCTTGTTGGGAGAAAGGCGGGGTATAAATTATTTAGATAAAAATAAAATATTATCTTCAGTTGTCTTTCAGATATGGGAAGAAGCTGGATATTTAATAAAGCACACTAATGTCCCAATCATTGTGTTCAATGGTGCTTACTCCCAGGAAAGTGTGTATAGGATTTCAGCCTTACAGCCCAATCCTCTGTAAATATCCGTGGCCAGTCCATAGGGCCGCCTGCAGAATCCTACACCCTTCCCAGGCTGCTCCGGCCCAGCCCGGCTCAGGGTCTCCTTGGGGGACAGGGTCATTCGTCCCCTTCCCATGGTGTAGGGCTGCCTGGGGCCTACGGGCCTCCTTGAATGTATGCTGGCTGGCTCTCAAGCAGACATACATTTGAGGAGGCGGAGCAAGGGCCGCCGAGCCCGGGAATGGGGACAGGGATATCGCAGCCGACATCCCCACCCCCTCCCGGGTCGGCTCAGCCAACAGCCGCCCTCCCCTCCCCCTGCTCCCACCGGAGTAACACTTTCCTTGCTCCGGTGGCTGCAGGATGGTACCACGGCAAAGTGAGGCCTGCCAGATTGCGCACCAGCAGGCCTTACTTTGAGGGTGCTGAAAACGCGCTTTACAGCGCGTTTACAGCGCGTTTACAGCACACTCCACCTGCAGAGAGCGCGCCTCGCAGACGTTACTTTACGCAGGATTTTTAAAAACTAGGATAAAACTAACAGCGGAACCTTAAGCGTGTTTACCCAGAAGTATATCTCAGTAGTTTCAATGGGCACAGGTGTTTGAAAATGGTGTTATCTATTTTACTCAGAAGTAAGCCCATTGTGTTCAGTAAGACTTAGGCTGTAATCCTCTCGTATTCAACAAAAAACAAACATCTTTATCAAAGGGTTTTGCTTTCTAGTAAGTGAGTTTAGGATTTCACCCTAAGTGTGGGATATTTGCTCTCTGCCTTTTCTAGTCTCCAAATGGGGGGAGGGGCAGGGAATGATCACAAGGAACCAGAGTTCCACTTTGAGATCCATAAAGACACAATTCGTTTACACTGGCTGCTTCACAGGGAGCTGCTTAGAAGAAGCAATACTGTATACAAATGAGACTCACAACGTTGCACAGTACCCCAAGACTCCCAGATTTAATTTAATTTAATTGTTTCAAGACCTTAGAGCTGCAGACATGTTTGGTGAAGAAAACCACAGTACTGTATATAATTCAGACATATCACTGTTCCTTATTCCCAATATCATGATTGATTTCTACCACTTGCAGAATGAGAATTTTGTGGACTACATCCAAGCCCAGCATGGAATCAGCTAAGTGCATGGCAATTACTTGTGCCTAATTAGGTGCAACCTAACAACACCTGAAGCAGCATTACCTATGTAGCCATCAGCAGCAAAGACCATGCACACTTGGTGATCAAGGCTATCGTGGTACTGTATTTACCAAGGTAAAAACCGGTTTTGTAACTACCTTGGTAAAAATGTATTGGTACCAGTTCAAAAAAAAAATTAACACTTCCTATTTTAATATTATCACTGCAAACAACATTGCAATGGATTAGTTAGTTCAAGTTTTAGTTACCTATTACATATTCAAATTGAAACTGTAAATAATAGATTAATAAATTAAACTCAAAGCTGTGCACACACAAAAATTTGACTGGCAGAACTGATAAGTGCTCAGTATTTTCCTGTCTGTATAACTTTGTTTGAACATCTACATGAACTCTCTCAAAATGCCCATTTTTCCACCTGAAAATGAAAAAAAAAAAAAACATGTTGGCATGATTCATCTGATTGCTAAATTCAGTTGATGAAGTTGCAGTCCAACCAGCTAGTCCAAGAGACAAACTATGCATTTCACACAATTCTTTATCTTAAGCGAAAACTGAAATTTAAAAATTATGAATCTTGAAGGCTTCCTTCTTTGGATGGTTAGCTAACACACTGCTAAACACACAGACACTGCACTAACTCAGACAGTCAGCTTCAGCACCAGATTGTCGGGCGCCCTGGAGCAAAGCAGTGCATGGGGCCACCCACAGCATCCCTCACTCAGTTCCTGATGATACACTGGGCACTACCACTGCCAGCTGTACTGAGGATTCCGGGCTCAATTAGGCCAGGTGCGCCAAATGACGGGCGTGTGGCCTCGGCCAATGACCAACCTGGCCAACCTCTGATGTCACCCCAAAACACAATATTTTTTTCTGTTTGGGGTATTCAAGTAAAAAGTACATTGTCTGGTAACCAATTTTCCTAGAGAGCCATCCTGATATGGGAATGGGGAAGGGGGTCAGAGGGGCCAAAGTCCCATTTTCTGCTTCCAAAGTGGGCTGCTACAAATTATATCATAAACAGTGATCATCCGCACTCCCCCCCCCCTCAAATTGGTGAGTAAAAAAGGTAAAAACACAACACATAAAGCCAGGTTTTACCCTAGGTCCACTAGTTGTTTAGCAATAGCATATTAGTTCATAGTTCAATTCAGCATAGTTCAGACTTTGTTTTATTTGCATTAATTTACAATAATCAGCTCATGTCACAGGAACTCTATTACCAATTTGCAGTCATTTTGCTTAGTATATTAATAATGTCATTTTCTTCATGTGGCCAATAAAGAGCAGGGAAGACTGGTAAATCTCTCTCTCTCTCTCTCCAGTTCAAAACTAGTTTTTCCTGGGAAACTGCCAACCCTGCATGTGTTATCCATAACACACAATCCATTTGCTCCCACACAATCAAAGCAGCCTATACAAACTATCCAGCCCCAAAATCAAATACAAGAGTTTATGTCCACCATAAGAACAAGTATCAAGTATCCCAACATGTTCTTTTAGCTCATACAGGCCCAATAGAGAGGGGATCTGTACGGAATTATGGTTTTAAAAAACTACACCTGGTGGTGTGCAGTAACTATTTCCCAGTTTTGAGAATAGCTCCCAGTTTTGGGAAACAGCATAAGGCTGTTATCAAGCAACAAGCTACTTGAGTACTACTTACAGCTACTTGCTACTCACCACTAACAGCTACTTATGTTGACTCTCTGAGCCTAGTCTGTGCATAAGTTCCTTAACATGCATTAGCTGGCGATGGCTATGATCTGTAGCAGACGTTTGCTGGAGAATATTCTCTTCCTAACAGTGAAGGGGCACAAGCAACTGTCTTGCAACAAGATTGTGCCAGGGCAGTTTAGAAAGGCATCAGCTTCAAAGATTATCCTACATCTGCATTTTATCTGCTATGTGCCTTTGCCTGAAAAAGCAAGGGAGCAACTACTGTACCTACTTCTGAGCTCCCCACCTCTGCTCTGTGTAGGGTTGATTTGCCCTCACTTTCAGGGCCTCTCAAATCTGCTAGAGGAAATGACACAGCTAGTACTTCCAGCCAGCTGTCTGCCGAGTTACACATCCAGCCCTTGCAACTTCGACAAAGGCAGGAAGGCACACAACTGTCTGGGGACCTGTCCCCTGCTCAAACTCAGAGCTAGCAGTCTCGCATCACGGTCTCGCGCCTCAGTCGCGATCACTGCGGACTGGAAGTGGTGGTCATTCAGATTGGAAACACAGGAAAACAAACCACCCCGTAATTCTCCCCCTCCCCGGCACGCGTCAGTATACTAGGGGCGCAAAGCAAAGGGACAAAGTAGTATGACCAGCCGGCAACTCACTGTGTATGCAGATGGGGCGGGGAGGGGGGGAGAGAGAAAAAGTCGAGGGCATTCTGCTGCTGCCAGCGTCCTGTTCTACCCACCCACCCCGCTCCATCCTTCCCTTCCCCCACCAATACAGCTCGTTAGGAACAAGGCAAAGTTTGCGTGCTTCCTCCAGTTTCGCTGCATGCCAAAACAAACTTTGCAACTGTTGTGAGCGGCGCAGCCTCCCCCGCAACTGTTACTGACCTTCCATCCGGCGGAGCTGTTGCTGTCCCCCTTGTCCTTGAAGTACGGCACGCTCTTGACCATCCACTCGTAGATCTGGGAGAGGGTGAGCCGCTTCTCCGGGGCGCTCTCGATGGCCTTCGTGATGAGGTCCGCGTATGACAAGTTGCCCCAGGCGTTGCGGCGGGACGAGCTACTCTTGCGGGGCCCCGCCACGGAGGCCAAGGTGGGCCCCACTGCCTGTTGCTGCTGCTGCGGGGGGTGCTGGAGGCACGGGAAATCTCCACAGGGGCAGCCGCAGGCTGCAGCCCCGAGCTCCCCCGCTCCAGCCGCGGAGTTTCCCACCTCGAAGCCCTCGCCGCCGCCAGCCTCCAGCAAGTTGAGCAAGTCCCCGCTAGGCGAGGAGGCGCAGAGGGCCGCGACGCGCCCGCAGCGGGACGGGGAGGCAGCCCTCGCCGGGGTCGGAGTAGGCGTCTGTCCAGGGCTGGACGGGGCGAGCTCCGGCCGAGGCAACGGCCAAGTGCAGGAGCGGGGGCGGGCAAGCGGCTGGAAGTCGGGGTCGGTCTCCACGGGCTGAGGCGCTTCGGCCATGGCTGGGAAGAAGGCAAAGAGGAAAGCAGAAGGAGCGAGTCGGGGGGCTGCGGTGGGTGCGAGGGAGGCTTCCCTGGCCTGGCAGCGGCCTCCTGTTGAGCGCCGGGGGCCAATCGCGAACGCTGCGCTATAGAGAGAGTCACTCAGGCAGCCAGGCAGCCGCTTGCTTCCTCAGTCGCTCGCTCAGTGACTGGCAGGGGAGCGGGCGCTGACACAACAGTCTCCTACGCTCGGTGGCTGGCTGAGCTATCAGCTCCAGGGCCGCCCCTTTGCCTGGGGCTGAGGGACGAGCTTGGGCACGCTGCCCAATGGACGACCCGAAACGCCCCCTTGGGGCGCTCCTCTGAGGCGGAGCCAGGCTTGAGACAGGCAAACCAGGCAGCCAGCCTACAAGCGACTCTCTCGCGCCCGTCTGTCCCTCGCTCTTCCCACTCGCACCGCAGAAAGCGGCGGCATCTTCTCTCTCTGCCCCTCTTCTTTCTCTCGCCTTGGAAAGGGAACGCGGGAAAGAGAGAGACCACCTCAGCCACCATCACCACGGCAAATTTTGCCCGTTCTAGTTGGGAAGAAGGTGTGCGGAGTGCGGTGCAGGCTTGGCGGGCCACGAAGACGGTTCGGTGCCAAGCGCGCCTCCTCCTGATGCCTTCCGGGGTGGAGGAGGCTGCCTCTCCTCGGGGTCCAGCAGACGGGCTTTTGCCGCTTCTTTTGCGAGAAAGAGCAGGACATGCGTGCGTTCATGTACGCGTGTGAAAGAGGCCGTGAGGTTAGGGTGTGGCTGCGGTGGAGGCGAGCGAGTTTTTGGCAGGGCAGGATGTGAGGGTGGAGGGTGTAGCGGAAAGCGCGTGTGTGTAGAGGACGTAATAGAGTACTTGCGAGAGGCAACAGTGCGAGAGCATGACTGGGTCGTCGTGGTTTCCCAGACCACAGTTATCTTTTTCAGGTCGGAGTTAGTTAGCTGTATTATTTGTCTTCTGTCGTTGGTTTCTTACCTACGTAGGTGCTTAAACACGCACACACACACACTATAGAGAGTAGTTCCACCACTGTTACATTCAACCATACAGATTTAAGGGAGGCTATATGTCAGTGTGCTTGCATAAGTGTAAAGCTAAGTCCTAAGGTGTAGCGGTCACAGGGGGTTAAACATGCAAAGGCTATTGCGTGTTCTGGCATAACTAAACTATTGTCACATCTAGCAAAAAAAGAGACACATAGCAGTTCCCTTGCTCCCTACTCACAAACAGCAACAGTGCCCAGAGACACACCACATCTATGGGTGCACTGGAGTGAAAAAAAACTCCGCCTCATCGTTTTGAATGGGGTTGGATGTGGGTAATAGGTATATATCCATGAAAATGTTCTACCCTTTCAGTAGCAAAAGGGGACTGCTCCTTCACCACAGCCAGCCCATCTGTGAGATCGACTGACAGCCCAATCCTCCTAACCAACTTTCTAGTGCTGATGCAGCTGCAATGCAACCCTGAGGTAAGGGTTGTTCCCTTACCTTGAGGAGGCCTCCGTGACTGCCCCCCCCACCGCAGGCAGGACGCAGCATGCGCCCCTTTGGCATGATTGCATCTGCTCTGGAAAGTTAGTTAGGATTAGGCTGTGAGGAGCAGATTGGCAAAGCGCGCTCACCACCTCTGTCCTCCCACTTATCTCAATTACTTCTCTTCCTCAGAGACGTATCTACGGTGGGGGCGGCACTGTAAGTTCCGTGCCGTCCTAGTCCCCGGTACGAGGAGGCCTCGCCCCCTCGTCGTCAAAGCCATTCAGTGCAGCGAAGGCAATGGGCAGGAGACTAGGATGGCATGGAACTTACAGTGCTGCCCCCACCATAGCTACACCTCTTCCTCCTGCCATTTTCTGGTAAAGGAAGAGTGAGGGGAAGGAGTGGAAGAGGGAGTATGGTCCGCTGCTCTCCTCTCACTAGTCTTCTTCTTCTGCGCTGTCCCCCTCTTTTTCAGTCTAGGGCAGTGTTTCCCAAACTTTTTCGACCTGCGGCTCCTTGGACCATTGATGACCATTGGCCGCAGCTCCCCATTATATTATGTTGATGCCTGCCAATTGGGATTGCACTGTTTTCCGAGAGGATTCCATGGCACTCTGCGGCTCCCCTGGCTGGTTTCCACTGCTCCCCTGGGAGCTGCGCCTCCCAGTTTGGGAACCACTGGTCTAGGGAGTGATAGAGATTGACACATCATTGGGTAAAGTGGAATAGCATTTGGCACACCACTTCAGGCACTAGAAAGTGTTGAGTGTTTTCACTACTGAAATTGTAATTGGATGTGGGAGGAATTGGGTTCCAAGCATGTGTGCCCCACGTGGAGCCACTGCCAGGTGCTTGTAATGATCTTCCCCTGGGAAATAACAAGCAATCCTCTGTGCGCGCGCGCATGTGTGTGTGTGTGTGAGACAATTCTGTCGCAAGAGTTCTGAGCAGGGCCAACCCATCCATGAAGCAGATGATGTGGCTCACATTGAGTGGTGGGTGGGTGGTGAGGGAACTGCAGATTCGGGTTACCCTTCGTCCCAAGTTTGCCGCTGCCTCCCTCCAGGCCACTGTGGATGGAGCTGCATTGGTCCACTTCCCACTTGCTAAAAGTGAGCAGGAAACAGACCATCTACCTCATGCAGCTTTTCATACAGAAGGTACAGGACTTCCTGTTTTACTTAAAGGGACTGCATGAGAAAGGAGCACTTCCCTACACTCTCACCTCACTTCTTTGTGCGGTCCCTTTAAATAAAACAGCAAGTCCTGCACTTCCTGTTTTTGGAAAAGAACTGTTTTTGGAAAAGAACTGGAGTGAGATGAGGTTAGCTGTTCTTCTGCCTGTTTTTGTTTGTTTGTTTTGTTTGTTTGTAAAGGGGAGTGCACCTCTGTGCGTGTCCACTGTAACAGCAGCAGGTTAGGGATGGCATCAGGCAGTGGACTCGGTTGAGACATCCCTGGTTTGGATTGGGCCCTAAACGGACCTGTTACCTGACCCAGCAGGGTTCTTCTTATATACAGTAGGGACCCATATCCGTGGGGGATATGTTCCAGCCCCCCCCCCCAGCGGATATGTAAAAACCACGGATAGGGGCAAACGCCCCCTCCGCAATTTTCTGAGGGCCCATGTGTGACCTCCCCCCCCAGGCTCCTACTTTTAGCTCAGCAATGTTCATTTCTTTCTTCAACAAATGTGAAAAGCAGCCTCATGCTGTTTATTGCAGGCATGTAGAGTGAGACTAACAGCCCAATCCTAACTAACTAACTGGCGCATGCCATCCACGCCCCCCCCCCCGAGCCAGCTCGACCAATGGCCCTCATCCCTCGCCGCCCGGACCGCCCCTGCACCCACCGGAGCTGGACTTACTTCCTCCAGTGACCACAGAGGCGTTCTAGCACCGGAGTGAGGGCGGGCAGCCTCCACGCCAGCTGCCCTTACTTGCAAGTCATCGCAAACGTGCTTTACGGCACGTTCACGACAGCTTGCTCATTCCATCGCCGGACGTTTAGTGAGGATTGCGCTGTAAATGCTAGATAGGCTCTGCAAGGTCAACAGGAAGTGCTTCTGTTAACCTTGCTGAGCCTGTCTAGCACTTAGTCTCGCTCTACTTGCCTGTAATAAGCATCAGGGGCTACTTATCACATTTGTTTAAGGAAGAAACGAACGTTGCTTCGCTAAAAGTAAGAGCCGGGTGTGTGTGTGCGTACATGCGGGGGGCCATCCGCTATCTGCGGATAGTGGATCCACGGTTAGTGGGGAGGCCCCTGTTGAGGATGCGGCAGGACTGGGGTTTCTACTGTACAGTACCTGTCTATTCTCATAAGGTGGTATGGGAGGGGAGAGGATGGAGCTTTCATCTTCTTGAAAACCTTGCAAGAACCTCTTCTAGCTCCTGTAACTTGTTTTCTTTTACAGGGGAATGCAAATGGTGGTGGGGTGCTGAGCTGTTTGCTTTTCTTCAAAACCGTACGCATGTAGTTTTGTAAGTTTAAATCTATTACAAGTCGAAGTTGCTATGTGTTTTGCTTTAGAAGTTGTCTGTTTCGTGCTAGAAAGGTCACTTCCAGGTGTCACTTTCCCCAGAGATGGGAGCCAGAAAACACAAAAGAAAAACAGGAAGTACTTCCTCACACAAGTTTTAAGATGGGGATTTGGAGTGGCTGCTGCTGCTGCTGCGGCTGCTGGTTAAGCAGTGATGATGGCTGCTCATCCTCTGCACTGATGCTACTGGCAGTTTGGACACTAGCTGCAATCAGCAGAGGGACCAGCACGGAGCTGATGTCATGACAAATGTTATTTACCCACAAAAACATATGGAGAAAACGAATGGCTGGAAGTAATCTAATTTTACAGTAATTATGATTATGAGCAATTCAAGATATAAACAAAAATCACAACAGATTACTGTGATTATCTGAAAATAGATTATTTTTTTCACATGCTAACCATAAAAGAATTCTAGAATCTAAACTGGCATTCTATTTTTTTATGCTTTATTTTCATTTCATGAGAGAACAAAAAAGGAAAACAAACAGATGTATAAGTGAATGCATTGAATATAACCTAAGATATTACAATTTATAATTGTATATGGTTAATATCTTAGGTTATATTCAATGCATTCACTTATACATCTGTTTGTTTTCCTTTTTTGTTCTCTCATGAAATGAATATATATATATATATATATATATATATATATATATATATATATATATATATATATATATATATATATATATATATATATATATATATATATATATATATATATATAAGCAAACCAATAATTACAAATAATTATTTGGCTTTTTTGTTTTTGAATTTTTGTTAGCAGAATTCTAGAGGTGCCAGATATTAAAATGTTGGTGGAATATCTCAGTGTTAGAAATGCCACAACTCAAGTTTAGACAAGGCTGCAAGGAATGCAACAGGTCATCTCTGCATATCTGTGCATGTATCACTCACTCCCTGATCTCAGTCTGGAGGAGAATGATGTCCACTGTTATGAGTGCCCCTTCCCAGTTTCCTCCAATGTTCATTTGTGGTGAGAACTAGCAGTGTAGAGGTATCATGTGTCGGAAATGTGCTGCAGCAGCTGCAGCATCCCTCCCTCCACCACACCTGTGCAGGGTGCACCCTGCCTGCCTCCTCCCTAGGTGCCGTTGCTCCCACCCAAGTAGCTGGTAACTGACAGGAAACTTGACTCATATGGCTGATGTTGTGGCCTCAACCTATTTCAAGGCCCACTCTCAGATTTTGTCAAGAGCTCACCAGAGCTGTGGCCTACAAGGTTATGATTTGTACACTTTGCAGTCAGAGCTGAGTCAAAATGTAATGGGGCAAGCTCTGGACTCTCAGGAGGAATTGATGTCAGATCATGAGGTCAAAGAGGGGTGCAGTCCAGCTCAGTTAAGTCAATGTGATCTTTGTAATGAAATACAATCAGGGCTGGATTTATTTTAACCCATAATATCTCAGTAAAAATCTGTAGAGAGTTTAAAGCCAGAGTCACTCCTCAGGAAAAAGGCATAGTGTCCTTTAGAGAGGATAGGGAGCATATTTCCTCCCATTCCACGTTTCAGTCATGAGAGCATCGCAGGAAGGTTGAGAGCTAAAAAAATGAGCTCATCATGCTTGACACTGCCTAAACTGTAGGGGGAGCCAGTGCCCACAAATGGCTTCCCACCGAGTTTCCACTTCTGGCAGCAGGTGTACCGCTATCATAATGCCGGAATTTTTGTGAGATACTTTAGAATTCTTTGATTTCAAAAATGTGTTTTTAAATGCAATTAAAACTACGTACAATAAGTCACATGCAATTGAGATTGTTGGCATTTCAAATTCTATTTTTTTCTCTGTATAGAGGTACGGGTCAAAGATGCCTTTTGTTTGCTCTGTTTGTGATTAAGATCGAACTATAAAACTGAGGGAATGCTGATTGGGCATCATGTGGCAAAGATTAGTCTAAGTGCAGACAATGTGGTATTGCCTTTATCTGATCACCAATCCTCACTTGATGAGCTTTTTTTTTCAGACCATTTTAGTGTAAGGAAATGTAGGGGCATCTGTGGTGCTCTTGGACTCCTGATCTTGGACCCCAAGATGCTGATGTGCCACCTGTCTGATAGTTCTTCCTCTGCCACCAGTCCTTAGCTTGCCAGGCCGGCCCTCACTCTCAGCAACGCCTTGAGGGATTACGGATACTCACTGGTGGGTTCTCAACCCCCAAGTTTGGTTTACCCTCCAGTAACCTGGCGTTCCGCCAGAACCTAGGGCAGGTTTGAAGTAGCGACAATGCAGCTCTTCTAATGAAATTGGGTTTATTTACAAAGGATGCTTCGTTAGCAATCTTTCTCTCAAATAATTCAGCAATGCAGTTCAGCAGTGATACAGCTCAGTGATTTAGCTCTGTAATTCAGCTCAGTGTTTCAACTCCAACTCCCCACACTGAATGGCCAAAAACTTGCCCACATATACACATTGAGCTGCTTAGCTCCTCCACCCTTCAGTTGGCCATTTCGGAAGGCGTTTCAAACTGCCCTTCTCCCACTTTTAAAAAACTTAAATGGTTTTGGTGGGAAACCTGTTGTTTTAATTCTAACCAACTTCACGCAAACAGAAAAGGAAACCGTTTTTCACCTCTGTCCATGACAGCACCGAATCATTGTTAAGTGAAAGCCCAAGTCATCTTGGTGGTACTGCAGATTTCGTACAGACATCAGAAGCTAATAATTTATCTATTATGGTCGTCGTCGTCGTCTTCTTCTTCTTCTTCTGTGCAACAATACCTTCCAGCTAGTCAGGGATAATTCACTGTGGATTCAATATAATATAACTAGACACAATGGTATCTTAGTTGAGGATTAATCATTCATTAATCATTAATTAATAGCTTTATTGCTGTAATCTTAGATCTGGGAAGGCAGCTGTAGAGATGTCCCCTTTTGACTCATATATGACAGGAATAAATTAAAAGGACTATACTCCCGAGTCCCAGCTCTTATTCTTTTACTTGTGGAAGAGAACACAGTAAATAGCTTCAAAATTAACATCTTGAATTTTGTTTGACACTTTCAGCACAATCTCTATGCATGTCTACTCAGAAGTAAGTCCCATTGTGTTCAGTGGGGCTTACTGCCTGGAAAGTGTATATAGGATTGCAGCCTTTATCTCATCAAAAGGTCCCACTGCCTCTCCATACATAAATTTGGAGGAAAAAGTCATGATAAAATATTCTGTTGCTGGTATCTAACAGCCTCTCACTTAGCAAAAATCTACCTATAGCAATGATCAGCATAGGTGTTGGAAAGATTCAAAGCCAAATATAGACCTTTTTCATTGGTGGTGGAGTGGTACAGAAACGGAGAACTTCCAGAAGGAAGCCGTTCCTAGAACAGCTCATATTGTTAATTATTTTCTCCCACTTAATTCATTATAAATCCTGTTGGGTTGTTTGAAAGACTGTCAGTCTAGAGCACTTTCACCTAGTGTGGAATTTTCTAACAGTAGCTAAGATCTTAATAGCATACTAGGTGTGGCGTATAATGTGCCCCGTTTCTGCTTTTGTTAAATAGTGCAGCAGGAAAGCTGAAATGGGGTGAAATTGAGAAGGGTAGAAGGACTTTAGGACTTTGCCCCCACCACAGTTCCAATCCCAATTTGCACTCTCCCAAGCGTTATTTTAATTGGGGAAGCTTCAGTTGGCTTTCTGTGGAAGATTTTTTTTCCAATTAAAATAATGCAGGAGGCCACAATTGGGATTGGAATCACAGCAAGGGAAAATTCCTGAATCCCCTTTACCCCCCCTGCACTTTCACTCCATTTGACACCCACACCCCAGCATGCTATTTAACAAAACCAAAATAAAGGGACATATTACTTATACTAGGTCACACCTTGATTGACCTTGAATGGTGTACCTGGAATCCTTCATCACTTGACAACTGGTTACAGAAAACACGGCATGTACGGTAATATTTAATGCTGAAGTTACCATCTATGTGAAAGTAAAGTGCAGTGTGTAACTTTTGATCAGAATTGGAAATATCTTGCATGATGGATGAGCTCTTATCACAGAGAAAAGTCATTCTCACTGCTAAACTAGATAAATATTTTTATTTGTGTGTAGTTCTTTGTCATTTGACATTTGTTAAGTTTTGATATGAAGTATGCTGTTTCATATCATCCTTTTTCTAAGAAAAACCTGATTTTCTAAAGAGAATTAAGTGCAGAGATTTAAGCACTGTATACATGTAAAGAAGGTGAAGAAAACAACATGCTGAGTTACAGCCTTCAAGATGTTGCCATCAGGGCATATGTCGCACAGATTGGCAGAATTTGGATAGATTTTACCCTGGTCCATACAAGCATTTGATGACAAAATTGCTCAAGCAGTTGCCAAATCAGTGGAGTATCAGTAACATGACTTAGCTAACCAGTTGCATATGATGATCACTTCTCCCGTGTCAACTATTCATGATCAATCTTAGCATACAACATTGAACTCACTGAATAATCCATTTCAATAGCAAATGCATAGTGTATTATTAATGGCTTTGAATAAAAAAAACCATGGGCGAGCTTCACAACCTTCTTGCAAAGGTTCATAATGCATCTTTATTTGGCACAGGTTTCCCCTCCCCCCCCCCCAGCAAATCTGCTATGCAGTGTAAGCCATCGCCATCTGGACACAGTGTCAAAACACCTTTCTGGAAATCCTGCTAAAATAGCATTTGAGTACACTGTTTTCCATTTATCATTCACTACTTTAAGTATCTTTTGATCAAAAAGCCAGTTGACATTTTATATAAATAAAGTTTACTTTATATAAATAAAGTAAAGTGTATTTAGAAAATTTGGTTCGTCTATTTGAAGAAAAATACCTGACATGTGTAGTCATACAAGGTAAGAGTTTCTTAGGTTTCAGATTGGGTTGCATCATGTGGTCCACCCATACGCAAAGGCCAGTCAGTGTACCTGAGAATAAACAGCATGAAGAGCATATGTATTTTCCAGGGTGTCATGTTGCTGTTTTGATGCGCAGGTGAACTACTATAGTATTACCCCACATACCACATTTCAGAGTACATTTATTATTTGTTTTTCTGTTGGAACATGCTAAAAGGAAAAGGGACTAGCTGTGCATGGTAGCCTTTGTATATTAAATCATTTTAGTGTTGTTCAGTTTGACACTCTATACTTCATTTGTGCGCTCTTTTTTTTTAAAATTGAAAAACTCCCAACTATTTTTGCCAGTTTCACAGGGAGGGATTTGCTGAGGTGATTCAATAGGATACGTTACAACTCTTCCTTGATGTACTTCATTGATGTTTTCTTCCTATTTTTCTACAACACAGAAAAGAACCCTGTTCATGAGGTCATGTTGTGATTATTTAAATACAGCTCCAACTGCTAGCTCACAGCTGGTGGCAACATAATTTAAAACAGTTAAAAGATAAAGATGAAAATATAAAAGGTAAATATAATAACCTCCTAGTGGCTGAATCACAGCCATCAAGTGTCAACACACACACACACACACACACACACACACACACACACACACACACACACACACACACACACACACGTACGTTTTTACTCTGCTTCCTCTGGATTATCAGGCAAACACCTAGGAAAAAAGAATTGCATAGCAATGGAGCAGCCACCAGAAATGCCTACCAACTGAGGCACCCCAACCCTAAACTGTCCTTACGCTGCCAGAACTAGTGTTCTGGCAGGTGCTTAAGGTGCTTTACGGCTGTTGCAAATGCAACACGCCATCGGGAGCAGCTGGGCTGCCGTCGCAAGTGGCAAGCAGTGAGGGCGGCGGCAGCAGCCCACCAGCAGATCCTCTACAGACCCTGGTGCCGCCAGTAAGTCAGCATGGGGGTGGGGAGGGAATGGAACAGGGGAGGGGAGGAGACGGGGTGGAACAGGGGACAGAATGAGGGCTGGAAGGGGGTGGTGTCAGTGCCACCAATATCCTATTCTCTTCCTGGTCTCAATCCACCTTCCCAGGTCTACTCGGACTTGCACCAGCCAAATCACTGGCACAGATCTGAGTAGACCCATTCTGGCACTGGAGGCTTACCCTCAGGCAGGGGAACAAATACTCCCTTACCCAGAGGAGACCTCCAGGATTCCCCCCCACCCACCCACAGAATGCAGTGTGTGCTCCAGCACTGGCAGCGGAGGAAAAGGATAGGATTGGGGCCTTATTTTTTTTAAATACTTGGCACATGGTTTATATTGGAAGCAGGGCACTCTCAACTGATAATCACTATGACTTTTTATTTAGATCATGGATGTCTAGCTTATCTAACACATAGCACACAAATAATAGTTCCTTATCTCAGATGTATACAAAGTTAGGTGTGCCTATGTTCACCGGATGTCTTAACAGGTAGAGAAATTAGTCCTGAGATATTGACATGCCCAGGACTATGTCTTTATGTCTCAACAAAACCATTAAATTAGAATTAAAAATGCACTTTCCAGGGGTATGTCTTAGCATTACATTAGTTTTAGCTGCTGCAGCCCTGCACCACTTTCCATGCTTTTCTAGGGAATCCACAAAGGAACATCATTTCAGGAAGTGCAGATAGCTGCATGAGAGAAAATCTGTGACTTTTAGGTCAGAACTCTGCTCACTAAAGTGAGAATCCAAACCACTGTAGTTTAGTATATTGTACATAAAACTAATTGGTACTAATTGCAAACTGAAGTTTTGCATTTGGAGAAACGATTTGGTCATCTGTGTATAGATATGTTATTCCTTAACAAAAATATGTTCACGTTTCTAAAACTTTCTATTTTAAACATATACAACCAAAAACCATTTCACCATCTAAATAAACAAAATACTGTAGAATGAATATTTGATGTTTTTTTGCTTTGTTCATTGACAAATATTTACTTTTAGTTGTGACATTCAATTGGGTTCATTCAATTCCAACTCAGTATGCCAGTTCTGGCACCAGGTTGCTGGGAACCCCTGGCAAAGCCCTGCCCAACCCTTGATGGTGGTTTAGGTACTACCACGGCAAGAGTTACACAAGATTGGGCTGTTACAGTCCTACAACACTTCTATTTTTTGTGCCATGGTTTTTTTTACCTGTACATGTGAGTCATTCTAAAATGATTGCTGGCCATGAAAATTTCAAGTCGTATTTGAATAAATTAACATTCCAAAATAGTTGTTGTTGTTCAGTCGTTAAGTCGTGTCCGACCCTTCGTGATCCCATGAACCATATCCCGCCAGGCCTTCCTGTCCTCCACTATCTTCCTGAGTTCGCTCATTCTCATGTTTGTTGCATCGGTGATGCTGTCTAACCATCTCATCCGTTGCCTTCCCCTTCTCCTTTTGCCTTCAATCTTTCCCAGCATCAGAGTCTTCTCCAGAGAGTCCTCTCTTCGCATTAGGTGGCCAAAATATTTGAGTTTCAGCCTTAGTACCTGTCCTTCCAGGGAACAGTCAGGCTTGATTTCATTTAGAATTGACTGATTTGATCTCCTAGCAGTCCAAGGGACTCTCAGGAGTCTTCTCCAGCACCACAGTTCAAAAGCATCTATTCTTCGGCGCTCAGCTTTCCTTATGGTCCAACTCTCGCAACCATACATTGCTACTGGGAACACCATCGCCCTGACTATACGAACTTTTGTTGGCATGGTGATATCTCTGCTTTTTATTATGCTGTCTAAGTTTGCCATAGCTTTCCTTCCAAGGAGTAAGCGTCTTTTAATTTCATGGCTGCTGTCTCCGTCTGCAGTGATCTTGGAGCCCAGAAAAGTAAAATCTGTTACTGCTTCCATTTCTGCCCCTTCTATTTGCCAGGAATTGATGGGACCCGATGCCATGATCTTAGTTTTATTAATGTTGAGTTTCAAGCCAACTTTTGCACTCTCCTCTTTCACTCTCATCAAGAGGCTCTTTAGTTCTTCTTCACTTTCTGCCATTAGGGTGGTATCGTCTGCATATCTGAGGTTGTTGATATTTCTCCCGGCAATCTTGATTCCGGCTTGTGATTCATTCAGCCCTGCATTTCTCATAATGTACTCTGCATATAAGTTAAATAAGCAGGGTGACAATATACAGCCTTGCCGTACTCCCTTCCCAATTTTGAACCAATCAGTTGTTCCATGGCCGGTTCGAACCGTTGCTTCTTGACCCGCATACAGGTTTCTCAGGAGACAGGTAAGGTGTACTTGCCTCCATTTCTTTTCAGTGATCATCACTTTTGTGTCAATGCCACTGAGTGATGGAACATCTTTTCAATACATCCTTAGGGTAAATGGCAGTAATTTATTGTAAATATTTGGCTATTGAAATTGTTAAATTCATATGTGGTTGGAATATATTCTTATGCAGAGCTCCTTCCCTTAATTATACATTCTATTTGGGTCAGCAAGATCTACCTTTCTCGGTTTGTTGCAAAAGGAGATTTCACAGACATCTGCAGTTTTTCTAACCAAGTCATCAGTTTTGTGTGGTGGTAAATGAAGCCATCCTTCGCTGAAATTCTGAACCACTATTTAAAATGTCTGATATGATAAAATGCTAGATAAGCATTAACAGCTTGACTTCCCTTCAAACATACAAATGTAAAGAGAAACTAGGAGGTTTGGGGATTATTTTAAAAAAGCAAACATGACTAATTTCAAAAGTTGCTAGCTTTCATCAGGCAGTTTAAAAACTGACACACTAGTACCAATTTATTTTTAAAAGTAGATACAGTACCGGTATACTGTATGTCTAAAGTGTGTTCACATGTGCAGATTGCTTGCACCAGAGAAGCCACAATGAATTGTTGCCTTTTAAGTGGTGTCTGTATGATGCTTTGAGAGATGCTAATCCAATACAGTAGGAAGCTGAAAGACTGGAGATGAACAGTGACCTTCTCAAATGAGGATCAGTACAACACATGGCAACCTACCGTAGTTTCAGCACCACTCACGATCATACATCCTGAAGCAGTTTCACAGTTTTGATACTCCCTTTTTTTCCAGAGTCCATAGCTGTAAGTATCTTCTACCTCCTTCAGATCTTGGTTTGCATAGCCTTCCCTCTGAGCTTTTGGATGATACACTCTCCATCAGATCACTTAGTTCATGGAGTATCCATCCATTTACTTATCCATGGAGTAAGTGAGAGCCAGGACTGCCCAGGTGTTTACTGCATCTATTTTTACCTGTGAGTCCAGTTTCCAAGATTTTAAAGAATCTTTGTCCATAGTAATGCTGATATGAGAATTTTAAATTTAAGTGTGCTATCTGGTTTTCCTGTCTGATCCCAGGTACTTCAGATGTATTAATATCAAATTAGTTTTTACTATATGTTCATCTTCAAGTTTCACTTTTTAATTTTAATTATGTGGTGAGTTGCACATTTTGTTCAAGACCAAAGAACAACTTTACGTGTTTGTTGATTTATTTGTTTGCGTGTTTTTGGTGATTATTGTGAGACTGATGAGTGTGGTTGGAGATTCACAGCCCAATCCTGTGTACAATATGGCGGCCGGCCTAAAGGGTCAGCCGCTGTATCCTATACAGATCCCTGGCTGCCCTGGGGCAGCCCGGGTGCACCTCAAGGGAAGGGTACGATTGTCCCCTTCACCATGTGTAAGCAGCTGAAGGCCCAATGGGCCTCCTCGAAAGTACATGAGCTCCGGAGCTCCCGTACATTTGCGCCCTCCAGGTAAAATATTGGATATTGGCGTATCTTGCCGCTGATATCCCCGCCCTCTCCAGGCCCAGGGCGGCCAATGTTCTCCCCCCCTCACTGCCCGGTCCGCCCTCCCCCACCCCCTGCCCCAGCCTGTGTAGGCCTTACCTGCTCCAGCAGGGTAAGGGCCACTGGTCTCTGTACCGGCAGTCCCTAATTGTCGGGTGCCGTGAAAGTGTTTACAGCACTTTCATGACACCCTGCATCTGGAGAGCGCACGCTCCCCCGGCACAATTCCACACAGGATTGTGCTGTGAGTGAATAATTTTTTGTGATGCATGATATATAAAAGGTGTGCACTTCCTCTACCTTTTTGATGTCAGTATCCAGTGCTGGATGTGTTTAATAGAGCAGAGTATGGCACAGGAGTGAGACAAAAAAAAAACCATATGGATGCAAGGAATCCCCTGATAAATGCCCCTCTTAGCCTGGGTATTATCAGAAGAAGGAAGCTTATGTGAGGTGCTGCCACCCAATTTTGGCCCATTTTCCCCTTGCAGCCCATCCTGTACAGTTCCAGAGGGTCCTTCAACCCTCAGATGCAGTCCTGCTGGGTATGCGGGGGACTCTAGTAGGGAAATCTCCTTGTACAAACGCCCTCCATTTACACAAGGCAGGATCCAAGCCATAGAGCACAAGAAGGGAACCAGCTAATTGCTCCATTATCCAGTTTTATAAAGCAATGTAACCTTTATAGATACAAACCTCCACTTCTAACTTATATTAGTTCTAGGGGACATTTTCATGGAATGTGGGCCTTTATTCCATTAAAATCACCTCTATAGCTAGTATAAACTAATAGCTTTCCTGAATGTATTCTGATATGACTTATCTAGAGTGAAGGGGGCAAGGAGCACAAGACAGTGCAGTTAGGATGTTTTGGGCAAGCAGATCAGCAATGGCTTCTCCTGCCTCACCAATCACCCACCCCAACCCCCTTCTTACAATGCAGCAGCTGATTTCCCATATATTCTTTTGGAGGAACCAAGTTAAGTAGACCCCTCAGTTGTTGGGACTTGCTAAAAACAATCTTCTCTCAAACACAGTTCACAGGGGCTGGGTCCTTCAGAGATGTTGTCCTTCTCTAACTCAAACTACTGTACTCTCATTTCCTTTCCTAATGTCAGTTTCCTATCGATCTGGTGACCTTGTTCTTGTACGGTACTGTCCGTCTTGTCCCGTTCCCCCCCCCCCCCCGGTCTCATAAGACCATACTGTCACTCTCAGGCTGCAATCCTTCATGCACTATCATGGGAGTAAGCCCCACTGAACACACTTGGACTTACTTCTGAGTAAATTTGCATAGGATTGTGCTGTAAGTCTTCTTTGATTCTCATAGCTACAAGAGCCATTCCCTGAGTTCATGGCTTCTGAGGCCAAGTCCTAATATCCTAGTACTCGCAGTCTGCTTTTCTGAATGTTCTCCTCCTGAATGGGCATCTTCTTCCACAAGCCTATATTTTCTGAAAGCCTCTGCTGCCATAGCTCTGGATCAACCCCTTAATTAACTTCCTTTGCCCAGAGGATGTACTTTGTCAGACTGTCACGTAGGTTGAGTTCTCACTAAGGTGGTTAAGCTGTGGTTGGGCTTCAGACTGAGTGATGATTGCAAGATTCTCTCTCTCTCTCTCTCTCTCTCTCTCTCTCTCTCTCTCTCTCTCTCTCTCTCTCTCTCTCTCTCTCTCTCTCTCTCTCTCTCTCTCTCTCTCTCACACACACACACACACACACACACACACACACACACACGAGAGAGAGAGAGAGAGAGAGAGAGAGAGAGAGAGAGAGAGAGAGAGAGAGAGAGAGAGATGGGACTAGAACTCTTTGCTGCCTTTAGGAAGGGGCTCAGAGGGTACATCCCCAGCCTGCTCCATCCAGGTAGAATATATCCAAGAGATGGCTCAAGGCAGAAAGAAATTCTAAATGCATGAGGATACATCCATCAAAATTAAAAAAAAACACTAAGAATTAGCAGAAAAATACAGCATACAACCATCACAGCAGCAACACAACAAAAGAGTTCAGAAAAATCACAGCAGCCCAAACCATAAGGACCACATCCCTACAGAGGTGGTTGGACCAAATAAAAGACCTGTCAGAAAAGGATGGTTTTTACTCCACCCAAGACATCCTGATGCCTGAGGCGGCATGCTAAATGCTACCCCTTACCCGATGATGTGCCAGCCTCTACTCCTCCCACTCTCCAGCGTTCTAGCTCAGTGCTCTCCTCCCCTCCACATTTCCTCTTCCTCTCTGCCCTCTCTTCCTTTTCCAATCCAGGGAGTAGAGGAAGCCAAGAAAGGGGACAGAGATGGGCACCCCTCACCAAACTGCTGTTGCCTGAGGCAACTGCTTCAGTTGGCCTCATGGATGAGCTGGCCTTGTCCCCCAGGGTAGGGAGTTCCTGGACATAGCCACTGAAACCAATTTAACTTCTACCCAATCATACTGTAGATCCTAAAATATTGTATTTCCCCCCTACTTCAACCTTCCCATTTCAGATTCAGGGACTTACGCGCAATCCTATACACGTTTAAGTAAGTCCCACTGTTCAGCAAGGCTAAAGGCTGATGACCTCCACCGCACGAGTTCCGGAGAGTGCGGAGCTGTGTGGCTTCAATCTTATCAGATCGCTTCGGAATGCAGGAGAGCGTGGCTCTCCTGCGTTCCGTTGTGATCTGTCGTGGACCATGCTCATGATTTTGAGAGGACAGGACGCGGAGCTAATAGTTTGACCAATGGGATGAGAGGGGGTTTCAACCAATCAGAGCGCACTTGTGTTTCAGCCGATCACCGTGGAGCTTTATTAGAAGGTGGGACAATCAGGAGGGACTATTTGCATGAAGATACTGGTGGAGACTAGGGTAGTGTTTTGAGGCGGGGTGTCCAGTCCCCTACGCTCGCGCGCCTCCAGACGCAAGCGCAACGGAAATCATGCCGTGGAGAGGTCAGCCTTTACCCTCAGGTATATTTATACAGGATTCCATCCCTAGAGAACCACCAAGATAGAAATATTGTGGTACCAAATGGCTTGCAGAATGTGTGTCAGTTTATTCACAGCACTAAGGAGCAGGACTTTGTAGCACAAAAGAGGGTCAGTTACAATTACATCATTCCCAAAGTAAACCGCTTGAGCTGAAGTGATCCTCCTTAGAAAGGAGTAATGATGAGTTCATGCCCAGCTGTTTTGGAGGTGCTTTCTACAAAGCAAAACACCCCCACGTAACTCAAAGAACCTAAAATGTGTCCTCGTGTGGTGATGCTGCTGCAACTGTTACCTCCAGCAAACTAACTTGGCCTGCACCCTGAAATGTTCACTAGCATTCTCTGAAATGCTCCCCTGAAATGCTGTACCATGAAATGCTCACAAGCTATCCACATGACACAGTGGAATTCGGGAGTCCTCTCTGAAGTGTTTTAGAACAGCAGTTCCCAAACTCACCGCTGCTGTGACCCACCTTTTCCTGCCACTCCTGCACTGCGTCCCACCTCATCCTGCCGCTCCCTGGTCTTGTAGGGCCCAGTAGGGCCTCCGAGAGGAATTTTATCAGGGGGTACAAATTGTTTGGGTCCCTTCTCAAAGGGGGAGGGTGGCAACAAGGGTGGGTGGAACAGGGGCAGTGTGTGTGTGGGGGGGGGAAGGCAGCAACGGCTGGAAAAGTCTCCAGAGCCCAGGTCAACTGGGCTTCCTGATGCAAAGCCCAGATCTACCCACCCAGTAGACCTGGCCTCCCAGTCAAAGTGGCCTTTTTATCTGTGGGTAGATCTGTGGGTCCAGGTTTGTTGTAGGCATGGGACCCCTCCCCAAATATTTTTATTTCATCGGCCACCCTCCCCTGAACCCCCCTCCTTTTTACCCCATCCAGATCCATCAAGAAATCGCTGAGATACAGCCATTTTTATCAAAGCACATTAAGAATTCGGCTTCTTTCCGGCTTGCACGCACTTTGACAGCTGGCGCGTGCCAGCAGAGGTCAAGAGTCCACAGGCACGCGCCTGCTGCAAGCCTTCCCGGACCCCCAGAGAAGCAGCCAGCAGCAAAGTTCACCCTGTACCTTTTTAATCCTTTAAGCCTCTTAACTCCTCTAAGCTTTTAATCCCCTTTCTGGGCGTTCGGCCAAGAACTGCAGCCGGAGTGTGCCGCTTGTTATGAGGATTAACCGACTAACCTCTACTCCCCTGAACCCTCTTAAAGTCGTATTCCTTTGATTCAGAGAAGTGCAGTTTTCTGCAGGAAAACGCTGTGTTTTTGGGTTTCCTCCAAGGTTATGGCACCGGATCTTCATCAGGGATCATCGGGGTCTCCCCAGGGATGGGTCCCCACACAGAAGGGTCCCGATCCTCCCGCTCTACTGGGGCTAGTCTCAGGTTGAGTGGAGAAGCTCTTGGAGCAGTGCACATATTTTGCAGCTAGTAAAAAGCTGGGTTACCGTCCCAGCACCCTGCTTGGGGTCCCCAGGAGGCATGAGTGAGTGCGGGTACGGCCCCTTTACCACCCTCGGCCCGGACACAAGAGGTTGAACGAAGGCAAGGCACCGAGGGTGCGACAGGCACCAGGGGTGAGCCTCCTGCCAAGATTCTGTGCTGCCGGGAGTAGGAGAGAGACCATTTTAAAACCATAACTTAAGGCAGACAACAACGGCTCCTATTCTGTGATGTTCTTAGATGGCTTCCTTCTACATAAGAACATAAGAACATAAGAAGAGCCCTGCTGGATCAGGCCAAAAGCCCATCTAGTCCAGCTTCCTGTGTCACACAGTGGCCCCACCAGATGCCTCAGGGAGCACACGAGACAACAAGATACCTGTGTCCAGTCGCCACTCCCTTGCACCTGGCACAGAGAAAACCCACTTCTAAAAACCAGGAGGTTGCTTATGGCTTGTAACCTGTGATGGTCTTTTCCTCCATGAATTTGTCCAAACCCCTTTTAAAGGAATCTAGGCCAGGTGCCATCACCACATCCTGTGGCAAGGAGTTCCACAGATGAATCACACGCTGGGTAAAGAAATATTTTCTTTTGTCTGTTCTAACTCTCCCTCCACTCAATTTTAGTGTGTGTCCCCTGGTTCTGGTGTTGTGCGAGAGGGAGAAGAATTTCCCTCTATCCACTCTCTCCATCCCATGCATAATTTTATAAGTCTCAATCATGTCCCCCCTCAGGCGCCTTTTTTCTAGGCTGAAAAGCCCCAGACGCTGTAGCCTTTCCTCGTAAGGGAGGTGCTCCAGCCCACGAATCATTCTGGTCGCTCTTTTCTGCACCTTTTCCAATTCAATTATATCCTTTTTGAGGTATGGTGACCAGAACTGGACACAATACTCCAGATGTGGCCTTACCATCGATTTGTACAAAGGCATAATGATATTGGCCGTTTTATTCTCAATCCCCTTTTTAATGATCCCGAGCATGGAATTGGCCTTCTTCACAGCCGCCGCACACTGGGTCGACACTTTCATCGACCTGTCCACCAGCACCCCAAGATCTCTCTCTTGATCCGTCACAGACAACTCAGAACCCATCAGCGTATATGTGAAATTTTGGTTTCTTGCCCCAATGTGCATCACTTTGCACTTACTTACATTGAAGCGCATCTGCCATTTTGCTGCCCATTCTCCCAGTTTGGAGAGATCCTTCTGGAGCTCTTCACAATCCCTGCTGGTCTTTACCACCCGGAAAAGTTTAGTGTCATCCGCAAACTTGGCCACCTCACTGCCTATCCCCAACTCCAGGTCATTTATGAATAAGTTGAAAAGCACCGGTCCCAAGACCGATCCTTGGGGCACACCGCTTTTCACCTCTCGCCATTGTGAAAATTGCCCATTGACTCCCACTCGCTGTTTCCTGGTCTTCAACCAGTTCCTAATCCACAAGAGGACCTGCCCTCTTATTCCCTGACTGTGGAGTTTTCTCAGGAGCCTTTCATGAGGGACCGTGTCAAACGCCTTCTGAAAATCCAGATATATAATATCCACGGGTTCGCTCGCATCCACATGCCTGTTGACCTTTTCAAAAAATTCTAACAGGTTTGTGAGGCAAGACTTCCCCTTGCAGAAGCCATGCTGACTCTCCCTCAGCAGAGCTTGTTCTTCTATGTATTTTAAGATTTTATCCTTAATGAGACTTTCCACCATCTTCCCCGGAACAGATGTTAGGCTGACCGGCCTGTAGTTTCTCGGGTCCCCCCTCCTTCCTTTTTTAAAGATTGGTGTGACATTAGCTATCCTCCAATCCTCTGGCACATTGGCCGTTTTAAGGGACAAGTTGCATATTTGGGTCAAGAGGTCAGCAACTTCATTCTTGAGTTCCTTCAGAACTCTTGGGTGGATGCCATCCGGGCCTGGTGATTTATTCATCTTTATTTTGTCAATTAAGTCTGAGACATCTTCTCTTTTAACCTCTATTTGACTTAATTCTTTAGTCAGGGGAGACCGTTCCGGCAGTGGTATTTGCCCGAGGTCTTCTGCCGTGAAGACAGATGCAAAGAACTCATTTAATTTCTCTGCAGTCTCCAAGTCCCCTTTTATCACCCCTTTCTCTCCCTCACCATCCAGCGGACCCACCGTTTCCCTGGCAGGTTTCCTGCTTCTAACATATTTGAAGAAGCTTTTATTATTCCCTTTTATGTTGCCTGCCATACGTTCCTCAAAGTCTTGCTTGGCCTCCCGTATCCCTTGCTTGGCCTCCCGTATTCCCTACCTGGGAAGCCGTCTGGGGGCAGGGAAAGGAGGGACTTCTAGGAACATAGAAAACTCGGATTGCTGCCACTTCTTTGAATTCTAAAAGCCATCTCTTTGTGCATGCCTCCCCCCCCCTCAATCACTACCATTTCCTCTCCAACCCTGCCTTGCTACAAGCATGCAAATGCTATTCAGCTAACTCTATTGTTCTTGCCTTCCTTGGCTACAGTTATTCAAATACTAATCTAGTTATCTGCCTTGCTCTTGCTTGACTGACAGC
Organism: Plestiodon gilberti rubricaudatus; assembly: GCA_026170595.1. NCBI lineage: Eukaryota > Metazoa > Chordata > Lepidosauria > Squamata > Scincidae > Plestiodon > Plestiodon gilberti. Next base: position 128,219,618 of record JANXHW010000001.1, on the reverse strand, counting down.
AATAATTCAAATGTCCTCAACTGTATACCTGGTGCCATGGGGCAGGGACCTATTGTGTGGCACTTTTGGGCTATTCAGTTGGAAACACTGCCTTTTGTGTCAAGCAGACTTCACAAAAGCTCCCATTCATAAAACCCCGGAAGATCTCACTTCACCTGAGGTGGGGACCTAATCCAATTACCTGACACACTACCTCCCCAACCCCATCAGCCATTGGTTCCCAGTATCACAAAGCATCACCCTCTTCATTGGTCTCTTAATAAAGTTTGTCTTTTTATTGGTTTAAAGTTTACACTTGCTGCTGCTGCTGCATCTTATTGGGGGAAAGTTTGAATCCAACTTCTTATTGGCTGTATCAAAATGTAACTCCTTGGATCCTCCTCTCTATTGGTTCTTCTTTATTATGTACTCTTTCAAACAATGTATTCCATGGTTTCCCTGTAATAATGAAATGTATATAAACCTTTGTATTAATTCTGTATGTTACACATTGTGCTCTGCATTCTGTGTCCTTTGCTAGCAAAGTAAAGATCTTCCTTTTTACCCAGCGCTGGTCTGTCAGAGCTCTATTTTTGGCGCCTCCACAAACGCAGATCTCTCTCTCTCTTTCTCTCTCTCTCCTTTTTGGGTACCTTCTCCATCTTTGGAGTCAGGTGTCTGCTCACCGAATCAAAATGAGCTGAAATCACTTGTACCCCTGGGGTGCTTACAACAGGTTGAGTCCAGGTGAGATCAGAAAACGTTCCGGGCCCCCTCCTTTGTCCAAACTCAGTCCAAACTCAGCCTCCTTTGGCTTCAGGGCCCCCTTTTTGACCCCAGGCCTGGGTACAATTTACCCTCTTTACCCCCCTCTCATGGGCCCTGGATGGCCTCTGTGGGCCTCAGAAAGCCTCCGGATGCAACAGGAGGTTGTGTTGGTGAAACCGGAAGTGGCCTCCGGGGCACTTCTGGAGGCCTTCTGAAGCCTGCGGAGGCCGTCCTGGCCCCTACAAGACCAGGGAATGGCGATATGAGGGATCCAGAAGTGGCTTCCGGTTGACTCTTTGGCTCCAATTTGGAGTCAAACAGAGCCAAGGGTGAGCAGGTGGGCCCAACTTCCAACCCGCCACAGCATCGGGTCACGACCCACCAAGTGAGTCACAACCTACACTTTAAGAAGCCCTGTTTTAGAGGACAGTCCAAACTCAGCCTTAGTTGTGGGTGCAGTATTTATTTATTTATTTTTCACATTTTCATACCGCCCTTCCTCCAAGGAGCTCAGAGTGGTGTACATATTTCCTTCCCTCCTTTCTGTCCTCACAACAACCCTGTGAGGTAGGTGGGGCTGAGAGATAGTGACTGGCCCAAGGTCACCCAGGAAGCTTCGTGGCTGAGCGGGGATTTGAACCTGGATCTTCCAGGTCTCAGTCCGCCTCCCAAACCACTACACCATCCTGGCTCCTTCCTGGCAGGAAGGTCCGTTTTTCTCTCTCATTAACACCACTACATGTTAACGTGTACAGTATGTGTTATGTGTAAGCGTTGCAAACATGTTGGCTACTGCCCGTATAAGAATACACTTCAAGGGTCTGGAAGTAATTGCAGCTTCTTGACAAGCGTTACACCGTGCCATGTTTCAAGCAGCTCTGAGAAAGGCCCTGCAGGGTTACAGACCCAGGGCTCTACGGCGGAGTGTCATTTGTTCTGTTTTATGCCGACATGTCTGCATTTTCTGTTCACCTTTGTTCAGTCGTTTGGGGACAGGCAAGCCATAGTTTATTCCCATGCTAACGTGTCCAAAAGAGTGCTATCTCTGCCCATCTTGTGAAGGCGTTAATCCCTGCATTTCAGCTTTTTTTTTTTTTAACAACTACGTTATCAAGTGCACTGCAGAACTGTCATCTGGCAGTTATGCACAAACCAAACCTGTACGTAACAACTTGGCAACAGTTGATAAGTGTTCTTTCCTTCAGCATATTCCCTTGTCAGATGCACAGCTGTGCATCTGACAAAACAACCAGACCAACTATATACAAGCAGACAGCTATGCCCAGCAAAATAGTGCCTATGCAATGGGCCTGCATTTGTACAACACTTTTATCCTGTACAGGACACAGTTCTAGTGGTAGAAATATAAGGAGCATTTGCACAAGCATTTTAGATTTGATTTACTGCTGCTGCCGCCGCCACTACAGTAAAAATTGCCCTTTGTTTAGTGTTAACAGCTGCATTTGGTTATTGCTGGAATTACTTCGAGCAATGTCTCCAAAGGAATGAGTGTTAAAAAGGTACAAGCACCAGTACTTCTGGGATTCAGACAGTGGCGTCCCTACACTGGTGCAGGGGGTGCAGACTGCACCATGTGACATCCTCGGGGGGGGGATGACATCACTAGTGGCCAAAATCGTGAAAACCTGTCTTTAAGAATTATACCATCATGTTATATATCATTCGATGCATAATCTCATGTAGAATGCCGTTTCGAAATGTCTGTATCCTATCAAATGTTATGACCAAATAACCAGAAACAGAAAACACAACTTTCTTGTGTAACAAAAAGTGGATTTCCTTAACTCAAAACAGACGAATGAGACTGATTGTTCTGAGATTGTTCTGAGAGCCGAGTTGGTTACTGTTACCTGTACTGTTATATATTAAAAAAAATTAAGTTAATGCTCTCATACTGGGTGATGCAAACCCTTGTGATACCTCTGTTTAGGCTGCAAACATACATTAGGAATATAGATATTTTTTTTTAGGAATATAGATTTTTTTATTTTAAAATTACCCACTACCAATTATCGTACTTTACACACCCATGCGCAAAAACGCGTAACATCTCGCTTTAAACTTGTAATACTGTCCAATACAATTGCAAATTCCCCACTACACTGTCTCTAATACAAAGTTTGAAGTTCTATATGTTTTTACGTGATTGCTGGCGTGGTTTCTTGGTTCCATGGCCAAAATTTGACCCATTTAACTTTTGACATTTTGTCTTTTTCATAATTACTTATTGCTTTTATTAGGCTGTGCATATAATATTGTAAATTTAAAGGTGTAATTTTGATTTAAGCGGGAGGTGGGGCAATGGCATGAGGCGGGGCAATGATGTGTTTCCCCACCCACTGCATGGGAGAAGGTTCATCATGGGGGTGAAGCACTGACCTCCCGCACCGGGTGATGCAAGCCCTAGGAACGCCCCTGAGACAAACACGAAACTGACAGATAAAAAGGTAAAGGTATCCCCTGACAATTAAGTTCAGTCGTGTCCGACTCTAGGGTGTGGTGCTCATCTCCATTTCAAAGCTGAAGAGCCAGCGTTGTCCGAAGACGCCTCCGTGGTCATGTGGCCGGCGTGACTCTCCTTGCCGCAGCGCGTAGCATGCAGCTGGAACACGGAGCGCTGTTTACCTTCCCGCAAGCGGTACCTATTTATCTACTTACATTGACATGCTTTGGAACTACTAGGTTGGCAGGAGCTGGCCAAGCAACGAGCGCTCACCCCGTCGCGGGAATCGAACTGCCGACCTTTCAATCGACAGCTTATGGTTCAGCGGTTTAACCCGCTGCGCCACCCGCTGGCCTAATAGCAGGACACAATTTTACCTCAAAGAGATTGTTGTCTTCTGCCCTTCCCTCCATATTCCTGAAGTGTCGGGGGCTAGTGGTGGTTCCTAAATTGCAAGGGAAAGGCACTCTTTATTCTTTAATGTGATTTTACATATTCCAGAGTTGATCCTCAACTGGACAACAGATCTGGGGTAAAGTCTTGCTGAGGCTAGCAAGACTTTTCCTTGCCTAGCATACATACTTCAGTTCTCCTGGGAATTCCATATAAAACACAGCATTCCCTCTACCTGTTGTACTCATTTCCTGTCTTCTTTGTATTCTCCATATACTCCCTTATTTGTCAGTCCCCAAAATGGAAAGAAAGCTGTCACTTTAAGATAATTTGGGTGGTAGGAGCGATGTGGTGTTGCACCTGATACTGTGCTATTTTGATTGACTCAGTGGATGGATCACTATATTTAATTTTAGAGTCAAGGGGATATAACTAGCTAGGATTTTTATAGCACAGCTGCAATTAGCCTATATTGCACTAAACGCCAGATTTTATATAGAGTTTTTAATGTATACATTTTAAGCATACAAACAGAATATATAATTTTCTACTTCAAACTACACCAGAAAGTCAAAATAAGGTTTTGAATGGAACATTCTGATTGAAATGCACATTCAAACTTTAAAAAAAAATTCTAAGTAAAAAACAACACCCATTATTCCTGTTTTATACCAGTACAAAATCCTCTAAGCCATATATAAGGCCTTCCAAATTCTTAAGCTTTCCATTTATATGCCAATTCTATTCTAGTCATCGCAATTAGACCAATGACTAACTCTCACTGATTCTTCTTGACTACATTCTTTATATCATTCAAATTAAGGGATGGATGGGAAGTACATTTCCCAATACACCTTAAAACATGCCCATCTCGTACGAGTCATTTGCACTCACCCTTACATTTAATCAAATAAGTGCTGTTTGGTCTCCAGTTTGCTCAGCTTACCATGTTCCATACACTATCCATATAACACTTTGTAATGATTCTAATGTTAGTGAGACTGTAATGTTTATTTTCTCAGGAAAAATAGCCTTCCATACTTCCATTAACTCTGTTCTCAAATCTGTGCCCCACATTTTCAATAACCAGACATTTTCTCTCCCATTTACATCATCACGTGTGATTAATTCATGGATTTAGCAATAAACCTTTACTTGTTTTTAATGAACATACAATAATAGTTTCCAGTGGGCTCGTCTCTCACTTATTCTAGATAATTTTATCACATGGGATGTAAAATGCTTTATCTGAAGGTAATGATCAAACAGGGACCTATGGCCGCACATTTCATTACAAGTTTCTTCATATGGAGTCTCTCCCCATTCCTTAAAATAAACACCCATAATTCTATTATATCCCAAATGCTGCTCCCAAATGTCCATATTGCCTAAAAGGATTAATGTAAAATCTTAAGCAACATTCTGTTTTTAATCAAAGAGGGAACTTCTTAAATTACTCTCTTACTCTAATCCATGCTATTCATAAAAATACTTTATGAAGGGACTTTTCTCTGTGGGCCAGTTCTTCCTTTTATGCAATAGCAAAAATTTTTTATACATGCACGTCTTATTGCTATACAGAAACCCATGGTTCTGCTATTAAATTCTCAAAAGCAAACCAGTGATCAGAACAACAATACGATACATTAGGGATAGTGATGCTCATTATTGAATATTCTTTGATTTGATCTTCCATAAGCAATCTTGGACCTGTTCCTATCACTAACTACTTTTTCTATAAATTGTAAATATGTGAAGAGTGATGTCAAACAAAGAGCCCTTTTTAGAATCCCATAGTATTGTTGGAAAACTACTAATAGCTCAATCCAGGCTATTTTTAAGCTGGCGGAGCACATGGTCTGCTGGCTTAGGGTGTTGTAAGGTACGTTTGACACCCTAGGAGTAAGTGGCACTGGGGTGGCAGGGGAGGGGGCCATTGGTTAACCGGGCCCAGGATGGTGGTAGGGATATCAGCAGCATGCTCCGCCATATCCCCCTCCCAGGCCGGGCAGGCCTTACACAGCCTCCCTGGACGTGCGCCAGCTGCAGAGCTGGCGAGCATCCAAGGAGGCCCATTGGGGCCTCCGGGGCTTATAAATGTTCCCTTCCCTTGAGGTGAGCCTCGGTCGCGCTGGCATAACCTGCATCCTGACTTGGATGCAGTGGCCAGCCCTTTAGGCCGGCTGCCGCATCTTAGGCAGGATTGGTCTCTCTCTCTCTCTCTCTCTCTCTCTCTCTCAGTTCACATTATCTCAGCTTGGCTCTCTAGACATCAGAGTACATGTCAGGTAAGCTTCCCTGAAGAGAGCTTTCAAACAATGGGGTATCAACCACCCAGAAGGCCCTCTCCTCAGTTCCTTCAAGTTTACCAAATCTCAAGTCACAAATGGTTTTAAAGGTGTGTGCCTGCACTTTGAATTTTGCCTTAAAATGGATCAGGAGCCAGTGCGGCTGTTTAGGCACCAGCAAGATATGTTCTCACACAATTCCAGTTAGCAGTCTAGCAACTGTACCATTTCTGTCCATCAAGTCCATTTCTGATCCTAAGGTAATTATTTTGCACATCCAGCACTTTACCTGAATCAGATGTAAAGGAAAAATATTGCTATGCTGATGACATCCAGCTCTAACGCCTCACTCCAGGTCCCCAGATGACCTCAACAGGCGGCTTCATATAGATGTTAAGATGAAACCCTTGCATCAGTGTCACACAGCCAAGCGGTAGTCTCCTAGCACCACCTTCTGGAATCAGCTTTTCAGGTAAGAGCGGAACCACGGCAAAAATCCTGTTCCTTTTGCTCTAGTACAGTAGTTTTTGTTAAGTATGCTGTTGCTGTGAGCCTGTGCTTAAAAGTCCTTGGTATTTCTTACTATTGTATAAGTTCCTATTAAGTGATTTCTTGTTAGATATATAACCATCTTCAGTTACACCTGACTAATCTTTCTAATTCTAAATTAAACTCTTAATACATTAACTTCAATGCTACTGAGAATATTTCTAAAGATTGGTTCTTCAGGATCTCATAGCAACATCATGTGAAGCTATGGTTGTACTGAAAGCTCTCAAACCCTTGGCAGCATAGAATAACCTATCTGATGTTAACTGGTAAATTTAACTTTTGTAGCATAACAAAACTCCCAATTTTCCATGCAAATTTGAAGAGGGAACAGATTTTGAAACTTTTCCTCTGTACAAGAGGAAGCGGATAGCTATCCAGCCACAGGATAAAGTTTGAAAACAGTGAGCAAGAGGCAAAGAATGGGAAGAAACATCAAGAGCTAAACCACAGGGAGATTGCGTTTAACAAGGCCAAGGACACATTAATGTATCTGGCAAGAACTAGAACTATTTCAAGAATAGACACACATCTCAGAGGTCTTAAGCCAGATAGCAGCCAAACTAACCAGTCACTTAGGAAGCCAAAAAAGGCAATGATACTAATACCGTAGTAGACTTTACTTTGGTAAAGTTTCTATAATCTACCACTTCCCAAGTTACTTGTATTTGGAGACTTTCGGGGCTGTACTGATACACTTTAAATAAAAATATTATCTTGCTTCAAATAAAAGGCTAAATTCAGAATTTAAGTGCAAAAACTAATTACAGAAAAGAGGAATGACCTTAGCAATTCTTTGCAAAAACATTGCAAAAAAAATGTGCGTCACTTTTTTCTGTGTCATTCTGTAAGAATAAAGTCCTCTTACAGGCTGTTCAGTTGTTTCCATCTTACTCTTGGCTGGAGTTTGGATAGGGAAAATTTATGCCAAGTCTAGTGAAACAGATCAGTGCTGACATCTTGTGGGACAGAAAACTGAAATACCAGGGATAGTCGCCTTTTCTATTCTCCTATAAAGAACCAAACAGCAATGTTTGTCTAGATCTTCATCTTACTATAACACTGCTCTTTCCCACCCCACACATTCTAGAATCAGAGTCACAATAAAGCCAAGAATAAAAACTTTATCCATATAAGCTAATTTGCATATTTTGAACAGAATGAGTTTTCTTGGCTCAAGACATGGATTTTTGCATGCACGTTTACAAAATAAACTTAATCTGGAGGACTACTGCATTACTTTGTCTCCAGATTTCTAAGTTAGGAGACTTTCAGCGCAATCCGACTTAACTTTTGTGCTGGTTTAACCAGCGGCCTAGCGAGAACGGGAGGCCCCAGAACGGAAAAGGGATTCAAATTCCCTCCAAAAGAGGAATTCAAAGGGGATTTGAATCCCTTTTCCGTTCTGGGGCCTCCCGTTCTCGCTGGGCCGCTGGTTAAACTGGCACAAAAGTTAAGTCGGATTGCGCTGTTTAACTCCAACACTTGTCACAATCTTAGGTTCATGTGTTGCTATGAGATTCTGAATACTCAAGTTTCTGAAGTACTTTCTCAATATTATGTTAACAAAAAGGTATGTAGAATTTAACTTAGAATTAAAATGATCAGGGTGTACAAGCTATATTGTTCATAAGAGAACTGCAACTATACTTTGATCAACCAAATACGTGAACTTGATTTTATGAAACAGTTGGTTTCATCATTGCAAGAGAATTACCTAACACTGGAGGACAAAGGTGAGCAAGAAGCAGAGAAATTGATTTCTGAATTGAATGGATTAAACTGAACATGGAAACTAGTCTTGCCCTTTGTAGTTTGCCTGAAGTACCAACAGCCCCCATGTAAGCATCAGAGCAGCAAACTATCATCAACCCAGGAATAGAACTGCATGCACAAGTGCCATAGTGCTATATTTACCAGAGAGTCACAATATGGGGATTGAACACGTTGCTCCTTCTCTTACAGTGCAATCTTAACCAACTTTCCAGCACCAATGCAGCCATGCCAACAGGGCGCACATTGCATTTTGTCATGCAGGGGCAGTCATAGAGGTGTCTTCAAGGTGAGGGAACATTTGTTCCCTTACCTCAGGGTTGCATTGTGGCTGTACCAGCGCTGGGAAGTTGGTTAGGATTGTACTGTTAGCATAGACCCCTGCTAACTGGGCAAGAGGCACTTTTTCAATTGGTGCTCCTCTTATATTTAACAGGGGGAGAGTAACTGCTCCCCTTTCACCACAGCACAGTGTCTTTTCTGGTGGCTGTTTGCTGGTGGTGTTCTGCATCTTTTTTAGATTGTGCACCCTTTTGGGACGGGGAACCATTTAATCATTTGATTTTGTCTGTAAACTGCTTTGTGAACTTTTTGTTGAAAAGCGGTAATAAATAATAATAATAATAAGCCAGTAGCCCACAGTCCTGAGGGTAAAGCCAGTGGTGATCTTAGTAGGCCTCATCAATAGCTTTCAGAACCATAGGCCATCTTGTATTCACTGATCACCTATAAAATCTGGCCAGGATTATTTAGATACTGTGTAAACTGGGCATTTCCAGTAAGTGATAAATGGGGGTAGGAAACCCTTCAGGATTCTATTCCAACCCAATTACCATTTAATATTTACGTGAAGATGCTGAGCGAGATCACCCAGCTCTATTTCTGGTTTTCATCAAATCCAGGAGCATCAAATTTGGATTTGAGCCAGTATCCAACAAGCATGGTTAGCATATGAGGGTATAGAAGCTAAAGCTAAATCCAAATGAGATACAGATGCTAGTGGAGCCAAAAGGAAGGGAGTTGTTTATAGTTTGCCAGATTCACAGAACCTTTTTTATCCTATTAGAAAACATTTTTTTTATCAAGCAAGCACTCAGGTTTACAACTGTAAGCAAAGATGGACCTTTCCCATGATCCATGCCCTTATGAACTGTATTGAATACTGGGAAAAAAATATAGGGGGGGGGGGAGAATTGTCTTAGACATCCAAACTTTGGCAGACCACAAATGCTAATTTCACCAATGAAAATGTAAGGGTCTAATAGCCCCAATTTTCTTCTTCAGTTTAATTTCATATCCAAATGTACTTAAAAAACATTAAGTATGAGCTAATGGAGTAAGCAGAGGGAGATAGCAGAAACTTTTACCTTGACATTCTGAAAACAGAATTACAAAACCTTTGTCAACTTTGAAATAGGTGAACACAGACCACCACCTTCTCTTAAATTGACACAAAAGTGACAAACCATTTGTAAAGATTTTTTGTACAGCCACCTCTTTTCCAAATTAGATTGCATAACTGTCCAAAGTTCATTGACATAAATACATTTATAAAAAAAAAGTTTTCACTTCAATATCGTCTCTCTTTCAAATCAATATTTCCTTCTCATGTTCTTCAATTTCCCTAAGCAACTCTTCCTTTTCCTTAAAGTAATTCCGGAACCATCCAATGTGTTCCACCTTTTCTTTAACACTTAAGTATGGATTTTTAGAAAGTCCACAGGTCACAAGCTCCATGAAATGGCGAATTGGTCCTTCCTTAGGAAAGTCTTCCAAATATTTATCCAAAAATATATGTTCATGAAATTCAGCATCATCTTCAAGTCCTAACAAAGTCAAGCACAATGATTATTACCATAAATCATTGCAAAATTAACAGTTCCCTGTTCCCGAGAGAATGAACTTAGAAGATTAGTAAAATGTCTTTTCAAAATCTGCCAACCCTCTCCCACACCAGTCCGTATCTTCTTCTCTCTTTTTTTTTTTGTTCAAGAAATAAATTTGAAGGTGGGCGGGGCTGGGACGACGGACCGAAGACGTGATTCCAGAGAGCTCTCTGGAGCCGCGCCGCAAAGCAGTGGAATTCCCTTGATCCAGGCTGGATCGGGGCCATCTGCATCAGGAGAGATGTAGATGAGAGATTGGGGAGCAAACTGAGGGAACTGGTCAAGGCATTGAGCCAGTTTCTGCTTGGTATTCCCTTTTCTGTCCCTGCTTTGTCGCAGACACCATTTTGGTGACTGTGAAGGCTCGCGTTGCCGCTCACCCGGACAAGAGGAAAAGATTTATTTTAAAGTAGACTCCTTCAACGTACCAACCTTGGACTGGAGTAAGAGTTTCTCTGCTGATCTGGAAGAGGAGCGGTGAGTGGGAAGACAGGAAGGCTGAAATTTATAGGCACCTAAAAGAAGCTAAGGGGATAGGGGTGGATCTCCCCCCCCTTACATGGACTCTGCTTCCCTCTTCTTTGCCTGAGCTGTGCTTGTTAAACTGAGACATATTGAATTACAGAAGAAGCTGCATTCCTTTGATTCAGTCTGGGAAGTTAACCCTGAATGTGCCAAGATGTGGTCTGGGACTATGTACTTAGTGGAATTTGGCTTTGAATCTATTATTAGTTTTAATCTGGATTGTGAACTGTGATGCTTCGTGTGCCTTAAGTGGATAAGTTGGAAGTTGCAAGCAGGACTGAGATAAGGAAAAATGATGAAAGTAATAGAATTTTAAGCTGCTTTCCGTTGTAGCAGGAGGTGCACAGGAGCTAGAGATTTATCAGATGATGGAATTTTTGCAAGATATGTGGGCCAGCATTAATCAATTAAAAGAGACTCTAAATATACTTTTGTTAAATCAAAATAAAGCCTCTGGAGAAAGACAACAGATATTGACGCAATTGAAGCAGATGCAGGATGCAAGACTTTTGAAGACACGGGCTGCAGTAATTACAGAGGAGATTGTAGAAATTCAGATCATGGAACAAGTATACAAGACCTCTGAACAACTGGAGGCTGCAACCTTTAAACGGCAAACAGAAGAACTTACAGCAATCCAGGTTATGGAAGAATTAGACAAGTGGTCTGAACAACAGGAGGCTGCAACCTTTAAATTGCAGATGGAGAGAGCAAGTTTCATGTTTAGAATACAGAATTTTTTTGCAAAGGACCGAGAAGATTTCTATTGGACTTTTATGGCGTGGGTGATAAAAGATTTGCAGATTCTGGAGGCAGAGGTGTTAGAAATTAGGAAGGGAACAGGTTAGATATAAAGTTTTGTGATAAAATAACTGACTGGGTAAAAACATTAGAAGTAACGAACAGACCACAGTGGATAATAGATTTTCATAATAGACAATATAAAGAATTGATTGTATGATAAATATGTATGAAGTTTATAATTTTTCTATTGGATTTTGAAACAGTTAAGATATTATGATATTGGGGTTATAAATTTAGGATGAGAGATTTACCTATAAGAGTAAGATTAGATTTGGAACTTAGGTTATAAAATGGTTAAACTTTTATATAAAGGATTTTATATAAAATGTTTTATCGAGGGTGGTTAACATCAAAGAAGTTAAGTAAGATGTTGATGAAAGTGTAAAGTATTTGTTGGAAAGTTAATATGTTTTGGAGGAGGCTTCCTCTGATTTTGGAAGAGATATTATATGGCACGCTGTTGTTTTTATAAGATTTGTTTTTATTCAATATGATGATATCAGTAATGTTTTAAAGAGATAAACATATTGTTGTATATACGGTTATTGATATATGCTCAGCAGTGAAAAGTTGAGATTGAAATTGAGATTATACTAGATATTGAAGAGTTAATGATTAAGATTTATATTTGAGGGATTTGGATGTTTAAATTTAACGTTTAGGAGATGGAAATGTAAAGAAGAGAACAGACTGGTAGTAATTATTTTATTTTGATTAGATGGAAAGGTAATGATAAAAAAGAATATTATTATTGTATGTATTGTTGTCCAGGGGGTGGAAATTGAGTAAATATGGTCCTAACTTTAGTTAGTAAGAGAACAGAGTGGTAGTAATTATTTTATTTTGATTAGATGGAAAGGTAATTATAAAAAAGAATATTATCATTATATGTATTGATGTGCAGGAGGTGGAAATTGAGTAAATATGACGGTAACTTTAGTTAGTATAATTGAATAGTTGAAAGAGTCATCCTATGATAAAATGATGTCCGGCTTGTTAGTGTTCCTAATGTGTCTTGTTGATATCCCCCCAGTTTGTCATTCCCTGTTGTATCATTTTTGTTGTTAGGTAGGTAGTTAGTCAGTTAGGTAGTTAGGTAGTTAGTTAGTTAGTATTTTTATTATTGTATTGTCTTGTGTTTTATTGTTGTTAAATAAAATAAAAAATATATTTAAAAAAAAAAAAAAAAGAAATAAATTTGAAATCTGCAAAAAAGCAAGACCTTGAACGTTTGTAACTAGAATAAAAAAAATGCTTTTATTCTGTTATCCAATTTATCCTGGTCACATAACTATTTGCTTCACCAAGATATCCAGATTCCTTGACCAAGCCTAAGGCTACAATCCTATTCATGCAGACCCGAGAATAAGCCCCACTGAACATAGTGGAATTGGTTTACTTCTGAGTAAACATGCACAGGATTGTGATGTAAAAATACTTTTGAATTTTGTTTCACAAAAAGCAATTTAGCAAAATGCCCAAATTAGAACATACACTAATGGCACAATCCTATTGAATCCCTATGCCGGTGCAGCGGCCGCTGTGTCGGCCTAGAGCAGGGGTGCACAACTTGGCAGTGGGTAGGGGCCGAAATGAATAGACTAAACTTCTTTGGGGCCGCAGATAGGTGTCGCGGGGGGCGTGGCAAGGAACCATGATGTCACTTCCTCGGGAGCCATGAGCCAGAAAATCTCCAGAAATGCAACATATTAATAAATAAATAATGAGCCACCTGTGGCTCTTTAACATATAAAGTGCAGCTCTCGGAAATATGCTGGCTTCTTAATGCTTCTTAAATATTGTGGCTCTCAAACATCTGAAGTTTATCGTATGTGGCTCTTACATGAAGCAAGTTTGCCCACCCCTGGTATATACCGTATATATACCCATCAATCATCATCATCAGGGCCTTCCCTTCTGAAACCTTACATGGCGCGGAGGTTCCGTGTTGGGAAAAGTATTTCCTAACAAACTCTGTCTTGCACGTTCTGCAGCTCTCAAATGCATAACTGACCAGCAGAGGATAAATGTGGCCACCCCGAAGTGAGGGTCCAACAGCCTGAAGAAGAGCTGAAGCATCACAGAATCGGCCGCCGGTCACCTCGGCGAGCTTAGATGTTCATTCACTCCTCCCAGAGCCTCTGCAGGGCTTTCAGCCAGAGCCCATGCTTACCTCAAAATCCCGGGATTTCTTCTTCAGCAATTCACAGTCACGTTGCTTCCTAAGGAAGTCGCCATCATCATAGCAGCCCAACTTCCCCGGGGATCTACGTCATAACCGCTGTGCCAACACCAACTCCAGCACTTCTGTAATGCAGCTGGAAGCTTCAGAATCGTCCGCTCCTCAGACGATTCCGAAGCTTCCAGCCGCGTTACAGAAGCGACAGAGTTATGGGAAGTGCTTGGCTAGAGCGGCCCAACAAAGAAGCGATGTTGCCACTCTAACCAGAAAACCTTTGGGGGCCACCAGAAAACCTTTGGGGGGCCTCATGTTGTGCACCCCTAGCCTAGAGTGTTGCAAACGTGCCAAGTTTATTCCAAATCTATGAAAGCATCAGGATGAATTTTCAAGAAAATTTATTGTATACAAAATTGGCCCTCTTGAATCTGAATCCTTATGTTTGTTTCCTTTTGATGTAAACGAGATGTATTAATCTGAAAGGAGAAATCTCCATTTTTTTTATTTAAATCCAGTGTCCTTTACCCCCAATAATATTTTGGCTAAACCAAAAACTGTATACCACTGGTTCTCAAACTGTGGGTCGCAACCCTACAATAAGAACTTTTGCAATAAGAACCTTAAGGGGCGGGGACAGCATGGCGGCGGCGGCAATGCAGGGGATCGCCACTGCCGCCAAAGTGCCCGAAACCCCCCCCCGCACTTACCGGGCCTTGGGGGAGCAATGGGGAGGCCTGCGCGACCCTCTGCAGCCCCCCCCCCCGATCTTCGGATTGCTGTTTTGCAGTGATCTTCAGGCACTTCCAGTTTTCGCAAAAACCGGAAGTGCCTGAAGATCGCTGCAAAACAGCGATCCGAAGATCGGGGGGGGGGGCCTGCAGAGGGTCATGCAGGCCTCCCCAATGCTCCCCCAAGCCCCAGTAAGTGTGGGGGGCCATTTCAGGGGCAGTTTCGGCAGCAGCGGTGGCGATCCCCCGGATTGCCGCTGCTGCTGGCTCCGCCCCCGCACACACTCAAAGTTCTCCCCGCCTCGCGGGGAGAACCTTGAGAAACCCTGCTGTATACTAAATGTTCCAGTCGCAACCATATAGACCATAACGATCCCAAGAGGTATCCCTCTGCTGATGAGACATCAAGACAAGTAAGTGTACTGCTGAAGGGAGAGACAGAAGTGTTGATCTTCCCATTTTAAGCTACAGTTCGCTCTGTGGTCTCAATTATTCTGGTCTCAGGAGGTCTATAAGTTGATGTCAACTGTCTACAGTTGATTGGTGATTTGGGTGAGATGAAAACAGTTGTACTTTGGATGCAGAGAAAAGAGTCAGGGGTCCTCCATTTCACTTTCTCCTGAACTTCCTATTTAGCTCTATACCCAGAAGATGCTACTTTAGGAAGGTGAACCAAATACTTGACTTGTCCAGGACAGGTTTGGTGCCAAGCACCTGGAACCCTCATTCACAGAAGCTTAGCATTTCTACCACCAAGCTCATGATGCAAGACCTACCTTGTCCATCCAAAGAGAATACCCCAGAGCGTCACTCTGACCAGTTGACAAACAGCAGATAAGAGCTTGCATTAAAATGTCAAAGCAATGCAGAAACGCTCATCTGTCTGCTCAGGCTTTAGCCATTTGAAGAATCCAGGTGCGCCTACAGAAGGGATGGAGCCAGGGGAGGGATTTCTGGCTGACTGGTAGCGTCAGGCTTCAGCAGAAGGCAAACCATTGCTAATGCAACGGCTCTGCTGCATTGCTCCTGGTTATTCAAACTTTGTTTCACAGTGACCTGGTGTATTGCACTAACTCCTATTCATGACCCTGCCTGTGACTAACTGCTGATTCAAGTGCGCATGTTTCTGGTACATTGTACCACTGTTTTATGGTTCATCCCTTGATACGTGAACTGTGTTAATTGAGAAGTACTGCATTTTATTTATTTAAATAATTTATATCCGGCTTTTCTCCGAACAAGGGCACTCAAGGCGGCTTAAGGCAAGGGCACTCAAGCCAGTTTTGAGTTCACACTGGGCAATAAGGAAGTTCTATCTGTGAAATACACAGAAGCGCATGATGGTTTGAAGTCAACAAGTGACTAACAAGCATGGGTGTAACAGCAGTTTCCTTTTTCTGCCATATTCATTTTCAGGTATCATGGACTTCAGCCTTGGCTGCCTACACACTGCCCTAGCAGTGACAGCTCCTGGCTTCCCCTCCAGCCTAAGCTCTGCTTGTTGCCCTTGGACATTCACTCAGGTCAGGTGGGGCCAGGAGTGGGGGAGGGGAGAAGAGAGGAATAGAAGAAGGAAGGATGGCTTTAAATTCCTTATACTGTACAGATTTTAAAATAGCCTTTCCTCTTGCAAATGGATTTGTAGTACCGATGAAGGATTTTGTTGTTGTTAATTAGCACCTTTCATCAGGCTCTTAAGGGAGGGTTTTACATTTTTTTTTAAACAATGACAAAACTTAAGAGCAGCCAAAAACACAAAGTCTCAAAATCAACAGGAAAATCCAAGCAACTAATCACATATTTGAATCTACTTCATAATATGTAGGAAGCAGAATTGGAAGACAGCCTCCCTAGGACACATACCAGTTTCGTTGTTAATTGGAAACTCCCAAAGTTTTCCGTCTTTTGTCCACTGTATCATCTCCTCAAAACCATTCCGAGCTGGCTGCTGACTGACTGCAGCAATTTCCATAGCAAGTTCCAGATCCCAAAGTGTTGGCATCGTCACTAGGGGCAAAAAATCAAAACAGACACACGCAAAACAGCAAGTCAAGTTCACTATAAATTGCAGCTAGCTGAAGATGACAAAAAGCACCAAGGTTGCCAACATTAACAAAAATAGAAGAGGTGCATTTTCAAAATTCTGAGTTAGCCGCTTATTTGGTGTGCTGCTGCCATACAAACCCATTCAGTGTCAGAATTATTATGAAAACAAACTTACTCTTGGCTCAACATATTAAAACTACTGAGCTGCTTTTTCACAGCATCACTTTCCCCCCTTCATTTTTAAACATATTTAACTGTAATCTAGTAGCCTGAAGGCTGGGCTGATTAACAGAAATATCAGCTAGTGTTTTCAAGAGTTTGCTTGGCATGATTTTCATTATTATTATTATTATTATTATTATTATTATTATTATTATGAGGATCAGGAGCACAATCTGGAGAATGTTTCACTTTCATTTCAATGTGACAAAGCACATAGTAAATTATGGGTCGAACTAATTTGTCTTGATTGTAGTCAAGGGTCTAGCTCCCTAAAATTATAGGCAAATTACTTAGCAAGTGTTAACAGTACTACAGTCTTCTAGTACATACTATTGTTTAACTTATGGGGAAAAAACTATTTGTGAACTGAAGACTTGAAACAATAGGATATTTCAAATAATGCGCCAGTACCTACCTCTTCTAAGAAAGGAAGATGGAACACCAAGACAAACGGTTTTAAGTAGTATCAAAAGCATACCAACAATATGCTTGTTGCCTAGCTAGGACGGGGCGTGTTCGGCTGCATATAGACGCACAAAGTTTCATACAACAGATTCACACAAATATCAATATTGAAGATAAATAGAAATAGACTTTTCTGGCTGTTCATATACAGCAGATGGGCAACTTCCAAAGGACGGTGGATGAGTTTTATTATATTACATTATCTAGATTTGTTGCTACTGAATTCCCACTAACCTGTCTCAAGTGTTTCCTCTGTAGCAGAAGGAGGAGTGAAAATATTAAGTCTTTTTCCTGAATACAGTCCCCTCCTAGGTAACAAAAACAGGAAGAGAACACCACAATTTTTTTTGGCAACTTTTAGTAGTATGGTCTTATACTGTCCTCAACAGGGATGAATTTGGGATATTACATGTACTGAACTGTAAAACAACCCAAATGCACAACTCTATGGGATATCATCAACATCTGCATTTAAGCATTGTTTGTAATATTCAGTGTTCCTCTTTTTCAGTTACGAAAGCAAGTTTGTGGCCTTTATAGATCTAAAGCTGAGCTTGAGAGTATCTGGGCAATGAGCCTACTGATACTGAAATCTCAGAAAACAGAGGATGGCTGGGGTAGAGATTAAGTGCCTTCTCCATGGCTAGCAAAGGAGAATGAATACAGCAACAAAGTAAAAACTGAAATAATGCAAAATAAAACAAATTGTGCCCAGTGTGCATTAACTGTACACATCACAGAATTCAGTTCTTTTTAAATGCAAGATTTTGATTTTGTTTTTCCCCCAAGGTTATTGGCTAAACCAGATCAAGTTTCAGAGAAATTCTCCTTTCAATCATTTCCTGCAAAGCAGGAGATGAGCTCCTGGCCAGAACTCTTTCGGCTCTGCATTCACGTTCAGCTGCACCACCAACCTTGGACAGATCTGTCTGTGCCAAACTTATCTGCCAGGGGAGGGAAATAGCTACCTGGGCAAGGCAAATGCCCTGTAGTAAAGGCAGTACCTCCATTTCCTCTTTCTCTTTGAAATGAAGCCTCTGCCAGCATACTAGCTAGATGACAAGATGATAATGCTCAGCATTTTTATAGTGCATTTCAAAGACTCAAAGCATTTCATACATCCAGTCTCACAGCCATTGTTTCAATGGCCCTGTCCACCAATTTATAACATGCAACTCAGTCCCAAATGTCATACTTGGTTTTTTTGTTGATAATCTTTGATAGGTTGTAAGCTTAACTAAAGAAAACATTAGTTCTTTCAAGGTTCAGCCTGCAAACATTAATCTTGCAGCAATCAAGATATAGAGAGGATCCTACTATTGGACTTGCAATATTGTTTTAAACATTCAGTAGACATATCAAAGGGCCTAGTAATAGCTGTACATCCATTATTTCATTTATTATATCACATATATGGTGAAAATTGGCCTCAACAGACTTGCAAAACCAACACCTTCCATTCTTAGTTGTATAGCTCTTCTACAGTCTCCGTAGTGTAAGGTGCCTCTGAAAAGCAACCTTGAACCAATCCGCTCCAATATTTAGTCCAACTGAAATGAAAGGAGAGCTCTTGGAGAACACACATTGCCAAACATCAGGCACATCATTGCGGCTCAGTTCAGACTGGAGTTGAACATCTTGATACAATGAAGGTCTGATATTAAAAATATAGTGTCTATAGACTATAGTGGTATGAATTTTCTATCAATCCTTCTAGTGACCAGCTTATGCGTCTTCCATCTCCTGAAGTTTCCTAAAAACTAGATTTATCATTTAGACCAGTGATCTTCAACCTTTACCCGAAGGTAAAGGTCGCTGTAAGTCTTCACGTTTCTGTGGTGACGGTGCCGACGGCACTTCTGGGTTTGCGCCGCCACCGATCAAGTAAAAAAAGGGGGGTAGGAATTACCTGTCTACGGCGGCGGCAAGAACCTGGGTTGTGCAGCATTCAGCCGCTGCCGCCGGAAAGTCCCCAAACCCCTTTTTTTTTACTCAGCCGGAGGTGGCACGAACTCAGCAGTGACGTCGCCACCGTCCTGACATTACCGCCGAGTCACACAGGACCTTGGGGTCGCGACCCCAAGGTTGAAGATCACCGATTTAGACCAATGATACTATCTTTGGTGCTGTCTTAATTTCTGTGTTTGCCTTGGCTCATGTTCTTAGTTACTATGCCACGTCAGCTTGGGGCTGGACTTAATATCATTCCCACAAAATATAATTTTTCTCCTTTTCAATTGTTTACTTAAATATTCAAACAGGGAAAGAGTCAGTTTGCATATTTAACATTGAGCACAGGTTGTAACAATGAGGTATCCTTTAACTGACTCCTATTTTCATTTCCTGGACTTTTCGTTTTCATTAAAATAAGCCATTACACAGGTTTCAAGGGCTATTTTTAATGTTTTTGGTTAGGCTACAATGTTGCCCCACTTTTCTACAATGTTGCCGCACGTTTCAGCAGAGGTAGAGGCTAACTGACAAAAGAACTTTGAATGAATATCCTGGAAATCACAACACCTACAATACAACACGGTCCTCATTAAGCTACTTGTGTTGTACATATACACTAGCAATTTGGCTATCATTGTCTAACCCAGGGGTGGCCAACCTTCCACCATTAGGGCCTCTGTGTTCTTAAGAGTTGTGTAGAAGACAGAATCTTGGCAGCTGCAAATGCTGATGGTGCTGCTAAAGCAGCTGCACCTACTGAAATGCCCTCACCTGTACAACCATTCAAGGGCCAGGAGCATTTATGCTGAAAGGTTGGCCAACTCTCGAACTCTTTTCTGATTACAACAATGACAGATTATATCATGAATAGAAGCATGCAAAGGAAGTACCTTTTTGTTCCAGCAATTTCACGAGGAACACTTCTGTCAATCATATAGCCTCGCCCATCATCATCAAACTGAATTTGATTGGAGGGTCTGAAGGCATCTCGTGTTGGAGGCTTTCTCCCAATCTTCATGTTTGCAATTATGTCACTGCAATTAGAAATAAGCATCTGTTAAGTAGCATGCTCAGTACAGACCAGAGGAAAACTCCTCTTCCTTCATTTTACCAACTTCCCAGTAGTAATATATAACGACCTTTAGCTCTCATTTAAAGAGATATATCACGCACACTACTTTACAGTCTCAGTTTACAAAATAAAATACAGTAAAATGTCTTAAAGGATTGCAAAAGCGAAAACTATTTTAAAAAAATCACAGCAGCAATGTAATTTGGTCCTCTACCCTATGAAAGGACTGCCAGAATATCTTCCACATCTTCCTAAAAGTCAACAGGGACAGGCATTTACAGATGGCATGTGTTCGAAAATGCTGGGGCTGCTACAGAGAAGGCCCTAGTCTGCCCTCAGTTCTCATTATTTGCAACAAAGGCTCCTGGGCAGGTCCTTCCCCAGCAGATCAGAACAGGTGGAGGAGGGGTTGGGTGCTCATATGACAAAACAGTCTCTCAATTAATGAAGGACTTTGTAGGTCAATATTAGCATGGAGCACCTCGAATTGAGCCTGGAAACAAACCGATAGCCAGCGCAGCTGCAGCAGCACAGTCTAACTATTCACAAATCTTCTGTCAACTGAGAAGCAAGCTGCAGCACTCTGTACCAGATGAAGCTTCCAGACCATTTTCAAAGAAAGCACTATGTAGAGCACACTGCAACAATCAGTCCTCGAGGCTACAGGCGGTATGGACAATAGCAGCAGGATACTTGCAACCAGTGTACCAGATACAACTAAATACACTTAGCCAAAGCCAGTGCCTGTTTTTCTAGCAGCAAGACTAGATTTAGGAGCACTTCCAGGCCCCACGCATAACAGGCAAACTCACTATCTCCAAAGCCTCATGTTCACCCACTATCATTCCATCTTGCCTGGATTCAGTTTCAATCTGTTAACCTGCATTCACTGATTACAGCCTCCATAAACTGACTCAGAAGAGAAGTAGACTCCTTCATATAATTCAACAGAACTGGGCAATCATGGGGATACTGATGTACCGTAGATTCATATAGATATTAAATACCAATGGCAACAACAGTGACCCCTGAGGAACACCACGTGCCAAAAGGAGGAAACTAGAAATCATTCAAGAATTCACTAGATTTCTCATGAAGCGTTTGGGTCTTCTTTAAGATTACAGAGGTACTGACTATACTGACCAAGAGCTAGCCCACCCTCTCTTACCTCACCTTGCCCAGGATGAGCAAGGATCAAGGCTATATGTGATTATATGGCCAGCCCCAAGCACTCAGTCAACATTTTCAAGGGTCATAAAAGTAAAACTGCAGGACAGACAAGCAGGTGATGCCTCAGGCTTGGACTCTGCTTGAACTGTGGCTCGTAAGACCTGTTGATTACTTCACCTTCAGGCAATTCCAGGCTAGAAGAGGCCTTGCGTCACTCAAACAGTGGCAGCAAACAATATTTGCATCGAGTGGTAGTGGAGAAGTACAACACCTTTGCCACTAACACCACCACCTTCATAGTCATGAAGAATAAGCTTTATAGCACGATATGTCAGATTCAGTGTGCATTTTCTGTCCCTTGTACTCAAGCCCTCTCACTTTGTATTAGTAAGGTTGGTTTCCTGCTTGTGGATGTGCTAGAAGCTCAATCAGGGCTGGGGCCCATATAGAAGAGGGTCCGTACCCTCGTAACCTTGCAGGAAAATAATGGGGGGGCTGTGAAAACAGCTGGCTGCCTCATCTCCCAAACACCAGCTCCAGACGTTGGTGGTACATGTACACCTCCCTCTACCACCAGGGGATCTCTTTTCTGTTTGAAATTGTGGAGAGCTTTAATTCATAACATTGCTGAGATATACCAAATTAGCATCTTAGAACCATGTGTTTCTTGGAAAAATATAGCAATCACCTTTCATTTGAAGACAAGAGGCATCCAAAATACCTCTTTATTCTAAATGTTTCTGATTTGTAATGAAGCGCAAACCTTTAATATTTTTGTTCAGTGATGTCACACTTTCCACTGAGAGAAACCTCATTCCACCCTCTGAAAGAATTCTCTACTGTTATTCCCATTTTAGCAAACATTCAGTCCTTCCTGTGTCTGCAAAACAAACTGATGTGTGAAGATCTTGTAGCGCAGTGACATCTACAGGCCATATTGTATTATAGCAAAGAGAATATCGGTAACTCCTCGAAGATTTACTTGCCGAAAACGATGTGGTTGAGACGTGCAAGAACATCTTAAATTACACCGAAGATCTGTTTAATAATTTTGTATTTATTTGAGATCACTGATTTTCTTTAAAAAAATGGCTATGTAAGAAAGCTAAACTATTTTAATAGACCAGTTGACATTGTGCCACATAGGAAGCAACTACTTAACCTGGAAAAGACTGCTACCAACAACTACAGTTTGGTTTAATAAAGAAATGTTTGGGCAAGTGACAAAATTTTTCACTAATGGGCAAATATTAACATTGAAGAACAGTGACCACAGAGGACCTAAATATCAGTCTTGAGACTTACATTCAACATCTTCATTCGTGATACAGTTGACCCTCAGTATCCGCAGGGGTTCCATTCCTGGAACCCCCAGGGATACTGAAATCTGGGGGTACCGGGGCCAACTGTAAAACCTGCAAAAACAGAAATAAAGAAAAAACAGGATTCTTACATTTTAGATGGAAACCGCTATGTGTTCTTGCTTAAACAAGCTTAAATCGTGCTCCGGAAGCCTCTTCCGGGTCGCATGACTCCCGCCTCTCCTCTCCCAAGATTGCCTCAGAATGCATTGCAATGCATTCTGGAGCTATTTTGGGAGAGGGAGGGGAAGTTGCATGACCCGGAAAAGGCTTCCGGAGTGCGATTTAAGCTTGTTTAAGCAAGAACACGCAGCAGTTTCCATCTAAAAGGTAAGAAACCGCCTCCCCCCTTTTCTTTTCTTTTTTTTACAGGTTTTACAGTGGACCCCTGTATCCATGTTGAAACAAATGCGGATCTGCAGATAGTGAGGGTCCACTGTACTTGGGAGTGAGGCTGGAGCATTCCAATTATAACTCTGAAGAAGTAACTGTATGATCTCCAATTGGAAAAATAGAAATTGAATGCAATTTCATAGTACAAATGTAGTCATGTGTTTGGAGATGGTGAACATTTTCTTGTCCATAATGAGAAAAAGATTTTTGAAATATTGATTGATCACAAGGTGACTGCGAGTCACCAATGTGATGTGGCAGCAAATGTGGCGATTGGAAGTACTCAGTGAACCATGTCTGGCAATAATTCAAATTCTCTTCTACAAAATATTCATGAAACATCTGTAATACGGTCTCTAGTCACCTATGCTTAATAAGCATGTATTCAAAGTACAACAGAGGCTATCACAAAACTGGAGAGCCTAACTAGAAGAAAAAAAGTCAACACGGTCATTTTAACTTTTAAAAAGGGGATTAAATGAGGTCATAAGAACACCCTGTAAGTGTATCATTGGATTTAGTAAATAGGGATGGGCTCTTCCACAAGACAAGAACAAATGGCTAAGTTGGCTACTAAAAAATTTAGCTGGGGAATCAGATGAAGGTTTTTAATGCCAAAATGCAAAATTCTGAAACAGTGTGTTCCTGAAACTGTTGTGAGAGCACATGACCATCAGCTGAAACAGTTGGAAGCATTTATTCTCAGGCGTGGCCCATTCAGTGAAGAAGGAATTCCCTTAACCAAGAAATTAGGTATTTCCCACCCACCCCCAAGCTCATCAGGATCTGCCACAAATTACAGATCAAACAACTATGCAACATTACCACAGGCTCATCTACATTCACATCATCCAATATGATGTATGTCATCATCACACATCAGAAATGTCCTTTTGCTGTTTATATACAGGTGTCTCCCGCTTAATGACAGGGATACATTCTGAAATCCCCATCATAAAGTGAAGCCGTCATTAAGTGGGTCTTGCTGTGCTTTGAAGTTCAGCACTGTGCTTAAAGCCCCAGTGTTGAACTTCAACGCCCTTATCTAAAGCCAAACAGCTGATGAGCTGGTGCTTTAAAAAGACACGTCTTTTAAAATCCTTTGCTCTTTTTTACAGGGGACCTCCGTCATATATCCAGATCGTCATTAAGCGATCTGTCATTAAGTGGGGGACACCTGTAGTTTTATTATGTTACATGTTTTAAATTTGTAAGCCACCTTGATTGCCCTTCTGGGAGAAAGGCAAGATAGACATTCTTCAAGCAAACACACACACACACACACACACACTGGGGAAAAGGTACCGTAAGTGGATGTAAATTAGAAGTAAAAAAATAGCAACATTCAGAAATCAACAGGGAGCATTCCCATCTCCCTTCCACTGACCAAAAGTCACCGTTCTTCAATAAAGACTTCAGGGGGAGACTTGAGTATGGATTTGCTGAGCTAGGGTTTGATGTCTGAAGCTGATATTGTCTCCCTTCAGATAACCTTGGTTACTGGAATCACCTGCATGTCCTTTGTAGCAAAGTGTAAAACTGTTTTTCTCGACACACACAATACACACACACACACACACACACACACGCACCCGCTTAACAACGGGGATACTTTCTGGGAAATCCGTCGTATAGTAAAACCATCGTTAAGCGGGGCTTTAGATAAGGGCTTGGATGTTCAGCACTGTGACATCCAAGCCCTTACCTAGCGTGAAACAGCTTAAGAGCTGGGGATTTAAACTGACGCCTTCCTCCGTCATATATGCGGATCGTCGTAGAGCGATCCGGCGTTAAATGGGGGACACCTGTGTGTGTGTGTATATATATAAAAAATAATGTATGCATATGCACATACCATCTTCCAGAGACCATTCCATGCATGAAACCTCATGCCTCAATAAACACTGGTCTGAGGTGCCACATGACTCTTATGGATGCTGGGTGAAACACAATTTGGGAGGAGTCACTGATTAAATTTGCTCAAACTCTGACTGGTCACCATAATTTGGAGTCAAGACACAGGACACAGTCAGTACAGTTTTCATTTGGTACATACATATATGTATGTACTTTCCTGCTATTTATCTACTTCCTGTTTCTGCACACTGAGGCTTAGATGCCTCTTCACGTGTAGGGGGTGGGGCTTTGGGAATACATCAAAATGGGGGTGGGGCTTGCTGGAATGCTATCCTCCTACTAGCACCACCATGACATGGTCTTTTCATCAAGCGGATGAAGGTCTGAAGAGGGCTTGTGTGGATGACACCCTGACTGAAATCTCCAGATGACATCACCCAGTGGTTTCATGCAGATGTTAAAGGGGGGTGGTAAGATGAAACCCTGTGGAACTATAATAGTAAAACCACACTATTCTACATATAAGCCTCTTTGAGCACTTCAGGTATAAATAAAGCAGGGTGTACATTTTTAAAATAAAATAATGCAAATATAAGCAATTATTTCTGGATTGGTCTTTAACTATAACACAGAACAGAGTGCAACATTAGGATCAGCATTACGTTTACAAACCTTATGCCAGTAGCTTCTCCACTTTTGCGTGCATCAGTGACTTCCTTGTGCTTTTTCAGTAGTTGAAGCAATTCTGAAACTGTCCTTTTCCTGTCGAATGGGAGGGAAGATGCAACTGCAGAGGCTGCAGCTACCAGTTCTGGATTGACCGACTTGCTGCTGGTGGAAAAAGATGCAAGAAATAAATGATCATTTCTCTCTTTGTTCCTTACTTCCCAAGTTTTATTGGCAACGTGAAAATAGTTAGGAGTCTCAATTACTCTGAATAGCAGCATCTGATCATTTAAAATCAGAAGAGAACATCGCTAATTTCTTGTAAAGTGTAAGTATTTGTGTGAACAAAAACACTGGATTATTCATACTCTTGCCTCCCCCCCCCCCGCACGCACACACAGAAAAAAAATTCATTGTGGATAACAGAATACTGTACATACCCTTCAGAACTTTACTTTCATTTTTAAAAGGAAAGCAGCTTAGCCTGCATTACTGTGGAATTAAGGTTTTGGAAAATCTGAGATAGCCATGCCTTTTTTCCTTATTATAGCATACAAAATGAACCATGTTTCATTGGGTCAGAGTCAAAAGTGCCCTTCCTTACATGAAAGGCTTCTTCTGCACACAAACAGGACTGTTTTACACCTTGTAAAAAAGTAAACTAAATCCAAGGATTTTCTCACTCTCTTGTAAGCAAAAGCATGACCTCCTACAGAACCTATTCTAGGAGTCCTGCACAAGCATTTGTGAAACAGAAGTAGCTGCAAATTTCCTTGGATCCAACCCACTGTTGGTGCAAAAGCATATAGCCTGAATAAAGTTATTTCATGTATGGGGTCTCAATAGGGTTAGATGGCCTCTCAATAGGGTTAGATGGCTCCAGACTCGGTCCTGGAGGGACTTAGGACAGGGGCTGCAAGGGACGTGGGTTGGTAAATTCCCACTGCAGGCACACACCGGGAGCAAGGGAAGGTGGTAGGGTGCCTAGGGCATGCCCAGAGAGAGGCCAGAGACCATATAACCCCAGGCAAGGAAATGAGCAGGGCAGGAGGAGGCAGGGGCAAGCCAATGACAGAAAGCCTGAGTCCACAGATTGGCTCCGTCTCAGGTTGGGTCTCTGCTACTAACTGGGATGAGACACCTCTGTTCACTGCTACCCTTCTGAAGAATTCCCCGGGGAATAGGCATTTGTGCTTTAGCATGCTTTGGTCCTCAAGGCTGGGAGCTCCACCCTCCTGGAGAGATTGGCAGGGAAGGGGCTGCCCCATTGAGCCCACAGTACATGCAGGTAGGAGCAACAACGTGGGGACTGGGTGCAGGATGCCGGTGGAAATCCATTTGAAACAGAGCGCACACACACACACCCCGAGGAGGATGCAGCGAAAAGTTCAACTGTGAGTAAAGAGGGCACGTGGAAGAAGCATTTGTGGGCAGGCCCTCCAGGTGTCTTGTTAGTGCGGAAATAGAAAGTTTGTTGCAGTGGATTCCCCACATGGTAAGCGTGATCTTTTTCGACCCCCTGCCCCTTGCCAGGCCCACGAGCGAGACGCACCTTTGCGATGTGGAGCTTCCCCCGTGTTAATGTAAAACTTAGGGGCTTTAACACAGTCTCACCTTTGCCAGCGTACTTAAATAAAGGAAGGTAAATGCAAAAATACAACCCCCTAACAAAGCAGTCTTCCAATTTTTCTGATAAAAGGTGATTCACTGCTCATTACTGCATAGCCAAAAGGCAGGAAGCAGACAGGCAATCAACTGGTAAGACAAGCAGCAGAACTGGTGCAACAGGAGAGACAAATCTCCCATTCACCATATTTGTACAGCCCTGGGGACAGAACCCACAGACCTACACAGCCACACTTGTATAGCCCTTGCGCAGATTTAAGAACATAAGAAGAGCCCTGCTGGATCAGGCCAAAGGCCCATCTAGTCCAGCTTCCTGTATCACATAGTGGCCCCACCAGATGCCTCAGGGAGCACACAGCCAACAAGATAACCTGTATCCTGTCGCCACTCCCTTGCACCTGGCACAAAGAAAACCTACTCCTACAACCAGGATTTCTGAATGTGAATGCAATGCCACTGCAATGGGAGACCAGGACAAAATCACACATATGTTGCTGTAGGTTTCAAATGAAGACCAAGCTGCTTAGCACTCTACTTTCCTTTCTGAAAGCAAGGCTATATATAATATCTGTGCTGAGATAGACATATCCACATTTTTTCTTTAAAAAAAAAATCAGATTAATACGCAACTCCCATTCTTCCATTATAAACCCAATTCTAGCCACTTGGTTGAGGAGCAATTGTTTCTCTTTACTAAGTATTACCTAAATACTGACATTACCAAGTTCCTACTGAAAACTATTCCCTTCATTCTATAGGTTCTCAAACTGCAGCCCTGGTGGATCATAAGTGCTGAGGTTCCGGAAGTGAGCTGCCACTCCTGGAATGCAATCAAGAGCGAGAGGTCACTCCCTCACGGAAGATCCAAAGTGGAACTCTGCAAGCAGTGCGGAAGGGAAGACTGCTCTAATAAAATAAATTTTAAAAATGCATAACATTTGTATAGTGTTTTCTGAGTGTGCTAAGCGAATCATGTGCATTATCTTGATGTCGTCCTTGCAACAACTCTGTAAGTTAGGTATTATGATTGTATTGTTAGCGGAGGCTGAGGGCAAGTGGCTTGCCAAAGATCACACAGTGAACTCATGGCAGAGGCAAGATTCAAACCAGGGATGTCCCTCACAGTTCAATTCTATACAGTCAGACCTCGCTATCCGTGGGGTCCCAAACCTGCAAATAAAAAGGGTATACCTGTATGTAAACTCAGAAGTCAGTCCTGTTCAATTCAATGGGTTTTACTCCCCTGTAACTGTCAGGGCAGGCCTTAGGAGCTGCGGGGCCCAATCAGACACATCTCTGCAGGGCCCCAAATATTAAAAAATCAAGCCCTCAATATGATACCATTGGCAGCCGGTTCCATCTCCAGGCAGCACAGCAGCCAGAGTGGATGGCGCCTGCCGTGGCGGAGTGCCCATCCCGGAAGTGGTTGTGCAGTGTCGTGATGATGTTGTAATGTCATTGCGTCACCGCCAATAGCTTCTGGTTAACCCTGATTTAGAGCCAATCGGAAGCAATGGGGGGGGCAGGAGGACCCCTCCAGCGCACACAATATGGAGAACTCCGTCCATCCCAGAGCCCTACTCACCGCTTGCAGGGCCGCCCCTCCCAGGCGCGGGGCCCAATTGGACCGAATCGGTCCAATCAGCCTACAGCCCGGCCCTAGTAATTGTGTATAGGATTGCATCCTTAGGCACTATGTTATACCTGTCTTCTTCCTTTCTTTTGAATTAATGCCTAGTGCATTATCTCATTCTCATCCTCTTCCTTCCTTCTCAGCTGTACAGAACCTGCACATCTTTCCTGAACAGAGTGGCTCATTGGACTCACAAGGCCCTCCAAAGTGTGCAGTGCTAACTTTTCCTCTGCATCAGTCCTAGTCCTAGGCAGACTTGTTCTCTCCTGTAGCCATTCACACAGAAGGAGCGCAAAGTGAGTTTCCCTCATCCATCTACCCTATTGCAAGTCTTGCTCAGCCCCCAACCTGCAGCAGGCACCATCTACCCCAGCGGCGCTGCTTGTGTCCCAGGCAATGCAAATAACCCATCATTATGCAACAGCCCTATAGGAAACCAGAAATCGCTATCACTGAGAACTAGCTAATTTTCCATTCCGCTTCCTAAAAAGTTTGGCTTAATTCTTACTCTTTCAGAGGAGTCCACACATTTGAGCTGGTCACTGTGTGTGGTCCCCACCAGCAGTAACCCACTCCTGAGTCCACTGGCATGCATGGTGATTGACTCCTCCTCAGAGTCCTCCAATCTTTCACTTCATGCAGTGTGGCTCCTTCCTGCACTTCTGGGGAAAGGGAAGCCCACATTATGCCCCAGTTTCTGAAAAGTTGGTTCTTTAAGGGATTATCTAAGTCCAAAACAGCAACAACTTTCTACATCAAAATAAGAATAAGAAAATCTAAATGGAAATGTTTATTTCCTTTCATGGCATAGGCTCATTCAATCTGAAGAAAACAAAGTACATGTCTTAAATGTCCGCTTAGCTCTTTATTATTACCCCATTACTGAACATTCAGTTTGTTCTGGAAATTAATAACATTCTTCATTATACAGGTGGGCCCCCATATCCGCTGGGGATATGTTCCAGGCCCCTCCGTGGATACTTGAAACCGTGGATAAGAGCAAACACCCCCTCCATGGTTTCCTGAGGGCCCCCCCCCCCGCCTCCCCTGCAGGCAGGCATGCTTGCCCCCCCCCCCCCCGCTCTTATTTTTCTTTCAGCAAGCTTTGTTTCTTCCTTAAAACAAACAGAGAAGCAGCCTCCATTGCAGGCAAGTAGAACGAGACTAAGTCCTAGAGAGGCTCTGCAAGGTTTCTGTTAACCTTGCAGAGCCTCTCTAGTACTTAGTCTCGTTCTACTTGCCTGGAATAAGCAGCCAGAGGCTGCTTCTCCTATTTCTTTAAGGAAGAAATGAAGCTTACTGGGAAAAAAGTAAAAGCCTGGGGGGGTCCCCACGATCCATGGATAACTGAAACTGTGGATAGCGAATCAGTGGATATGGGGGCCCACCTGTATCTTCTCTTACTCATGATACCAGGGTATTGTCCCACCAAGAGCGTGAAATATGCATCTAGAACTTTACCTCTTAGCTTTGTCTTCCGTAGCTTTCTGGAACATGCTACTTGCACTCTCCATATTTTCGGGCAAATCCCTAGGTTGATCCTTTATTTTCTGGGATTTCAACATCTGGAACTTCTTCTTTGTACTTATTTCTACTTTCATTTCACTAATGATGTTTAGCAAGTTCTTTTTTGCTGTTGCTTGCATTTTCTTATCCACTTGGTTCTGTGAGGTCTTTGTACCAGTATTGTCAACTGGAGCAACAGGTTCATCTTTCTTGGTGCAGAAGGCAGTGCTGGTGCCAAAGCACTTGTGTGTCTCACTACAAAAGATATGGAAGGTGCATTCACACAGGGCATACTGATCATTCAAAAATGTGGTTTTACAACCCCATGCCCACAAATAATTTCCTACTGCAAACGTTAAAGCATTGCTAACAACAAGACTGCAATTATTCTGTATTCTAACTGGAGACCTTATAATAAAAACTCTTGCTTAGTTTTGATTTTGAGGTTCAGTACAGTACAATTCAAAATGTAGCCAAAGCTAAGGCTCCTAGATGAGGTAAATCCATTGGAGGCTTTAACAGAGATGCATTCATCAAGCCCCCAACCTCCAGTGGATCCCTTCAGTCTCCCATCCAACTT
Organism: Plestiodon gilberti rubricaudatus; assembly: GCA_026170595.1. Lineage (NCBI taxonomy): Eukaryota > Metazoa > Chordata > Lepidosauria > Squamata > Scincidae > Plestiodon > Plestiodon gilberti. Next base: position 128,188,732 of record JANXHW010000001.1, on the reverse strand, counting down.
TGGACCTGCTCTCCCCTAACACAATCCTCCCTCTGCCTTTCCTTGCCTCACTTCACCTCTTCCTCTGCCTTTCAAAACAGTGTGCACGCTGTGGCCATACTACTCTCTGCCATGTTGCTTCTTCCAGCTGGCCTGGAAGGAAAGAAGGGGCAGAATGATACAGTATCAGTACTGCCACTGGGTGGGAAAAGAAGAGAACCACACTCACCCACTAGGTCTCATGTTTCACAAACTGGCACCCATTTGCACCCTGTCCATTGCCCCATTCTGTTCTTGCTTGCTTGCTGAGAGAGTGCACAGGAAGATGATTGGGGTAGTAGTATTGCCTCCTCTACCAGCATTTCTTAAGTTTTTCTAAACAGCTGGGAGAGTATAGTTTTCACTCAGTCTCAGAGGATCCTCCACACCACCAGTTTAGAATAAGCAGCATTGGAGGGAATGAGGATGGTGGGTGCTGGACTGCTGGTTGATGTGCAGATGGAGGGGTTGGTGCATTCACAGACCACTGCATTCACAGTGGGAACTGGCACATAATTGGTGCAATCAGACACACATCTCACATCTGTACTGAATGATCTTAGCCAGGGGGTGCAGCACGTAAGGCCAGGGGGTTCTCTCTCACACCTCTTTTTCCAACAACCTGCTACATTGTGCATCCCCCATCCTGGGAGATCATGAGGAGAAAGATTTCAAGATTCACTTTCTGCTCTCTTTTGTAAGCCTTCCCGGAAGAACTGGGGCAGCCGCACACGAGCTCAAGCAGACTTATCTACTTTGCAAGCAAATCCCCCCCCCCCAAACCCGGGGGATGCTACGGAAGACAGGAAAGGTCACAATGCTCAATGCAGGCTTGGCAGGTATGTGATGGGGGTGGCCGTCCTAGGTTTCGACAAGGCAGGGCAAACAGTAGCCCGGGCAGTACCTGTCCTGAGCTATGACATCTCTTCCCTGGGGACGTAGGCGAAAACGAGCGCGGAAGCTCCCGGGCACCAGAATACTCCGCCACCACATTGTCTCCAAAGGAACACAGAGAGAAGCCAGCATGTCCGTTCCTGTAATCGATCCCCCATATACGTCGCTTCCGCCGTTGGAATGTGTTACACTCTCACCCGTTCGGGCGCGCCGCACAAACCCGAGGTATTGGTTCCCATAGCTTCTGTACCGCTCCTTCCACAGCCCTGAGGGAGAACTGCAGTGCAAAATGTGGCGAGGCTTCACGAGGAATTCCAGACCTTCGAACGCACATCAAATTGGTGTGTACCGCTTCCGTGAACGGAAGGAAAGGACATGGACATTTTTACACTGCATTTTTAAAAGCTATATACCTAAGTGTGCACAATATGATATCCACTGTGGCCTTGACTCAGGAATCAAACCCGTATATGAAAGTGCCTGACACAGCCCAATCCTCTGCATGTCTACTCAGAAGTAAGTCCCCATTCTAGTCAACGGGGTTTAACTCTCAGGTAAGTCTGCATAGGGTTTGCAGCCTTACTTACATGAAATCTGCTCTGGCAGACAATTCCCGGGCACATCTCATCATCTGGCAGAAGAGTCTGGCGTAGTGGGGAAAGCTGCTGCCTTCAAAGCCGGAAGACCGGTGAACTTGATAAGTTCGAAACACGCTGCAAAAAGCTGTGAAAGCCTCCAGGAGGAGTGATAAGAGCAAAGAGCTTCCAGCTGCATCGGTCAAGTGTGGGAGGCGCCAGCCAGCAGAATGTCAGACTGTAAAAAGGATACCATCTGGAAAGTAGCCATTCATGAAAGATTGGACATTTATATATTGTAAAAACCCCAAGGGGGGTTAGGTCAGCCTGCCCATGTACACCGCCTTGGATTAAAGTCGGAGGAGAAATCCAATGACCAAGAAAGGCGGTATATAAATACTGTATATTATATTATTATTATTATCTGCTACCTGATCCTTTCAGCTAGAGAAGCAAGTGCTTAAACGTGGGATCTCTTGCATTGCAGTACATGTCCTCTACCTGTCATCTACAACATTTCACAAATGAAAATAAGAAAAGCTCATACCACCCCAGTTCTCACACTAAGGCTGCAATCGTACACTTTCCTGGGAGTAAGTCCCATTGAACTCAATGGAACTTATTTCTGAGTAGACATGCATAAGATTGGGCTGTAATTCTTGTGTGCAGATTTCTAGTAATTCACTTCCATTTAAGACAATTGAGACATACTGTACTAAAGATGGAGAATGAGAATTACTATTGGAATACACTGATTCCTTCCACAACTTTGTCTGGCATCTCCAAACATCTCCATCTTTAGTATGTTGTGGAGAGCAAAAGCTAAGAGATTGTGCAAGGCATCCCAGCAAACTTCACGACACAGGAGGGATTTGAACTCAGATGATCTTCCTGTTTTTTTTTTTGTCAGGTATTCTATCGCTCCCCTCCTGGTGGTAACTGTGGGTAATAACAGTTCTTTTGCCCATTTTGACTCAAAGAACATGTACGGTATTTTGCCAACAAGATGAGCTTTCCTGTTCGTCAGTCATATATCCCCATTCAGTCATCCGCCCTCTTGGAAAACGGCAGCTACAGAATTACTCGCGTCGCAGCAGGTGTCAGCTGGTCATTCCATCTTTACAAGCCATGCACCATAGCAGGCAGGATTTTTCTCCTGCACGGCCCCTAATAGTCTGTGGCTCTCGATTCTGATGCGGCGGGTGTTTCTGTATGGGAGAGTCCGTTGCCAGCAGCCCATGGATGGATGCAACATAAATAAATAAGCAGTCGGGCTGGGGCTGGCTTTGTGTTGCCCACGCAGTCGACAGGGCTGGGCGGCACGGGGAAGTGACAGTCTGCCCTTGCTCGAGGCAGAGGCTCCTCAGCAGCACCTCCTACTCCCTGCGTAGCTCCCTCTGCAATAGGTCCTGTCCCTAGGCCACTCCGGGGAGGGCGTGGGGGACGCGCCTCCAGTTCCGCTTCCCAGGCCGCGCTCCAACTCCTCCCCCTTTCCCAAGCAGGGCGCGCACCTCCTTTACCGGCCGGTATATAGCCGCTGCTGCGGAGGCAACGGGTCCGGGATGCAGCTGAGACGAGACGGCTGGAGGTAAGGCAAGAGGAGGAAGACGAGAAGCGAGACGGTGTTTCGGCGGGAGGGGAGCGAGTCGGTCGGTCGGTCGGTGACCGGCCCCAGCTAGCACCCACGTGGCGGGCAGTGTCAAACCCTCCGGGACCAGCCTTTTTTGCCCGTTCCAGCCTCCCAGGCAGGCAGGCAGATCAGAAAGGCTTCTTTTTCAAAGTTTCCTTGGCCGAGGGTTCATGTTCCTCGCTCAGACTAGCCATGCAGCAGGAGCGGTGTGTGTTGTGTTCCCGTACCATTCCCAGCGATTCCAACTTCAGCGCCTGATTTTCTATGAATCCATTAAAAAGCATTAGAAAAAAGAAAAGAAATCTTCCTTTACCAAAAGAGCACAGCACAGTTACTCTTGAATGAGACATAATTTAGAATGGCAGAGTTCACTCCCATGAAATGTATCAAGTCATGTGTCTGCATGCAACTGATAGAGTGGATTGTAGCCCAGGAAAGCATATGCTACACACCCACAGCTGTGCTACAATAAGTTTGTTAACAAAGCACCATGTGGCACCTTATAGGTTGTTTTTGCTTCATCAGAGTGGCATGGCTGTCCCCCTGGAAGAGTACACCCCCCCCTCCACACTTGTGCATACACAATGTTGGAATAATGCAATGAAGCCCTTCCTTGCCCCTCATGTTACAAGTGCTTCCCCGTGAAGGGGTGTGCAGTGGCTTGTTCCATAGAACCTGGGAAGGTTCTCGCTTGCTGTGCCAGTGGATCCACTTTTTTCTTGGAACAAGTAATACCAACCATCTGGGTACGTGTGTATTCTGGGGTTCCAAGAGTACCCATTTGTAAGGTAGAACTTTTGACTTGCTTTCCCTCCTTTTAACCAAAGCTTGCCACCTGGGAGTGAAGCAAAAGGGCACTGCAGCAAATGGGCACTGCAGCATCTTGCCAGGGAGTCACACCAAGATCTCTCACTCCGACCTGCCCTAAATGTTGGCATGAACTATTAGCTCCCCCTCCCTCCCCACTACCATTAGCTGTCATCACACATGTTGCACAGTGCAATAGGTGCAGGAGCTACCTGATCCTGAACTTTAAGGCAGGTATTGCACAGAGACGATTAGAAAATTATTGCAGTGGGGTTTGGAGTCAGCCTGTGAGTGGGCATAGATTCAGCTGAGCTGTTTCTGTCCATTTCTATCCCACTCACAATGAAGCCAGAACATCTTTCGGTTGCCAAGCCAATAGGTGGCCCCAAGGAAGAGCAGCTTGAGATGAGAGATGGATAGAACAGCAGAACCTGCTGTGGACGGAGACAAAGCTGGACCGCACCACAGGCAGTGGCTTAGTGCAGGTCACTGTTGCCAGACAGGAAAGGGAAGTGGTCAATAGGTTAGAGGAGAGCTGGAGAAAGAATGCTCTAGCAACCTCCAGATGCTCTTGGCTCTGGATTGGTGGTGGATTACTGATAGTGAGGTTGTACAAGAAACTTCAAATAAACTAGCTCCCTTCCCTCTCTGTGGCATTATAGATAGAGGCTTTAAGATTTTTTTTTCTTCTTGACTTACAGCACAATCCTATGCATGTCTACTTTGAAGTAAGTTCCATTCTGTTTAATGGAGCTTACCCCCAGGTAAGTGTGTATAGGAATAGGATTGGAGCCTAATTGGAGGCTCACTAGGGTAAGGCTTGGGAGCAGTTGATTCTAGAAAGTTTGCCCTTATGTGTTAAGCTGGCTTTGTTCAAAGCATTTATTTCTAGCAGCTTGCAGTAAAAGGAGGACCCCATCTGACTATCTACTGCTTGTTTCTTTCTAAGTAGGTTGCTGAGATTAGGATTTAGAGATATTAACAGTGCATGTTAGGTCATAGGATAAGAGTTACTGTAACATAGTTTGGTGAGTTGCAAATACCTTTATGCATTTGCAATTGGCTGCATTGTTCCTGATCTGCCTAAAATTCTTTTTTTACTAGAAGGGGATGCAGTTCCATAGCTTTCTCCTGGCCCCTTAATCCTATGGTACTTTATTTTAAACTTGCTCCTTGCCATAGACATACACTCATGCATATATTTGTGTAAAAGATTATATAATAATTACACACGCATGCACGCGCGAATGCCCAGCTCAGTCACACATATGTGTGACAGATATATGGATACTGTATAATTTTTGTTGCAGCTGGGACAACGGCTCACTGAGATTCTCGCCCTCCACTAAAGATGTTGCTGGGTTTCTCTTTTAGTTGGAGTGTCAAGCATTGCAGTAACTAGAGAGAGGAGCCATGAACAGTGGCTCTGTGATGTGCTTGGATGCCCATTCTCTTCTATGGAAGGGGAAAGTTCACTGGGTCATGCATGCACAATGGGAAATTGCAAAGTTTTGAACTTGTAGAAGAGAATGGGAATCATGTATGTATCTGAGGGCCTAGATCCTAGCCAAGGAGCCAGGAGGAATGGACTAGAACCTAATAATATTTTGGGGAGGACTGCTCAGAAAATAAATTTGGATCATGCTTGGTTTGACTATGCTTGGTTTGGCTGACACATTGCTAAATCTGGAGTAGCAAGGAATTCCTCTTCCCCCCCCCCCTTCCTCTGCACACCCTGATGCTCTTGCTTTGTCTTTGTAGCATGTCATAGTTTGATAAGGTAAGTTGATTTTTCTGCCTTGTGCTGGGGACCTGGATTGGATGGATTTTGATATCTTTTCTGCATGTGTGTGCATGTGCATGCACACATGTACTCATAATTAGCCAGCCCATTACCACACATGTTGCAGCCCAATATGTGCAGTTGCTAGCTGATCTTGCTACATACAGCTCACCCTCAGAAGTGCACATGAGTGTGTCTCATGTCACGGTATACACATTTTTCTAACAAGGATTATCTGCAGCCTGATCCTATTCATGCTTACTTGGAACTAAGTCTATCTGAGTTTAGTATGCTCTGTAAATGAAAACCAGATTTGTATTTTGCTAAAACCTACTCATCAAGTTTTAAAAAATATGTATGCATCTTTTTATGTAAAGTCAGTGAGGGAGGAGGCCCATCAGAATTGGCAGGTTGTTAGTCCAACAGATATTTCTGCTCACTAGAAATATCTGACAATGTGTTAGAATAGTTTTCCTCTCCCTTGAAACTTGGAATACAAAGTTTGTCTCATTCCAGGAACCATCACTTAGCACAAATCAAATTATGACACACATGGTCCAGACTTTGGGGTTAAGGAAATTCCACTTCACACATTTCAACCAGCATCAGGGTGGGAGGGAGGATTTACAATGACAGCTAGGAACTTGCATCGGGGGGGGGGGGACCTGGGATAAGACTTCATGTGCTTCCACAGTCTCCTATTGGGCGAGGGGATAATAACTTCCAGTGGGAAACCTTTTGCCTTTCAGAATTAATTTGTACCATGCGTTGTTTCCTTATGAATTGCCCATCTAGTGTCAAAATTATATTTGAATAGCTTCTTGAAGCTATGATTGCTATTATAAAGGTGGTTTTTAGTTCACTTGTAAAACATTGGCCACATGGATTAACCTCTGATCTTTAGCTCAATCATTTTCCTTTGGAGCATTCTTTGGGCCCAATCTTATCCAACTTTCCAGCACTGATGCAGCTATGCCAATGGGACATTTGCTGCATCCTGCAGTGGGGGGAGGGAGGAGTCGTGGAGGCCTCCTCAAGGTAAGAGAACATTTGTTCCCTTACTTTGGCGCTGCATTGGCGCTGGAAAGTTGGATAGGATTGGGCCCTCAGTCAAACATGTCATTTTGAGTCAATTTGACATCTTGTTTCCCAAACCATTACTATTAGTAGAGTAGTATTAGACCGTGAATCCCTTGGGGACAGGCCTAGTATTAACACGTAGAAAAAAAACTGCTGCAAGCTGCTCTAGCCCATGGGATGTTGGAAACTAATTTAGGTGGGATATGGCAGCGTTCTGATAAAGCAGCAAAAATAAAATAAGGGTTGATGAACCAGACGGGACACCAGACAGCATTGTTTGGACTTCCATTGTTCTTTTCTTAGCCAGGGGAGGGTTAGTGTCCTGTGTGGTTTTAGCTGGAGTATAAATGTTAATTCATCATGTATCTTTTACTTGACATGAGTCTTATAAGTGCCTGGATAGGATACTCAGGCCTTCTCTCATTTCTGCAAGGTTGCGTGCTTTGACTTGATGTTAAACAGAAATGAAGCTGTCATTCACTGTACGTTTTTGATCTGCAACCGTAATATTTTCCTCTTTCTCCCGCTTCAGAGGCACCTATTGCAACTTCCCACGTGCTGCAGGAAACTTAACGTTTTAGAGCCACGGCAAAGCAAACGGGAAAGATGAGAACGAACCCTGCCATTCAAGCCGCTATTGACCTTACGGCAGGGGCTGTTGGTAAGATTGAGGAAATCTGGTTTCAGCAAATCTTCTGTGAACTGATAGCAGACATTTTTGGGGGCTTAAAACAAGCCTTTCTGCAAATGCACAAAGCAGTGTCTAACGACGGCAATGCTGGTCCGAAAAAGTACACACATTGAAGTTATCTGTGGAGAGATAACTTTGTTGACCTTGTCTCCAGCTGCACGTGTTTTGCTTCCCTTCAGTGAAAGCCTGGCTCTTGCTGACAGGTAAATGTGTAAACTACCTTGCCTAATAATTTTCTAACTATTTAATACATTTAGTGCCAGCTGTCATGCCCGCAATCATTTCAAAATACGTCACAAGTTGAGAAATAAAGGCAACCTGAGACAAGATAATATTTCCTGTTTAAAATATTGTACTTTCTACGGGACATAAAGGAGTCTGAACTGAGCTGTCAATGTAGGCAACTTGCCTCCATCAGTGATGAGTCCCCTTTCCTAAACAGAAGCTTATTTAAAACTATCATCCTGTTGGTAGTTAAAATGACAGAGTCTTATAGCACCTTCACGAGTAACCGATTCATTGTGGCAGAAGCTTTTGTGGACTAGAGGCCATTTTGTCAGGTGCACAGGACTTCCTCAGTTTACCAACGTAAGACACTAGGGCCACGAGGCTCGTAGAGGTCTGTGATGCTTTTATTTATTTTATTTATCTTTCACATTTTTATACCGCCCTTCCTCCAAGGAGCTCAGAGTGGTGTACATATTTCCTCCCCTCCTTTTTTTCCTCACAACAACCCTATGAGGTAGTAGGTGGGGCTGAGAGATAGTGACTGGCCCAAGGTCGCCCAGGAAGCTTCGTGGCTGAGCGGGGATTTGAACCTGGATCTTCCAGGTCTAAGTCCGACTCAAAGATAAGAACTGTGATCTTGTGTGGTACTTCTGTGGGGGGGGGGGGATTTCCCTACCTATGGACTGGCCTGTGGGTATATACATGCTAGTACTTCTCTGACTCGTTTGAGGAGGACCGTCAACCCTGTCTTGTCTGAGGGCTGATCACACATTATTCTTCTAAGTGGGCAAGTAGGAAAACGTATTTGAGTCCCTGTTTGGAATCCTACAGAAGGATCGAGGAGCAGATTCTCACCAGCATCCCATACAAGCAGCGAGGGGTTAAGAGGCTCACAGGAACCACTGCTGCCTTGCTCTGCACTCCCAGAGAGGAGGAGGAGGATCCACTAACGTGCACACTCACTGGACATATCTTCATCCTGGCCAGCAACTATTGCCCTGAGTAATCGGTGCCTTGCTTGCTCCGGGAGCCACTGTTCCCTGCCAGTAAGCAAAAATAGCTGTTTCTGCAGTAAGCAATCACTGCTGCTTTCCACAGTAGCTAATGATAATGATAGTAGTGCCATCAGCGCTCCAATTTCAAAACGGCTCCTAGGAGTAATAGCAGTTGTCGGGTTAATTTTTTTTAAAAAAAGGTCGTCTTCAGAACGCAAACCCACTTTCCATGGTTTAAATACGGTAATTTCATTCTGCAGAAGCCTTTGGGTTTTTCTTTTAGAGGGGTGGGGAGGGGGTAAGCCTTTTTGCTCACAGGTTTGTGACTTGCTTTGGAGCAAGATTTGGAGCTGGCAGGACAGAAGCCAGCATTCTTTCTTATGCTTTTCTGTCTTCCCTCAATTCTGTATTTAGTTTGGAATATATTGATATTGGCTTCTAGGCCTTCAGGTAGTCTGTACCCTATCTACTGAGCACTGCAGGGGTGAAGGTTACACACCTGGGTTGTTACTTCCCACTGTTCAGAGGAAGCAGGAGACTGTTGGGATCCAGCATCAGATAAAGGAAAGGTGGTTAGCATAATATTTATAACTTACTTGTTGCATTTATACCCCCCCCCCTCCATCCTAGAAGCTCGAGGCAACATAGTGAGGTTTTCACTTTCCCTCACAACAAGCTTGTGACATAGGTTAGGCCAAGAGAGAGTGCATGGCTGAAGGTCTCCCAGCAAGCTTCAGGGCTGAATGGAGATTTGACCTCAAGTCCAGCACTCTAACAGTTACATTGCACTTACTTTCAATCATTACATTCAGTGTTTCTCAAACTTTTTCAACCTGCGGCTCCCTTGACTATTGGCTGTGGCTCCCCATGACATTATGTTGATGCCTGCCAATTGGCATTGCACTGTTTTCTGAGAGGATTCCGTGGCACTCCACGGCTTCCCTGGGAGCCATGCCTCCCAGGTTGGGAACCACTGCACTAAGGCTACAACAATCCTATCCACACTTAACTGAGAGTAAGCCCTGTTGACTATGATGGGACTTACTTCTGAGTAGACATGCCTAGGATTGGACTCCAAGTTTCCTACATATGGAGAGGTTACGTTCTGGAGGTCCATTCTTAACTTGAAACAGACGTATGTTGACACAGCAAGTTCTTGCTGGCCCAACGCTATTGTGCCTGTACAGAACCACCAGCAAAGGACATGGTGCACCAATACAGTCCTCCGCAACTTGGACATCCATAAGATGGCATGCGCATGTGTGCGTATAATCAGAGCTTTCACTTCCATTGGGGAAAAATAATTTGGAGGATTTCACTGGAATAAATGAAGTGGAACTTATTCATTTTGCCTGTCACTAACTTCCAGCAGGCAACATAGCATTTTTTCTTTTTTCCTGAGAAACCCAGATCATATTTTATGACTATCATGTAATTGGAGAGACTCCTAATTCTCACAATTCCCTTTTTGTGCAGGGGGTACTGCTTGTGTAGTGACCGGCCAGCCATTTGATACTGCCAAGGTGAAAATGCAGACATTCCCAAATCTGTACCGAGGACTCATCGATTGCTTTGTGAAGACTTACAAGCAAGTAGGATTTCGAGGCTTCTACAAAGGGACCACCCCAGCCCTTGTTGCTAACATAGCCGAAAACTCTGTGCTCTTCATGTGCTACGGCTTTTGCCAACAAATTGTGAGGAGACTTGCTGGACTGGACAAGAAAGCAACACTAAGGTTAGCAAGTAACTTGTTTTCCTTTGAAGTACTCTATCAAACAAGGAAAAACTCTGTATCTCAGCTGCTATCTGTGCATTGTGTGATCTTTATAAAGGACTTCTGCTGCCTAACCTTTGTACATAAACCACTTAAGCTGGAGTACTTAGGTTTATGCCAGTTGAGTCCCAACTTAATCAGTAGTTTGCTCACTTAAGTCAGATTGTCAAGACAATGCAAGCCATGCAGCCAACTGCTACATGTTTCCTAATCGTTATTTTCTGGTGAAGGGAGTTTGAAAGAACAGTCCATGTGAAGTGAGGGTGAAGTCATCTCAGAAGCATCTCCTTTTTCCTTATTTAAAAAGGAAAGGGAGCTACTAGATGTCTGGCAATTGTAACTCATGTAGTTAATAGTTTTAAAGTTTCCAGAGATATGGGGTATATGGGTTTAAAAGCCATGTAAAAACAGATAAAAAACTTAAATCTTTAAAATGCATAAAATGTCCAAAGATGTTAAAAGCACGTACACAACCAGGATACACACTAAAAAGGCACATCACTTACTCATTACAAAGCCTGTCCTGGAAATTGCCTTGCTTGCAAGCCAGATATCCTCATCTCCTTTCTAGGCAGCTGTGTAACAAAGGGCCTCTGAACAGGAGTCCATTAGAGCACTAGTCTGTCCTTTCTAGTTTCATTGAAACTCCTTCCTGCTCCAAGGAATTCCCCCATCTTTATATCCCTTATCCAACCTCGTCCTTAAATGATGGTTGGAGCCTATTGTAGGTCATGTGAGGCTGCTATAGATCAGATCAGCTGACCATTTGTTGACCTGCTATGTAGAATATGTAGAATTTTGCAAAGTTCATATCATGGAATTCACTAGAATCCTTCGACCTGCTGTTGAAAATGGTGGATGGTGTACCTTTTTGGCACATGAAACCAACTTTGGTATTCTGGCTCATGAGGTTTAAATATACCTTTCCATGCTGAAAGATTTGGTGTCCCTGAACTGATACATGCTAATCCTATGTTCATAGAGGAGACATAACAGAGGAGAATTAAGATGGGGCTATTGATAGTTTTAAAAAGCTTCAACCTGGTTGCTAAAATAAGGGAAAGAGTTTACTGTGTCTACTGACAACAGCAGAAGATGCAGCCATTTTAGAGTAGTAGTTTAAAACCATTGTTTAATTGAAGGTCCTTTCATTGGTATAACAAGTCCATCAGGGAAGCTGGGGAATAGTCTTCCCTGCAATTTCACAAGAAGAGTTTACACTGGACAAGCATCTATGAAGGATGCTTTAGTTGGAGAGCTGGACTACTTGGGACTCTTCTGCATTAAAAGCAGATGCCTTGATCCTTTGTATTGACAGATCTCCCCTGGTTCTAGGTGTGGTATTGCTCTGTCACTATAAGCTGTTCTGGCACCGCTCTACAGAACTACCTGCGGGGAAAACTGGAAATCTTCACAGTTGTGCTGCAAATCGAGGCATCTGGCTCTCACGAACCAGATTCAATTTGTCTTTCTTGCAGTGACCTTCAAAATGCTGCTGCTGGTTCCTTTGCTTCTGCCTTTGCCACCTTGGTCCTTTGTCCCACAGAGCTTGTAAAGTGTCGCTTGCAGGCCATGCATGAGATGAAGCTATCTGGGAAAATTGTACAAGGACAGAAGTAAGTAAGATACACCTGCAGAATTGTCACTTAAACTCCTCCCCACCACCACCTTCCCAGCCCTTCCTTAATCCCCCTTTCATATCTCTCATCTACTTGCCTTGTATCTTCCAGCAGCAACCCTTTCTGGTCAAGGTGTTGACTTTGTTTTTTGGCTTGCATCAGTTTTGTATGCTATGACTGAGTGCTGCTACAATAAGAGTAGAACACTGAAGCATACAAAGCAATCATGTTTGAAGTGAATATCCCAGTTGTAACAATGGCAATGAGATATTTTTTTTGGGGGGGGGGGGAATTGTATTGATTCCTGAATCGCCACAGACCAAATTGCTAAGGTCTTTAGGCAATACGATGTAAAAACAGTGTTTAAACCTACCAAGAAGATATCCCAATATTTGAGAAATGCAAAAGATCTGAGATCTGCACTATCTACATCAGGAGTGTATCAGGTTCCATATGAGTGTGGGAAAGTTTACATTGGAACCATGAAATGTGCCATCACTTCCAGAATTAAGGAACATGACAGGTCTTGCTGCCTGAAACAGCAAGAACACTCTGCATTAGCAGAACATTCTATAAATACAGGGCATAGGATTAATTTTGAAAAATACAAAAAGACTCTTCCAGGAACCTTTATACAGACAGAATGCACAGGGAAATGATAGAAATCTTTAAAAATAGATCAAATTCATTGAATAAAAAACAGGAAATTGCTTTCATTGATGATTTGGATGCCCACTTCAAGGAAGAAAGTTGAAAACCACAGCCGAGGTCATTTGCAGGCAGTTTCATTTTCTGCTTGCAGCGGAGCACTGGGGTAACTTGAGGACAACCGGCACAAGCTGCCGTTTCCGTTGCTATTTGACTCCATCTGCCGGACACAGCACATTTGGTCTTGTTAATAGTGGCTACTGCGGTAGTGTTCTTTACCATCTCAACTGCCTACTGGCTCTTTTACCCGATGATATTCACAGAAGACTAATGAAATGTCATTTTGTACTATTTGTTTTTGAACCGAGTTCTGTAACAAGCTCTTTAAATATTTTATCCAGCATGGCTTTTAATCCTGTTGATTTACACTGTAGATTCCTGAATCGCCTTTCAAGGAGAGGTGCCCCCATCAAAATAAGCCCTAGACTTTCTCTCCAGCAATAAGTTTAGTATGGGAGGGGGAAAGCATGGGGATCGTTCTGTGTTGGACTTCTGAGGTGCCCTGCACCCTAACGCAACTACAGGCATCACCCTCCCTCGAGGTGAGCAGGCAGTGGTGCAGCTCATTCTCAATGACAAAGGCTGCAACCCTGTGCATACTTGCCTGCGCATAAGCCCCATTGAATACAGTGGAGCTTTTTTTCTGAGTAAACCTGTATTGGATTGTGCTGAAGAGGACAGAGGCCTGGTGACCACACATTTTGGCTTGGCTACCAAAGGCCAGCCACAATTTGTGGAACCCTGTATAAGGTCTGACAAATTGTACTGCTCTACCCCCATTTGTAAATAAACCTGTCTGTTTCCATTTAAATCTGTAAAATATGACCAGTCCCTGACAATCTTGTTCTTCTCCTAGTACAGTTTGGTCAGTAGTGAAAGGTGTTGTTCAGAGAGACGGTCCCCTTGGATTCTACCGTGGTCTATCCAGCACTTTACTGCGAGAAATTCCAGGCTATTTTCTATTCTTTGGAGGCTATGAACTGAGTCGGACGTTTTTTGCATTTGGGAGGCCAAAAGAGGAATTGGGTATGTTTTTTGGTTTAACAGTATGAAATGTTACAGTATGAAAAGCCTTTGTTTAAAATGAGCGCAACCTAGTTCTGACAGTGTGTGTAGTGCATAGTTCTGAGAGTGTGTGCAGTGTAGTGTGCATAGTTACCTGCAGTGCTTTCAAACATGTAATACTAAACACTTGCTGTCGTTGTGCAGAAGAGACATATACAGGTGTTCCCTACTTTGATGGCCCGCTTTGACAATCCACACTTTCCACCCTTTTCAATTATGTATACCCCCCCCAGGGTGTGTGTGTCCCTTGAACTGTCTAGTATCACCTACAGGTTTTATTCCCTAACTGCAGCAGCATTTCTTTAAAAGATGAGCAGAAACTGCAAAGGCTAACGCAAAGATGATTCCCTACCATACTTTGACCCCAATTGATGATTTCTGGCTTTTGACAGTGCTGTAGTCCAGGCCCAACCTGGGGTACACTGACTGCAGGCAGGGGGTATGCGAGACTGTGCCCGTTATCAACTGCTGCGATCAGCAGTGGATCTGTTTTTCCCAGGTCAGTGCGAGCGAGAGGACCCGCCAAGATGTCAGTGCCCAAATCTCGTGAGGGCACATGAAGCACTCATGAGATTTGGCGCTGCTATCTTGGATGTCGTGAGATCAAGATGGCGGCTGGGAGAACAGGTAGGGGGAGCTATGGGGGACGTCGGGAAGGCTGTAGCAGTTTTTCCTGGGATATGGCATGGGCGGGAGGGTCCTCCTGCCTGCACCACAACCCAGGAAAAATACATTTTAAAGGGGTATGTAGGGAGGTTCTTGGGGGTACATGGGGGTGTGGTATGTCTGGGGGTATGCAGGGCAACTGGAGGCCTGCATAGGGGTATGCAGGCTTCCAAAGGTTGGGAACCCCTGCTCTAGTCCCTAACCTGTCCCCTTAAGCAGGGGACACCTGCATTATGAAGTCCATCTATTTTGGTTCTGTAAATAAACTGATCTGTAAAAAGGATCTGAAGCTTTCATGGCCAGCAACTATGTATAACAATTTAAAATTAACGGGATTAAAAGCCATGTCAATTAAACAACAATTTTGACACTGCTTTTAATCCTGTTAATTTTAAAATCGTTCTACAAACTGATCTGTGTTGCTTCAACACATACTACTAGACAATATTTTATTAATCCAATTGCTGAAGTGCCTTTACATGTACTAAAGCTAGAACAGAAGATGCATTCCCCACATACAACAGCTGTTGAGATTAATTGTGCATGCTGTCCCCTCCCTTCCCCTATCAAAGTTCTGGCAGCCTAGCAAGGAGGGACCGTAGCTCATTAGCAGAGCACATGTTTTCCATGCAGAAGGTTCCAGGTTCAATCTCCAGTTCGGACAGAGGAAGTCTTGTCTGAAAATCTGTACAGCCACAACAAGTCAGTGTCAACGATACTAAATTAGATGGACCAATCAGAAGGCGACAAACTTCCTAGGTTTCTTATTTAGTCCTTCTCAAAGCATTTGAGTGTGGGAAAGTGCCATTTTAATTCTCGCCATTGTCATGAAATTCTCACTTCTCTCTGCAGTACTAGATTGCTGGCTAATGTGTTGAGACTGAGCAGAGACGCATAAATGGGAGATGAGGAAGGTGTAGTTGGATATGCCCAGCATTCTTGTTAATCTGTCTCTAGATAGCAGGGCTGTGGAGTCAGTACACAACCTCCAACTCCGACTGACTCAGAGTCTGAAGCAATTTTGGGTGGGGTTGGAGAGGTTGTATATACCAACTTCACAGCCCTGCTAAATAGTCCTAACTTTTGGAGATTATCTCCTGTTCCACCTTCTCTCAAATTAAGACCGTCTTGAGTTACTCGGATGTATTTCGGTCCAGTGCAGGGCTTGTCTAGGGCCCAGCAGTACTGTGCACAGAAGAGCTTCCTCTGCTGACAATAGAGTCTCGCTACCAGCTGTACCACCCCGCGACTTGCTCCAGTTTGTCCCAGTAGGGAAGCTTGCTCAAAGAAGAACACTGGCTCTATGCTGCCATACAGAGGAAACTATTTACAAAGTAAGATTCCTGCTAAAACCCTGGAAAGTACACTTCACATTTTAGAACTAAGTTTTAGACTGGAGGCCAAGAACTTCTTTCAAGTAAAATATAACGTGACAAAAAGTAGTGCCATACTTTCTTAAGCTAGTCAATGCCTGCCCACCACACCAGACTACTTGTGGTGC
The DNA here is from genome assembly GCA_026170595.1 of Plestiodon gilberti rubricaudatus. Classification (NCBI taxonomy): domain Eukaryota; kingdom Metazoa; phylum Chordata; class Lepidosauria; order Squamata; family Scincidae; genus Plestiodon; species Plestiodon gilberti. The sequence goes on along the minus strand of JANXHW010000001.1, from coordinate 128,172,698 downwards.
AGAGCAGATACTTTTAGTTAATAGGTTATAAGTGGAAATGGTTGGACGCAAAAAGCTGCAGTATGACATGCAAATTTCTCCCCCACCCACTCACCACCAACTGCAACAAAGGGCTGTGCTGCCTCAGGATTGCTCTGGAGTAGGGAGAGTTACCCTAAGTGTCCAGGTTGTAGGAGATAGTTTTCTGATCTCATCATACAGTACTTTGTAAAATAGTGACAGTCATGGTCAACTGCCATCAATCTCATAGCACACCAAGACACTGTACCTTAAAACTGGAGAGAAAACCCTTCTTGAATAAAGAACCTACCATATCATTAATTGGGGAGAAATAGCATTTTCTTAAAAAATATATAGGATTCCATTGAAAGGACAGCAAATGGTCATTTTATCATGTGTTTACCCTGAACAGGGCAGGTGAATGGCTTTTGGATTTTCTGCCTCAGGTACCTAAACATCCTGAGCCTCTTCTGCTTGGTTTTGTAGGCCCTATTGCACTGATGATCAGTGGTGGCTTTGGTGGTATGTGCTTATGGATTGCTGTGTATCCAATAGACTGCATCAAATCTAGAATTCAGGTGCTTTCCATGGCAGGAACACAGGCAGGCTTTATGGGCACGTTCGCAAGTGTGTTCCGGAATGAAGGTAAGAACATGAAACATTTTACTAGGGCCATGGGGGGGGGGGGGGAGATTGTTCAGGAATCTGCATAGCCGTATGAGTTGTGGAATATATTTAAGTATTTGGTAGTAGAGTTTCCATAAGCCCTATACTGTCAGTACCTGGGTACCAGGATAATGAACATACCAACTAGTCTTGGCCCCCTGTGCAAACATGCTTTGTGGTCATATCCCCTGTCATTCCTGCTTTCAGTGCTCAACTGTCAAACAGGCTCATGCCATGCATGTGCCAAATGGAGAGCAAGGGCAAGTACTGAAGCAATTTGGCTACTCTACAACTATGGAGTCCTCTTCCCTGCATTTTAGACTACAAACCTGAGCATCCAATCTTTGAAATTTGGACTATGCTCAGGGGCAAGTTGGTACAGTTGAAAAGGAGGAGAGGTTTGGCCAAAGTTTTCCGTAGTATTTCAAAATAGTATTTGAAAAGCCAAGTTAAATACCATGCTGTAATCAGAGCTGTAAGAGATTTTGTTCCATAGGTTTACACCCTGTCCTTCAGTATAACATTTCTAGGGCTGTTATGTCTCAACTCAGACTAGAAAAAGATAATTGCTATTTCTGTAGTGCCATCAGTGTAGATCAGGGGCAGGGAACCTTGTCCCTGGCGAGGGCAGTTTTAAATATTGGAAATTTGCTTGAAGGCCGGCCGCCATTTTTATTTATTTAATTTTTGCCACCACCCCCCATCGGCCTCCAGAGGCTCCGCGCTCACTGTCCGAAGCCGCCAGGTCCGCGACACCTCCGGCATACCATGCCGATGAGGGCAAGAGCTTGCCCTCATCGGCGTGGTACGTATGTGCGAAATGGCCAGCAGCCTGGTGAGAAGGGGTCGAGGCGGCGGCCGGGAAGGACATGCAAAGGCCCTCTCCCGGCCTCCGGAGGTGACGCACGGAGCCTCCAGGGGCTGGTTGGGCGGCCTCCCGGCAATCTCTCTGGGGGCCGGACCAGATGGAGGTTCCCCGCTGCTGGTGTAGATGGTGCTTTACAGAGAATAAGGGAACAGGTCTCTGCGCTGAGGGGCTTACAACTTCAAGCCAACAGGATGGACAGTGACACTGTCAATAGAGAAGGAGATTTGTTGGAGAAAGCGATCCTCAAGGTATCTAGTCCCCAAACCATGGAGAACAGTAAGCATCAACACTGAATAGTGCAGCTGTTCCAAGCAATGGCAAGATTCCCACTAAACAGTTCTAGCATTTTGAACTTCAATTTCTGATCAATCTTCAAGGGCAGCCCCATGTAATGCATTGCATTAGTCCAACCTGAAGGTGATCAGAACATGGATAACAATGGCCAAGTTCTGTGCTAGTGGGGACAGGGGAAGAAGAGCCACTGATGGCATACTATCTGGTGAGACACGTTGGGAGGCTACTTGGACTTCCAAGTGACTAAACTGGCTATGCCCTAGCCTGCAGAACGCAACCCTATCCAAAATGGTGAGCACACTCAGACAAGCTCACTCCAGACAAAATTGAGGTACTATTGGTGGGTAGCTTCAGTTTATTGGCCAACTGTCCAGTCCACTAGTGATCTTAGATACTGTTAGTACAAATAGATGGAAGAAATGTTCTGCTACATAACCAACCCTGCTAACACTAACTATTGTTCACAGGCCTGCTTGCCTTGTATTCTGGGCTTAAGCCTACCATGATTCGTGCTTTCCCAGCCAACGGTGCCCTGTTCCTTGCCTATGAATATAGCCGGAAGGTGATGATGGACCAGTTTGAGAGATAAAGCTTTTATTGCAAATTGTCATTAGATATGTGATGAGTCATCACAGGGGTTATAGTATCTGGCCAAAAAAGTGATACTAGTTGTCAAAACACCTATCAATGCAAGGCTGAAGATTTCTTAAGATATCAGCTGATGTTAATAAACATGTTTATTTTTTAAACTGTATGGTTAGTGTGTAGACACAACTTGAGGTAATAGGATCCCCCTTCCAAGAGCTCAGGAGTACAGAAAACATTTGTATACTTTTTTGCTGCAAAATCTTGCAGATTTTAATTCCTTTTCTGTGCACACTTTTCAGAATTCACCTTATAACCATTGATCCCTGTTATGGGTTAGGATGTTTGACACTTGCTCAATTCCAGCTTCTCTCTCATGAGGGTGTAAATACCCATTTCTTAGTGAAGAAAACAAAGGAAGAGAGTTGAGCGAGCTATCAAACCAGACAATGCCTCCAGCCATACCCTAGCCCAGCAGTTTTCAAACCTTTTGGTCTCGAGCCCTTTATGCTCTTAACTATGGTCTCAGGGAGCCCTAGGACTCCAGTGAGAACACATTGAGAAATGCTTCCCTAGCCAATAAGCCTTTAGCAAAACGCAGAAGAGATATGTTGGCTCTCTCCATAGCTGTGTGAGCTAGGAAGTTGATAACGAAGCTAAGATGCTCAGCTAACTAGGACACTAGCAGATTCTGCACTGGGTGTCATTTTCTGTAATTCACCACAGTATCAGTAATTGTCCTCCACTAAGACTCTGATGCTGGGAAAGATTGAAGGCAAAAGGAGAAGGGGAAGGCAAAGGATGAGATGGTTAGACAGCATCACCGATGTAAGGAACATGAAAGTGAACGAACTCAGGAAGATAGTGGAGGACAGGAAGGCCTGGTGGGATATGGTTCATGGGATCATGAAGGGTCGGACATGACTTAACAAATAAATAGATAAAATTACAGCACTCAGCCAACACTACAGGTGGGCCCCCATATCCACGGTTTCAGTTATCTACGGATCGTGGGGACCCCCCCAGGCTTTTACTTTTTTCCCCAGTAAGCTTTGTTTCTTCCTTAAACAGGAGAAGCAGCCTCTGGCTGCTTATTACAGGCAAGTAGAATGAGATCAAGTACTAGAGAGGCTCTGCAAGGTTAACAGAAACCTTGCAGAGCCTCTCTAGGACTTAGTCTCGTTCTACTTGCCTGCAATGGAGGCTGCTTCTCTGTTTTAAGGAAGAAACAAAGCTTGCTGAAAGAAAAATAAGAGCTGGGGGGGAGAAGCATGCCTGCCTGCAGGGGAGGCAGGATGGGGGGGGCCCTCAGGAAACCATGGAGGGGGTGTTCACTCTTATCCATGGTTTCAAGTATCCACGGAGGGGCCTGGAACATATCCCCAGCAGATATGGGGGCTCACCTGTATTACGTTTTGAGCAATAGGGACTAGCAGTCAGCTATAGCTTTCAACTAAAACCACTAGAGCGCCATCTGCAATCTACAGTTCATCCTAGAAAATGAGCCTTCCCTCTTAGTCTTTAGGTGGTAGGTTGTCCCTGTCAATCTCAAGCAGCTACCAGCACCCAGTGGGATAAATTGAGAAAGTGCCAATTCTTCCTGTATAGCTATTCAAATGATGCCATCAGGGACACCAAGCCATCACAAGCTTGTTCACCTATATCTTCTACTGCAACATCTGCCAAAATGGCTTTCTGTCATTTACACAGGATAAACAGGTCCATCGCTACACAAGAATACAAAAGGACAAACACCCCTCTCCCCCAACATATTAGCACTCAAAGCTTATGAGAGAGCAGTTCTCTACCAGTCAGCATACTCCAACAACAGACATTTCAAATGTAGACTCAGAGCTATTGCCTGCTGAGGGGAACTCATACAGGTAACCTGTAGGTTTTCTCCTTTGGAACCTATAGCTCAGGAGAGTGGATATTTGGTTTGAGAATAAGGCACAGAGGACCAAAAGAACACCATATAAACCACTACCACATTGGGAGATCCAATTACAGATCTCCTACATAATCTAGTTGGGCCTTATCCATATTTGAGTTGCTGCCCTTTCTATTCCAAATGTCTGGTTGACAAAGTAAAACCAAGAAGGGGGGGGGGGGAGAAGAGAAGCTTGGGCTACCTATCCAGTAGCACTACTCTTTATATGGTGAGCCAAGATACTGCAGCCAGCCTGTTAGGTAGAATTGGGAAGAGACTGGGCCACTGCCAACAACCACCTTGGCCGCTAGCACCAACCTAGAAGCAGGCCACAGTTTCTGGTCTGGATCTTACTTCATTCTTATCAGAATCACATCAGACAATTTTGTCCACAGCTAGATGGGCTGCAAAACAATCCGACAGGTCATGGTATAAATTTGCATGTTGATCTATAATGCAGTGGAATTTTAGGCTGAGGCATAGTACTCATTACCCAAGCTAAAGCCAGACAACATGCAAGGGAGAATCAATTATAAGAGCCGATTGGATCCAGGGATATCTTGATTCAAATCTACCACAGCAGGCTCAGCTACTTCCACAGGAAGAATAAAGTTGGAGTGAAAAATGAGCAGAATTTTCCTTCTAAATTAAGTTTCTGAGAATGGGATAGATTTCCAATATTAGGTAGTCTGACACTTTGAGAAGCATGGCACCAACAGCCCAGCCAATAGGAGCCAACCTGCCTTGCTTTCATCAATTAGGTGGCTACAAGTCCAACTTGCAGGTGGTCCCTTGGTATACCATCTGCAGGAGGGAGAGGGGGCAGGGGAGAGATTAAACACGTGCACCAGTTATTGGTCTTGCCTTGAATAATGATCAGTGCTTATGTTGAAGTGGTCCAGAATAAAATTGGGACAGCTTCAACACCATCTCAACATGTTCAGGACAGAAGTCTCAGCATACCAATCCCAAACAGATTCTCCAGGCCTCCCAACACAAATACCCCACCAGGTGGGATGGTTACTAAAAGGTCAAGCCTTCTTTGCAAACAATCATAACTCTAATCTCTGGGCTCTAAACTAGAACTGGACAAGTAGCAACCTCGATGTTTCATCCAGCCAGCTGTTGGTATAAGCCAAGCCAAATCACCTCTTTCAGAAGAAAGTAATTGGTTGCCAATATGTATTAACAATGGCCAGCGGGTGGCGTAGTGGGTTAAACCGCTGAACCATGAGCTGTCGATCGAAAGGTTGGCAGTTCGATTCCCGTGACGGGGTGAGCGCTCGTTGCTTGGCCAGCTCCTGCCAACCTAGCAGTTCCAAAGCATGTCAATGCGAGTAGATAAATAGGTACCGCTTGCGGGAAGGTAAACAGCGCTCCGTGTTCCAGCCGCATGCTACGCGCTGCGGCAAGGAGAGTCATGCCGGCCACATGACCACGGAGGCGTCTTCGGACAACGCTGGCTCTTCGGCTTTGAAATGGAGATGAGCACCATACCCTAGAGTCGGACACGACTGGACTTAAGTGTCAGGGGATACCTTTACCTATGTATTAACATTAGCCATTGAGTTCACACTACTAGATCACCTACCCAAGTTTGCAATAGGAAGAGGAAAGACAGAAAAGCACAACACCAAAGCTGTCAAACCAGTTGACAAATTAATTGTTTTAATCATAGAAGCTAACAAATATGAACTAGGTAACGTCAACATTCAATTCTGAGGTGCTCTCATCTGCACACATGGATGGCAGAAAGTCTCAGAAGGCCAATATCACACCAGTGGCAGAGCTACATGATCCAAGGAGGGGGAATATACTAGTTACAGTATAGAAATATACTGATCACTCCTAGTTATGGTATAACGAAGTTCAGCTCCACAGCAAACTTTTCCCTGAAAATCTTCCATGTCTTTGGCTTGTGTGGATTATCCAGTTCTTCTCTAGGTATGTAAAGTCTGGGGAAAGAAAAAAAAATAGTATGTTTTTAATGCAGACCATGTAAATCTGTAAACGGAAGGGCTGAAAATGCACACACTGTATTCTGCACAACAGAAGTCCACTGGGATATATGTGGCACAAGCTTCCTATTAAAGTAAGGGAGAATTTGTTCCACTGCCTTCATTGTTTAACCACCCACCCACCCCTCACTCCAAGGTCTTGCTCCAGACCCCGAATGGAAGTTCTTTGTTCACACAACCTCTGTTCTTTCAGGACTCAACCACACTAATATGCAGACAAGAACTGCTGCTTCATTTTCATGCACTAGGCCTGCCTTCTACTGACCCTTGTCCAGCCAGAGTTCAGTTTACTCTTTGACTAGCCCCAACTAGTCAGTGGGAGCCTCTGATTTTGTCTTGCTAGTCTTTCATAAGAGATCAGGTCTATCACAGTACAGTTCCCAATTTGAGGGATATTTTACTTTCCACCCCAGGTATGACCTTTCTGTAACATAACATACCTGTGGTCCTCTATAAAGTTGGTGTTGAACCAAAAGTAGAAAGCACATCCATCATAGCCTTGTGGAATATCCTGAATTTTGAGACAACAGAATCAAGTGTATTACATTGAGAAAATGTAATCTGTAGTCCTGGAGCCCTCTGGAGGGTTCGGGGAGGCCTGCGCTACCCTCCGAGCTTCAGATCACCGTAGAAATTGCACTTTAAAATTTTCGCGGCAGCGTTCCCTGCTGCCACTAGCCCCGCTCCCACAAGCACTCCTTGCCTTGTGGGGAGAACTTTGAGGAACGCCGATCTAAGGTATACAAGTTTCATGGGGTCAAAAGGCAAAAGTTTCAGGAAAAAATCCAGTTTTATAGTGTCAATGGAACTATTTAAATCAACCAAACTTTGTGTTTTGGATGGAACCAATTACTGTGTAAATGTTGTTAACGCAACAAGGAATCCTGTGGCACCTTGAAGACCAACAAATTGAATTCAACATAAGCTTTCATGGACTACTCTTTCAAAGTGCCACAACACTCTTGTTTTTGCTGCCACAGACTAACACATTCCAGAGGGGTAACTGTTGTAGAATGTTGTATACAGGAACACAGTTACATGGTGTGGAAAGAGCCACCATTTCTTTACTTACAGAAGATTCAAATCTGACTTTCACATCATTGCTAACGACAGGAGAGCCTTCCAAGCAAATTACTACACAGTCTCTCTCACCATCAAAGAACAACTGAAAGAAAAAAAACAGACCAGCATCTCACTCACTGTTCAAAACTACTGTCACGAAAAGGCATGACACTAACCCACTAGGTCAGCAAGGGTCATCTGCACAGGTCAATTCTCCTCAGTCTGCCTTGCATTGAAGTCACTGAGGCCCTCAGAACGTTGGCAAAGAGTCCTGTTCTACTCTCCCCACCCAGTGAATAACCATGCAGATTCTGCACACTTCTGAATTAAGCGAGACTATGCCTCAGAGAGTTGCATTAGCTATCCCAGTAATAGATTACAATAGTTTAAAATGATGATAATATGCAGTGCTAAGATTGTTGCCAGTGGAGCCCTAGGTAACAACTGTCCATTGTTTCAATAGAGCCAGAATTTAGTTTGCCCTTTACAAAGATCTCTCTGGACATGAACATTCCTTTGTCCCATAATATTTAAACCCTTTGTTGAATGGTGAGCTGCCTAGCAACAGCTCCTTCTGTTAATCTATCACTACCTGTGGAAATGCTGCTAGAACAAGTTCTCATAACATCCCTCTAAAGATGAGAATGCCACATGTGCCAATTTCTGTTTGAAGGTGGTTCCTAGTTATATTTTATTTAAACTTGGGACCTTTCAAGCAAAGGTCTACATTTAATTCTGTGCAAAATATTCCTATAAACCCTAATCTAGAAAATATTCTTATATGTCTCTTTTGCATGGGAAGGGAGAGAGAGAGAGAGAAGCAGAGAAACAGGAAGGAGAGTTATGTGGCCAATTTCCTCCTCTTGACCCGAAAGGCAGACAAGCCAGATTTAACAACAAAAACAAAACAAAAGCAAACAAAAAATGAGAGAAATAGGAGCAAAGCACACAACCTCCCGAATATATTTTAGGCATCCAAAGAACAAATTTAATGGTGCACGAATGATGGGGGATAATTGTGTAGCTTGCTACTAATGGCATCACAAGAATCCCCAGGAGGCACCTGCAACACCCATGCAGCCTGTTCCACACAGCTCTAACAGCATGTACCATCTGCAAGAGACTGCATTTTCTAGACATACATTTAGATTATTTTTGGCCTTGATATCGAACTCTGAAGACTCAAAGCATGCACAGCAAACCAAGTGATCATGTAGAAAGACCCTTCGATAAACAGTGGATTTAACAGACTTCAGAAACAAAAGGACATTTTCATGAAAAACTAGTCATATACTTTTTGCGCACATGCATCTCCACTGACTTCACTGCATTTGGATTTACCAGACATTGGTATCAATGGACACCACTTTCCCCTTATCAGGCCATTAAATTGAGAGTTCACTATACCACCTACTGCTGGGTAATTTCCTTATATCAGTCATACTTGTTTCCACTTGGGGGAAGGGGGAAGAGCCAAGGCCAGGAGAGAATGCCTTGCTCCCCCCCACCTTTGTTCATTAATTTGTACACAAAGCAGAAAGAGTATTCACACTATATTTCACATGCATTTTTCTACACTGAAATCTCTGCATATCATACAATATGATCTAGTTACTATCTCGTTAGGGTCAGAATCCAGGTTTTCATAACTAAAACAAGTTTCTTGAATTAATCCAAACATAGCTTAGTTTACCTTACAGTTCTCTTGGGTTGCACACACACAGTGAAATATGACTCTCTTTTCCACCAATATCTGCATTTTCAGATCACGCCCATTGCCTTTCCCAACTCCTTAAAAACAACATGATACACACACATAAACACAGTGGTAACAAGGCAGCTACTGTCAGCAAGGCTTGGCATTCAAGTCCCTTACCGTAAACTCCCTAAGTCATGCCCTTAAGTTGGGCACAAGAACCAAACTGAAGATCACTGCGGGGGGGGGGGGGGGGGAAGCAGGACAGGAAATACCATTACAAATCTTGGTGCTTACCATGGATAGCATGGATCTTCATGCTGTGGAGTCCAAGGTGCCTTGCTGGTGGGAGCTTCCGGTTATACTTTGTTTTCAAGATTTCATAATACTCAACATATCTACTCTGCAATTAAATTCAAATACATCTTAAGAAGTAAATATTTTCTGATAAGCAAAGCTTCCAGCCCGATCCTGCTAACAGACCATCCACCCTCTACCCCTAGGGTTTAAGGTTTTCCTTCTCTTACAACCAAATGTTTGCAAGGCTCAGTTTCCCAGAACATGCCCAGGCCCCAAAGCCAACACTCTAACATGCTGTGCTCTGACCCACAATGCATAGATTGTTCCCTGGATTGAAGACAATCTGAGATAGTGTCAAAAATGGAAGAGGATGGGAAGAGTACAAAAAAACTGATTATATAGCTGAGTTGCAAGAGTCACAGGTGTTGTCAATTCCTTGCTACAAGTACTGGTTGCAGTATTTTAAGTGGGGCTTCAATATAGACTCCTACCTGGGATGGTGTTTCAACACCCTGAAATTTGGAACTTGCACTTGTATCAGTTCTCCTCTCACCAAAGTAAGCCAAGCTGTCCTAAAATAGAAGAGTTGTGTTACTGCAGCTGTTTCCATATCCTGTAGTGTTTTTTTTAAACCCAATAGTGTTAGGTATACAATAGTGTAAACATAATATAGTGATGTCTAACACAGAAACCCCACTTCTTGATTACACTACTCAAGTGTTTGGTTTTTTCCTGCAAACATTGCCAATTTCTCTCCACAATCATTTGCAATTTTGTTCTTACTCACACACTCAGTTTTATTCTGTTCTCTGAAGCACCTGGACAAAACAAATCCAAGAGCCATAGCAAATATCGTCATAAGCGGAGAGGCTGCACAAGTTTACATGTTGCTTACACGCAAGTCCACTGTGTTCCCCCCCCCCACTCCAGCACTGAATATTGCTGTAGGCAGGGAGCACAACTGCAAATGCTTCCCCGGAAACCTGCCCAAACCACACAGTAAGCAGCACGGAAAGAGACACTAATCACCTGCACACAAAGATCTACCATATAAAAGCATTTGTCAGCAGCCTGCATGGAGAAGGGCCACTTTGAAAAAACAGAAGTTCTTTCATTCTCTCAAAGATCAAAAGAAGTTCACCACCACTGTACCTTTGCACTCTCAAACTGGTCGCTGTCAATAAGCCAGGTGCAAACCATTGTTCCAGTCCTACCTATATCAAAAAGAAAGAGACTTAAAAAGCCACCATGGTTGAACCCTATTTGCACCCAAAAATGAAACCAGAGCACTTGCATCATACAACATCCCACGGTCTCCCAGCAGATCTGAAGAGCTTTGGGCTTTGTCTACAGTCCACCATTCACACCTACCAACAAATTCTAATTGTCTTTGCAGACCAGTACACTCAGTGTATGTTCACTAGATTGGCAATTATGGTAGCCACAGCTGCTTACAAGGGCATGCTCTCTTACAAGGGCATGCTCTCACCACAGAGGCTGGAGCCTTGTAACAAAAATAGCCTGGATGCAACTCTTCTGTCTACTTATCCCAGCAGCTTTCAGAAAGACTGAGAATCAAGTTGTCCTTTTCATCTTCTACAGCAGGGGTTCCCAACCTTGCGAGGCTCGGGTACCCCCTATCATGGTTCAATTTTCTGAAGTACCCCCTGCTAATTAATTGAATTAAATTAGCTAATCAATCATTAAATAAAAAAGTATTGAAACAAATGTGGAAAAATGTCTTATTTACCTATGAGAGAGAGAGAGACAGAGAGAGAGAGGCCTAACACAAAAACCAGAGACACAAAAGGAAGGGGGGAGATTGCATTTTTTCAACTACAAAAAATACACTGCACAGATGGGAGAGAAGGGAAAAAACCAAACAGAGAGCTTGATCTCATGTTAGTGGAAAAAGACACATGCCAGGAACTCACAGGTACAAAAATAAGCTGGCAAACCTCATCATGTTGCAAAGATCTCGCTCTGCTGCTCTGAACTGAAAATGAAAGTCAAACTGCAGAGCAGTTTGAATTTGAAAATATTTGGCTCGCCGACAGTCAGCTGATCCAAGGAGATAAGGCTCTTTCGCGGCTGGGACCGCTGCAGAGGCATGCTGGGGCAGAGCTTTGGCTCGGAAACAAGTAACTTTAAAAATTCCAGGCAATCAGCTGCTGATTGCAGCTGATAAGGGCGTACCCCCAGCCGTTGGTCCACATACCCCTTATGGGTACATGTACCACAGGTTGGGAACCCCTGTTCTATAGCAATAATTTGATCACTACATTGCACCCTATGCAGGGCTGTCAAGACCATTGGAGGCTTTTGTCAGTCCAGAGTTTAGGCTGTCTCAATTAGTTGGTTGCCGGAAGACATTACATCAGTGCTCCAGCATCTAGTAATCACTCCTAGCAATGCTCTGAACGTAATTCAGGGTGCCGTTTCATATACTCTCCCCTGCTCCACAGCAATTAGCTACCGTCAGCCAAGAATGTCCTCTTCATGGTGCCCTCCATTTGGCAGTTTTGAACACCAAGGCCACATGGAGACTCAATGGCTTCTCCAAAGTGAAGACTTCCTCCTCCTCCTTATAGCAGCACACATATTATCTACAGTGCATCAAGCATCTTTTGGAATGTATTATTTATGTAGGCAAGCAGTTTATGGCTGGATGAACAGAAAGTTCAACTAGTAGCATTTTCTGTCACAAATGTAGATACACCATATTTTTCGCTCCATAGGACGCATGCATCCTATGGAGCAAAAAATAGGGAAAAATGTTTGTTTTACTTACCTGTGCTTGTGGGGGCTTCGGGGAGGCCTGCGCGACCCTCTGCAGGCCTCCCCGAAGCCCCCATAAGTATTTTAACCTTTTTTTTAAAACTTCGCTCTATAAGACGCACTATTTCCCCCAATTTGGGAGGGGGGAAGTGCGTCTTATGGAGTGAAAAATACAGTAGTTGCTACCTGCCTTCTTCATCTGGTAAAGAGCAGTTTAGAAAATCCATTATTAAAATTAAAAAGTTTTCCACATTTAGAGTTGGATCCAAAGATGTGCTTACGCATGCCCATGAAATCCACTGGGCATTCCTGAACACATTCTTTGATCCAAGCCATAAAAATATTGAATGATATTGAAGTCTTCCATCTCAATTGCCTTACAATAATAAAACCAACATGACTTACAAGCAAGAAAATTTAATCAGTCTTGAGATTCTTAATCCAAATTGTTTGAAGACCAGCCCCCTAAACTCAGACACATTCTGTTGAGTTATTGGTGCAGGGCAGGCAGGAGTGTAGAAAGGTTTAGGGAAAGCAGAGCTCTGGGAATTCCTATACAGCAGCACCAGTCACGTCAACAGCAAGAGCTCTCAGGGTCTAACTGCCTTAAACCTTTTTCTAAAGGACCTTGGTCAAGAAGCAGCATCAGGCTCAGACGGAGACAAACACTATGTCACCAGTCAAATTTTATCTAGGCCAGGGGTTCTCAAACTTTGGAGGCCATTGTCTTTCCCAACTGCTGGTGTTACACATGTTACATAATGTAACTCATGTTACATTAAGGTCACAATCCTATGCAGGTTTACCTAGGAGTAAGCCCTACTGAGCACAGTGAAACTTACTTCCGAGTAAACAGAGGTTAACACTTCAATATATCTTTATATTTACTTGGGACATTTTTCAAATTTTTACACAATTGTTTTTAAACAAGTGCAGCTCCAAGAGTTTTACAATGAAGTGACCTAGATAGTTATATGAAGTATAATAAGTTTCAAGTAGGAACAAAACGGCAGAAGAACACACTAATGAAGAATTTTAAAGTTGATTTTGTTGTTGAGTTAGGCTATGGGGAGCATCAAGACAAGCTCCCGTACTTTAAAATTTACCAGTGCACCACTGGGTGCATGCAAGAACACTGCCTACCTGCCACATGTTCCAACAATTCCCTGTATTTTGCCATTGTGCCTCCATCTCCTTCAGGGAAATAATGGGAATAATTTTATGTAGGAATGCTAGATGTTTTCACCAAAATGAACCAGATGCTGAAGAAGAAATGGTTCCTTCGGTTAAGATGAACCCCCAAGGCAGATCTGAAGCCATTCACCATGAATGAAAACCCAAGGCAAGTTCAACCCCCTTATACTCCGTCCTGATGCTTCAGCTAAGGAGTCACTTGCTTACCCTTTCCTCCTTTGCAGTGTATTGCTATGATGTTATTGCCGTCTTTTCCCATCCATTCCCGTACATCAGTAGTAAACTTGAGCATGTCCCTTAAGGGGGAAAAAGTGAGAATATCTTAAGATTTATTTTCCTGAACTACTTTCTAGAAAGCCAAAAATATGATCTCTCTCATTTATCAGCAGTAGCAATAGCGGGTTTCATGGGACTCCGGAATTGCCTGTTTCAGTGTCATTTACAAGACACAGACACCATACTATTTAATTGTGCTTAGATGCTCTGTTTCTCACAAGCTAGAGATACCTGCAAATTTCAGACAACTGGAAACTAGAAATGCACATAGGCTTATATTTTTGCAGCACACACAGAGAATACACTATCTTGACAAGTTACTTACGCTAGGGTAGGAACATTGTGGTCATCAATAAATATCCGCTCCACCTTGTAATGGAAAATTGCTGGGTCATATCCCTGTTCACCTGCAGGGGAAAATATAAACTATTAAATGTGGACCTCAAAATTCCCATGGGAAGATTCGGTACCTGTAGTTTGCCAACACATCTTGATTGACTAGCTATTCTTCCCAACCCTACACAAGGCAATGTGATCTAGAATACCAGTCATCTTTACCCCTGCCATAGGGGACTGATCTTGGAGGGTGCAGTCCTGTGTTGCAGCAAAGGGTTGGACGACTTTGTTCACAAATACAGATCTCAACTATATGAAACTGATTTGTTCGTTTTCCATCTCAAATTTTCAGTTATGGCAGTTAATAGAGGTTATTTATTTATTTTCTTCACATTTTTATACCGCCCTTCCTCCAAGGAGCTCAGAGTGGTGTACATATTTCCTCCCCTCCTTTTTGTCCTCACAACAACCCTGTGAGGTAGGTGGGGCTGAGAGATAGTGACTGGCCCAAGGTCACCCAGGAAGCTTCGTGGCTGAGCGGGGATTTGAACCTGGATCTTCCAGGTCTAAGTCCGACTCCCAAACCACTACAATGGCTTTTAGTTTAGTTTCATTAAATCATCTCCCATCCACATGGAAAAGGAACTTCCAGGGTAACCAAACTACATCATAAAGCTGAGCCACCACTGAGAAAGTGTCAAACATAGTCAAGAGCAGCAGCAGTGAAATCCAAGTGCCACTAGGGAAACATGAATTCCAATGTCTGTTGCTCTTTCCAGCAGTAGTCAACTACTGGTACTGTAAAGCCCGAGCTACATTGTCGACGGCTGCGTCGCGGCTGCGTTCCGTGTGCATCTGTTGTCCCGCCCCCAGGTCAAACAACAGGCTCTGATTGGCCGGACGTAGCGCGGACGCAGCAAAAGTCGAGGTGGCCTCGACTTTTGCTGCGTCCGTGCTACGTCCGGCCAATCAGAGCCTGCTGTTTGACCTGGGGGCGGGACAACAGACGCACACGGAACGCAGCCGTCGACAATGTAGCCCAGCCTTAAACCGACATGCCTCAGCCCCAAAGGATTCTTATTTGACTTGGTGGTCATACCAAGCAGAAATGGCTGTAGCGGTTGGGTCTACCAGGCCAGAGATCCATGACTGTCATTCATGAAAATCATCAATGAGAACACCTTAATTGGCTGCAGCAGGAATTGTGGCAGCCTCAATGTTCCCTTAGACAAGGTTAAGAAAAAGTGCAACTCTAGCTTTATGTGCAACTTGCAAACAAAGAAAATCTAGAGTTGCTACACAACTCTAGTTTGTTCCAAGTTAACCCTGAGGTTGCCGTAATTTCTGCAGCAGCCAATGGGATTCTCCTAGGAGCCCAACAGGACATCCAAGAGAATTCCTATTGCCTCTAGGAAAGCAAGAGTGCAATGCAGCTAGACCCAGATACTGAGGCTCCCAAATGCCTTTGCATTTCCAGAGCAAAGTTTGGCATGGAAGAGTCAAACGAAGCATTAAATATAGTTCAATTTTCATTAACAAAAAGGTTGAAGTCCAAATAGAGCACACAGCCAGTTTGCATTATCTTGGCCAATGCAAGATTATTAACTGAATATGCCACATTAGAAACAGGGGTGGCTCCACAGGTAGACCATATGCTGGGGACCCGTGCCTGGCCAAACCAACTCCTAAACAGCAAAGGTTCGCTGCGGATCCTCATCACAGCCAGGTAAGCTAGGGTTCATTTATCCATCTGCTCCTGCAGCTGCTTCCCATTGCCCCCAATGAGCCATTCAGGACCTTGATAAAAATTGTAATCCATCTTTACTGTTCACAGCTTGCCATTGCACCATCCATCCCATCATCTACTTCTTCTTCTCTTCCATCCTTGAATCTTCCCAGAAACTCTTTTGCTTTCTGAATTGTATCCAATCTGTAGGTTTTGCCATGAAGTTTAACAATCACGCCTTCTAATTTTCCCCACCTAAAGGCAATCTTCTTTTTCTTCAGCACCTCCACCAGAAATGCATAACTTTTCCTTTTCTGCAAAATTCTCAGCGGAATCTCTTTTAGCACAATGATGTGCGCTCCTTCTACCTCGAGTCGTGATTTAACATGTTGCTGTAGAACTTTCTCTTGCTCGTTGCCTCACAAAATGCACCAAGATAGCTCTTGGCACTTTCTTTACTGCTGCGTATCTTGTATTAATTCTATATGCCTTATCCAAAACCAGATCCAATTCCTCTCGTTCCATTTGTAAAAATTCTGTCAGAACGTGTAACATTCTATCTCTTGTACATTGTATCTCTTGTATCTAGCTGGTACAGTTCTTGTTTCAGCTCTACCTTCATTTTCTGAAATTCTTCCTGCAAAGTTCCCAATTTTGCATCAAATTTATGTTCCCATCTTTTAAAGCATTCTTCCAGTTGTTCCACTGGTCTTTCTGTTCCAGGCGACCTTGGAGGTGATTTTTTTTTCTAATGTATTCACTCTTTTTCTTGTAGCCATATTTCTAATATGGCTACAAGAATATTAATGGAGCTAATGCTCCGCAAAAAAGAAAAAGAGTATTTCGTTATTCGAAAAACGTAATCAAGATGTGATATGCCTTCGAGCCATTCAGGACCTAATGGAGACAATTACAAAGAGGCAGGAGCAATGGATAAGAGTCTCCTTTGCACCACCACCACCACCACAACTACAGCAGTCATAGTGAAGGAGAATTGTTCCCTGTCCAGTTAGCTTTCCAGCTGGATAGCACTGATTATGTCCAGCCAGAAAAGCTCACCAGGAACCAGGCAGTGACAAGCAAGAGTCCTCCTTCACTGACACTCATTTCCATCTGCTGCCCAGTTCCCTGTCACCATAAGGGAGGGGTAGCTGACATGTATATGTGCTTTCCAAAGAATGGGGGAGTGCAACACTGGGAGCTTTGCAGAGCTGTTGCCCCATGGCCTCTCAGAAGTTGGAACCACCACTGAGAAGGTACATTCTAGTTTGTGAAGGAAGAGCACTGAAGATACATTTACAGTGTAATCCTGTGCATATTTGCTTGGATGTAATGTTCAGAGAGGATTTCTTCCCAGTAAATGCATTTACGACTGCAGCCTTGAGCTGGTAAAAACAAACAGATACTCACTGCAAAGGTTGTAGACTTTGTAGTGCCCTTCATGTTTTTTATCCAAGAATCTTACAACTTCCTATAACACAGAGATGAGATAGTCAGAGGGTTTGCAATACTAGAAAGAACCCTCCCCATTTCTATCCAGTGGATAGAACACCCATGGATTAAATCCCAGAGACAATACTGCCTCTTACAGTATTTGTTTCCTACATGTTAGTAGTCCTGTCCCCCAAGGGATTCACAATGGTCTGGGGAATTAATAAGTCAGATTAATTTAAGTGATATTGTAACACATAAAATAAAGGTGTGGGGTGGGGGAGAGAAGAGAGTGCCAAGAGCTCAGTCCTAGATGCGAGTCTGAAGTTCTGTCCTGGATAGAGGAAGATGTTAACCGCCACCTCCTGGAATGCTACTCCTACCCAGTAGCAGCAGGAAGACAGCAAGGCTAGGAGCATTTGGCACTGAAGACTCTCTCTAGATAGTTTAGGGGCATACAGTATTTAGATTATAGCACTGTTAATAATTGGGGGTGCTTAAGCAGGTGATTAGTGGAGACCAAGGACAGACTAAGTTCCCCAAAATTACCACCCATGCATTCCAGGATCTCAATACACATTGATGATATATCAGACAATTTTCTAAACCAGTGCACTTGTACCAATAGCTTAAAGGCCTACCATCCCCAGACACATCACAGCATCCAATGATGAATATCTATAACGAAGACTAACCAGGGTTGTGGAGTAGGTACCGACTCCGTCTCTGACTCCACCCAAAAATTGCTTCCGATTTCACTATTCTGACTCCAACTCCACAGCCCTGCTTAGTCCGAGTCAGAGTCATGGAACTGGAAGCAAATGGGTGGAGGTGGAGTTGGTACCAACTCCATAGCCCTGAAACTCTGCCCCACGATCAGGGAAAAAACAAGACACATGCAGCCAGACCTCTGCCATAGAGTCTAGCAAGGAAAGGAATATGGCCACCTACCAGTTAAGTATATTTTCAGTTGTATCTTCTAGTTTTAATTCAGTTACATCTACAATTGTTTAAATAACTGATACACAATCAAATCAAATGTGGGCACCTTTGAGGGGGTTGTGGAATTATGTTCTTTCTTCAATCAAAAACCAGTCATCAGTGTTAACAGGAAAGGTTGTGTGTTCATGAATTTGGGAATCTGGGTATATAGACAAAGCCAACCCCAGACCTCGCAACACCCAAGGCAACATGGCAAATGCTGCCCCCTTATTTGATCACCTGCCAGTCTCCGTTCCTCCCACTCCCAGGATTGGAACAGAGTGGGACAAAATGGATGAGGAAGTATGGAGGCAAGGAAAGTGGTAGGCTGGAGCATTTGATATTACAGCCCACCACTGTCCTCCTTCCGCTCCGGTCCTCTTTTTCAAAGTGGGAAAGGAGGGGTGAATAGGTGGACAAGGTGGGCGCTCCCCGCCAGTCTGCTACCTGAGATGACAGTCTCATGGATGGGCCGACCCCCCCCCTCCATGTACGAAAGATCTATTACAGTAACATCACAGCAAAAGTGTTTCAAACTCCATTTGTATTACAGTGGATGAGAATCTTGACATCAATTTCCACTGAGCACCACTAGCTTTTAGTAATTCATGATTGCCAAAACATCCACAGCGATTACTCTCTAAAATGCAAGATACTAAAGCCCAGCTCAAGTGATCCAGTATGTATAAACCTGAGTCTAAAAGTCTTCAAACCTCCTCCTCACCCCAGTGCAGAGATGCAAGGAACAAATCCTTGTAAAGTCACAGCTCCACATGTTGTCTGAACTTGGGAGCTACAGTTGTTAATGGACAAGCACAAGGATTCCTTCCTTGCCATTCAGCAAGCAAGAGGACGACGGAACAAACAGGCTTGAAGCTCCTTAGTCTCATGTTCATGATCCAACAAAACCCACACATCATCTGAACCGGACCATTACTTTCGTGGGCAAGCCACAAGGATATAAATATTTTAAGCTTACTTTTCAAGTGCGGCATGAAGTGATGGTAGCAAGTACCCATGGCCTGCAAGTGTGTACCTTTCACTCTCAGCATTAATTCATTTGGGGCTGGATATGGATTTAATCCCATGAAAGCTTTAGTAGTTCAGTGCAGTGGTTCATTGATCAGGTTATTAGCAAGCAAAAACATAACAGAAAATCAAGTATTAACTGTACTTAAACAATGAAGACTCATATAGCTAAGGACCGGGGGGGGGGGGGGGGGAGTCAGACAAGGAACACCTGAAGCCGTGTCTCCTTTGACTAGCCTTTACCCTGCAATATATAACCTTAGCAAAATAGGAGATACTTTCCAAAACACTCTTTCTTTGTGGCAGGAACACTACCATGTTAGCAATTCACTAGCACTAGGCAAACCTGCAATCACTGTGCTGCAAGTTGTTCTAGGTTTAGGAAGATTCAGAATAAGGCCACAAGCTATCTGCGCAGTTTAACAGAGTTTAGGTTACCTTTATTGGATTCCTGTAGAAGGACTGCTGCCCAGAAGATGGAAATGACATTGCTATAACACGTGCTGAAAAATAAGGAAACAGAAAGTTATAGGAAACATACAGCAATTGAAGCATTAATTGGTTGATATTATTTCAATTAAAAACAAGAATATTTTTGTTCAGTCCGAGATCAGACTTTTGACAGTGTAGGAAATCATCCTCCAGAACTAGAAGAAAAGCAGACGAGGCTTCTTCTATGACAGCCTTTTCTGCATTTAATACACATTATGGATAACCAGTTTTGTCACAAATTTCTCCAAACTTTTAGAGCACTAAAGTGGCAATCCTACACACACACTTTTCTGGGAGTAAGCTCCACTGAACACAATGGGACTTGCTTCCAAGTAGCTATGCTACAACCACTACCCAAGATCCTTGCAGTTTCAGAGTGTGTGTTCCAACACTAAACTATAGGCCTGGCCCAAGGTTCTCCAATCGCTTGGCATGGGGCAAATGGAAAGGGCATACTGTAAGTTGCATAAATCAGTATAAACACCACACTAAAACAGGTGGCACATCCTCCTTTATAGGACTAGCACTCCAACCTTTGTTTGGAACATCAATTGGTCCATGGATATCAACGCTTCACATTTAAGCAACCTGTTTTTACAGCCACTGTTGGCACCTTAAGCTCATTCTGTTATTTAATGGGTTACTATGTGCAAATGAAGAGCACCCTGCTAGAAAGAAATCCGTGACACAGAACAGGTGTTGAGCACAAAGCTCTGTGCAAGGTCAGAGTTTGTTCTGCTTTCAGATTCAACTCGGGAGCAAAAGGGAGGAAGAAACAACAGCATCAGGGGTACCACCTCTATGCCATTTGAATGTTTTGTTACGTGTCTTAGAACTTTGGCTATCCTGTTGTATCGGTTAGACTTTAACTCTCCAAGACCATTGGCAAGATCTGCATTCGCATTCCTCTCACTCTTCTACCTCCAGCAGAGAAGCAGCAGCTAACAGAACAACATGTCCTAACTGCTGGGACCTAGCATATCTCCCCAGTGAGCAGCTGTACCTGGACCTGAAGGCCAGGAGGGGAATCGAGCAAAGGGATGCCTCTGCATACTGACTACTTCACAAGCTCACGCACACACTTTTCTTTTAGAGTTAGGGGATGCCTGGATTGCAACTTGTTCCCATTTCACACTAGCAGCCAGTTTATCCCCCAATCAGGTTGTACAAACCAGTAATGTACGTGAGGTCCAAATCAAAGCCATCTTTCGTATAACGCCTTTTATTTTCCGAGACCTGCCAACCAAAAAAAGGAAAGAGTTAGGAAGCAAACAAGTCAGCCAGCCGTGAACCTGGGAAATAAATCATGCCAAGGTTCATTATTAATAGATCACACTTTAGTTTCATTCCAAGTGCACTTCTCTGGAACAATTGCCAAGGCTGTTCTTAGCAGTTTTGCTATTCTATATGGAAGAGAAATATAAGTGTTAAGCATGAGGTACATGTACCAATATCACCCAAGATCCATATCTAAGGTTGTGCAGAAGTTTTGAATTCTTCACTAGATTGTTATGACATTTTAGGGATGGTAACAAATAAGAGGAGATACTTGGTCTGGAGTGAAGATAGGACACAGAAGTCATAGGGAGCTATGGACATGATTGAATTTCCAGACTATTTGGCTCCGACTCCTCCACGGACCAGACCATTACATCTTTAGAAGTCTAACAATCCAGGGGGTTAGAATGCCAGAGCAGTGTAACCAGGGGCAGGACAAAATTTTATGTCAAAATGCAAGGGGTCTTTTGTTACAGTAACCTCAAGATTGTCACTGTCATGAGCGAGCAAACTGTACAAGCAAAATGTGCATAAATGCCAATAAAATACCACTGGAGTGATATCTAAGAGCGCAATCCTTATTAAGAATCCGACGGGCAGCCCAGGCCGCCCGCCGGATCCTATCCCCTTTCTGGGCTGATCGTGATCAGACCAGAGGTCTACTCAGCAGAAGGGGACATTTGTCCCCTTACCTTGGTGTAACGCAGGGAGGCCCCAATGGGCCTCCTTGGATTTCTGCCAGCTATGTAGCTGGCATAAGTCCGAGGAGGCTGTGCAGTGGCCGCGCCAGCCTGCGAACAAGCCACCATCCCTCCCCCCCCCCGGGTCAGCTCAGCCAACACCTGGCCTCCCTCACCGCCCGGACTGCCCCCACCGGTGCTTCCCTTACCTGTATCCGGCGGCCGCAGGGATGATCCAGCGGCGAGTAAGGGCTGCTGGCCTCTGCACCGACCACCCTTACTCTAAAGTCATCACAAACATGCTTTACGGCACGTTTGAGACACTTTAGAACGGCAGAGCACACGCTCCGCCATTCTAAAGATAGTGTGGATTGCACTGTAATGTTTGCAAACAAGGCATGATCTCAAGCTGGGATGTAAACCTGGTTTGATATCTTGGCTTGTTCAGACACTGGGACACTGGTTCCAGAGATGTGCATTCAAAGTAATTCTGGCTTGTTTTAAACAGTGAACGGAAGCAGCAATTTTCCCCTTTTCATGTATGAAGGGGCAAGGAGAGCATGTAGATGCCTAAAGCTCTTGCCAATAGTTAACACATTGTTTAATGTTATAGTTATAGTTAAATTGAGGAGCTTAGCTGGGTGCAGAAATGCCAACTTGGATTTTGAATCCTATGTTAGCTGGGCAGAAGAAAATAGTTGCCTAAAGAACATGATTGGCGCATTTCAACTTATGAGGATTCCAATAAATTCAAGAATCAAATCTTCAAGTACAATATTTCTAGTTCTCACAGTAGCCAATGAAGTAAAAAAAAAGTCTGAACACTAGAGGCTTCCAAGTCCTAAAACGTCTTGTCTGTTAAAGAGGCTGGGTTCTAGCACTCCTGCAGTTCGCAGTGCTTCCCTGCTTTGCATATATTTGGCTAGTCTGCATTGCTTACACATTCCTGTCAATGTCAAGAGCGTTACCAGAAATGTTTCAGCACTCTCTGGTGTTCAGTGTAACACAAAACTTTCAAGTCAGCTACAGCCAGTTGGTTCAGAGTAGAGAAACACGGTTGCTGAATAAAACCAGCAGGTTACCCTAGAGTTGTGTGTGCATGGAAGAACTTAAAGCCCGTGTTCATACAGAGCATGCATAAACAAGGATTTTCAACACAGGAATTCTGCTTTTTGTTTTACAGCACAACTAGGAGACCAGGTCTCTGATTAAGACCCCAAGACTAGACCTCCTGACACCTGAGATGGTATGCTTCTCTCACCATTTTACCAGTGATATGCCAGCCTGCCCCGTCCATTCTCTGGACTGGAAAAGGAAGAAGGGGATGGAGCAGACAAGGAAGCATGGAAGAGAGTGGTGGGCTAGAGTTCCAAGAGACACAAAACACTAGAGACAAGCAGAGGTGGACAGGCTGTGCCAATCTGCTGCCTAAGGGAACTAGTACAGTAGGACAGGTGGATGGGCCGGCCCTGTAAGTTCCCAAACACATAGGAGTCCCAAACCTTGTTCTATCTTCTAACCCATCTCCTGGCAGAGCTGGATTTCTAGAAATCACAATTTTGCCAAAGTTACAGGTCAAGTTATACAGAAGGTATCCCACTGACATTTATTGAAGATACACTTGGTTCCTCATCAGTGCAGTCATTTAGTGAAGCATTCTAGTCCAATAACTAAATCTAAATTTGAGTGTATTTTATAGCTCTACATATTTGCCCTTGGTGTGCAAACATATTTGCAGTAGTTCACAAGTTAAAAAGAATCTTGAACCATTCTGAAAGCAGCTTACCATTCTCCGGGTCACTTTTTCTAGTCGTTGCTTCTCAGAAGCAAGTCGGAATATTCTTATCAGAAATATAATCCTCAGGACTCGAAAGATGATAACCATTCTGGGCAAGGAAGGAGGGGAAAAGATTATGTCAAGTATTAACATAAAGCAGCAGTTAATTACATCTGCCTGTCTGTTGTCCCTAAACTACACCAAGACAGTGTGTGACATCTATAAACCATAGAGGGTTTAGAACAGAATGATCAGCACCCGAATTTGTATTCTGCTGATCTTACCATGGCTAAAAGAGAATACCTATACATATTAGGGTTTTCCATACATACTGTAAATGCACCAATCATTTACATCAGTTGTGAAGATTTCAGAGGCGAGTGAGAACACATTAAGGGAGATCATAATTCTGTAGCATAAGTTGTGGATGTGTTAGTGCTGAGAAATCTTGAAAATACGGTTCTCCACAAGATAAATGTTCTGAACAATACGGCCCCAGGGACATTCCAAGTGTAAGGCAGGCCATTCTGACTCTGTCAGCGCAATTCTAACCAACTTCCCAGGGCCGGTGCAGCTGCAATGCAGCCCTGAGGTGAGGGAACACTTGTTCCCTCACCTTGAAGAGGCCTCTGTGACTGCCCCCGCACTGCAAAATGCAGTGTGCACCCTGTTGACACAGCTACATTGGCACCGGAAAGCTGGTTAGGATTACGCTGTAAATCTCATACATCTGCTGCTATAGCTGACCAGTCCTTACCATCCTGCTTCAAGATGATACAGAGTACAGGCAAAGAGCATGAAGGCTAAGACAGCCCCAAGAACAGTGGAGAACATAGCAACTGTGCTACAACAGAAAGAGGTAAATAGATAAACTATTGCGAGTGCTTACCTTTTTTTTAAAAAATGGACAACAGAATTAAGAGTTTAGACCAGGGGATCTTAACCTGTGGTACACGTACCCCTAGGGGTACACGGACCACCTGCTGGGGTACACCAGGCCCTGCCCCTTATCTACAGCCATCAGCAGTTACTTATTAATTAGCATGTAATTGATTCCGGAGCAGGAGCCGGAGGAAGCTCCTCCCAGGCCACAGTGCTAACTTCCAGAGCTAACTTCCGCAGCGCTCTACAGCTGATCACCAGGAAGATTAAGCCCCACCTCCCAGACAGCCTCACAGCAGCCGGAACAATAGCGTGACCTTCGCAGCCCTGAAAAGCGATTCCTGAAAGCAGCCTCCCTCCCCCTCTCTGACCCCTCGGATCCGCTCCCAGCAGCAGCACCAGGCTTCGCTGCATTGCGTTGGAGCTCCAAGCCTCCAGCGTGGTGGCAGTAGGTGTGGGGCAAGCAGGAGGAGTTTGTGGGTCGCTCAAGGGAAGAGGTGGGATGTGTGTCCTGGAGTGCAATCCCCCCCTCACTTTGGAAAATGTTCTTTGCAACCTATGGCTGCGAATGCCAGCAACCCCCCCCCCCTTCCAAGTGATCTCCGTTTGTCCTTCTGTTGCTTCAGGTTTGTCCTGCTAGGAAGTGTGGTTAAGTGGGCTGGCTGATCTGCAAAGCTCTCCGATTTCTATGTGGGGCTTATTGTTTTTACTTTGGAAAATGTAAATGTTGGGGTGGGGGAGGGAGCAGCCGATTTTGGGAAGATTTTTGCGTGGGGTTTGCTTTGCCAGTTGATCTGTGTGTTGTGTGTTGCTTCAAAGACATAGTGATCTGTGTTTGTCCTGCTTGCAAGGAGTGGGAGGAAGTTGTGGAGTGGGAGTTCTGCGTTATGTCCTCATCTTCATGCGCTTGGCAGGATGTTTAATTTTTTTTACATGAACATTAATTTGCATAATTTAATCAGATAATTAATTATGTTAATTTTCAGAGGGTACGGTTGGTCATAAGACCATGACAGGGGATACAGTTGACCAAGAAGGTTGAGAACCCCTGGTTTAGACACAAACAGAGGTAGAGAGAGTGCTGGAGAAAACCTGCAGACCTGAAATAGTCCTAGGGTTCCTGCTTGAGGATTAGGCGTTACCCTACTCACAATTTTTTACTTGCTTCTCTCCATTTTGCATGCCCTTTACCACTCCATTTCAGAAGAAAACTAGACAACGTTGACAAGAGGAGTGAGGAAGATGCTGCATTCTCCTTACCTTGGAATTTGGCTTAATCCACTGAAGTCAGAGAAGAAATATATCATATTGATCAGCAGCGTGCCCACAACAACAATAGAATCTACAATATTTAGCTTGGAATGGAAGTAGATTCTGAAGCTGAAATTCAAACAGACAAGGATATGGGGGGGTGGGAGAACTAGCAATAAGTGCTTGTTGTAACAAGTCCTTGAAGACAACACATTATCAGCGCGCACACAGAGACAGTGCCAGGGATGCAGCAGATCCTCAACCAAGCAATGGGAGATGGTTGTTTAAGAGTACATGAAATACATATGGGCACCCACCCACCCCCGACAGACTCTTCTTTCCCTTCCCCGCTACCCTAATCAGTTTCCTTGCCTGGTTTTCAGCCAGTCAGGCAAGCTAGTGAGCAAACAGGTGGGCATTTGTTTCTCACAGATCCTCTGGACAAAGAGGGTCCCACAGGAATGAGCATGACTGGCAGGGGAATGAATGAGCCTGTGCAAGCCTGCGCCCCCTGCCCATCACTCCCTCTGCAATCAGAGGGTCCAAAATGAATGACCTGATTGGCTGGGAAGCAGGAAGAACACTATGACATGAAAATCTGAGAGGAATAACTGATGGACTAGGGAGAGAGCTGTGTTGGCTCTTCCAGTTCCTCCAGCAAATCTGTCACTGCCCACCATAAAGAGGGCTTCAGGGTTCGGCCATGTAGGTCCTTAGCAGACCTCTAACACTGTCCATGAGCACAAATAAAAGTGCTCTCTGCAAAGGTTAGAAGACATTTGCAAGAAGCTGTCAGGCAAATATCACACAGCAGATATATAAAGCAAGATGAGCTCCAAAAGGCATTAAGTTGAAAGAAGTCAACTGCTAAAGGGCATTCCAGAAGAGGGCCTTATGATGATTGAACTCCTCTTGTTCCTTTATTCTCCCCCTGCCCCATTTCCCTTAAGTTATAGTGCAAGGTCAACCTCCACACACTTTGAAATCAGCACTACTGCAGCAAGGCCACATAGCCAACACACAGGTTGTTCTGGGGATTCAGTGTCTTCTTCACCTGGGTCCAGCCAGGACACTAGCCAGCTGGAATTGGCAGCCGATTGGGCATCCAAGCACATATGACCAGGTCAGAGGGCTGGTAAGGATGCCAGGTGGCTGAAAGCTATTCAATTGTATGAACCAGTGCCGTCATTGAACCTAGGTGTCTTAAGGTCTAGCCCAAGCATGCTCATGTGTGTTCCAGCTTGACTCCCACAGAAAACACTTGCGTGTTCTTCCCTGCCTCTGTGGGGTCAGAGACATATAATGGCATCTGAAAGGCTGCGACTCCAAGTAAGTACAATCAGGGACAGGGAAATATGTTGTATGGTTTTCCTGTAATCACCTGCTCTTATTTTTGCTAAGATAAAAGTGAAGCATTTTCCAAAGTCTGCTTGTTTTATTTCTTCCTTCCTTTACTTATGCAACCTCCTTCGCCTTCCATTTAGACTCCTGTTTTGCATTCGTCTACCTGTTGTGTTGATGGACAGAGCTTTGCCCCTTTGATTATGGCAGCAATCAGAACAGCAGTGTAGGGTTGTAGAAATTCTCAAATTGGGACAGGGGCTTCTGAGAACCACATCTCCATCCCACTACCTCTCCCCTTGGAATTGCAGTGAGGTGTACTGGATTTTGGCCTCCGGCATAGGGGCAGATCAAGAAAAGGAGGGAGGCATTGGCATGTGGGCTCCCCTCCCTCCCCTCTGTGTATATACAGAACATAAAAATACAGATTTAGAATAATTGTGGTATGATGCAGCCAAAGTCCTTCAGGCTATACAAAGGCCAATGGTCAACACCACAATGCTACAGCAAGGCAAAATTTGTTACATTTCTTTTCCCCAAGGAACTCAGGGTCACATGAGGATTTCCCCCCATTTTATCATCACAACCACCATTTGAGATAGGTTAGTCAGAGAGAGAGAGAGAGAGAGAGAGAGAGAGAGAGAGAGAGAGAGAGAGAGAGAGAGACCGACCCAGGGTAACCCAGTAAGCTCCATGGCTGAGCAGGAATTTAAATATAGGTCTCACTGCTCCTGATCAGACACTGCAACCACAACAGTGGCTATCATTCTGTTAGAAGAACAAAATGTTCTCAAGTCTCATATTTCTGAGAGACCTAAAGCAACTACGTATTTCAAGTTCTTATTCCAGTGTTTCCCAAACTTTTTCAACCTACGACTCCCTTGACCATTGGCAACCTTTGACCACGGCTCCCCATGACATTCTGTTGATGCCTGCCAATTGGCATTGCACTGCTTTCCAAGAGGACTCCATGGCACTCCGCGGCTCCCCTGGCTGGTTTTGACGGCTCCCCTGGGAGCCATGCCTCGCAGTTTGGGAACCACTGCCCTATTCCAAAGCTTAACTTTTATGAAGGTAGGGTTCATAAAGCAAAGCAAAAAAATAAAAATAAAGTGGTGGACCTCCCTGCAATCCCCAGGGTAGAGTCTGAATTCTCATCTCTCATTCTATAAACACTTCAGTAGCAGTCAGCATACATGTGCCTTTTCACAGGCATACGTGTTCTTACCCTTCCACACACACTCGCAAGAGAACATCGAAGATAAAGAATAGTGCTATAGCCAGAGAGATGCCTCCCACAACGCGTTCCAAAGTCTTGTTTTCTTCACCCAGCGACAGCGACAAAATCACCGTTATGATGTCCACAAAAATAAGTACTATGCCAAAGAGTCTGCACAAGGAAAAAAAAAAGTTGTATTGCAAGGCAAGCAGCACACAAGGGAGAAATCTAAATACTTGTTTTTCCCCCATTATATAATGAATATTGGAATATATTAGGATTCTAATTCAGTCCAGGATTCCAATTCCAGAAGAGGAATGCACAAAAATATTTTATGACGACATTTAACAATACTGAGCTTGAAAGCAGTAATACGTTCCTAGAAATTCAACAACTTCTGTCAGTTGAGACATTCAGGCAGAAAGGAAGAGTCAAGAATTGGTGGTTATCCGTAGAACAAATAAACTTACTAATGCAGAAAATGTAGTTGACCTTGATTAATGGCCCAAGAAACACATTGTATGATCAACTGGTTGTGGAGTGAGCAATACAGTATAGACTTTTCTAATTTGAACTCATACTATATTCTATTGATATGCCATTGCCACCAACTGCACAATTGCCACCAATTGCACTACCAAAAGGTAGTTGAGTGTGAGAACTAACAACTGGAAGTTGCTCTCACAACATTAGCAATGTTTATGTCTTTAGTAAGGCTACAAGGTGCAAATAGGTTCTATAATTGCCTCCTAGTGCTTTACTGAAGTTCAGATTATGGTAATACTTACCGGAACCCAAAAGACATCACAAACGGAGAGATCATTTTCTTAATCATGCTACATTGAAGAGGGAAAGAGGGGGAAGTTAGGAAAGAATGATTAGGACTTTGACCAATGTTTCAAAGAAGAAACACTGTAAAAACAAGTCAAGCCTACTGAAACACAATGCATTTAATCCCTCAAGTCAGAGGTTCCCAACCTGTGGCACGCGACCACAGGCATGAGCGCCACGCAACTTTGATAGCAGGACTATCAGAATTGTTGCTGGACATAAAACGTCAACCAGTATATTTGGTATAATGACACCTTTGGAGTTTGTAGCAACTTGCAGGTAGGGGGTAGATTTTTGGTGGGAAAATGACTTGAAGGTAAGGGGTTAAACCTTGCAGTCCTGATTGGGATTGGGCCCATACCCGACTGCTTTCTGAAGGTAAACACAACCCCCAAACTAGACAATGACATATTAGCATTACATCTAGTTTGGCTCCAATGCATACATAGGCTGGACTCTAGACTTGCTTGGAAGTAGCTCCTACTCATTCATCACCATTGAAGCACACTTCCTCTCCACCCTCCCATTCTCTTTTGCCAATAGCAGACCACCAAATACAACCACACCTGCATCCCAACAAAGCCACCACTATCCCTTCTCTGCCTGGCCCCAAGGATTTTAACTTACTAAGCATATGAATCCAGCTCCTCTTCCTCAAAATCATCAATTCCCTCATCAATCACCACAGTGGGCTCCTTGAACTCTTCACTTCTGCCACAAGATCAAAATTATATTAACATTCCTTCTTTTGGGAAAAAGAGTTCAACTGAAGAGGTAAAAGGGTAGGCAACAAGCTCATCTCCTTCCTATCAGTTAAGTGATTGTACTACAAGTATTAAGCTTTAGAGTTTGGTACAAGTTGACTGTAGGACTCACGGCGCAATCCAGTGTACAATTGCGCCGGGGGAGAGCGCGCTCCCCCGGCACTAGGTGTCGCAAAAGTGCCATAAAGCACTTTCATGACACTCGGAGAGTAAAGGCCGCCAGGGCAACAGCCCGCAGCCCTCTCTCTGCTGGCCACTCCTGCCCAGGTAAGTCCAGCGCCGGGCAGGGCAGGGAGGACTGGGTGGCGGCCATTGGCCGCCCCGGGCCAGGAGAGGGCGGGGATATCGGCAGCGATATCCGCCAATATCCAAAGCCCTCTCCAAGCCTAGTTTGTCCCAACAACAACAAGGAGGGCTTGAATGTACGCCAGCTCCAGAGCTGGCGTACATTCGAGTAGGCCTGTTGGGCCTCAAGCCGCATACATACTTTGTCCCCTTTGGGGCAGCCTGGGACCTGGATAGGATATGGCAGTCGGTCCTTTAGGCTGGCCGCCGTATCTTACACAGGCCTGGGCTGTCATTCTTATGAAGGCGAGTACCACCAATATGCATCATCCTTCACACCGTCTCTGCTTCTCTCAGAATCTTCAAGCAGTAAGTGAGGCTCTAGCACCAAGTCAGTGTCTGGAATAATGACCCAAGAGGACATTTTTATGTCCTTTGTCCTTTGAGGGCATCTGAGCTCTGCCATCACTTGTTGCCACAATGCTACTCACCCACTCGTGTGCACAGTAGACAGGTGCTACCACAACTGGAACCATCTGCAGCAGCAAGACTGCCAGCATGCTGGGTTTTCCCACATCACATCACACCTTCATATTGGACTCTTCCTTCCACATTTGCGTTTCATCACAAAAATTCACATCATTCCACCTGGCCACATCCAAGGAAGAGGTGATGCAGCAAGGCCCACTCCAGTGGGACCAACTGCAATTTAGCTTCTCTCCTCACAGAACTGTCTCCCTCAGTGGCCACCACCAAAAACAACATTAAGTAAGAACTGGTGCCTGAAAATTTTCTCTCTTCCTTTCCCTGCCCCTTTTTATTATGTCTTTTAGACCAGGCGTTCTGAACCTGTGGTGCGCGTACCCCTAGGGGTACGCGGACCACAGGCCAGGGGTACATGAGACGCTGTCCCTTATCAACTGCTGATCGCAGCAGCTGATAAGGGACAGCTGCTAAGGGGGATTTCTGGGTTGCGGCGTGGGCAAGTGCCCACCTGTGCGCAACCTGGAAAAATGTCACCGAAATGTTCCCTGGTAGCTCCTCCTACCTGTTCTTCTGGACACCACCATCTTGGATCTCACATAATCTCGTGAGCCCTCAGTGGGCCCTCCTGCTTGTGCCGCAACCCGGACGGAAAGGGTACGCAGGAGGGTACATAGGGGTACGCAGGCCTCAGAAGGTCAGCGGGTATGCGGGGTGGCTGGAGGCCCACATAGGGGGTGCGCAGGCCTCTGAAGATTGGAAACCCCCTTTTAGACAGTATACCATTATTTTAAATTGAAAACCACCTTGATTAGCAGAAAGGCAGTATACACTTAAAACAGTGCTAGAAGAAGGTGTTCTCCCGCCACAGAGACTCACCCACAGGTACAGAGATGAGTGAGTGAGTTGCACCTAGCATAAGCAAAGTTGCCTGTCTGTATGAACTCAGTTCAAACCCTTGAGATAAGGGTGGATAAAAGATCACTACACGAGTCTATTCCCCATCATATTCTATATGTGCAACTGCTTTTCACAATCACATGCACAACAAAACATGAACATATGCTTCCACTGCCTATATAGAATGAGGCTAAGATGGACAAAGCCTGATCACTGTAATAATTTATATATTTTTTTCAGATTAACTCACCCCTGAGTTGCTGGCACCTCTAAATTTTGATCATACTTTACTGTTGTCATTTTGCTCTTACTCCTGGGGTAAACAAGGTGTTTCTCTATGGGGAAAAAAAAATCACAAACATTGTCAAGAACAGTTGAAGTACAAGTGAGCTGGGATCTGCCATCAAGCTAGAGCACAGCATAGTCAAGACTTCACTTCAACACGCATTCATGAAAGTCTGGAACGCTTCAGTCTACAAAGTCAGCCAAGCTTAGCATTTACAGCATGCTTTGAGTGATCAAAGCGCTTCACATATATTCCCTCAGGTCATTACTGCCACATTTTGCGGATAGGCCACCGAGGCCAAGTAAATAGCTGTTTGCCTAAGCAGAGGCGAAACTAGGGCGGAGCGGGCAGAGTACCCGCTCCGGGCGCCATCACCCGAAGGGCGCCCTGCCCGCGTCTCCGAGCCAGACTCGCGTCTCCGAGCCGGACTCGCGTCTCCGAGCCGGACTCGGAGACGCGAGTCCGACCGCCCCCTCAATCGGGAGAGCCGGCTCGGGGACGTCTTCCCCGGCCAGCTGCCCGGGGCCTTCTAAGGAAGGCGCGCGAGAACGGTATTTATACCGTTCTTTTTGCGCATGCTCAGACTGTTACTGAGGGAAAAAGGCTGCCCTTTTTCCCTCAGTAACAGTCTGAGCATGCGGAAAAAGAACGGTATAAATACCGTTCTCGCGCGCCTTCCTTAGAAGGCCCCGGGCAGCCGGCCGGGGAAGACGTCCCCGAGCCGGCTCTCCCGGTTGAGGGGGGGTTGCCGCCTCCCGGAGCGCACAAGCCTCCTCCTCCCGGAGCGCGCCGCCCCCCCTCCGGATCGCGCCGCGGCCAAAGGCCGCGTCAATATTATAGGGGCGCCACACACACCCGTTGCTCCGGGCACCAACGGGGGTAGTGACGCCCCTGTGCCTAAGGCCATCTGACGAGTGCACAGCATGGACAACATCTGAAAGAGGGGATTTCCTAGTTCCTTGCTTAGGCCTACTTCTCACCAAAATAGTACAGACTAGACATGGTCTGGCTGCTTTGGTTGTAGGTGGGGCTCACGTGATTAGTACTCCTCCACACAAAAGTTTCCTTCCACAAAGAGAACTGACATATCAGGCTGAAGGGTTCTAGCCAACCAGATAGATTTGCTACCTCATCAAGGACTAGGCCTCAGCCACTATAAAACATCAAAGCTCAAGTAGTTAGGAGGAAAAACAGTTTGAGTAATTCAGGCTAAAATCCTATACATCAGGGGTGGGGACTCTGCGTTCTTAAGAGTTGTGTAGAACAGTGTTTCTAAAACTGTGGGCCTCAACAAGCTTGGTGGGTCACGACTGGATTTCTGGTGGGTCCCGCAGAGCCTCCAATGAAAACATGGATGATAGAAAGATCAGATCAGTAATTGCATCAAGCCCTGAGGCTATTCAAAAATCAGATAGCTGCTAATTACCCTTCAAAGAGCTGAGCTGCTAATTACCCTTCAAAGAGCTGAGCTCCTGAAGTTTACAAGATAGCTGCTAATTGCCCTGCAAAGAACTGAGCTCCTGCAGTTTGCAAGCTTGTGTACATATAGGGAGATAAATGTTTGAGCATCTTTTTTCTGGTGTGTTTTTTCCAAGTCTGTCAATGATAGGTAGTGGGGGCAGGTGAAGGCTGGGTCAACTAAGCCTCTCAAGCCTTGTGCTGCACCTGCCAAAATGCCCTCACCTATACAACCATTAAAGGGCCACGAACATTCATACTGAATGGTTGGCCACCCCTGCTAAACAAACCTACCTGGGAGTAAGTCCCATGGAATATAACAGGGCATATTGTACTTCTGAGTAGACAAGCATAGGACTACCAGGGATGTGGATCAAGTCTCCGACTCCAAGTCTCAAGTCCCAAGTCGCTGGGTCCAAGTCTCAAGTCAATCTCGAGTCTTTTACAATCGCCAAGTCAAATTCGAGTCAAGTCATTGATCCAACTTGAGTCCAACTCAAGTCAGAGTCAATAGACTCAAGTCTACATCACTGAGGACTACACTGTAAGAATTTAATAGAAAATATAAAAGCAGCTATGCTCTCCTGTACAGCTGTGCCCTGTAACTTACCAGAAGTTACTATTCCGAAAGAGCAAGCACTAGTTGATCTGGTATAGAGCTGAATGGCTTGCTACACCCAATGACGACTCTGTGAATAGGAATATTGACAGGCAATTAATAGGACTGCAGGGTATGATAGTTTGCATGGAATAATTAGAATGCAATGACTGTTACTGAAACTTGACAATATTTGATTGCCAACATGGCATTTGATACGACACTTGGTATCCAATATTCAAAATATTTACACAGTATCATTATTATTTTTTTAAAGAAGAGTACCTGAAGCAGTTTATGTAGCAGGAACAGGATAGCATTCAGTATTAGGCTATCCAGGAGTATTTACCAGAAGTACATTTTATGTTTGTCAATATCAGTGTTTATAATATACAGTTCTCAAATTCTATCACATTCATATGAAGCCAGGGCCTCTGAGGGGGGGGGTTAAATTGTACCCAGGGCCAGGGCCAAAAAGGGGACCCAGAAGCCACATGAAGGGAAAGGGCCCAAAAGAAACTTTGTCCCCCCTGGTAAAATTTCTCTGAGTGGTCCTGCATGAAGCTGCCTTACACCATCGGACCTTTGCTCCATCAAGCACAGTACAGTCCATAGTCACACACACAACAATCTGGGAAGGAAAGTCTTACACTCCAGATTCTAGGATTGATCACCTGATCCTAGTTTAGCTTCAAGCTCTCCTCTCCCCCGCACTTTAAGTATTCCTCTTTGCCTTCTTTCATGCAAACAAGTGAGGAAGTAAAGCCCTACACTTGAATGCAAACCCTCTCTGGGTGCCACACACACACACCCACACACACCAACAGGCCTGTCTTGCCTGGAGAGATGCAACATACAGGTCCTTCCTTCACCCATCACAATAAGAGGCAGATTATATGCCCAACTAGTAAAGTGCTCAGAAACACAGCAGGACACAAATTAATAAGACTTATTTGCTTCTGCAGGAGTAAAAGTATAGAAGCTGCAAAGTTTGTTACATTCATCACCTATTTCCCTTCCTCCAAAAAGAATAAGATGCCAGCCCAAGCAGACAGTTTAGCAAGAGGTAGGCCACTAGGCACATCCCTGAAAAAGTATGTAAACGCTCACAATTCCAGGAGTGTTGGGACAGAAAATACAGACACAGCATACACTCAAGGGAAATTCTGAACTAACTATTTTTGAATACAGTACAACCATCTGATTAGTTTTAAAGTGCAACGGATAGCATTCTTTCACTTCATCACGAGCTTCATCTGTGCAATTCTCGATCAGCAGATCGAGGTCAAGAGAAAGGTGCAGGAAGGAAAGGGCCGTTATTTGGCATAAAAGATTATGGGAATGAATGCTTTTTGTCAGCACGAGTAGGAAAGGGAGGGGGGGAGAGAGAGAAGACCTATTTCCTATACATATTTACTTGGGAGTTTGTTAGTAACCTCAAGAACGAGTGGGAGGGGGGGACACAGTTATTCTGGCCTCTATCCACCCCCTCTTGAAAAGCAGTCGGGCCTTTATTCGGACTCCCAATCAGCTCCCCCTCCCGTTCTGTTCAGTCACCACTAGCAAGGCACAGAGACCTCCCCCCCCCCCCACACTGGCACTCAGCACCACCAGCCTCAACACTCGCTGCTTCCAGGAGTTGGAGCATCAAGACACGCCTGCGCCCCCTCCCCTCTTCACGCTTTGCCGCTCCAGGTCGCCTTCACCGCTTTCCCAAAGAGCGGAGGAACAGGTCATTACCTTGGCAGAAGACGAGTTTACGCCAACCAAATCCCTCAAACAAGGGCATGAAAAACGCGTGACCCACTGAGGCAGGGGGCGGAGGGCAGCAGAGACAAACGGAGATTGGGGCCAAGAGAAAATAGGGCGGAGGAGGATGGAAGGCACCGCCGCCGCTTTAGCCCGGGACCTTCAGGTTGCCAACACGTGATGGTGAAGTCCAAGCGAGTTCACCCCTGCGGAGAGGGGCCGGGAGGAAACCAAGGACGAGCAGCAACTTCCCCAGGCCAGGCAGGACCTCCTCCGTCCCAAGGCTGCCCGAGTTCTTCCCCTGCGCTGGCGCCTCCCGTGCCTGGCTCTGAGGGAGGAGAAGGGAAAGAAGGGGCCGAGCTGTGCGCCTGTACTGTACCTTTAAAGCGCGCTCGGTGCTCGCCGCGCCTGAACGCTTCTTCCCAGCTCCCGGAGCTAAGGTCTCTCTGCCCGACGTCTGGGGGCTAAATGCGGGCGCTGCCGATCGCAGCGTCATACTGACTTCTGTGAGGAGCCACCTGCTCCGGCTTCACACCTGATTCTCATCGCCGGTAAGGGGGCGGGCAGCCGGGCAATCAACAGCAGCCCGTTCGTTCCAGCCACCCGCTTCTTCCCTGGAACTCGGTTGCCGGGGCCACGAAAGGCGGGTCAAAGGTGACCATTATTCAGGGAAAGTGGCGGGAGGCTCCCCTCTGGCGCGCCACTGCTGAGGAAAGTTTCTCGTCGCGCCAGGCCAAGACGTGCCTGGTTTGCAGCCCGTTTTCCTTGGAGCATCTCGTCTTGACTCTCCCGCCTGTCTTGACTCCCCCAGCGTCACGTTGAGCTTCCAGCTCAGCTCACCAACACAGAGCAGGCTCTGCAAGCCATGTCATTTCAGGGGTTTCAATACACACACCACACACACCCCGGGGACATGTGAAGAAGAGTGCAGATTGGCCAGAAAAACAAAACACACGCACACGAGCCTGGCTTGCCAGGCTTCTGCGCCTTTAATGCTGGCGAGGTGGTCGCCTCAGGTAGCACAGTGGTAGGAGGTGCAGACCTTCATTAGCCCACTCTCCACTTCTTCCACTTCCTGGTTTAGAAAAGGGAAACAGAGCAGAAGAGGAAGCCTGGCAGAGTGGAGGGTGGTGGGCTACAGCATCTGATCTCCGATACTGTAACCCGCCACTCTCCTCCACACTTCCTGTTTTGCTCCATCTCCTTTTCTTTTTCCAATCCAGGGATTTGGAAGAAGAGAGGAGAGACAGGCATATATCACCAGGTAAGAATGAAGAATCATGCTACCTCAGGGGCTGGGAGGTCTTGGGCTGGCGGCCCTGACTGTCATGCCCAACTTGGGATATTCTAAGTCATATGTAGTTAACAAGTCATGCAAGGCCACCATAGCGATGATGAGCACTGTTCCCTAGGCTCTAAGGGTCTGTGCCTGTGTCATCATGACCGAACATCCAGAGGCAGCATCACAACATGTGATGCATCACACATAGCTGCGCTGCCTAAGGGATCCATGCACAGTGTTGCTGTGATGCTGCCTCTGGATGTTTGGTGATGATGTCGTCACTGAACTTCTCTTGCTGAGCTCCGTGGGCAGCAGCCATGCCACCGTGCACCTCAGGAACAGTGGCAATGATGAGGCCAACTGAATTGCTCACTTCAAACGACAGGTTTTTTGGGGGGAGCAGTGAACTGACAAGAGATGCCATGCTGCTTTTGTCCGCTCTCCAATCCTCTTCCCACTCAGTGAGAACAAGCAGGAAGGGGATTGAGGTAGCCACAGCCCACATCTTCTTCCAGTGCCTCGGGGGGGGGGGGGGAAGCAGTAGCATAGCAGGACTTCTGCCAGAGCTCCATTTATCCTGTTTATTTTAAACAGGACCACACAGAATAAGAGCCAGGAGGCAGCACTGCAGCGGAAGATAAGGGGGACTGCCTTTGTCTCACCTTCCTCGTTGCTTTTCTAAGCAGCCGGGAGGAGATGCAGGGGTGTCACTACAGCGTGACGTGCTGACCTCCCGCCCCTAGTGACGTGCTGACCTCCTGCCAGGGGTGACGCACCTCCTAGTGACGTTGCTGAGGCGATGGCAGTGGTATGCGTTTTAGCGCAATCCTAACCAACTTTCCAGTGCTGGTGTAGCCGTATCAACAGGGTACACACTGTATTTTGCAGTGCAGGAGGCCTCTTCAAGGTGAGGGAACATGTGTTCCCTTACTTCAGGGCTGCATTGTGACTGCACCGGAGCTGGTTAGGATTGTGCTGAGAGAGCTTTTTTAAATTTTTTGGGGGGGGGGGCAGGGGCTGCATCTCCACTCAGGCCGCCTCTGCTGGCATGTATTGTACCATGCCAGGTACTTCACACCAGCAGCGTCACCCTCCCCGCTGCCGCCGCATCACCCCCACCCACCCCTGTCGCGTCACCCCCCTGGTACTCATCCCCATCCTGGTGCGTCACCCCTGAAAGCCAGCAGGCCAAGCTGTGTCTTCCTCGGCGACTCGGATGCTTCTAAGTAGCATAATGCTGCTCAAAGCCTTGCCGGCTTGCCTATTTAGAAGCGGCCGAGCCGCCAAGGAAGATGCGACTCGGCCTGCCGGCTCTCGGGGGTGACACGCCAGGGTAGAGTGAGTACCGGCACATCACCCCCCTGGCGCGTCACCCCCTCCCGTTGCCTCCCAGTGCATCACCCCATGTGCCCCACCCCCCACCACTCATCAGTGACGCCACTGCTTCACACACCACACCTTCTGGTTTTACATGCCCACACAGGCAGTAAAAATGGAGTTCATTGCCATGTATAATATTAGACTGCATTTGACTTGGTGGGTCACACAAGTTGAGCTTTAACAGCAGCTTGGCATACATGAATTAAGAGATGAAGCTTTTCATTTCTGCAACCACCTGGGGTGGCTATGTGGGTGGCTATGAACACCTGCTTTGCATACAGAAGTCCCAGTTTCAATCCCTGGCACTTCCAGCTAGGGCTGAAAAAGGCCCATCTGAAATAATGGGGCAGCTGGTGTGTGTAGACCAGGGGTGTCAAACCCGTTTCATACAGTGGACATATACATGGACATACAGTGGAATACATAGCATTCATGGCACCTGCTGTGGGCCAGGAGTGACATCATTAAACAGGGACATCATTATTTTAAGCAGCTGATGGCCAGTAATAAACACTTTGTTCTCATATAGGAACTCATTAGTTGCAAATGACAGAGGAAAACATATGCAAATCTTGATCTTACTTTCAAGATATGGGAGAGCCAATTATCACACAGGCTGCCCTTTCAGCCATGCTGCTTCTGCTGAATCCCTTTGCAGCTTAGCAGCTGAGAGGTGTTCTGTGAAGTGACACATTAGCAGAAGTGGCACTGCTGAAAGGGCAGCCCACATAATAATTGGGCTCTCCCTGCACCTTGTTGGGTTTATTTTAATATTTCTTGAACCTTAGGGGGTTTAAATATGCAGAGTTTGCAAACGGAAGAAGACCTTATAGTTATTTAACCAGTAGAGTTATCCCAGCACCCAGCTATCATTACCATTGAAATGATACACGGAGTCTGAGGCTTGTATAGTAAAAAGAAAAATAGTTTTACTTACAAGTCAGGATTCATAAGTTACATGCATCTAGTTGTGACTAGAGGTACTCTATACATTAGTGGTCAGTATGCCCCTATAGCTGGCACACCCATGTGGAGAAGATGGCTTCCAGGCGAGGAGCCTGGAGAAACACGTCCTCCCCCTTGTAGGCAGATGCGAAGAAGGGAGAGACCCATGTGGTCAGAGAAAGGATGTTGGGAAAGGTCAGGGTCACACCCCTTCCAGGACAGACAGGAGGAGTCAGGTGAAGGTCCTTGCAGGTGACCAAAAAACACACACCACCCTCCCAGGTCCTAGCAGCCAAAATACTGCTTATCTTCAACACACCTTGGCAGCATCACCTTCTCCCTCTCACCCCTCTTGGTCTGCCCCTTCACTCATAGCAGTCCTTGCCTTCTGAGGTCTCCTACCGTCTTTCCCTCTCAGAGTCTCAGCAGAAGCGGTGTTGCTGAGAAGGCAGTGCTGGGAGAGCCCATTTATCATGTGGGCTGGATAAAGAACTTCCACAGGCTGTATCCGGTACATGGGCCTTATGTTTGACACCCCTGATGTAGACAATATTGAGCTAGAAGACAGACCAATGGTCAGTAGAGGGTAGTGTCCTGTATTCCCTCACTGTTCAATATTACAGCTGAACCCTTGCTTGGTTTGTGCCATTCACCTGTCCTCCAGGCTCAAAGGAATGAACAGTGAGCTGAAGTTAGCACTATATATGTGGGTTACACCTTGATATTTCTACAGACCCTGAGTCATCTATTCCTCAACTCACTGATCTAATACAGGGATTCTCAACCTTTGGAGGCCCGGGTACCCCCTATCATAGTCCAATTTTCTGAAGTATCCCCTGCTAATTAATTGGATTAATCAATCAATTAATTAGCTAATTAATCATTTAAAAATAAAAAGTATTAAAACAATTTTAAATGTGAAAAATGTCTTATTTAACTCTGTGTGTGTGTGTGTGTGTGTGTGTGTGTGTGTGTGTGTGTGTGTGTGTGTGTGTGTAAGGCCCAACACAAAATCAGAGAGGCAGAAGGGGGTGCATTTTCTCAACTACAAAAAATACACTGCAGAGAATGAAAAAAACCAAACAAACAGAGAGCTTCATCTCATGTTAGTATAAAAAGACCCATGCCAGGATCTCTTTTTTTTCTCCAAGTCATCTTTTCCCTCTCCCACTTCCCAAAATCAGCTCCTCCCTCCCCCACCCCACCCAGACTCTTATCTGTTAGTATCTGAGAGAAGCAGACACTCCAGAAGCAGGCAATCCTCATCATGTTGCAAGGAACCCTAGGCTCACGTTGTGCTGCTCTGAAGTGAAAATGAAAGTGAAACTGCAGAGCAGTTTCAATTAAAAAATACTTGGCTCACCAACACTCAGCTGATCCAGGGAGATAAGGAGCAGCCTCTCACATACCCCCAACCAGCGGGAGGCCGAGCTGGGAGCTTGGGGGTGGGCAATTTTTTTAAAATAAATAAATAAATAAAACCGCTGGTCCCCGACAATCTGCCGATCTTAGCTGATAAGGGGAAGCCTCTCACATGCCCCTGCCTGATGGTTCGTGTACCCCTACGGGTACATGTACCATAGGTTGAGAACCCCTGATCTAATAGATAACTTTGGTGACCTATAGAATTTACAGGAATCGGTCCAAAGAGCTAAGTGTGGGAAAGAAGTGCCCCTAAAGACCAACAGTTAAATAAATGACATTTAAAGTGGCTGGGG
Source organism: Plestiodon gilberti rubricaudatus (assembly GCA_026170595.1). NCBI lineage: Eukaryota > Metazoa > Chordata > Lepidosauria > Squamata > Scincidae > Plestiodon > Plestiodon gilberti. The sequence goes on along the minus strand of JANXHW010000001.1, from coordinate 128,131,929 downwards.
GTTGGATTTGGTTCACCTTTTGTGGACTGATGATGGTCCTCAGTACTCCCCATAACCGAACCAGGCAGCTAAAGAAAAGGTGACCAACACTAAACACGAGAAAGATAAAAAGTTATCTTCTGGATCCATGCCATTTTCACTTTGGGAGCGTTCTCTCTCTCTCTCTCTCTCTCTCTGCCTTCCCAGGAAAAGAACAAAAATTAACTTCCCTGTTTGAAACCTTTTCAGTAATATGAACAATTTTTGTAGTAATATAAGATAGAAACTTCCATTGTAACATTTCTACCCTAGTTTCCGAAAAATAGTTTGTTTGTTTGTTTGTGTACTGTACTGCTTTACAGGCAGCAGAGGGAGCTCACATACGTAATTCCATCATAGGTCTTGTAAATTATTTTGGGGGAATAAATTTGTCTGTGAGTACATTTTAATGCCGCCATCTCCACCAAGATTTGAAGCACAACTCCTCTCACATGTATTCAGATGCCAAAGCACTTGGATGCTTCAGATTACAACAAATGGGGTAAGTAAGTTTATATTTTTCACCCGAATCCTTCAACTGCATTTGTTAATATTTTTTCTCCTACGGGAAATCAGTTTTAACTTTATTGAAAACCCCTCTGCAGAAATGTTGCTTTTGCATTTGTTTTCCAGGAAATACTTGCCAACTTTACAGTAATGAGATGGGGAAATAATAAGGCAAACAAATTTAGACTCATTCAACTTTTTAACAAATGTTGCTACTGTTATTATGAAACAGCATTAGCTATCTTCAGGGACAAACTATTCATATAGGAAACCGTATATGTGCGTGCACGCACGTGTGTGTGTGTGTGTGTGTGTGTGTGTGTGTGTGTGTGTGTGCAGTGGGGTGGTGCACAATTAGGATTGTAACCTTACTCCCAGGTAAGTGTGTGTTGTGTATAAGATTGTAGCTTCAGTTTTTGTTCTAAAATGGTTGGGAAAGAATTGTCAGTAGACTGAGGCTTGCCTATTCCTGGAAGAGGGAGTGCTTTTGGCAGATTCTATGTCAAGGGGTTCCAGAGTCTCAAAGTGATTATCTTGGATAGAACAAAATGTTCTTAGTTTTTTGTTATGACTGTATTTTCTTTTTCATGATGGAAAGTTTCTTCAACACTTTTCTTATTGCCTTCACTTTCACCTCCATTGTCCTAGGGCTTCTTCACACTTCACAATTTTGAGGGGGCACCTCTAAATGTTCCAGGTGTATACCTGCTGGCTGCTGACAAGGACCGGCTGGAAGGAATACATCTTGTATTTTGGCAGAGGGAGGGCAGATTCAACTCAGCATAGCATATTTTCCAGTGGCTGTTTGCTGGCTTCTCTTGTGTCCTTTCAAAATTGTGAATCCCTTTGGGACAGGGAGCCACCTTTTCATGTATTTTGCTATGTAAACCGCTTTGCAAACTTTTGTTGGCTGAAAAACAGTATATAAATAGTTGTTAATTATTATATTATTATTATTATTATTATTAATGTTATAATAAAAGCAAAATCCAAGTAAAAACAGGATACAAATTTACCTTAGTTTAAAACAGCAGAAAGATTAGAACAGATCAAAGCAATAAAAACCAATGGCATCAGTAGACAGTGTTGTTGGCATTAAAACTAACTTGGATTGCTGGAACATCTAGGCAACTAAAAAGACATCAGGAAAGCTTTCCGGGGTGGGGGGCATTTCACATACAGGGCCCTACAACTGAGAAGTCCTTCTCTTTTATCACCACTTGCCTGGTCACTGAAGGTGAGGGGACTCAGAAGGGACTCTGACAGCGATCTTAGCATTTAGGCAGGCTCTTGTGGGAGAAGGCAGCTCTTTGATTATAGCCAGGAATGTGGAGCAAATCTCTGACTCCAAATCTCAAGTCAAGTCCCAAGTCTTTGCCCTCAAGTCCCAAATCTTTGGTTGCCAGTTGCGAGTCCCTATCTATTTAGATTTTCCCAGAATTCCCAAATGTCAGTGTGTTCCACATATTTAAGGGACACCCAAAGAGAGATAACCACCTGCAAAAAATTCCCAGATGTTCTATATACCTGTAGCATAGGCGGTGCAATCACCACTCATTGGGGTTTAAGGCATAACAAATTTGTCCATTCATTCCTATGTAAAGCATAGACCTGACAACACAAGATCTCAAACAAACACATAGTTGTGTTGTGCACACAGCTTCTGTGCTTTAGGATTGTGTAGGGGGATGTCCCAGCACAGTGTACCCCAAGTTACAAGTCACTACCTGCCATGGTTTTTTTTATGACCCTTCAAATCCTTGAAATGCTGCAGCTTTAGTTGTGAGTTCAGCACAAAAACGCTCAAAAACATAGTTGTGTTGTACACACAACTTCTGTGCTTTAGGGGTCTGTAGGGGTATGTCTCAACACAGTGCACCCCAAGTTACAAGTCCCTGACTGCAAGAGTTTTTTAATTGCTCTTAGAGTTAGTTTTTGCAAGATCGTCTTGGTTCTTGCCCTTTAATTTTTTAAAGAGACAGGTATTTAAATTTGTCGGCCATCAAACGTAATGGCAGCAATCAGTTATACAGAGAGGCAGCTGTTCCCCATTAGCTGCAGGCTAGTTCCTGACCTTTGAATGAACCTCTGCTCTAAGGACCAATGAGTTGTTTGAGCAACACCTTGTGTTGCTCCTACCTACAGCTCTGTAAAACTGATCACCTGCACCTGAGGTGTTGGAAACAAAGTGGATTCAAAAGCCAGGGCCCTGGCCATGAGAAAAAAGCCAGAAATCCACTCACAAAGTATAGGAAATGATGCAATATGATGAAAATGGCTGCATAGGTCTATTATGTTACCCATATAACCCCAATGAGTGCTTTGAGCAACGCCTGGTGTTGCTCCTGCTTATAGCTGTGTACAGCTGATCACCTGCACCTGAGGTGCTCCAAACAAAGTGGATTCAAAAGCCAGGGCCCTGGCCATGAAAAAAAAGGCCAAAGTTTCATTTCTAATTTCAGTGAGGAGGGGGTACCCTGCAACCATTTCCTGCACCTCATTTTCCCTAAAAACAGTGATCTTTGCTCTTTTGGGGGAGTCAGTGGGGTGACCCTAACGTTCCGAAAAAATCTTAAAAAATAGTTTCACCTGTCTAATTTCCACAAAAAAATTCCAGAAAAATTGGGGGAAGCCCTTTTTAAAAAAACTATTTTCTTTCAAGCGTTGCTCGAAGCACTCATTGGGGTAAAATGGGTGGAAACAGGTTTAAACCTGAATAAAATTCGACTTGTAAAAGCCTCCAAGTCTAGCTCCCAAGACACTCAGGACTTAAGTATCTTCACTTTGAATTGTGCAAGGAAATGGACCATCAGCAGCCAGTGTTTTAGAACTGGCAAGATGTGTTCCATTTAATCCGTCCCTGTCAGCCACCAGCAGCTGTATTTGAATGAGCTTCTTTGTTTGCACAGTCCCTGTAAATGAAACTGGAAGTCCTGAACTTCTGTGTTCGAAGAACCATGCCTGAAGCAAGGTAAAGAGGCAGGTGATCCACTTTCTGTTCACTTTCAGCAGGCAGACAGAAGATCAGTGCAGGCTGCATCTATTGCATCCGGTAGGCTGGAGGCAAGGTGGCGGCGGTGGCAGACTCGGGGTGAAGGGCACCCCAAATCTGCCACCCTCACCCCCCCCAGCAATCTGCCACTGATGCAACCCGTATCACCTCGCCTAATGGATGGGCCACCCCAGTTGATGTACCATTGTTCATATTGGTTCTCAAAGCAATTTTGCAAGAATAAAACCAGATTTTGCTACATCTTTCAACTTCATTTAATTTTTGAATATGAAATTTTCTGAAGCCAGTTGTTAGCACCTCTTGGCTGGTTTTGGGGCATTTTTAAATATGAGAGCTCATAACCTGTCAATTCAAATATTGCCAATACTAAATATTATGATGTGCTAATTGTCATATATTAAAAATCCCCACATGCCAACTGTCATATACTGAAGAACTCAACTGCTATTTATTATAAAATATTCTTTGTGCATCCAGTGAGTACATTTCACGTCAGAATTTCCAGAGAATTTTGGATAGCATTTTTTTTTTCAGATCAAACAGGTGCAGATTACCAGCAAAACAAATGAGTCATTTAACTTGGCCAGAGGAGCATATAACACATCCCTACTGCCACCCAGTGGAAAGTGCATAGCAGATTTGGAATTCTGCACACACACAACAAAGAAAAAAAGTGTATAAAAGAACAAGCAAATAGGACTGTATGTCTACTGTATTGGTTTCAAATTAGCTATTTCTTTTTTAAAAATTAGCTATTTCTTTCTTAAAACGTATCTTAAAATGTGCTGTCCCCATTAAAATACAAATGGTAATAGAGAAGAGCCAGAAAATATGTCATAATATACCGCAAGATACTGTACTGATATTGAGCTGGTATAGCGTACTAGCTGATCTGTGAATCAGGACTGCCATGAACTCATTAGGAGACCTTAGCCTCTTCTGCAATATGGGAGATGTTAATAAGAATACTTTCTTACCTTGCAGGTTGTTGTAAGGATTCCATCCGGAGAACACATGTGAAGTGCTTTACACATCAGAAAGGGCTGTACATTTTTTTCTAGCTCTATGAAATGGATGTGATGATTACTCGGATGCTACTCCTTCTGCTGTTCCTTGAGCCCTTTTGTTCACCCGCACCTCGGCTTTCGGTATGTAGGAGTTGGCTGTGCGTGAGATGGGCTTTTGAGAGTCCATCTCTATTTGTTTTTATCACTGCTATTAGGTGTTTTATAAGCTGTTATAACTAAGCTGCCTCGTACTATGCTACCTCGTACAAAGCTGTCTTGTGCTAAGCTGTCTCGTGCCAAGATGCCTCGTACTATGCTGCCTCGTACAATGCTATTCTCTACTATGCTGTTTCGTACTATGCTTCCTACTATGCTGTTTCCTTCTGTGCTGTTTCATACTAAGCTGCCTCGTACTATGTTGTTTCTAAGCTGCTTCGTACTATGCTTTGTACTACAATGTTTCGTACTATGCTGTTTCCTACTATGCTGTCTCGTACAATGCTGTTTTGTACTATGCTGCTTCTTACTATGCTGCCTTGTAGAATATTTCATACTATGCTGTTTCCTACTATGCTGCCTTGTACAATACTGTTTCTTAATATGCTGTTTCGTACTATATTGTCTTGTACAATCCTGTTTCGTACTATGCTGATTCGTACAATGCTGTTTCCTACTATGCTGTTTCCTACTAAGCTGCCTCGTATTAAGCTGCCTCGTACAATGCTGTTTCTAAGCTGCCTCGTACAATGCTGTTTCCTACTATGCTGCCTTGTACAATACTGTTTTCTACTATATTGCCTCGTACAATGCTGTTTCCTACTGTGCTATTTTTGCTCACAAGATGCTCCTGCCTTTGGCTGAGCCTCTCAGGAACACTGAGACGGGGCCCTCCTACCCACCCATAGCCTCCTACCTGCATTTTCTGGCCTCCAAAATCCCAGGAGTAACTGGCAATGATGTCATTGCCAGTCACGTCTTGTGGTATGCAGCAGGAGAGTGGTGCAGGAGGTGTTACTCGGCCACTAGCCTAGAGCACCACAAACACCTGGAAACAGACCTACACTTCAGGTAAACATTTTCCTCCTCTTTTTCAGGAAAAGGCTGATTGTCTGTTAGAAAACAACAAACTGCAGGAGAAGTTAAAAATGCTCCAGGACCTCTCCCAGTTGTATGAATCCCAGCTGAAAGACCTCTTGGGGAACAATTATCACAGAAGAAAGAGCAAGGTGTTCTCTGCCAGGAGGACTGCACACCAGGACACTTTTTTGCCCACAACTAGTGGGAGCCTCTTAGTCTACGATCAAGGTAGCTTATTTATATGGAGGGACCATATACGCGAGGTACCTTTTCTTCTGAGAGAATTAAGTGCTTTGCTTTGACATTACCTGAGTGACAACCATGTTCTTTTTTATATTAAAACCTTTGTTTAACAGAATATATAGCCAATCACTAAATATATGGACAGTTATTCCATGGAATGTTTGCTGCCTCATCTTTCAATATATAGCCATACTATGTTAGAACATTTTATCAAATTACAGTATGATGTTGATACTTACCACAGTCAAATATCCAGGAATTTTTTAGGAACTGTTGGCAGCAGATGTGAATCGACTGCCTTAGAAGAAAGGTTTAATTCAACTCAGGGTTTACCAGACCTTAGCCTTGGATTGGTACTCAATGCCAGTGTCAAGCTCTAAAACATGTGAAGTATGACTATGAGCAAATAAGAAGGTGCTTCTGAGGTTTCCGTCACTGAACAACCACTAATCTGGGAATAGGGCAGGGACCAGGATCCTAAATCGCAGTTAATTTGTTGACTTGAGCTCCACTGCCTCTTTTTACCACTGCTTGGTGGACTAAGGCCACATGGAAGTGCATCAGTGGATAAATGACCTGATACAGTTATACCTCATATAACACCACTTCCTTTAGTGCTGTTTGCTACAGCACTCCTCGTCCTGGATTGATTGACAGCTCTTGTAGCCAGTGAAAGCAATGGCCAATCAGCATGAGTTTCCTGCCCTATCTATAGCATCTCCTGTAGTGTTGTTTCACACAGTGCTCTGCTTTCGAGGAGCAGATCCCCACATTGTTGGAGGTATTACTGTGTTTATGATAGGGAAGTCACTTGACTGCAACCCTCAATCAATCTAAAGGTGTGTTTGTCCTTTTTGTTCCTTCGATGGGGAAAGCAGACTAGCAAGATGTGCTTCTGCTTTCCTTGTTTTTGCTGCCATGTACAAAGTGGAGACTTGCAGATCTTGTATCCAGTGAGATTCATGAGCTCCAGAGATCATAGTGTGCTTGGATCTGCAAGTGCCATATCATACATTACAAGAAGTGTGAAAGCAGAAGTGTGCCTTCTTCCCTTCTCCACATAGCCTTGCACCTTCAACTACGTATCTCCAGAATTGGTTCCATTTCTTGACCATACTAGAGTGTGACAGAGATGGAACCCCAAACTGGCTCTCATTTAAATATTAATATAAAATATATAAATGACTGAAGATCCATATAGTTTGATGGGGGGGGGGAAGGTAAGGGAGATGGTACCCATTCGTCTTCTGCACCATTGCATTGGTTTCACAAACCTGAATTGCTGTACCTATGCAACTTCCTGACATGGTCAATAGCCCTATAATACTATCTCTGCTCTATATGTCGTTTGGCTTAGATTGTGCAATGGTGTTTAATAGTGGAAAAACAGATAGTGCCTACTACAGAATTAGGCCTAGAGTGGACCGAGAACCTTTCCTTGTGTTCTGCGACATGTCAGATGGAGGTGGATGGACTGTGATCCAACGGCGCAGCAACGGCAAAGAGAATTTCTACAGGTATGGGTGAAAGGGTGTAGTAGTTAATAGTTTATACAAGGGGATGGAAATGGCCCTCATTGTTTAAAAGAAAGGGTATAGGGGAAGCTCGATGTGCAAAATAGATAACTTTGTTCACCCAAGCACATGCCAGTTTCTGAATGACAGAACATTCAGTTGTGTGTTTGTTGCCTCTTAATGCTTGGTGAAAGGCACTAACCCTAACCCTAACTCATAATGCCTATTGCTCTGAATCCTAAGAATTCAAACTTAACAGGAGAGAAAATACTGCACACCAACCAATGTGGCAACCATTATTGAGGCAACACACACACACACACCATGAATATGAAAGGAAAGGGAAAGGAGATACCCCGTCCCCATCATTATCCTAGATGAATAGGGGCATTTTCCTGAGTTCTGAGCTTTAACTTGTTCTGATCACTCCTCTGCTTCTACCCCTATACCTAGCTAGAGGTATATATGGGGAAAATAATAATGTGATCTACTTGCTATGCACCAAGAAATAAGCTGGCATTATCTGCTTGGAAGTCAATAGGAGTTATAAGCAGGGAACCCCACATTTTGGAATTCAGAGTTGTATGCTGACATTGATACATGTGCATCTCCTCTTTGTAGACAATGGGATGATTACAAACAAGGGTTTGGACAGTTCCAGAGCAAGAATGACGAATATTGGCTAGGTAACGATAAGATCTATGACCTGCTACTCAGGGGTAAGGATAACCATGTTGTCTTCATAAACTAATTCTAACTAATTCTAACTAATTAAGAATTAAAACTATTAATGACAAGCAGCTGCAGCCAGAAACCTGATTGGTGTTTTTGTTTTTTTTAATATAAACCCCCATGAGCGGGTTTGACTTGAGAGGTGGTATACAAACAAATAATTCTAGCCCAAATAAATAAATTTCCCTCATCACCCCTTTACTGGACAAAGGCCGCCTGATTTGATCACTGCTTCCTGATGTAAGCTGTTGTAGCATACTGGCTAAGAAACTGAGCTACCAATCATGACTTCCCTGGTTTGAATCTTGCTTCTGTGATGAACTTACTAGGTGGCCTCAATCAAGCTGCTCCCTAGTTTCAGTATGGGGATTGGGGACAATAATACAAGGAGGGCTGCAAATCCGATATTCGCGTATTCACTTATCTGCTGATCCGGGATCCGCAGCCCCCGCACCCCTTACCTTTATTTCTGGCTTTTTTGCTTAAACAGAACACTATAAGCAGTGTGCTGCTGCTTATAGCACAGAGCCAGAATGATTCTGGCTCTGTGCTATTAGCAGCACACTGCTGCTTAGTTATAGTGTTGTTTTAAGCTAAGCAAGAACTGATTGATGCGGGGAGCATCTCCCACAATACTGCAGCCAAGGAGGGGTTCCACATTTGATTTGAACAGCAACATAGGGGAGGGTTTTTCCTGATCAAAATGTCCCCACTAGTTGCTTTTCTCCCTGCATGTAATATGTTTATACTGTAATAATGTGAATGCATGCTTGGGTGGTCCAGCTGCCCAAAACAATCCTTGCACTCATGGCCAATATGGGATTTATTGTGAATGAAGAGAGTTTATGATGTGATACTATCTTATATTCCAGAGGAAAACTCATTGAAAATTGACCTGATTGACTGGCATGGGGATACACGATATGCCATTTATGATCATTTTCAGATCCAGAATGAGACGGTAGGTAATCTGTTTTGGGCACAGTCCTATCCAACTTTCCAGCACTGATGCAGCGATGCCAACGGGGCTTCCACTGCACCCTGCAGTGTGTGTGGGGGGCAGTCACGGAGGCCTCCTCCTCCTTGGGGCTGCATTGCGGCTGCATCGGCGCTGGAAAGTTGGATAGGATTGGGCCCAAATTTAAGTATGAAAGAGTTGGGTTTATGTGAGGGTAAACAAAATAGGGTGTAGGAGAGAACATGATGATATTGCATTAATATCTTGGGGAGTTAGGCAAAGAAGATGAATATATCAACAGTGCAAGCCTATTATGTCTACTCAGAAGTAAGTCCCACTGATTTCAGTGGGACTTACTCCCAGGCAAGTGTGTATAGGATTGCAGCCCATTTAACTTGTACAAGTGTAGCTTAATTTAAGACCTCATGGGCATGAGAATCAAATTCCAGTAACTTTTGGCTGGAAATCAAAATGAAGTTTCTAATTTGTAAAACAGTGAACTTCTAGAACAGTGGTTCCCAACTTTTACTGGGAGGTAGGGAACCTGTCATACGGTTTAAGGGGGGCGACGGGGCGACAGTGACCTCAGAAGGTTCCCGCCATCGCTAAGTGAAAAAAAACTTTTTTCCTCACTTGTTGGCAGTGGCGGGAACCCAGAAGTGACCTTCTGAGGTCACCATCAGGTTGCCACTCCCTTAAGGGGGTAGTGATTGGGAATGGTTCCTGACAGCTTCCCTGGGGGGGTCACGACCTCCAGGTTGGGAACCACTGTTCTAGAATAACCTCTGTAGGACAAGAAGTGTAACAGCTGACAATGTTAAATTTAGAACGTGAACTGCATTTATAGAAGTGGGAAAGAAATAATCCATACTAACCAAGAAGTGGTATAATGTTCAATTGTAGCTTGAGGTGGGCTTTTCTTTCCCCGAAAGGGCAAATGATTTTATTGATTAAAAAAAAATTAGTCAAGTTATCAATCAATAATTGAAACGCTAAGTGTTGAGTAAATACATCTCATTTAAATATGAATGACTGTGTCACTGGTGACACGCGGGGTTATTTTGGGTGACACACCAGTGCTTCCCCCAGGGCCCCAACACACCTTACATTTTTGCAAAAGTTTTACAGGCTTGTCTTGAACGTTTAGGGCAGAGATTTTGGTAGACCTCTTTCAAATTATTATCTAGTAAAACTTAGCAACAAAAAAGTCACTAATTGATGTTAAATAAAATGCAATGTGTTCTATAGTTGTTTTCAGTTCAGTTCAAAATTACTAGTAAAAGTAGCAATAGTCAAAGTACCATTAAAAGTTGGGGGGGGGGGACACACCAGCAGAGTCAAGTTAGGCATTTTCAAAAATTTTGACACACCAAGTCCAAATGGTTTGCCATCACTGGACTAGGGTATCAGGAGTTTGAACCAGAACCCAAAGACTGTTTATTTCCATCCGGGAAATTCCGAGAGTTCCTGGACGTTCTTGTGGTGGCACCATGACAAGTTCTGCTTACACTCTCAAGTGGTTAATTATACATGACACTTGATAACAGATGATTCTGTGACTTCCCTTCAGAACAATTACAGGATATGGGTTGGCACCTACTCTGGGACTGCTGGGGATGCTTTTTCTGGAGGGAGCAACTTTGAACAGCAGTGGTCTGCATCTCTCAACGGCATGCAGTTCTCCACCCTCGACAGAGACAATGACAGGTTCTTAATGGGCAGCTGTGCAGAAGAGAACAAATGTGGCTGGTGGTTTAACAGGTAAGTGTATTTGTAACTTAGCATGCTGAAAATGGCACGATGAACAGGCACTAGAAAAAGACGTCAAGGTTGTTCCTCCTCTTTTCTCTAAACATGGAAGTCAGTTCTGGATTTCACCTGTCTCCCAAACTCAGATGCATAGATTTTGAGGCAGTTCACACAATATGTTTGCCTGTTTGTGCAGACATGGGAGTAACTTCCAATGTTTTCAGAAAAGGAATGCAGGAATCTCTACCAGTTCTGATTTAGGCAGATGTAAGCATATTTAGAAGAAATATTCACCAGAGATGGAAACTTCTCAAGGCAATTATCCCTGTCAAAACGTGAACACAAGAATTGTGCTTTAGTCCTTTACTAAAAGGACGTGTGAACATGCTGCTTCTCTTCCTATGATGAGCTAGGTGCTGCCTGCTTTTTTTTTCTGCAGGTTTCTTTTTAAATCTTGCCCTTTCTTAGGTCAACAAACTACTTTCAAATGCTGTTTGATTTACTAAATATTAAGTACTGTTGGAATACAGTACAGTATGTAATTAGTTGTCAGACAGCCTGAGAGTTCCATTTAGAACTTTTAGTTTCCTGCCATTCTGAGTGCAGATCTCCCTCTCAAAAACAAAAAACAAAAAACAATCTAGACCAGAGGTTCTCAACCTGTGGTTCGCGACCAGGGGTATATGGACCGCAGGTTGGGGGTACGCAAGATGGTCCCCGTTATCAGCTGCTGTGATCAGCAGCTGATAACGGGGAGCAGAAAAACTGCTAAATTGCCCCCTGGTAGCTTCCCTTACCTTGTCTCTCGGCCGCCTCCATCTTGAATCCTGCTAAAATCTCGCGAGATTCAAGATGGCAGTGGCCAAATCTCGTAAGGGCACATGAGGCAGTTTCATGCCTCATATGCCCCTACGAGATTTGGCCGCTGCCATCTTGAATCTCTGAGATTTTTGCGGGTTTCAAGATGGAGGCGGCTGGGAGACAAGGTAAGGGAAGCTACTAGGGGGCAATTTAGCCATTTTTCCTGGGCTGTGGCGCGGCTGGGCGGGTTCTCCAGATAGAGCCGCAATCCGGAGGGTAAAGCTACAGCCCTGCCAAATCGGCAGGGCTGTAGCTTTGCCCTCTGGGTTGCGGCGCAGACGGGAGGACCCACACAGCCGTGCCACAGGCCGCAAACCCAAATTTTGGGGTGCACTTTTGGGGGGGTCTGGGGGTATGCAGGACTTTGGGGTCCACGTAGGGGGTATGCGGACCCCCAAAGGTTGAGAAAGGCTGATCTAGACAACTAGTATATTCTGGAGTCAGCGTTTCTTTACAGAAGGGTACTACTAAGGGGCTAGGAGTAGAGGTGTTTGTTTTTGTTGAATTCAAGAGGATTACATCCCAAGTCTTACTGAACACAATGGGCTTACGTCTGAGTAAAATAAATAACACCATTTTCAAACACCTCTAGCTAGAGCTATTGGACAAGAAGATGCAGTATTACTGTAAGTTAGAAAAACATTCACATCATGGGAGGTAACTAAGAGTTCTGCATACATAATGGAATGAGCTGTAACTTTTATGTTAAAGAAATGTTTGAACTGTAACCAACATTAAAGCCAAATGTATTTAGGCTGCAATCCTATGCACGCTTACTTTGGAGCAGGCCCTACTGAATGTAGTGGAATTTGTTTTCAAGTAAACATGTTTAGAATTGCACTGAAAGAAAAGATGATCCGACTTTAATCAAAATTTTCCATACTACTATCTGTTGTTTTGTGTGTTTGTGCTGGTTGCATTCTGTTGACAAACATCTTCTTTCCCTTTTTTTACCTCTCTTCGTTCACCTTCACAAGATGCCATGCAGCAAACCTCAATGGACAATATCACAAGAAGGGGACATACACTGGTTTATCTGACAATGGAATAGTTTGGTCAACATGGCGAGGACTATGGTACTCCCTCAAATACACAGCCATGAAAATCAGGGTTCAGTCTTTTGCTGACATGGCAAGTGGAGCTGGTGAAAACAACTAAAGTGGCCAAAATATGCTCCCAAAAAGGATATGCAAGGCAAAAAGCAGTTTAAGGATTTTATGCAGTCCTCAGTCTGATTTCAATCAATTTCTGTGCAACTGACATAACTAAAGCTGCAGTAATTCAGGAGCTGCTTTTGATTTCCTATAGTGAATATATGCAGTTCTCATAAAACATTCTGCTTTGAGCTTTCCATAAAGCAGAAAGATAGATACTTCTATCTGCCAGCTAAGAAGGGAAAGTGATTTTCTCAGGCACATAACCTGCCCTTTTCTTGGAGAATATAGTGGCACCTCAGTTTATAGTTCACACTTTGTTAAGAAAGTGAGGGGAATATGAGACCATTCTAGAGATGAAAAAAATCTCAGAAAAAAATCTACTCATTTTCCTATTTAGTTTGCTTGTAATATTCAACTTTGTTCCTCTAATTAAAAATATCTGCAACATTTCCTACTATGGCAAAGAAAGAATCAATTTGTCCTGTAGACGGTATGAAAAGGAAACTAAAAATGTTAAAGACATAAGCTATCAGTGGGAACAGGCTATACAGTTCAAGTCTGCAAGAATCTCATAATCCAATTTTGTTTACCATATCATGCAAACCCCACTGGACCATTGCTAGTGAAGAGGAGCCACTGCAGTTTTATTCTTGGGTTGGCACCTCCTGGGGTGAAGTCCTTTCTCCACCAACCTGCTCCACTTGTGGAATATACACGCTTGCTTCTTTTATATAGCATTTGAATTATAATCCTTAACGTGTTTTTTGGTTCTGACGCAGGGAAACAAATGAAGTGAGAAGTCTTGATTACTAATGCCTAGTGATTAGAATATAAGACTTGCTGATCATTTTTACAACAGTTGGTATTTTTGTTTTATTGTGATTAAATGAAAAGAGACTTTTAGAATGAAAACTGTAACAATTTTAACAAAGGTCTGTGAGTCCACCAGGCATCAAGTATAGCCTCTGGGCTATACGTTGCCTAAAACCCTTAGCTAAAATTCAGTGCTTACCAATATACCTGAAATCAAGCACATTTTCATAATCCACGTTGAATAAAATGAAGGAAACAGTAGCAATACTGGAAAACTGTCTGCATGATCAAATCACTGGCTCTTGCATGTATTAAAGTAAGCAAAAATAAATGAAAAGTTTCTCTTTTTTTAAAATCTATTTCTACAGCCTGTATATAATAAACTACTTTTCAAACTTTGTTTCACTGTTTATTTTTCATTTATACTTTCAAAAGGGAGCAAACTTCATGCCCAGAACAAAAGAAGCCAAATTGTAAACCAAGTAGAATTAATTTTTGAAGAGTTGCTCCAGGAATAGCCTCTTGGTGTCTGGAAAAGGGTTTGTAGATGAAGCCATCATTTTGAAGGCAGTCCTCTGAGACTACCATGTCCAGAAGCTGGACTTTCTATGTCCAGTTGCAGAGTAGTCTGCTTTAGAGACAAAGTAGACAGTATTCCTCTCTACAGCAGAGACTACTCTGCAACTGGACATGGAAAGTAGGAGGTGGACTGTGGTGAGAAGGCTATCAAGCTGGTTTAATCACTAAGCCAGAAATGGTGGTTTAACCTAAAGCAGCAACCACAGGTTGTTGGCGTGTGGAGCAGAGTGGTTCAGTTATGCTCCAACTGCTACTATAATATCCTACTCCACACTTCTAAGGCCTCAATCCTGTACACGCTTACCTGGGAGGCAGTTCAATTAAACTCAGTGGGGCTTACTTCTAAGTAGACATGCAAAGGATTGCACTGTAACTCTTTAATACTCATGGTAACAAGCACAGTGTTTCCCGGCTGCTTTGACAAGCACTGTAATGCAGCAGTTCTCAAAGTCCTCCCTACGAGTAGGGGATGTTGTAGGTCCTTGTGGGGGTGGGCTGGCAGAGGCGCTTCCAGGATCGCACCACCGGGAAAAATTTTTTCTTACTGGGGGTCACACTAGCCCTCCAGAGGGTCGGGGGCCCACATCCCCTTCTGCAGGCTTCCCCGTGCTTCAGATAGACTCCCTGAAGTGATAGAGATCCATTTCTGGTTTCGGACAAAAACCGAAAGCAAGTTTTGATCGCTTCAGGGAGCCAATATAAAGTGTGGGGAGGCACAGGCCTCCTGCACCCTCTGGAGGGCTGGCGTGACCCCTGATAAGTAAAAAGAGCACCCCTTTTCCCAGCAGTGGCAGCAGCGGGACATCGCCGATGTCACCACCACCCTTAAGAGGGTAGCGACTGCATCTGGTTTTCATGGTGGGTTGCGACCCATCAATTTGAGAACCACTGCTGAAATGTTACAGCATGAATGTCATCCTACCAATGCTACATGTGTACCCTTCCAAGTCACTTGCAAGAAGGGTTGGGACAAGAGAGATCATCAATGCAAAAAAAGGGAAGCTTATGCATAGGCGTCCGCTGACATGGTGCGGTGGGGCGGTGGGCCCCAGGGCGGAGAGGCTCTGGGAGGGGCGGAGAGGCTCGGGAGTGGGGCGCAGGAATCCTTTAATTTGAATATTTATTTGCGGTTTTTCCGCAAATTTAAAGTGTAAAAACAGGGATTTTCAAAGTGTGTGTGTGTGCTTTGCGGCCACTCAAAGTGTGTGTGTGCTTTGCGGCCACTTATCTGATCTCCAGGACATTCCTCCAGCAGGCTGGCAGCAGCAGCGACGATCGCAAACCTGCCGAGTTTGCTTGCGCATGCCCAGTCCGTCCTTGCTAACTCCCTGAGTTTGCGCATGCGTAAACTCCGGAAACTCCTGCGCCCGGAGCAGGGAGAGGCTGTGTGCCCTGGCACAGGAGTTTCGGGAGTTTACGCATGCGCAAACCCAGGGAGTTAGCAAGGACGGACTGGGCATGCGCAAGCAAACTCTGAGTCCGGCAGGTTTGCGATCGTCGCTGCTGCTGCCAGACTGCTGGAGGAATGTCCTGGAGATCAGATAAGTGGCCGCAGATAAGTGTTTTTACACTTTAAATTTGCGGAAAAACCGCGAAAAAACTTTAAAAAAAACCCAAAAGCTCATTATGCAAATTACTTACTTAATTTGCATAATGGGGCGGCGGGCTTTTCCGCCCCAGTTGCTGGGGAGCCTGGGTACCCCTCTGAGCTTATGCAATGATAAAGATGGAATTGGATTGTGCTATCATTGAGAGCAAAACCAGATGACATGTTGGTTATATCTTGCTTGCTTCCCTATCTTGTTAACATTTTTTTCTCCTTTCATCAGATGCAAGATGTTTCAGTCATACTGCACTCAGTATTGTGTTCCTTGCTCCAATCACAGGTTTGTTATCAGCTAAATTAACATTTAACCACAAAGACTACTGAAATGCATATAGATATGCTCATAATTGCAATGGGGAGAAAAGCAGTGAATACATTTGTCCAGTCAGATGGTAGGAGACAGAGATTTCAGGCATGAGAATACAGAAAAGCAGAGCACACATAAGATAACCAGACAACTATGCATTCACACAGGACCCCATAAGTAGATACATAACTAACACATCTGGTTTGACCGTGAAAATTCAATCCTATGATGAGCCATGGGTCATTGCAAAGTAGCATGGTCCTAAGAGCTGTCTTTTGGGGGAAATTCAGATATAAAACTCTAAGCATGAAAGTCAAAGCATGACTGGCCCACAGAGTTTTTCAGTGAAGAATAATTCAGTGAGAGACAGTTTCTATGTCAGGAAATAATTTCTCACTAGCTTTTCCAAATAGGTTGGATGTGCATTAGCAGAAGTGTGAAATGCACTAACAAAAATTGGGCAGCCTCCCCCACTAAGGAGATGGAATTTGACTTCCATTATTGCCTTTTCAGAAAAACCAAGGCCTTTAACTATGTTTCACATTATCCCACGGGGCGCTGTGCTATTGCAACTAGGCTCTCACAGCACTAATTTTTCAATGCTTAGGGTACTTGTTTCATCCTCTTCATTGGAGCCAAAATATCCAGGCAGGTCGATCATTTGCTGTTCTGATTCAGTCAGACCAAAAGAAGTGTTGTCATAGAAGTGGTATCTGGGATCAGATGGGAAGCTCTGGCATTTGTTCTTTCTGTACTGGGCAGGGCTGAGAGCATCACCTCTCTGCTGCTCATCTTTGACAGGCAGCACAATAGGTTCTTTCCTCCAAGCATCTACATAGCTCAGAAAGGGCCCCCTTCTGTTTCGCTTCTGCTCTGAACTATCCACACGTAGCACCTGTGACACAGGTTGGTGACTGCTCATCAGGTCCAGCTTCTTCCCTGCAGGCTCCCATTTGGGAACATTCTGTGCTCCATAAGTCAGTGGCTCATTGGCTAAAGCAGTGCTAGGATACAGATTGAGTTCGTCAGTGTTCTTACTGATGCCTTTCGACTGAAGCTGGTGCTGTTCTTCCGGAACAGGATTCCACATCCTGGCTCTGTAGTGATACAGTGGGATCTGGTGTGGTGTGAGGGTAGACATACTTCTCTTCCTGAATGGCTTGGCTTTTTTAGATTCATGAAAGCTAGCAGTTCTTCTGAACTGTGAACTTCTTATGTAACCTCTCTCGAACTGCTCTCCTTCGTTATCTTGATATCTTGGCTGACTTCTTCTAATCAGGGACTGGCTAGGACTCAGGAAGGGATTGGCTTGCGAGAGTGTAAAATCTACCCTAGAACATGGCCTGTCCCCCTGTAGCGTGAGATGACTGGGTGTCTGCTCCAAAAAAGGAGACTTGATTCTAAACTTGTTTGCAGCTGCTGCCTCCTGGTTGTCTGTGCTCACAGAAGTATTGACCACAGTGTCGGTCAAAGGGTTCTGAGAGACATGATAAACCTTGGTTGTTTCTTTGAGACCCTTTTTCTTCATTTCCTTCAGCTGCTGCTGTGCAAGGCGATAGCTGAAAATGGGGGGAATGATTTTTTGCGCATTGGACTGAAAACTCCCACTAGCAGAAGCAACGTCGTCTTCTTGAGCAAGATGAAGACTTCTCCTGAAATTCAAAGGTATATCTGGAGGCTCTCCAGAAGATAGGCAAGGGGCTTCTCCTTCCTCAGAAATGCTCTCCCGCTGCTGCCGCTCTTGACAAATGTTCTCCTCATCAGAGTTCTTCCGGAAACTGGGTGAGTGGGCAGACTCACAGCGGATGGGTGTACGGCATTTCTGGGCTTTGCAAAGTTTTCTCCATAAGGTTATGAGGACAGTTGCAAAGATGATAGATAAGCACAAGGATATGCCAGTGACAGTTACTAGATTATTGCCGGCTCCCTGTTCTCCTTCAGGATGCGGTGATGTGATGGGTGCGGACGTAGTAGCTGAAACAAAGAGTAAACTTATTGGACACCTGGAGAGTTTGCAAGAAATTTTTCATTTAAGAAATAGGAAATCTATTAACACAATACATTGCTCATTATCAAGAGGCAGTTAGGCATCAAATTAAAAAACAAACACTACCACTTGTAAAATAGCAACCTTGCTCAATGAACTACATGAGGGCAGGCCCAGAACTCTCATCCATACCAGCTGAGCTCCAGTATTGCCAAAGATGTTTGTTAGCCCCACACGACCCATAATTTCATTGGCCAAGTTGTTGCCACGTTAACAGTCTACCATCCTGGTTGCTGCTATTTGGCTTCACATCATGCCTAGTCTTGAATCATTACCTTGAATCCAGCTTCCCTAATTCCTGCTCTACATGTCCCAGCCAGCAGACCACGTTGGTGGCTTTGATCTCCTTGCCAGAACAGATAGCGTTGCTGTCTCATGCTTCTGGAATAACACTTCCTTTCACCTTCTTCCTCGGTTTCCTGTTCCCTATCTGGAATCAGCTCTTGATAATATGGGGGGGGGGGAAGCAATGAATTACCAGTTGTAGCAGCACCCAAACTTTCCTTATCTGCAAGAGTTATGCATGTTATACTATTTTAAAAGCCTTCAAAATGCCAGCTGCTGCTTCACTTCTCTAGCCAGTATTTATCTTGGTGCTACAAAAATAGTTGTGCAAAATTATGAGGTTAATATGAAAGAAACAATCCCCTATAAGCAACATCGATGGGAGTCTGGCTTTGCAGGAACTAGGGCATTCATCACAGCCATTAATTTACTAAGCACCCGTGTAGAGCAGACAAAGTGTCTCCTCCTCCCTTGGCTTCTTCTATCATTTTTGTAAAGCATATTTTTATATATATCTATATCTATATATCTATATATGCTTGGTCCATGCAATATTGGGGAGGAGCCATGGCTTTGCATACAGAAGCTCTCAGGTTCAATCTCAGGTTCAGAAAGTCTCAGGTTCAATCCCTGACTGTTCCAGGTAGCGCTGGGAAAGCCCCTCTCTGAAATCCTTGAGAACAGCTATTGGACAGTGTAGAAAATATTGAGCTAGATGGACTGAAGGTCTGACTCAGTACAAGGAATCTTCATATATTCTTGACTGCCTATCCTGGCAGAAGTGATATATAAGGAAGCGGCAGGATACATGATGTTCCCCTGTTGGAATCAAACAGTGGCGTATCCTACACCATGATGGAACATTTACAAGCATGTGGGCCTCCCAATTTGAGCAGAGTGGGTAGGTCATCATGCAGCTCTGGATGCACCTTGCACTCTCATTCTGGCATGCCTACAGTCTGTTTTTAGCCCTTGCCTGCTCAAAAGCAGCATCCCCCAGTCCCGTCGAGCAATGGTGAATTAATTCCCCCCAGATACAGAGAAGCAGCCGTACAGAGAAATAATTTTCTGGAGCCAGCGGTGGGGAAACACAACAGATAAGTGCAATCTGCAGTGGAAAAGAAGGGGCATAAATAATCAGAACTAAGAGGTTGTGGCTTTTATCTCACAGAACTACCCCAACCTCTGCTAAGGGCACAGGGTGGATTTTGTCCTGGATTGCCTATCATTATTGATACTAATACATTATCATTGATACAATCAATAACAGACACAAGCCCAGGTATCCTAGCTGTAAATCCATTTGTTCAAATAAAAAACATTGTGCTTACATCTCTCTCTCTCTCTCTCTCTCTCTCTCTCTCTCTCTCACACACACACACACACACCTACCTGACAGTCCTGGTCTTAACATCCATGTAGGTGTCACTTAATAGCGGTACATTGGCAGATTTGCTGGCAACGCACTTCAGCCAGCCAAGTTTGACTGTTTTCTGAATATGCATCTCAGTATGAAACAGATGGGCAACGTGGCCATTAAGCGACATCTCCATAAATCTTAAGATATACATTTACATATGTCGTCGCCCTATGTCAGGAACACTTTCTTCCCTTCTATTTGCCTTACGTTTTCACACAGATGCCTCTCTTCTCCACACAATATGCACAACCAACCGAACTAACAGCTACAGGCAAAGAAGAGAGAAACAAAACCAGCATGAATAAGAACGCCTTTGCAGCATCAAGCTTACGTACTGGAGCATTCCTCCAAAGAGCATGGAGAAACCTCTTGTGGTCCGCCAGAGCAACCTTGTTGTGCCAGGAGCGGGAATGATGAGAGGCACTCTCGATAGCGCTCACGGATGCCATCCCCACAGCTCGCACTACATGGACTCCAAGCCTGCCAAAGGCTCCAGTATGCTGTGGATACACAAAGAGTTACAATGCTGAAGGAAACATTCCTTGAAAACAACATCAAAATGGGTACAACCAGTCCTGCAGAATAAACCTGTAGAAGTCAACCCAGTACATTATACCAATATTGACAGGCAAACTTCACTTTAAAATCTCTTTGGGGGGCGGGGGACTACAGCTGCCCACACAAGAAGAACTGTAACTGGCTGGTGTATGCAGCAGGAAGTGGGAAAGAAGGGACCTGGGAGATACACCAGGCTGCAGAAGTGGAAGTGAACCTATCCATTATGGCTGGGGCAGTCCTACAATAGGACAACACTCCCTTTGCCAGTTTCTCAGTGACATTAAATGCTGCCTAATTAAGGATATCAAAGCCCCCATCTTGGCCACATGCATTGCAACCCAGAGAACCTGCCGAATTAACAGCCCTGTAGCCTTTGAGCCTCTAGCTTTCAATGGAACCAGTATTTCTGATCAAAATACCACACAGATGTGTGAGAGTGTACACACATAGGCACAATCAGGATTGGAATCATGAGGACAATGAAGTGTTAAAGACCCTCTCCCCTCCCGCTGCAATTTCATACCATTTTGGCTGCCCCTTAGCACTACTGCAAAAGAAAAATCTGGATCAAATGAATGTGTTCATTGTAATATGTAGTTTGGCTCCAAGGAAGATGGAACTACAGCTTCTTCCTTCTGCTTGTCCCACAATCCCATCGCCTCCCAGCACAGCAGGACTCTCATCCTGCAACAAGGAAGGTAAGGACAGACAGGATGGATGATGGGACCAGGTGCAAGCAGGTTCCACTAGGTCTTTTTTGTACTGGCCCCAATTCTGTGCCTTTTAAACAGTATCCTGGTACACAGTAATAAAGCAGGGAAAGTTTTTCCTGGTATGGGGATAATAAAAGGTACAGGAGTAGTGGGGGAGGAGTTGGAAACCTTAGGCAACATCCTCCTTTGTGGCCACAGGGCGGTTAAAGAACTGGGCGGGTTCCTTCAGTTGTGCCCCGTCATACCTTACTTGTGCCTGAAACTCCAAGGAATCCTTTCCACCAACTGCTCCCATAAAGAAAAGCTACAGATTGGGTAATAGGCAGCTGCAGAATCAGCATCCAAGACAGTTTATTGAGCAGCCGTCAACCAAGAGCAGTGCCTGCTCTGCCCTGCCCTCCTGAAAGGAGGCTTAGTTATTCCAACAAGTCTGGACTCTCCCGGCTGGCATTCATTCAGCCACAGTTTATAGAGATCCTACTTTCAGCTGGTCTCCCACATTCCACCAAGCATGCCCCCCACTTTAAGTGGGCAACAACACCAACTGAAGTATAGGAGCTGGACAAAGCTAGGCCTACCATGCCTGGAGTTAGGATTCGGTTACCTTACCACTCCCTTAAGACATACCAAATGGGAACAGTTTAAGAGAATGCTATTCCTATTCTTTCTTAAGTACATGTAATCAATCTTCATAGCTTTCCTCTTCACCATTTGTGCAAACCTCTACATCTTGCAAAATGCCTAGTGGCTTGTAGTTCAAAGACTCTCATAAAGTAAGCCAGGCTGAGGGCCAAGCTAGACAATAAGCCAATTGTGTAATTGGGGCCCTGGGTGTTTGGGATTATTTTTTAATTAAAATAGTAGCATGGGGGGGCAGGGCAGGGAAGAGTCATCTGAGCTGGAATAAGGGTGGGGACTTTTAATCCTTTCCCCTTGCCATGGTCTTGACCTGGATCAGGCTTTTCCCTGAGAGGAAAGCTTGCTCTGGTGCCAATGGGAGCTTTCCTTCTGGGGCAACTAGCAGCTGTGGAGAGTCTGATCCGGGCCCCATGATGAGGCTGGTATTTGCATTTAACAAACCAGCATGCAGATCTCAACCAATCAACAGGTGTTTTGTCTAGTTTGGCCCCGAGAGGCAGACATGCATCACACAGCCACCAGATATACCAAATGTCCTACCTTACACATACAGTACACTGCTGCAAGGTAGATGCACACCTCCAACTACACAGTGAGCATGCACCAGGGGCCCACATGGCCAACTGCAGCTCCCCATGTTTTCCCAAGTGTTTGGGAGTCCCCTTCATGCCAAATGTGTTTCCTGTACTTTCTTGCCATGGTTGCAACTAGGATGCTGCAGAGAGAATGAAGGGGCTCATAGTGACTCACTATCTGGTCAGCTTTTTAGCCAAGCAGGGGTTTGAAGCTGGTTTGCTCACATTCAAATCCAGCATTCTCTCCCTTATTTAATTTTCCTCATGGCATTATTCAGGTCTTTGTAGCATTTGGAATAACTTTCACAAGGCTTGATAGAGGGGGCCATAGCTCAGTGGTAGGTTCAATCCCAGACATCTCCAGGCAGGACTAAAACTCTGGGGAGTTTCTGCCAGTCAGTGTACACAAACCGAGCTAGATAGACCAATGGTCTGACTCAGTACAGGGCACTTCATGTGTTCATAAGATGAAGGTGAAACCAAGTACGAAAGGAGGAAAATATGAGATAAAGAAGAAGCTGTTGCAAGGCACAGAGGATACAGGTTTGAGGCCATGGAGAAGATTCTGCATGGCTCGTGGCATTTCTTAAAAAGCAGAGATTTTCATTAAATCAGAGGCACAGTCCATCTCCTTCCACCATACAGAGCTACATGAATGGAGGGAGGTCCTGTCGGAGGTCATAGAGCCTTCTCCCCTCTCTTTGTCATCTGTCAGTCTTTAGTCAAGCATGTTGCTGCTTGCCTAACCAAAGGCTGGCAGAGGAAGGGAGGAAAGGGCTTGACTGGGTCTTATGGGGATCCTATCCTATGCGTAGAGCTGTGACTGCAGAAGGGAATGGCTTGTGCTGTAAATGCATTATACTCTACACTCTGCTACACACAGATGCACGACACACAGTCACACTGGCATCACAATCCATCAGCATTTCTATTTTTTTTCCCCAAAAAGGTAATACAGACCAACGTTCCTTTGGATCAGCACACATTCTTTGGCTCTTGGTGGGGAACCGGTCCAGCCCAAATGACTAAATTCAAAACAGTATTTGTTTGTGCCCTCGTCAAACAACGTGCAATTGAATTCTATCCGGTTGCTCTCTGGATCCACGATGCTTTCATGGAGCTTTAGGGTCCTTTGGCCAGGAAGCCCAAGAGAATCTTTGAACACAGCAATGTGCCCATCAGTAGAAGCGCATGGAGGTGAAATGACAGAAACCACAACTGAATATTCACATGTCACTTCTTGTGCCACAGTTAGCCGATACCCAAATCTGCGCACAAGATCAACAGGTCCTATTGAAGCAATTACTGAATGGGTCTCTGTTGATTTCAATAATACAGCAATATATGCTATTTGGTCAGCCAAGTGGCAGTCAACTGTCACCCACTGGGATCTAGAGAGAGAGAGCTTTTTGCTAGTCCTCAGACCTACAGTCTCATTTGAGATCAACAGACCTAGTTCATATAATTTGCTAGTCAGTATTACATCCATAGAAATCACCGTCTCATTCATCGGACATAAATATTCATTGGTAAACAGCCCAAGCTGAAGTCTCTCTGGGGTCCTCCTCAAGTCAATGTGAAATACAGGCCACTTCACATGTAGGGGAATATCCTCTCTGTTCCACTGGGTATCCGTGCCATTGCCAGTTTCAGAAGCCATTTTGAACCAGTAGTTTCCAGCACGCTTAAAATGAAAACACTCAAAGACAGCGATGGCTTGTTGTTGGTTTGGCGAAAGCTCTTTTTTGGCAACAGTTCGGTTGGTGTTGGCATCTATTAGCAGGATGGAGGTATTTTTCAAGGTCACGTTGCCATCATGGTAACTCTGAAAGCCCACTGACACACTGCCATTGCTTAAAGCTACATGAGTTGGCTGGTCCAAGAGAAGATATTCCACTGTTCCAAGAACTGAAAAGAAGGGATTTGACAATAGCATTAGTGAGCAGGCAGAGGTAAAAGGTGGGGACAGGTTAAGAGAGGAGAGACTAACAGCCCAACTCTAACCAACTTTCCAGCGCTGATGCAGCTGTCCCAATGGGGCACGTGCTGCATTCTGTGCTGGGGGGGGCAGTGGCCTCCCCATGGTAAGGGAACATTTGTTCCCTTACCATGGGGCTGTATTGTGACTGCGTCGGCGTTGGAAAGTTGGTTAGGATTGGGCTGTTAGAGAAGCTTCTCAGGAAATCTGATTAACAATCATTTGTACTAAGAATTGATTTTAAAATGCACTCTTCATTTCAACTGCAACTAGATTGAAGCTTTTTTAAAACTGTAAATAGCTCATGGAACTGTGTGATCAGGTTAGAAACCACAGTCGGTGTCAAGAGACAAAGCCTCTCTATCCCCTGCTACAGTTTTGTGGCATTTCATGCACCCCCACCTCCCTGTGCTATTTAAAAGGTCAAACACATGTCCCTCGTAACATGTCATTTGGCCCTTACTTAAAATTAGTAGGGGGCTGTTTGAGGTGGAATCTAGAAAATACAACAAACAAGATAATATGCTGTGATGCTCTGTGAAGTCTCCTTTCATGGCAGGCCTTATGAATATTTCATTTAGCAGCATGTATATCACAAAAAGACAGGACACACAAAAAGGAAATATAAAGGAGACAATAGTAAGGACCCTCTGTATCAATTCAGTGTGGTGTTCCACATCGATTAATCTTGTTCAACATGTATAGGAAACCAATTAGTTAAATCTGAGTTTTTGCTTGGGGGGCGGGATCAACATATTATATTTTTTCACATTTTTATACCACCCTTCCTCCAAGGAGCTCAGAGTGGTGTACATATTTCCTCCCCTCCTTTTTGTCCTCACAACAACCCTGTGAGGTAGGTGGGGCTGAGAGATAGTGACTGGTCCAAGGTCACCCAGGAAGCTCCGTGGCTGAGAGGAGATTTGAACCTGGATCTTCCAGGTCTAAGTCCAACTCCCAAACCGCTACACCATCCTTTGAACTTTGAACATGCTGTCTGGCTTTGTGGGGGAACCAATTCTGCTTTATAGATTAGAGTTGTCTGGAGGTTCACGTGTTGCTCCATGCTCATCATACTGCATTGTATCCTTGTAACTAATTAGATATCACAGAAATGCTCAAGGCTTCCTCACAAACAGATGGATCCTGTACTGCAGCGGATTCCAAACTGGGGTGTCGCAATACCCCAGTCGGGGTAGAATCGGTCGCTACCCCCTTAAGAGGAATGGCGACCTGCAGTGACAGCAACAGTGCTTCCTGGATCGTGTTGCTGCCAAGAAAAATAAGGGGGTCCCCCCACTCACCTGGGGGTTGCACCAGGCTTTCAGAGGATGCGGGGAGCCCGCGGTCCCCTCTGCAGGCCTCCCCGCGCCTCAGAATGACTCCTTGGAGCAATTGTGACCCACTTCCAGTTTTCGGACTAGCCAAACCTCTTACTAAAATTGGCATGTGCCCACTAACTGGGGAGTCAAACTTGCCTGTCTAGGTAACGGGGTGAGATGAAGACGCCAGGTGGTTTCCTCTCATCCAATCAGATAACCTAAGAACATCATCAAACCTAGGTTGTTTTAAGTTCAAGCACAAGGATGCTTTGGGTGGGTTTCTGCCAGGTCTGCCATTGGAACCAGCTACTGGTTTACAGTAGGCAAACCCACTTACTTTCCAGTAAGTGCCATCTGCCTAGCCTATGTGCCTGGACAACTTAGTAAGTTGTGTTTCGTGGAGACAACTTAGTAAGTTGTCACATCTTATCACCCACAGGTACTACTGCAATTTGATTTTAAACAACCACAAGGTTATATGCTCTGAGGGGCGGTTTTTCTCAGATGGCCCTCCTCTGACTGGTCTCCTTAATTTGAGATGGTGGCAATGGATCTACAGTCCCGTCCCCAGATGCTGACCTACTACAGTCCCGTCCTACTACAGTCGTCCCCCCCCGATGCTGACCTAATAAAAAGGGAAAGCAGAGGGCAGGAAGGGGTGTTTAGGTACTACTTCCCCCAGTTGGACCTGCAGCCTCTGGCTTCCTTCCCTGACAGAAGCACACAAGCAGGAGATGAAGGCATACTTGCTGTTGCTCCCCAGCAATTCGTCCCCTCATTCCACACAGCCACACTTTCACTTCACCTCTGGAAAACAGGTTTTTGTACCATTTGTACAAAAGCTGTTTAAGCACAGATGACAGCAGTTGCGTCACAGGGATGCACGTCACCCCAGAGTGGGGCGCGCGCGTCACCTTTAAGGACGTGGCTCCGCCCCCACGTGTGACGTCACACGCAGGCGCAGAGCACACACACACACACCCCCGCGCGCCGTTTTCGGCTCATTTCGGAGCCAAACGGACGCGAGGGCGGGCAGGCGGGCCCAGCTCAGCAACAAACTGTAAGTGCCGGGGGGACACGCATCACCCCTGTGCGCGCGTCACCCCCGGGCGGCCCGCCCCGCGCGCTTCTCCTTGTCGACGCCCCTGGATGACCGTGGAACCCAAAAGTGTGTAAGTACAAGAAGAAAAGCCTATGTCAGACGGTCAGATCTCTTAACAAACATTGTCTGTTTCTTGCCCTTGAGTCTCATGATAATAAAACTACCAATATAAACACAATGTAGAAATACCCCTGCTAACTGGGCAAAGAGGCACCTTTTAAAGTGGTGTCCTCTTATATTTAGCAAAGAGAGAACAACTGCCCCTTTCTTCACCTCAGCATGGTGTCCTGCTGGCTGTTGCTGGTGTCTCTTCTGCATTCTTTTTTTTTTTAAGATTGTGAACCCTTTGGGGACAGGCCAGGGAACTATTTTGATTTACTTTCCTATGTAAACCACTTTGTGAACTACTCATGTTGAAAAGTGGTATATAGATATACTTAATAACTGTATTTCTCAAGCATTACTTAAGCTTTCTCTGGTACAGTATATCCAAGTTTTGGGTTACCACAGTGCTTACAAACACCTTAGGAGCACCTTAAGTTTACCACCTCACAGAAATTCAAACGAGAACAAACATGACCAAGGAAACACAGTAGAGAATGCTGACAGAACTAAGGAAAGACAAAGAAAAAGGGGGGCAATAGTCTTTAGCCACCTACTATACAGAAAAGAAACACCTATTCCCACTAAGAAAAAAACAAAACAAAAGGTGTAGTGTGTGGGTTCCCTCCTGTGTCAATCTAGAAGCTTCTTATGGTGAAGTGCTCTGACAACAGCACATGTACAAAACGTAAAATTGTAGGGCTAAGTCTGCTCTTTCATGAAAATTGCAGGACACAGCGCATTGCAAGCTAGCCAATAACAAATGTTTTATGGTTTTTTCCTAAGCATTCAAAGAACTTAATGTAAATAATCTCGGTAATTTATACAACGCCCTTACAAGTTAGTGCAGCATTGTTAGCCGCACAATATAGACTGGTTGTGCGAGGATGAGAGAGAGCGTTGGCTGAGGCAAGACTTGAAACAGGGATTTTCAGCCTACAAGTCACTGCTAGATAGTAACATAGCAAATATCCACTGCTCATGGTCCTGAATATCTGTATCATTTATTTTTACATTTCTGAAACTCCATGAGAGAATGACCCAACTTACACATTACACAGGATGAGGTGGGAGAACTCTGGACTATTACTGTTCAGACTGCAGGTGGGAAGTCATGTCTTAGAATACTTCCCCATCATGCATGAGCCAACGAATTGATAGAGATCTGTGCTAAATCTTTCCTTCACTGTGCTCATTTATTATATGGAGTGAAATGGAGTGGTGGTGTTTTTTGGCATAGGGAAAAATTGCACAGTTCAACTCAGTTTAAAAAATGTTAAACCTAAAAAGAAAATTGCACAGTTCACCTCAGTTTACCACCTCACTCTGCTTAATGTGAGAGTGAGAGAAAGTGTGTGTGTGTGTGTGTGTGTGTGTGTGTGTGTGTGTGTGTGTGTGTGTGTAGGTGTGGGGTTATTTTTCAGAATGCTTCTCTTGGAAAAAAAATCCCCACCTTACTCCATGTAATAAATGAGCATGCATGGGAAAGCATTCTAATGCACGACTCTCCTGCGGCAGTCTAAAGTGGAACAGTCCAGAATTCTCCCACCTCACATTGCCTAGTGTGTAGATTGGGTCAAATCCTTCAGTGACACAAATGGAGATTGGATGATTTCACCTTGCAGTTTCTCTGTCCATTCACATACCTCTCTCAATTGATCTGTTAATGCCGATTCAAAACTGCCCTTAGTGAAATATCACCCACTCCCTGCATTGTACACTCACCATAATCACAGAGCACAACCAGCAGAAGATTTGAAACATCTTTCAACATCTGTTTCATTCTGATCACGTGAGCTCCAGGCTCCTTTTATTCCTCATGTCCCACTCGGGACCCCAAGCACAGTGCCCTTCTGTCAAGAATTCCTGAAAATGCAAACAGAAAATTGTGGAATAATCTTTTAAAATTGGCCACAAATTAAAATGAACAGACAACACCTGAAGTTTATTCTTGATGAAGAGTTCAGTTCTCTCTCTCTTACCTGGTTATGGACAACAGCACACAATAGCCAACATACCCAATCTCTCACATACAAGCACCTTCAGAAAGTGTGATCTGTATACAAATACATAAGGTCGATTCAGACAGGAAGTGTAGTTTTAACTTCCAGGGACCTTGATTGCTCAGTTGTGTGAAACAATTTTAAAAGGATCTACTGTCACAGACTCTTCGTTTCATATTCCAATCTGTCCCCAGATGAGAAAAATATAGTCTAAGGTAGCAAATCAACGGTAATGACTTCACACAAACATAGAAAGAAGTGCAGTGAGATACTGTCATGTAGCAAGACAAAGCAGGAACACATCATAAAGGGAGTTCCTCTAAGCATGAAAATGGTTCAGGAGCCCCCTAGGTCTATTAAATGGATAACGTGCTACTACTAACACTGGTACAAGCAACAGTTTATCATTTTTGGAATTTGCTCACTGCGGATTCGTCATAAATTATAGACTGACACCCCACTCCTAAAAATCCTGCTGGAAACATCAGGGCCAAACTACACATTACATCAAACGCATCATTAAAGCTGATGTGTTTATTTACTTTTCTAAATAGGACCTGCAGGGAGACCCAATGTGATTGGGACTGCCGGGGGGGGGGGGGAGCTTTAACCCTTTCTCTCTGTCATGGTTCCAATGTGGTTGTCCCCTTCCTACAGCTGCTATTTAGCATGGAAGGAAAGCTCCCATTTGGCGTTTAATGTAACATGCAGATTGGCATTACAGCAAAGTTACAAGCTCCCTCAAGTACACTGTCCATGGGAACGCCATAGATAAATCACCTTTGAAGGCGCAGATACATCCAATGCAGAGACGTGCAGCGTGGGGGTGGCAGGTGAGCCTGAGGCAGAACCACCCTGCCAAAGTCCTTGGAAGATCGCCGCAGCCTAACCTGGCAATTGTGCGCGTGCACCACCCACACACAGCAGAGTAAGCAGGCGGAACATGTGTGCAATCGTCAGGTTAGGCTGCGGCGATCTTCTGTGGACTCTGGCAGGGTGGTTCTGCCCAGCAGCATAGCTGCCATTGGATGGAGGGGGGCCACCACCCTGGGTGGCACACGTGATCTACTTTCATTGCGAGGAGTGACCATGGTGTTGTTTCCCGGAGCAAAGTGGGCCATCCTGCCTGCCCTTGCTTCCATTAAGCTCCAAATGAAGCCTTTCCAGAAGCAAGGAGGGGGTGGCGCTACACGGGGGCAACACAACATCACCTGGCCCCGGGCGGCGGGGGGGGGGAATAGCAGTGCCACTGGTTCTGCTTCACATGCTGCCCTGTACCACATGTCCCTCATTCAATATGATACTATACAAAGTACAGAAAAATGGAAGAATTTGGTATCTGAACTTTCATTGTCTTTTTTTTAAAGAGTTAAGTTTCTAGCACTCATGACTGCAAAGAGACTTGAAAGCATGCAAGCCACACCTGGTAAAATGCTTAGTAGGATTCCAAGAGGTCAGAGGGGTGGAGCTTTAGTACCATACATACATAGCTCTTTTCCCCACCCAATGACAAGCAGAAGTAGGATTATACAAACTAAGGAGATGGACTTGCATCTATTTTACTTTGCTTAACGTATGCAGGTCGTGGAATTTTACTTTTCTTGGTGAAGAATGTTTTGTTGCTGTTGCAGCCCTGCAAATAAGCAGTTCAGCTGAGCTGGGCACTTCTACAAAATCGGTCCTGGAGCACCCCAACCTTACTCCATTCTGCTGGCAGAGAGTGCTGTAGGTAGGAGAGCTCCAATTCTAGCTAGTTTGAGAGATAATCATTTGCTCTTGGGGAGATGAATTAAAGTTAATCTCAGATCCTGCTCCAAAACCGATCAGTTGACTTTTAACATAGTTACAATAGAGGAGGTGAGAGAAATAGCAGCACTATGAGGCTGAGGCTCAAATTTAATAAATATAATTTATAGTTATATTTAACATAATTAACAAGAGCTGGTGTCAACACTGGTTTTTATCTGCTCTACTGAATTTTACTGAATGTTATTGGTGCCTCATTTTATGTTCTCTATTTTATCTAAATTGTAGTATTTTTACTGTGTGCTGCCCTGGAAGTTTTACTGAAGGACTACCCAGCAATTAAAAACATTAAAATACAGTACATTATTTTTCAAACTCCAGAACAGTCTAAACCTCAGGCAAGATACCTGGAGACATTATAGAAAACTGGTAATAATAAGAACAATCCAATCAACTCTTAACCACATGTTCAGAGTCTTACTGAACTGGTCAATTTAACAACACACTTGTAAAAACTGATCTAATTAAGACACAGGTTCATTTCAACAGAAACCATAAAACACAACCATAAAAACGTAAATTCTTTCAATAGTTCTAAGAAGAGCGTGAAATACTGACCATAGTCTTTATTAAGCAGCAAGCAATACCCAAGGACAGACCTGACGCACCCATTTTTTAAAAATCCAGTCAGTTAGCAAATAGCATTACATTTTTAGTTCTCCCTCTCTTTATTCCTATAATTAGCTTGATCGATCATAACTCAGTAAAGACTCACCGGTACTTACCCCGCAGTTCAAAATACCGTTCTCTCTAAACTGTGACTAGGGAAATCAAACATAGCGGAGGAGGGCAGGAAACGGTGCAAGCGAGAGGTCGCAGGAAATAAGGAGCCGCAGACACGTTTCCTTACGAACTCTTCTTCCAAACTTTCTTGTTTTGCTCTCCCAGAAGTTTCTATGGTGTCATTTCCATTTGCAAGGTGTACTCTGATGAGGCTTAAAGCCGATTGCCAAAATACGGGAGTGGCGCCAGGTCAAGTCGTTGGGCAGCAGCAGCAGTCCTCGGCAAGGAACCCTCGCCGGCTTCTCCCTGCTTTGGAGGCGCATGTCTGGAACTGGAGTCACGCAGAATTGGCTTCTTCTGGCGCGCCTAACTTGCAGCTGCGGAGGAAGCCCTGCGGAGGAAGTCCGGGAGTCGCTAGCAGAGCTGTGCAACCTCGCAGTGATGCGATTGCGCCCCCCAATACGGGTGTGGCGCAAGGAGAAAGACGGGAAGCGCAGGCTAGAAAGCGCCGGCGCAGCCCTGCTCTGCTGCCTAGTAGGGAAGGAAGGAAGGACGGACAAAACTGGGAGCGCTTTGTACCCGCCACCCCCAAGCAACAGGCAGGGCTTCCTTTGTGCCCCGCCCCTCTTCTTCTCCCGGGGACAGAGCGATCCGGAAGGATCTTGCCGTTTAAGCAAATAAGCGCGCAGCCAGCGATCTCCCAAGACTAGCCCGAGCGCTCTCGGCTGTGCCCAACGGAGAAGCCACACGCACACCCGCCTCCAAGGGGAACCTCGGAAATGGATCCAAGCAGCGCACGCAATCTCGACGGGGTGGTGGAGAAAAAAAGGCAGAGGTAGCTGGAGCTGCGGAGCACCACCTGCCCTGCCCAGCCCTTTTGATGGAAGAAGAGGTGCATACAGCGCTTATCATAGCAGGCGCAGAGATGGACAACGGGGGTCCCGGGTCTGTGCTGGTGGTGGAGCTTTCTTTCTCCTGCACTTAGGCAAGGAGGGACGATTATTATAGCCTCCCTCTGCAGCGCTCCTGCCCACGCACCTCTCTGCTCCGGGGCTTCATGTAGACACACTCACTCAGCCCCCAGAATCCGCAGAAGCGCACATCTGTAATCATACAATTACAGCACACGCCCCTTCCCCGATGAATACACAAATTCAAGCTAAAAGCAGCCAAAGCCCAGCCCAGACGCTGGGTTTTTTTTTTTTTTTTTTGCCCTTTTCTGGTTTAAAACGTTCACACATGAAACAAGCAAGTGAATTTTAAAAACGGATCATGAAAACCTGGCTTCCCCCCTTACACCTGGTGCAGGACTAAATAATTCATAAGCCATGGTAGGAACCAGTCTGCTTGAAAGAAAAAGATTGTAGATCTCATAAATGACCAAACTCAGTCGAAAACATAAGCCAGCTGCGTTTGGCATACTTGAAGCAGCAGAATTTGACATACTGTGAAGCAGGCAGCTGATTGTTCATCCAGCCAATGAACTCAGAGTCCACCTTCACCAAAATGCCACTCCAGTCCTTTTGACTGCCTTGTAGAGGCACATAATAGGGTATGAACTCAGTGTAGGCTGAAACAAATCACACAGCCACTTTGTCAGATGTCAAATTGCGTGAAGATCACTCTGTCCACATTCCCTGCATGCCAGTTTGATCATGTGCAGCAGGCAAAATGTTCTGCCTTGAATAACCAAGGAAAGATTACACTTTGACCATATAGCTATACAAAACTGGACAGACATAAGTATCATAGCATACATACCCATGATGAGTGATAAACGTTGTTCTGTGGCTGGCGCTAGGGTTCTCAAAGTGCCATATTTTCTTGAGGTGACTGAGGCAAGAAAGGG
Organism: Plestiodon gilberti rubricaudatus; assembly: GCA_026170595.1. Lineage (NCBI taxonomy): Eukaryota > Metazoa > Chordata > Lepidosauria > Squamata > Scincidae > Plestiodon > Plestiodon gilberti. The sequence goes on along the minus strand of JANXHW010000001.1, from coordinate 128,098,666 downwards.
GTTCAGCTTGTGTACTACCCACAGGCTGCTCAACAGCTTCCCTTCCTGAGCTGGGGAGGTGATCTTGGAGGTGGTGTTGATCTCCCCCATACTGGCAGGTCAGAGGAATTTCAGCATTCACCCTGAGACCCCCTAAAGTGAAGCAGTTCAGGCCTTTGTGTCTCCAAGACAACCAAGGACCTATCTCAGATAATTTCTGGCCCTTCTCACGTGACAGGGCACACACTTGATTCAGTGTTTATGGCCACACAAGATGTGGAGGATCTGTGGATGAGGGGTGTTGATTTAACTCCCTTGCATTGGGCAAATTATTACTGGATAGGGCTTGGAATTTTCATAACCCTAAATTTCTGCAAGGATGGGGGCATTGTTCCCTTTAAGCTGTGTGGCTGTACAGGATATCCTGTCTTTGGAAGATAGATCCCAGAAGATGGTGGTGAGAGACTGCCATTTGATCCTTTGGATTATGGGGTCCCTCAGGGTTCTATCATATTCCATGTTGATCAATAGCTACATAAAACCATTAGGAGAGGTTGTCTGGAGGTTTGGCTTGAGGTGACATCAGTATGCACATGATACTCTGCTCTCCCCCCCCCCCCCCAGTGATAGTGGAAATTTTGAACGAGTGTCTAAACTCTTCAGATGGACTAGATTTAGGTAATAAACAGTGTGTTGGCTTTCCTCTCAACCAGTGATTTGGATTTGGTATTCAGACCATTCTGAATTGGGTAGTGCACCCCCTGAAAGATCAGGGTCACTTTTTTTTGGGGGGGGTGCTCCTGGACCCAGACTCACACCTGGATGGTTAGGTGACAGCTGTGGCTAGAAGTGCATTTGCAAAGCTTTGGTTGGTGCACTAGTTGCACCCTTTTCTGAGAAAAGGAGATCTGTCCAGTGTAACATACCTTACAGCACAATCCTAACCAACTTTCCAGCACTGGTGTAGCCGTGCCAACAGGGCACACATTGCATTTTGCAGTGCAGGGGCAGTCGTGGAGGCCTCTTCAAGATGAGGGAACATTAGGATTGTGGATTGCCAGTCACAGGTAGACTGAATTATTGCAATGCACTTTACATGGTGGTTTGCTGCCGCACAAGTTCTAGTTGGGACCCATGCGTGACAACATATAAACTCCCATCCTGTACCATCATTGCTTACCAGTGTGTTTTCAGGCTTGAATTTAAAGGTTTAAATACCTTGGAGCCCTTAACAGCCTGGGTCCCAAATCTTCAAAAGACTGTTCTTAGATTTTCTCGATGTGTCCATATTCTAGAGTTGAAAACAAGCATCCTGCCAGGTAACTCCGTCATATAATACAATTTTATTATATCAAAAAGGTGTTAAAACTTTACGTTTCGCCTTTCATTAGAACTTCTGAGGATGCCTCTAGTCACTAGTGAATGAGGCGAAACGTAAAGTTTTATCTTTTTGAGATAATAAGATTGTATTATATGATGGAGTTACCTGGCAGGATGCTTGTTTTCAACTCTTCAAAAGACTGTTTCTCCCCATTTGAATCTGACCACCATTTTGTTCAACATCAGTGGTACTGCTCTGCGTTTCCTCCTCCTTCCAAAGTTTGTCTGGCAGGGAGGGATACATGTGACAGGACTTTTTTAGGTGCAGACCCTAGGCCTTGGAAGTCTCTTCCCCTGGACACAGGGCAGCAAAGATGGTTCTCTCCCACTCCCCACACGAGGTTAGTCTGTGTGATTGGGAGACGATCATCCAGCAAGTTTCATAGCTGAATGGGGATTTGAAGTCTGGTCTCCATGCTCCTGATTCAACACTCAAACCACTACTATGCCACATTGCTGTTAATTTAATTTGTACATTGATGCGTTACAATTTGAAATGGTAGGGTAGCTCTATGCTTTTAACCGCATTCTTATACAGCAGCATAAGCACTAAGAAGTTCCTTGCTTTTAGGGTCTATATCAGTGTTTCCCAAACTTTTTCAACCTGCGGCTCCCTTGACCATTGGCGATCATTGGCCGCGGCTCCCCTTTACATTATGTTGATGCCTGCCAGTTGGCTTTGCACTGTTTTCCATGAGGATTCCGTGGCTCCCCTGGCTGGTTTCCGTGGCTCCTATGGGAGCCACGCCTCCCAGTTTGGGAACCACTGGTATATTATCACATTTTAAAGCATGAAGACTGCAATTCTATGGAAGTGATTTTTTTAAAATTACGAGCTGACCAATCAATTGGGAGTAGCTTTTTAGTTGATCAAAACATTCTTACCGTGCAGTCCTATACATGTTTATTCATAAGTAAGTCCCATTGGGTTCAATGAGGCTTACTCCCAGAAAAATGTGTAGAGAATTGCAGCCTTAGGGCCCAATCCTATGCTCAGGCGGCCTGCGTGATGCAGTGGTGCCAAAGCAGCCTCCACTGTATACCGCAGGTATGCTGAGGACAAGGCAGTGGCAAAGAGGAAAGTGAAGAAATTTTTTACCTACTCTGCTGCTCCCTGGTCCCCAATGGGCCTACTCGGGTCTATGCAAGCTCTTTTGCTAGTATAAATCCAGTAGATCCAAGGGAACACGTTGGGCTCAGGCTGGGGGCATAGGATCTTGGCAGCCACCAATTCCGCCCCCGATCCTCTCCCTGCAGACTTACCGGTGCAGCAGACGATCTGGAGTGTGCTGGTGCCCCTGAACATCCTCCAGGTGTATGCGCTGGCACCAGCTCTCCAGAGCTGCTGCCGCACCAGCAGCCCACATGATGCAAAGACAGATCGAGAGATCTGTCATTGCTTCCCACCCATAGAACTGGGCTGTTAATCTAATCCAGGGGTGGCCAACCTTCCACCATTAGGGCCTCTGCATTCTTAAGAGTTGTGTAGAAGACAGAATTGTGGCAGCTGCAATTGCTGATGGTGCTGCTAAAGCACCTGCACCTGCTGAAATGCTCTCACCTATACAATCATTAAATGGCCAGGAGCATTCATGTTGAAAGGTTAGCCACCCCTGATCTAATCAATCAACTAAATGTTGCAGCTGTATTTAAAAGATGTCTTTACATCAGATACATTTCCAGTACATGTAGCAAACACACAATCCACTAGGATTTGATAGTGCATGATCATATTACATAAGCATATCACATGTGAAATTATTATCTTTATTAAATAGCAGTTCTATTTATTAAATAGTTCTTACTTCATGTTTAAATATAGAAAAACTGATAGCTTCCACCTCTACCCCCATACACATTATTTCCATCAAAATACAGGATGGCTGTTCAGATGAATGACTATTTTAATATTTGAAAAAAAAGATGCAAACTAGCTCACTTTACTGTTTTAAAAAGGGCAGATGGCAGAACGCCTGCCTTCACAGCTATGCAAAACAGCAGACAAAAATAGCAACATCATGGAGCTGAGAATCAAAGAATGGAAGGAAGGAAATCTGAATTCACAATGCTTCTTGTCTCAACATTCCGCACAAGTCAACACATCTCCTCCACGTTTTTCCATAACACAGACTACTCCTTCCTCTGAAGATGGGTTAGGCAAATGTACAAAGTGAAGTTTTGCTCCTAAAATGCAGTCACTTCCTAAGGAAATTATTCAGTAGTTATTGGAAAGAGCAAGTATATTCCATATTATTTTGAGTTATGTTGACACCAGTGAGCTGTGTCTGACTCGACTGATATATCATTGACTTGGAGCTACAGATACAAAATGCATGGTAAAAAAAGAAGAAAAAAAATGCACGCAAATAGAATGTATTGCGCTCTGTCTGCCCTCACAGTAACATCCCCTCCTTTTCTGAATCACATCATTTCCTTCCTCTGTAAACTTGTTCAAATAAAAGGCCTTAAGTATCAGCTAAATCCTCTAGATCAGTTTGCCCACAAAACCCTAACATGATTTTAATGTCATCATTTCTATTAGGTGTTACGGTTCTTTCCCTCTTTCCACAGAGGGTACCGCACACTATTTGAAATGTCCATTCATCATCATCACAGCTTAGGCAAACCATTATAGCAACTAGGCAAAATTTAGATCATTTCAAGTTCTTTTGTCCAGGCTGCTCATAGTAAATTTACTGCAATGAGGAAAAAAAGAAAAGTAGCACATCATTAACTTTGTGTAATAAACAAATTTGGATAGAATCGCAAGCCTTCCACAGAATCATCTCTGCAAAGTTGGCCCATGTTTTCAGCTAGAAGCAACCTAGAAAACAAAAAACAAAAAACTCAAAACTTGTATTATTTTAATAAACATCTGAGCTATAGAAAATGAGACCAACATTTATTTTTTTACCTTTCTTTGGCTAAAAGCACAGACATGCCCACAAGCTTGGCAAACTCTTCTGCTGTAAGAGAACCTTTCTCAGAGACCTAGCAGATTTAAAGATAACAAGAACAAAAAGGCAGCAAGTTCAGCAAATTAGTCTGTACAACATTTTAATATTGTTTTAGACATTTTCTCCTATTACACATTCGGGCAGAGCAATCCTGCGTAAGGATCCGGCCGGGGGCTCAGGGCTGCCCGCCGGATCCTGTGCACCGGCGCCCAGGCTGCTGCCGGGCCGGAGGTCTCCTCGGGGAAGGGGACGCTCGTCCCCTTCCGAGTGTAAACCGGGGCAGGCCCTATCAGCCTCCTTGGATTTCCGCCAGCAAAATTGCGGGCGGAAGTCAGAGGAGGTCGTGTAACGGCCCAGCTGCCCAGCGGGGGATGGGATATGGCCGAGGCCATCGCCCATCCCCTCCCAGGCTGGCTGGGCCAATGACCCCCTCCCTCGCCCGGCAAAATGCCCCCACGCCCGCCGGATCCTGACTTACCTGGTCCAGCGGCCGCATGGGCTCTCCGGCATCGGAGCAGGGAAGGGCGGCCTCTGCGCCGGTCTTCCCTGCTCACGAGTTGTCGCGAACGTGCTTTACGGCACGTTTGCGACTACTTCCGGCAATGGAGCGCTCGCTCTGTCACTGTGTACTTACGGAGGATTGCGCCGTGAGAGAGTTTTATCAGCTCGTTCTGAATATAGACCATAGGTAGCATTTAAATTGTCTCTAATGCCATAGCCACCTGAATAGTCTGTACATGGTTACAAATACAATGGGTTGCATATCCTAAGGAATGAGAGTGGAAGGAAGTTTACACATGAAGTACACCCCCCCCCCCCCGTTCAGCATGGTAGTCCTCCGTGCATGCACGCACCCACCCTCATCCCGAGGATTGGGAGACCTTCTGGAACAGAACTGTACAGGGTACAGATGGCTACAGAGTGCAGAGTGTGGGAAGATTGGTTAACCCCCCCGCCCCCACCTCAGTAAACAGAACAGAGACTTCTGTTCATGCAAGAGACAGGATACAACCCAAATGTTGGCTCCTGTGTTATGAGGAACACGCGTATATCCGTGGAATACTGGCCATGTACCCACGACCAAGTAGATGTCTCCAAGTAGAGACAATGGAGTACTGGACTTGAACTAGAAATATCTGGACCTAGAACTCAGCTGAACCATGGTGATTTATTTATTTGATTTCTATCCCACTTTCTCTCCCCCCCCCATAGTGGGGACTCAATAGGGGGGACCCATAGGGGATTACTTGGTGGCATTGGGCAAGTCACTATCTCTCAGCCTAACCTACTTCCCAGAGTTGTGGTGGCGTGAAAAGAAAAAAGAAACAAATATAACTCCATGTCTACCAACCTCAGCTCCTTGGAGAAAGTGATATAGAATGTGATAAACGAATCCATCTACCGGTATGTAACATATGAAGCAGCAGTCACCCCCACCCCCACCCCAACTTAAACACTTTCAACTAGTTCCCTCTTCCTCAGCCTAGTAACAGGAAGCCCTTTGAAGCTAGGCCTGCATCCCTAACCACTGGGTCAAATACCAGGCCTTTCCTGCTTTGCAAATATTTTGTAAGGATTTCAGAAACAAGCTATTGAAAACACACACCAGGGTTTTCTTTTCTTTTGTTTTGACTGATAAGTGGTTTAGATGAACCATTTAAGCAACCACTTGCAAAAGCTTCAGTATTATTACCATTAAAGGATTGTGGAACACTTTATTTCTAAAAGTTTTCACACACAATATTTTCTAAAAAGGACCTGCCTGGGGGAAAGCAAGGGGATGAAAGTACTGCAGAAAGCGCCTTTATATAGTGCCACAACAAACCTGTTTTGATAAGGTTGGCAATGAGAGTAGAGAGACAGGAAATTTCTCTTGATTGCAACTCAGTATGCCGAGCCTAAAGCAAGTAAATAGCTTGCAATAGTGCTCATGCTTCTTAGGATCAACTCACTGTTTTAAGGTGTTTCAGCGCTTCTAATCCTTTGAAAAAGCCTGTCAAAGTTATGGGCGAAACGTTAGGAGCTAGATCTTTTAACTGCGGGGGGGGGGGAAATTGGGTCACGATACCCAAATAATTTTAATGATAGAACAAGTAAACAGTGTTAAGCTTATGGGTCTTAGCTAGGGTGTGCATGATTAGCAGGAGACCAGAAGTGGATAGGGAATCTGCTCTGAACAGGAAGCACCCTCTTTTTGAAGTCTGGTAATGAAAATAACTTAAGTTTCCTTAACAGACAGACTGCTGAAGAAAATAAAACATGACATACTGTCTCTAAAGCAGAAGCCACCATTTCCTCTTCATTGTGGGACTGGAGCTCAATCACCATAACCCCACTGTCAAATATACGCAACCTAAACTCAGCAAGGAATGGAAAAAGACAAAGTTGAACTAGAATCCTGCAAGTAAAACATTAGCTCAAATCATGTGTGACATTCAGCCCTCCCCATCCCTACTGCTTTTTTGACTTTCATTGCCCCCTTAGGGTTGCCACATGACCATGTTGCAGAGACAGTCGAAGGCTCAATACGTGAGATTCCCCATCAGGGTCTACAGGCTCTAAATCTAGGCAACCTAGGCTGCTTTGCTCCCTGGCCCACAGCCCTCGTGTGCCCGTTTCCTTTCTGCCAATAGGCACTGGTGTCGCTGTAGGTGGGGCGGAACGCTAAGTTCCACAGTGTGCTGACCCTTCCTTACTCACCAGCACGAGGTGGCCCCACCTCCTTGCCTTTGGAGCCATTCAGTGGGGCAATGGCAACACGTAGAAGATTCCCTGCACGTTGCCTTTGCCTCACTGAATGGCTCTGAAAGTGAGGGAGTGGGGCTGCCTCATGCCCAGCAGCGTCACTTCAGGGGGGGGCGGAGCTCCAAGTTCCGTCAGGCTCTGACCCTCCGTTACACGACGGGAGAAAGCGGCCCCGCCCCCTCGCCTTTGGAGCCATTCCGGCCGACGAAAGCAAAACCTGGAGCTCCGCCCCCCTGCAGTGACGCTGCTGCTCATGCCGGTGAGTAAGGAAGGGTCAGCACACTGCGGAACCTAGCGTTCCGCTCCATCTACAGTGACACCACTGCCAATAGGACAGAGTCCCAGTCCTACTTTCTCCTTGGCTCCTCCTTGCTTCATGTCTCCATTATATTTTAGAACATACCCAAAATACAGTCAGGTTGCATCTTACGCAAAGGTTAGGTTCTGAAGTCAGCATGCAAGGCAAAAATTGCATAGTCACAACTACCCTTACATCCGAAAAATACATACTGTCTCTTTAAAAACTGAAAGCACACTATGAGAGAGACACAGAAACTGAGACAACTGCGGGAACAATAGATTCTTTCTCCCATTTCACATTCTGAGGCATACACTCAGTGAATAGAATGGCAGGCAGAATCGCCCTCACTATTTAAACTGTTGGTTTCTCTCTCTCTCTCTCTCTCTCTCTCTCTCCCTTTTTGCTGAGCTTGTATACTTGAATTCACGCAAGTAAAATTCTCATATGATGCGATCTGACTGTAGTGTGAGTGTAATGGCACTTGTGCAAGCAAACCTCACTGCCTCCTCTTTAGGGCAGCTCTCTGAAACCCTAGACAAGTCACTCCTGGGTGGGTCAGGTGCCCGTGGGAGTGGTCTGGGGGCTGCAGCGGGAGGGGAGGAAATCTCCAAAAATATGGCGCAAGCACCTTCCCATGAATTGCAATTGTGCTCACGCTTCATAGGATCAACTCACTGTCTCATCAGGTTCCTACGCTTCAGCCGGGAGTCCACAGTTTAATCCTTTCAGACTGCACTGCAGTTCCAATGAAAATCATGCCCCCAAAGCTGCCACTGTTGCTGGGATGGAAGCTTGTATACCAATTCTATGGAAGCTTCCCTCCCCAGACCAATAGCAGTACTAGGGGTATGATTTCTGTCTTGACTGCAGTATGGTGAGAAAGGGTTAAATATCCTCTCACTGTGCTCCTGATCAGCCCCCCCACTACTATTTAAACACACACATACAGAGAGCCAAACTACGTATTTAATACAATGTACAATTCGAACAGTACTGTATGGAAAGGAATGTAGCAAATTGTAGGTATGATGTCAGAATATCCAAGTTCTATTTATTTCACCCCTTTCTTTGTTTTTGAAGTTAATCTATTAGTGTTCCTGTATGCGTTATACTGTAAAGGCTTACTGCAGTGCTTACAATAGACATTTTACTAGTTTTCTTCGGTCAATACAATCCCCAGATCTTCACAAACCTCCTTACCTTAGAGGTAATTTCAGTGCTTCCAACATCTTACAAGCATTTACTAGATCTTCAGGTGAGAGTAACTAATTAAAACAAGAACAAACACACCACTAAATTGAATCACATTACAAATATAGTATGTTCTCAGGGCTCTTTGTACTTGGATTTAAATATGCAAGTACAAAAAGCACATGCAGGAAGGCAAATATTAACTGCGCCTACATGCATAATGAAAATAATAATAATACAGTATTTATATACCGCCTTTCTGGTCATTGGATTTCTCCTCCGACTTTAATTCAAGGCGGTGTACATGGGCAGGCTGTTCTAAACTTCAAGGGGTTTTTACAATATAACAATACATTATTACCATCCCCATTCCTCATGAATGCACGTATCTTAGATAGCACACAAAGACACAATTCATATGCACTGCTTGCATATTTTTCCATTCCTATCTAAATACAAAAGCTCTTAAAAGAACCAGTCTTCTGTTAAATCAGAACTATACACTACTGAGAGGGCATAGCAGCCAGATAGCAATGAAGACATAAGCCCTAAATCACTTAAATTGTTGGCTCTGGAATGTTCCATTGGTACTCCAGAACATGTCAAATACTACTGACCCAATGTTCTGTTGAAGTTCGCTAGTTGCAAAGAAATATACACGAATACTTTGCTATGAAAACAAGAGTTTTCCTGCATAAACTACAGACAACATCATGTCCTATTTTAGCTATTTATTTCAGGCCAAAAGTCGCAGTATGTGCTTGTCTTTAAACCTCAATTCCAAATGCACGATTTCTGGAACCAAGTGGTCTCTCTGGAGCATCTGGTTGTTCTGCAACAAGATCCTGGCAATGCAGTGCAGACATCTGTACAATTCAGAATGTATTCTTTTTGGCACTAGCTTATTTGTTACAGACTGACTGACAGTAATTTTGGCTCTCTCTCAAGAGGCATCAGTTGTGATTAGAGAATGACTTTACATCTCTGTCCAGGACTCAGGGCGAGCCCTGTACTTACCCGGAACGCCGCATGGGAACCAGGCAATAGCAGCAACCGCGGTGTCTTGCCGCGGTCAACAGGAGGTCTCCCAAGCAGCGCGATGCCCTCCGAGGCAGAAACAGCGGGGGAGAGGCCAGACTTGCAGGCGCCGACCCCACACCTGGACGGGGGCCGTCGCCACCCTGCGGAACAGGGCGCCCTTGACCCAGCCAAGCAACCCTTGCCCCCAGCGACTGGCAGGGAGCCACCGAGGGGCAGCGGACCCGTAGCCCAGCTGGCTAATGCAGGCTCCAGTCGTGGCTCCCAGCAGATGCCGGTATCAAGGAAGGAATCCAGGACGGTACCGATCCTGAAGAGAGACTCACCCCTGCCTGTCAGGCAGACGTGGTGGGACTGGGTCAGAGCCTGGGGAGGCGGGACCAGGGAGGGGTATATAAGGGATGCCTGGCCAAGGATGAGTCAGTGGCGAGCAGGCTGGCTGGAGAATAGGAGCGACAGCCAGGCAAGCCTCCTGCAACCAGCTCCAGGAGGAGGAATCGGGTGCGGCAACCCCCTCCCCGGGGTCCCTCTGAGGCCTCTTCTAAGGCATCCTGATATGCCCCTGCAGGCTTGGCCTGGAGGTCTCCCCAGAGTCTGATGCCCCCCAAGACTCGGGGTTGGCCCTTGACACCCCGCTGCCAGGGTCCCCGATCCGGACTCCCTTACAATCTCCTTTTTCTGATCTGTTTTTTGCACTCATTCAATATATTTTAGAACATATAATCCTCCATGCCTGCAGAACAGAGCTCTATCTTTCACTATCCTTCACTTTAGGCAGATAGGACTTATTCAATTACAGACAGTTATCAGTCTTCGGGCCCAATCCTACCTTTCCAGCACCAATGATGCAGCCGTGGCACACGCTGCATCCTGCAGTGGGAGTGGCAGTCACGGCCTCTTCAAAGTAAGGGAACACTTGTTCCCTTACCTCGAGGCTGCATTGGTGCTGGAAAGTTGGATAGGATTTGGCACTTCATTTGATAAAAAACAGTCCAGTTTTATCCAAAGTTGTGAAATGCTCATGTCTCCAACAACCATTTTCTAATTCCCCAGTCTTATTGATGTGTAGTACATTACAGATGGATTGCATTATCTTTATAATATTATTTTAAAAATGTCTATTCCACTTTTGTTTCACTTGGGAACTCAAAGTGGCTAACAACACAGAAATACAAATAATCAAGATAATATCAACAATATCAACAATGCTGACTTTGATTGGAGGAGGGGAAAGATACCAAAAGGAACCGATTTGATGCTGTTGTTTTTTTTCCATAGGAAGAACATTAATGGATGTTTTGGCTACTTATCATCGAGCCACAGGGTACAGCAAGATAACCATTCCTCACCTCCAAGCCTCGTGCACGATTCACCAAACAATATACCTCTGTGAGTGACATTATTCCTCCTCGTTCCTGTTGATATAAGGAGAGTTTGTAAAACAGAATCAGTTTAGGACATATGGCATGCTATATCAGCAAGCAAACCTGACTGGCTATGTGACAATATCAGCATTCCCAGGCAGAAGACTTATTTGAAAATAAAAGACATGGCACTGAAGCAACAACTCATTGGAACTGCAAACAGCAGCAAACTAGCATAAGAAATACTTTTGGCAGAGGGGCTGTCATGTCTTTTGATGAACATTTCAGCCCTCTAAAACATACAAAGCAGCTATATACATTTCTCACTTGCTTCTAAAGTATCACGTTTTGCCAGTTGTTTGGCATTGCTCTTCAACAACCCCCCCCCCCAAATAATGATTCAGTAGCCTAGTCCACACATGAAACAGTTAAACATGGTTTAGTGCTATGTGAATGAACCTAAGGTAGCTATGGACATGCACGTACCTCTCCTCCTCTCTCTTGTGCACTTCTGCTAATCAGCTGTCAGGGAAGGAGGAGTGTTTCCACCTCCACTTCCTCTCAAAGAACAGATCAGTGAAATTTCAGCTTTTATGGCTTATGGATCACACACACACAGCACCCATGTATGTGTTTCCATGTGTACATAGCCCCTGGTTGGGCTGGGTAAGTGATTTAAATTGAGCAGTCAATTGCCTAAAGTTTTTATTCCTAGAAAAAAGCCACATCAGTTTCATTCAGATTCAAAATCTGCTAGTTTTTAATAAAAACTGGAAGAACCACCATCTTTACGTTTCTGTTAATTGAATGTGTATGTGCACGCAGGGAGGGGATTTGCAGCCTGCCCAACAAAGTGCTCTTCTAATTCAGTCCTACAAATTAATCCTGTGCAGACTGCAATGCTTTAGTTGCTACAGCCCAGTCTTGTCTAGGATCGCCACAGTGTGGAAAAGCACACTGCGCCAGATTTATTCAGGATCAGGCCAGTGCCAGTGCAGCTGGAGGCCGCCTTGGGGGAAAGGGACATTTGTCCCTTTCCCCCGGGTAATGCCCAGTTGCCCCACGGGTCTCCTTGGATGTTTGTCGGCAAATGGCCAGCACAAATCTGAGGAGCCCATGTAGGGCTCGCCAGGCCCGGGATAGGGAATAGGATTTCGCTGAGTGTGCCGCCGAGGATCCCTCCCCCCCACTGGGTCTGGCAGGCCAATCCCCCCTCCTGTTCCGCCCTCACCCGCCGCAGGACCTACATGCATCCGCCGGTGGTGTCCTCTGTCCGGCGGAGAGTGAGCGACGCTGGTCTCAGTGTTGCTTACTCTCCGGGTGTCGAAAACGTGCCTTATGGCACGTTTACAACACCCAGGAGCAGGCGCAAACAGGATTGTGCTGTTAATCTACCAACTGAATTGAATAAAGACTTCAGTTGTAATTTTCATAAGCATATTAAAACTTAAATTTAGAAAAACCATTCTTGGGTGCTTCATTTACCTCTAGAGGTGCCTGTAAAATACCAGCTAGCTGCTTTGCCAGTTGCATATGGTAATGTGTCCCCGATCCATGAGTCTCCCTGGTAACTGGATTAGCTATACCCATGCTTAACAGATAAGATTTAAACCTGATAGTCTGTTTAAAAATAAGGAGAAAAGACACATATGAATCATCAAGATATCAGATTTTTTAATAACTAAGCATTATTCAGTGCATTCAAAACAGAAAGGGGATCCCATAAGTTTGCCCTCCCCAAAATCTGTACTACATCCACTCACCCTGTTCATTTCTAAACCTCTCCCTGAAAGAAAATGAACAAAGAACACATACACATGTCACATTCTTGGCTCAGGAGAAAGCCGACGTGTTGTGAGGAAGGGTGGGGAAATTTTCTGTGGAGAGAATTACCGGGACTCAGCACGTGAAGGGAGGGGGAGCTGCCAGGGTTCTCCAGCTAGGAAAGAGGGTGCAGTGCAGTGGTTCTCAACCCCCCCCCGCCACAACCCACCTGCTCCCTAGCAGAGGGCACCGCGGTGGGCTTCTGGTGGCCTCTGCAGGCCTTAGAAAGTCTCCAGAAGCAACTAGATGTGACTTCCGAGAACCTGGAAGTAAACTGGAAGTCACTTTCTGGTTGCTTCCAGAGGCCTTCTGAGGCTTGCGGAGGCCTGGCGCAGCCCAGAAGCGGACTCCAATTATGTCTGGAGGGCTCAAATTTGGAGCCAACCAGGCGCAAAGGGGGGTAGGAGGGTCCAATTGGCGATCTACTGGACATCGGGCTGTGACTCACAACGTTTGAGAAGTGCTGGTGTAGTGGGTTCCCTAATCACCTAGAGCAGGGACTGCCCTATTGCAAGTAGATGTATTTGTAAAGTCACTAAGCCTGCTAATCCTCATGGTAGACTGGACAACTTTCTCATGAGGACATCCTATTTGGAGAAAGCTGTCCAGTTTCCCACAAAGAGCAGAAGAACTTGTGTGTAGAAGCGCCTGCATTGGTGGTGTAAGTAGTAAAGTGCTGAAAGCTATAGGTCACTACAGTACTTATTATGGCATTATTAGTTCAAAGTTTAGCAGAATTCTGGATATTATCATAACTGGTTAATGCCAATAACAATACTGACCTCATCTTCAGTGATGTCACCTTGCTTTTCTCTGATCTTATTAGCGATCGATTTTGACAATTCCACCATTTCCTTGGCCTAGTAAAGACACAATATGCACAGAATACATTAAATACAGTATATTTCAGAATCTGCATGGAAGATAGTTAACCAAACACAGCAAGTAGCGGGGCCCTTTAGGGGCTAGCAAGTTTATATTCAGAGCAGATTACTAATAAAGGGGATATATGTTACCTTTTCCATTAGTTTGCTGAGATCTTCAAAAGCCTGGAATAATAAACACACACTAGGTAATTAAATATGCTCCAAAAAAGAAAACGCATTAAAACGCTGCAATAATTTCTCCACCACTTACTTTCCTCCCAACTCCAAGAGTCATGAGTAATGTTCAGTGTTTTAAAACCAGTGCATTCACATTCTAACTTGCATTATGCTTTATAACCTGAACAAACCTGCTTTGGTGCAAAGAAGACAATGCATGTTCAGATTTCAGGCGCTCATCCTCCAGGTAGGATGGTAGCTCAAGGTGGGTTAGCAGAAAAGTGAGCTGTTGCCCCAAAGTAACTCTTAATACTCCGATGTCAAGGTTTATACATAAATATTCACAGTTTCAAAAATTGCCAACATTTTAGCAAAGTCTGGAAATGTTTATCAGGAAATTATGACATGCAACATTTCCCCCCCCCCCCCTATTTCTTTCCGACTTTATCACAACTGAAAACAACTAAACCTTTAACATTTTTGTCCACTCAGAGGGTACGGGGCCACTCTCAGGGACTAGGAGCAGGCTGCCCTCTGGCCTCTTGGGGGCACTGGGCGAGCAAGGTGAAGGCTCAGCAAACAGCCCTGGTCAGGATCCGCCAAGGAGGAGGTAGAGGGGCCTCAGATCTGCCCCAAGGGAAGGGGCTGCCACACCCCAAGTCCTCCTCCTAGGCTTGGTTCCTGTTCTTGGAACTAAAGGAGCAACCGCGTCCCCTCCTGCCACCTCCAAGTCCTCAGGGAGTTCTGTCCTCCTCATTGGCCCCGTGGCTTTGATTATAAAGTATCATCCCAGCCTGCCGGTAGGCTGGCCCCTTCTGGCTGTCTTGCTGGTTTAAAAGGGTCTTGCCCCTTGTCGCCGCCTTTTTCCTCATCCCTGCTCCCACCTCCCAATTCCCCAGTGCCGTCAGGGGCTGGGCACTTGCTAGCCCAGGCAGGTCCTGGCTGCCTCCACTCTGCACCTCTCACTGGTGCTGGCTGGCGTTTGGGCCCAGCTGCGGTGTCCACCGCTGCCACTTGGGCTAGTAGCACTACAGAATGCCTGCGCTTAAGCCTGCTCTAGTGCGTTGGCAGCTCCTGCCTCCTTCCAGCTGCTTCGCCGGCCAGATAAGTAGCCGTCCGGACAATCTTATATATGATTTCACCAACATGCACAACACTAACCTAACCAGAAAATAAAAAAACAGAACCAGAAAAATAAAGAGCATGTTGTGTATTCTTCTTCCTCTGATTGATTCGCTCTGAGTACAAAGGAGAATGTGCACACACCTAACAGGAATTTCCTCAGATAAACAAAGGGTGAGTGGAATCGGTTTTTATCAGCAACAAGCAGCAGGTGCAGGAAGCCCAATTTGGAACTCAGGGCACCAGTTTTGAAATAAACTGATTTTTAACAAGCAGGATTTCACAATGCTTTCTCCTTTCCAACATACACAATTTCATTTCTTTTATCCCCTGACAAAGTGTGATTTAGGGTAGAACTGCATATTACAGATATGTGGCTGTCACAAAACAGGAACTTCACATCTCCTGCTCTCATCCCCTAATAACCTCTACTAGAAGAGAACCCCTAACAGGATGCCAATGCACTCTGAAGCCAGAGCTACATTACACGCGTTGCGGAGCTTCTGACCTGATTTTTGAAGCAAGTGGAGCCGCTGCAACCTCCGCACGGCCGGCGCGTACCTCAAGCTGGAATCCAACTTTTCAGGGGGCGTGCGCGCAGAGCTAGGGGGCGGTTCGCGGAGCTACTGCAGCCTACCAATCGTAGGAGAGTGGCTGCATGCCAATCAGTTCTACCTCCAATCACCTTTTTAAGAAGGCGGGACAACAGGAGGGACAACAGGCGGGAAGACACTCCCCCGCTCCAAGTGCGGAGGCGGAGGCAGAGGCGGCGGCAGAGCCTCTGCCTGTAGTGTAGCTCAGCCTTAAGAGTCCCTTCTCCTTGCTCTGCTTCACTGGATGAAGAGGAGTGTGTGTGCATACACGAAAATTGCACAGTATTTACACATTCACTTTATCACATATAACTGGGGGAAAATAATTAGGAGGAAACACAGGGCTGCTGTAGTATGTAGTTCTGCCCTCGATGTTTGTGAATGTTATAAAAACATGATAGTAAGTTAATCTTTACAAGATATCCATGGGTAATTTGATCTGCTGAATTTAAAATAACTAACTAATGGCCTAATCCTAACAGGGACTTATGCTGCCGGTAATAGTGTTCCAGCAGCATAAGGTTCTTTACAGCTGTTGTGAAATGTGATAAGCCGTATTGCAGAGCCAGGCCGCTGCTGCTGGTGAGCAGCAGCCCGCCAGCAGTTCGTGGACATCCCCCAACGCCATTAAGTCAGTGTAAGGAGGGACGGGAGGGGGGCAGAACAGGGCAGGGGAGGAACGGGGAGTAGACCGGAGCAGAGCAGGGAGGTGGAACGAGGCCTGGAAGGGGGCGGTATTGGTGGCAGCAACACTGCCGATATCCTATCCTACTTCCAGGCCTTGATCTGCCTTCCCAGGTCCACTCGGACTTGCAACAGTGAAATTGCTGATGCAGGTCCAAGAAGACCCATTCAGGCAGTGGAGGCTTACCCCTGAAAACAAAAAGAAATTACAACAAGGCCATTAAGGGCACAATCCTGCCTAACAATAGGCTGGCGGAGCAAGTGCTCTGCTGGCCTAAGGAGTTGCAAATGTGCCGGAAAGCACTTTGCGGCTTCTCAGGAGTAAGCGGCGCCAGCAGAGTCCGGCACCACTTACTGTGCTGCAGAACCACCTCCACAGTGGCCGCCACAGGTAGGTCCCGTGCTGGTCGGCGATATTGGCGATAATATCCTATGCCACGTTGCAGTCTGGGCCGGCCTTACATGGCCTTCCCAGTTGTATGCCAGCTTCAGAGCTGACGTGCATCTGAGGAGGCCCATTGTAGCCCACGCCTCTTACACCCTTCCCCCAAGGTAAGCCCATGCCGGTGCAAGCCGCAATGCGCTTAAGATGCAGCGGCCGGCTCTTTAGGCCAGTCGCGCATACTTGCACAGGACTGGGCTGTAAGAAAGGTAGGTATAAGTTTCTTGTAACCTATAGCTGAACACAAGTTAAATTTGTAATATTGGACATAATTGTTCTCGACATATTACCTGGTATCTTAATTTAGTCCTAATTTCATGCTTTGTAAATACACCTATAAAATGTGAATCTGACCCTGGGTTGTGAGGGTTGTCTCATCGCATAAGCCCATCTTACAGAGGCGTCTTCATTTTTCTTCCCCACTCCCAATTTTTTAACTAGATGCTTACAATAAACATCAAAAATTATACAAAGAACAAAAAATAAGACAACTCCACAGAAAAACAGAGAACAAATCACAATAGCCAGAAATGATAAACACCACAGCAAGCTGTAATAAATACCAGGAAACACAACATTAGGAAAAAGAAATCCTCATGTGAATTCCAGATTCCTACTTTCCTCCCTCCCCCTGCCTCAACTAAACTAGATTATATTCATATGGCCTTACATGGCTCTTTGTTTTTCTAATAACTCATGTAATGCTTTTGGGATTTTTTGCCAGACAATTTAAAAAGACTGCATTTTTCTCCCTTAGCAAAACATCTGTTCCAGTACAGATTTAGTGAAAGCACTGAGTATTCCTCGTCCATGCAATGAAAAGGAAGGGGGTAACTGCACATACCTGCCACTTTACAAAATATCTGTAGAAATCCCTGCTAACTGGGCAAAGAGGCACCTTTTAAAGTGGTGTCCTCTTATATTTAGCAAAGAGGAAGAGCAACTGTCCCTCTTCACCTCAGCATGGCGTCTTTTCCAGTGGCTGTTGCTGGTATCTCATATGTATTATTTTTAGACTGCGAGCCTTTTGGGGACAGGGAACCATTTATTGATTTATTTCTATGGAAACTGCTCTGTGAACTACTCTGTTGTAAAGCGGTATATAAATATTCTTAATATAATAAAAGAGTTGTATCACTCATAGCCAGTTACATCATAGGAAGCTATAGATCAGGGGTGGCCAAACTGCTCTCAGAAATATGTTGGCTGAGCTCCTTTTTGCATCACAATTAATATAAAAGGTAAATAAGAAATTGTCAAGCTTTAGAATTATTTACCAGGTATAAACTGAGAGTCCACTGGATTAAAACATAAGTTTAATGTTCATGATGAGTAAATATATTTCAGAATTTAAATGATTCTTAAATATTGCGGCTCTCAAACATCTGGAGTTTATCACATGAGGCTCTTATGCACTGGTGTCGCAAGGGGGCTGCTATAGGTGCAGGTTGCACAGGGTGAGACCAATTCTAGGGTGGTACTGTGGTTGCCCCACTGCCATTTTGGAATTGCTTTTTTGTGTTCTTGCTTGCTTCGCTCTCAAGAACTCAAAAAAGCGATTCCAAGTAGCCGAGAAAAGCTGCTTTTGAAAGGCTCCAGTGGCAGGCAGGGAAGGGTGACACCCGAGGCCAAGGGTGTCGCCCCTGCCCACCGCGCCTCCCAGGCCAACTCACCCCATTGCTGCATCTTCCTGTTTACAGCTGGCTTCTCCGCAGAGCCGAAGACACCCAAAAGCAACTCAGGGTGGCAAGGGAGGGGGCCACTGGCCGGCCCGGCCTGGGAGGGGGCCACTGGCCAGCCCGGCCTGGGAGGGGGCGGGGATATCGGTGCCAATATCCCAAGTCCCTTTCTGGGCTGGGCTGACCTTACACAGCTTCCCCAGATGCACTAAAGAGTTGGCATCATCCAAGGAGGCCCATTGGAGCCTCCAGCACTTACACTGGGGAAAGGGGATGCATGTTCTCTCCTCCCCGAGGTAACCCCAGGTCACGCTGGCACGGCCTGCATCCTGTGTACCGTAGGATGCAGTGGCTGGCCATTTTGGCCAGCCGCCACAGCTTGCACAGGATTGCGCTATACTGTAAGTCATTGTTTATCTGAGCTGAGCCCATCTAGAAATAATACTGGTAGTTTGTTGGGGGTATACAGACCAAGATCCACAACCACATTTCTTTTTTTTCCCCCAATATATATTTAATTTTATTAACAAACTACTAAACAAAAAACAAAACAAAACAATACAACATACTACGAAAGATTACAGCAAGCGCGAAGCAGTAAATCCTACTTGTATACTATTATATATTTTCTACTTATAATATCTAACTAAGCCTATATCTCTAATATTGTTGTTGTTGTTGTTCAGTCGTTAAGTCGTGATACTATTCATTAAATCCACATTTCATCACTTCTTCTCTCTCTCTCTCTTAAAGAATCTATAAGTGGTATCCAAATATTCACAAAAAGATTAACTAACTTTTCCTTTATCATCTAAAAATCTTAATTCCCGCTTAATTCCACAACCACATTTCAAATCAGGTATGGAAACCACAGTTTATGCTGTGACTTCCTGTTGTTGATAACTGATAAACCACCATTGATAACCCACAGTTAAGGCCACTGCTGTGCCCCACCATGAGGGGAACTTCTGAAGTTGAATCCTAAGCAGATGAGTAACAAAAGCAAACAAGCAGCTCTAATCATAGTTTGCCAGTTGTACATCTGAAAGCTCAAACCAAGGTCTCAGGTTACATCTGAACCCAGACACTGGAAGCAACTTCTTTTGCAGCAACTCTTGTACCAAACCTTCAGTTTGTTTTTGTTTTTTTTTAATTAAGGTGCGTTTTAAGCAACAGTTTGGTCACTCAGTGTGGGGTGCTGGTGAGAGGAAACCCTCCAAGTAACATCAGTGTTTGTACAGATGTACCTCTGGAAAGCATGCATTCTCCTTAAAAGGGAAGTTTTTAATGTACTTTAAAAAAAATTCTGACACAAGCGTAAATATGCCATTATATGAAATGTGGAGTTTGAGACATGTAGAAGAGCAATGCCTGCATTAGAAGAAAATATGGAAGATTGAAGATAGACAAATTTCTTACTTCAAACTTACCTCAGAAATGTTTTTATCCATCTCTTTTCTTCTTTCTTCTAATTTTCTCTCAATACCAACAATTCCTGCAGCTCTTATTCTTCCTGTCTGAAAGCAAATATGCCTCAGATACAGTTCTCCCACCATGTTGAATAACATCTGAGATCTCTGGCACAATGTCAGTTATATTCTAATAGGACAGAGAGGTAGATACAGAGGCGTTCCTGGAGGCGGTGGCAGCACCATAAGTGATGGGTGCAGCACCATTCTGGCGGCAATCTGCTAGAGTGGCTCTGGGGACAAGTGGGAGGGGCCATGTTACACCAGTTTGTAAGGCGCGGTGCAGCGTCTTGCACCACTTACAGTGCCGCACCACCTCCAGGAACCCCACTGGGTAGATATACCTTCTCTTCATCAGTGTGGCTCTCAAGGAGCATTCCCTTTTCTTAACTAAAATACAGAGCAATCCTGTGTAAGGATCCGGCCAGCGGCCCAGGGCCGCCCACCGAATCCTGAGCCTTGGCAGCCATTTTGCCGCCGGGCCGGAGGTCTACTCAGGGAAGTGGATGCTTGTCCCCTTCCCCGGGGTGTAAATCCAGGCCGGCTCGATCGGCCTCCTCGGATTTCCGCCAGCTAAATAGCTGGCAGAAGTAGAGGAGGCCCTGTAACGGCCTAGCCGGCCTGGCGGGGATGGGGATATGGCTGAGCCCCATCGCTGTAGCAATCCTCAGGATTGCACTCATAAACTCCTCCCTTTTCTCATCCCACATACTGTATGTACATTGGAGTCACATATGGT
The DNA here is from genome assembly GCA_026170595.1 of Plestiodon gilberti rubricaudatus. Lineage (NCBI taxonomy): Eukaryota > Metazoa > Chordata > Lepidosauria > Squamata > Scincidae > Plestiodon > Plestiodon gilberti. The sequence continues at coordinate 128,078,116 of JANXHW010000001.1, read as the reverse complement.
TCTCATAGCATTGCTCTTGTTCTCTCATCCAAACGGCAACATGTTTACTACACTAAGGTATAGGTGGTCTAAGAAATCTAATCAGAAGCCTACAACCATACCGAATAAAAAGTTAAAATGAACCTAGGTTATAGCCAATCTTAGGCCAATCCCAAACTAAGGCTGCAATCCTACACACACTTACCTGAGTATAAGCCCCATTGGGCACAATGAGACTTACTTCTGAGTAGACATGCCTAGGATTGTGCTGATGGCCGATTCAGACCTGTAAATGCAGAAGCTCCACTATTTATGAACACGTGAAGTACCAGAGTCTGTTCATAAATTGTTTTGTTTGTAGGTACAGTAATGCCCCTGTCTGTTGCTGCAACTGTCAGTTTCACGGCGGAGCTGCTGGAAATGATAGGAGCAGCTTTTGTACTCAGCAGTATCAGCTGCAAACAAGGCTGAATGTTCATAAGTAGGGAAGCTTCTGTATTTATCATATTGTCAACTGTGGCAGAGGCGAAGCGAAATTTAAGTCACTTGACTTTCATTAAAAACGCACACTCTAATGTGCCATACGATGCTGAAGTCATCATGTTATTTTGAATGAATACTCACAAAAATGGATTTTATTGGTAGTTAATCACATAAAACCAATGAAAAGGTGAAAAGATTAGCAGGATTAGGACCATTTATGCAATTTCTAAAATAACTGTCCTAATTAGTGTGTTCGGGGACTGTGACAAAAGAACTTAGTCAACCACTGAAATGCTCCTTGGGAGATCTTTCAGTTAATTATAACATGATGTATTAATTATGTATTACAGCTCTTCTGTGAAACCTCAATATCCAAAATGCTTAAATTTGGTATGTCCAGATCAAAGTTTTCCCTTGCTTAGACTGCAATCCACACTTACTCAGACTAAACCCCCACTGAATACAACGGGATTTACTTCCAAGTACACAAGAATAAGACTGCTCTATCAGAAAGGTAAAAGCCTGATAACCATAAATTGCAGGCGTACCTGTGAACCTCTGTTAATCTGAATAGTCTGAGAAACAGGCATGTTCTCCCACCTCCGCTGTGTCATCTCTTCTGACAGCCTCCTGTAGAACTGCAATTTTGTTTTTTAAGCAAAAGGGGATAAAAAGGTATGAAAAATAATTTCCAAGACTTGACTACTTCTTAAAGTAAGCTTCCGTAAAATACAAATATATTCTTGAATTTATTTATTTATGATTTTAATACCACCTTTTAAAACAATCTATGTGATTTAAAATAAACTAAACAATACAAAACCCATTCAAAACAAACATTCTAAAAGCAGTGGCAGTAAAATACAGTACAGCATCAACACTGCAGCTAGCAGAAATAATTTTAGTGCATCACTTATCCTTCAATTCAAAAAAACACTGCAGTCCCTAGGTCTGTATTACAAGAAATACATAGCAATGCTTGCTTGCCATGTATACCCATGTGATAAATTCCCTTCTGCCAAGGCACTCAATGCCATTTACAATTTAAAATAAAGGCATGCAATATAGTACAACACAAAAGAAAAAAGGTGGAATAGGATAAGTAAATTTCAGTTCCAATTCTTAAATAACATTACATAAATGTTATAAAAGACCAGATGGAGTGGCCTGGGATGGGGAGGAGTCAAACTTCAGTTGGTCCCACCCAGCCTCTCCTTCAGATGCAGCCACAGAGGCAAATAAGGTTTACTCCCAATTAAGCATGCAGTGTATAACATATACATACCTCGATCTGACCATGTTCTTTGAAAGAAAGCTTGATATAAGAGTATTTACTGCTCTGGAAAGGGCCAGGCTCCTTGTTAGAAGGTACTGGGTGAAGATGAACTACTATTTTGGCACTGAAGGTACGAGAAAAAGAGAAGATGTACTCTGGAGTTATAAAAAGTCTGTTTCTAAAATAAACAAATGCCAGTTTTTAAAGTTTTATCTAGTTCTATATAACCTAATCTAGACCAGAACCATACGTGGCAGAATGTACTATAACCTTCAGAAATCATGCACTTGTGAAACATATTTGACATTAAATATTTCTTAGTTTGAATACTGACTTCAAGGCTTACATTTGAAGTGGTTCCCAAACTTATTAGCATTGCAACCCACTATGGCAGTGGTTCTCAAAGTTCTCCCCACAAGACAGGGAGAACTTTGAGTTGTTGCGGGGGTGGGGATGGTGGCGGTGATCCCGGGGATCGCCGCTGGCGGGAGAAAAAGGTGCTTGTTTTACTTACAGGGGGTCCTAGAGCCCTCCGGAGGGTTTGGGGAGGCCCGTGCTCCCCTCTGCGGGCCTCCCCAAGCTTTAGATCACCGCACAACGGCGATTACAACCACTTCCAGTTTTCGTCCGAAAACCAGAAGTGGTCATAATCGTCATTCCATGGCAATCTAAAGCTCAGGGAGGCCCGCAGAGGGGAGCGCGGGCCTCCCTGAACCCTCTGGAGGGCTCCAGGACCCCTGGTAAGTAAAAAAATATATATATTTCTGGTGGCGGTGATCCCTGGGATCGCCGCTGCCACCATGCTGTCCCTGCCTCTTAAGGTGGAAAGCAAGGAACACCATCTGGTTCTCCTGGTGGGCCATATAACCCACCAGTTTGAGAATCGCTGCACTATGGAGTACAGTAGTTCCATAGAAGCAGCCCTTACAAAGACTACACCTCCCACAGCTCCTTCACCGTTCTTTCTTCCTGTTTGGAGAATAGCTCCATTTCTGTGCTGCCTCAGAACAGGGAAAAATAGCTCCTTTTTTCCCTGTTTAGGTGGCAGGTTTTTTTGCAACCCACCAAAAATTGGGTCGCAATCCACAGTTTGGGAACTGCTGCATGTGGAACTTTAAAAAGAAAGAAATTCCAAAAGACACGGTGTCCCTAAATTAATACACTGACTGGTCCTACACACATGGCCCAGACCTGCCCATTCTCAATTGCTATCCAGAAGCCTCCCTAGCAGAAGCACTCAGAAAGCTCATATGATACGGTATGTGGGAAGAGTCTCCTGCCCGTTGCCTTCACCACACGGAATGGCTCCGACGGCGAGGCCTCCTCATTCCGGTTTGTAAATGGGGTCTAGGATAGGGCACAACTTACGGTACCGCCCCTACCGTAGAAACATCTCTGCTCGATATTCCAAAAATAACAGATATAGCTACAGGCATACTACCTTTTTCCTATCCCAGCTGCTTGTTCTTCAACAAAAATGATCTGGGAAAGAGGAATAGCCATACAACATTCCTACAATAAAAGAGGACAAAACAAAGACACCTTTGAATAAAGGGTGAATTTTAATAGATCATAAAAATGTCAACGTTTGTTTTTGCAAGACATTCTGTCATGAAGTATTTCATGTGCAAATTGCTTGTGCTACTTATACACATAGGTATCTGTGTAGAAGAAGCACCAGCAAGTGGCAGTAGGGGAACCTACTGTGCCTTAGATAGGCTTACCAGATCTTCAACCTGGACAGAGTGCTAGAAAGGGATGTGAGCAGGTGTAGCTTGTTAAGTCCTAGAGCACAATCCTAGGCATGTCTACTCAGAAGCAAGCCCCATTGTGTTCAATGGGGTTTGCTTCAGAGTAGACGTGCCTAGGATTGTGCTCTAAGGGTTTAACAAGCTATACCTGCCCACATTCCTTCTCCTAAAGGTCTAGCACTCTGTCCCAGTTGGAGATCTGGTAAGCCTAGACTTAGAAGTCATGTTTTTGTCTTACCATTTTTTTTAAACTTTATTTTCATTTAGTGCGTAATTTAGTCTTAGCAATTCTGCAAATATATAGATATATTGTATAATTAATTTAACACCAACAGTGATAATGCAATATAATCCCGCAGTGGTAAGTCTAACTATATTCAGCATGGCTTACTCCCAAGTAAATGTGCATGGGATTGCAACCTTGGTTACATTACAGATAGAGCTGGAATAATCTTTTCCCCCAAATAACAGAGTGTGATTCTGAAGGAATGGTAAGAGGCAATTATATTAATAAAGCTTATGTACAACATGCTTGTTGATTTGAGTGTCCTTTGTCTATAATGGGCCAGTTAGTCTACAGCTATCTCTGTGGTTCAGACTGCAGAGATCACGAGATTTTGTGAGGTCTACTGTTCTAATTCTCTTTAAATTTTTCTCTTGAATTCTCAATTAATATAGTAGAACACTGAGAAAAGGCTGGACTGCTCAACCCCTTTCTCCCCAATTCTCCAATCATACAGAATCAGCAACTTCTGGAGGACCTCAGCACATCCAGTACAGTTCTCCAGAGCCTTCCTAGCTCTCACTGACCCCTTGAAGGCAGGCAGGAGCTGCTCCTCCTCATTACGTTTGGGTTGTAGGAGCTGGAAAAGCCTTAGAGCAAGGTAGACCCAACAAAGGACTTTCTCAAAGGTCTCTGATGCAAGCAAAAATAAGTTAGCATGTGACAGAACAAAGTACTCGGTGATCCCTATTTCACAATCCATACAAAAATCCTGTGAGGCTTGTTCTCCCCCTTGCACTGACGGAGAGATGACATTTAAAGATAGAGACTTGTTCAAAGGAAAATGCCATGGCCAACTGCAATGTGAAATAAGATCTCCTTGGTCCAACCGCAACTTCACTCACAACACAGTCCATCTACTCTACAGATTACAGGTTTGCAAAAACAAAACAAAAGAGAAAGAATACAAAAGGAACCGCAGCATAATCCTATCCATGTCAACTCAGAAGAAAACTGTGTATAGGTTTGCAACCTAAGTAACCTGAGATCATAATGTTTTTGCATTTAAAATTTCTAAATGCCAAACTGGGAGACTTTTGACACTTTGAAAAACACAATAGTTTGCTGTACTGAAAAGATAAGGTGCACCATCAGGTATAACCATTGTTGATGGTTATTCCATTTTTTAACTTTGTTTTCACAGATGATGGAGACATTTCTGTATGCTGCTGTTCCTCCGTAACAAGCTTTGTAAACCAGATATAACAGGTGGGACTTGGAAAAATAACTTTAGGTGATGGGCAGCCTGATCCTGTGTAAGGATCCACAGCCAACCTAAAGGGCCGGCCACAGTATCCTCAGTCCTTTCTGGGCCGCTCTGGTGCGGCCCAGGGACTCCTTGGGAGAAGGGACGCTCGTCCCCTTCTTCCGGTGTAGGGCTTCCTGGGCCCAATGGGTCTCCTCGGATGTACAGCTGTTCTCGAGCTGATGTACATCCGGGACGGTGAGGAAAGGGCCACTGAGCCGGGAATGGGAACGGGGATATCGCCACCGACATCCCCGCCCCCTCCCGGGCAGATTTGGCCAACGGCTGCCCTTCCTTCCCACCCGCCCTTCCCTGCCCCTACCGGTACAACCCTTACCTGCTCCGGTGGCTGCAGGGTCAGGTCCATGGCTGGGCCTTACTCCAAGGGTGCTGAAAACGCACTTTACGGCATGTTTACAGCACCCTCCGCCTGTGGAGCGCGCACTCCGCAGGCGAAAAGTTACGGAGGATTGGGCCCTAATTTCTGTACAAAGTTCTCTAAAGGTAGTGTTTGAGAGCTGTGCTATTCACAGTTCCACTGTCATTATGATTTAGTTTAGTTCAAGTATATAGGAATTGTGGCTTAGAGAAGGCTTGTATACCTGGCTTTCACTCAGCATCCACCATCCCCAACTGGCACCTATCCATACAAGTAAGAGCACATATTACTGGTTCTGGCCCCAGCTCTGCCTCCTATCAAATGCTGCATTTAAGGCAGATGCTACAGAACTAGGGTAAGCAGTAGGTATCACGGTGCAAGTTGGAGGGGGTGGGGAGGGAAATGGAGACACTTTACCAGAGGTCACAGGGTGTGTGTGTGTGTGTGTGTGTGTGTGTGAGAGAGAGAGAGAGAGAGATGGTGGTGGTGGAGGACCAGCTTGTGCTGAAGTAGTGGTACTTACGTGGTTTTTCTGATCTCTCCAGATCAACCTGTGTGTACTCAAGAGCAATACTCCAGTGTCAAACTTCAGCTAGAGGAGGGGAAGGAAAAGTTTACAGTAAAATATTCAGTTCACATATTTACTGCAACATTCCTGTAAATGAGATTTCAAATGTATCAATAAATATTTTTTAAAATATAGCATTTATTTAAATTTTTATGTTACTAAAAGTAAAAGCAAAAACAAACATGGCTGAAACACAGGACAAGACAGCTAGCTTGAGAACCAAGCAACATGTAGCTAAGGCTATGAGAACTAGATAAACCTTTAAGCTAAGTCAGCAGTTCCCACACCAAAAGAAGGCCAGAAGACCGGTTGATTCCAGATAGAAAATGGGCCTAAAGAATTCAGAAAACCCAGCCAAAAAGGGAAGGGTGTAGATAAAGAATGAATGGGGGAGGGGGAATGTAACTGACCACCATGTATCGGCTGAAACTTGCTTGCTTGTCTAACTATGTATAAACCCTGCCCCTTTGAGCAGAGACTTGCCCCCTTGCTTGCCCATTGTGCAGTTTTGTTTGTCTCTCTTCTGCAGAATAAACGTGGAAACTTCAAACCTGTTACATATTGATTTTGCTGCACCAGGATTAACTGCAAGCCACAAGCAATTTGGCTAACATTTACCTTTCAACTTAAAAAGGTGGCTTACAAAAATGAAATCGCATACAACAAAATCATGTCTGATTTCTCCCTCTGTTGCAACCAAATGGAATGGCTGCAGATAGGCAGTTCTAGGAAGGAAGAAACCAGATGACAGTTGGTGACAGTTACTGGTATTTTCATCACAATATTTATTCATCATCACATATTTTCCCATCCTTTCTCTAAGAACTTCAGGGCAACATATACAGGTCCCCCCTTCCACTATATTATCATGATAATAGCAGGGACGTGAGGTGAGGTAGAACTGCCCCGTCGTAGTTCATGGAAAAAAGTTGCAGCCTAACCCTGTGATTGTGTTCAAGCACAACCTGCTTGTACCTGTGGATTACGACACGGCGCTTCTCCCTCACCTGCCGCCCCCGCACTGCACATAATAGCCCTGTGACATAGGTTAGGTTAGCAGAATGGTGGTGACTAGCCCAAGGATGCCCAATGACCATCATGGCTAAGTGGGGATTTGAGCCATGGTCTCCCTGGCCCTAATTTGATACCACTCTAATCACTATACCACTCTGCCTTCACCTTGCTCTACCTTTTTCTCAAAAAGTCATTGCAATGTTACTATCATGTCCCACTGTTTGAATCCCATCCATCATTTTACTTCAGTAAGCCCTGTGGAAACATCAACATTCACTTGCTTAATGAATTCTGTAGGTACCATATTTTAAGCACCACCAAAACCCAGACTTGCACTCAAATGCTACAAAAAACACCTCCTAATCTAATATTAAAAAGAAAAATAATGAACACAACCAAATGCTACAAACTAATATGCTAAGCAAATAAACAAATCAATAACTGTACTTCAACAAGCAACCGTTCCAAAGAAACAACATCAAAAGGTGACCCTTCACTGAGGATCCATGAACCTCAACCAACAATGGGCTCACAGCACTCATCCTTCACCCTCAACAGCCCTTTGTGACACAGTGGAGAGTGAGGCATAGTCAGAATGGGCCAGGCAATTGGTGATGGAGTATGCTAATACTGCAATTTTCCTTATGGGCAAGAGGAGCAGTTAGAATGTGGTTCAGGAGAGAAAGTCGGAAAGGTAGGATGGGAATACGTTGAGTGGATAAGGCTGCCTGGGGAAAAGTTGGGTAGCATCCCTCAGTCAGGTTTGCGATTACCGGTGGTTAACCTGGAACAAGTTAGAAGATAGTCTCAGTGATAGTCTTTTAACTCTTATGAATCTACTGTGCCAAGGTCCCTTCTTATAGTTTAGTTTGTAAGTTAACAAACCTCTGTTGTTGAACCAAAATAGGTTGATTTTTTTTTAAACTATGAGAAGAGTTGGTGTCCCAGACCCCCAATCTAGACCTCTCCATTAAGCTGGATGGATACCAAGAGGAATCAGGACAGGAAGGGGAGCTGGCCATGTTGTAGAAGCCTCAAATTCAGCAGTTTAACGGTCGTAAAATAGAATTCAGGAGGAGTTAAGCAGATTGGATTAAAAGAGCCTTACAAGGTGCTAAGTACTGGACTACTGGGAGAAACAAATATCATGGCAGTTCTCCCAGTTTTAGAAAGCTTTACATCTAGTAGGCACTTGGTTATTAGGCAGACATTTTGTAAATGTTGTGTACTCAGGTAACAGAGTTACCCCTGGAGGGGGTGCAGGACCGTAAGTAGTGCAAGGGGCTGCATCCCGCCTTGCAAACCGGTGTAACACAGCCCCTCCCACTTGCCCCCAGAGCCATTCTGGTGGCCAAGGTGCATTGCATTCAATGCTGGAATTACATTTGTCCCTTTACTGGCCCAGCCGCTCCAATGAATCTCAATGGCCGTCGCAAATCCAAGAGGCCCGTGTAATGCTGGCCAGGGCCGGGATGGGGATAGGATTCAGCGGAGTGCGCCAACGATGATCCTACCTCCAGCAACCCAATCCGCCCTCCCCTGGAATGCCCCATCCCCACCCTCCCCCCGGCCGGTGGTAGGCTTGTCTTCCCCGGCAGGCGCAGGCCTTGGACTGTGGAGATTGGAGCAGCGCAGGCCTCAGTGTTGGCGCCTCCTCCTCCCGAGGAATCACAAATGTGCCTTACGGCACGATTGCAACACCCTGGAGCCGTGCAGCGGCAGGTGCACCGCTCAAAAGTTAGAAAGAATTGTGTTGTTAATTTTTTATTCTGTATTTTTCTGAGTATTGAGTTATTGCTTTTAATTTATTATATGAGGGAGAACCTGCAACAATACGTTGCAACATCCAACCTTTTATATGTCTTTTATTAGACACAGAATAAAGTGGGTGTGTGCCCTACACTTCTATATATGTTACTCTATTTTGTCCTCCATTCTTTTTCTCTCTCGCTCTCTTCAATCTGTCCCTTGCTTTTTTTGTCTTTCTATTATTTTCTCCTATTTTCTGCACTCCTGCCACCATTTCCCTTTCACTGCGCCTCTCCTATCTTTCCTTAATTTTTTGTTTTGATACGGCTATCAAAGCATTAGTTTGTTTGGCTGGCTTGTGCAGGATATGACTGTTCTAATAGATTACTTTAAATAGCATCCATGTTTGGTCAAATGCCAATCCTACTTCCTGGTAGTACGGTACCCTTTTGACTTTTTCTTATACAAGTCAATGGTCACCTTTTTCTATTATGCTGGAAAATTAAGCACTGTGCTTGGTGATACAAGGGCAAAAGTTATCCTCTTTCCAGGGCTGGCGCCTGAGGTGCTACTAAAACTCTGCTTTCAAACTCCCCTTTACCTGGTGAAGCAGTAGCCTCTCCTTAGATTGGGAAAAGAAGAGGGAGACAGAGCAGAAGATAAAGAGAGGAGAGTTATGTGCCCTGAATCAAAGTAATAGGCTGCTGGGGCTTGGCAAGAGCTTTTCTCTCCCCCCCCCCCCCCAATTTCTCAGAGCAACATAGAAAGGAGCTGAACAATCCATGGGTCTTTTAACATACCCTGGATCAAGCAATCAGGATGCAGGGGCTTGGCTTAAGCAGTTTTGTGTGCATTTCCCCCCCCCCTTCCAACAGTATCTGTATCTTCATGGGAGTAAGTCCCACTGGCCTCTACTGAGCTTTCTTAAGAGTAATCATGCCCAAATCACACTCTTACTGTGCATCTAGCCTTGGCGATGCTCTCTATTTCCCCAATGTCCTCCTTTCCCTCCCCCTTCATGGACTTTAAAGAAAGGGCTGTAGTTCAATGGAAGAGCCCACCATTCTCCTCTCTTCTGCTTTATGCCCCTCTTCCTTTTCCACTAAGGGGGGAGGAGCAACAAAGGTGAGTGGGCACCATGGATGGACTGGCCCAGCCTTCACCTCTGATGCTGGGTAGCCTGGCCAATGGCCATCACGGGCAAGAATCCCAGGATATACCACATCTCTCCAGGGTTCCTTGCAATATATACAAGTCCCTCTCTACGTGCAACTTGCCTGTCATAAGGTCTTGTCATAATTTCACATACAACTTCAAATGTAATGTTTGAACGCTGCTGACAAAGTAGGAAGTTTAATTTGAATAACTGTTACCAATTTAATATGTGGACATGAAGACTGTAGAAAAATGTTTTATACTTTGCCCCTAGTACAGGATCAGGTGAAGTTGTAGAAGACGACAGTGGGAGAACCACAATTCTATACTGTTATTGTAGCCAACGGTACTCATTTAAGACACAGTTTGGAGGCCAGATCTGCAGTCCTAGGCACACTTACCTCATTGAGCATAGCCTCATTAACCACAGTGAAAATTACTTCTGAATAAACACGCATAGGATTGTGCTGTAAATCTGAAATCCTGTTCATGCATACTTATATAGGCCATGTAGTTTGGCAACACTTTCTGAGAAACAGGTATAGGATTGGTCTATAATTCAGTTGCTGTGACAACTACTAGAGAGCAAGAAGACCCACACACCCAATTGATCTGCTGAGAGACTATTACTTTTCAGACTTCAGGTGGGGGGTTGTACACTCCCTGCACACAGAAAACTAGTATGTCACTAGAAAAGTTCAGTATATACAGAGCAATTCTATACAAGTCTACCCAGAAGCCATTGAATTCAGTGGGACTTACTCCCTGGTAAGTATGCACAGGATTGCAGCCTTCAAACCTTCCTAGTTTTCTATAAGAGCCTTTCTTTGATTTATTGATTTCAAAAGGAATTTATAGTATATATAAATGTATATAGTATTTATCTATATTTATATTTATTTATAGTAAATTGTGAAATCCAGTTCTAATTCGTGATTTTACATGCCCCACCGTACAAAGGCACGCAAAAATCAACCCAGGAGACAACTCTTCTCTTTCAATAAAGGAAACGAAGAAGAAAACAAAGCCCAGTTTTACGACACACAACCAGCCCTCTGCCAGTGCTGCTTCCTGACATTCAGAAGTCACGTGCCGCTCACCCGCCTGTCCTAGAATGGAAACTCATTCTGACTCCCAGCTGGAGTGTCAAGAGACCTGTGACGCGACGAGAAAAATTCTGCCAGCAACTCGCTCGCTGTTTCCATCCCAAAGCACCGACCGCCTTTCCTCCCGCAGGCCTCGCTTGGCCCCTCATCCCCCCGCGCTTCTGTGAACGAAGGAGCTGGGCACATAGGCCGCCGATCTCCCAGGCTACCAGCGCCAACTGGCTTCTCTCTGCACTGCCTCAGCTCCCGTCGGCCACCCTGACCTTCTCCTCGCCATCATAGAGGTGGACTCCGCGCTGCTGCGTAACGAGGTTCTCGTGGATCTCCAGGAGGCCGCTGGTCCAGGCGAAGCGATCCATGGCGCCTGGGTCGAGCGCTTCCCCAGTCAGGCAGATTCACAGAGCAGCAGCAATTGCTAGACACGCCTCCGCCTCCTCCCCGCTTGGAAACATTGGGGGGGAGGATGATGTCAGGCTCCGCCATTTTAGGGACACGAGCCTCATAAGTGAATAACGAATACGCGATTATATGAAGCGCTTCCCATACATGTATCTTCTTATAGTCAATATAAATCACCTTGTAAGGGAGTCACTATTATTTTCCTGTTGCAGATGGGATGGGCTGAAGCTGCGTGGCATGCCTGTACAGTATGCGCAAACCTACCATCTCAAAAGTAAGTTCTGTTGCGTTCAATGAGGCTTATTCCCGAGTGTGTACAGAAGTAAGCCCTACAAGTTCAATGATACTGCTGCTGCTAGGTATAGGATGGATGGATGGCAGTCCTCCTAAAAATGCCTAGTGTAGAGGCTAGACTCGAACCAGTGACTTCCTAATTCGTAGTTTCTCAACCATTCAGAGCAGAGGTCCGTCTACTTCCAAGTAAACATAGCTAGACTTGAACCTAAGAACAGATCGTGACTAAATAACGTTTCCTGGGACGAATCAACAACAGGAGTCTGCTTAACTCCTAGATCCAGGTTCAAATCCCCGCTCAGCCACGAAGCTTCCTGGCCCTGGGTGACCTTGGGCCAGTCACTATCTCTCAGCCCCACCTACCTCACAGGGTTGTTGTGAGGACAAAAAGGAGGGGAGGAAATATGTACACCACTCTGAGCTCCTTGGAGGAAGGGCGGTATAGAAATGTGAAAAATAAATAAATAAATAAATATTCCATTTTAAGACGTTTACAGGTCAGACTGACAAAAAGCTGGCTTTAACATGAAGTCTTCCGGAAAAGTTGCTTAAGATTTTGCCGGCAATCTATCCTATGCACACTTTCCCAAGCTCCACTGAAAACAGTAGGACTTACTTCTGAGTTACTGAGTTATTGAATTGCAGTTTGTATAGTTTAGGTTGGAACTAATAGTGTAGTAGTAATATTGTGGCTTTGGGATGAATACTACACGTATTCACTCAGAAGTCCCGTAACGTTCAGAGAGGGCTTAATCCCTGGGTAATTGTGCAAAGCAAAGCATTGCAGCCAAAGTCATGCATTTCTTCCTCTTTTCCTGTATACTTCTGGCCCAGCTAGACCGGGGCGGCGGCAAGTACCGTAGTTCTGCAAGACTGTTACACCGGAGTCAGCAGCCCCACCCCGTCGCCGTCGGAGCCATTCTGGCGGCGACGGCAACGCGCGGGACACTCCCCCGTCGCCGCCGGAATGGCTCCGACGTTGAGGGGGAGGAGCCGCTGACTCCGGTGTAACGGAGTCTTGTAGAGCTACTTGCCGCCACCCCGGTCTAGCTACGCAACTGCATCTGGCACTATTTTCTCAACTGAAAGGAGCCTTAGAAAAGCCGTTTACTTTCTGATGGAAGCCCGGGAAAAAGGGGTGTTTGGGGTAGCCACGCATTTGCTGCAGTCACGTGCACACTCATCTAGGAATAAGATAATCGAACATAGCAGGAGTTACAGTACTCCTGAAGAAAGTGCACAGGATTGGACTGCACGTCTCCGCCCCTTTCGGAGCAATGCCTCTTTCGTTCTTTCTCTCTAATTGGCTGATTCAAGTGACACACAGACCAATAGCTGAGGCCGTTTTGATTGTTATCGGGCCTCGCGCGTGGTTCAATTTCAAATTGGGTGAACTGTTGCGGGAGTCGGTTTGGGGTGTGAGTTGATCAGCTTGGTAAATCTATTTGGGTTGTGCGGCTGAGGAGGGGGTTGTTGACGGTTTACCCTTGTTCGTTTGGGGGCACCCAAAGAACGAAGTAGCATTCTGTCCAGGTACTTTTTTTTTTGCTATTTCTTTGAAAACCCCATGGGTGTTTATTTCAGCAAGCAGTTGTTGCTGTGGTGGCTTTTCCATTCCCCTCCGAAATAGTACTGGAGCGGGTGCCCCACCTTTCAACTTCCTTTGGCCAGCTTGCAAAACGTTAACGTCTGGTCCTCGAGCTCTTTTTCCTTGTTACTCTTTTTTTTTAAATCTTTAGCATCTTATCAGCATTCTTCTCAAGCTATGCACTTCTGATCTAAAACAAAAGCAGTAGAGCTGTAGAGGAAACATTCTAGCGGGGGGTTAAAACGTTTTTATTTTCACGACTTCCATGTAATGAGAGGTGGGGGTGGGCTGTTTGGTTTGTTTTTTTTTTGTTACTGCCTCTGATGGTCGGTTTTTAATTGCTGTTTTATTATTAGCTATGCTGTTTATATAGCTGCCTGCTTATATTTTATGTCTATATGATTGCTGATGCTTTTATGAGATTTCGTGCTGCTTTTTTAGTTTCTGCTGCTGCCCTATTGTATTTATTTAGATGTTTAGGTTTAGTTATTTAAATAATAGTTATTGTATATTTTTGATTTTGTATAAGCTGCCTTGGGCCACCCATGTAAGTAGAGGAGAGGTGGGGTAGACAAACGAGATACTATCTTTTCTGAGTGTGTCACAGGACTCCCTAAGAGGGCAAAGATACATACACAACAAATCCTGGAACAAACAAATTGTTTCAAGCAAATAGTGTTTCTCTGGACTCACCTATGAAGCCAACTGTGCATAAAATGAAGGATGAGCTGGGCATATTGGAGGGCTGATATTGAATGGCCTCTGGTAGAACTCATGTTTTGCATGCGTAAGGTCCTAGTTTAAATTCCTGGCATCTCCAATTGAAATAATGTCTAGCTGCAGAAGGGATAGTAAAATGTCAGAGAGCCATTGCTTGTCTGGGAAGGCTCATGAATCTTTTCGTATTTTAGATGCATTGCCCAGGGTATATGTGGACCCTTTCTATGTGTGGGTTCGGGATCCATGGATTTGACTCGCCGCCGATCCCAGACCCACAAGATCCATGCTGAAGATCCACGCTAAAGACCCTGTTAAAAGGGGGAAAAGCCCCCAAATTGCCATTTTTACCTTTAAGTCGCCACAGCATCCTGTTTTCAAGCCTCCACCATGGTGCTTCTTGGAGCTTAACACGACCCACTTCTGGGTTGCGCAAAAGCTTTTCCAGCCTTCTCCCAGGGGGCATTCTGGGACAAGTCTGGGGGGGGGGAAGAGCCTTTGCTCAACCTGGAAGTGGGTCCTTAAGCTTCAAGAAGCCCTGTGGAGGCTTGAAAATGGTGCATTTTGACTATTTATAGGTGAAAATGACAGTTTGGGGGCTCCCCCCTTTTAACAGGGTTTTTAGTGTGGTACAGTGGGTGGCGCAGTGGGTTAAACCGCTGAACCATGAGCTGTCGATCGAAAGGTCGGCAGTTCGAATCCACGACGGGGTGAGCTCTTGTTGCTTGGCCAGCTCCTGCCAACCTAGCAGTTCCAAAGCATGTTAATGTAAGTAGATAAATAGGTACCGCTTGTGGGAAGGTAAACAGCGCTCCGTGTTCCAGCCGCATGCTACGCGCTGTGGCAAGGAGAGTCATGCCAGCCACATGACCACGGAGGCGTCTTCGGACAACGCTGGCTCTTCGGCTTTGAAATGGGGATGAGCACCACACCCTAGAGTCGGACATGACTGGACTTGTCAGGGGTCACCTTTACCTTTTTACCTGGTATCCTCACTATCCGTGCGTGGGGTGTGTGTGTCCGGAACAGATCCCCTGTGAATAGCGAGGTCCAACTGTACATACAGGTGCTCTAGAAACAAATATGCCCCCACAACCTTTTGAGGAAATCCTTTTTTCCAGTTATTGCTTTGCTTTGGAAGTAGGGATGGTTCAGCATCACTCTGTCCAGAGACAGCTGTGATGCTGATAATGTAGACAGACATAAGATTGCCACATCTCTCTTGCTCTTTCTCCCTTTCTCCTGACTCTGCTCCTCTATTAGCAACTGTCATGAATTAAGCAAGTGAAAAGTTTTCCCTGTCACTTTTTTCTCCTTGTAGAAAAAGTTATTTGTAGGAATAGTTCATCTGCTTAATATTTGTCTGGCTGTTGCTCAAGGCACAAGAGATATCTAAAAGGTAAAATTCTGCTAGTCACAGCTTTTCCTGTCACCATTTGGATGAGAAGTCACATTTAATGTTTTTTATTGATGATAATGTTAAATACCGGTATATTTTAATGCTGTAGGCTGCCTTGAATTTTTCCAAGCAATATGAGGTAAAATCTTTTAAAGTACAGTTGAACCTCGCTATCCGCAGGGATCCATTCTGGATCCCCCCCACGGATAGTGAGAATCTATGAATACCAGAGTCCACCTGAAAAACGGTGTAAAAAAGTGGGTTTTTTTAACCTTTTTTAGAAGCAAATCACTGCGTGTTCTTGCCTATAACAAGCTGAAATTGCATTTCAGAAGCCTCTTCCAAGTCGCACAACTCCTTCTCCCTAAATGGCTCTAGAATGCATTGCAATGCATTTGTGTGTGGGGGGGGGGTCGCGTGACTTGGAAGAGGCTTCCAGAGCGCAATTTCAGGTTGTTATAAGCAAGAACATACAGTGATTTTGCTTCTAAATGGTAAAAAACCTGCATGTTTACTTTTTTTTTTTTGCTTTACAGCGTTTTTTAGGTGGACCTCGTGGGTCCAGGATCCATGGTAAGTCAAATCTGCGGATAGAAAGGGTCCACTGTATGTAGTAGGATAATTTGAATTACCGGTACATTCGTCAATTGGCTTTAAAATATTAGCTTATTAATAACATTGGATTGTGTTAGTCTCACCACCCACTCCTCAAAAGACTGAAAATCTTGTTTCTTTACACAGCTACACTAGAAAGATATATTTCTGGACTGTGACTGACTGGAGTATATCAGTATCATTCTGACATAGAACCTGGGTCAGATTGCCCTTAACAATGTCAGTAGTTATGGTATTGTGTTTATTGCATTTCCAGGTAGGGTTTTCTGTATTGATCATCTAAATTTTGGAAGATGGAAAGGAGAAGGAAGAGTAAGATACAAATCTTAGATGCCAACTGTGGGATAGAATAGCTATTAGATTTTAAGAGTGAACTCATGACTGGTTTAGTTGCTATGCCCCATAAAAACTGGTTTGCCATTGAATTTTTTTCTCCTCTCCCAAAACTCAGTGCAGGATCCATTAATTAAGTGAAGCTGCAAGGCAAAGCAAAACAAAACATGGTAAGTTCTAAAATATCAAATGTATAATATTTGCTATTTACTTGTATTTGAGTCTTAAGATGGATAACAGCTTTCTTGCAGTTGAGAAAAAAGTGAGGGATCTCTCTCTGTGAGCTAAATTCTTCAGTGTGAGATGGAGGGTGGTCCAAGGATTTCCAGGTTATGCCCAAACCATGTGCTTGTTTACTTACATCCTCATGTGAATTAGATCAACAAGAAAGCTGTAGCTTCTCTAGACCATTCCTCTCCTTCCTCCCAGTCCTTCTGTTTGCTTTGTCTCACAAGCAGTGAAAAAAGAAAAAAACTTTGCCCAATTGTCTGCCTCTTCCAATTTCCTGCTATTAATGTTATCCAGTATTGGAGCATATTACTCTAGAGTGGCACTACATCTAAGTAGTACTCATAGCTATATTGTGTTAAGAGGCTTTGTGCCATAAATTTATGTTTGGAATGCATCTTTTGGGCTTGGGTACCTCTTTTTTTAGAGGGGAAAGGCAGGGTATAAACGTGTTAAAATAAAAATAAAATGCATAATGTTTTATTTTCAGGAAGACAAAGAAAATGCTAACATATGTACATGGAACCAAGTGGATAGCATTTTGGAAAAACAGTTAGCTTCTCCAAAAGCATTAAAGTCTCCTGCAGTGCTGAAGCAAACTACTATCCCTACAAACTGTAGCCCTTTAACTAGTATTCAGGCAGTTGTTTCTGAAGCAGAACCTGCTGAAACTAAAAACCTGCGCATGTCATTTAGCCAGACCTTCTTACTCAAAAGAAGTACAAAAGAGAAACAACTGAAACCAGCCACACAAAACTCTGGTGCACGCCTTCCAGAGAAGCATGTGCTTGGCTCATATCGTGGCAAGGTAGTCTCATCTAAGATAAACTCGTTCAGGAAAAAAACAGTAAATGAAGCTGGCAAGAACCCTTCGGCTGATGCTCCTAAGTCAGCAGTGAAGACTGGATCCACAAGCAATAATATAAACATGAGGGATGCTAAAACCACTAACACAGTTAGTGCTTCTAAACCTGTAGTTATTGCCCCTCTTCAAACCAGGCCTCCTGTGAAGGTGTCTGTTAGTCGCCCCAAACCCATTCTGAATAAAGAGAAACAAGCAAGCAATACTATACCTATGAACAAGGGGACTTTCCAAAGGAAGCCTGGTACGACCTGCACTCCACAATTAAAGACTGTTCCATGCAAAACTAGTTATTCTGAACCTAGAACAAAAGAAACTGCGCCACCTAAAACTAGAACAGGAACTGAAGCACGGCATGTTTCTAAAATGCATGGTGCCGTGTCTTCGTTGGTATCAAAATCAGTTGACAACAGAAGAACTCTGCCTGTGTCTGCGGAAGTGAGAAGGTAATAGAAATATTTTTATTTATTTATTTTTCACATTTTTATACCGCCCTTCCTACAAGGAGCTCAGAGTGGTGTACATATTTCCTCCCCTCCTTTTTGTCCTCACAACAACCCTGTGAGGTAGGTGGGGCTGAGAGATAGTGACTGGCCCAATTATTGGTGTAGTGTAGATAACACTGGGTTGTGTCCTAAGTTTAGGTATAACTAACAGTGCAATCCTGTCTACCTCTGCGCCCTGCAATGTAGCAGGGCCGGTGCAGCCTCTGCTGCATCTAGAGCGCAGAGCAGGCAGCTGGGACATAACCTTAAGGGAAGGGAATGTTTGTTCCTCTCCCCCCCCCCCCCCCCGGGAAGCCCCAGCCGCCTGAACGGGTCTCCTTGGATGTGCACCAGCTACCAGGTCCGGGAAGGGGGATAGGATTTGGAAGAGCGTGCCAACAACAATCCCTCCCCCAGCCTGGACCTGACCGACAAATCCGAAATGCCCTCCCTCCGCTGCCTGATGGAGAATGTATCTGCTCCGGTAGGCGCAGCTCTGGATATGTCCGTGGAAGACTATCATAGCAGTTTAAGATTTAACTACTAGCTTCAGGGATGGGACTTACCACAGGAAAATGGCTCAGAGGTAAAGCATTACATACCCTCTACCTCTGTGCCACGGTCTTGATCTGAACCCACACGCAGCTGCTATACTGATGTCAAAAAAAATCTGAACTGCTTCCACATAAATGTAATACGTAGTTCACATCTCTATCCCACTGAAATCAGTGAGTTCTGACTGACTAAGCTTAGGGAACAACCCTCTGAGTTGTGTATCTATATAGTAGATGGGTTTTGGTGCTCAAAAATACAAGTTAAATCAGCGCTTCCCAAACTGGGTTGTAACCCACTTGGTGGGTTGTGGCCCAATGTACGGCGGGTCGCGCTGTTGCGCCCTCCCACCACCCCTCTTTTGGGGGACCTCTGGACGCTAGTAGAGCTTCCGGTTGTGACTCACCTGTAGAAGCCGTTCCCGCGTTGCACCGCTCCCAGGACGGCTTCCAGAGGCATCAGAAGACCTTCGGAAATGATTTCTGGGTCATTAACGGTTTCACGGAAACATGTTCCAGTCACATCCAGAGGTGTTTCTGAGGCCTGTGGAGGCCAGGACTGGTGCTATGCAGGAGCGGCTTCTACAGGTGAGTCTCGACCTGGAAAGGGGGGGGCAAGGTGGGTTGCAGTAGGTTTAGGGACGGCTGAGCTAAACTATTTGAAACCATTCTTATAGGCTGGGTTACATGCAGAGGCTTACAGTAGCTCTTTTTGTTGACTTTCTAGTTGTAGAGAATTGATAATGCGTAGAATTTCTAAAAAGCTATTGTATATTTCAGAACCAGCTAATGAATGAGTGAAAGCTAGTAAATAGAATTGACATCAGATTGGATGAAGAACAATTTGATGGGCCTGTGGTACTAGGAATGCATGCAGAGGGCCAAATTCCTTTGAGTCAAGTGGGGAAATGTCAGTTTATACCATATTGATGACAAAAATTGGTATACTGAGAGGTCTAGAAAGTGTGTGTGCACGTATTGGTAAATATACCCCCTATCCTACACGACTCCTCCGGCTCAGGTTCAAGGCCAGATGATCAGTTTCTACCTTCCTAGCCTTGAACTTCTGCAGACATCGTTGTATAAGGCAATTGTAGCACTAGCCTATTACAGGGGCTAAATGCTAGATTTGTTGGAAACTACATATCCAGCCCCAGAGCTCAGCATTTTTTAACTATGGGAGGAGAGATTTCTCAATTATTTCTCAACACTGTTGCTGCTAGTGCTATCTGATCACCCAAACATAAGTGTTCTGTAGGCTCTAATTTTCTTCTCTTCATCGATAGCTCCCAAAAATGAGATTAGCTCCCAAAAATGAGATTAGCATTATCTGCCCTGACACCTTCACTAATTATAGTTAGCAGCAAATCATTGTTTACAACCAGGATTTAAAATGAGTTTGCAAACTATGCTTTGGGCTACCTATGGTAATGTTAACACTGGTGCAGAGCGTTGCAATTGTAGCAGGATTGTGCAATTGTCCATGGAGCACTCCTAATTGTTTAGCCATGGTTAAGCAATTTGGCGGCATTTCATCTGTACTGTTCTAGACTACGTAGAAGGCTATTATGTTTAAAGCAAGGATTGATAACTTTCTACCATATCGACATACTTATTTGCAGAACTCAACTGGCTGAATGGAGAGCTTTCAAAGGAAAAGGGGTAAAGAAGGCGCCTGCTCCCATACCTGCAGATACTCAGCCTGAAATAGAGGCACTTCAGCAAACTGTTAGAGAACCAGTTAAATCCTTCTGGACTGCCATAGCAGAAGAAGATGAACAAGGATTACTCAGGGATACAGTTGATAAGACACTCAAAGAATGTTTGCACTCCATTAAAGAGGTGAGGTATCTGTTAAGCCACAGCCATGATGAAACAAACTTTGGAATGTAAAGTCCCATTACTCTTACCCTAGCCGTATAAGATCACTTGAAATACTGTACAACCATCTATGCTAGAGTTTCATTACAACTTTTTCATTTTTCACTTTTTCATTACAATTTCCTTTTTCAAATTAAAGGAAGAATTGATAGATTGTCCTTATAAAATCCTACTGCTTGCGAATGTGTTACACACTGTAAGTAGGATTTGATGAATTCTGAACACAAAAAAAGCTGAATTCTTGCCTATGAGTCTGTCGTCTTCTGATGTGGTGTCTTCTGATGTGGTATATTCCTGTTGCTAGCCAATAAGAGACAAAATACTGTCATGGTTCATGTGGTAGGGTTCTGACTGCTAATTGTTGCCTGTAGTTGGACTTTTCCTTTGCCAGTGAATATCTTAACAAAGAACAAAACTGAGGAAAATTTCATTACAGGTTCCTGTGGGACAACCTCTTTGTGATCCCATAACTCCCTTAAACCTAAGAACAATTAGAGGAATAACCAAGACCCGCTATTGCAGTTGTCGCTGGCAAACGTCTTTGCTTCTGGCAACTGTCCTTCCTGCTGCACAAAATCTCTGCATCATAGAGAACTTGGAGAGAGGTTTCTTGCTTTGTCTGGAGCAGTGGTCGCCAACCTTTCAGACCTCACAGACCACTATAGGCACAATTTTGAATCCCGCAGACCACTTATTAATTTGTCTTCCGCCTTCTTTTTTTTCTGTTTTGGCCGCAAAGCTGCCGTTTTGCCAGACGTCAGCCCGCCCAACATTTTTTCAATTAGTTATTTAATTTTGGTGTACTGCTGCTCTTCGCCATGGCCGGCCAGAACTGTCCCCCGTGTCTGTTGATTTATTCAACAGGAACACGCAGCGGTTTGGTTTTAAAAAGTAAGGGGGGAAAAAAGTAAAAAGACGCAATGTTTTTACCTTTTAAATCCAAACTGCTGTGTGTTCCTGTTGAATACATGCTTAAATTGCGCTCTGGAAGGCTCCTCTGGTCATACGACTCCCCCCTCCCAAGATTGCCCCAGAATGGCAATCTGGTGCAGTCTTGGGAGAGGGAGGGAGGAGTCGTGCGACAGTTCCAGCCGGCTGCAAGGAGTAGTGGTAATGGCCCATGGACCACCAAAATTTTCTCACGGACCACCAGTGGTCTATGGACCACCGGTTGGCGACCACTGGTCTGGAGTGCACTAAAGACATCCCCCCCCCACTCATTTCTTCGCTAAAAACAGAACAGAGGGGAAAGGGTTGATCTCAGTTTGGTTTCTGCAAGAAGTGGGCTCTTGTCTACAAAACCTTATGCCACAACAAATCTTAAGTCTGTAAGGTGCCACAAGAAACCTGTGTGTGCTGCAACCAATTTGTACCAAATCAGTAAGTGGTGCCTGAGGTGTAGTCTTAAAAGCTGACATATATACAATTTCCTTTTTGCTGTTTCTTTCTGTTTAGGGTTGTCCAGGTTATTCAATAGATTCCATTTTGGAAGAGCTGATATTGAAATGTCCAGAGGCAAAAAAATTTGCCAAATACTGGGTGTGCCGCATGCTCCTTGAACAGTGCCGTTCTACTGAGAAAATAATTGCTGTTTATGAAGAGGCAATTCTGGCAGAAGCACAGGTAAGGTCTCCTCAATGCTGTATAGTTTGAGGAAATGATACAAATATAATTAAAACATTCAAACAGTGAATACAAATAGAGTGCCTGTCACCTTGTATGTAGAGCAAAGCTACCCAAAAATACGGTAGAAAATTTCACCACTTAACAAGTTTATAGTAGCTTATAGAGGGAATTAAAGTTGGGCAGATGCAGACTGTAAGACTGACTCTCGTTCCTTCACTATATAGCAGGGGTTCTCAACCAGTGGTACACGTACCGCTAGTGGTACTTGTACCGCTGGGAGCCCTGAACCCCTGCGAAAACGCGGCACTTTTGGCACCACGTTTTTGCTCCCGAGAGGCTCCTGCCTTTGGCCGAGCCTCTTGGGAGTGCAGAAAACGGTTCACTCAGAGCATCTTCCTGGCCTCCTGCATCCTTTGCTACCCAGAAGTAAACGGTGATGGTGGTACTTGGTGCATCAGTGGCCATGTTGGTATGCCACACTGAGTACATTGAGAACCCCTGCTATATAGGGATGTTATAAGAAGGGAGGAGGAGCATATTTTTTATTTTCTACTTCCCAGAACCACCTGCTGCAGCCAGCTCCAAAACTGACCCTCTACTGATACACAAGCAGGGGAAGGCCTCAAGGGAATCTGAAAGGAAATAAGGTGTCCTTTTCCCTTTCTCTTCTCTAGAAATTCCCGTTCCCCATTGCAAGGATTAAATACCATAAAGCTTCTGTTCTAGGATATCGGCCTTGAACAGTAGCAATTGCAAATTCATTTTTAGAAATCCTTTAATGGAGAAACATAACTTTCTAAATGAGTGTTTTTCAGGTTACAGTTTTATGGATTACAATTGACCTGATTTGCCTCTCATAAATATCTTTCTTTCAGCCCAAGAATGAATTGCGCCATGCGTTGGCAGATATTATGAAGGATACAAAAGATCTACCTAAATCAAATGGTAAGATGAGTCATTATAAACATTGGTAAGAAGCAGGGCTGTTATATATCAAGAACAGAGAATATTCACTAACTGCATCTAAGTCGAGGGTTCCCAACCTTCGGAGGCCCACATATCCCCTGTGCGGGCCTCCAGCTGCCCCGCGTACCCCCCACGTACCCTTTCCTTCCGGGTTGTGGCGTGAGCGGGAGTGCCCGCCTGTGCCACAACACGGAGAAAAGACTACAGAAAAGGATTAAGAAAAATGTCCCTGAGATTTTCCCCGGTAGGCTCCTCCTACCTGTTCTTCTGGGCGCCGAGATCCAAGATGGCTCACGAGATCCAAGATGGCGGCACTCAATTCTCGTGAACAGGTAGGAGGAGCTACTGGGGAATTTATTGGGAGACGTTTTTCTGGGTTGCGGCGCAGGCGGGCACTCGCTCGCGCCGCAACCCAGAAAAAATCCACTTTAGCAGCTGTCCCTTATCAACTGCTCATATCAGTAGCTGATAAGGGACATTGTTTCGGGTTGTGGCGTATCCTAGGGGTACGCATACCACAGGTTGAGAATGCCTGATCTAAGTGATACCAAATTGGGCACTGGGTCATTCCATATCAAATCAATGAAAAATCCATTTTGGATGTCATGGATTTTGTTCATTTTTGGTACATTTGTACCTTACCATGTGATGTTTAAAATATTTTTTCAGATTTTTTTGTCCACCCGTTTTTGAGATATTGAACTTTCAAAATTACCTAAAAACGCCAAAATTTGCTAGCCACCATACCTTCAAATGCCATTTACAAGAAAACTATGAAAGCTACAGACATGCGGCAAGTGACATTGTAAAGCTAGTGAATAGGGCTTTCATTTGATATACAACATGACACAATTGCACATTTTCAAGAAATTCAAAAATATTCAAATTTTGAATTTTTGGAAAAACGGAATTTTATAAAATTTTCAAAAAAAAATCACACTTAAACGTATATGACTTGTAGCCAATCAGTCAAAATTTCAAGGTGGTATCTCAATGGTATCATACAAAAAATAAATTTTCTTGTTGGCAGTGACAAGGAATTAAACCCCTCAAGTTCATTTTTCTACCCCACTATCGAATAAGGAAGATGCTTGCAACAAAGATGGGAGAGGAAAGTCTGATGCTTTGAAATGGATTTGGGCAGATAATCTCCATTGGACGTTTCTGCTTATTATTAAACTGTCATTAGGATATGCTTAGTTATAAAGGGCAACAGGTACAAACTTTGAAAGTTTAAAACGTTTTGGGAGAGTGCCCAGTTTAAGTTAGAAATATTCTGAAAAAAACACATTTTGGTTTGAATGCTGAGTTTGAATGATTAGTATCTCCACTATGAAGAGTTTGTACGTATAGCACAAACTTGTGTGTGTGTGTGTATTCAAAGTAAATGAGGGTCAGTGTAATTGGAAAATGGAGCTATAATTCATTTGTGCTACACAATTCTATTGTTGCTCAGTGAAAGTGATGCATATATCAAAGGATGAGTGATACAGCAATTTAACACTTGAATCATATTTTACACAGGAAAAATGGTTATTTTATGATAGTGTCTGTATGCTTTTCTTAAGGGGAGTTTGTGAAAGAAATTGCTCTAGATGATATGGGAGAAGCTAATGACACGGTAGCAGATACTGTCAAAGAAATCAACTTGAACAGTAAGATGGAATCAAGTGATGAAGAGACTTCCCAAAAAGCAGCAGAAGCTTGTTTGAAGTCTGAACAAGAGATCTGTCCTAATATAAGAAAAAACAGAAATAAAGAACAAAGTCAGAAGCCCACAGTTTGTAAAAAAGAAGAGCAGTGCAATGGTAATGCAGAAAGAGAGGGAATCCTTAAAACACCCGAGACCTGCAAAGAGGATTCATACTTAATTAAGTATAATGTGTCAACTAATCCTTACTTGGAAAGGTAATCCATAATTTCAAATGAACATGCTTGGTGTGGGGAAAATATTTCTGTACTGTACTGCAAAAATACCTTGGTTTACAGTGCAATCCTGTGCATGTTTACTCAGAAGCAAGTTCTATGTTCAATGTGGTTTACTCCCAGGAAAGTTACAGCCTTAGTTGTTCAGTCTTGAATAGACGTCATCAAATACCATATTTCTTCGATTCTAAGACGCACCTTTTTTCCCAGTTTAGCATCTCTAAAAATGGGGTGCGTCTTGGAATCGATGGCCTCATTTTTTGTGGTTTTTTCTCCACACTTTACCTCGCCATTTCGACCCCTCTGCTCAGCGGCGCTCTCCCATGACAGTTAGCCCGACCCGCTCTCTTCCTGAACTTGAGAGTTCGCCCTAGCATGCCGAATCAGTGAAGATCATGCTAGAGCTGAGTGCCTTTGCACTCGTCAAGGAGGGCGTGCTGGGGAGAGTTCCTCTGTGGAAGTGTCTGCCCCACGCTCCTATTGACGATCAAAGCCTGCAATGCCTTTCCGATCGTCAGCTGGAGTGAGAGGCAGGCACTTCAGCGGCTAACTCTCCCTAGGACTAGGAACCTCTTCCTAAAGGGTGAGGGATCTACTTTTGCTGCTGCTGCCACCACTCCTACCGACTTGCACCCAGCCTGGGAAGCGCCCTGGCTCACCACCCCGCAAGTGTGTGTGCCCCCAGTCCCCCCCTCCGCCTTCCACTAGCGCCAGCTCTCGCCAGCCTTTGCAGCCTCCAGTCCTTTGCACTTGTCAGCGAAAGTATGTGGGGCGAACTGGGGAGAGTTGTCTGCTGAAGTGCCTGCCATGCACTCCAGCTGACGATCGAAGGCGCTTGGCTCCTGCGTGTCTTTCCCTCAGACTTGACTCGAGCGTGTGATGATCATCAGCTGCAGCGCCGCTGAGCAGAGGGGTGAAAGTGGCGCAGTAAATGTGGATCCTCATTGGAGCGCAAGGGGCCAGGGGGGTCACATGGGAGGGCTTCTGGCAGGAGAAAAGTGAAAAGGGGTGGACCACTGATGGGTACTGAAATTAAGGTGTGTCTTAGAATTAATGGCGTCAGAATCAAGGAAATACAGTATTATGGGAAGGTGGTTTTCAAGTTTGTTCTTGTGTTGGTTCAGAGATGTTGACTTCAATCTATAAGAGTGGGGAATCAAGGATACAGAAGTAAGAGATGTGCTGCCTTGCTGCATACGTAGATACACAAGTGCCTAAAGGATTGTAGCAGAGAACTTTGTTGAAAGGTGACAGTTTAGAGAGAAAGCAGATAGAACAAATGTAGTTGAGATGATGGAATCCAGAGACTGCTATAAGGAAATGCAGAAGGAATAGTAATGGCCAAATAAACTAATAAGTGCATATTTGAGAGCCAACAGCAGTACTGTATACACTTGGAAAGGTTCCTTCTCTGAGGGATGTCTGGTCTGCTATAAGCTGTAATAAATTTCAATGACTCGTATGTTCGAATGGCTTTTAAAATGTAGTATTGCCTTGGGATTTTCCATCAAAAGGCAGAGTATCCATTTAATAAGTACTATCAAACTGGGTTATTTTGTTTTACTACTGGAATGCAACCATAGGTTATCCAATCAGCCTGCTATCTTTGGGGAACTTTCTCGCTTTTCCAGGCATGTTCTTTTTCTGCAGTTGTAGGCTGTGGCAAAACCTGGTCTAACCATCATCTGGCTAGGTTGTGCATAACTGTTTTCCAGCCTCCTCCTTAATATGCCACCTACATTTTAATGCTACATAATTTGCCATCCTTGCATTCAGCATTGAAAGTTGTATAGATCAGAATCAGGTGGTTCCAGGAGTTAAAGTGTGTGACTTTACAGTAAAGTCTTTACTGCCAGTGTATATTGACCATTGCCTACTTGCATGAAATTCTGAGACTGTATTCAAAACTGATGTAGCCTTCTGACAAAGGTGCTGTCATTGTCCATGCTCCTGGGAATGTCATGGGCCATTGCAGACCTACTTCTTGTGTGTTAGAACCAGGGGGCTGCAATGTATAGTTCTAATCCCACAGGGAATTGGCTTACTTGTGTAAGGCAAGTAATTCTTTTGGAGCCCCTTGCAAGGCTTACTTCATGGTCAAGACTTGCAAACAGCTGAGGGCAGAATGTTCCATTATTTAGCTATCTCTTTGAGCAATCCTCTTTTCTTGCTGCTGGTCCTAAATCCTTGCTTCCCACCCCTTTGAAAGGCTGCGGTGTGTAATTATTTTAAGCATTTCACATTTTTAGTACAGGTTGCATCAAAAATGTTTCAAAGTATTGATGTAGCACTTCAAGAGTATTCCAGGTGCTTCACATTATATGAGTAACGCTTACAACTACTCTGTAAGGGTAAGCTACAGAGATGGTCATAGAAAAGACAATATTCGAAGCAGGAATTTCATGGTTCACATTCTTAGCTGCCACAGTACAGAAGCTCCTCTACTTCCAAATGTGTTTGGTTACAGGGGTCTGTTTGTAAGTCCAACATCACCATTATCAGTAGCGAACCTATGGCTATTACTCTATGATGCAGGCCCAGCCTTGTCATGAAGCAGTATGTGGAGCAGCACCCTTGGAGGGGGTGGTGAATAGACAGTGCTCCAGCCCGCCTGTCAGCTGCCCTCTCCAGCTTGCCAGTCCACTGGGGACTCTTGATTGTCTTCTGAATTGCTGAGCTGGAAGAGGATTGTAGCAGCTTACCACAAATCACTTCTCCTCGCCCATCTGGTGCTTACAAAGCACCAAGCAGGCAGGGAGAAGTAATCTGCAGCCTGTCCCGTTCACTTCACCTGTGTGACCTCTCTCCCCTGGCCTCTCCGCTTCTGTTGAAATAAACAGGACCAGAACATGCTTCGCAGCACCTGAATCTCCCTAAACAGAAACACTTTTGCAAAGCAGTTCACACAAAAGGAATAGTCTCTCCTAATAAGTCTCCCTCAAAACAGGTTTCCAGCTAGCATCGTCCTTCACAGCTGGGTGTAGAATTCCTCCTTGGACATGGCAGTCATCAGCAGTCCTGGTCTCCGTCAGCTGGGAGTGGCAGTCCTTCTGTGGCGTGGAAGCTCCGTTCTGTGCCCCCCAAGACAATTTAGTACTGCACTTAAGTGATTGCAGCTGTGAGCTTGCAATCACTGCACTCCAAGTCCTCTGTTCACACTTGTGGGGCTACACTCAATTGCTTGCAGGTGTGTGCTTCCACCCACACAGTCCTGGGTATTAACCCCTTGCTGTCCAGTCCTGTCCAAGTCTTCATCTGTTAACTCCTTACTGCCTGGATCTGTCAAGGGTCCACTGCTGACACCATACTTGCTCTTGCAGTCTTCTGGATTTCCATCCACTACACAGCTCTAGTAAAGTAAACGGAACAGGAGGAGGGGATACCTCTCTCCCCTTCATCCCTAGCAACGGATATTTTTTAGCCCCCCTTGCCAACTTCCTTGCTGGCCTGCCTGACTGCCTGCTTGCCATCCCCTGTCATCTACAGGGATGAGTGTGCAAGCAAGCACAGGGGTGGCAAAATTAGGAGGAATCAGGCATCGCAGGAGAACAGGCGCCACTATAGTGATGTCTCAACCCTCTGCCTGGCCATCATGCCTGGCTCCCACACCCGCTGGCAGCTCCCCAGTTGGCCTGGGCTCTCAATACTTTGTCACTTGCCATTACCAGGCAAAGAAGACAGAAGCCTTGAGTAGCTGTGCTACTCCATGGTGTTCCCCAGCGCTTGCAGTCACATGCTCCACAGACCATGGAATATGGCCATGCATGTTCATATCTTTGAATTTGGAAGTTGAATGTTTGTAAGTAGGGGAGCTTCTATACAGCAACTCTAGGAATTCTTCCTCTTATTAAAGCAAAGTTTCCTCTTCTGTGTTTCTAGCTATGCTAAACACAGCTATTGTAATACCTTTTGGATAGGCTGTGTTGTACAGGTTGAGTATTCCTTATCTGGACTGCTTGGGATGGGAAGTTGTCTGGATTTCAGATTTGTCTGGATTTTGGAATATTTGCATAAATAAGATCTTGGGCATGGGTCCCAAGTCTAAACATGAAATTCATTTTATGTCTCTTATATGCATAGCCTGAAGGTAATTTTATACAATATTTTTAATAATTTTGCGCCCCAGCGTGCCTTGTGCTATGCCAGCCAGGTGCTGTAAAGTTTTTTAAAGTCATAGTCCCAAAAATGTCTGGATTTTAGAATAGTCTGGATTTTGGATGTCTCAATAAGAGGTAATTGACCTGTATATTCTTATGCGTCTGCTGTGGGTGGGCGAAGAGGCACCTAATATAGTGATTGGATTGCAACACTGACTGGTACTTGGTGCCCAGTCTTCTACCTGCATTATAACCACTGTACTACTGAAAGTATTTTGTGTAATATGACTTGTATCTCTTGATCCCCAAGTATGAAGAAAAACCTACAGTGTGACGCTAACAACTCTGCTGTTAAAGATCTGAAATTTCTAACTCCTGTGAGGCGTTCTCGCCGTATTCAAGAGAAAGAATGCACGATGCCAAAAATGTTGAAAGATCACAATCCTTGCGTTACTTCGCTTGAAGAGCTTGGAGAATTGGGAGATGAAACCAGCGTCTTCATCTACAGGCAGAACAGTGCACTGCACAAAGCCGGTGACCATCCAGAAGGGCAATGCAAAGAGTGACGTTGTACAAAATCCTTAAATTGTCATTGGATCAAGCTCCTGTTAGCTGAGTGCAGACATAATGCTACACATCACTAAACATTGTTGAGAAATTGAGTGGGCTGCAGGCCTCTGCAGGCCTCACCGATCTTCATTTCGGCAAAAAATGGCCATTTTCGGCCATTTCCGGTTTTCGTGATAACCGAAAATGGCCGGTTTTTGCCGAAATGAAGATCGGGGAGGCAGGCCTCCCCGAAGCACCGGTAAATATTTTTTCTTTACATTTTTTTATTCGCTCCATAAGACGCACACTATTTTCCCCCTATTTTTTGGGGGGGGGAAGTGCGTCTTACGCAGCGAAAAATACGGTAGCTTCATTGGTTAGCAGATGTAACCATTAACTATCTCTAAGGCTGGGGCAGGAACATGGGAGCATTATGTCTGGATCAGAACTGAATGTTTGAACATATGTGTTTTTTTAGATCTTCGCAAAAGGTACTAACTATTTCTTGGTGTATACTATTTCTTAAATGTTATCTCAACTCTATTGACCTCCCCTTTTCTCTTGTGAAATCTTTAAAGTAACTTCAAACACTAGATTGAGCAATTTTATGTGGAAAAGATGCAAGTGCTAATACTTGGAAGATGGTAAATATACTATTGTAGATCCAAATATCTTAAAGATACTGACAGCGCAATCTGACTTAACATTTGTGCCAATTTAACCAGCGGCACAGCGAGAACAGGGGGGCCCCAGAACGGAAAAGGGATTCAAATCCCCTCTAAAAGAGGAATTCAAAGGGGATTTGAATTCCTTTTCCGTTCTGGGGCCTCCCATTCTCACTGCGCTGCTGGTTAATCCGGCGCAAAAGTTAAGTTGGAATTCGCTGTTAGGCTGCGAGTTCATTGCACACTTGAGAGGAAATACCATGGATTTTTTGCATTTGTAATGTGGTATGCAAGCTGTACAAGCCTTTCACTTTATAGCAGAAGTTCTCACTATTCAATATGAATTAATGTTTACTGGAAGTCATCCAGCAATAATAAATGTAAATGTAATTTCCTTTTCCCCAATTATATTTTGTTAATATAATTAAAATGTAACAAATAATATTTCAAAAGATTACAGCAAGCGCAAAGCAGTATATTCTACTAGCATACTATCTATTTTCTACTTAGATATTTTTGGCTTAGTACGATAATATGACACTCGAATCAAATCCACATATCATCACATCACTCTTCCAATATTATGCCTATGAAATTCTTGCAGCACTTATCATACTGTATAAAAGTTTCAATTTTTTCTCTACCTGATTGTCTCTCATACCCAGCAAAAAGACTTCCGGTTTCATTTGCACATTAATCTTTAAATCAACTATATGTTTGTGAATGTTAGCCCAATATGTTTTTGCTTGGGTACATGTCCACCACGTGATAGAAAGATCCTTCCTGCTTCTTACATTTCCAACAACTACATTTTACACCTTGTAAATGTAATTCCTTTCCATTATTGTAATGGGCCTCTAGTTCATGCCCCACCAGTGAAGATACCCCTGTATATATTAAATAACAGTGAAATCCAGTAAAGCACTTGTGCGACACCTGGTGAGTAAGGACCAGCGGTCAGCGGCTCTTACCCAGGCTCCTACACAGCCCCGCACCTGCTGGAGCAGGTAATGCCTGCAGCAGAGGTAGGGCGGACCGGTGGTGAGGGGGATGGCCACTGGTCGCCCCGGGCCTGAAGAGGGTGGGGATATTGGTGGTGAGATACGCCTATATCCAAAGCCCTCTCCAGGCCTGGTGCCCCCTAACTGTATGCGAGCTCTGGAGCTGGCATACATTCGAGGAGGCCCATTGGGCCTCCTGCTGCTTACACCTGGGGAAGGGGACCGTCCCCTTCCCTCAAGGTGCGCCCACTGGCCCTTTAGGCCAGCAGCTGTATAGTACACAGGATTGGGCTTAAGTGTTAAGGCCCAAACCAGACTACATATAAGGGTGAAAGGATCTAATGATAGTCCCCTATACCCAATTGAGTTTTCAGCTTATATAATTGTTAAAAAAAAAAAAAAACTAGCATTGGTTTCCAGCGTTTCACTCATTCTGTAATGAGCTTCATCAGGGGAAAAAATTGGCATTGGCAAAAAATTGGCAAAAATTGCACCAACATCTTGCTGCAGGTAGAAGTCTGAGATTAAGTAGAAGGTACCAAGTGGCAGTTAGAGTTCTTAAAGTGATAGTGACAGCAGCAGTAGGAAGAGGGAAATATGTTTATCATTCTTAATACTGTCAAAACTCTTGATTTTGGTATCTTTCAGTGTAAGTAGTCGGATATTGATACTCCTCTTTCCTATTTATATTATGCATGGGTTTTTTCAATAGCCTCTCTATATAAACGCTGGGAATAGACTCCGTTGGTTACAAGTGCTTGTGTTGACCCAAATTTCATACAATGTCCAGATTATAGGACATGTTCTGTGACTGCAGATTTGTCTGGATATAGTAACTGGTACTATTGCTCATGTTCCTTAATTCTGGTGGATGCACTGTGCTTGGTGGTCCCAATATGAGCTCTATTACTGGCTACATAGTATTCTGTAAACTCCTGGTGTGTCCCATGGGTTCCTAGGGTCCTTTGCGCTGCAAAGGATCTGTTCTACTTTCCTTGTTGGTTGAAACACTGGTCTTAAATTAGCATGCTGTAATACTTTCCCAATTCAGTCTGTGATGCCTTTTACATAGGACAACAGCACGTTGATCTTATTATCAAATTGCTTTTCCTGTGCAGGAACACCCTTACAATGCCTGGATGCTTATGTTTTTCAGCTTATGTTTGCGAAACAGCAACCTTGAACGCTGCAATTGGGGCATCCAAGACTGAACACTAGATGTGACATGGCATAAGTTACTTTGAATCTTACCAAATCCCTCCAAGGAGTCGGGGTTTGAAGTAAAGCACGGGCAGAATGAAGCTATTTTCTTTTTTGATATTTCAGTTTTTCTATAAACAGGAAATCATGATTATAATGTTCTAGTTCCCATGACCATGAAAGAACAGAATTGTTGCCTTCTCATTCATGAAGGCCATAAATGTATTCACTATTTGCATATCCCAATTCATGCTACTATGTCCCTATATATTTGTGTGCCCACATATTCGAATATAATGATTATGTAGCCCAACTGCCAGGAAAACGGCTTTCTAAAAAATGAAAAGGGAATGTGCAGACAGTTAACTGTTCAGACCATCCCTTCCTTGTGCTTAAAAACTTGTGTACACATTCCATGATTTTGAACAGATTTGGCAGTGACTCAATCCCAACATGCATGTGCATAATTCCATCAGCCTTCACTCCTCCCATCAGCCTTCACTCCTTTCTTGCTCATTAGTCCCACTTTTTTGAAAGCAATTTTTTCAGGCTGGATAAAGACCAAACATTTCCTAGTGTCTCTTCCCAGTGGCAACTTCACTTCACAGAGCTGACCAAAGAAATGTGGTCAAATTTTGTTAATGTGCCCACAATCTTAGGCATTTTTCTTTCCCCCTCCAAAGCATTCACATTATCAAACTATTATTATTATATTAAGAATATTTATATACTGGTACCACTTTTCAACAAAATATTCACAATGCAGGTTACAGAGAAAATCAACTAATTTAATGGCTCCCAGTTCCAAAAGGGGAGAGAGAGCCAGCAACAATCAATTACTAGTATTAATACATATAATATCCTATAAAATATAATTACATTTGTTTCCTACCTTAAAGATGGCTTTGGTTCTATATACAATAAATACTGGTAAGTGTATCATCCTTACTAATTGGCCTAAGTGAACTTACTAAATTAAATGCCTATCTAACTAAACTAAAATTCCGCTATAATAATAAACAGGTAAATTGCTTCAAACACACAATACTGTCCAAGCTGGGAAACATCCAACCAACTCCCCTGCCTCCTAACAACCCTCACTGTTCAGTTAGAAACAAGTACACATTTAAACAGCAACTGTGATGATGTCATCCACCTGCCAGCATTGTTGACATCACAAAGGAAAGGCAGAAATGAAAGATGATGTACAGTACTAACTTGATGGTAGTGACTTACAGGAGCTCCTTGCCAGCATTATATGGTCATATCTCAATACCTGCATGTTGGCAGTAGTCAACAGAAATTCTAGCCTGAAAAAGACCTAAGATTGTCAGTTGGCGATGTGTGAAAGTGGCATATTTAATGAGACTTTTAAGTGGTTTAGGTATCTGCTCCCCAGCCTCCCCTCTGCTGCATTGACTGGGTGGTTCAGTCCTATTGGATATAGCCTTTCTGCTCTAGTTCTAGAGACAAACAGGGCAATCCTATGTGCATGTCTACTCAGAAGTAAGACTCATTGAATTCAATATAGAGCTTACTCTCAGGTAAGTGTGTATAGGGTTGCAGCCAAAGTCACTAGCAAGGTTTTTTTTTTTGCTGCAAGTTTATTGCACACCTCTGAACTGTTCTCAATAAATAAAAGTTGTTTATTATGAGTCTACCTGTCTCTGCGGAGTGGTGACCTGAGGGCAGGACCTATTGGGCATGGGAGGCTGCACACTGGAGCAGCACATTAGAGCAAAAAAAAAAACCAACTTGAAGTTGGCAACTTCACATATACACTCACTGATGGTGTCTGAGCACTGGCGTAGCGGGGTCCTCTGCTGCCTGGGGCAATGACTCTTGATGGAGGCCCCTTCCTCCAGAAGACTTGGAAGTAATTGATTACTTCCGGTTTGCAATCCCCCTGCAGCTGCCGGATCGTGAGGAGCGGCGGTGGGCCCGCGATTGGCTACCCTTCCTCCAAAGAAGGGCAGTGGGCTCGGCCAACGACGCTGCTCCTCGCAATCCGGCAGTGGCGAGGTGCCCGCGTTCGACGGCTGCTCTTTTCCTTTGGAAGAAGGGCAGCCGATTGCGAGCCTGCTGCCCGCCTCATGATCCGACAGCAGCAGGGTGCCCATGATCGATGACAGCCCTTCTCCTTTGGAGGGAGGGCAGCCGAGCCACTGGCGCTCCTCACGATCCAGCAGCGGCAGGGCCTCCGAGATCGGCTGCCCTGCTCCGAAGGGTAGCCGATCGCTGCTCCCCCACCGTGAAGCCAGCGGCTGGTTGGGAGCACCCCCTCTGCCCGGGGCGGACTGCTGTCAGTGATAAATCAGGAAAGAGATCTTGATGGCATGGTGAATAGCTCAATGAATATATCGACACACTTGTGTAGTAACTGTGAAGGCAAATTCCACATTAGAGGTAATTAGGAAAGCGATCGAGATTAAGACTACTAACTAACATGATAATGTCCTCATACAAAACTGCCCTTGTGCTTCCTACGTCTGAACCCACTCCCACTCTGTAATAGAACACTAGGCAACTAGCAACCAGCCATCTAGTCAGCCTAAAGACAAAATAAGGCATGTCCCCAAAACATTTGCCCGGGGCGGGAGGGGTGTGTGTCCAAATGATCTAAAATACTTTGTCAGCATCTCTTTTTCTGTGCCACTGTCGTGTACAGTCGGTTCTCATAAAGCTGCAGTCCAGTGACCCACCCTGAAGGGGACATTTGACTTTTCCCTGCCTGCAGCACAAGGCTTTTTTTGGCCAGTGGGGTGCCTCAACAAATCCAAGCTTCCTGAGGCTGCAATCCTATTCCTAAACACACTTTCCTGGGAGTAAGCCCCATTGAGCACAATGGCACTTACTGAGTAGACATGCACAGGATTGTGCCGTGAACAACTGGCCCGCCCATGTGCAGCCGAGCAGGATAGACCGCAACATCCGGCACACAAAGGAGAACGTCCAGAACTAGCGAAGGGAAGCAGAGGCTCCTCCCTCACCTCTCTCCAAGCAAGCTGCGCCCTTGTAGAGGGGAGGCACTATTGTCTCTTCCCGCCTTTGATTGTTGTCGTCACTGCTGCTGCTAAGCAGCGAGGAGCCGAGGAAGTGTCTGCAGTCGAGTTTTTGTCGGGCTGAGGGTAGGTGAAGACGAAGGCGCAGCGGGTGTGGTCCCGACATGTCAGTTCTTGTCCAGAGGATGAAGGCCGCCACAGAGACGAGCAATTTCCACACGTTGCAGAGAGTGGTAGCTGTGTTACTCTGACGCTGCAAAAATAAGGAAGAGTTGGTGGGACTCGACTAATTGCTTAGGCTTCAGGGGGCCGTAAGACGTGTGACTTCCACGCTGGTATCGAAAAAGGGTTTTGCTTTCCCGCCCGCCTCCGTGAAACGAATGAAAGGGCGCGTCCCCCGTTCGTATTCGCACTAGTTTTCTTTCTCACCATTCAGGACATGACCTTTGAAATGCCGGTGCACTTCGACCAGCAAAGCCATTGAATAGAGCTCCACTCCTGGATAGGTTCGGTTGTGCAAAGAAAGTTCATTAGGACACAGGTTCTAT
Source organism: Plestiodon gilberti rubricaudatus (assembly GCA_026170595.1). NCBI lineage: Eukaryota > Metazoa > Chordata > Lepidosauria > Squamata > Scincidae > Plestiodon > Plestiodon gilberti. The sequence continues at coordinate 128,042,195 of JANXHW010000001.1, read as the reverse complement.
GCTGTGAAATATACCATTTACCTGTTAGAGCTGCACTGTAGGAGTTGTTGACTTGTGGGTTTTCACCCCACACAGCATGGATGGATTTTTCAGGTCTGTGACAAGGGTACAGTCAATTAATCTCAAAACCAGCATCCCACGCAGGAAGAGTACCAGTGTCATGTGAACGACCTGTGCTGGCTTTCACTTTGAGTCTGCCACCACCTCTTCCCTCCAGCCTGCTGCCAATGCAAGCCACAAGTGAGGACCCACTTGCTTGACCAAGAAGCAGGTCAGTCCTCTCTTTATTGTGCTCCTCATGCACTGTTGTGAACCCAGAAGTCCTGCACTTCCGGGTTTCACGGCAATGCGCTTGGAGCACAGTAAGGGGTTTTGAGTGTTGTTTTTTTAGTGCAGAGGTGGACCAGAGTCGACATCAGGCAGTGTTCTGGGTTGCACCACCCTGATCTAGTGTTTGCTGCTGATCATATATTGATATATGGGTGGGAGAATTTCAAATAGTTTCCTTGTCATTAATGGATCATTATGCGATAGAGTTTAGGCCAACTGAGAGCCTCTGGAAGGGTAAAGGACTTAGTAGAATGGTCTGCCTTGGTCTTGGAGAATGATGGATCTGGATGGATTTCTGGCTGCTCTGGGGCCATTTTCTTGCTGCCTTAACTAGTGGTCCTGTCAGTGCTGTGGTTGCTATCTAGAATGCAGAAATGGTCCATGCAGTTGTCTCTTCTGCTGGTGAGAGCCTAAGCACCCTGGTTTTCCAAGGAACTATAGTCAGTGAAGCAGTTAGGAAGATGACTAGAGCAACAGTGGAGGAAGATATGTGATGAGTGAAACTGAACATGGGTTAGAAAGAGCTCACTTTAGATTAGAGCCTACTCTGTGGTGGTGAAGTCTTATTTCTCTGCCACCATTCTGTCTGCACAGAGTTGTTCAGTGGTTAAACCTAGGTCCCTGTGGTGGTGGTGAGGAACCATTGGTAGCCCGCTGTGACCAATTTGTGAGATAATTAGCTGATAAAATAGCTCTAATCCATTCTGATTTAGACTCTACTTTGAGAGTAGCCCATGATGTTCCTGGGGCATCTGCTTGCCCTAGTTTGATGGATGCATTGCAGTTTATTTAGCCTGAGAGATGTAGGCATGTTACGTGGAAGTAGCTAGATTCGTGCCCTTCCTGGCTGCTTAAAGCAGCTGGGGGTGCAGGCAGCTGTCCATTTGGGTGGCAGAGGTAGTAAAGCATTTTACTGAAGACATTTCTTTTTAAAATCCTCTGAGCTACTGCCAAGTTTAAAAATTTTATAGAATGGGTCCACTTTTAGAACCTTGGTTTGTGTGTGTGTGTGTGTGTGTGAGAGAGAGAGAGAGAGAGGGGGGGGGAGGGTAAACTTCCATTGGTACTCAAGGAAGCTGTTGTAAGACGTCTGCTGAAACATGGAATGTGAAGGCTGAGAAGCTTGGTAACTAAATCCCAAGCTCCACTGACACATGCACATTCTTACTCCTGCAGCAGTTTGTGTTATCTTTCTTTTGTGGCATTACTCCTAATGAAAACATAAACCATGTTCACATGAACCTTACTTAATTTCATTTAATACTAATTTTTGTTCTGCTCTCATAGAGAGGGGAGCAGGAATATAGTTTCCTCGTTAAACCCATTAGACCCGAGTGAGTACTTCGAGCAACACCTGAAAGAAAACAGTTTTTAAAAAAAGGCTTCCCCCAATTTTTCTGGAATTTTTTTGTGGAAATTAGACAGGTGAAACTTTTTAAAAACAATTTTCAGAGTTCTAGGGTCACCCCAATGACCCCCCCAGAAGAGCAAAGATCACTGTTTTTAGGGAAAATGAGGTGCAGGGATTGGTTGCAGGGTACCCCCTCCTCACTGAAATTAGAAATGAAACTTTGGCTTTTTTTTTTTTTCATGGCCAGGGCCCTGGCTTTTGAATCCACTTTGTTTCTAACACCTCAGGTGCAGGTGATCAGTTTTACAGAGCTGTAAGTAGGAGCAACACAAGGCATTGCTCAAAACACTCATTGGTCCTTATAGGGAAATCTAATGTTGTTCCTGTAAGTTGGCTGTTTGTTTCTGGGTGATTTTTTTTTCTATTCCCCCCTCAGGTGGAGCCTAGCAGGGGGTGAAGGTTGGGGTACTAAGCATTCTGTCTCCAGCCTCAAATTGACTGTTTGCAAGTACCTTGCAGGTAGCTGTTGTTATGTACTGATTTTTAGCTGGATTGTTGCAGGGAGCTCAGTTTAGCTGTTTATTTCTGGGGGAGGGTCTTCCCCCCCCCCCAGGCTGAACCTAGGGTATGTTGAAGACAGGGGGTGAAGGTTGGAGTAATCAGAATTCTGTCTCCAGCCTCATGCAGCTACTGCAAGGTGCCTGTTGCTTTTGAGCAATACAGCTACGGTGAGCTCATTGCTAAGATATATATCATTGTAAAATATAGTAATTTTCAACTGACATTCTTCTACTAAGAAGTGCATTCAAAAGTCAGGAACTAGCCTGCAGCTAAATGGGGAACAGCTGCCTCTCTGTGTAACTGATAGCTGTCATTATGTTTGATGGCGGAGGCATTTAAATGTCTCTTAAAAAAATTAAAGGGCTAGAACCAAGACGATCTTGCAAAAACTAACTCTAAGAGCTATTAAAAAAAACCTAGCAGGTAGTGACTTCTAACTTGGGGTGCACAGTGCTGAGACATACCCCTACAGACCCCTAAAGCACAGAAGTTGTGTGCAGAACACAACTACGTTGTTGTTGTTTTTTTGTTTTTTGTGCTGAACTTACAACTAAAGCTGCAGCATTTCAAGGATTTGAAGGGTCATTTAAAAAAAACCCTGGCAGGTAGTGACTTGTAACTTGGGGTGCACTATGCTGGGACATACCCCTACACAACCATAAAGTACAGAAGCTGTGTGTACAGCACAACTATGTTTGTTAGAGATCTTGTGTAGTCAGTTCTATGTCAGGTCTATGATTTACATAGGAATGAATGGAAAACGTCCCTTTAAACCTCAATGACTGGCTGCTAACTTTAAACCCAATGAGTGGTGTTTACAACACCCATGCTACAGGTATATGGCACACCTGGGAATTTTTTTTTGCAGGTGTTTTTCTCTATTTGGGGGTACCTTAAACATGTGACAAACTGGCATTTGGAAGTTCTGGGGAAATATGGCCTCTGGTCGAAATGGGTTTTAAAGAGGTGTTTATGCCCTGAGCTCATGTGGACGTGACCAGAGTAGAGCTCCCCCCTTCCAATGGTATCTTTGTCCATAGAGAGGGAGGAATTACTTCTCTCAGCAATACAGACCACAGGAAGACTCTGGAATATCATCCCATGACTATATAGCTGCTGTGGCAAGCACTTGTTGTGGCATTTGATCAGAATGTTTGGAAGTGGTTCTTTTATAAAGAGAAGGGTCAGGACAAGTGTTGCTCTCGTTGCTGGACTGTACCACTTTAGAATGCAAGTGGGGACTGCACGTTTTGAGTGTTACCCCATAATATGAAATCAAGTCTAATTATTATTTGTTTTGCTACTTTCAAGTAAGGAATTCCAAGGAAAGAAAACAAACAGCTGAGATTTGGAGAGTCACTAGAAAACATTCAGGCAATTGGATAACCATGGAGAAATACACTGTACTAACAGAACTTGGAGAAGGATCATTTGGGAGAGTTATTTTGGTTCATCATAAAAGTGGAAGCCAGAAATATGCGATGAAGGAAATAAGACTTCCCAAGGTAACGATTTGTTAACTATTAATTATCAGTCCAGGTTGGACTGTTTATTATTCGCCCAACAGAGTTGATTATTGTGAGGAACTCAGTGGGCCAATTAGCCGGAGATATGTCTGTTTTGGGCAAGGTCACACTCCCCTGCAAGGATCAGGTTTGTAGCTTGCAAGAACTATGGGACCCAGCTTTGCTCCTGGATTCTCGGGTTCCAGTTCTAGCCAAGTGTCTTTTATCAGCTTTTACTGACACACGGGCCGAGCCCCACAAGGAAAAGCTGTTCCTAGGGTTTGGAGGACTCTTGGAAATGGTGTGGGATACGACATGGGGCTGCGGTGGGAGAGGGAAGTTTCTGAAAGCTGCAGGGAGACAGCTTGCTAGGCCTAGATGTCCTTGTTTAATTCTAATGATACATGCTGGGCATCTCCAGCAGATCAGAATATGGGGAGAACCATAAGGAGGACATAAGATAGAAACCATGTTGAAGAACTAAAGCATCACATAAGTGCAGCAAGTTTACTAGTTCCCTATCCACCATGTTTACACAGGTGATATATTTGTGTACTATATTTCACATATGTTAATCAGTAGCAGCCCTTTGGCTAAGTGTTTTGTTCTAGTGTAACTCTTGATTCTGAACAATTTGGAAATTTTGTAATTATTGTAGTGAAATTCTATGTGTTTAATTTGCAATCCAAAACACACTTAATAGTGAAAAAATCTCATTGAACTCAATGGGGCTGACTTCTGAGTAAGTATGCTTAGGATCGTGCTGTTTGTCGCTTATTTAAAAACCTTTTATTCAGACCTTTTGCATTCAGGTCCTTAGCTCATCTACTTGTAGACAATGCCCTTGACTTTAGTACTTGCTAGTATGTATGATAAGGATCATGGCCTCAGAGATGTCAAATTTCTATTTTCCTTAGGAGCTGATAAAAACAAATTGAAGTCTAGTATTGAACGCAGTATCCTGTAGTGTGTTACAAGTTTTAGTGCAGTAGCTATATATGTGTAATGATTAGCAATATTGTTTGCAGTCGGTGTCTGATACAGAGAAGTCCTGGAATGAATCTATACTGTTGGCTAAAATGAAACACCCAAATATTGTCACCTACAGGGAATCATTTGAAGGTAAACATGCATATTTTAAAATCTTGTATTTGTTATGTAGTTTTCTTTGATCTGTACTGTTGGAATTGTCTACATACAAAAATACCTGCAACAAAATTTTGTAGTATATCTCCAGCTCCTTACAGTAGTGGTGATATTCAGAGCTTCACACTGCAATCCTATCCACATTTACCTGGGAGTAAGCACCACTGACTATAATGGAACTTACTTCTGAGTAGACATGCATAGGATTGGGTTCTCAGACACCTTTTAGCACTGCTCTGGGCTCATGGGAGGAGGGGTGTTACAGGGAAGGGAAAGGTTTTCCAGCATTCTAAAACATTCCCCAGCTGTGTATTATAGTGTTAAAGGGCCCAGGTTCAAACCTGAATGTTTTTTATTACTGTATGAGGGCAAGTAGTTTCTGGAAAGTAGAACCAGAAACCCTGCTGAAACATTCCGATGTAGCATGGGGAGGAGATGTTTAATTTCTTTATGCTTATCCTGATTCTAATCACACACACACACCCTTCATATAAGCTGCGAAGGATTCAAGAAGGCCAGTTTCCCTTCTCCTACTCTTACCAGTCTGTAGGTCCTAGACAGGAAGGCCTGGCGGGATATGGTTCATGGGATCACGAAGGGTCGGACACGACTTAACGACTGAACAACAACAACAACAGGTCCTAGAAGCCCACAGGTCCTTGTTGGACAATTTTGGTTTAAATTCCCTTTCCGTTTAACTTACAAACTTGTATACATCTGCGTACCTTGGCAGTCCCCCATGTATGCAGAAACCATTACTTTGTGTTCGGGTGGCCCTATTTTTCTTCCAAACAAATGAGTACAGTATTAACCACCTGAGTTTGGTGTTAGAGGGAATGATAGTAAATATTTTGTATACTATGGGTTCTACTAATGAATCTTGCCTTCTCTGACCATTAGCTGATGGACATCTGTATATAGTGATGGAATATTGTGATGATGGAGATCTAATGCAGAAGATTAAACTTCAAAAGGGAAAATTGTTTCCAGAAGTGACGGTAAGAACCGCAATACTAGGTTTACAGCGCAATCCTATGGTCTAGGTGCACTGGCACTTTTGTGTCACGTTTGTGACTACTCAAGAGGAGGCGGTGGTGAGGCCTGCACCGCCTCCCCTTCGGACAGTGGAGGACCCTGTGCCAAGGAGCAGGTAAGTGCTGTTCCGAACGGCACAGGACCTGGGGGAGAGCAGGGAGGGGGTGTAACAGTGTTGAGGGTGGATCGGGCCTGGGAGGGGGGAGGGACCAGCGTCCATGCCAGCTAAGGAGCTGACAGAGAACTCAGCAGCTGGGGGCTTACCCGGGGTAAGTGGGCAAATGCCTGCTTACCTCGAGTAGACCTCCACCCTCTCACTTCCTGGATAGAATTCAGTGTGGGCCGCACAGCCCGCACTGAACTGCCTGTGCTGGTGGAGGATAGGATTGGGCTGTTAAACAACTGTTTATATTTCTCAATTTCAAAATGAAATATACCAACATTAATACACAAAATGCCCCATGATCCTCTTCCTTGGTAATCCAGTTGTATATTTCTCATAATCCCTGATTATGCAGTGATAATAAGAATCTAGTAATGATATATATTTGAAATATACAGGTGTCCCCGGTTAACAAGGGGGATAGGTTCTTAACTCTGTTGTAAAGTGAATCTGTTGTTAAGTGAGTCTTCAGCACCATCTAGTGGTCGATTTTGGTATAGCGCATATAGCCTACATAATGTAATGTAATACTGTACAGTGCAGTTGTAATAGGGAATGAATGGCAAGTACTGTACTCCAGATGCATCTCTAGAGTACTACATCTAGCTAATAAATGCTAGATTAGTGCTTTGTATTTAGCACCTAACAGCTGATGGGCTGGGGATTTAAAAAGACTAGTTAAAAAGGATTTTAAAAGGGCTGTGAGTGCTTCCTGCCTCCATTTTGTAAACAGCAGCAGGCTCAGGCAGCAAGCGGCAGCGACTCTTTACAAGGTAATATACTGGGGGGGACTCCCGTTGTATATGCAGATTGTCGTTAAACAATTGTTAACCGGGGGACACCTGTAATAAGAATTTCATGCTTTGTAATTTGCTACTGGCTGTTAGTCATTGGTGGAATAAATGTGCTCTCCTGCCTTTTTTCCATTTTGCCAATAAAGTACAATTCCATGTGCTTTTTACCCCCCAGATACTTAATTGGTTTTCACAGATATGCCTGGGTGTGAAATATATTCATGACAAACGTGTGTTGCACAGGGACATCAAATCCAAGGTGACTGAAATCCTATTAATTACTATTACTTCACTATAAAATTGCTACTAGCTTTTTCCTACTTGGAAGAATGAAAAATCCACTAGTGGCTGCCACTTTTTTTCCTGTGTAGTGCCCAAAAGTGATGCTGCATCTCAATTATTGTGGGAAAGGGGCAAATAGTGGCCACCAGCTCGCAGCCATTGAGAGGAGCTCTGTTGTTGCTGTCAGTGGTTGCAGCAGCAGAGGGGAAGGCCTATTTTAGTGGTCCAGCCCCTTTTTACTCCTTCCGTTTTTATATTTTGTGCTGTTTTTAGATTATATTATGTTTTTTATATTCTATATTATATGTATTTTATTGTTATAAGCCGCTTTGAGTCGTCGTCCCCCATGGGGTGAGAAAGCGGGATAGAAATCTAATAAATATAATAATATAATAATAATGCTACTGTTAAGGTAACCACTCCCCAGCCTCAGGAGGGCCAAACCACGTAGTAAGGGACACACTGAACGGCACTTTGCTGAGGGCCCCCTCAAACCTGGAGTAATTCTTGGCAACCTGCTTGTACATTATAGTAAGGGTATGGAATTGACAAAGTGGCATTAGCTCAGAGTTCCTTCTATTGCTGTGCATTTTTATAGGGCCTTACATGTAGGGTTAATATCTCAGGGTCTGGTCTGAAAGCCCATGAGACAGCAGCCTTCTGAAACTAAGCAGGTCTGGATCTGGCCAGTGCCTGCATGAAAAACCATCTGGGAACTTCATGTACAACATCTTGAGTTTCTTCATGAAGGAAAGACGTATATAAATGTTTTAAATAATATGAGGGTGTTGTTGATAAATTTCATTGTGATTGGTGTGTAGTTGTCAATGACTTTGGAGGTGGCTGTTATGTGTGCTGCTGCTGCTGTTGTTGTCTGTAATGCCTTGGTCTTTGCTACTCAAAGAGCATAGGATTCAGAACTACCATAGCAAAGTTTTGCACTGGTGGAAACACTGGTGTAGCAACAACCATCTTATCTGGACCATCAGATGAGATTGTTGGCCTGTACGTCAAACAGTTGAGTGGTTTCAAAAAACGTTGTTTTGTGTGTGTGTGTGTGTGTGTGTGTGTGTGTGTGTGTGTGTGTGTGTGTGTGTGTGTGTGTGTACACGTGTACGCTATAGATACGTACATGCTCTTTCTGTTTTGTAATGCAGAACATATTTCTCACACAAAATGGAAAAGTAAAACTGGGAGATTTTGGATCAGCACTTCTTCTTACCAGGTAAGTAAATATAATGTTCGATTTCGGGCTCAGTATTGCCATACCTTTAAAAACAACTTTCTAGCTGCTGTAGAAATGTAAAGACTGTTGTCCCTAACGTTGTTTTTTTTACCTATATAAGCCCAATGGCTTATGCTTGTTCATATGTAGGTACCCCATATTATGTGCCTCCAGAAATATGGGAGAACACGCCCTACAACAATAAAAGGTAATAATTAATCAGAGACTAAAATAAGGTTCACTTTAATATTTTAGAGCATTATCAAATCAATGTATGTGTAGTAATTTGCATGCTTTGTTCCGATTTTGATATTGATTTTTGTGGAGTCTGAAACTTGTGGCAATGAATGGTATCTAATGTATTTTAGTTTGTGAGACCGTTAGGAACAGGGAATCATTTACTTTGCTGTGTAAACTACCTTATGAACTACTTTTTAAAAAATGGTATGTAAATATTCTTCATAATAATAAATAATAATAATGTGACAGTAGAAAGAAAAATATGAGAATGTGAAGAGCAATGGAAATGGACGGGCAGGAGAACTCCACCCCAAATACTGAATCCTTACGTAAGAATTGCCCCAATCTAATTACAGTAATCCAGTCTGCACATGGAAACAAAGTTCCAAACATGGATACTCTTTAGCCGGAGCTACAATATACGCGTTGTGTTCGCGTTCCGTGTGTGTCTGGTGTCCCGCCCCCAGGTCAAACAACGGGCTCTGATTGGCCGGATGTAGCGCAAACGCAGCAAAAGTACAGTGTAGTCCGGGCTTTTATCATTTGCGCAAAAGGCAGTTTTCAGCAGTTTGATAACACTGGTCAACACACGTTTTCTGGCATAAGGTATTTCAATGGTTTTAAGGAACGTTTGGGGTGCTGATTCGAAATCTGGCATCAGTTTTTGTCTATCACATCAGGTTTTTGAGATCAAATATTACATTTGATCAAATATTGCATTTGATAAAATCAATGAAAAACAGCAAATTTACAGTGGTCTACAAAATATCAGATTCTGGTAAAAAAAAATAATTGTAGACCAGTGTACATTTGCTGTTTTTCATTGATTTTATTTTATTTATTTATTTATTTATTTATTTATTTCTATACCGCCCTTCTTATCCTCAGATTGCTCTTCAGATGTTATACAAGCTGGTTTACATAGGCAGGCTTATGTAGATCCGATAAGTATCTTTACAATATTGTTCTGTATAGCATAATAAAAAGCAGAGATATCACCATGCCAACAAAAGTTCGTATAGTCAGGGCGATGGTGTTCCCAGTAGCAATGTATGGTTGCGAGAGTTGGACCATAAGGAAGGCTGAGCGCTGAAGAATAGATGCTTTCGAACTGTGGTGCTGGAGAAGACTCCTGAGAGTCCCTTGGACTGCTAGGAGATCAAATCAGTCAATCCTAAATGATATCAACCCTGACTGTTCCCTGGAAGGACAGGTACTGAGGCTGAAGCTCAAATGTTTTGGCCACCTAATGCGAAGAGAAGACTCTCTGGAGAAGACTCTGATGCTGGGAAAGATTGAAGGCAAAAGGAGAAGGGGAAGGCAAAGGATGAGATGGTTAGAGTGTAACCAGGGCTGGGGCCGATCGGCCTCCTCGAAATTTCGCTAGCTATTTTGTTGGCAGAAGTTGGGGAGGCCGTGTAATGGCTCAGCTGCCCGGCGGGGGCCAGGATATGGCAGGAGCCATCACCACGGCTGGGCCTATGGCCGCCCTCTAGGTTCTGCCGAACCTCCCCCCTGCCGGATCCTATCTTACCTGGGTCCGGCGGCTAGGCAAGGCTAGGTGAATTTTCTGTTTATTCGCTATATCCTCTATTACAATTCTGCAGATCTATGGTAAACCTTTATTTAATGGTTTAACACTGTCAATTTTTCTCTTGGTGCGGGTGGGCGGGGCTGGGACGACGGACCGAAGACGTGATTCCAGAGAGCTCTCTGGAGCCGCGCCGCAAAGCAGTGGAATTCCCTTGATCCAGGCTGGATCGGGGCCATCTGCATCAGGAGAGATGTAGATGAGAGATTGGGGAGCAAACTGAGGGAAACTGGTCAAGGCATTGAGCCAGTTTCTGCTTGGTATTCCCTTTTCTGTCCCTGCGTTGTCGCAGACACCATTTTGGTGACTGTGAAGGCTCGCGTTGCCGCCCACCCGGACAAGAGGAAAAGATTTATTTTAAAGTAGACTCCTTCAACGTACCAACCTTGGACTGGAGTAAGAGTTTCTCTGCTGATCTGGAAGAGGAGCGGTGAGTGGGAAGACAGGAAGGCTGAAATTTATAGGCATCTAAAAGAAGCTAAGGGGATAGGGGTGGATCTCCCCCCCCTTACATGGACTCTGCTTCCCTCTTCTTTGTCTGAGCTGTGCTTGTTAAACTGAGACATATTGAATTACAGAAGGAGCTGCATTCCTTTGATTCAGTCTGGGAAGTTAACCCTGAATGTGCCAAGATGTGGTTTGGGACTATGTACTCAGTGGAATTTGGCTTTGAATCTATTATTAGTTTTAATTTGGATTGTGAACTGTGATGCTTCGTGTGTCTTAAGTGGAAAAGTTGGAAGTTGCAAGCAGGACAGTTGCTTTTCGTTGCAGCAGGAGATGATGGAATTTTTGCAAGATATGTGGGCCAGCATTAATCAATTAAAAGAGACTCTAAATATACTTTTGTTAAATCAAAATAAAGCCTCTGGAGAAAGACAACAGATATTGATGCAATTGAAGCAGATGCAGGATGCAAGACTTTTGAAGACACGGGCTGCAGTAATTACAGAGGAGATTGTAGAAATTCAGATCATGGAAGAAGTATATAAGACCTCTGAACAACTGGAGGCTCCAACCTTTAAACGGCAAACAGAAGAACTTACAGTAATCCAGGTTATGGAAGAATTAGACAAGTGGTCTGAACAACAGGAGGCTGCAACCTTTAAATTGCAGATGGAGAGAGCAAGTTTCATGTTTAGAATACAGAATTTTTTTGCAAAGGACCGAGAAGATTTCTATTGGACTCTTATGGTGTGGTTGATAAAAGATTTGCAGATTCTGGAGGCAGAGGTGTTAGAAATTAGGAAGGGAACAGGTTAGATATAAAGTCTTGTGATAAAATAACTGGCTGGGTAAAAACATTAGAAGTAACGAACAGACCACAGTGGATAATAGATTTTCATAATAGATAATATAAAGAATTGATTGTATGATAAATATGTATGAAGTTTATAATTTTTTCATTGGATTTTGAAACAGTTAAGATATTATGATATTGGGGTTATAAATTTAGGTTGAGAGATTTATTTATTAGAGTAAGATTAGATTTGGAACTTAGGTTATAAAATGGTTAAACTTTTATATAAAGGATTTTATATAAAATATTTTATTTAGGGTGGTTAACATCAAAGAAGTTAAGTAAGATGCTGATGAAAGTGTAAGTATTTGTTGGAAAGTTAATATGTTTTGGAGGAGGCTTCCTCTGATTTTGGAAGAGATATTATATGGCACGCTGTTGTTTTTATAAGATTTGTTTTTATTCAATATGATGATATCAGTAATGTTTTAAAGAGATAAATATATTGTTGTATATACGCTTATTGATATATGCTCAGCAGTGAAAAGTTGAGATTGAAATTGAGATTATATTAGATATTGAAGAGTTAATGATTAAGATTTATATTTGAGGGATTTGGATGTTTAAATTTAAGGTTTAGGAGATGGAAATGTAAAGAAGAGAACAGACTGGTAGTAATTATTTTATGTATTGATGTCCAGGAGGTGGAAATTGAGTAAATATGGTACTAACTTAAGTTAGTAAGAGAACAGAGTGGTAGCAATTATTTTATTTTGATTAGATGGAAAGGTTATTATAAAAAAGAATATTATCATTATATGTATTGATGTGCAGGAGGTGGAAATTGAGTAAATATGACGGTAACTTTAGTTAGTATAATTGAATAGTTGAAAGAGTCATTCTATGATATATTGATGTCCGGCTTGTTAGTGTTCCTAATGTGTCATGTTGATATCCCCCAGTTTGTCATTCCCTATTGTATCATTTTTGTTGTTAGGTAGGTAGTTAGTTAGTTAGGTAGTTAGGTAGTTAGTTAGTTAGTATTTTTATTATTGTATTGTCTTGTGTTTTATTGTTGTTAAATAAAATAAAAAATATATTATAAAAAAAAAAATAAAAAAAAAAAGAAAAAAAATAAAAAAAATTTTTTTCTCTTGGTGCATTCACATGGTATTTAATTTGTAGTAAATGTGACACTAATAAACTATGGCCTTGAGCTAAACCCTATAAACCTGTCTTTTCAGTGATATCTGGTCTCTGGGATGCATTTTATATGAGCTGTGTACTCTTAAACATCCAGTAAGTACTGTGTTTTATGTTTGTTATATCCAGGAACAGTTTCAGGGTCAGGTCCCATGTTAATGTTTCTTACCCAGAACCCTGCACATGACTTCCTAACAGTATTGTGGACCTGCAAGGAACAAACAGAAGTGGGAATTTGCTAATCTTTAAAAATAAATTAATGGTTTGATATAATGAAATGCATTCCTTTATTACTAAGACTGGAGAGTTACAAGATATAATTGAATATATAATACGTTGGACTTGATTTTCATTGCTGGGCAGAGTGAAGGTCATCTAGTGGTGGAGGAGATCAAGGTTACTCCTGGTAGGGTGTAGACTGATGGCAGTGCCTTTGCAAGGGTGGGGGATACGACAAGGTTTGCCCCCGAAGCAGTGGCGTAGCTAGGGTCCCTGGCACCTGGGGCCCTAGCTGTGCTGTCACTCCTGGGGGGGGGGTTAAAAAAGCAAAAAAAACCACACATGTGCACGGTAGCTGGACCCCAGTATTCATGCCCTGCAGATATGGGTTCCAGCATCGATCATGAATTACTCATCTGGGGGGGCCTCAGGAGGTCCGTTCTCTTTTGTGCAGGTCTGCAGAGGCCTCTGCAAGCCTCTCTGATGGAATTTAAAGTGACTTTTAGACACTTTAAATCCCGTCAGAGAGGCCTCTGCAGGCCTGCACGAAGAGCGGGTCTCTGGAGGCCCCCCCAGGTGAGTTTTTATGGGAACGGGGGGAGTTCCAGGGGGTGCTGTTAGAGCACGGATGGGGAACCTCTGGCCCCAGGGCCGGATCAGGCCCCTGAGGCCATCCGGTCCGGCCCCTGGAGTGATTGCTGGGAGGCCGCCCAACCGGCCCCTGGAGGCTCCGCCGGGTCCGCGTGTCACCTCCGGAGGCCAGGAGAGGGTCTTTGCATGTCCTCCCCGGCCGCCGCCTCGACTCCTTCTCACAAGGCCGTTGGCCATTTCGCACATGTGTACCACGCCGATGAGGGCAAGCTCTTGCCCTCATCGACATGTTACGTCGGAGGTGACGCGCGGACCCAGCGGTGGCTTCGGACGGTGAGCATGGAGCCTCCGGAGGCCGATGGGGGGCGGGGGCAAAAATTAATTAAATAAATAAAAATGGCAGCCGGCCTTATGGCCGGCCCTCAAGCAAATTTCTAATATTTAAAATGGCCCTCACCAGGGAAAAGGTTCCCCACCCCTGTATTAGAGTCTTCTGGCACCCATCTGAGGCGTGGTACCCGGGATACAGCACACGGCGGCGCGCACCCCCTTTAGCTGCACCACTGCCCAAAAGGCTGATGGATTCAGATGGCTTCCTGAGAACCTTGGGGGATTTTCTTGCTACTAGGGCTGGTGATTCATCAACTGCTTTGGTTGACCTCTGGAATGGGTAAATGACTAGAATGGTGGATCAAATCTATGTGGCTTCAGACAGAGTGTAGAGTCTTCTCGTCTCCTTGATTTACCAAGGAGAGTCGGACGATGAAATGGCTTGGCAGATGTCTAGAGCAGGGGTTCTCAACCTTTGGAAACCCGGGTACCCCCTATCACGGTTCAATTTTCTCAAGTACCCCCTGCTAATTAACTACTGATTAATCAATTAATTAATTAGGTAATTAATCATTTAAATAAAGTACTAGAACAATTTTAAATGTGAAAAACGTCTTATTTAACTCTGTGTGTGAGTGAGTGAGTGAGAGAGAGAGACGCAAGGATCTCTTTTTTTCTCCAAGTCACACTTCCCAAAATCAGCTCCTCCCTCCCCCACCCCAACAAAGTACATTTTCCAAAGTACAAAAATAAGCCCAAAACCAAAATCAGAGAGACAGAAGGGCTCCGGAAATAATTACAATTTAAAATCCATGTTAATTAACACTTAATTAGCTGCTGATGGGGCAGATAAGGGGCAGGGTTTGGTATACCCCCAGCAAGAGGTCCGTGTACCCCTAGGGGTACCCAGTACCACAGGTTGAGAACCTCTGGTCTAGAGCAACGGTGGAGGAAGTCTTGCGATGAATCTGACCGAGCACAGGCTAGAGCACAGTGCCTACTCCGTAGCAGTAATGGCAGCAATTAATTTCATTTCTGCCACCATCGCATCTGCAGAAAGCTGTCCAGTGGAGTTGTTTTACATTGTGCAGGGCCTGTTATGTTCAGCATCTCAGGAGAATCAGGGAAACTCTTCAGATGCCCACTGTGATGCTTTTACAAAGCACAATAAAATAAATAAAACCACTTTGCCGATAAAATTGCTCAGATCTGACTTGACTTGAGGTCCACGTTGAGAGGGTAAATAGATGTCCCTCTGGTAACTGCCTGTCCAGTTATTTGGGATTCTTTTAAGTTTATATGGCCTGAGAATGTGAACAGGATTCTTTGGAGTGAGGCCTGCTGCTTGCTTTCTCGATCTTTGCCCAGCATGGCTATTACGATCAGCCCGGGGAGGGGGGGCAGAATAGGTGGGGAGGGCAGTGCATAAGAACATAAGAATAGCCTTGCTGGATCAGGCCAAAGGCCCATCTAATCCAGCTGCCTGTATCTCACTGTGGCCCCACCAGATGCCTCCGAGAGCACACAGCAAACAAGATAACCTGTTTCCTGTTGTCACTCCCTTGCACCTGGCACAGAGAGAACCTACTTCTAAAGCCAGGAGGTTGCTTATGGCTTGTAACCTTTGATGGACTTTTCCTCCATGAATCTATCCAAATCTCTTTTAAAGGCATCTAGGCCAGGTGCCATCATCACATTATGTGGCAAAGAGTTCCACAGATGAATTACACGCTGCGTGAATATTTCCTTAAGTAAATTCATCTCTTAGGGAGGGGGTATTGCCAAAAGGCTTCAAGGCAGTGGTAATTCACACTCTCCTGAAAATGCCCTCCCTAGACCTGATGGTCTTGGATAACTTCAGACCAGTGTCCAACTTTCCTTTTTGGGACAAAGTGATGGAGTGGGTAGTGGCTTCTAGGCTCCAGGGAATTCTGGAAGAAGCAGATTATTTGAAACACTTTCAATCCGGTTTAGGCCAGGCTATGGGATGGAGATGTCCTTGGTTGCCTTGATTGACCTGCGCCAATGACTAGATTGGGGAGCGCGTTCCTGTTGATCCTGCTGGACACCTCAGCAGCTTTCAATTGACCATGGTGTCTTTCTGGACCGGCTGGCTCGGTTGGAGCTTGGAAACACTGTTCTGTGGTGGTTCTGCTCCTTCCTGGTCGATTTGGATCCAGATGGTGAGGCTGGAGGACACCTGTTTGGCATCCTGGTCATTGACTTGCAGGATGTCACAGGGATCCATTTTACCCCCCGTGCTATTTAACATGAAACTGCTGGGGGAGGTCATCCAGGTATTTGGAATTGGGTGTTGCCAATATTTGGATGACACCCAACTCTCTCTGTTATCCACCAGTTTTCAAGAGGGCTATTGAAACTCTGGAAGCTGCTGGGGTCTGGATGAGGGCTGAAATTAAATCCAAACAAGATGGGTCCTCCTGATCTGGAAGACTGCGATGCAGGTACTAGATCTGCAACTTGCTCTGGGCAGGGTAGCGTTCCCTCTAAAAGAATAGGTATGCAGCGTGAGAGTCCTCCTAGATCTGCAGCTTATCCCTGTATTACCAGGTGGTGGCTGTGGCCAGGGGGGCCTTTGCCCAAGTTTGGCTGGTGCTCTAGTTGCAACTGTATGTGAATCAGACTATGGTGGTCCATGCCCTAGTGACATTAGACTATTGTAATGTGCTCTATGTGGAGCTGCCCTTGAAAACGGTGCAGAAACTGCTGTTGGTGCAGAGTGTGGCGTCCAGTGTGGTCACCAGGGCTTGGCAGTTTGAGTCTGCCATACCATTTCTCTGATCGTTACACTGGCTGCCCATTCAATTGTGAACCCAATTCAAGGTGTTGGTGATCATCTTTATACCATTTCTACCCAAGGGTGTATATACACAACAGGAGTTAAATGCGTACACCTGTGGGCTCAGAAGAACGCCCTACATGACATGAGACCAGGATATCTTAAGGACCGCCTTCTCCCGCACAATCCCACTCGTCCCATGATCATCAGATAGGGCCATGTTTAGAGTATCGTTGCCATCTGAAGCCAAGAGGATGGCGGCAATGTGGCGCCATGTCTATGGAATCAACTTCCAGAAGACCTGAGGACAGCCCCCTCTCTCTATGGTTTCTGGCAGGGTTTAAAACACACACTTATTTTACTTGGCTTTTGAGGAGGGATTATTTCCCTAGTGACCCCTTTTTTAATTACTGTGTATAGATTTAGTTGCCCTGTGCTGCTTTTATGGTTTTATTCTTGTTGTATTGCTTTTTATCTGCTCCTTATATCGTTGTTGTTTGCTTTTATTTATTTTGTTTTTATGTTAATTGTACACTGCTTTGAGCTTTGGAAAAGCAGTTTATATATATATATATAAAGTACACAATGGTACATACTGCTTTGCTGCTCTAAAGTTACAACATGCATTTGTCTGAACAGCAAACTTGAAGTAAGATATTCCTTATGCTGGTTTATTAATTCTAGAGCATTCACGTGCATTTGAACCAAGACAACATTAATGTATAGTTTGTGTACCATGTCCATATCTTTGAGGCATTTTATAAATAATAAATATAACTAGTAAAACATTTCTGTTTTTGTTCAATTCAGTTTCAGGCAAATAGCTGGAAACATCTTATCCTTAAGATATGTAAAGGATACTACAGTCCACTTCCATCCCACTATACCTACGAACTTCACTATTTGATAAAACAGATGTTTAAGAGGAATCCCAAAAACCGTCCATCAGCTAATACAATTCTTACAAGAAACTGCCTATCAAAGTTTATCAGAAATATTGCTTCAACAGAGGTACTGGCGTACGTTTTACTCTGGAAAACTGAACATGCAGATATGTTTTTGTATAGACATTCCATTATTTTTAATGTTATGATTTGAGGGGCATTATTGAGCTAAACATAGTATTAAATATAGTACTTTAGTATCTAGAAGACGACCTCACAATAGAGGGCTTTAATTCTTAAACTATGGCATGGATCAACATATATGTGGTGATCTGCACAACCACCAGGGTTTTTCTGACCCTTTTCTTCCCACTGGAGCTGCTTGAAACGTGGCTCCTGAAAGTGGGGGACACTTTAGAGTGGAATTCAGTGCAGCATGAAGCACTGCAGTTGGAAAGAGAAATTGGCAACAGACACACATCAACCAGTGGAAGAGCTTTATCCTTGCACACAGGTTGTGGTTGGCTAGGGATGGAGCTCCAGAGCATATTGGCGCAAGCCTTGCGCTGCAAGGGCACTCTTACTGCCCCTCCCCATGCATTCATTTACTTAAGTCTGCTAGTGAGTGTTCAAAACATGAAGATGATCAGCAATTGCTAAGGAATGTGACAGTCCCACATGTGACCAGTGAATGTCCTTAATTATGGAGTTAGTGAATGCTGATGATACTAGATGATCATCCACATTCATCAACCTATATCCTTATTTTTGGACATTCAGTATATGCATGGGGGAGATCATCATTCCCTTGTGATTGTCAATAGGTTCTGTATTTTTGAATATTCACTTTGACATGTAGAGTGTGTGATATTTTCCATTACCAAAAAAAAAAAAAGAAATCAGTTTTGAATCACAAGAAGGAGCTTATGCTTTTTGAAAAATCAGAAATCAGTTTTGAATCACAAGAAGGAGCTTATGCTTTTTGAAAAATCAGGATTCTGTCTCAAGACTCCTTACCTCACCTTAATAGAAGACCCCTGGATCTGCCTCAAATGGCCTGACTAGGATGTCTCCATATCATTCTGACCTCTTTCACCTGCATATCCACAGCAACAACTTGGCCTTCATAAAACAAAATAATAGGTAGAAAATGGTTAGTATTCTGCTGAATTTGGTATCCATATGCTTATTCATCAAGTCCACACACTTGACCCATGGCCAGGCGGTTCAAGGGGCTGACACCAAGGTTTCCTGCCTCTGAATTGACCAACCAAAACATTAGAGACTGGGCCAATCAGAAGTCCATAAAATGTACTGGGCCATTTCAATCTGTGCATGTCTTTGTTCAAGCACTGAAAAAGGTTACCTGTTGATTGCTGACAGCCCCTCCAACTCCCCCTGGAAGTGAAGGAGGAAACTGTAACGAAGTAAGCGCTGCTCTTGATTGGGGCTACTAGCTAGTTGTGTGTGGTATATTTCATTTTCCCTCGTATCACTGAGCCTTATTTTTTTAATCCGATTGTTCCTGTTTTTACCATTTTCCCTTTTTCATTTTACTTCTGTTAAATAAACTCAGATTATTTTTTACTACTTGCTTGTCCAGTCTTTTTGTCGAGAGCAGAGAACTATCCCCCTTTGTCCCTGATGGCTTCTTAGGGCTATCACTACCAAAAGCAAGTGTAGGTGCTGGGGGGAACCTGGTCTTTTCAGCTTATCCTCATGGGAGGTTGGGGCTAAGGAAGGGTGTTTCAGCTTTATCCTAGATTTGGGGATACACATTTCCTATCCTGTTGAGGTTTCGGTGTAAAAAGCTATCCCCCCTCCCGTGGGCGAAGCTGCACTAGACCGCCACAACATGAAATATAATAGCAGAACAGTTGCCGGTAGTTTTGACAGCAGTTAATTTGTAGTTATGCTGGCAAATCTGGTAAAACATTTGTTTACTAATTAAAACATAAAACAAAAGTAGTTAAACTTCTGGTTAAATTTTGCTTAGTTCTGTTAGCCAGACACAGTTATAATTAATATTGTTCTTAAACTTTATAAAGGAGGAAGAAGAACATACAGGAAATAAGATGAGCAATTTAGAACCAGAGGCCATTTCCAAGCGTTTCACTGACATGAGATTGCAGAAAACAGATTTGGATGAAATAGGTAATTGTTTGTGGAATTCTGCAATGATCTGTTAACTGATCTGGTTCTGTAAGATATTTAGGTTTTACATCAGTGTGGGTGGTCTGAATTGCTTCTCTGATTTTTATGAATGATTGCCTGCAATGTCAAACAATATTTAATAGTGGAAAAGTCAGTACACATGTTATGGGGAGACTTATTTGAAAATATTTGAGTTAGTTTTGAAAAGTTTACAAATAGAATTTAAATGTAGCTCCAGGTAAGGTTCTATTTAGGCCAGTGGGTGGCGCAGTGGGTTAAACCGCTGAACCATGAGCTGTCGATCGAAAGGTCGGTAGTTCGAATCCTCAACGGGGTGAGCTCTTGTTGCTTAGCCTGCTCCTGCCAACCTAGCAGTTCCAAAGCATGTTAATGTGAGTAGATAAATAGGTACCGCTTGTGGGAAGGTAAACAGCGCTCCATGTTCCTTCCAGCCGCATGCTACGCGCTGAGGCAAGGAGAGTCATGCCGGTCACATGACCACGGAGGCGTCTTCGGACAACGCTGGCTCTTCGGCTTTGAAATGGGGATGAGCACCACACCTTAGAGTCGGACACGACTGGACTTAATTGTCAGGGGTCACCTTTACCTTTTTAAGGTTCTATTTATTTACTCATTTTGCATCCTGCTTTTCTCCCTGAAGGGCACCCAAAGTGGATTACAGAACCATAAAAATAGCATTTAGAACTATAATTTACAATATAAACATTAAAGCATCCTTAAAGTATCACAAATAAAACACAACACCAGGCAGGAATCACCTCTAAATAAGAGCCTATAAAATCTAATCAGCATGGAAATTTCCCCATAAAAACCCAATGATGTCCAGTATTAAAAACCATGAACTCAGAAGGCTAGTCTGAAGAGAAATGTCTTTAGGCCCTGCCTGGATATCATGGAAATATATACTACAATGGCTGTAATTCTCTGCTAAAATATATCTCTCTTTGTTGGGGGTCAGAAACAACTGAAGACACTAATAAATATTTTATTAGGGAAGAATGAAGTCTCCGCAAAGGCAGCTTTACCAAATCCTCACAGACGACAGTGGGAAAAGGGAAGATCCAGTACGATGATCAATGTCTTGGAAAATGCACCTTTACTGTCTTCCAGTATTACAGCCAAGGAAGATACAAGTAAGATCAGATTCAATATCTTGTTGGCAACACTGCTGATTCACACACATTTCTATTCCTACATGTGTCATGCACACACATAAACTCAAATTAGAGGAATTAGCAATACTTTTAGAGTGAGAGGTCAAATTTATCAGTGTCAAACAGTTTTGGGATTTTACAAGAACGAATCATATCTATGGGATTCAAGGTCATAAAATATGTATTTTTACAATAGCTGTGTGAACAATCTCAAAGTGCCTCTGATTCGGCTACCATTAACCATGAGACTGAGCTTTTCAAAGAAAATAGAGTTTATTAAGAAAGATAGGCAGACAAGAAAAGGCATGTTTAATTTGCTTAGAGAGCTTTAAGTGGTTGAAAATGGAATAAATACTTATTGCCCTTTTGAACAGGTGGAAGGAAGGAAGGAAGGAGATAAGTTGCTGCTAGGCTGAGATTCCTCCTTGGCCAGTCAGTGGAACAGAGAAAATTAGCAGGAGGCTTCAAAACACATACAAGGGTCATTCCGTGTCAAATCAACCAATGAAAAATCCTTGACGTCATGGATTTTGTTCATTTTTGGTACATTTGTAGCTTACCATGAGATGTTTAAAAATTATTTTTTTCAGATTTTTTTGTCCATCCGTTTTTGAGATATTGAATGTTCAAAATTGCCATAAAAGGCCAAAATCCACTTGTCACCATACATTCAAACGCCAGTTACAGGATAACGATGAACGCTACAGACATAGTACAGGTGTCGTTTTAAAGCTTATGAATAGGGCTTTCATTTGATATACAACAAGACAATTTTCAAGAAATTCAAAAATATTCAAATAATAATTTTGAAATTTTGAAAAATCGAACTTTTTTAAAATTTTCAAAAAAATCACACTTAAAGGTATATGTCTTGTAGTCAATCAGTCAAAATTTCAAGATTGTATCTCAATGGTATCATACAAAAAATTAAATTTTCTTTGCACTTTAGATACTTTTTTCTTGACTCACCAAGGGAGGTCAAAGAGGCATTTAAGTGGCTTAAAGCTGTATCAGGGTCCAAATACTCAGACTCCTTTATATGACTAAGACCAGGAATCTCATAATTCTCAGGAGGAATTTCCTTTTGAAGTATATTGTTTTCCATCTGACAAGGCTTCTATTCATGTGTGGTTTGATTTCACTATTTAGTGAAACCATCCAATCAGTTACATTCCTCAAGTCTTTACTAACCCAGTGCCCCCCTTTTTTAAAAAGGGCTGCAACAGTTTTTTGACCACTTATTCTCCTCCATATTTCAAATCATGTAATTATCAAACAGTTAATGAATTAAACTTAATAAAGACTAATAAAGCAGCTTCACAACAAAAATGTCCTAGAAAGCTTCACTAAAAACACACTGTCCAAACCCACTTAAATTCCTCTTTGACCTCCCTTGGTGAGTCTCCGGTGTGCAAGAAGAAAGTATCTAAAGTGCAAAGAAAAGATGGGGAAGATTAAAAGGACCTACAAGGAATTATTTTTTTTACTTCTGAAGATGATTTAGATGAGGAAAAATATCACTGTGCTGATTCAGAAATTATTCAGTAACTAAAGGAAAATTTTAAAACTACGAACAGAAGTAAAAAGCTCATGATTTTGATAGTTTTACCAAAAAGCTGATCCTGTAAAAGAATAGAAAGTGAATTCATGCTCTATAAATCTATCTCTATAAGTCCTGTTATAAATTTTTGGATTCGTTTCAGTTTACCACCTAATTTTATCAACGTAAACTGTAGAAAAATGGACTTGAGGGGTTTAATTCCTGGTCACTGCCAACAAGAATATTTAATTTTTGTATGATACCACTGAGATACCATCTTGAAATTTTGACTGATTGACTACAAGACCTTTAAGTGTGATTTTTTTGAAAATTTTAAAAATTCAATTTTTCAAAATTTCAAAATTAATATTACTTGAATATTTTTGAATTTCTTGAAAATTTACAATTTTGTCTTGTTGTATATCAAATGAAAGCCCTATTCATAAGCTTTAAAACGACACCTGTCCTATGTCTGTAGCATTCATCGTTATCCTGTAACTGGCATTTGAATGTATGGTGACAAGTGGATTTTGGCCTTTTATGGCAATTTTGAACATTCAATATCTCAAAAACGGATGGACAAAAAAATCTGGAAAAAATAATTTTTAAACATATCATGGTAAGCTACAAATGTACCGAAAATGAGCAAAATCCGTGACATCAAGTTCCAAAATGTATTTTTTATTGGTTGATTTGACACGGAATGACCCACAAGAGAATCAATGGAGGATTTAGAAGGGAGGGAAAGTGGTTGCGAAGATCAAAAAGGAATGGGGAGAAGAGATTACCGATCCTAATCTGCTGGGTAGACTAGCATATGTTGCCCTTCTATGTAGCAGGGTTGGGCTGCACGGCTTCAGTTTCTAGGGGAAAATGCAGCAAAAAGTGGTCCTTTTTAGCAGGGAAGGTAGCTACTCCAAGGGTGAGGGTGACTACCAGAGCAAGAGACTTCTCAAGCGTGGGATTTGCAAGAATCAAGCCTTGCAAGAACGGATGGCATGGGGCTTTCAGTGGGGAAGAGAGCACCACAAAATGGAGTCTCTATGGGGAAGAGACTGCAAAACACACAACAGCATGGACACTTCCACAAGAAAAGTGACAAATGGTGGAGGTTTCTACAGGGAGTTGTTGTTGTTCAGTCGTTAAGTCGTGTCCGACCCTTCGTGATCCCATGAACCATATCCCGCCAGGCCTTCCTGTCCTCCACTATCTTCCTGAGTTCGCTCATTTTCATGTTTGTTGCATCGGTGATGCTGTCAAACCATCTCATCCTTGGCCTTCCCCTTCTCCTTTTGCCTTCAATCTTTCCCAGCATCAGCGTCTTCTCCAGAGAGTCCTCTCTTCGCATTAGGTGGCCAAAATATTTGAGTTTCAGCCTTAGTACCTGTCCTTCCAGGGAACAGTCAGGCTTGATTTCATTTAGAATTGACTGATTCGATCTCCTAGCAGTCCAAGGGACTCTCAGGAGTCTTCTCCAGCACCACAGTTCAAAAGCATCTATTCTTCGGCGCTCAGCCTTCCTTATGGTCCAACTCTCGCACCCATACATTGCTACTGGGAACACCATCGCCCTGACTATACGAACTTTTGTTGGCATGGTGATATCTCTGCTTTTTATTATGCTGTCTAAGTTTGCCATAGCTTTCCTTCCAAGGAGTAAGCGTCTTTTAATTTCATGGCTGCTGTCTCCGTCTGCAGTGATCTTGGAGCCCAGAAAAGTAAAATCTGTTACTGCTTCCATTTCTGCCCCTTCTATTTGCCAGGAATTGATGGGCCCAGATGCCATGATCTTAGTTTTATTAATGTTGAGTTTCAAGCCAACTTTTGCACTCTCCTCTTTCACTCTCATCAAGAGGCTCTTTAGTTCTTCTTCACTTTCTGCCATTAGGGTGGTATCGTCTGCATATCTGAGGTTGTTGATATTTCTCCCGGCAATCTTGATTCCGGCTTGTGATTCATTCAGCCCTGCATTTCTCATAATGTACTCTGCATATAAGTTAAATAAGCAGGGTGACAATATACAGCCTTGCCGTACTCCCTTCCCAATTTTGAACCAATCAGTTGTTCCATGGCCGGTTCGAACTGTTGCTTCTTGACCCGCATACAGGTTTCTCAGGAGACAGGTAAGGTGGTCTGGTACCCCCATCTCTTTAAGAATTTGCCACAGTTTGTTGTGATCCACACAATCAAAGGCTTTTGCGTAGTCAATGAAGCAGAAGTAGGTGTTTTTTTGGAACTCTCGTGCTTTCTCCATGATCCACCGCATGTTGGCAATTTGATCTCTAGTTCCTCTGCCTCTTCGAAACCCAGCTTGTACGTCCGGTAGTTCTCGGTCCACGTACTGCTGAAGCCTAGCTTGTAGGATTTTGAGCATAACCTTGCTAGCATGTGAAATGAGTGCAATTGTGCGGTAGTTTGAGCACTCTTTGGCACTGCCCTTCTTTGGAATTGGAACGTAAACTGACCTTTTCCAATCCTTTGGCCACTGCTGAGTTTTCCAAATTTGTTGGCATATTGAGTGCAGCACTTTCACAGCATCATCATTTAGGATTTTAAGTAGCTCAGCTGGGATATTATCATCTCCACTAGCTTTGTTGTTAGTAATGCTACCTAAGGCCCACTTGACTTCACTCTCTAGGATGTCCGGCTCTGGGTCAGTGACCACACCAGCGTGGTCATCAGGAACATTCAGATCTTTCTTGTATAGTTCTTCTGTGTATTCTTGCCATCTCTTCTTAATCTCTTCTGCTTCTGTTAGGTCCTTGCCTTTTTTGTCCTTTATCATGCCCATCTTTGCACAAAACGTTCCCTTGATATCTCCAATTTTCTTGAAGAGATCTCTAGTCCTCCCCATTCTGTTGTTTTCCTCGATTTCCTTGCATTGTTCATTTAAGAAGGCTTTCTTATCTCTCCTTGCTATTCTGTGGAACTCTGCATTCAGTTGTTTATATCTTTCCCTTTCACCCTTGCTTTTTGCATTCCTTCTTTCCACAGCTATTTGTAAAGCCTCATCTGACAGCCACTTTGCTTTCTTGCATTTCTTTTTCTTTGGGATGGTTTTAGTTGCTGCCTCCTGTACAATGTTATGAACTTCCGTCCATAGTTCTTCAGGCACTCTGTCTACCAGGTCTAATGCCCTAAATCTATTCTTCACCTCCACTGTATACTCATAAGGGATATGGTTTAGGTCATATCTGACTGGTCTAGTGGTGTTCCCTACATTCTTCAGTTTAAGTCTGAATTTTGCAATAAGAAGCTCATGATCTGAGCCACAGTCAGCTCCAGGTTTGTTTTTACTGACTGTATAGAGCTTCTCCATCTTTGGCTGCAAAGCACATAATCTATCTGGTTTCGGTATTGACCATCTGGTGATGTCCATGTGTAGAGTCGCCTCTTGTGTTGTTGGAAAAGAGTGTTTGCTATGACCAGCGTGTTCTCTTGACAGAACTCCGTTAGCCTTTGCCCTGCTTCATTTTGTACTCCAAGGCCAAACTTGCCTGTTGTTCCGTTTATTTCTTGATTTCCTACTTTAGCATTCCAGTCTCCTATGATGTAAAGGACATCTTTTTTGGGTGCTAGTTCTAGAAGGTGTTGTAGGTCTTCATAGAACCGGTCAACTTCATCTTCTTCGGCATCAGTGGTTGGGGCATACACTTGGATTACTGTAATGTTGAATGGTTTGCCTTGGATTCGAACTGAAATCATTCTGTCGTTTTTGAGGTTGCACCCCAGTACTGCCTTTCCCACTCTTTTATTGACTATGAGAGCTACTCCATTTCTTCTAAGGGATTCATGCCCACAGTAGTAGATATGATGGTCACCTGACTTAAATTCGCCCATGCCCGTCCATTTTAGTTCGCTGATTCCCAAGATGTCAATGTTCAATCTTATCATCTCATTTTTGACCACATCCAGCTTGCCTTGATTCATAGACCTCACATTCCATGTTGCTAAGCAGTATTGCTCCTTGCAGCATTGGATTTTCCTTTCAACCTCAGACACATCCACAGCTGGACGTCCTATTGGCTTTGGCCCAGCCGCTTCACTCTTTCTGGGTCTACTTGGAATATTCCTCCGCTCTTCCTCAGTAGCATATTGGACACCTTCCGACCTGAGGGGCTCATCTTCCGGCGTCATATCTTTTAGCCTTTTGGTACTGTTCATGGGATTTTCTTGGCAAGGTTACTGGAGTGGGTTGCCATTTCCTTCTCCAGTGGATCACTTTTAGTCAGAACTCTCTGCTACGACCTGTCCGTCTTGGGTGTCCCTGCACGGCATAGCTCATGGCTTCATTGAGTTACGCAAGCCCCTTCGCCACGACAAGGCAATGATCCATGAAGGAGTCTACAGGGAGAGAGACCTCCAAATGCAGCATGGACACCTTTGCTTGACAGTAAAGATGACAAAAGCGCTCTAGCGTGGCCATCTTCTCTGAGGGAATGGTGACAAAGTTCTGCTTCCAGAGCAGGGGTAGTTATAAATTATAGGACTTTGTGCAAAGGAAACAAAAGCACTTCTGGGTGGACAATAGTATCTGGAGTTTCTCCTGGGTATGCATCTAAGAATTTTCTGGATTTAATTGGATTAGTGTGCTTCCAGGAGCACACACAGGCTTGATTGCATCCCAGTCAGATAGGTTCCTGAGGGACAAAAGGTATGCCAGGGTCTAAGCTGCATACTCCGGTCATTGATGGGAGAGGTTTCCTGGTAAAGGAATCTGAAAAGACTGCCCAGGTGACCTGGTCATTGGGTAGTTGGAACTTAATTTATTATGTAGTAGGACTTGTGCTTGCAGCAACGTTCTATCAGGATAGAATACCCAAATTTGCAAGACCTTCGAGGAAAAGAGACACACAGATGCCACACCTTTACAGCCTTCCTTCCCCTTATTGGCCCTTGATTAACATGGCCTCTCCTAAGAGTTCAGCATCACCTTACCCCCTCCACAGCAAAGTTCTTCCTAGCTCCTAGAAATTTCAATTAGAAACTAAAATGGAGTTAGGATAGGCTGCACACATGTTGGAAAAGAGAGAATGTTGGCAACATACTAGGTTATTTGTTATTGGAAATCATTTTTTAAAATGATATTCTAACCAGATTGTTTAAGTATAATCTCAGCCCAAATTAGAACATGTGTGAAATGCATTAGGTCTTTGCTGGGAAGGGAGACCACTGAAAGGACCACCAGGATGCCAGATTAAGAATTGTCAAGGCCGCAAAATTTGGCATGAATGCACAGCACAGATGGACTAGTAGGTTAGATTGCTCCAGTGAGCACAAGCATGGACATATTCAGCCCAGCTAAGACAAATATCCTGTGGCCTTTGTGCATGACTTATAAAAGCAGAGGCGTCGCGGCAGCTAAGGCTGCCTGGAGCATCTCCGTGGCGCCGCCCCAAAGGGGCGCCGCCGCCGAGGAGGGGGCGACTGCGTGTGCGCCCGCCTTCTCCCCCGAAAGCCCTGGAGCGTCCGCCACGACTGGCGGCCAGGGCTTTCTGAAGGCAGCCGCTGTGTCGTGGCCTTATTTATACTTTTTTTCCTGTACAGATGCAGAACGTAACGTTCTGCACATGTGCAGGAAAAAAGTATAAATAAGGCCACGACGCAGCGGCTGCCTTCAGAAAGCCCTGACCGCCGGTTGTGGCGGACGCTCCAGGGCTTTCTCAGGTTCCGAGGCCGGGCAGGTGCTCCAGGGGAATGCCGCCCAAGCCGTGGAGCCGCTGCGTCACCGGGTGGGTGCGCGCACATGCGTGCGCTCCCCTGGAGTGCCGCCCAAGGGGCGGAGCCGCCCAGAGCCACTGCTCCGTTCACTCCGCCCTCTGTACGCCTCTGTTAAAAGGCCTCAGCTTTGCTTGAAAAGGTGCTCAAAAAAACCCCTGGGCAATAGGAGGAAGAACAAACTCCCCATTGGATTGGAGATCTGACTACAAAAATAAGATAACGGTGCAATTCTCTCTCTCACTATAGAGCGGCGGAGCGTGTACGCCACCTCTCTTAAGCAGTCACAAACGTGCTGTAAAGTTCATTTGCGACTTGGGAGTAAGGGCCAATGGTGCAGAGTAAGCGGCACCAACCTCAGCGCCGACAGATGTTTGCACATAATTGCGCTGCCCGCCTGATACAGTCTAGCATGGATACTCCTGTAGTTTCTCTAAATATTTACCAATAGTTTTATTTGTGAACTTTATGTTTCCACTGTTTCCTGTGATTTCATCTTTATTGTTTTGCACTTAGGTGGTGATGTGAGAAAATACAGTGAAAATATCTCCCGAAAGCAGTGGACCAAAGAATCTCCTGAAACATTAATGAAAATTCTCCACAATGCTGATATTAGCTTTGCGTTTAAAACATACACAATCTACAAAGCAGGTAAATAGCAATGTAGTAGCCACCTGACGCTCTGAATATGTGAAACTCCCTGCATATAAGTGCTTTGATCAGTGGATCCTTTTACAGTATCCGTGGATCTGCTAATCCGTGGATCGTGGGGGTCCCTATGCGTGACCCCCCCCCCGGCTCTTACTTTTAGTAAAGGTTCATTTCTTCCTTACACAAACGCGATAAGCAGCCTTGTGCTGCTTATTGTAGGCAAGTACAGCAAGAGTAAGTGCTAGAGAGGCTCTGCAACGTTAACAGAAGCACTTCCTGTTAACCTTGCAGAGCCTCTCTAGCACATACAGCGGAATCCTAACTAACTTTCCAGCGCCGGTGCAGCCGCAATGCAGCCCCAAGGTAAGGGAACAAATGTTCCCTCACTTTGAAGAGGCCTCCATGACTGCACCTGCACTGCAAAATGTAGTGTGGACCCTGTTGGCACGGCTACACCGGTGCTGGAAAGTTGGTTAAGTTTGCGCTGTCAGTCTCGCTGTACTTGCCTGCAATAAGCAGCATGAGGCTGCTTACTGTATTTGTGTAAGGAAGAAATAAGAAATAAACCTTTCTTCACTAAAACTAAGAGCTGGGGGGGGGGGGGTTGAGTACATTTCTTTGATTTTGAATTTTATATTGAAGCTCTTAGTTTTCTAATCTTTGGAGAGGAAAACCCTGAATGTTTCTGTTCTTATTTTGCTAATGTTTAAGCCTCAGATGACCTACTGAGAGGACCACTTGCTGAAGAAGTCAAAACAAGTGATGAAATAGATGGTGAAAGTGTTATGGAGGATACAGAGAGACTTGAACCTAGATCAGACGAAGAAGATACGTATGTTCAAATACAGTTTGAAACTTTGTACTTGGAGTTTCTCCAGCTTTGCAACACCTGCTCCTGAGTAAACTTTCCTTGTATAAAGCCCAGCTATCTGCAGTTCATATCTTTTCCTGCATCATTCACTTTCTAAGTTCCTGTGTTCTTAAAAAGTGCCATAAGGAAGGATCTTCTGCAGGGTAGTGGGGTTTCAGGTTCTAGTTATGATTGCAGGTCCCCACACCTTTTTGATAAGCTACTCCTGATATTCAGGGGATCATCAGGTGTGGTATATAATACAACATGTAGTACTGCAACTAGAATACGCGCACCAGGAAAGTACTGATGTCTGTGTGCATATGTGGCGCATATAGCTCCACTGGTTGCATGGCAACTAGTCCATTCAGCCTTTGGACTGGATTGGAGGTATGTCTGCAGCTCGGATGCAAATGCTGGCACTGGTAGTTAAAACACTCGGGTATTTGTGCATTATTTCATATGTCTACACATATGCTGGAATAGAATGATAAAGCTGAAGGGAAGGAAGAAATTGGGGATGTTTAAGAAAAATTGTCAGCAAGGAGAGGACAATTTTTTTTCTCCAAATATCTAGACTTCCTATAAATCGCTATGTCGCTGTGAAAGTAGTGTTGGTATTTGTTTTTCTGTCCTCTGTTTTTTTCATAGCTACAAAATGGTTTTTTTATTGCATTTTAAATTCTGTTCTTGTATTCCACCTCCAAATGAGAGAAGCAAATTATAAATTTTGTTTTAAAATCTGATAACTTACAAAATCTTTTTTTTTTTGTAGGGACTTTGAAGCCGAAGATGATCCAGATTGGGTTTTTGAACTGGAAAGGATGACTACAGTGAAGTGACAGTGAAATAATTGAACAATGGAACTGAAGGAATGAATACCATAAGACAACAGTTCTCAAAGGGTGGGGAAGTTGTAAGTGTTGGCGGGGGCAGGGTAGCAGCAACACTCCCAGGATTGCACTGCTGCAGGGGGGGGAGGTTTTTTTAAACTCACGGGGGGGGGTGCTCTGGTCCTTGGGCACAACCCCCTTTGCAGGCCTCCCTGCACTTCAGATTGTTGCTCCAATGTGATGGAGACCCACTTCTGGTTTTGGATGAAAACTGGAAGTGGGTTTCGATCACATTGGAGCGACAATCTGAAGTGCAGGGAGGCCCGCAGAGGGGGCTGCACCCTCCGGAGGGCCGGAGCAACCCCCGGTGAGTAAAAAAAAAAAATCTCCCTGCCAATGGTGGGACCCCAAAAGTGACATTGCTGATGTTGTCACGCCCCTTAAAGGGGTTGCGACGTCATCTGGTTTTCCTGGTGGGTCACGACCCACCAGTTTTGAGAACCGCTGCCATAAGATATATCTGATCAAATCAGAATGTTAATATCTTAATGCAAAACCTCATTTTTGGTAGTTTATTTTTTTATAAACAATTTGTCAATAGAAGCATACTGTACTAAGGTATAAACTCAAAATTCCATATCAGGTTCTTTGGACAAACAAGACAATAGCTTGGATGGGGGAAAATTTTCCATCAAGTATTATCTTCCTATGTTTGCTATAGTTTTGTACTAAACTTTGTACTAAATTGTTGTAACTTTTGTGCAACTGTAATTTTGTTTTCTGAAGTTAATAGAAAGGTGGGCTATAAACCTAATGTTTTTGTATAAGGTACAAGTTAACAATGTGCAAGTTTCTTGATGATGCTGAATTCACAGATTTGACTGATCCTCATATAATGCTGGTCATACAGCCCTCAGATATCATAATTGCTATTGACTGAAAACACTAGTTGGTACAAAAAAAAGGGTTTATCCCCCGAGATAATCCATGGGGGTCCTCATATATGTGCCACTGTTGAATGAGGTCAGGTGGGTGGCAACAAGCAGTAGGGTGTTCTCTGTGGCAGCACCGCAACTGTGGAACTCCCTCTTTTTTGAATCAAGATCTGCACCATCCCTGATGGTTTTCTGGCAGCATTTGAAAAAAAAAATTGTTGAGTTATTTCATTGTATTTTGGGGATGGTAATGTTGCCTTGAATATTGCCATCTTATTTGCTTTGAACTGCAGTTTGTACCGGTGCTGCTTTGTATTTTATGCTGCAGTTTGGTGATTTTATGCTGCTGGTATTTTTTTATTGTTGTAATATGATTTTATTGTAAGCTGCCTTGTGCACCCCATTGCAAGGGGGAAAGGAGGGATAATAATTGTTTAAATATTAAGTGTTTCTAGCCTTCATGCCACTTAATTCTGTAAACTATAGTCGGACCTCAGTTATTCGCAGGGGGGTCCGTTCCACACGCCCCTACAGATACTGAAACTCTGCGCATACTTAAAAAACGTTCTAAAAGTGAAAAATCCTACGTTCACACAGGCAAACTGTGCGGTTTCCAAGGCTCTGAAAGACTTTTTCAAGCTGAAAGACCCAATTCCAGATCGTGCAAAGGCTCCTCTCAAAATGCATTCTGGGGTGAGCTTGGGAGAAGAGAGTAGCCTTCGCAAGACAAAGGTGTAAAAAACATTGACAAGGCAGACATGGACAAGACATTAACAAAACGAGCTGAAGATAGGGGTGTAAAAACATTGTAATATCAACAGACAGATGTTAACATCTAAGAAAACCTGTGTCGGGGAGGTGAGCAGGCTTGTAAGAGCTAAAATAACTCAAGACTCATGGAACACTCAGCCATGGAGCCCCTGGCCCAACTTGTAAGGTAAAGGTGACCCCTGACAATTAAGTCCAGTTGTGTCCAATTCTAGGGTGTGGTGCTCATCCCCATTTCAAAGCCGAAGAGCCAGCGTTGTCCGAAGACGCCTCCGTGGTCATGTGGCCGGCATGACTCTCCTTGCCGCAGCGCATAGCATGCGGCTGGAACACGGAGCGTTGTTTACCTTCCGGCAAGCGGTACCTATTTATCTACTCACATTAACATGCTTTGGAACTGCTAGGTTGGCAGGAGCTGGCCAAGCAACGAGAGCTCACTTTTGATCGACAGCTCATGGTTCAGCGGTTTAACCCACTGCGCCACCTGCTGGCCCAACTGCTACCTAGTGCCAAATATGGATATAGGTTCCAGCTGGCAGAGTATAAAAAGAGCAGTGGCATAGCTATGCCCAGTGGGAGAGGGGCCACATACACCCCTGTGATGTCATTGCTGGAAGTGATGTCACTTGCCCCACCTTGTCCCCGCCCCTGGTGATGTTACCGTGGCACAGAATGGTACCTGGGGCTCGGTGGGGGCATCCTTTCTCACCGCCGCCTGCCCTGCAAGGACGCTTCAAAGCCCTGTGAAGGCTTTTTCACACCACAAATCCCTTGCTGCCAACATGTCGCCGCAGATGCAGTGGCTTTCACACACCCCTGCTTGTTGCCCGGAGATGATCCCCTGACACCCCCCCCCCCGCTACACCTCTGAAAAGGAGGGCTCTCAGACTGCCCGGGGCTCTTGCTTTCTGCAAGCCAGCAGAAGGTGTTGGTTCTCACTCTGAAAGGCCAACCACAGCGTTAGCCTCTTGGGATCAGTATGTACCATCAGCCTGCAGACCTCCAGGAGAGGGCGATCCATACTCTTCCCCTCCTGACCCTGCACACAGGCTCTTGATCCTAAGAAGCCGTAGGGACTGGTAGTCTTTGGCTCACAGCCATGGGAGTCTCCAGCCTGTTACCCCTTTAGCTTTGCCATTCGTTGGTCATTTCTCTTTCTCCTAATAATAAAATCCTTGTTGAGTTTGAGAGAACTGTGTCAGCTTCTTCCAGAGTTTGCGATCGAGCCAAGTACATCCCATACAAAGGGTCCTGGCAGTACATGAACCATCCACTCTTGAGTTTCTCGGCCCTGATTTGACTAACAGTAGGATATAAATGAATATAGCGTGAGCTGCCTCCTTACCTCCCTTAAAGTGCACTGCCTTCAGTGGGACTTACTCCCAGGCAAATGAG
This sequence comes from Plestiodon gilberti rubricaudatus, assembly GCA_026170595.1. Taxonomy (NCBI): domain Eukaryota; kingdom Metazoa; phylum Chordata; class Lepidosauria; order Squamata; family Scincidae; genus Plestiodon; species Plestiodon gilberti. The sequence goes on along the minus strand of JANXHW010000001.1, from coordinate 128,008,686 downwards.
TTTGATTTCAGCTTTAATAAAATACTGTCAGTCTTCTAATGGTTAAATTATATATTTGGGGTCCTCAACGGGAAGTTTTTACTAGCTCTGATTCTGTGCCTGGCTGTAGCTAGAAGAGCATAAGATGCAGAAATGAAGGGACTGAAACCTTTCGCCTACCCATTTGATTCCCTTCGTAAGGCAAACTCCACCTCTTTCATTTCTTGAGGGTGAGCAGCTGCAGTTCAAGGCACTGCTGCGGGGGTGGGCGGAGCGCGCGGAAGCCGGGCCCAGAGTAGGAAGCTGCTGTCGCTTCTGTCGTTTGATTTACTCCGACCCGTTGGGCAAAATCCAGGTTCGTTGGCCTCGTGACCCCCTCACCTCCCTCCACGCGCCAGCTCATGCTTGCGGTTGGTGAGTGGACTGATGTCGGCAGTTGCGGGGAGAAACTGTTGCGCGCGCGTCCTATGTATTGCCATGGCAACGGTGGAGAGGGGAGGGGCCTGGGTGGACGACTCCCCACCTTCACCTCACCCGCGCGGGAAAGGGGATCCTGAGGAGGTGGAAGGGCTGGTATAGACGCAGCCCCTCAGAATGCCAGCTCACGCTCACACTGGCACTATACGGTATAGTGCCAATGTGAGCGTGTGCTGGGCTGGCATTTTGAGGGGCTGCCCGTTTGTGTCTGAATCCCTGCCGTGGAACCTCCCATGTCCCATTCAGTACCTCTGAACGCAGCAGTGCAGCGTCATGGGCGAGGAGGGGGGAAGCGTCACATTCACGAGACCACCTCATGAGCTCTACTCCAGTGCAACACCTACCCAAGTCCTGTTTTGGATTATAGCAGTCATTAGGTGAATTATTCCCTCCCCCACTTCCTCGTTTCACTTGTTAACAACCACTGCATCGAAAGTGGGTAGAAAAAAATCATCTGCCTCCCCTTTGTAGATTCTGCAGCAGCTGCATGCTGACCTCGAAAGAGTGAACGACAGAGGGGATCATGAACGCATGAACGATGTCAAGTTGTGACTGACTCTCACCTGAAAAGGGATTTGGAATGGCTCTCTAGGGCAGTCCGCAAAAAGATTCCTCCACCTGCCTAAGTACATGAATCTGCAGCATGTCAATCCTAAACTCTTTCACTAGAGAGTATCATCTACTCAGAAGTAAATTCCATTGTGTTTAATGGGGTTTGCTCCCAGGAAAGTGTTGTAGCCCAAGTCCCTTTGAATGTAGTGGGACTTGTTGGGGGGGGGGGAATTGAATTGCACTGTGTGATAGTGAGAGTAAAAGATGGATTTGTAGAAAGAGATGGCTGTCACACTGTGTGGGGTCCCACACTCAGGATCTTCATAATATGTAAACAGATCATTCTCCATTCTGTATTCCTAATCATTAATCAGTTTAGATGCTTAACTCATAAACTGGAGGTGAGGCTCAGAGGTGGTAGTACAAATCTTTTTTTCTTTTCTTTTTAATTATTAACAATCCTGTTTGTCAACGGTACCCAACCCAAATTCAACAATCTTCATAGAACAGGCTTCCAAAGTCAAATTTGGTTTCCCAAGTATTCCTGTTTTGCATGTGCAGTGCTGCTTCTTTTTACAGATTGATAAAAAGAAGTCATAAAGACGTTTTGTATTTCTAATATTAATTATTGTTAGTCTTCTTGTATTTCAGGCATTTCTCAAAAACAATGTACCATGGATAAATATGAAATAATTGAAATGATTGGGGAAGGATCCTTTGGGAAAGTATTCTTGGCCGAACGTAGGGAGGATAATCAACAATGTGTTATTAAAGAGATCAGTTTGACAAAGGTAAAGTACCATTGTTTTTCAATACTCTCCATTCCATGTCATAATTGTGTCAAAGTTTAAAACGGAGTCATATCACTAAAAATTTTGGTTCCATTTCACTTCATATAGGAAATCTAAAATATTAGTCAAACTAGAGTGTCAGTTATACCCCATAAGTACCATGACACATGCATTAGAGAAAAATAAATAGAATATCCAGCACTGTACTAAATTTGTAAAATGATTTAAGAATTGCATCCTTAAATCTTAAAGCAGTTTGTCATCTGCACCTTCTCCTCCCGGAGTCCCTTACCTGCTCAGCAGTACACCTAGTCCAGTTCACTACAAATGAAGGAAGGTGGTAAATTGTGGGGCCACCAGGGAGAGAATGGGTGTGAGGAGCCAGGGCTGCCTTGTTTCCCAGTTCAACAGGAGATAGAAAGCTTTGTGAGGACCTAGCAAAGTGTCAGGACAGGTTTCAAGTTTGCTGCCAAAGGTTACAGTTGAATTTGATATGTGTGCTGCTTTAGATAGCACACATGACCCTTTCACCACTGTTGTAGTGTTTAGCATGATTGTCATTGAATCTGCTCTTCATGTGATTCTTTTCTCAATTTCTTATTTTTTTAACTAATTTAGATGCCAAAGAAAGAAAAAGAATCCTCTCAGAAAGAAGTCACTCTTCTGGCTGGTATGAAGCACCCGAATATAGTAGCCTTCTATGCTTCATTTCAAGGTCTCATTTTATTCATGGCTGTTCCTTTAAAAAAAAAAAAGTTCCTACTATATATGCAACTTTCCCCAGCAATGAAAAGTTAAAATACCTAGAATTAATGGTGCTTTGTAAGGAGACTAGGTGGAAAGGGAGACAGCAGAGCTCAACACCTGTAATAATTGCGTAGAAAGAGGAATTTTGGCTAGATTCACTTCTCACACAGTTGTACAAAAAGTTGCTTCTTGTGAAATGTCCTTTTCTGGACAGGTTTGAAAGGCACAGGAGCCCCACCTGTCCTCTTTTGCTTTTGATCACTTTAATAACATGTATAAACAAGACCATAGGTCCTACAGTATTTGTTTATATAGCACCACAAGCACTTCACTTACAAATAAAATAGAAGTTAAAAAAAATTATGATCTGGTAGTACCTTTGTCAGGATCAATGATTCCCCTCCCCCCCAAAAAAAATATTAAAAGCAAGCTTTCACGTTCTCCAGAACTCTTCATCAGGCTGGATGCTAAACAAAGCAAAAAAAAAAAAGAGGAGGAGGGCGGGGGGGGGATTGTGATAAGACATGATGTGTTAGCTTGCAAAGTCTGCAGTTTGTAACAGCTATGAACACAGGAGGAATTAAGCATGTTGATTAGTCTTGGTAGGTGTTACAGCAGACAGTGTCAAACCTGGGGTGTTAAAACTTGTTCCATACAGCGGGCCAATAGCATTCATGGCACCTGCTAAGGGCTGGAAGTGACATCAATAAACAGATGATGACCAGAGACCAGAAATAATCATTTTGTTCTCACCTAGGAACTCATTAGTTTCAAATGACAGAAGAGAAAATATGCAAATTATGGCAATATGAAAATATGACACACCTGTGTTAGACAGTAGCTCAGTTTTCATCCAGAGGTTCTGGGGAGAAGATGAGGCAATAATAGCTGTTCTTCCACAATAAATTAAAATGGCATGTTTTGCTAACAGTGCTAAGTGCTACTAATGTGACAAGGCAATTTCAGCTCCTCCATTTCCTTAGTTGACATTGATAGACCTATCTGCCATGAATTTGTCCAATCCCCATTTAAAGCCATTCAAGCTAGTGGCCATCATTACATTTTGTGGCAACAAATTCCTCAGACTAATTTTGCACTGTGTGAAGAAGATTTTCCACTTTTGTCTGCCATACATCTCCTGCCAAGCACTTTCATTGAATGACCCCTGGTGGTCATTGTTCTTTTGAAGTGGAGGTCTAGAAGAGTAGACATCCTATAGAAGTGCAACCTGTACGATAGCAAACTACCTGACTGGGTTGTTCCTAGTAGGAGTTTTGAGTATAAATGTTGAAATGTAAATAATTTTGAGCGCTTTTAAATAAGGTGCTCAAGAAGTTTTAAAAAATAAATACACCAGTTGATAGTTTTGGCTAAGCTTGTTCTTGCTGTATTAACTGCAGTGAAAGCTGTTAATTACTATATTTAGAAATATAAATGTTTATTTAAAACCCACTATATTTAATTGTAGAGAAAAAGAAGCTATATATTATTATGGAATACTGTGATGGAGGTGATTTAATGAAGAGGATAAATATGCAACATGGAATACTGTTTGATGAGGACAAAGTAGGTTTGCATTTCAAAAAACACTTTTTTTCTTTACTTTTATTCCCCCATCATAGGAAAAAAAGACAACCAGGAAAAGATCTATATCCTGACTTGCATTTTGGCACAATATTCTTTGTTGTTCTTTCCACAACAGAGCAACACAATTCCTCCTCTGGATTTGCTTTTTGTTATTATTCTTACAAGTGGAGACTTACAACAAAATGTTTTACTGTGTGCGAATATATACCCAGTTCCTAACAGGTATCTGGAACAGGAGCCTTGTAGTATGGCCCAGCAAGGGGGTAAAAAGAGGTTTCAAGAGGAGAAGGGCAAGCAATGAAACACAGTTGTGGCTACGTTTGGGGAGGAGCACCATGAATCAACTGTGGGATTTGAATCCCATACCTCCTGCTTTTTGAGGCAAATCTCTTAACAGTGCAATCCTATCCAACTTACACCACCGGTGTAACCTGCAGTGCAGCAAGAATGGGAGACCCCAGAACGGAAAGGGGATTCAAATCCCCTCCAAAAGGGGATTCAAAGGGGATTTGAATCCGCTTTCCGTTCTGGGGCATCCCATTCTCGCTGCACCGCTGGTTACACCGGTGGTGTAAGTTGGATAGGATTGCGCTATAAGAAAGGGGTTTAAACCCTTTAAATTAAAGGTGCATTTAAGTCTGATGTGTGAAAACACCTTAGTTGGACCTAACCCTGTTACTGCCTGATTTTATTATCCTTTGTACAAGGACAATTCCCATTGCAGCTAGCGGAAGCCTTGCAGAAATAAGAACTGTAGGGTCTATATTTTTTTCCTGATATTTAAGGATGGAGTTTTCATCCAATCACTTCTTTCTGCCCTTTGTACCTAGTGATAAAGGGTTTCTTTCTGTTTTGTCTGCTCTTGTAGAAATTACAGTGAGAGTACTTGGTTGTAGGGTATTGACATTTTGTCTTTACCTATAGATTCTGGATTGGTTTGTACAGATCTCCTTAGGGCTGAAGCATATACATGACAGGAAGATTCTACACAGAGATGTGAAAGCACAGGTAATTCTTTGGAGAGAGCTTTTTATTTCTCATTGAGTATCTTCATTATATATTTATTTACACTGTCCTACATTTTTTTGTACTGCAGAACATTTTCCTCAGCAATAATGGAATGGTAGCAAAACTTGGAGACTTTGGAATTGCAAGAATGTTGAGCAGGTAAGTGTGACTTTATAAACTTTCTATGTTCTTCCTTTAGTACAAGGTACGGATCAGCGGCGCTCACGCATGCCAAATCCTATTCCCCCTCCCGGAATTGAAAGCCTGACATGGGGCTTCTTGGTTCTGTGCCTGCTACTTAGCTCGCGCAGATCCAAGTAGCCTTGTTGCATAGCCTGGGGCGTTACCCAGGGTAAGGGGACGAATGTTATCCTGCTGCTTCTCAGGATAGGATGCAGTATGGGCTGCACAGCCCTGCTGCATCTCACCCAGTTAGGATTGGGCTGCCCGCTTCTGATTATCAGATGTTTACATTTGGCAAATCTGTGGAAGTGTAGAAGGGATTCTTGCATGAGTGGAACACTTCTTCTGAAGCTTCCATTTTTGGAGGAAGCTCCCAGAGATAGAAGCACTAGTTGTGATGCCACCCAGAGATTTTTCACTCTGGCCAATACACAGCAATACTGTATTGTGTATGACATGACAGAGCATTGATGTGTGACAAGATCTTCTTGCAGATCTAGTCTAACAAATTCCTGACAGGAGTCTCTCCATCCTTTTCTTGGAAAAACCTTCCTAGGCAGCTTATTCTGTTGCTAAACTGCATGAATACCTAACATTATAAGGATGCTTTTCTTTAGGGTTTCATGTGTCCATTGCACAATAAGTAATATTGACTGCTTGCAGCTTGACTGCAGATTTTTTTTTATAATGTTCTTTCTGTGATGTCTGCCTTGGAAGACTTATAGATAGCAATCTTAACTAAACTTTGGAAAAAGAGTCTGTGCCATTGTTGGTTGAAATCTTATGATGATGATGATGATGAATATTTATATACCACTTTTCAATAAAAAGTAGCTCACAAAGTGGTTTACGTAGCAAAATAAATTAATAAATGGTTCCCTGTCCACAAAGGGCTCACAGTCTAAAAAGAGATGCAGAAGAGACACCAGCAACAGTCACTGGAAAAGAGGCCATGCTGGGGTAAAGAGGGACAGTTGCTGTCCCCCTGCTAAATAGACACAACTTTATAAGGTGCCTCTTTGCCCAGTTAGCAGGGGTTACATTTCAGTATTTCAGTGGCAGTCTCCTGCTTGAGGAATTCCCTCCTCTGGAGGCCCAACTATCCCTGACGCTGCCCATCTTTGTTTTGTTTAACTTCCATGTGAATTTTGTTCGTTCTGTTGCTCATTAAAATGCATTATCTGATTGGGGGGGGGTATGTTACTGTTTTTAAATTGTGTTAATTATGGTTTTGTTCTGTTATGTATTTAATGGGACAGTGAGGCAGTTAAAAAAAAGTAAGTACAGCCACTACAGCCACTCTGTTTCCTATAGAAATATATAACCAGTGTTCTAGTTCAGTGGTTCTCAAATGGCCGCTACTCCTAGGGGTGGTGGTGACGTCGATGTCGTCCTGCTGCCGCCAGGGAAAAAGGGGTTTGTTTTACTTCCTGGGGGTCGTGCTGTTCCTCCGGAGAGTGGGGGGCGTAGCCCCCTCTGCGGGCCTCCCTGTGCTTCAGATTGGCTCCCTTAAGTGATCGAGACCCACTTCCGGTTTTCATCCGAAACTGGTAGTAGATCTCAATCACTTCAGGGAGCCGATCTGAAGCACAGGGAGGCCCTCAGAGGGGGCTGTGCGCCCTGCACCCTGTTGAGGGCCAGCATGATCCCCAGTAAGTAAAACAAACCCCGTTTTTCCCTGGCGGCAACTTATGACTTCCCCAATTCATGGGGAGAACTTTGAGAACCGCTGTTCTAGTTTGTTCTTAGTAGCTCTAAATGATGAATTGACCCATTTTATTATTTAGCTTGCACTACAAAAATGTGTTTGATTACTATTTTCTTTAGTACCATGGAATTTGCTCGTACCTGTGTAGGAACACCATATTACCTGTCTCCTGAAATTTGTGAGAACAGGCCATATAACAATAAAACGTAAGTATTAGAATATTTCTGACTGCTTTTCTGTACAGTGTAATTTTTCAGGATATTTAGTTGAAAATCTGAATCAGTTTTTTAATCTCATGATTTCAAGTAACTATCAACAGCTACTTTTTTTTAGTTTTGTGTGATTATACCAATTGTTTTATATTTCACTCCTACCTTTAAGCATTCGTTTGTAATATGTTTTTGCTTGATTTCATTCTTTCATTTTTTGGACATTGAGCTTTATTTCCTGACTGTTTAAAATACGTTAGTTGATACAGATCTAGATTCAATGCAAGGGAAGACTGCAACATTTGAAAAAATGTTTAGAAAACATTTTAGAAAACATTTAGAAAAAGGCTACCTACAGCCCAATCCTGTATAACTCTTGCACCTGTGTAACGGTAGATCCACCGGTGTAGGTGCACTCATGCCAGTGTAACTTGCTGTACGCCGATGAACGCAGGACCGACACCAGCATAACCCCCCTCGGACATCATGCATGTGCAGTTCAGACGTGGGACGGATGCCACTGCAACTCCGCCGGCGCAGGGGGCATTCTGGGGGTGTCCAAACTTCCCTGAAATGCCCCCTGCACCGGCAGAGTTGCAGTGGCATCCGTCCCACGTCTGAACTGCACATGCACGATGTCCGAGGGGGGTTACGCCAGTGTCCATCCTGCATCCGTCGACGTCCGGCAAGTTACACTGGCATAAGTGCACTTACACCAGTGGATCTATTGCTACACCGGTGCAAGAGTTACACAGGATTGGGCTGTAAAGGAAGACATGATTGAGCTTTATAAAATTATGGATCGTGTGGAGAGAGTGACTAGGGAGACCTTTCTCACAACACTTAGAACCAGGGACCACCTAATAAAACTGATTGGTTAGAGATTTAAGGCCCAACCCTATGCATTGTGTTTAATAGGGCTTACTCCCAGGAACGTGTTAGGATTGTAGCCTTAGAATGGACAACAGAAAGTACTTTTTCATACAGTATATAATTCATCTATGGCAACGGTTCCCAAACTTCTATCCCCTATTGTAAGTGTGTGAGGGGGGGTGCGATAGCACTCCCGGGATCATGTCACCACCGCCACTGAGAAAAATAAGGGGGGTCTCCACTCATCTGGGGGTCACGCCAGGTCTCTGGAGGGTTGGGGAGCCTGCGCCCCTCTCTGCGGGCCTCCCCGTGCCTCAAAGCGGCCCCCTGGAGTGATTATGACCCATTTCCAGTTTTTTCTGAAAACCAGAAGTGGGTCGCAATCACTCCAAGGAGCCATTCTGAGGCATGGGGACTGCAGGCTCTCTGCATCCTCCAGAGGCCCAGCACGCCTCCCCCCAGGTGAGCTGAGACCCCCCTTATTTTTCTCAGCAGTGACGGCACAGTCCTGGGAGCACTGTCGCCATCACCGCAGGTTGCCACTTCCCTTAAGGGGGTAGTGACCTATTCTTCCTGACTAGGGTGTCGTGACACCCCAGTTTGGAAACTGCTTATATAGCTTTAAAAGCAAAATTAGACAAAATTATGGAGGGCAAATCTAGTATTAACTACTAGTCATGATGGCTGTATACTATGTACAGGATCAGAGGCTGTGTGCCTCTGAATTCCAGTTTCAAGGGAACAAGAATGGAACAGGGGGTATGCTTTCATCTCCTGCTTGTGGAGTACCCAGAGGCAACTGGTGGGTCACTGTGAGAAACAGCATGCTGGACTAGATAGGTCCTTGACCTGATTCATCAGGACTTTTCTTATCATTGTATGTATTGAAAATGCCAGTGTATAATCATCTGAAGATAATAAATCTAATTAACAGTCAAACTTATTATTATTATTATTATTATTATTATTATTATTTATTAAATTTATACCCGCTTTTTCCCCCATAGGGGGAACCAAAGTGGCTTACAATAAAAACAAATCATAAAATACAAACTTAATACATAGAGATCATAAAAACAGTGAATATGTAATATAAAAACTCTTAAAAAACAGTAATACAGTCTAAAAAACCAGAGGAATAAAACAGAGAGGAATAAGAGCAACAGTAAAAAGCTTTTATGAGAGAGGGCTGGACCTCTAAAATGTTAGGCTGGGCAGTAACTTCAGAGGGCTTGTGTAAAAAGAAATGTTTTCAATCCTCACCGGAAGGCCTCTAAGGAGGGAGCAGTTCGTAAGTTTAGAGGGAGGGAATTCTATAAGGTTGGTGCCACTACTGAGAAGGCCGTATTTCTTGTCGCTGCCCCTCCCACCTCTGCAGGCGACGGCACTTTTAGAAGGGCCTTCTCTGATGACTTGAGGGGGCGGGCCGGATTGTACGGAAGTAGGCGGTCTCTCAAATAGCCTGGCCCCGAGCTGTATAGGGCTTTAAAGGTCAAAACCAGCACCTTGAATTGGGCCCGGAAACGAATTGGCAGCTAGTGCAGCTGCTGGAGCAGCGGCCTGACTGAATCGAACCGCTTACTTCCGGTGATCACATGGGCTGCCGCATTCTACACTAGATTTGATGTTGTTCTAGATGTGAACTAGATGTTGTTCACAATTTTTGCTTCCATGTGTTTCATTGTTAAATAGCAGCTGGTGGTGGTGGAGGGAGATCCAGATTGAAACTGCAGCAGGGTGCATGGATGCTTTTAACTTTCCCTCTGCCATGGTCCTGATCTAGATCAGGGCTTTCCCATGTAGGTCTGTCATTAGGGGCTGGCATTGTTGGGTAGCTGCCAAGAGCCATTGGGCTTTAAAAGGACTCAGTACTGATTCCTGAGGCAGCCTCTGTGCCCATAACCTTCATGTGGTGGTGGAGAGAGATTCTTGGAACTCAGGAGGGGGGCCAGGAGAGCAGTTTGTCAAGGGCCACGTGATACCTGGATCCCCATGGCTGCTATTTGTTCTGGAGAAAAGTGGTGACAATTAATTTGGTTTTTGTGAATTAATTTACTAACTGTGGAGCTTTGGTACTCTTCTATTCCATTTAGTTTCTCTTAATACTCTGTTTTCTTTTACAGAGATATATGGTCTCTTGGATGCGTGTTATACGAGCTCTGTACGTTAAGGCATCCTGTAAGTACATTAGCAAACTGGCTAGCCTTGCATCATTGAATATAACACTGAGCATTACTGGGTATGGTTCAGTGGAGACTTACAGTGACAGCTGTCAGAATCATAACTTTAAATACAACAGAGCGTCTACATTTTAGACCGTCTAGGAAGAAGCAGCCAGGTTTTGCAAATCTCAAACTGGAGTTTTCCTGGGTAACATATAACATGGAAGATGTACTTGATCAGAAGTTTTCCTTAAATTTCCTAAGTCAGTCATTTCAGACGTATTATCAAAAATCACTTAACACTGATCAAAAGTGCTTTAACACAAAAACATCATGGTTAAAAAGAAAACATAAAAATGTAGAAACAGAAATTATCCTAACCTGTGTTTTTTTACACAGTGTCCCATTCTTCTCACTGCTGATCTTTTTCTCACAATGTACCATTCTTCTCACTGATATTTTGAATTCTGATCATAAAAGCTTGAATTGCATTTTATCATGTATTAATTCACTTTTATTTTGGAAGTGTGGGAATTCTAAGGCACTCTCAGTGGCCATTCTAGATTCATAGTATTTCACTTGTGGCACTCTGCCATGTTTAATCCCCAAAGGAGCTGCATCTGAGTGGCACAGGAATTACCGGTACTCAGCAGGTATTGTTCAGCAAGAAGGCAGATTTTTTAGGGGAAGAACTAAAACATACTTGTATTTCTTATAGAGTTCTTAGATCACAGACATGACATTTTGAAAATATTGATTTGCTTTATTTGGAGAAGCTCAATAAAAGGGTCAAGCGTTCCAGTGGATTTTCTTGAGGCACTGTGTTAAGGAAATTACAAGTTCTTTTCTTTGAATAAATCATGCATATTATAAAAATTGCATACACTTGCTCAGTTTGCATTTTTTTGCAACATTTTAGTTTAATAAAGAGCGATAGCTTTCATGGCCAGCAACAATTTTGTAAGAAATAGGGTTTAGATGCCATGTTAGAAAATGTATTTAACAGAACACAAAACACACAACGTTTCATCCACTTCTGTGGATGTCTTCTGATGTACAGCAGCACCGTTCTAGCAAGATGTAAAATGCATCCCAGTGTACGAAACGTTGTGTGTTTTGTGTTCTGTTAAATACATTTTCTAACATGGCATCTAAACCCGTGTTCCCTATTTCTTATACCCAGTGGCACCCAGTGCATTTTACATCTTGCTAGCATGGTGCTGCTGTACACCAGAAGACGTCCACAGAAGTGGACGAAACGTTGTGTGTTTTGTGTTCCATTAAATACATTTTCTAACATGGCATCTAAACTCGTGTTCCCTATTTCTTACAACATTTTAGTTTGTTGCAAAACTTAGACTACTTGGGCAAGAAGTGTGGTGATAGAAGACTAGGAAGAAGGCAAAAAATAGAGTGATAGATGGAAGCAGCAAAATATAGGGTATAAAGACCAAAAGCTAAGAGAAGGGGTAGAGAAGTCTTAATTCATTGTCAGTGGAAGTCCTGAATTTTCAGCTGACACTGTCCATGTATTGCCAGATCTTTTCCATTATCAGCAGGGCTAGAAATTTTATTTTTAAAAAATACAAAACTGAAATTCGTAAGTAGTAGATTCTGTGCTCTTTGCTATACATACAGTACTGTATATGGATGGTCATTTACATGGCCTACAACCTTGTCTCTATGAACATCAGATTAAGGAAGAACAGGACATCACAGATACAGAAGGCCAGGACTATTCTTGTTTATGCTTGTCTTTGTAAATGTTTGTGTTTAAAATTGCACAGCCATAACAATTGCATTCAAAAGCTTTAAATGGGCCAGAATATGGCACCATGGGTGGGTCCTGGTTGGGGTCCAAACTTGGAAGCATACGCCTCCCGTGCTCTATCATCTTCCGCACTGGCTAACAACCTGTTTCCAGGCTCAATGCAAGGTGCTGTTGTTTTATCAGTATCATTAAAGCCCTAAATGGCTTGGGACCAGGTTATCTGAGGGAGTGGCTCTTCCCATACAAATTTGCCCATAACATTCACTCATCATCTGAGACTCTGCTCTGTGTTCTCTCGCCATCAGAGGTTTGGTTGGATAGGGCTTTTTCAATTGCTGTCTCCAGTTTGTGGAACTCCCTACTCTTGGAATCTCATTTGGCTATGTCACCATTGGGGTTTTGGCACCTGGCAAATACTTTTTTTCTCTTGTCAGTCTTTTCAGTTATGTTGATTATTTCCTGCTGAGTTGGTTTATATTTGCTGTTCTTTGTCTTGTTCTGATGATGATGATTAGGATATAGTATTTTAATGGTTTTAAGTGTCTGTTATTGTTAATACTGTATTTATATTCCACTTTTCAACAAAGTGGTTTACATAGCTAAATAAATAAATAAAATGGTTCCCTGTCCACAGAGGGCTCACAATCTAAACGAATATTGAAAAGAGACACCAGCAACAGGCACTGGAAAAGATGCCACACTGGGGTGAAGAAGGACAGTTGCTGTCCCCCTGCTAAATATAAGAGGACAGCACTTTAAAAGGTGCCTCTTCTTTGCCCAGTTCGTAGAGGGATAAAAACTGTTATTAAGATATAAACATAGTTTTACTTGCTGTTTGTGAGCCTCTGGAGGTCAAAAAGTGGGATAAAATCCATTTAAAAAAAACCCTAAAATCTGCAGTTTACTATTTATGACTATATTTTAATATATCAGTTTGAAGGCAACAGCTTGCATCAACTTGTGCTGAAGATCTGCAGAGGTCATTTCATGCCAGCATCTACAAAATATTCATATGAACTGAGGACTTTAATTTCTCAATTGTTTAAAACATCTCCAAGAGATCGGCCTTCTATCAACTCAATTTTAAGAAAGCCCTTTTTAGAGAAGCGCATCAAGAAATATTTGCCCCCTGAGGTGAGTGTGCCTGCTGTGGCTGAGCATACAAAGGTCCAACCTAATGAAAAATGTAAGCTATCCCTCCTTCCTTGTTCTAGCGGAATGTTTACTGAGGTGTGGGATTGTCCTGTGAAAATGGTTGCTACTCCTGCTTTCCCTTGGAAAATGCTAAAGGCAAGGTGTTTGTGTTCCCTTGCCTTGAGCTGTCAGAAGGAGCTTGGGCAAAGCACTGAGTGGGATACATGAGTCATTGCTCTGCGAATACGTAGTGCAAAAATACATAATCTGTTACATTTACTTCTAGGTATTGGAGGAAGAATTCAGCCATACTGTTATTCACAGAAAAAAATCACCGGTGTCGCTGCCTTCAAGGAAGTTGTTGCAACGTAAGTTTTTAAAAATGAGAGCATAATGGGTCTGTGTGTGTGTGTTTGCCTCTGACACACGCACACTGGAAAAGTGAATGCATACTTATTACAGAGCATATTTGTTTCTCAAAACTAGTCAGATTATCTCAGAATCAGTTAATTGGTTCCAGCTATTGCAAATTACTCATTTCTTTATTCTTGTGCTTTATAAATGAGCAGTATAAATTGACATTGGGTTGAAGGTTAAGTCCTTCATTTTAGATTATTGTCTGAAAACTGTAAATTACTGTAGTCAGGTTCAAAATGAGTTTAATAATGCTCACAACATTAGTGTGGCACTTCTTTAGGAAATATACAATATGGTTTTTTTTTAATTCTGTGGAGAAACAGCAAATCATTCAGGTTGTTCCTGTGCCTATGTTTGTTATCCCATTCAGTCTGTCTTGTATGTAATAATTATATAACTTAAATTACATTAGGAATACAGTAATTATCAAAACATTATTTAATTGTATCTTTAAGCTCCTAAAGTTCAGAAATCAAAAATCCATGGTCATGGTCGTCCAAGAATCAAGGTGGAAATGCTTCCCAGAAAACAGGAATTATTATGTAAAAATGAATGGAAATCTCCTTCAAGGCTCCAGAATCCAGTTATTCAGGTAATGGAAAATTCTCTTTGTACTCTTGGCAATGAACTACTCTCTCTCTCTCTCTCTCTCTCTCTCTCTCTCTCTCTCTCGTACCTTGATCTGCCAAAAGCCCTCAACTACTCTACCCCATCAGGACATTCTCAATATGCACTCATCCTCTTAACTGGACTTCTACAGAGAGAAGAGTAATTAGCAGGTGCACTCAAACTTTTTATATTAATTTGGATTCACAGAAGAATAGAGCAAAATTTAAATTGGATTCATTGTATACCTTAAATAGATACAGATGTATTTGCCTTCTGGCAGGTATCTTAAGGTCGCAATCCTATACACACTTTCCTGTGAGTAAGCCCCATTGAATACAATGAAGCTTACATCTGAGTAGACATACACAAGATTGTGGTGTTAAATTCAGCATTTTCTACCTGTGCTGCAAGGTGACCACAGGTGGTAGTAATGAATTGGGTTTTAATGGTTTTAAGTTCACCATCCACTATTTCTTTGTGTGCTTTCCACTATTTCTATGTGCTTTCATTCATATGCATTATATGCCAGCATTTCCTTAACTATATTTGTTAAGGAATAGAAAATCCACTATTGGAATATAGAAATCCACTATTTCTATGTGCTTTCATTCATATGCATTATATGCCAGCATTTCCTTAACTATATTTGTTTTGCTGGGGCATGGCCCAGCTTCCCAAAACTGACTATGCTGGTCCTTGCTGCAATTATTAAATTCAAAACTAAGGTTAGGTCTAACCCAGGGGTGTCAAATATAAGGCCCGCGGGCCAAATACAGCCCATGAAAGTTCTTTATCTGGCCTGCATGATAATTGGGCTCTCTTAGCACCACTATCAGTTGCTCTGAGCTGCTGAGCTGCAAAGTGACGCATTGGCAGAAGTGGCACTGCTGAAAGGTTGGCACTGGGACAGCACAATTATCATGTGGGCCTTTCAGAAGTGCTACTTCTGCTGAAGTGTCACTACTGAAAGGGTAGCCTGCATGATAATTGGACTCTCCCAGCTCTTCCCTTTCAGCAGTGCTGCTTCTGCTGAGGTGCTGCGAGGGAGACACAGAAGGAGGCCTCAGGTGAGGAACAGTATGGGGGAAAAGGCAGACCAAGGGGTGAGAAAGGGAGAAGCAGCTGAGGCGCTGAGAGAGCCTAATTATCACACGAGCCGCCCTTTCAGCAGCACTGCTTCTGCCAAGGCGTCACTTTGCAGAGCATCTCTCAGCTGCCAAGCTGCAAAATGATGCCTCAGCAGAAGTGGCGTTGCTGAAAGGGCAGGCTGCATGATAATTGGGGTCTCCCATATCTTGAAAATATAATCAAGATTTGCATATTTTCTCTTCTGTCTAAATATGCAAATACAGTTGATCCTTTCTATCCGCAGATCCAGGATCTGCGGATTTGACTTACCGCGGGTCCTGGATCCACAGGATCCACCTTAAAAACGCTGTAAAAAGGAAAAAAAAGAAGCGCCTCCCAATCCCTGTTTCTACCTTTATGTAGCCAAACCATGCTGTTTTCAAGCCTTTGCAGGGCTTCTGCAAGCTTAATGACCCATCTTCGGGTCGCGCAAAGGCTCTTTCCCCCCCCCTCCTAGCCTTGCCCCTTCTCGCAACTCTGTGTGTGTGTGTGTGTGTGTGTGTGTGTGTGTACACACACACAATCTGTATATACAGGTCCATGGATAGTGTGGATATACAGGTCCAACTGTATACATATTTTGCAAATTTGCAGCTAATGAGTTACTATGTGAGAGAAAAAGTGCTTATTTCTGGTCATCGCCTGCTTAATGACATCATTTCCTGCTTAATGACATAACTTCTGGCCCTCAGCAGGTGCCATGAATGCTGTTCAGCCCACTATATGAAATGAGTTTGTCTTGTCTAACCATTTCATGTGAGGTTGCATGTAACCTAACAAAGTGTGGTTCTCTGTAGCATAGTCTATCAATGTAGCGTAGTCATATTATTTATATTAATATGGTTACTCTCTTACCAAAATGTTTGGGTCCAATGTTTTGAATGTATTGACTTGGTCGTTTTTCATATATATGATATGCTTTCAGCCGTGGAATCCCGAGTTTAAAATCTGTGCAAAGCCTGAAGCTGCAAAAAGGTGTGGGCACTATGACCATTATTATATGAAACTTGAGAACTTGCAGAAGAGACGGTTTCTGCAAGGTGACTGTCATCATATTGGCCAAAGAATGGAAGAGTATTATAAGAAGAAAGGACAAGAACCGCCACCACCTCCACCTCATTGGTAGTAACGTGTTTTTTTTTTAATGGATTTATTCTAATATAGGAAGTCCTGACTGTTGAAGAGTTTATGCAATTTTATTTGTTTATTCAAGTGCCTCAAACTCTGGCTTTTAGCCCAATCCTACACAGAGTTGTGTTGACCTCCCTTGATTGAGCGCAATGATTAGACTTTCAAGTGAAACTGAAAATGAGCAATATTTATTGGCCACAATATAGATTGCAAAATGAGTTACATCAGGCTGATGACTTGGTTTTCAATTGGAGAGAGTATGGAGTTACAGTACTATGTCATTAACAACCTGAAACAGATGCAAAATGGGAAAAGTTATTCTTCCAATTTAACATTTTAATGTACTTCTATATTGGTACAGCTCACCAATATTAGAAATGAGATTTCATCTCTACTCAATTTCTCACTAAATATTAACGTTTTCTTTCAGGCCTGTAGAGTATCTTCAAAGACGATTCAATGCGCAGCAGTACAAGTTAAAAGCGGAGAAGCAACTCGTAAGCATATCTTGATTGATTGATTGATTGATAATATGGAATCATAAACCAGAACAGTTACGTAATCCCATTGTTAATTTCTGAAGAAATCCCAGCTGAACTTTAAAAAAAATGTACTAAAATGAAAAATCACTATCACTCTAATCTTATGCATTTGAGTTCTCTGTTCAGTGAGGTGAATTCAGAACAAGAAAAACTATTTTCAGATGCTATTCTTATATATTTATTCCAAATCATCTTGCATATCAATAGGGGTTGCGACCATCCTCTGCTGATCTCTACTGTCGTGAGATGCAGAATCGGGAGATGAAGGAAGAACAGTTCAAGGCTGATCAACAGGTTCTTGCTCAAAAAAATGTAATAAAAG
This sequence comes from Plestiodon gilberti rubricaudatus, assembly GCA_026170595.1. Classification (NCBI taxonomy): domain Eukaryota; kingdom Metazoa; phylum Chordata; class Lepidosauria; order Squamata; family Scincidae; genus Plestiodon; species Plestiodon gilberti. Next base: position 127,991,356 of record JANXHW010000001.1, on the reverse strand, counting down.
AACAGGTAAGAAAGGGGGATCTCATTCCTTCAACTTGCAGTGCAGTCCTATACACATGTTTACTCAGTAGTGAATCCCACTCTGTTCAGTGGGGCTAACTTTCAGGTAAGTGTGTCTAGGATCGCAGCCTTGCCCTATTTGAACGTCACTTGGGAATGAATTGAGGAAACTATAATAGGAATGACACGGCCTCTTCTGACTTTAATAGATGGGACACAAACACTGGAACTTCCAGGGTAGGACTCACTTGTTATCCTATGACTAGGTATATACAAAAATCCACATTGCCAAACACCCAAAGTGTTTTACTTTGCAATAAGTACAGGAATATGCATGATACTTGTTTTGAAAAGGACACTATCTCACTATTTGTTTAATAGGGCAAAAATAGTTATTTGAATCTTGGAATCCTCTGTACTTAATATCTAAGTTCCCTCCTTCACTCCCCTCACTCAATATTATGTTTAGCAGCGCAATCCTATGTAAGTATACATGGCCGGCCTAAAGGACTGGCTGCTGTATCCTACGCAGATTGTGCCCCCCTGGGCTGCTAGGCCGCACCTCGGGAGAAGGGGACATTCGACCCATTCCCTGGGTGTAGGTGAGCCCGGGGCCTATGAGCTGCCTCAGATGTACACCAGGTCCAGACCTGGCGTACATTCGGGGAGGCCCAGTAAGGCTGGTCCGGGCTGGGAAGGGGCTTAGGATATTGGCGGAGCGCACCACCGATATCCCCACATCTTCCCAGGCCGGGCCGGCCAATGGCCCACCCCCCTGACTGCCTCTGCCCGCCCTTCCCTGCACCAACCGGTGCAGGACCTACCTCCGTTGGCAGCCGCGTGGTCTGGAGGGTGGTGGAGTGAGGGCCACCAGTCTCTGTGCCGGTGGACCTTACTCCCGAGTCGCCACAAACATGCTTTACGGTATGTTTGCAATGCTTTGAAGTGGCAGAGCACACACTCCACCGCTCCAAAGTTAGTGAGGATTGCGCCATAAATGTTGGAACATTGGGTCTGAATCTTGAGAGACCTGGTTTAAATGTTGGTTCACATACGGACTAGGTGGATACTCTTGAGCAAAATTGCCTGCATTCAGCTTCCTTTCCCCCTCTAGAACTGTGAATAATAGTAGCCTACCCTTCAGTACTGCTGTGAGACAGTTAGGACTGTAGAGCATGTAAAAGCAAGGCATACCGGTATCTGTAAGGCTGCATCAGGCACATCATGTGGCCTGTAACATGTGATAGCACCCTCAGAATTCTGAACATTTTTTAAAAAAGTTTCTAGACCAGTTATTTGTAAAGTAACCTACCAAATTCAGATCCATACCAAGTCATGAATGTGTACAGTAAGGCACATCTCACACACTTATGAATATGAGTTTAGTCAGCTGCAAAAAGGCACATGACTCATCTTGCTGGACATGATGTCATTTTTATCATTGCCTTGTATAACTTAACCAGTCTAATGTAACATATAGCTCAGTAGAGACCTTTTGTTTGTTCTGTGTGCATGTTGCCTGTATAACTGCTGTTTAGGTGCCTAAACGTACAATTCTTCTTAAATTTGTTGATATTCAACAGGAATATCTAGAACAGCTTCAGAAAATTCGTCAACAGTACCAAAGTGAAATAAATGACATTCGACTTAAAGCAGAAGCAGTGGAGGTAAACTTGCTTGCACCAAGTATTTACTATCGTTTTCCCATATCTCCATTTCCAGAATGTGACAAATGTATTTCCTTTTTCATTATTTTAATAATGTTTTTTTAATCTAAAATTCTGGTTTAATGCCTGAGAGAGTCCAAAAGAAAGAGTTAAAATAACCCATTCACCGTCTTGTGGCACCTAGCACAACTTAAAATAGCTTTAAACATTTATTTAAATATTTTCTATTCTAAAGGAGAATAAAAATATAAATGACAAGACCTATCTTGTAAAACAAAGGAAAACTCAGGACCAGCCTGCTCCTGGAGCTAAAGATGAACCTGTCCAGGTATCCATGCTTTTATAATAGTTATCGACAATGGTATGATATGATAGCTGGCCATGTTAATGAGAAAACATTTGTATTATTATTAGTAGAATTAGTATTTATATACCGCTTTTCAACCAAAAAGTTCACAAAGCGGTTTGCTTAGAAAGATGAAGAAAAAACAATGATCTTACCATTGTACTTTGTGCTAGCAGACTTCTGTTACACCTGTTTTACATGTTATTTGCTATACTGAAAACCAGTGTTTCCTAAACGTTTTCAACCTGTGGCTCCCTAGCCCATTGGCGACCATTGACCACATCAGCTCTCCATGACATCATGTTGATACCTGCCAATTGGCATTGCACTGTTTTCCAAGAGGATTCCGTGGCACTCCGTGGCTCCCCTGGCTGTTTTCTGTGGCTCCCGTGTGCTGCACTTCCCAGTTTGGGAACCACTGCTTTAAAACTACTCCCACTCTCAAGTCAGAAATTTTGGCCAGGTTTGCACCAAATATTTTGTTCTCTTGATTGCCTATCTGTTTATTAAATGGTCGTTCGCATATATTGTATTTTTTACTGGTACTGTAATATTCCTGGCATACTAACCATTTTTTTCTTTCTCTCAAGGATGTTGAACAAAATATGAAGCAAATTGGAAAGCATAACTGGCAGGAGGGAAATGTCCTAGAAATAAAACATAAAGCAAAGGTTAAAGATTGATTGATTTTTATTTGCCTTCTTTTTCTGTCTACAGTCAGTTTGGTTCTTTTTGTTTGTAGCTCTGGAAACTGGGTTTCAGGTGGCTATATAACATTGATTGGGAGTTGTAACGAATGTAGGCAATTGGGAGACATGGTTATCCTTCTATATATCTTCACCATTAACCTCCTATCTCCTTTTGTCATAAGCCCACATCCTGAGGAAGGAAATGCAATTGTGGGTTGCCATTGTTTCCTTTCCTAGGGCAGGGGGAATTACCATCAAGGCATGGCATAAAGTATGTTTAAAAATCTCACATCAGCTTCAAAATTTAGCAACCATTTTTGTTGTTGTTGTGTCTTGTGTTTTATTAAAATCCTGAAACTAATTTTTTTCCAGGGAGGGGTAACGTTTCAGGTTGATCTAGAAGCTGGTGTTTCAGATGTGAATAACTTACAGGAAGAGAAAGAGGTATAACTTTCAATGATTATATATCACTCAATATAGTGATCCCCCCCCCCCCCCCAAAGCACAGGAGCATGGAATCCCCTTTCCTGCAAAAGTTCTTGTAATCATTTTTGTAGAAAAACAGATTTGTATGTATATTCTGTTTCCCCATTTGGGATAAATGGGGCATCCTCCATGCACAGAAAAGCTATTAATGAACATGGATCTCTGAATCAGGATATAACATGGTGTCTTCTATTTCATAAAACTCCTTTGAGTTATTGCCATAAAACCATTTCATCATAAAATCATTTCTGACATTGTTTGCAGTTGCATAGCTAGCCCGCCCTGAGGGGGGGCAATGACGCATTTCATGTCATTGTCTTGCCCCCTTCTCTCCCGGAAGGCTTCATTTCAAGCCTTCCAGGATGCAGGGAGGGCCCTAAAAACGTGCCGTTTTTGGCGCGTTTATGCTCCGCGGCTGCAAACACAGCCCCCTGGCTGCAGAAAAGGGGAGCACAAAAATCTTGCCGCAGCTCCTGCTTGTGAGGAGGCCGCAGCTGTCACCCAGGGGCACAGCATCCCCCCCCCCAGCCCTCCCTTGGCAACGTCACTGATTGTTTGTGAGATATTTTCTCTCTCAAAAATAAAGTTTGGGGAAAGATTGTTAGCCCATAAACAGTTCAGGTACTGCTTTCACTGGAACACATGTCTGAGATCCAAGATAGATGTTTGGTGGGTTGCGCTTCTCTGTGTTTGTATGTTGCAGTGCTTTACATTGCTTATTTTGCCTGAAGCAAACGTCTTGGGAGAGAGGATATTAAACAGTGTGAATGAACTGAATACATTCTTAGCAAATATTCTTTTGTTTGATTTCAGGAACATGATAAACTTAATGAAACCTTGACATTTGAGGATGGAAAAAAACTTAAGGAAAAGCTGACAAACATCTATGATAAATACATAGACAAAGCTTTTGTAGAATTATGCTGTAGGGAAGCAGGTATTCTTTATGAAATTGCTAGCTTTGTTAGCACGGTGTTCTTTCTGTTAATTAGCAGTTGCATTCTTTTACACTCTGGCTCATATTAAACTATATTTCAGAGAGCTGATTCACACACCTGTTTTCTTGCCATATATACCCAGCAATCCAGCGTTCAGCTCAATTTTTTTAAAAAAAGTTATCTTAGGCATATGGTAGTTATTTATTTATTTGAATGATACATATCTTGCCTTTCCCTCCAAATAACTGGAGCATTCAAGGCAGTGTACAATGTTGTAAAATAAAGTAAAATGCAAAATAAGAATGAAATATAAAGTACGGTAATTGTTAAATCATCATAAAGAATGGTGCAATAAAAACCATTAAAACAAAATACAAATATAACTACAAAACCCAAAAGCAACTAGTTAAGAAGGGAAGGCCATGGAGAAGAGAAGTATGTGGTCAATCCATACAAAAAAGCTAGTTGCCTACAGAACTTCATCACAAACCTCTGCCAAAAACTCTTTTGCTAGACAAAAAATAAAGTTTTATTAACTAGCACTCCATCTGTGTGATTGCCTATGTATTACAAACATCAGAATCGCATCCATAGTGCAATCCTGCCTAAGTATCCGGCGGGTTGCCCAAGTCGCCCACCGCATCCTATCCCTGTTCAGGGATCAGCCCAGAGGTCTACTCAGGGGAAGGGGACGTTCATCCCCTTCCCCCAGTGTAACACGGGGAGGCCCCAGTGGGTGTCCTCAGATTTCTGTGGCGCAAGTCCGAGGAGGCCGTGTAAAGGCCATGTCAGCCCGGGAATGGGTCAGGGATGTTGCGGCCGCCATCCCCGTCCCCTCCCTTGCCGCCCGGACCGTCCCCGCGCCTGCCGGTGCGGCACTTACCTTCTCTGGTGGCTGCAGGGACAATCCAGCAGTGGAGGGCTGCTGGCCTCCACGCCAGCTGCCCTTACTCAAAAGTTGTCGCAAATGTGCTTTACGGCACATTTGCAATGGCTTGGAACGGCGGAGCACTCGCTCCAGTTTCAAAATTAGGCGGGATTGTGTTCCCAGTCGGGTTTGGCATTCAATATAATTTCATCTTTCCCTTTAGATGTTGACAATGAAGATGCCATAGTAAACAGAAAACACTGGCAAGCTGCAGCACCCAAGACTCTGCTGAATCTTCTAGAAAATGCAGATATCACTTCAGTGTGCCCTACCATGGCTGAAGGTGACTTTTGTGAAATATTTAACATTCTTATAGTGAGTCAAGAGGCTTATAGGCTTCACTGTATGCATGTCTCTCCACTTTTCAATGTGAAATGCAGCTGGCATTTCAGAAGGGTTCTTTGTAGTGACAACAGAATATTTCCATGGTTCCCAAAATATGAGAGGCATCTGTAATAAGGTATGGGCAGGTCCATAGAGAGTGCAAAAGTTGGCTTGAAACTCAACATTAATAAAACTAAGATCATGGCATCTGGTCCTATCAATTCCTGGCAAATAGAAGGGGCAGAAATGGAAGCAGTAACAATTTTACTTTTTTGGGTTCCAAGATCACTGCAGACGGAGACAGCAGCCATGAAATTAAAAGATGCTTACTCCTTGGAAGGAAAGCTATAGCAAACTTAGACAGCATAATAAAAAGCAGCGATATCACCATGCCAACAAAAGTTCGTATAGTCAGGGCGATGGTGTTCCCAGTAGCAATGTAATAATGGTTGCGAGAGTTGGACCATAAGGAAGGCTGAGCGCCGAAGAATAGATGCTTTCGAACTGTGGTGCTGGAGAAGACTCCTGAGAGTCCCTTGGACTGCTAAAGGATCAAATCAGTCAATCCTAATTGAAATCAACCCTGACTGTTCCCTGGAAGGACAGGTACTGAAGCTGAAGCTCAAATATTTTGGCCACCTAATGCGAAGAGAGGACTCTCTGGAGAAGACTCTGATGCTGGGAAAGATTGAAGGCAAAAGGAGAAGGGGAAGGCAAAGGATGAGATGGTTAGACAGCATCACCGATGCAACGAACATGAAAATGAGCGAACTCAGGAAGATAGTGGAGGACAGGAAGGCCTGGCAGGATATGGTTCATGGGATCACGAAGGGTCGGACACGACTTAACAACAACAACATGGGCAGGTCCTAGCCTAGAGAATGTACAGCAGTATAAACTTTTTCCAGTCCACTGTGTTTTGCTTGCTCAAAGCTGTTTACACAATGGACAAAAGCCATTAAAACATAATAATAAGGAATGATATAGCAAAACTAGATTATAAAATATACAATCTACAAAGCATAGCTATCAAAGCTAAAATACAAATAATATTTTGATGACCCCTGCCTGAAAAGCCCTGAGAATTGCTGTTTGGGACAAGTGGTTTCTGCCCACAGTTCAAAAGGGCTATTCACAGAGTTGACTTCCTCTTGAACTTTGTCTTCTTAGTGCCCCAGAACAGGAAGTACCGATGCATTATGGAAGGAGGTCAAATCCCTTTTAATGAAAGGGTGAAACAGAAAAAAAATCCTTTTCTCCCCCCCCCCATGAGATTTGGTGGGGATGGGCTTTTACTCTGGGTAGTTCACTATTAAAAAGCCAGTAGTGCTTCCTGTCTTGCAATCTTGTGTCTCCTTTTTGGCTTCAGGAGCACTGATTCCCTCACATATCTCAAGGAGGATGAAATTCACTTTAGGTTTCCATGATAGGACCTTGGTGGCAGTGTATACAGTCATGGGTAAATTGCTCTTGAAAAAAAATCAGACCTCTGATTTTTCCCTTCAAAGATCTGTGCCCCCATTCTAGTACCCTTGAACATGAACAGAGTTCTTGTTATATCTGCTATTGACTGAGCTGCATCTATATTTTCTCTGAAAGTACTTAGTTATCTGGAATGGTTATTGCACTGCCCCTTTAACATTCAGCCTTTGAAAGCTGTACAGCATTCCTTGTTGTTGTTGCCCAAGCAAGAAGAGTCAGCAAATGAATGCCCCTTAACTGAAGAACAGATTATTCCTGCAGGAGCAAGACAAATGGAAGAAAAGAGAGGTGGCATAGGGAAGGAAGTTTGTATTATTTGAGGTGAAATGCATCAGGAGTATTACATAAAGATCAGTACAGTAAGCTAACATATCCTATTTCTCAGTTGGCCAGGTAATCGTTATGCCTTCAGAATTCTCTGAAAATAGAAAAAAATGGAGCCAAGAATCACCTGGGACACTAATGAACATGTTAGCAGAAGCAGCATGCTCTAGTGACACTTTAGGCCAATCTGAAGAGCTCGGTAAGTTTTTTTAAATGTTGCTTCCTACATAACAGTCATTTTTGAGACTTATTCTATGTTTAGTGAAGCAATTGAAGATATCGGGCATCTAAACACATGAATTAGGGGGCAGAAATTCTCTCTCTCTCTCTCTCTCTCTCTCTCTCTCTCACACACACACTCACACACACACACAGGATGTAAATGTAAAGAAAACTGACAGAAGGGCAACCCCTTAAAAAGCAAATAATCCGTGTTTATTCATAATAGCGAAATGACGTCAAGACACCATGTCTGCACAGAGCAAATGAAAACAATAGCAAAATGCCATACACACAACCACTTATTTGTGCCAGGGCACATGAGAAGGTTGTAACACTTCAGAATTGGAAACAGATTATCCATTAATTTCAAATGTGACAATGCCTATGGGTCATTCCGTGTCAAATCAACCAATAAAAAATACATTTTGGAACTTGATGTCACGGATTTTGCTCATTTTCGGTACATTTGTAGCTTACCATGAGATGTTTAAAAAAAAAATCAGATTTTTTTGTCCATCCATTTTTGAGATATTGAATGTTCAAAATTGCCAAAAAAGGCCAAAATCCACTTGTCACCATACATTCAAACGCCAGGTACAGGATAACGATGAACGCTACAGACATGGGACAGGTGTCGTTTTAAAGCGTATGAATAGGGCTTTCATTTGATATACAACATGACAAAATTGTAAATTTTCAAGAAATTCAAAAATATTCAAATAATATTAATTTTGAAATTTTGAAAAATTGAACTTTTTTAAAATTTTCAAAAAAATCACACTTAAAGGTATATGTCTTGTAGTCAATCAGTCAAAATTTCAAGATGGTATCTCAATGGTATCATAAAAAAATAACTTTTCTTGTTGGCAGTGACCAGGAATTAAACCCCTCAAGTCCATTTTTCTACAGTTTACATTGATAAAATTAGGTGGTAAACTGAAATGAATCCAAAAATTTATAACAGGACTTATAGAGATAGATTTATAGAGCATGAATTCACTTTCTATTCTTTTACAGGATCAGCTTTTTGGTAAAACTATCAAAATCATGAGCTTTAAAATTTTCCTTTAGTTGCTGAATAATTTCTGAATCAGCACAGTGACATTTTTCCTCATCTAAATCATCTTCAGAAGTAAAAAAAATAATTCTTTGTAGGTCCTTTTAATCTTCCCCATCTTTTCTTTGCACTTTAGATACTTTCTTCTTGCACACCGGAGACTCACCAAGGGAGGTCAAAGAGGCATTTAAGTGGGTTTGGACAGTGTGTTTTTAGTGAAGGTTTCTAGGACATTTTTGTTGTGAAGCTGCTTTATTAGTCTTTATTAAGTTTAATTCATTAACTGTTTGATAATTACATGGTTTGATAATTATATGGAGGAGAATAAGTGGTCAAAAAACTGTTGCAGCCCTTTTAAAAAAAGGGGGGCACTGGGTTAGTAAAGACTTGAGGAATGTAACTGATTGGATGGTTTCACTAAATAGTGAAATCAAACCACACATGAATAGAAGCCTTGTCAGATGGAAAACAATATACTTGAAAAGGAAATTCCTCCTGAGAATTATGAGATTCCTGGTCTTAGTCATATGAAGGAGTCTGAGTATTTGGACCCTGATACAGCTTTAAGCCACTTAAATGCCTCTTTGACCTCCCTTGGTGAGTCAAGAAGAAAGTATCTAAAGTGCAAAGAAAAGATGGACCTACAAATAATCACTGTGCTGATTCAGAAATTATTCAGCAACTAAAGGAAAATTTTAAAACTACGAACAGAAGTAAAAAGCTCATGATTTTGATAGTTTTACCAAAAAGCTGATCCTGTAAAAGAATAGAAAGTGAATTCATGCTCTATAAATCTATCTCTATAAGTCCTGTTATAAATTTTTGGATTCATTTCAGTTTACCAACTAATTTTATCAATGTAAACTGTAGAAAAATGGACTTGAGGGGTTTAATTCCTGGTCACTGCCAACAAGAAAATTTAATTTTTGTATGATACCATTGAGATACCATCTTGAAATTTTGACTGATTGACTACAAGACATATACCTTTAAGTGTGATTTTTTTGAAAATTTTAAAAAAGTTCAATTTTTCAAAATTTCAAAATTAATATTATTTGAATATTTTTGAATTTCTTGAAAATTTACAATTTTGTCATGTTGTATATCAAATGAAAGCCCTATTCATACGCTTTAAAACGACACCTGTCCCATGTCTGTAGCGTTCATCGTTATCCTGTACCTGGCGTTTGAATGTATGGTGACAAGTGGATTTTGGCCTTTTTTGGCAATTTTGAACATTCAATATCTCAAAAATGGATGGACAAAAAAATCTGAAAAAAATAATTTTTAAACATCTCATGGTAAACTACAAATGTACCGAAAATGAACAAAATCCATGACGTCAAGGATTTTTCATTGGTTGATTTGACACGGAATGACCCGCATCCAGGATCTTAATCATATAACTAGAAAACTTTATGGTCTTATATTTTTCCCACCTCCAAGAGAAGGCTGGTCCAGTCCCCTATTTCAAACAGGATTTTTCCTCATCAAGATTATTTTTCATATACAGGAGACTTGAACCTCCAACTGTGTAGTTTGGTATTGAGTTCATACATAAAACTTCTTTAATTCTCCTAAATAACTCTTTGTAAAGAGTAACAACCTCTTGGTTTCTGTAATACATACTGTGCCATAATCCCACACAGCAAAGAAATTAACAGCCCAGCTGAAAATATCCAATCACTGAAGGCATATCTTGTAGAAGGAGAAGTGACTTTCATAGCTGTTGTGTAATTATTGGGCATCTCTGCACACTATTTGTGCCGAACCAATCTTTCTTTATTTGGACTTGATCTCAAAGTTTTAGAGCAGGTTACAACACTTCAAAAAACAAAACAAAAGCTAACTCATAAGATTCAATTTGTAGTTGTCTTTCTCTGGTTACTTGAGGTTTTGTGTATTGATGTACTTGCTTGAGTGCTTTTGCACTCTGAATCTGTTTTACGGCACAATCCTATTGTTGGATTAGGCTGGCGCATTGCCTTAAAACACATTGTGACACCCAGAGAGGAAGTTGGCGCCAGCGGGAAAGCCTGGCACTGTAGCCAGAATAGCCAGAACAGGGGGTGGATCGGGTCAGGGAGGGGGGTGGGGTTGGCGGCGCATCGAAACCTATACCCCCTCCTAGACCTTTTCTGCCTGCATGGGGCTTCTCGGATCTACACCAGCCTTGGGGCTCGCGCAGATCTGAGTAGCCCCATTGTGGAGGATGGGACTTTACTCAGGGTAAGGGGATGAATGTCCCCTTACCCCGAGACCTCCAGCCTGTTCCTCCCCAGAGCTCAAATGGTTATACACTGGTTGCTGGTCCATTTCAGAATAGAATTCAAAGGGCTGTTCTTCTGCCTATAAAGCCCTAAACAGCTTGTGACCTAGATGCCTGAAGAACCACCTCTTACTTGCACAGATGGCACTACATAAATAATAAAGCTGTTAAAACCCTTCATTCCTCATCAAAGGCACCCTACCTCGTCCACACACCCCCCCCCCCCAATCTAAAGCTGGGCGAGTGGTGACTAGGAAGAGTGCCTTCTCTGTTGTGACACATACATTAAATGTCCTCTGCAGAGAAGCTTGCCTGGTACCAACTTTGATGCCATTTTAGTGCTGAAGACTTTTATTTGCCCAGGCATTTAACACATATTGTCTATTATACCTTGTTTTAGATGATGTTCTGGCTTAAGTTGAATTGATCTGTTGTGGCTGCTGTTGTTTCTGCGATGTCTTTATATGGAATTTATCTTGTGTTTTAATGTATTTTATGAAGTATGCCACCCCCACCCTAAAAGGAGTAGCTGAAAAAGTAAGAGGCTTTTAAAAATCCTCTTAAAATATCAGTAGGAAAATAACTTTTTATAAGAGGAAAATATCTCCCTATAACCCTTACGATGATATTAAATCCTAATTACCAGAGTCTTGGGGGTACAGTATAAGAAAGTAGGAGTGCCAGCTTTTCAGCTAGCCATTGTAGCTCTGACTTTCACAGAAGCTTGATGTGCAACATTAAAACCACTAACTAAAACAAGTTTCTCTTTAGAGGAGTCAGTAATTCCATGGGCTCCAAAAAATGATGCAGCTGATTCAGAAATGGGTTCCGCTGTAGAAGTGGATGAAGACAGACCTGAACCAAGATCTGATGACGATGACACGTAAGTCAGTGTAATTAACGTGTCTTCATATTTCCTCCTTTGACAAAATCAGGATAGCATAGACTCTTTTTTTCAGCAACAGTGATTTTCATACATTACTGCTCCACACCAAATAGAACACTTTTAGATCAGTTAGTGCAAACATTTACAACTGAGACACAATTTATTTTGCATGTTATAAAAAGTCATGCAGTTGCTTTTCCACCTGCTCAGTAAAGGTGCTGGCGGTGGGTGAACTGGTCCCCCAAGCTGATCTGCCACTTGAATCCACCCCCAAATTCCCCCACTCATCCCTCTACTCCAGGGACGGGGAACCTTTTTCCTTGCGAGGGCCGTTTTAAATATTAGAAATTTGCTTGAGGGCCGGCCGCCATTTTTATTTATTTATTTAATTTTTGCCCCAGCCCCCCATCGGCCTCCGGAGGCTCCGCGCTCACCGTCTGAAGCCACCGCCGGGTCCGCGCGTCACCTCCGGCGTACCATGCCGATGAGGGCAAGAGGGCAAGAGCTTGCCCTAATCGGCGTGGTACGCATGTGCAAAATGGCCAACGGCCTGGTGAGAAGGGGTCGAGGCGGCGGCCAGGGAGGACATGCAAAGGCCCTCTACCGGCCTCCGGAGGTGATGCGCGGACCCGGCGGAGCCTCCAGGGGCCGGTTGGGCGGCCTCCTGGCCATCTCTCCGGGGGCCGGACCGGATGGCCTCGGGGGCCTGATCCGGCCCTCAGGCCGGAGGTTCTCCACCGCTGCTCTACTCCTTTCAGTGTGCACATACCACAACCCCTTCCATCACCAGCAAGTACACACACCTCACTATCTTTGTCCTCTTCCAGCTTTGCTGCCACTTTTCATAAAGTGACTCAATGGGAAGAATCCTAGGAGCACAAACCTTCTGCTTGCAACATTCTCTGCTGGCTACTTTACAAGAAGTGGCAGCAAAGCTGGAGGATATAAGTTGTCGCCGTCCTCCTCACACATGCTCTCTGAGCATGTGCAAAACAGGATGGGGCAGTTGAGCAGAGCAGCCAGGGGAAGTGGCAGGCAGACATGGGGTGCAGGGTATTCCCTGCCAGCTTGCTGCCTCCCCCAACTCACTACCTGGTGCAAGCCTACTTCACGCCTGGGCCGCCCTGACTGATGACATGATAAACATGATGAGTAGCAAGCTGAATGAAGGTACTACCCAACATGTCAAATTGCACATGTCTTAACACTCCAGGTTAACTGTATCAGTTGTCACTTGAACACTTTAAGGCAGTGCTGCTTAAACTGTGGGTCGCAATCCACTTGGTGGGTTGCAGAGCCCGCACGAGGGGGGGCCCACCTGCTCATCCTTGTCTCCGAACAGCTCCAAATCAGAGCCATTTCGGAACTCCAACAACTCACTAGCAGGCCCTTCCGGTATCAGAAGTTGCTTCTGGAGGCTTCTGAGGGCCATTCTGAGGCCCGAGGGGGTCACCGCCCCAACGCGACTCGGAAGAGGACTCCAGGGCTTGCTGGTGAGTCATTTCTGCATCACGACCCACCACAGAGAACGAGATGGGTGGCAGCAGGGGAAAGATTCAGAACCCCTGCGCTAAGGAACAGAAAACACTTTCATACTGATCTGATTGGTTCACAAGCAGTCTCCAGGAGCCCACATCTATCACCTTCCCTGGTCTAGCTAGGAACTCACAGAGGTGGAAACTGGTGCTTCCACATGGGTAATGTACTACTACAGTTTTCTTGAGGACAATGGCTCAGTTGTGCCAATGCCATCACAGAAAACCACATCCCTATGGTGACATCACTTCGTTTTTCTTAAGTAGCACTTTCAGACAGTCCTGCCTAGGTCACAAGTCTAACGAGGATCCTGCACTCTCCATAGCATGCGAGTAATGCATAAACCAGTGTTCAGATCTGAACACGCTGATCAGTTTCTTTAACAAACACATGTACCCACCACAATTTTGAATATGCATTTTCTCCTGTTAAACAGAAACTTTGAAGAATCTGAAGATGAACTGCGGGATGAGCTGGTAGAATCCCTGGAAAAGGTGGTATCTTCTTTAGAAGAGGAGGTCTCAAATGCTTCAATTGAGTCAGGGGACAAAGATCAACTGAAAATAGAATGCTTAGCTAATAGTAGAAAACCTGGTGAAGAGATTGAAGATAATATTAATCCACCCAAAAACAAACAGGAAGCTGCCATCAGTTAACACACTATTGGGCAATTATTTCTTAAGAGCTTATCGCAACCAGTAGTAGTCATTATTTTAGGAAATAAGTGTTTCTTTGTAGGTCATCAACTATTGTGTTCTGTTACACTACTACTATGAGCTAAAACACCAAGCTTTAACTATGATTTTGCAAATTAATCAACACTGCCCACCTTTTCCCCATAAGTTGGCTAGACACAGCTCATAAAATAGCCATGGTGACATTCCCTAGAGAGCAATATCAGTTCCTTTCCCTCTAGGTCATCTGTTTCCCGTTGCTTATTCCCAGGGAGCTTAACAGATGAGCAATGTGAAAGGGATGCTTTGAGTAGCTATTCCTGTTCCCAAATTGAACAGAACACATATGTTATGCCTAAGACTGTATGTATAGGATCTATACAAGTCTGTCATCACTTCACACCTTTCTTTGTGTCATATTTCTGATGGTGATGTCTCCTTAACAGAGCTAAGCTAGGTCAAGCTCTCACGACAGTAGTCTTATGTAGCTGGGATATACAACTTTAGACTGCAGGTGGGAACTTAATGATTGTGTGCTTTTTCATACAAAACTCTTCCTTACATAAAATTAATGTCAAGAAGAAGTGTTCTAAGATTCTGAATCATGACATGCACATTTTCTGTGGGGGAGGGGTGTATGAGGAACATTCAGTTACCTGAACTGCTTCCTTGTAGTGGTACAATCCAGCCATTGGACTCTTGACCATTTCAGGGAAAACTAAGCCAGAGATTAGACTTTTTTAAAACTTCAGATGCAAGTTTCCTATATACGTTTTAGAAGAATGTGGCACAAAGATATTGTATATAACTTGATTTCCTAGGTTAATCTTCATTTTCAATTGTTATCTGAAGTTGTCTGTTAGGACAGTTTCAGCTAATATACAACAGTGGAGAGTTTTCAGATTTTCTAGGCTCCTACTGCTAAGTACAGCCCCTTTCATGGGGGTCAGCATCTAATTGGCCAAGCAGAACATGTCTAGGAAGAAACCTTTAAGAGATTCACAGCCCAATCCTACTTAAGGATCCGCTGGGCGGCCGAGGCCGTCCGCTGGATCCAGTGCTCAGCTGCAGGCAGCCCGCGACAGAAAGTCTACTCAGGGAAGGGGACGCTTGTTCCCTTCCCCGAGTGTAATGGCAGCTGGGGCCGATAGGCCTCCTCGGATTTCTGCCAGCTATTTTGCTGGTGGAAGTTGGAGGCCGTGTAATGGCCCAGCCGCCCTGCGGAGACCGGGATATGGCGGACACCATGCCCCCGCATTATTACTTATACTTATTTTTATAAGTAATTGGTACATCTCAGGAAGGCCTTGATGACATAAAGATTAATTGAAAATTAAATCGAACTTCAATGTCACATATCAGCAAGTTGAGCCACTGCCACTCAAAACTGGATATTTTGTTATAACAATCTTGACAAGAAATACCGTATTTCGCTCCATAAGATGCACCAGACCATTAGACGCACGTGCATTTTGGAGTGAAAACTTTGGTAAATTTTTTCTTGCTTTAACTACTAATTTTAACGGCGCTTGGCCACTTACCGGTTGTTGTAGCAGCACGTCTGATCTTCATCCCGAGACTCCCAGGTGCTGGACGGGACCAGGAAGCCCTCCGGAAACATCGCAGCAACTGCGATGTTTCCGGAGGGCTTGCAGTCGCGTTCGGCACCTGCGCTAAGTTCCCAGGCACTGGACACGACTTCAAAGCCCTCCGGAAACATCGCAGTTGCTGCGATGTTTCCGTAGGGCTTCCTGGTCGTGTCCAGTGCCTGGGAGTCTCGGGACGAAGATCAGAGGTGCTGCTACAACAACCGGTAAGTGGACAAGTGCCATTAGTAGTTAAAGCAAGACATTTTAACCAATTTTTTTACAGCATTCGGTCCATAAGACACAGATATTTCCCCCTATTTGGGGGAGGGAGTGCGTCTTATGGAGCGAAAAATACAGTAAGTCATGAAGTATATCATATGTTTATATTTACTTGACCAAAAAAAACCTATTCCCTGGTCTTAGAAATACAAGTGAGCACCAAACACCCAGGTCATAAATTGTGTGATTTGGTATTAAAAATTGAACTCATTTACAAGTAAAATATTTCTATTACAAAAGAATTTCAGTCTGGCAATTCCCTCTGGAGTGTAAATAGGAATGGTTCATATAAACCTCTCTTAACCAAAAGGTCATTGGGGGCATAAAAGATATAGTGACCTGTCTGTTCCAAGTTTGTGTGCCTCTATATCAGGGGTCGGTAACCTTCTTCCGCATAGGGGCTCTATATATTGGGTCCGTCAATAGTAAGAATGCATGTGCGTTCAATACTCATGCACAAACCTTCTAATTAGGCCAGGAGCTAAGAAAAAAGAGGACACAGTGTGAAGAGAATGCCCAAGCAGAGAATGATGTTCAAAAGGAAGCTTCTGCACTACACTAAGGCTTAGAGCATCGGTTCTCAAACTGGTGGGTCGTCACCCACCAGGAGAACCGGATGCTGTCCCTTGCTGCCTTAAGGGGCAGGGACAGCATGGCGGCGATCCTGTCTTGCGGGGAGAACTTTGAGAATCACTGCCTTATAGAGATTACAAACCTGCATTCTTTTTTAGGACCAACGTGGGCAGGGTGGATATATCTTTTTGGGACTATGGGCCAGATGATTTCGGGTAGCAGGCTGGATCTGGCCTGTGATGTATGCTTGCCAAGCAATTACTATGCGCGCGCGCGCGCGCACACACACACACACACACAGTGGGCACTTGCAAGGCAACTGCTATGGGGTTCTCAAATCTGAAATGCAGACAGGTATACTAACAAATTAGTACTGTATCCAACAAACAATAGAAGTTAACACTGGAATAGTATTCTGCCTCATCAATCTTTGTTGCTCATTCATATGTATTCATACTACATACAAAGTTAGGAAAGATGCACGTTCTGTTGTAGAATATTTCCACCCTTATGCAGAAAGATGTACTGGGAATAGACCATTTCTTTATCACACAAATAAATTAAGAAAAATATACAAATCTAATACCACAGTGATTCAAGTATGTCCAGAACTATATATAGTGTTTTATTTAAATAACCGTTCCACAGATAACAGGAAAGCTTCTTCAAATTCTTGTTCAGCAAATCTCCTCACAGACTGACGAGCATTTTGTCTGATCTCTATCTTTTTTGTAGGAGGTAATGAAAAGATATGAGCCATAGTCTCTGCATAGCTATCTTCATTTTCTGCTAGAAAACCAGTAGTATTTCCATCATAGGGCACTACAATGTCTAATTTGGGGCCTCCAGAATTGTGAGCAAGAATAATTGTGCCAGCTGCCATACATTCAACAATTCCTGTAAGAGACATGAAACTGTAGTGAACTGCAGTTCTTTCAGTTGATCATGACTAAAGATGTCAATATTTACAACAGTTTTACAAGTATTTGGGGAAACACAACAGGTGGTATCCAGAGCTTTGGCACAGTGGCATGCTGTTATCAGAAGCACCTTCCAGAAATGAAAGAAGCTTCTAGCATACTGCAGCACCCAATGTTTGGTGCCCCCCAATTTTATTTTTATTTTATTTACAGTATTTATATCCCGCCTTTCTCCCCAAGGCGGGACCCAATGACATTTCACTCTTGTATTTTCAACATGAGATGTTGAATTTACTTGGTATTCTTCATTCAATAGAATAAGATTCACAAAACAGATAAGGTGATATTTCATGGGACCAACTTCTACTAATGAAAAATAATGTGAACGGAACTAATAAAGATTAGAAACCAACTGAAATTCTTACATTTGTTTCCCATTCAATAACTGCTGCAATAGATATGTACCTAATAGGAAGCTACTTGGAAAAAGCCATGCCTGCAGCCTCACAGATGGAGGCTGCAATCCAAAACCCAAGGAAGTAAATTCCACTGCATACAGTGGGGCCTTGCTGAGTAAACATGCATTGGATTGTGCTGTTCTCATAGTACATAGTTAATTCTCATAGTATACTAGTTTTCTCACCACACTAGCATGTCCAGGTTTGGCAGGAAGGAGGCCGTAACTGAAATGATTGCCTTATAAGATAGTTTAATAGCAGCATATATCTAGATTTGCTATTAATAAAAGAGTGAGTAAGTGTTTTGTCTCTCAATTCTAAGTGAAAAACACTAGTAACCTAAAAGCTGCAGCAAGTGTGTAATACAATAAACAATTTGTGTAGTCTTATCCTGGATACGTGTGTGTAACTACAGAGGTAGACATTTGGCAATTTGTCATTGTGGCAGGGGATTTTTTTTTTTTAAGAGTATATGATGATATGCTATAGGGCAGAGATTACGGTAGATCTGCTCAAAGTTTACAACTCCAATACAAATTCATAACCAGACGTGACCTCATTAACAGTGCAGTCCTGAGCAACTATGCATGGCCGGCTGCCGCATCCTAAGCCCATTGCAGCCTACACTGGCGCAGCTTGGGCTCACCTCGGGGGAAGGGGATGTTTGTCCCCTTCCCCTGGTGTAAGCGGCATGGGCCACAATGGGCCTCTTGGGATGCGCACCAGCTCTTTAGCTGGCACACATCTGGGCAGTTCATGTAAGGCCGGCCCGGTCTGCGATGGGTCATAGTATAGGGTGAGCACAAAAACACTCCTTGATTTCCAACGATTATAGAATGACATCAAGAAGTGTTTTTGTGCTCACCCTGTATTGGCGCATTTCAGTGCCAATATCCCTGCGCCCTGCCAGCCAGGGCCAATGGCCCCCTCCCTTGCCGCCACTGCCTACCCTCCCCACATCCCTGCGCTGACTGGCGTGGGGCTCACCTGCGGTGGCCGGCGCAGGGTCCAGAGGGCGGTTGAGTGAGTGGTGCCCAGCTCTGCGCCAGCGCCGTTTACTCTCGAGGCAGCACAAAAGTGCCTTATGGCATTTTTGTGACGCCTTAAGCCGGCGGAGCATTTGCTTCAGGGCTGTAAATGACTGTAAGCAAGTACTGTATTCCCAATATGGGAATACAGGTGTCCCCCAGTTAACGATGGGGATATGTTCTTGAAACTCCATTGTAAAGTGAATCCATCGTTAAGTGAGCGGTCGGACAAAAACCGAAAGTGGGGCGCGATCACTCCAGGGAGCCGTTCTGAGGCATGGGGAGGCCATAGGCTCCCTGCACTCTCCAGAGGTCCGGGACAACCTCCAGGTGAGTGGGGACCCCCCTTATTTTTCTCAGTGGCAGTAGTACAATCCCGGAAGTGCTGTTCCACACACACACACACACACACACACACACACACACTGGGGGAAAAGGTTTGGGAACCGCTGACTTAAGACTTGATTTCAAACTGCTTTTTCTCTTCTGTGAATAATTTTGCCTTTGACTGCTTCTTTAGTTAGATACCGTTTCATTTTATTTTATTTGAAATTTGATTGTTAGCTGCCTTGGGACATTTTGTAAAAAAATGAAAGGCAGGGTATAATATTTTTAAATATATGCAAAAATACTCACCAATCCCAAAATGTTCATTCCACATGGTGTGAAGACCAATGGTTGCATCAGATAGGTGCTTCTTTAGTTCGGCAAATGGAATGTTGACTTTGAAGTCCACTCTTTTCTCAATGCCCAACTCTTGGCAGAGCTCTTTAAGTTCATTTACACGTTGCTCATCTTCGTGATTACGACAGCCCCCAATGAGAATGAGTTTTGGCAGCACCTGCTGCCCTGCAATCTTTTCCAACAACTTAGCAAAGGCTCTGATCTGTAAAGGGTGATCCTTCTCCGGCCTAAACTGGTTTACAGAAACAATACTTTGCTCTGCAAAGTTCTTCTCCTCACAGAGAGGAATATCCAGGAACGTCTGAACATCGCAAGGTGGATACACAATATATGTGCAGTCGTTGCACCGCCAAAGGGAAAGAATGTGATTGAGAGTCCATGAAGAATTAACCATAACAAGATCACTGCAAGACCCAACTAAGCCATATATAAAAGCAAAAAAGTAGTAATACACAAGTTTCAGTTTACTTAACAAGGGATTTTTTGTAATGATAGCTGCATTATTAAAGTTGACATTCTGATTCCTAACTACAGAAAGCATATCAGTACTGATTGTAGGGTAGTGAACATAACAGCCTACCCGACAACCTCCTAAATATTTAAAGAGAGGAAGTGTGAAGGCATAACCCATGGAGTCAATATAAACGTCAGGAACACACTTCATAAGAGCTTCCCAGCCAAGAAACAAAGACCCTAAACTCTGACCCAATAGTGTGAAATGTGGGTAAAGGGAAGCTTCCACTAGGTAGCGTCGCTTCAAAAACACAAACTTCACAGGTTGATTTAATCTGATGTTGAATCGTCTGGAAGCACCTTCGAGGATATTCTCAGCTGTGACACCACTATCACCAGTATAGACTACATAAGTCGCATCTGTGTACCTGAAAAATGAAATTGTTATTTCTCAAACACTTGCTCTGGGGAAAACAAATCTTAACTCATAAATGCATAATAATAATTCATAAGTACAACTGATTATATTCTCCTTTCAAGTTTACTGCTCCCTTTTAACTTGCTCCATTAAACTGGCCTGAATAATGCTGCGGTGGATTAGACTGATTGACTCCAATACTTTCACCATGGAGCTTGAATATCCCTCACAAAACATTCGCAGTACAGGAGTTACTACATGTCAGTGCAAAACATGCAGGAGAATAAATGTTTAACCTAGCCATAATTGTCTTCCTTACGGTATTAATGCATGGAAACTCCTATACATTCTATACTACATGTTTGTTAATCCAGCACACTCCAGTTGATATCAACTTTATTTTATAGTTTAAAAAAGAGACCATATCAAAAATAAAATGAAATTCTCAAGTTGACCCAAAATACATGAGTAACTGCTATGTAGGATAATAATATTTTTTTTGCACATCAATCTTAAGAAGGTCACAAGACTGGTGAAAAAAAGACGACAGGTGTCTTTCCAAGCTCCACCACCTTCTAGGGTAGCATCTCCCTAATTGCCAGGGATGTGGATCAAGTCTCTGACTCCAAGTCTTGAGTCAAGTTCCAAGTCTCTGGGTCCAAGTCAAGTCCCAAGTCTTTGCCCCCAAGTCCCGAGTCTTTGGTTGCGAGTTGCAAGTCCCTATCTATTTAATGGGGAAAATGGGTTTAAACCCGAATACAATTCGACTTGCTGTAAAAGGCTCCAAGTCTTGAGTCAAGTCTTTCACAATCGCCAAGTCAAGTCATTGACACGACTTGAATCCAACTCGAGTCCAAGTCAATAGACACAAGTCTACATCACTTAGAGAGTGGCAAAAAAGCTGCAACTGGCTCCCCGAGTTCAATCACTAGGAGAGCAGGTTCACCCTGGTCATTTTAATAGCTATTCACTCTACTTGCGGTTAGTGAAAAAGAATGTGAACTTTTAATTAATACAAGAGAAGTACACATACTGTATTCTTATTTTTTGTAAGTCATTTGAGAGCTTATTCAGCCAAAAACTGACTGATTATATATATAATAAAGTGCAATACAGATGTAAAAACAATTAAAAACCTGATGATAGCAAGGGGAAGCAATTATCTTAGTTGAGGAATATTACTTACCAAACCAGTTTGTCATTTTCCAGAAATGACAAGTTTCCAGAAATTTTCAACGAAACAGGAAATATGGGTATTACAGCCATGTGTATTTTTTGACAACAGAAAATAAAGATACTTTAAAATTACACTTGTAGTCTTGAGAACTTCTTTTAAAAACATACACCCGAAGATATATGCACAAAAAGGTTCTAACCACAGGCAAAGAAAAAGTCCTTAAGTCTCACACCAACGTTTCATCCCACCTGAGGGATTTTGTCAAGATAACGCAGTTTAACACTGCTAGATGACACTGCTAGTTTCCAGAAAGCTAGGCAGTAATGCAAAAAAGGTTACATCACTGTACAGAAGTGAAACATGTACTTACTTTTTCTGCAGTGCTCTTAGAGCACACCATAACACTCTCTCTCCTCCACCACCTGCATTGCAATACGGATGAAAAAACGCAACTACAATTGACCTTTTCTCTTCCAGGTGTCTCATTAACTGACGTAGAGCTCTTCGTCGGATCCACATCCTTAAACCACAGATCAGTAGGAAGAAACAGATGCACAGAATTCCACTTGCCACCAACGTAGGGATAAACAAGGTAGACAGCAACCTGAAACAAGAGGAGAGAAACAGAAGTACAATAACAATTCTGAAACCTAGAGGGCATTTATTTATACTGTGTTTGAAGAACTGATATTTGAAGTTTGCATGTTTGTACAAAAAATTGTAAGTAATTTTGATATCTGTTATGGCTAGCGGTGTTTGTTGATAACCTAATAAAAACACAAAACATAATAGTACAAGCGAATAAAAACACAAATCAGAATATTTTTAAAGCACTGAAGACTGCAATGTAATGATATTAAACCTGATATTGCTTAAGAATTTGCGCCTGTGAATAAAAAACACAACAACACACCACATTTTGTATTTTAATTCAACATTTTAAAAAAAACCACCACCACCATTTAGCAAACCTAACTACAGACAGTGTACTCTTCTCATTCATGAATTGGCCATCTGCGGATTTGACTCCATGTGGATGGCCACCGCAGACAAGAAGGGCCCTGGCAATTGTTTTTTTAAAAACCTGCAATTTTTTAAAGGGACACTTAAAAAAAAGCAGATTTGACTAACCGTGAGTTTTTGCCATCCGCAGGACGTTCAGGAACAGAACTCCAGCGGATAAGAAAGGCCAACTGTACTGGAACTCTAGGTGGCAGCACCACCACTTAATGAACTGCAGCAGGTAGCTTCAGCTAAAATTAACAGAACAGAGCAATTCTAAGCATGTCCATTCTGAAGTAAGTCCCGCTCTGTTTAATGGAGTTTTGTTGTTGTTGTTCAGTCCTTAAGTCGTGTCCGACCCTTCGTGATCCCATGAACCATATATCCCATCCCAGGTAAGTGTGTAAAGGACTGAGGCCTTCATTGATCTCACTCTTTCCCCCATTAAGTAGCCAAACTGATTTCAGAAATTCCAAGTATCTGCCCAATTTCAGTAAGTCATAGGCTTTGTCTGTCATCATAGTAAATAGTAGTAGAGATCACATATCGAAACACACAATTTATTATTATTAGCAACTTGTTTTAGAACATGGCTGTAGGCAACACGCGAATAGAGCGAGAGAATATCATAAGATAAAAATAACATTCCGCTAACAACGCGCATTGATTTAATCAGTGAAACATCATGACTTAAATTAAAACATGCTCAGCTTTTTAGAGTCTTTCTCACAGAAGACACTATCTGAAGTGACACCTCGCCCACGCGGTGAGAAGAGCGAGGCGGAGGCAGGCGCACACTGGAAGCACGTAAGGCCGGCGGCCGGACTTGCCCCTGTCAATTTTGAGGAGTCGGACGAGCCCCCTACCAGTCCCCCACTTGGGCGAGCAGAAGCAGAGGGGGGCAGGTGGGAGAGCAGCCGAGGTGCCATCAGACTTATAAGGGGAGAGAGGTCGAGATCCAGAGAGGACCAAACACCTCCACAAGGCTGGACCTAAAATCAGGGAAGGGCGAGTCATGCCAGGCGCCGCTCAGTAAGACGGAACAGGCCTGGGTGGGCTTTCTTTCGCCTCGCTGGAGAGAGAGGGAGGTCGGACCTCGCGTCGCACCTGAAAAGCCGCCAAGCAGACATCCTGGAAGCCGCCGCCGTTCCACCATCCATCCAGGAAGTAACCTCTGCAGTCCCAGGAAGCCGTTGTTGCCACGCAGCTACCGTAGTCCTCCCACCCACGCACCCTTTCCCCGCCTTCTTCCGGGAGACGCGCAGACTGGGAACACCTTTTCCCCGCCAGCGAGTGTTCAAACCCCTCCCCCCCCAACAGTCCTGGCTTGCTAAGCCGAACGCGGTCGCCATTCGACTTCCCAACTGACACTAAATAGGGCTTGTGCCATGGAGATGGGGGAGTAGAATGATATCGTAGTTCTAGGGTCTTTTTCCTACAACACCCCCCAAAATATGTCTACCGCTATCTATGGCCGTTCATCGGAACATAGAGTTGGCTTTAGAGCAACAAGGCCAATCAGACACTGTTATCGGTCCGCCTGAAGAACCAATGAGCGTCCGCCCGAAGAAAAAGCAACCAATGACGGCCCGGAGTTGAATTTCGCGTAGCCGATCAACGAAGTTGTGTAAAATTTAAAGGGTGACATGGGCAGGGAAAGAGTTTCAGCTGCATCATTCGCTGTCCTCCCTGCGTTCCGCCACTCTTGGTGCTCTCTGAAAACAGTGTCAAGTACTGTATCAGCAACCACGGTAACTAACATAAATTTATACTGGATTTTTTTTGTTAATTTCATTTACGAAGTGGTTATTAAAAGCAGTGTGGTTTTAACATCTAAGCCTGTATTTAATGCGAACACATTAATACCTTCACTTATCATATTAACATTCAAACGCATGACATTAAAAGCTGTATATGGAAATATATTACTTTTGAGATTGAGCTGTATAAATATGACATACTGATGAGCCAGCCTTGTGGGTTTCTTAATTGGACACAGCTGGTAAGCTGTCATGAGTGTTATTAAGATGAAACATGTTGGATTGCAATCCTCTCAGCCCCTCCCCCTTTTTTTTTTTAGGTAAATCGTGGGAAAGGGAGCGTGTGGAAAAAAATAGTAGCACTTTAAGGTAGCATGGAGATTTACATGACTTGTTACAATGGACAAAGAAGCACAATTTATGGGTTTTTCAGCCATGTGTATTTTAAAATTTTTATTTCTTCAATTTTAAAATACACATGGCTGAAAAACCCAGAAATTGTGCTTCTTTGTCCACAGTAGCACTTTAAAATTTTTTAAAGGGTACTTATCTGTTGTATAACAAAATCCTACTAGTAAATAAGCAAATGAGAGGATTGCTTTTGAAATTAAGATTGGACACTATGTAAAACTAAAATGTTGTTTAAGGCTGCAATCCTCCTAAATACACTTTCCTAGGCGGAAGTCCTATTGAACATGATGGAACTTGCTTCTTAGTAGACGCATAGGATTGCTCTGTAAGGCAAATAATAGCATTTGTGCGTGTGCATTTCTTTCCTTGTGTGTAACACCTCTGATATTGCGTTGTTTGCATTTTTAATGCACTTGTGGTGAAATGACGTATCCAAATTATCTTTAGTAAATTTTTTAATTCTGTTGTTTAATTCTGTTGTGTAACTCTTAATTTGCCAATGTTCAGACGTTGGCATTAAACAGCTTCTCTAGTGGCCTAAATAACTAAATGGCTCTGTGTGCCAAAAGTGCTCACAATTTATTTATTTATTTAAAAGATTTCTATACCGCTTTTCCAGTGTCCAAAGCGATGCACATCAAAAATAAACATACAAAAATAAAACAATTCAAAGCCATTAAAACCAATTAAATCTTTAAAAAAAAAACACTAATGCCAGCAAACAGCCCCTAGAAAAGACACCTATCTGTTTGTGTAAATCAACTGGTACAGTATATTTAAATCCTATTGCCCCTCTTCATTTATATGCAATGGGTCTTCCTGAGGGATGGTTTAGAGTAGACTCACACATGCATTTAAGATAAGAGAAGGGAACTACACCACAAGTGGCTCTTTTTGGAAGCTCATTGAAAAATACTGGGTTATAAGTAAAGAGGAGGAAAGGTCAAGTAAAGAGATAAGGTAATTCCTTTGTTAGGTTTGGAGGAACAAGAAGAGAGAAAGCGCTGAAAAGGTGCCACTTGCTGGTTAACTTGCTATGAGCACAAGTGCGTCTGGATCTGCATCTGGAGCAGAAGTGACAAAAAAGTGTGCCATGCAGGGTGTTGTAAATTCACTCCTTGGCCTTGAATGAAAGTAAAAAAGGACTGTGTAACATCCAAGGTTTGTTTGCTTCCTCAGGTTCCACAAGTATTAGAATTTAGGAAAGAAGATGCATTTGATTATGTACTTTGCTCAGATGTGCTGACTTGGGAATCTCTCTTGCACATGCTTTTGACATTGCTGAGTATTCAATAAAAACTTAGCATTTTAAAAATTCCAATCACCATTTCATTGACCAAAGCAAAAGGTTTATTAGCTTTGTTTAATATTTATACCCTGCCTAACTATGAAAAGTGTCTTACAAAATAGAAGAGAGAAATTAAATCTAAAATACTATGGGAGGAGGAAATAACTATTTCTTTTCTGTCATTCAGATAGCCAACATAACTCGCAGAAACAGGTTCTGTCCAAAGTTGTTTTGAATTCAAGTGGTTCTGAAAATCAAAGTTCATATCCTGATCAAGCCCCATATATGGTATGTACGTTTGGTGTAATTCTTGATATGGCTCTTGGCAGGTTTGCTTCTTTTAGGTTAGGGATACACAACTTAGAAGCCCCTATCAAAAAGACATTGAACTCCTTTCTCCTGGTGTTTCAACCAGCACTTCCTGGTCTTCTCCTATGTCGAGACCGAGGCATTCAACCCAAGAGACTTCACTAATGGCAAAGAAGGTGACCTAAAGGGCTGAGCTATTTGCCTCGTCCTGTCCCATGAGCCTTTATGACGTTGTTATATTCATCCCAGAATTCCCAGACTTTGGCATAGCTTTCTGGAAGGTTTCCCATCTTCTCCCCATTCTGCCTGCCCCATTCCACCCCCCCTGCGCTGGGTGTACCTGCTCTGGCAGGCCTCCCGATGTCCACTGGCGCATGCAGGAAGGCTCCAGACTTCCCACTGGCAGCTTGTGCTGCCGTAAAGTGCCCTATGGCTAGCCTTACCAAATCCCCCCCCCCCGACGCGGGGGGTGAAGCTATCATGGCCAGGACATGGCTGGGATTGGGGGCGTGGCCAGGGGCTGGGACGAACCTACGCGAAGCTGGACGCTCTCCAAAACGACCCGAGTTCACTCGGGCCATTTCAGAGAGCTTACAGCCTCGCGCAAGTACGCAACGAGTGAACGCAGACATTTTCAAAGTGCTTGCAGCCTCGCTCAGCTGCGTGATGCTGGAAAAAGACGGGGCGAGTCCCAGCTGGCCGGGACAATGACAGAGACTGGCCGGGAGCCTCGGATTGGGCTCCTGAACCGTGATTGTCCTGGCCAGAACCGGGACTATGGTAAGGCTACCTATGGCTGCTTTGCGGCAGCCTGTGCTGGTGGAACGTGCGTTCTGCCAGCACTGGTCTTTGATAGGATTGGATCATAATCCTTGTTTCAACTGACTCGTGATTATGTGTAAACTTTTTTACTAGTACTCAACCCCAATCTAGAACAAAGTAATTATTTATTCATCCCAAAACATTAGGTTTTGCTCTTGTGTGAGTTGTCAACTAGAAAAAAAGAGCAATAAAAACTTAACATTTCATGTTCAACAAATGTACTGCTGGCTGTCCATTTGTGCAGGAAGTCTAGAAGTCCAGATTCATTGCCTTGCTTTTAGGAAGTCCAAGAGCAAAATGGGAGCACAGTAAAGCCACTTATGCAGACAAGTTGGATTTACTCGCTCGTATGGTCCCTGAATAAAATATATGCTGGCAACTTCATACAATAAACCTGTAGATAAATAAAAAAATTAAATTATCTGGGCACAAGAACATTCACATGACCAGCATGTGACCTTTAATTCCTGGTTGCATAGTTGTTGGCTTTTGCTTTTCTCTTGGTGTGCATCGTGCAGCACTGACAGTGTTGGGGAACTACTGAAGAGTGAGGGCATAGCTTCCAAAATGCAGGGAAATGCATTGCACAAAAGAAGCTTTCAATTATTGACATACACAGTAAGTTTCTAAAGATTTATAGATACCTTCTTAAGATTTCTTTAACCTTTTACAGCACAGTGAGTGTATATTATAGTGAATAAACTGCACCAAGTTAGGGATGATTACAGTTGTGGTTCTGGGTGCAATTATTGGGGAGTGTAAGCCTCATTGAACTTGGTGGAAATTACTAATGATTGATCATTCATAGGATTGGGCTGCAAATCTTGATTAAATGGGAATATTCCGTGGTTACTCAAGGATTGTAAGTGGTTTGACAACTGCAGTTCTAGTGATTGTACTGGTATAGAGCAGACTAGTACAAAACAAAAGAAACAGATGTTGTATAATTAATGACAAATGTGTTTATGTTTATAAATGCTTTATGAATTTTTTTCTCATTTAAATGTCAAACAAGATAAATGTAGCAAGTGAGTGATTTTAATTTGTCTAGTCACAACAACCTTGTGAGGTAGGTTAGGCTGTGACTGGCCCAAAGTCACTCACCAAGACTACAATCCAATCTGTCTATAGACTGGCAGAGTGTGCACTCCGCCGGCCTTAGGTGCACTCTGCCGGCATAAGGCACTTTTGAGCCACTTTGGGTGTAAACAGCACCGGGGCCGCTCACACTGCTGCCCAATGCTGTCCTAGATGCCGGACACAGATAGGTCCTGCGCCAGGTGGTGGGAGAGCATGGGAAGGGCGAGCCAGGGTGGTGAGGGAGGGGGCCACTGGCTGGCCAGGCCTGGGAGGGGCAGGGATATCTGTACCGCACTGTGCCAATGTCCTAACTCCCTTTCTGGGCTGGGCCGGCTCGGAGCCATCGACTCGGAGCCATCCCCCCTGCCCGCCGCTATTACCTTTCATCGGTGGCCTTCAGCAACTCGGCTCGGAGCCACTGAAGGCTGCTGAGGAAAGGCTCCAGCGGTGGGCAGGGGGTGGTGGTGGTACCTTTTGGCAGCTCTGAGCCAAGTCACTTCTGAACATGAAGAACTCTCCCCCAGAGTAAGCAGAGGCTCGGAAACCAGAAGTAATTGGTGGTCACTGCCAATTACTTCTGACTCCCAGCTCCGAGGGGGTGACACCGTGATTCCTGCACCAGGGTGACACCAAAAGTAGGTACAACATTACCACAGAGCAGTGGTCCCCAAACCTACTGACCCCGCAGCCCACCTCGTCCTCCCACTTCCAGCTCATGACCTACCTTTGGAAGCCACACACGCATTGCGCCAGGCCTGGGATGGTCTCCACAGTCCTCAGAAGGCCTCCAGACGCGACCAGAAGTCACGTTCACAAAACAGGAAGTGACTGGGAAGTCATTTTCAGAGGCGTTCTGAGGCCTGCAGAGGTCTCTGGAGGCTGTCCCTGGCCTGGCGCAATGCAGGATCAGCTTCTGAAGGTAAGTTAAAACCGGAAGTGGCCTCCTGTTGCATCTGGAGGGCTCCAGTTTGGAGCCAACCAGACACGTAGGAGGGCCCAACTATGTGACCCATCAGGCCAAAACCCACCAAGTGGGGCATGACCCACAGTTTGGGAAGCGCTGAATTAGAGCAATTCAAAATGTATTGCAAACATGCAGAAGGAAACTGACCCCTGATGTGTTTCCTTTGATCTCAGTCATATATGCTGTCAAGAATTAAAAATGGTAATACAATTAGCCTCATTTAAGTGTTGGGTTAAACACAGCTTTAACGAATATATTGAGTGGGCCATGAAAATCTATGAAACTCTGACCATTTATAACATAACATTATAACATAAATATAACACCATTTTTCCAATACAGTACCTTCACTCAGGCACAGTATACATTAACAAGTAGCACAATTGAATTGGGTTTTGACACTATTTTAACAACTAATTTAAAAACAAACAAAAAGGAAGGGATTACTCTCTAAGCATGTGGTTGTTGGAAACTAAAGAGAAGAGGGAATGATGTAGGATAGCACTTCTCAAAATGTGGGTCGCAGCCTGATGCTGAGGTTGGTCACCAGTTTGCCCCGCCAAACTGGATGTCAAATTGGCCTGTCAAACGGACAAAACCAAAAGCTACTTCCAGGTCGCGACTCACCTCTGGAAGCCACTCCCGTGATGGCCTCCAAAGGTCTCCGTGGGCCTCGGAACAGCTCCAGACATGACTTCTGAGTCACTTCTGGTTTTGCCAATGCAGCTTCCTGTTGCGTCTAGGAACCATTCTTAGGCCCCTGGAGGCTGTCCCAGTTCCAGCGCAACAGAAGAGCAGCTTCCACCGACAGGGGACGAGGTGAGTCATGGCTCAGGAAAGCTTGAGAACCGCTGGTGTAGGAAAATGCGGGCAGGGGGGGGGGGAGACCTTGCCATGAACTTAACAGAGGAATATTAAGAACAGATAGATATGAATATGACCAAATTGGCTCAAGATACCTGCTCTAGGGAAAAGCAACTGAAAATCCTACGTACACAAAATGGTACTGCACTCCATCCAGAAACAAAGTAATGCATCTGGAGACATGGAACAAGTGTTGGAACTTTTATGCATATCTGATGGTCATGCAAAAAGAGTGAGAAGTATTAGAAGGAAGTAGCTTCTACCATCAGTAGATTAATAAGCTATGAGATCCCAACAACTCTGCTGATATACCTGCCTGGGCACAAAGAACCCTATCTTAAAAAGAAAAGTTAAACATTTTATTATAAATGTTATCATGGCAACAAGGATAACTGTTGCTAGCTTGTGCAGAAACTGACAAGCACCCAATTGTACAATCATGGTCCAGAAATCTTGATTTGTGATGCTTGTGAACAAAATCATGTGGGTAAAAGATATTGGAACCATAATTGGATAGCAATGAAATAATTTCAAGAAATTTGGACCCCGTTTATAAACTACTGGAACTTACTAACGTCAGCAGAACCTAGAACTCAAGTTAACTTATTGAGATCTTAATAAATTGATGCCTAGAATAAATAACTATAAATAATTGAGAAGAATCGGGGACATTAACACTCTGTTGATTATAAACTGTGACAATTTGCATGACATCTCTACAATCCATGCTTCATCATTTTAGCTAAAGAGCTCTACTTTATCATTTAAACTTGGAACATTTTCTTTTTTGGTCTAGAGAGACACTTGATTCGTTTTAGTACTTTATAAGGGATTGTTTCATTTTATTTATTTATTTAGCTATGATGCAGAACTTTTTAGATTATCCTTAATCATCTTGGCTCTCCCATGAGTCCCTGGGGTTTATCTTTCCATGAATGCCTCTACCATTCCCTCCTCCCAGGAATGTCAGGTATCCCAGGCAGGTTCCTGGGAACTGGAATCTCTTCCTATCCTAATCCAATCATTTCATTGTGTTTCAAACAGAGTGGTATGGAGACCATCAAGTGTCATTTAGTTTTATTTGTGAGAATACCTCCTTAATTGTCTTTAAGAAATGCAAATCTCCAGACTCCCTGGAGCTTGTTTTCTCTTGTGATTGTACAGGTATCTGGAGTCCCAAGATTTTTTTTTGGGGGGGGGGGTCAGCCCTCCACTCTTCAGGTGCTGACCACTGTGCTGTGTAACAATACACCTGATACTTTTTCCTTGCCCTCTGGTCTGTGTGGTCCATCTTTATTATTTTAAATGTGTTGTAAGCCGCCTTGAGTGCCCTCAGGAGAAAGGCGGGGTATAAATGCTTTAAATAAATAAATTAAATAAATAAATTATTAATCTTTACGTAATAATTTCTGCTACAGCTATGTAAATCTCTTTGAACTATTTTGTTGTTGTTGTTGAAAAGAGGTATAGTATTCTTAATGATATGCAGCACAGGTCTGGAATTGCATTGATGGAAATATTATGCATTTTTTATGTTATGTGTTAAACATAATTTTGTGTTTTAATTTTAAAATATGTATTTTAAAAAGAGCCTATAGAAGCTTCTTGTTTAGGGAAGAAATATGGGCGATGTCTGAGTTGGTCCGGTCAGGCACTCGATGAGGACCCTAGTGCCCCCGAGGACCCATTTGTCCTATTTCTGAAGCCCATACTCATGTTTGTTTAAGTTGTAGTGGAGCAATGCATTTGGCTGAACAAGTTGCTCTGTTGGGGGCTTTCTCCTGCTCTTGTACATGGGCTTCCTTGAACAGGGACAGGGAGTTCCTTGAAAGTCCGTTCACAGGTGCAGAGGGCTGGAGGCGATAACAGAGTAACTTGCTCTGCTAAGCCATTTATGGCCTAATCCTGCGGTATTATCTGCCTGCAGAGCGCATGCTTCACAGGTGCCGGGTGTCGTAAATGCGCTGTAAAGCGTGTTTTCAACAACCGGAGAGTAAGGGCTGTCGGCATGGAGGCCAGCAGCCCTTACTCCACCTCCCACCCACCCACCCACTGGTGCAGGTAAGTCCAGCACCGGTCAGTGCAGGGGTGGGGGGAGGGAGGGCTGGGCGGCAAGAGAGGGTGGCTGTTGGGCAAGCTGGGCCGGGAGGGGGCAGGGATATCGGCGGTGAGCTCCACCAATATCCCGTGCCTGTTCCCAGCCTGGGCGGGCCCTTACCCCACCATCCCAGATGTACGCCAGCTCCAGAGCCGACGTACATCCAAGGAGGCCCTTTGGAGCCGGGCAGCCCTACACCCGGGGAACGGGACGAAGGGGGTGATGGATATGGAGACCGGTCCTGGGGGCCGGCCACGTATCTACACAAGATCGAGCTACCCATCTCTTATTGTCTTTCTGGGGGAGGTGATGGATGTCTGTCTTCAGCACCGGTGAGAGAGTGTTCATCAGCTCCCCTTTTCAGCCACCAAGAAGAGGAGGGGAGCAGGGTAGAAGCCCTCTTGTCTCAACATTGCTGGGGCAAGAAAGCTGCTATCCACGCCACCTCATTTCTCAGCAGCTGAGGGGGCCATGGAACTTTGCTTCAGGCCACCTCAGAACCTGGCACTTACTCTGGAAGGGAGAATGTGTATATTGCTAGACATTCTTACTTAACAACCACAGCAACAAAAACAAATCTCAGAAGCTCATTATTCAAAAGTGATGGTATTATGTACTGGACCCCATTTGGAGCTGGGAGTGAAGACCATGTCCCATGTTCTGCCAACAACATATAGCTTCTGTAGCCTTTCGCCCCATGAATTTTTTGACCACCCCATCTGCCTTGTTTGGGTCTCAGGAGGAAGCCTCTTCTGTGCCTGTCTCTTCTGTTGCCATTAGTCTCCTCTTCTTTTACTCTTCCTCCAGTTTCCTGTATCTTATTGTAGCACCCTGGCATCGTTTTAACATGGACAATAAGAGTCGGAGATTGGCCAATGCTGCCAAAAAAACCCCACCAACCCCCCCCACACCCTTACATTATTGATGTATGAAATGCTTTATTCTAAACCAAACAATCTTTTCCCTGCGCAAAAAAAGGCAGAAATTGGGAAGCAGAACAAATGGCTGCTAAGCTTGCGATTTGGCCCGATAAGTGTTTTGAACAGAGGAAGATTACATGTGCATCTCGAGGGTAAACGTCTCCTCCTCCTTAAAGCCTCCTCTAATACATAAGCACACCTGATTCTGTTCCCTTTTTCTGTGTCATCTTAAACAATCCTCTCTTCAGCTTTGTTCTAGAGCCCAAGGTTCAGGTTGCTGTTCTATTGTTTAGGCCTCTTAAAAATGTTTTCACTGTGAGAGGAAACAAGAGATTATGCATAGGCAGAAACCATTGTTCTTCCAAGATCAGGCTAACTGCATTTGTGAAATAATACCCATGGATTTTGCTTACTGTTTGCTTACTGTTATGTTGAAAGGTACTTTACCAGTGGGGCATAGAAGGGGTCGGGGATTTGTCATTCATTGCAATTGGCATTCCCCCCACCCACCCCACTTTTCTACTACTGATGCCCTGACAAGCATGAGAGCCAGTGCGATATAGTGACTAGTGTTGGACTTGGACCAAGGAGATCAAATCCCCAATCAGCAAAGCTTACTGGGTTGTCCTTGGCCCAGGTTCTATATTTCGGCCTAACTACCTCATAGGGGTGAGGGTGGGGAAAGATGGTTGAGCAAATGAAGTTTGGCTGATAAAAAGAAAAGGATGAGGAAGTAACAATACAGAAAAACACTTGGTAAGCTGTGTTGATTATGGTTTGGCACATGGAACTGCCATGTGCCACAGTGGTGGATTTTGGTATCTCTGGAAGGTGTGTGTGCGCGCGCGCGCGCTCGCGCTCTTGACAGACGTTTGTGAGGAAGGGCCAAACAGAACTACATGTGATAGCCTGTCAGTAACCGGTAGACTTAAACAGAAAGTGGGCCAGAAGCGGTTCCTTCCTTTGATCAAGCCCCTCCCGGGGGGGGGGGGAGAGTCCTAACATTTCCCCTAGGAATTTTCAGTAAGAAAATAGCTATTTTGAGAAGGCTGTTTGCACCAAAGTGGCTATTTGCTACTAATAGCTATTGAGGTGGGGGAGGAGGTTCAGCAGGAAACTGTAGTGTAGCAGAACCTATTGGGAATAGTTTGACTGGAATATACCATAGTTTATCAATTGTAACCACTTCTTACCTAAAATACTATTACTGATCTTTTCTGAATTTGATAGCAGGTTTACAGCGCAAATATGCATGGCCGGCCTAAAGGCCCGTGCTGGCACAGCTTGGGCTCACCTTGGGGGAAGGGGATGTTCATCCCCTTCCCCCGGTGTAAGTGGCGTGGGCCGCAATGGGCCTCCTCAGATGCGCGCCAGCTCTTTAGCTGGCGCACGTCCAGGGAGGCCATGTAAGGCTGGCCCAGACTGTGATGGGGCTTGGGATATTGGTGCAACTCAGCACCAATATCTTCGCCCCCTCTCAGCCTGGGCCGGCCATTGGCCCTCCTCGCTGCCCATGCCCTCCCTCCCCCCGCCCCTGTGCCAACCGGTGTGGGACCTGCGTCGGCTGGCGCAGGTCTGGGACGCTGGCAGTGTGAATTGCCAGCCTTCGCACCAGTGCCGCTTCGCACCAGTGCCGCTTACACCCGAGACTTTTCAAAAGTGCCTTACAGTACATTTGCGACGCCTTAGGCCGGCGGAGTGCTGCTCCGCTGTCCTATGTTTTCGCTGGATCAGGGTGCCTGTAGCTGTCAGCGTTATTCCCGTCTAGTATAAATCCACAGTGCGCACACCACTCTCATTGTTTTTTAAGTGTCCACAAATAAAATAATTGCGCCAATCATAGTTCCTCAGTGTTTGGAACATGTCTGGATTGAAGGAGGATGAAAATTTAGCTGGTGGAGTTAATAATACACTGGGTTGCCTCATGCAGGTTATGTTTGACAAGCTTGTGAAAGGCGGCCTTGACTGAGGACACTGGAGAGCCGTGTGCAAAGATGAATAGTGTTGAATACCATTTCTCATTGAGTGCGAGGATGACAATTGGTGGGAAATATTTAAACCTGTTTGTAAATGTATACGGCCAAGTGCAACTTGCTGCTTCCAATTATGAAAAAGATGAGGAGGAGCTGATGCAACTACAGTACTTTATCTAGCCATACTGAGTTCACTGCGCTGGTGCAGAAATAGGAAAATTGTTGCAACCTCATACCAAATAGCTTCTTGCAGTTGCAAACATCTTGTTGTGCGTGTGTTCAAAATACTGGAAAGCCCAATTTTAAACTTGATAAGGTGATGGAAACTTCAAAAGAGAAGTCTTTGAGAAAGAGCCAATCCTCACTTGCAACTTTAGACCACAAGAACATTACTCTGAAGTGTTTTTGCAAGCAGCAATCTTCTGAAAAGCTGTCTGAGTTGGAAAATGGTGAATCTTGCAGACCAGGAGGTCTTATGAAAACAAGCAGCCTTTCTCGGAAAGAGGAGAACATCCCCTACTACAGTAACTTGCCAGAAGTGCTAGAAAGCAGTGACAGACAGGTCAGTTGAATTGGGGGGGGGGGGATGTCAATGTTGTGTGTGGAAACCTATGCTCAAAATTCAAATCTTATTTGGGTCTTGTGTGAGAGAAGTGGAACTTTCCTGCAAAGATAGTTTACAACTGTACAAAGATTATAGAACTGTCCCATGAAAGTAACTTGCCATAGGAAACAATCCTCAACCCATTGGGAAGTACTATCTAATTCTAAATACAAATATTTTCCTGGAAAAAATGGCTAGTATTCTTAAAAAAGCAGACTTGGTAGACTGGAAACACACAAGAGCAGCTAAATTCTCTTCAGCTGTGTTTTGCTACTATTATGCAATCTAATCTCTAAATTATATTGCTCTTTAATATTATATGTGTGCATAACTCTTAGACTGCAATCCTATGAACACTAACCTGGGAATAAATCCCATTAAATGAAATGGGACTTACTGCTGAGTAGACATGCATAGGATTGTACTGTTAGGTGACAAGCCTCAGCCTCTCCGATTTGTACCAGCACTTTCTGTCTCATTAATCCCTGTGGTTTGTTTGATATATTGTAGTTTTGTTTCTGAGTGTTGCAAGAAGGAATGCTTGTTAACACAGTGCATTATTAAAAATCTCCAGAACAAACAGTTAAAAATATACATTTAACTTCCAATTCATAAGAAATATTGGTAGGTCTCTAATCTCTGGAGACCTTAAGCCACATTATATTGTAACTGCATAATTTTGCATGTACCAGTAACTGCAAAAGCACTCTCTATGTCCTCCTGCAATAAAACTTATCCTTCCACCAAGAGTTTTCTAGCACATTACCTGAGAAGAGGTAAATAATCGGTATCGGCCAACTCTTTAAAAACAGTTTGTTTTCTTTGACAGTAGCTAGGCATCTGTTTGTGGGTAGTTGAGAAGCTGAAAATAATAATTGCTTGGAAAGGGAAGCTGTCATAATTATAGATAATCTTCTTATTGGAAATGGATACTAGCAATAACAGTACAAAGGGTTCAGCTGTTTAAGCAATAGCTACCCTTCAGTAGATGTAAATGAGAATTACTGATGTGGTTTAGTACTTTGGGACATGCATAGGAGTAAAGTCACTTTTATAGCTGTGTGCTTGGTACTAAGCATAGATTCTTCCTGTAGCTTGGCTCATAGTGGAACTAAGCATGATACGCCTTTCAGTATACCAGTAAATGACATAGCTGCATTTTTTAACGACGATTTGGTGGAGTAAGTTGTTTTGTTTCTCTTGTTTGTCATAAAGCAAACATTTGCCTTTTGCGATAAAGGCTTTAAAGTTTTCTCAACATACCACAAATATTTATTTCATATACTTTCTAGTTGGTGATAAGTCATTTTGCCATGCTGTTATATAACGTTCAAATAATTTAGAACTGAGTGAAGTATACGTAGGCACTGAATTTTTATTTTGGGTTGTTCTTTCAAAGTTGACTTGTATAATCCATGTGCATAAAGTCAAATATGATGTACAAGTGTTTTTTCTTCTGGAACAAAGCTGCTTAATATGTTAAATGTATTTAAAAGGTTAATTTACAAATCCATCTCTCTGTTTGTTATACAGTAAATTCCTACAGAAATGTAGTAGGTGTTTTTTTTTTTTTTTTAAGTTCTTGCATGGTTAGGGATACAATCCTATAACACTTCCCTGGGATCAGGCTCCATTGTATGTAATGAGACTTACTTCTGAACAACATACACATGCATACAGTTTTGCTGTAGGAAAGATAAGTGGGATGGCTTACCTTGTAGGTAGCTGTTGGAGAAAATGTGAGCAAAAGCAGATATGGAAAGAGGGGAAATGTGGAAGGGAAAGGAATGAGTTTGGGAAAAGGAAAGTGAGGCAGCAAAAGCTACAAATAGTCAGGAGAACAGTTTTGTATCTTGTTTTTTGAACAAGATCCTGCACAGCAGAAAAGAAATGGCATCCAGATCCCACCTCAGTATTTGTAGATCCTCCCAGAGTTCAAGGGAAATTTTTGTAATTTCTCTTTGATTCCTGTGTGTGTGTGTGTGTGTGTGTGTGTGTGTGTGTGTGTGTGTGTGTGTGTGTGTGTGTGTGTGTGTATGTATGGGGGATGTGTGCCAATTGCTTGCCTCCATTGTCCCCAAGGCAGAAGAGAACCGGTAATGAAGGATTTCCTGTCCTATGCTGTTGGGACAATTAGCATGGTGGATAAAGTGGTCACTGCTTTCTTTTTCTGTGCAGCTTTTGTATCTCAGTACTCCATACTTCAATTTATTAAGCCAATTGCCTTTGATTCTCCTAAAATTAGATTTATAATTTTAGTACGGTATTCAGAAACTTCAATGGCTTGTACACCTGTAATTCTAGATCAGAGCCTAATTAGAATCCTGTTAGATTTAGAGCCCATTCCCTAAGCTTGTTTACTCGGAAGTCAAGCCCACGGAACTTCTGGTTAGTGTGTTCAAAATTGCAACCTGGATATGAAACATTTTCATGCTCAGCTTTGTAGGTGTTTTGAAATTTTTCAGGTTTTGAAATGTTGTGCCATGTGCTATAGATATTGAAATACAGTGTTAAACAACTGGGTTGGCATGAAATGTGATTTAAGGAATTCATAATTCTTAGAGTGAATATGTGAATGTAAAATTTAGAGAACTACTACATGTAGAAAACATTACATTTTGGATACGTCTGCCACATCTGCTGCTGCTCTGTGTTACCACTGCTGATTTCTAGGGAATATTGGTAGGGTAATCAATTCTGTTTTTGTAACCAGCAGACAGTAACCCCAAAAGCTTTTTGCCCATTCCAGTTTTGTGGACTGGTTAACCTTGTGTATCTCATGCTTGGTATATTTGTAGTTAAAGTACTAAAATTATTGTTCAGATGTTTACATTTTATTTTCTCTGTGCACTTTAGACTGGATGCACTTCCCCGGCTTATGTATCAGCATCAACGATGAAGTGTGAGCTTGCCTTTGATAACATTGGTTTTGAGGAGGTCACAGAACATTCCTCCCCTCTTCATTCTCAAGTGAACACTGTTACAGTCAAAGTTTTGGGTATTACTTGCCAAGCCTGTGTACAATCCATAGAGGGCAGAATTTCCAAGGTAAAAGGAATTGTGAGCATCAAGGTTTCTCTCAAGCAAAGTAATGCTGTGATAAAATATCTGGAATTGGAAATAAATCCCCATCAGATCTGCCAAGAAATCGAAGACATGGGATTTGATGCTAGCATTGTAGACGCAACACAGTCTTCGGGACAATGGACCAGCGAAGCTTTGGTTAAGATCAGAATAGAAGGCATGACCTGCCAGTCTTGTGTCAACACCATTGAGGGAAAGATTGGCAAACTTCATGGTGTGAAGAGAATCAGAGTGGCTCTCCACACCCAGGAAGCCACTATTGCTTATCTTCCATATGTAATTAAGCCTGAGGAATTGAAGAGCAACATAGATAGTCTGGGATACGAAAGCACTATTAAGCATAAGCCAGCACCATTGAAACTTGGCTTGATTGACACAGAACGCTTACAGCAGGTCAGTGTCAGAATGCCAGATGGACTTGATGGTGGGGGAGCTCCTTTGGAGAACAAAGTAAATGAAGCCTCTGTTGTAGTGCTTGGTGTGGAAGGGATGCACTGCAAATCCTGCATCAACACCATTGAAACAACAATCTCAGATTTGCCTGGTGTGCACTTTATTCAAGTGTCCTTGGAACAAAAAAATGCTGTTGTGTGGTTTGATCAGAACCTGATCACTCCGTCTTCCTTGCAGCAAGCCATTCAAGCGCTTCCTCCTGGTAACTTTAAAGTATCCTTTTCTAGTGATGTGCAGGGCCATGATGGAGTGCTTAGCACAGCATTCTCTTTGCCTTGTTTTACTAGCAGTTCTCCCCAAGTACAGCAGCCAAGTAAATTCAGCACAACTGTAATTAGCATTGGTGGAATGACCTGCAATTCCTGTGTGAAATCCATTGAAAGCTCTGTATCTCAGAGGAAAGGAGTAGTATCTATATCCGTGTCTTTAGCTGAAGGGACTGGAACTATATCCTACGACACAATGATAACTAACTCTGAAGAACTGAGAACTGCTATAGAAGACATGGGATTTGATGCTTCTGTCCTAACAGGTATTGTGTGGCTTTTCTGTGCTGTCGTGTGAGTAGGAGTATTACCACAACACTGGTAGCAGCAAATGATTTGTAAACATGTGTATTTATATGCTGAGTTGTCTAAACCAGCAGGTCTCAAAGTCCCCGCCACCGCAACTCACCTTCTGCAGCTGCTCC
Organism: Plestiodon gilberti rubricaudatus; assembly: GCA_026170595.1. Lineage (NCBI taxonomy): Eukaryota > Metazoa > Chordata > Lepidosauria > Squamata > Scincidae > Plestiodon > Plestiodon gilberti. The sequence goes on along the minus strand of JANXHW010000001.1, from coordinate 127,951,627 downwards.
CCCATCACAACCCCCTGGGACGGCCTCCGTGGGCCTCAGAAAAACCTCCCAACATGACCAAAAGTCGTGTCAGCGAAAACAGAAGTGACCTGGAAGTCCCTTCCAGAGGCCGTCCTGGGCCCAGCGTGATGGGGGACGAGCTGCAGAAGGCGAGTCACAACTTGGAAGTGGCCTCTGGTTTCTTCTGTTTGGCTCCCTTTTGGAGCCAGGCAGAGGCGGGCAGGTGGGCCCAACTGATGACCCACCTCAGTATCAGGCCGCAATTCACAGTTTGAGAAGCTCTGGTCTAGACAGGCTGTAATGTTAAGCTAACTTACAGGCAACATTTCTCTGGAGCTGTGTTTGGTCCTCTGAACCGTTCTGTTGCTCAACTCAGCTATGGAATAGCCAAACACCGTCATGTGATGATTTTGATCTCTTCACATTTTAGAACGGCACTCGTACAGTCCAGCCCAGGGGTAGACCCTAAAGATATAAAGTACAGTGAGTTGGATATGTTTTTCTGTACAGCAGTAAAATGTTTGCACTGGTCCATAGTCCCATTTACAGCGCAATCCTGCGTATGCTTAGAGCGGTGGCGCATGCGCTCTGCCATTCTAAACTGTTGCAAACGTGCCATAAAACACGTTTGCGACTACTTTTGAGTAAGGGCTGCCGGCGCGGAGACCGGCAACCCTCACTCTGCTGCTGAAGCGACCCAGCTGCCACCGGGGAAGGTAAGTCTCCTACCAGTGGGTGCAAGGGTGAGCCGGGTGACGAGGGAGGGCAGTGCTTGGCTCAGCCAGCCCGGGAGGGGGCGGGGATGTCATCACGTTCTCGGTCTTGGCGGCCATTACACAGCCACCTCAGAGGTACAACAGCTTTCAAACTGGCAGAAGTCCGAGGAGGCCCAAGGGGCCTCCCAGCTCTACACTGAGGAAAGGGGACCAATGTCCCCTTCCCTTGACGGGCCGCTCTGGGGTGGCCCGAAACAAGCATAGGATCCTGCGGGTGGCCGTAGGGCCGCCTGCAGATCTTTAGGCAGGATTGTGCTGCCCCTGTGACATCTCAATGAAAAGGATATTGTTGCCTTGAACTGAACACATATTTGTGTTGAGACAGCTGCTGTTGCTTTCAATTAATCTGAAGCGTATGACCTTAACCATGTGGTATTGATGAAGTCCTGTTCTCTTTAACTTTGGGATTAATGTCCTTGAAGAGAAGGGTTATTTGATTGAATAAAATGAAAATGGTCTGCTCTGTTGTTAACAAAACCTAGTCAAAGTCGGGAATATGTACTTAGAAAGATGCCTGTAAAAGAGAGCACATGCATTTCCATGGACAGAATATTGTCCTTGGAATGAGAAATTGAGGCTGCCTAACTTCAGAAGTAACCCAGGCAGTTCCTTGGATGGGCTGTTTTTCTAAGGCTGCTAATGAAGCTGTGTGCAATCCGAGATATGTTCACTCTGCCTATGAAGTGTAAATTGTGGAAAGGATCTCTATCTCCTGATTGTATTGGTGCTTGGTCTACTACATTCTATGGCTGGGATAACTTAACTGTTCCAATGTTTTTCTCACACCAACTTTCACATACTGTACTTGCACCACCAGCATCCTTTTCTCTCTTGTCCCCTCCATGCTTGTGTGCAACCTTTTCTCATTGGAATTATATTTGGAATGTTTGTTCTTGCATTGTTCCTTTTTAACTTTTTCAATTCATCACTAGACTTTTCAGAAATGTGATGCCAGCTACCAATAGGATTGCATGTTTCGTAAGGAGGCTCAAGACCGTCTTCTGGATAACTTTCAGGCAATGTTTTCTTAAGTTATGCTGTTGCTTATATTAATGCCATTTTGATGTTCTTATTGAAGATGCCACCACTGGGAGACCTACTGATGGAGTTATAGACGTCTGCTCACTGGCTGCTGCTCCCTTGAGAACTGAAGTTGTTTCAGAATGGCCCCATAGAGACAATGAGTTGTGGAAAAAGAACTTGTATCCTGATTCTTCAAAGCTCTCCAGTGCAGGAACTACCAAAAAATGCTTTATGGAAATCACAGGCATGACATGTGCGTCATGTGTATCGAACATTGAGAAGAATCTGCAAAAAGAAGATGGTAAAATAGCTGATTTTGATCTCTTCACCTTAAGGCCAGCCTCGCCTGAAAGAAACGGAGGTGGCTGCTTCAGATGGCAGATGAGTAGGGTGTATAGCAGGCAGCAGCTGCATGTGTCCCTGCTGCTATCGCAAGGAAAGTGGTATGCAGTGCTAGAGTGAAAAGCCCCAGAGACACGTAGTGGTGATCTGGTGTGCCCAGCCAGTAGTTCAAAGAGCCTCTTCTTCTCTTGCTCTGGATTTGAAAAGGAAGGGGACAAAATAGTAGAGGAAGTAGAAGAGGAGAGTGGTGAGAATATGCTGTAGCCCACAACGTCCCATCCCTGTCTGTCTTTTCATATCCAGTGTGGAGGGGAAAGAATGACAGCTCTTTGCATCTGCTGGCTGGCCACATCAAATGGCCACAGCCTGCTGCTGCCAGGTAAGGGAGTGGAAGGTGGCATTTGGTGCCCCATTTCAGGTGCTTGAAGTGTTTGTGTTGCCCCTGCTCCTTCTGGTGCTGTGAGCATTCACAAATGCTTAGCGATATTGCTTGCTGCTGGTCTGGGGTATCAAGAGATGGATCCTCAGCATCTTGCTGTTGGATGGTAATTACTTCAAGAGAATAGGAAAATACAGTTTCATTTATTCAACATCTGGCAGTGAGATCAGCAGAGCTAAAATGAGAAGTGGGGCATCTCCATTGTAAATGCATCCTCATGGGAAGCAAGCCTCAATGATTTCAGAAGGGCATCCTTCGGGCAGCGCAATCCTGAAGTTGGTTCTGGCACCGATGTGAGTGCTTTGGCACTGGAAGCCATCGCGAACGTGCCATAAAGCACGTTCACAACAACTCGGGAGTAAGGAAGGCCAGTGCAAGGCCGGCCTCCCTGAAGGCGGAAGCACATCAGGCGTGTTCTGCGTGCGTGCAGCCCGTTGCGGCCGGCTGCATCTGCGTTCTATCATTGATGCTTCCCTTGGGCAATTCCCAGCTTTTGCTGTGTTTGTTCCGTTTTTGTTCCGAGACGTGCCCGGTGTGCTTCCACCTTCACTCCAGCAACGGATCTCCACGCGGACGGCGGCGGAAGGTAAGCGCTCCGTCACCGGTCGTGTGGGCGGTCCAGCTGGGCGAGAGAGGGGGGCCATTGGCTTAGCCAGCCCAGGAGGGTACGGGGGATGGTGTTGGCCATATCCCCGTCCCTGCCGGGCCGGCTACGCCATTACACAGCCTCCTCTACTTCCGCCAGCTATTTAGCTGGCGGAAATCCGAGGAGGCCAATAGGGCTGGCCTGGGTTTACACTCAGGGAAGGGGATGAGCGTCACTTTCCCCGAGTAGACCTCTGGTCCGGCGCGCACTGGGCAGCCGGTGTACAGGATCCGGTGGGTGGCCCTGGGCCGCGGGCCGGATCCTTAAACAGATTGCGCCCTAAGTAAGGTGTCTGCAATGGTCACCTGAATTGAATAACAAAAGTTGCTCCTTAACAATGAGGATGCGCTAAGTAATTGCTCAAGTGGGTTGTTGAATGATCCATAAAGTAGTTCTGTGTCTGATGCAAGTCTGTTGTTACAGGAATAGTTTCTGTGCTTGTTGCGTTGATGGCAGGGAAAGCAGAGGTAAAATATAAGCCAGATGTAATTCAGCCTCTTGAGATAACCCAGTTGATCAAGAATTTAGGCTTTGACGCTTCAATCATAGAAGATTACACTGATGCGGTTGGCAGTATAAATCTTAAAGTGAGTATATCATGGGTGTATGGGCTTGTTGGATGGAAACATTTTTCCCCCAGATGGAGTACATCATCTTCTCAGTGAAATAAACACATTTTCAAATGGAATATGAATGTTCACATTTGAAGTATGCCATTTTGATTAAGTTCACAGATACATACGTTTCAACATTATACCGGTAATACATAAGTTTTGTATTAAGTTCCATGGTTGCAGAAATGTGTGTAACAAATTTCTAATGCCAGTCACACAACTTGACTTGGGATATTTCCCAAGTACATACCTCAACCCAGGTATACCTCTTACTCATATTCCACTTTTACAGCCTTATGTGTGCAGAAACAGGCAGGCCAATCCTGTCTAGGACCATCACAGTGTTCAAGAGCATGCTGCGCCAGATCCTATCCAGGATTCGGCCAGCACAAGTGGAGGCCTCCTCGGGGTAAAGGATTTTGTCTCTTTACCCCGAGTAATGGCCCAGCCGCCCCAATGGGTCTCCTCAGATATGCGTCAGCAAAATGGCCAGTGCAAATTCGGGAGGCCCGTGTAATGCTGACCAGGCCCGGGAAGGGGGATAGGATTCGGCGGAGCATGCCGCTGATGCCACCCAATCCCCCTCCTGTTCTGTCCCATTCCGACCTCCCCACCTACCCCCTGGCATAGGCTTTACCTGTGCCCACCGGCAGTGACCTCCGGACTGCGGAGAGCGAGCAGCGTTGGCCTTGGTACCAGCGCCGCTTACTCTCTGGGTGTCAAAAAAATGCCTTAAGGCACATTTGCAACACCTGGCACCAGCAGAACGATAGTTCTGCTGGTCCTGCTCTAGAGAGGATTGCGCTGTAAGACCCTTAAAAAAGATACTTGCCTTTCCTGCAACACTCCAGTTTGCTTGAATGGCAGACATAGCTAAAAGGCAGAGGAGGAGCTTTATTGATGGTTTAGTGAACCACTACCTTGGCTTGGTCTGCAACTTAAAAGTGAGCGAGAGAGTTTCATGGAGGGTAAGCTTCTCTCCTAGTCGAAAGTGTGCATGTTAGTCAGAAACTTGCCTTCTGGGTTCACGGATGCCGTAACTAACTTCTAGATGCTGGAGGCCAAATGAGAATAAATGTTGCCATCTTATCATGCTTGTGAACATCTCAGGGTTATCTAGTTGGTCCCTATTGAATGAGTTACATCAATAAATGGATGACCTAAATCAATCTTTAGTCTTGTCCAATATAGCGATTTGTGCGTTCTTAGAATTCCCTGCTAAAATTGTTAAAGTATCAAAGGAAAATCGATAGCAATTCTCAGCTTTCTATTGGAATCTGCACCCTTGAGTGCTTCCATAGGAAGAAAAGAGTCTAAATTATCTTGGGATCATTGGACAAGTTAATTGTTCTTTGGATCCTGGCCATTGTTTCCAAAGTACAACAATGTAGGTTTTCATGCAGTTTTTTTTTTTATGGATTGTGTATAGTATTTAGATGTAAAGTAAAACTTTTATTTAGGTGTGGATGCTTTTTTAAATTTTAAAAAAGCGGGCCTTAGTGCACCAGATAAAGGCAAAGAAGCGTGTCATGTTACCCTTCTTTGAGCTTGTAACAGGAGGGAAATGTGGAAAAGTACAATTACTCAATCCATGTGGATGCTGGAATTAATGTTGAAGGAATCAGATTGGGGTGGGAGAGGAGAGCGCATCTGTGACTATGCCTGTTTTTATTAAATTCAGTTGCTATGGTATATAGAGGTTGCTCTCTGTTATGAATGTTGTTAATGGGAATGATCATAACGTGGTAGTGGAGCACATCATTTCCATGTGTATGCTCCCAAATTTAATTCCCAGCGCTTTCAATTTAAAAGGCTTTTAGGCAGCAGGCATGGAAATGCCTTGGCTTAGCCCAGCGGTTCTCAAATAGTGGGGCGCGCCCCCCAGGGGGGGCGCGAGGCTCCGTAAAGGGGGGCTCGTTGCAATAGTTAGTGTATGCTTTGCGCCACTTAACTAGATTGTAGGAGCCTCCAGCGACGATCTACTTCACCGACGATCTCTTCCGGGGAGCAGATCGTTCCTCTGCTCCCCGGCGCGAACTCTGTAACGCGCCTAGGAGCACTCTGCAGAGTTCACGCTGTGAATCACGCATGCGCAAGTGATTCACAGCGTGAACTCTGCAGAGCGCTCCTAGGCGCGTTACAGAGTTCGCGCCGGGGAGCAGAGGAACGATCTGCTCCCCGGAAGAGATCGTCGGTGAAGTAGATCGTCGCTGGAGGCTCCTACAATCTAGTTAAGTGGCGCAAAGCATACACTAACTATTGCATTAGTTATATTAGGGGGGCGCGAAATTTTTTCTTCTTCCTAGGGGGGGCATGACAGAAAAAAATTGAGAAGCACTGGCTTAGCCCAAGTCTTTGGAGATCTAGTTCCAGTCAGAGTAACCGCTGTTAGGCTTGATGGATCAATACACTGACTTGGTATATCTGGCAGCTTTGCCGGTCTCACTAATTGCTGTTTTATTTAGGTCACTGGGATGACCTGCGCTTCCTGTGTTCATAACATTGAATCAAGGCTTACCAAAACGCTAGGTGTACTTCATGCATCTGTAGTGCTGGCTACGTCCAAAGCTCATGTCCGCTTTGACCCTGAAGTTGTTGGTCCTCGAGATATTATAAAAATTGTTGAGGTAAGCTATTAAAAATCAACATTTTAAGCTTTTAAATCTGAATTTGTCTTGCTGTAGCAGCCAGGACCGGCGGCATGCAGGTGTCGGTATGGGCGAGCATCTTGTGAGGTGCAGCAACTGGACTAGTACACTTGTTTTAATCAACTGGACTAACAAACCTTTCATCCTGTGCACATGGCCGACATTGGGTGAACATTAGCCACTTATGCTTTCTGTTACCTCTTAGGAACTTGCAGACCAGCATGAGGTCTCTGGGGAATGGCGAATAGCCAGTCAAATGTGAAAATTTATCAATGGTAAATTTGAGGAAAATTCCTCTGTCTCCTGTCATAAGTAAAGCAAAACCTATGGCATATCATTTTACAAGTGAATCTTTAATAACTTGTCTTGCAGCACTTTGGGATTTTTGTAATGGCAATTCAGAGTGAAGTCTGGTAGAAATTCAGAAGCAACTTAGCATTAAAGGGGAAAAAATGTTCCATTAAAATGATAGCTTAGCAGCAAGCCTGGAATGTAAAAGGCCGGTATTAACCCAATTGTACAAATGCTCTAATAACCTAATGCATAGTAAAACCATCTACCGTTTTTTCGCTCCATAGGACGCATCGGACCATAGGACGCATGCATCCTATGGAGCAAAAAATAGGGAAAAAATGTTTTTTTTACTTACCTGGGCTTGTGGGGGCTTCGGGGAGGCCTGCAGAGGGTCACGCAGGCCTCCCCGAAGCCCCCACAAGCCCCGGTAAGTATTTTTTAAACTTTTTTTAACCTTCGCTCCATAAGACGCACTAACATTTTCCCCCTATTTTTTTGGGGGGGAGTGCATCTTATGGAGCGAAAAATACGGTATGTACTTGTCACAACGAAGGAGTGAAGTGAGCTGTAAGCCTGCTATTTTAAAGGATATGTACATCTTGTTACTGGCATTTGTATCCTGCTTTTCCACCTGTGGTGTTAGGGGCTGCTTTGATGTTCCATATGTCTTTTGGATGCCCTGCGCTGCTGTGTTTGAGAGGTTGGTGCTAATCAGTCTGCAGAAACTGATGGTTTTTACGCAATTCATCACACTAAATAGGCTTGCTGGAAGCAAATTTCTCCTGACAACAGCATAATGGGGAGGGGAGGGGAGGAGATCAGGGAGAATATCAGAATACAGGAGTGGAGTGCCTTCCTCACAGGGGACGCCAGTTGTGGTGACCACCAAGGCCACCCAACTACCTATGGCCGACTGTGATGTGCATCATATGCGAGTTAAACATTTTTCTCTCTCTCTCTCTCTCTCTCTTGTTTTAAAGGGGATTGGTTTTCAAGCAACTCTTATGAAAAGAGATCCAAAGGATCACAACTTGGATCACAAACGGGAGATCCAACAGTAAGTACAGCTGTAAATGAGGAAAAAGTGTGGCTGACAGATGAACGTTAATTTGCAGTTTGACCTGTCTGTAATTCATCTTTGTTACTTCATTGGATGTTGATAGATTTTTTTTTTTGAGAAAACCTAAACCAACCTTTTAGTTATTTTATCTGACTTTACACTTGTTGAGCTCCCAGCATCCAATGCATGTGTATACAGCAATGAAACACCAAACCAACCTTTTAGTTATTTTATCTGACTTTACACTTGTTGAGCTCCCAGCATCCAATGCATGTGTATTCAGCAATGAAACACCAATGTCAAAAACCTATATTCAGAGTTCATTGCTTACTTAGTTGATGCAGACAGAAGTAGGCATTGTGCAATATTTGCCTATTACTTTGTCGAGGATTTACCTTCTAATACTGTGGATTCCTTGTCTTTTCAGGTGGAAGAAATCGTTCTTATGCAGCCTAGTATTTGGTATCCCTGTTCTGACCTTAATGATTTACATGTTAATACCTGGTGATCAGCAGCATGAATCAATGGTGCTGGAGCAAAATCTAATTCCTGGATTATCTATTCTAAACCTTCTCTTCTTTGTTCTTTGCACTTTTGTTCAGGTACAATTCTAGAATATTTTCTTTCCTTTTAATCTCCCATTACATAACTGGACGCAGTATTTACAGTAGGAGAGTAGGAAGAGCTGATAGAGCCATTTAGAAGTAATTTAATGTGGAATTGTTTGTTTCTTCCTTTAGAAGTAATTTAATGTAGAATTGTTGATTCTTCCTTTTTAACAGTTCCTTGGTGGATGGTACTTCTATGTCCAAGCCTACAAATCACTGAAGCACGGGATGGCCAATATGGATGTTCTCATAGTGCTGGCCACCACTATAGCTTACGTCTACTCATGTGTCATTTTAGTGGTTGCCATAGCGGAAAAGGCAGAGCAAAGCCCCATCACCTTCTTTGACACACCTCCAATGCTGTTTGTGTTCATAGCTCTTGGGCGGTGGCTGGAACACATAGCAAAGGTAATGCATCTTGAAATTGGTAATTAGCAAATGTCAGATTCTGGAGCATTCAGCCAAAGGCCAATGAGTTATAACAGCACAATCCGAAAGTGATCACTGAAACCTCTCTTCAGTTCACAATAGACCAGCCGTATCAATTCCTGGGCCTTGGATATTACGCCTGTGTTAAAATACTCATACTGTATATGGCATTGATGTTGACTTGCAATCTTTTTGTTTATCGAAACAGTTTAGGGATTAATATGGGAGAAGTACTCTTTTGTAGATGTTCTAATGTGGAAGTCAGTTTTTGTGACCTGACTATCAATAGGTAGTGGAGGCTACTTCAGATTTGGAGTATGTGGAATTTACAGTAATAGGTAATTGAATAAATGCACCATGTCTACCAATCTTAGGCATCTGTTTCTGTTTGATAGAGTAAAACGTCAGAGGCACTTGCCAAACTAATATCTCTTCAAGCTACGGAAGCTGTTGTAGTGACACTTGGACCGGACAACTGCATCATCAGGTATAAGTATCTTTCTTATATGACAGATGAGATCCTTCAGTATTCTGGAATTTGGAGATCCACTTTGGAGGTAAATGAGCTGTAGTGGCTCTGATTTGCTGCAAATATATTTCCACTATCGTGGAGATTGCTTGCAACTCTTCACAGCAAGGAGTATTTGAAATGATGGTTTATAAAAATGATATCATAGATGGAGTTGTTAACTCCCTGTGGAAGATTCTAGTCCATAATTTGCTTTGTGATTTTTGTTTTTGCATTTCAATATGTCCTGGCTGTATGGAGTATCTTTTGCTATTGGATGAGCTTAATGTATAAACTACCAACTGATAATGCAGTACTGTAAGCATATAAGTGTGTATCTGTTCAATGTGTGTATACTTTGTATTGCTATCTCTTGTCTTGATACATTTCTCTTGTCTGAATGGAGCACTTAATCTAAACTGTGAACTCTTTATAGAGAGGATCAAGTGCCTGTTGAACTGGTTCAACGAGGAGATGTTGTAAAGGTGGTTCCTGGTGGAAAATTTCCAGTTGATGGAAAAGTGATTGAAGGCAGTTCTATGGCAGATGAGTCTCTCATTACTGGTACGTTTTGCATGCTTAAGTGGTATTGATTCATACTGATTCTAAAGATGGGACTTTGTGAGGACTTGATCTCTGGTACAAAGATGACGACAACGATTAATATTTATATACCATATTTATTGGCGTATAAGACGCATTTTTTTGTCTACATTTGTGACCCAAAATAGTAGGGTGCGTTTTATACGCCAATACTAAAAAATCCCTTCCCCCCCCCTTGCCCGTTTTAAAGCATTTTTGGGCTTACCGTGTTTTTCCGGAGCCTGAGAGCTCCCTTGTGCTTTCTTCCCTAACTAATCTATCCGATCTACAGCTGTTTGTCGGGTTTAATTTATGCAAGTGCATGAGTTGAGCTTCTCAGCAGCCAGCAGAGGGCGCTGTGCTCAGTTCAGTCCAGCTGAGCTGCCAAGGGCCTGCTCTTCCGGATGCAGCATGGGTAAGCTTCTGAACTGGGTCTAGTTGGGAGGCTTTGGAAACTGCATAGGTGGGGTGGGGGAAAAGAGTTGAGTCTGGGGTTTTTGTATTTGGGATTTATGTTGTTTAAGAGTTGGTAAGAGTTGAGTCTGGGGGTGGTAAGGTGGTAAGAGTTGAGTCTGGTGTTGTTGTTTTTTTGTACTTATGTTTTTTACTGTGGAAACTGCAGGGGTGGGGTGGGGGAAAAAGAGTTGAGTCTGGGTTTTTTTTGTGTGTTCTGGTGCATTTTGTTCATGTGTCTTATTGCTGTGTGTGTTAAAAGAGATCCTGGTATTTTTGTGCAATTTATGTAAATTAGCTAATTAAGCAGCCAAGCAGTAAGTGGCCAAGTGGCCCAAAAATGCTTTAAATCTTTTTTTTCTTGAAACCCAGGGCCAAAAGGAAGGTGCGTCTTATATGCCGGTGCGTTTTATACGCCGATAAATACGGTACCTTTTTTTCAGTAAAAAAGTTCACAAAGCCATTTACAGAGAAAATTAAATGACTAAATGGCTCCTTGTCCCAAAAGGGCTCACAATCTTAAAATTATCAATGCCTCCAATCACAAGTCAGTAAAAATTATTTATTTTTATTTTTCACATTTTTATACTACCCTTCCTCCAAGGAGCTCAGAGTGGTGTACATATTTCCTCCCCTCCTTTTTGTCCTCACAACAACCCTGTGAGGTAAGTGGGGCTGAGAGATAGTGACTGGCCCAAGGTCACCCAGGAAGCTTCGTGGCTGAGCGGGGATTTGAACCTGGATCTTCCAGGTCTAAGTCCGACTCCCAAACCACTACCCCATCCTGGCTCCCAAATGCATCATGCAGCTGGCCATCTTAGAATGCACCACGTCCGAACAGTAGCTGTGGCTGAAACCAATCCATACTTAAGATGGCAAACTAACTTGCCCGGCAAAATGCACCCTGGAAAGAAACGGCTCTCGTTTCTCTCCCTGTATTTCTCCACTTCACTTCCTGGAGAACCATACAACCATATTCAGTTTCCAAAACAAATAATTGAAGAGGCTTTGGGGGTGATGAGATGGGTCTGTAAGCTCTTCCTGAATAAAGGATTGTATTTAGCTGCTTGATTTGTGTGGCTGCTGTAAATAGGTACAAGGTTGCTTTGGGGAAACGGGAGAGGAGGAGAGAAAGGAGAACAATGAGGCTTATTATCGCTTTTCTGACTTACTAGTGTGTCCTCAAACATCACATACACTTCGTTTACCGAGTGGTCTTAGCCACCTTTTGTTCCTTGCCAATGAGTTTTTATTTTGACTAAAACCTAAAAAACAATTCCACAATGGATCTTGTTAAGAGTTACTAAATGAAGGAGTGTCTTAAGAGATGTTGGTTGATGGGGCTTATTATTTTTGTAGGTGAAGCCATGCCTGTCAGTAAGAAACCTGGCAGCACAGTCATTGCAGGATCTCTCAATGCACATGGCTCCGTCCTTGTGAATGCAACTCACGTTGGATCAGATACCACCCTGGCACAAATTGTGAAACTGGTAGAAGATGCTCAGATGTCAAAGGTAAAATATGCACAATTCTGGGCTTTGGGATCTTGAATTGGTGCATTCAACCTGACTGTGCATATTATGCTGAACCAAGGAGAAAAGAAACCCTAATTTAATGTGTACATTAGGTACATGTGCACCTAATTTAATGTGTACATCAAAGGTACATTCAAACAAAATGGGGAATCTCAGGTTCTTGGTCCGAAAGTCACCCAAACATTTTCCCCATTTTTTTTAATTTTTGCCTCGCTCCAAAGCCCATTCTCACAAACGAAATCTCTTATTTTCTCTGCTTGCCTAAACACCTGTCCTCCCAACTTCTGAACCCGATTCATCTCTTCAGCATAATTCTTGAAGTAATGTTTTTAAGCAAGCCAACTACCTGGTCCTGATTCAAAGAACCTAAAGAGCTTTACTGAACAGTTAGGTGATGCTATGTGATGGAAGGCAGCAGCATACACAAAAGCCAGTCAGGGGCTATGTGGGACAGGGGTGTATGAGTGTGACAGACTGACCAACCCCAATGGAGTTTTGTGATCTCTCTGCAGAAGTTCCATATACTGTTGCTGCTATTGAATCAGGGGCTTAGTATCTACTGCTAGTAGTCTGTACTCTGTTTCTTTGCCTGGCCACAGAACTGTTTGAAGGCTACCCCATTCAGATCCCTTCCCTATTCCTCATGCCCAGGTACCACTGGACTTTATTTGAGCTGTGGTTTGATCTGTGGTTTGTTGCTACATGCTTGCTTTTATCCAATGTGTGTATATATATGAAAGTAAATTCCATTGGTTTCACTGAGACAAATACTTGCTCTTTTTCCAGACAACAATTGTAATTCTTTTTGCACTATAGTTATGCAGCTGTTGCCTACTAGTTGAGCAGGATCTGGAAAACTTTCCACAAGCTTGTGCTTCTGAGATGGAAGCAGGGCCAGCCCAAAAGCTCCCAGTGCCTGAGGGAGGAGGCATGCCAAATGGCGATGTGCCAGCCAGCAGCTTCTCCTACTTCCACTTCCTGGAGTGGAAAAGGAAGAGGGGGAGGGAGCAGAAGAAGTGTGGAGGTGAGTGGTGGGCTAGACCTTGAGCCCACCAGTTGCTTGCGTACTTCTACCACTCCATCCCCCTCCTTCTTTTCCACTCCAGGAAGTGGAAGGAGGAGTGTAGGTGAACTGGTGGCCAGAGGTGGGTGCCCCTCACCATTTAGCTGCCTGAGGTGATTGTATCAGTTGGCCTCACTGATGGGGCAACCCTGGATGGAGATTGCTTTCTCAGCATTCAAACAGCAATATTTGGTGGTTGTAAACCACCACCCCCGGTACCCTATTGTAGAAGAGTGAGCTGTGTGCACCTCATCTTCCATGTATTAAAATGTAGGGAACATTGGGATGGCTATTTCCTTAAAGTATGGTTCCCCCTCCCTGGCCATCCAAAACGTGTGGATTGGGTATAGTATTGTGTGGTGCTGGGGCTAGTGAGAGAGACGTTCTCCTCCCTTTCAGCATATCATTTTCTATTCCTGGAGTTTTTGAGACTATCAAGATGGTTTCTTTAGGGCCAAGCTAGATAAGAGGTGACAGGCTGTTTAAACCCAGGTTTGCTCCAGTTGTGTATGTAGTGAGGTGGAGGCCGCCGATTGTTGGAGGAAGAAGAGTTCATGGGTGAAGGGAGCTACCCCCTCCCATACACCTGCCATGTACCTCCCTTCTCTCCCTGCCAAAGTTCTTTGCAGCTCAGAAGTGGGCTGAGTTTGTGTCTAATACTGTACTGGAAGTCAGCTGAGGATAAAAGCACCTGGTGCAACAGACTGTGTGGAAGCAAGTTACAGGTGGGTGGCGGGAGGGACGAAAAAGGGTTTAGCTCTTTCCACCCTTGCACCCCTTTTCCTCTTAAAAAAAGCCCCTGATTTATATGGGATAGGGCAGACTCTTGGTTAAGCACAAGGGTCTGCTGTTGTCATGTTGAATTTGGCTCATACATTTAAGTAGCAGGCTAGCCTTTGAACCGATGAGTTCCACTCTTTTTTACTAGTTAAGAGGCCACAGCTGCAGGAGATTCAACTCTGGGAGGTGGGGGGGGTTGTCTGGGGAATGTGCCTCTTTCCCCACCCACTAGTGCAGCTGCTACATTAGCTTCCTGCAAAAGACAAAGTCTTGATAGCTGAGTCTGTTAGCTTCTTGTACTGTATTTTGCTTGCTTCTAAAGACCTGATTATTTCTGAATTTACAGGCACCCATCCAGCAGCTGGCTGACAAATTTAGTGGCTATTTTGTTCCTTTTATAATTGTCATTTCAACTGCAACTCTGGTAGCATGGATTGTAATTGGATTTATACACTTTGATATTGTACTGAAATACTTTCCTGTAAGTATTATGTTCTGGTAGTAGGAATATATTCTTAGTTTCCATCTGAACTGTTCAACCCCCTCTGGAAATAGTTACGTCTGTAATCGTAATTTCTGCATAAATGAAGAGCTCGTTCAATGTATATATGCCTGGTGGGAACCAATCTTTTATCCAACTATGATCCTGCCTCTCATGTTTTGGCCCACAATGACACTGAGGGCATTTACTTAAGCTTCCTGTTTGTGAGTGTTTAGACATTCCACTTTGGTGACCTGGACTTGATGATACCAGACATTGAGTGATGGTTTGTTTCTATTCACTGCTTAAATACTATGCAAAAGTAATTGGCATTTCTTGGAAGGAATAAAAAAATCTGGAATATAGAATGCTCTGCATCCATGAATCTTTGCACACTCTTTTATTAAAGAGCTGCAAGGAGAGAAATCCTGAGCCACAGTGCCATGGATGAGGCAAGCCATTAAAGTAACGTTAACATTCAGATGTCTTTTATTCTCCACCCAAAATCCCACTTCTGCCCAAGAGAGGCCAAGTTACATGCTCAAAGCCATTTTGCCCTTTGTTCTGGATCTTCATATATCTTGGGTATTTGTCAGACGTTGAATGTTTGTTTTTGATAGGGGATGATGTGATGAGAGGAGAAAGGGCATGGATAAGCTGATGACATTGTTGGGATGCCAAGAGAATAATTGGCTAGTCGTGTGGAGTAGTGGAGTGTATCCTTCCTACTCTGAAATGTGAAACCTCTGAAAACCTTGTAAAAAAACCACTGTGGTCATTTTAGAGCCAAAGCTGAAATTCCTGAGAAACTAAATTATGCACAAATTCCATGCTAAAGCCAAATCCAAAGAACCATGAAATGGTTTCAAAAGTCCAAGAAAGCAAACAGCTTTTGAAACTGAGTAGCCTTTTCTTTTTAACTTGCTGTACAAGGCAAGGTTATTCAGGAGTATGTGGAATGCGCTTTTTTTTAACCGCACTTGGTCAAGACTGGTAGGAGGTGTAGGATCCATTCTTCATTACAGTGTAGATTACATATAGGTAGAGGTGGGAGAAAATGGTTTTATTTTTTCGTAGATTTTGGTGTTTAACCAAAATGAAATAGCAGAAAGTGGTGTTATGTATTTTTCCCATTTTTATCAATTGTAACTGCTTTAAAAGTGTACCAAGTAGGTGGTATAGGTTATACCGTATCAGCAGATGAAGAATGACGCAAAATTGCATGGTTTTTATTTTAGTTTTGCAGACTTTTTAGCAGAAAGTGTTGTATTTTTATTTCGTTATTACCATTTTCTCCTGCCCCTACATATTAGGAGTGGGGGTGAGATGTAGGTGTAGCTGCCTTGAGCACCCTATATTTTTAGGGGGAAAGGCAGCCTATAAATCTTCTAAATAGTTTTAGCAGTACAGCATGTACTTTGCTCATATGTTCAGTCCCTGGCATATCCACTGTTCATTTCCCTCCCTAGCAGCAGCTGTGGAGTGGGAGGAAGCTGATCCATCTCAGGACTGTGTGCTGTGGTCTCAGTCTCTTCTCTGCCTCCCCCCCCCAAACCCCAGCTGCCACTGGTCCCAGTAGGGAATCTCCCCAATGGCGCCACACCCTCACAGCTGAGAAAGAAACATCCAAAGACCTATCTTGCCTAAAGCAATGTGTAGTCTGGTATTTGGAATAAGAATTGTCTCTATTTGACAGCAATTAGCCACTTAATAGTTATTGCTTTGGGAAGCTCAGCAGGTAAGACCCGAGATTGATCCACTCAGTATTGGAGTATTGTGTCTGGTTTGCACTGCCAAGGACAACAAACAAACAAGGTTAGATATGATAAGGAAAAGCTGTGTGGGACTAGGCACGTTTAGGTTAGAAAAATAAGATGAATTTTTGGCAGGGCAGGGCACAGTCTTCAAGTATAAATAAGAGAGAAAACCACTCTTTACCAGGGAAATGGTGTGAAGTGTGGCGGTGGGGTGTGAGGCCGAAGAAATAAGCAGATCCAGATATGGAGAAGGGTTTTTTTTTTTCCTAACACATTCCATACAGAATCTCATTCTCTGGATGTGCATGTGTTGAAGACTGTTATAAGCCAAGGAAACTCCCAGACCTGTTTCTCCAGTGCATGCTAATCAATAGTGGAATTGAATTACATTTTCAAATACTAATATAGTGATTTGTCTCCAAGCTACAATACAGATGGCAATAAGTGTGTGTGCTGGTTTTTGGTGATCAGCTATATATTGTTGATGTTTACTATCTTTTTTAAAACCACAAGATTTCCCTTGTGAGCAAACGTTTCTGATTTGCCTTCCAGCATCATAGCAAGCACATCTCAAAAGAAGAAGTCATCCTGCGATTTGCCTTTCAGACCTCCATCACAGTCCTGTGCATTGCGTGCCCTTGTTCCTTGGGTCTGGCTACCCCAACGGCTGTGATGGTGGGCACTGGAGTTGCTGCACAGAATGGTATTCTCATCAAAGGTGGAAAACCCCTGGAAATGGCGCACAAGGTTAATATTGTCATTTGTTAACTCATGCTGCTTGTTGCTATTTTATAAGTCTGGGAATGAATAGTTGTAATTTCTTGTTGCTGCTTTAGCAGACAAATCTTTTAAAACAGGTTGAGCTTGCAATTAAAGAAATCAATACTCCATTCCTAATTTTGTTGTGTGTGTTTTATAATGTGAATGCTTGGCTACACTACAAGTTTGCCACAGATCACTGCCATTGCAACAAAAGCTGACCTGTAGTGTCGGTTGAAAATATGGGAGTCTTTATGCATGTGGAAATTGTGTTTCAAGTTGCATCACTTTAAAGAGGGGCAGATGACCCCACTAAGATGTATTGCAATTGAAAAACAGCTGCCTTATACTAAATCAGACCATTGGTCCACCTAGGACAGTATTGTCAACCCAAACTGGCAGCAGCTCTCCAAGATTGCAAGCAGAATTTTTTTTTTCTCTGCCCTATGTGGAGATGCCAGGGATTGAACCTGGGACTTTTGCATGCCAAGCAGATGATCTACCCCTTTCCCCAGTGGTTATAAGTGGCAAAGCTTATTAGATCTTCTACCCTTCCTTAATGTTTCCTGCTGCCTTTGCCCAATCTGCCTAGCACAAAATATCATGACTACAAAAGGAAGAGACCTTGTACATACTGTATTTTTTAATACCATTTCAATTCTTTTTCTTCAAATCCTGGAATAGAGAGTGAAAATGGTGTGTGTTCTGATTTTCCTAATCAGAAAATGCATTGGGAGGTCCCTGATAGAGGCAATGAATTTCTAGATTCTTCAAGCCCTCCAGTTTTATGTTTTTAGAACCTGATCCCTGCACCCAACAGTGTCTGGGGCTGAGCTCGATTAAGCCATGCATTCAGGCTTCCTTTCAGTGTTTTCTGTCCAACTAGCCTTACCAAATCCCCCCCAACGCAGGGGTTTGAGGAAGTGATCATGGTCGGCCGGGATTGGGGGCGTGGCCGGGGGCCGTTACGGAGAGCTCGGGCCGTTACGGAGAGCTTACAGCCTCGTGCAATTACGCGATGAGGCTGGAAGCACTTTGAAAATGTCCGAGTGAACTCAGACATTTTCAAAGTGCTTGCAGCCTCGCGCAGCTGCGCGATGCTGGAAAAAGACGGGGGCAAGTCCCAGCTGGCCGGGACAATGACGGAGACCGGCCGGGAGCCCGGGATTGGGCTCCCGAACCGTGATTGTCCCGGCCAGAACCGGGACTATGGTAAGGCTAGTCCAACCCACCTTGCTGTGCCCCCTGCTTCCCCCCCCCCCTCCAAGTGAGTCCATTTTGTCTGGTTCGTTTGTGTTTGGTTAGGCCTTGGGCATCTAACACAGGTTTGCATCTTGAGCTCTTTAAATGCACATCTTCTAAATAAACAATGCACAAAAGCACATTCTTCATGAAATTGAGAAAGATTTGCCTTTCTCTCAAGCTATTAAGGTGGAAGGCAGCCCCCTTTCCAAAGGGGGAGGAAAACTGTGCCAACATAGCATGGGCAACAATGTCTTCCTTATGCAAGATATGCTGTTGTTTGTAAATGGCTCTTGTGTACTAACTAGAGAGACACTAGAGGATAGGATCAGATCGAGTGCTTTCAGTTTAATACTAATTGCTGTAACCTAGCTGTTGCTCTGCTTATTGCAGATACAGACTGTGATGTTTGATAAAACGGGGACTATCACCTATGGTGTTCCTAGAGTCATGAGAGTACTTTTACTAGGAGATATGGCAGCTACGCTCTCTGTGAAGAAGATACTTGCTGTTGTTGGCACCGCAGAAGCCAGCAGTGAGCATCCTTTAGGAATGGCCGTCACTCAGTATTGCAAAGAGGTACATCTTAAATCTCTGTGTTTTTAATCCCTGTTTGGAAAGGGCATTCTGTACATACATGTAATGAACTCTGTGTATTATTGAATCCTGTAAAAGGCAATTTAGGACTTTTTTCTTAAGTGCATTGATGAACTTCCAATATGATCACTCCTATAAGAACATCAAGGGGTGTTGCTTCATGATATAAGCCAAGACCCAAGACCTGATACCTGCATCTGCTATAGCTTCTGCAGAGAGCTTTGGGGTGGAGAAGTAGGAATATGGGCTATTCTGTCTTTCTCCCGCACGCGTACGCATGCAAATAATGATTGTGGCTCTAATGGGGTCTCCTTTTGGAGCCATCCTTGCCACTAAAGGAAGCACCCCTCCTGTGACAACAGCCCACCTCCCTTGGTATAGAGTGCACCCTGCCAGGTCACTGTGTACAACAGTTTCCCTTCCTTGCATTGGGCCTGAAGAAAGATCCCAAGTTAAATTGGGCTACCTCATTGTACAGCAGTCTGGAAGGGTGTGGTCTCCTGCTTCTCATATGTTTGGCCTCAAATGCTGCTCTGTGCTAAGCACAGTCAGAGATAACTAGGCTTACCAGATCTCCAACCGGGACAGAGTGCTAGACCTTTAGGAGAAGGAATGTGGGCAGGTATAGCTTGTTAAGTCCTAGAGCACAATCCTAGGCATGTCTACTCAGAAGCAAGCCCCATTGTGTTCAGTGGGAGTTGCTTCTGAGTAGACATGCCTAGGATTGTGCCGTAAGGTTTAACAAGCTGCACCTGACCACATTCCTTCTCCTAAAGGTCTAGCACTCTGTCCCGGTTGGAGATTTGGTAAGCCTAGAGATAACAGACTGTCACCTTGCTGCACTGCTGTGCAGCAATATGTGGGGTGCAGTATATCTTCCAATTTGCAGTTGATGCAGTAGAGTGCTGTATGTTTCAACTACACGATGAGCTGGAATATTGCATTCCCTGATGATGCTGTACAGCAGTTTGTTAGGGCATTGTCCCTCTCCCTTTCTAACATGCTTGCTCTGGATGATGCTCTGATATGCGTATGGTGAAGGTGTAGCCACAGAAAATGAATTTGTAGAAGGGGAGGGTCTCTAACATTGATTGAAAAGGAGGCGATTAGAGTTGGAACTCTGACTTCCCTTCCCTGCCCACAAAGTTTGGTTTACTAGATTTATAATAAAAGTTTGTTACCAAGTTGTTTCCAGTATTTGGGGAAAAAAATTGATTTTTGATTTTGATCATTGATTTTTCAGGAACTTGGTACAGAGATCTTGGGATACTGCAGAGATTTTCAGGCAGTTCCTGGCTGTGGAATAAGCTGTAAAGTCAGCAGTATTGAAGCTGTGCTGGGAGAGCCAGAGCAGCATTTGATCGTGCCCAGCCCTCAGCTTTGTGATGTGGACCAAAGAGCTATAGGGCAGAGTTCTCAACCTCTGATCTCAACATTGGGAGGTAAGTAGGAACATACCGTATTTCTTCTATTCTAAGACGCACCTTTTTTTCCCAGATAAGCATCTCTAAAAATGGGGTGCGTCTTAGAATCGATGGCCTCCTTTTTTGTGGGTTTTTCTCTGCATTTTACCACGCCATTTTGACCTCTCTGTTCAGCGGCGCTCTCCCATGGCTGCTAGCCCAATCCACTCTCTTCCTGAACTTGAGAGCTCTCCACAGCCCGCCCCCTGCTGCAGATGACGAATCAGAGAAGATCACACTCGTCAGCGAGGGCTGGCAGGGCGTGCTGGGGAGAGTTCCTCTGCTTGAAGTGTCTGCTCCGCACTCCTATTGAAGATTAAGGCCTGCATGCCTTTCCTGCAAAGATGATCAAAGCCTGCAATGCCTTTCCGATCGTCAGCTGGAATGCGAGGCAGGCGCTTCAGCGACGAACTCTCCCTAGGACTAGGAACCTCTTCCTAAAGGGGGAGGGATGCTACTTCTGCTGCCGCCACCGCTCCAACCGACTTGCGCCCAGTCTGGAAAGCGCCCTGGCTCTCCACCCCGTGAGTGTGCATGCCCCCAGTCCCCCCTCCGCCTTCTACCAGCTGCTGCCAGCTCTCGCCAGCCTTTGCAGCCTCCAGTCCTTAGTACTTGTCAGCATAGGCGTGCAGGGCATACTGAGGAGAGTTGTCTGCCTGCCCCGCACCCCAGCTGACGAATGAAGGCGATTGCCAAGTGGATGTGCCAATGAGGATCCAAGTTTACCGCGCCACTTTTGCCCCTCTGCTCAGCGGTGTTGCAGCTGATGAGGATCTTTCCAATGAGGATCCAAATTTACCGCGCCACTTTCGTCCCAGAGGGGGCAAAATGGCGTAGTAAAAATCAGATCGGCGAAATGGAGCGGCAGGCAAGCTGGGGAAAGAGCAGACAAATTGAAGGAAGGAGGTGCGTCTTGCAATCGATGGTTTTTGTTTTTTTCTCTGCTCGTGTTCCTGAAATTAAGATGCGCCTTAGAATCGATGGCACCTTAGACTCTAAGAAATACGGTAATATCATGGTAGGTATCGGCAGCCTGAGTGGTTCCTAAACCAGTAAAATGAGGCCAGGTATTCCAGTATTTATCTTAGACTACAGTTTCTAGCTTTACATATTTTAAATAAGATCATTAAGATGTTTCTTATATTTTAGGACTGGACAGTATACTTCAGGACTGACTTACTCGGTAGCTCTCAATCTTGCATGCAAGTGGTCTCTGGCAAAGGTTAAAAACTGCGGAAGAACTGAGTTCTTGAAAGAGCTGTGATCTTATTTTAGTAGCTCATCTCGGTTGTAGCTAGTGTTTGGCAACCTCATAGAAACATGTATGCATTGTAGATAGTGCTAACCAGGGCAATACCATACTGCAAAGAAGTACATAAGAGCCAATATCAGCAGGGAGTTTGGGTTAGCCTCAATGTGGTGATTCACAGACCAGAGAGGCAGCTGGCATTTCTGGAAATATTTCTGAATGAAATGAAATACTGTATTTTCAGCTTGCTTATGCCCAACACCTGAGTAACCTGGGCAGCGTATCCAGGGCTTAGGAGAGGCTCCCTATCTCTGCCTCTGTGCAGAAAGCTTCCAGCCTGAGGTGTCTTGGGTGTAAAGGAGAGTGGGGGAGGAAAGACTGGAGAAGCACAATCCATTGATCCCTTTCTGCTTCTAACCTACCCATAACTGCAGGAGGAGTTTTTGACTTGTATTAAAAATGGCAGGGAGATTCTAAGAAGCCTAGGAGAAATCTCAAGTTAACTTTGGTCAAAAAAATAAGTTGACTGTATGTATGAGATCTTACAATGGAGGTCCATTTAACATACAGTACAAAGGCTGGATCCAATGGCAGCTTCTCTCTCTCCCCTTTCCACATTTGTTAGGTTCAGTTGTAGGCACTTGTTTCATGTAATAAGGGAAGGGAAGCATGCAGTGTGAGGAAAGAAGCATGCAGTGAAAACCAGCTGCTTTCAAGAGACCTGGTGTCTCGCATGTTCCCCCAAAGAATTTTGGCGCTGGCTCTTCGGCTTTGAAATGGGGATGAACACCACACCCTAGAGCCGGACACAACTGGACTTAATTGTCAGGGGTCACCTTTACCTTTACTTAAGTTCCATATACTGAGTTGTATCCTAACCATGACTGCATGAATAGCAGGCACTGTCATGCAAAAAAACACCCTGCTCTGCTGGTTCAGTGGTGATCGCAATAGCCCAGGGATCTTACTGAGAGGGTCTTCGTCAGTGTTTGAGAATGAGCCTCAAAGCACACCAATGCCGACCTTTTTATAAACGCTTTTTTTTTTAATTACAAAAGGCTTGAAATTAATTAATTTAGTTAGCAAAATAATATAGGGATAAACTAGTTAATCTTGTCTGGCCTATCCTACTCATGCAGGTATGCAACCAGAAGGGACAGCCTCTGCTCAGTCTTTGAGGCCAGAATTTTGGCATATACCTGCTGCCTTTCAGCGCAATCGTAACCAACTTTCCAGCTCTGACACAGCAGTGCCAACAGGACTCACACTGCATTTTGCAGTGTGGGGACAGTCACAGAGGCCTCCTCAAGGTGAGGGAACATTTACTCCCTTACCTCGGGACTGCATTGCGGCTGCACTGGCCCTGGAACGTTGGTTAGGATTGCGCTCTTTGTCCCTTCCTTGGTCAGTGATCTCCAATGAGCTAAAATTTATAATCCTTTTTAACTCTTTGCTTTTGTGTTCCTGCCATCATCCCCTTTGCTTGATCATCATCAAGCTTTCAGACCAGCATTATCTCTTCTTCCTCCCTTGGCACAGTTTGCTGATCTTTCTGTCTGGCACAGCCTGATCAGTCATCCCTTATTACCGTTATCCTCCCTTGTCCTTGGTATTCTAGGGTCCTGTTAGAGTTTTTTTTTTTTCCGTGGGAACAAGAGCCAGTTGCCTTCCTGGGACCTCAGTCTTGCTTGAAAACTTGAGTTTTCTGTCTTCAGGCATAATGAAACTCACAGCAACTTCAGCCATTTCCTTTGGTTTGGATATATACACAATTGCCCTACTACGTTGACCTAATGTTTACTGAAAAAGCAAAACTTAAACTTAACATGACTTGTGACAGCACTTCTTCCACACAAAGTCGAGGGGGTTGATTCTCCCTCACTCATCTTTCTAGAGCCCTTTTCCTGTATTGTTCCAGAGTGTCCCATGACCCTCAAGGAAGGAGTTGCACTAGGATTTGAATTCTGTGCGCTATAATTTGCAAAATGTCTACATATACACTAAGTCTCCAAAATACTGGTTCTGTTCCGGAGGTCTGTCTGGACGTTGGAATGAGATGTATAAAATTATGCACGGGATGGAGAGAGTGGATAGAGAGAAGTTCTTTTCCCTTTCGCACAACACTAGAACTAGGGGACATCCACTAAAATTGAGTGGAGGGAGTATTAAAAGAAAATATTTCTTTACCCAGTGTGTAATTAGTTTGTGGAACTCCTTGCCACAGGATGTGGTGATGGCACCTGGCCTAGATGCCTTTTAAAAGGGGAGGAAAAATCCATCACAGGGAGGAAAAATCCATCACAGGTTTTCTCTGTGCCAGGTGCAAGGGAGTGACAACAGGAAACAGGTTATCTTGTTGGCTGTGTGCTTTCGGAGGCATCTGGTGGGGCCACTGTGAGATGCAGGAAGCTGAACTAGATGGGCCTTTGGCCTGATCCAGCAGGGCTCTTTTTATGTTCTTATGTTAATGTTTTTATGTAATGTTGTGCCTGCACAAAAGCACCACAATGGACATACGGTATCTGTGTGAAAGTGCCGACAAAGCCACCTGTAACTTAGGGAGCCAGTGTATATGCTAGCAAAGTTCGATAGCTTATGATAGGCAAAGAAGCTGATATTGTACCAGACAAATAGGTCTGGAATGTGTGCCAAAGGGGGGGGGGGAGCTCCAGTGCCTATGAAAGAGGTCTTATAGGAGGGCACGTTCTTTTCAAAGTAGTTCTCCCAACCTGTAACCTGTGGAAATTTTTTAAGAGCTATTGAAGTTTCATGTCGGTGTATTTCTGTGCCCAACAGATGCAACAGTCCCTCAGACTTATGCCGTGCTGATTGGGAACAGGGAATGGATGAGACGGAATGGCTTGCATATCTCCAGTGACGTTGATGATGCAATGATGAGTCATGAAATGAAAGGACACACGGCTATACTGGTGGCTATAGATGGTAGTCTGACAATAGAGTTAAATGCACTTTTATTGCATATTCTGTGGCCATCTGGAGTTCAGCTCCCTCATGTGTTGGGAGTATGAGGGTGTGGCAGCCCGCACCCTGCGGAGCCCGACTGCAGCGGCACAAAGATGCCCCTGGTTAGCTGAGAGGCACTGATGCCATTGTGTAGCACCTGCTACCAGTTGGAGCTGATTGTGGCTGAGCGCAATCAGGTGGGGAGCAGGAGGAACAGCACAAGGCAACCTTCAAAAGCTTGTGGCAGAATAGTGGAGGGGTGGCCAGAGAAGGTCAGAGGTGCACAGAGAGACAAGTGGGTGGAAGGAGGAGGTGAAAGGAAGGTTGGAGGGAGCAAGACAAGAGGTGAGAGAGAAGGAAAGGGAGAAGTCGGAGTAGCTGGTGTAGGGTGAGGAGGAAAACTGCCAGAGGCAGGCCAGAAAAGGGGGGGGGGAGCCAGAAGACTCGGGCAAGAGTGACTAGCCAGGGACTGGAAGATTGAGGACAAGGACTCTGAGCAAAGGAAAGGGAGAGATGTGGAGGCAGCGTTCCCTCTAAAGTGTGTTGCCATGCACCTTTCAAGTGATCTTCGTGCAGCTTGGAGCTCGGTTGACCCTGAAGTCAGTGAACGACATGATGCCATTGCTGACTGCCGGGTAGATGCCACCGAACTGCTGTGCAACCTGGGTGGGCTCTGCAGTAGTGCTAAATCGTACAGACAATACTGTCTGGCGGAGGTCCTAGGCATGAGCCCAGAGGAGACTGAGATCAGCAACCCTAGGACACCGCCCAAAATGAGATTGCAGCACTTGTTGCACCCTGGGGTGGGGGGCAAGGAGACAACCCCTATGGCATCCCCAACCCCCCTTCCCTGTGCTATTCCTCCTAAGGAGGGTGTGTAACAGACTGGAAGGACTCTGTCCACCAATGTTGAGTGAAGTAACCCAGCAGAGGGAGACCCTGCCTCTTTTTTTTGTTCTATATACTATATTCCAGTGGTTCCCAAACATTTTAGACTCGCGACTCCCTTGACCTCCCTTGCCGTTAGCCGTGGCTCCCCATTACAGTGCACTGAAGAGATTCCCTAAAGTGGATTTTCCATGCTTATGCTGAGCAGCAGCTAAGCCAGGAGCGCACAGGGTGGGGTTGGGATGCTGCCCTCCCTTCGTTGGCAGCCTGGGGTGCCTACCTGGTAGAGGGCACTGATGTCGTCTGCGTTAGTCCTATTCATGGGAAGAGAAACATCAAAGCATGGGAGGGAGGTCATTTCTTTTCATTGGTCATGCCCCACCCCAGTTGCAGGAGAGAAAGCTCCTTTGGGTAGCATCTTTGCAAGATGAAACACAGATTCTTATACTGCCCGGCAGTCTCCAATGGGGGGGGGGGGGTTGTTGTCCCAGCAAATAGAGTAGGGAACTAACTTAGAGGTGGGTCAAAAAGCAGCAAAGGAGGAAGGAGAGAGATCCTAATAAACAAACAAACAAACAAACAAACTTAGAAGCTACCTCCTCTTCCTCTGGCTTAAACAAGGGAGACATCTCTACAGCTCTGCAGAAATTCTTGAGGTTCCCTGTCCATTGCTTAGCTTAGCCATTGAGTTGTTAATTGCCTGTTCTTTGAATACAATAAGGACGGGCTGCAAACCTCTGTTAAATATAATATGTGGAATTGCTGAAGAGCTGATTGCAAAACTGAAGTTTTTTGAAGTAAACTGTGAGTGACCCGATGTGAATAGGCAGCTTTTCCGGGTCTTTGTTTTTGCTCTCTCTCTCTCTTGCAAGCAAGAATATATGGTAATTAAAAGAGTAACGTGACGCCCCTGGCTGCTTTCCATGACACACTTGGGAGTCGCACCTCCCAGTTTGGGAACCTCTGCTATATTCCAAGCAGTAAACCCTAGTAAATTAATTGATGGTGGACTTGGGCCATTTCTTGGGTGCACACTGACTCCTATGGTCTTCTAAAGTCCTCTTGAGTGGAGCTGCCCCCCTAGGAGAAGGAGGGGAGATCAGGGGGTAAGATGACTGGAGTGCTACAATACTGGAATTGTCAAAGCTATGCTATAACATTGCTCAGTTCAGAGTAGCTCCAGAGCTCTTTCAGAGTTGGGAATTGTCTCCCATTTATGGAGGGAGAGGAGTTGGGGCCTACTCTTGGGCCTATTTCTGAGCTTGGAAGAAGTCTTGAAGGCAGGAAGAAGGCATCCCTTTTTGTGAAGCAGAGCAGCAGTAGAAGTAGGTAGGAGAAAGACCTACAAGCTCAGCAAAGATAAGAGGTGCGCTTAGCAGAGATGGTCAGGAAAGGAGAAGGATTCTTGCTTGCTAGCCCAATGTGTTTCTAGGGTGCTCGGTTGGAGTCCCCACTTCTGTATTTCTGTACTGTATTTATATACCGCCTTTCTTATCCTCAGATTGCTCTTCTGATATTCTGCCTTCCTCTTGAGTCCTGTCAATGCCTGAGAATCTGCAGCCATTTTTATTTGGGCTGGTATTTCCTGTAGGGATAAATGCCAGTGGAGAATGGGCAGGTTACATGTGATTACTTGTTAATCTATTTTAGGTGTGTGTGTTAAATATTGCCGGCTTCCTGGGGCCTCTGGGACTGGGCAAAGAGGAAAAAAAATACATGAAGAAATACCATAATATGGGGTGTTGTCTCATTTTGACTATTGAATGAATATATGTATTTCTTTCTGCAGGTGTCCTTTGTAGCATGATTGCAATAGCTGACACCGTCAAACCAGAAGCAGCTCTAGCTATGCACATACTGCAAAATATGGGAGTGGATGTGGTGCTCATTACAGGAGACAACAGAAAAACAGCCAAAGCAATTGCAACTCAGGTACGGGTCTAAAAAGTGTGTGTGTGAGAGAGAGAGAGAGAGAGAGATCAGCCTTTGATCCCTGAATTTTGGAGATTTGCTGTTGATTAGATCAGGGTCCCTCAACCTTTGTTGGACCGCATACCCCTAAGCTTGGGGCCCCCTAAGCACCCCCCTTCCCCAAGCCCTGCATACCCCTCCCCCAAAGTGCACCCCCCCCCCGAAAGCAAAAAAAAAGAACCCACGCTTTTTTTCCGGCCTGCGGCGCAGCCGAGCAGATCCTCTGGCTCGTGCTGCAAACTGGAGGGAAAGGCTACTGCCCTGCCAATTCGGCAGGGCTGTAGCCTCTCCCTCCGGCTTGCGGTGCAAGCCGGAGGATACGCTCGGCTGCGCCGCAGGCTGAAAAAAGCACTTTTTTTGGCTTTCGGGGGGGATTTAGGGAGGGGGTACGCAGGAGAGCATCTCACGTACCCCCAACCTGTGGCCCATGTACCCCTAAGAATACGCGTACCACAGGTTGAGAACCTCTGGCTTAGATGTTCTTGAAAAGTTTCTTCCTGTATATGTAAAATGACCTTTGTATCTCACTGATGTTAAAATCTACATAGCACTGGGCAAGTAAGCTGAATTGGCCAGGTGAAGGGTGAAAGTAACCTTGGCTTCAGTTGAATTAAATCAGCTAAGATTTCTGATTTATTAACATGTTTATACAGCCCTCCTTTCAAAAGCAAACAGCAACATGTTGTTTAGTTGTTTGCTGCTTTGTGGCTGACCAGAGATTGGAATCCAGGTCTTCCTGTCATTCAGTGCTCTAACCCAGGGATGAGAAGGCTAGAAGTTCAGGATAAAATGAATATACGGTACATTGCTAAATTCTCTGGCTGGCTACAGTAGGCTGGCAACAGTAGGTAATGATTTCCGTATCTAGAGCAATGTTTTTCAACCAGTGTGCCGCGGGAATTTGGGGAGGGTTGTTTATTAGTAGGGCCATTGGGAGATATGAGTCCCCACCAGCAGCGCGGTGTGCCTTGACAATTGTAAAAAAACTGATGGTGTGCCTTGATGATCCCTGGAGACCTTCCAGCCTCAATACCTTTTTATTTAGGATGGCCTTCAATTGCTGACATGATGGGCTGGCGTTTTTAATGAATTTCAATTTTAATCAATTTTAGGTGATCCATTGGGGGCTGTCTATTTTACTGTTTTAAATGTTTTATATCTGTATTGTTCTTTAATGTTAAAGCCGCCTTGAGTGCCCTGAATATGGGAGAAAGGCAGGGTACAAATCATTTAAATAAATAAATAAACAAACGATTTCAATGCCTTGTCAGTGTGCTGTGAGATGAGAAAACGTTGAAAATAACTGATCTAGAAGAGCAACCAGATTCTACTATCAGAAGAGGAACTTCTACCATCCAAGATGCACTCGAAATCTGCATCATAATTTTCCTGTGGATCTCTATTTAAGCTAGTCCATTGCTTGATTGAATTTAGTGGGTGGATTTTTGTATAACAAAGCTTAGTGTGTGTGTGCGTGTGTGTGTAAAGCTTTGTTATAGAAGTGCTTCAAAAATATGTTTTTGCTTTCATTTTTTATCTCCATCACCCCAAAGCTTTTGAGGTTCAATGTTTTTTCCTTTTTATGGAAGTAGAGACGTGTTTACCACCCTGCGTTGGAAGTGATCTGCAGGCACTTAAAATAATTGATTCTGACGTTGTGTATGTTTAGACTTCCATGTGCTACAAAAACAGAGCAATACATGGCAACGGGTAAAGGGAAATATTTGGAAGGAAAACAATTGAGGTGAATCTTGTTCATACTGACATAAAGTTTTTGTCTCTAGGTTGGGATCAGGAAAGTCTTTGCTGAGGTTCTCCCTTCTCATAAAGTAGCCAAGGTCCAGGAACTCCAAACAGCAGGGAAAAGAGTTGCCATGGTTGGAGATGGGGTCAACGACTCACCAGCACTGGCGAGGGCTGATGTTGGCATTGCTATAGGCACTGGCACAGATGTTGCCATTGAAGCAGCAGATGTTGTTCTTATTCGTGTGAGTCCCTCCTAATACATAAAACAGTGGGTCTTTTTTCCCTGGGACTCTTCCAGAAATGTTGGGAGTGCATGGATTTTTTTTGGGGGAAAAAAAATCCTTTGCTCTTTTCTTTGCAGAATGACTTGCTTGATGTGGTCGCAAGTATCCATCTATCCAAGAGGACGGTGAAAAGAATACGAATAAATCTAATTCTGGCCTTAATATACAATCTCCTTGGGATACCCATAGCAGCAGGTAAGTTAATGGTTTGATGGCTGTCATAAACATTTGGGTCAGAGGAAGACGAATTAGAGATGAAGCTCATTTACACACAGGCCCAGTTCAGATACAATGACCAATTATGGTTAGTGGTTATGTGCACAAGTAGGCACGAGCCTCAGACCTGTGTGCCTTTTTCTGCTTACCTTCTCTTTTGTGCACAATTAGGATAATTAGTGGTAAGTGATGTGACAGTAGCTGATCATAACTATGTCTAAGGGGTGATCAATGGGAAGCAGTCTTGTGTGAAAGGGGGAGAGGGAAAAGAAAGGAGAAATGGAAGGAGACTGACATGTTAATATTACATTTTTCTTTTTTGGCCAAGTAATTTTGAGGAAGGCAGACAGACCTATTGGTAAATGTGTTTTTTGTGTGTGTCCAGTTAATCAACTACATCTATCTGCCTGTTTATCTGCTCTATCTAGGCCATCTACAGTATCCATATCCCAGCTTTCTTGCTCTTTGTCTTACTCTGAACAGACTTGTTTGAAGGATGTCAGACAGAAGACAGGCAACTAGCTTGGGGAAGAGGAGAAGGAAGGCAAACCATTAAATTGGACGAATTGCTTCTCTTCTCCCCAATCTGGCACGCTGGGCAAAGGGAAGTGATGCATTTCTAGCCTTTCATTTTCTCTCCCCCCCCCCCAAGAGTGGTCACAGGCTGTGCTAGGGAAGGGTTCTACTTCTGGACTGACCCACTTTGCAGTTATTGACAAACAGCACACTGTTATGTATGTCTACTCAGAAGTAAATCCCATTGTGTTCAGTCGGGGCTTACTCCCACAAACGTGTGTATACGGTAGTACTGTAGCCAAAGACACTGAAATATGACGTTCTCTTGGTGAGTTTGTATCTCTCTACACATTTCAGGAGTATTTATGCCGATTGGAATTGTGCTCCAGCCATGGATGGGGTCAGCAGCAATGGCAGTGTCTTCAGTATCAGTATTGTTCTCTTCCCTGCAGCTAAAATGGTAAGTGGGGTATAAATACTCCAAGTAAATAAGCTGTGCAAAGATTCTTCAATATAACTTTGAGGACTACAGCTAACCTGTACATTAAGTGCGCATAACAGAGTGGTATGTATAGCTTTCTCTCAAAGTAAAGCATGCTGAGCCATTGGTGGTGGGCACACTTCACTTACAGCGCAATCCTGACCAACTTTTCAGCGCCAGTGCAGCCGCAATGCAGTCCCAAAGTAAGGGAACAAATGTTCCCTCATCATGAAGAGGCCTCCATGACTGCCCCTGCACTGCAAAATACAGTGTGCGCCCTGTTGGCACGGCTACACCAGCACTGGAAAGTTGGTTAGGATTGCGCTGTTAGACTGGCAGATTGTTTCGCCTAGATATAAAGCGCCTTGCTTCAGCTTCTCCCAAAATGTTGAGGTTGGTGTTGACATTGGGAAAATCCATGGTTCTAAATTGGGGGAGAAGCTATTTCTACAATATTAAAAGTGAAAGGTCTTCCTTCTAAGAAAAGTTCAGCAATGAAACTAGCTGGCTGTTATTCACATTTATATACAGTAGTCCCCTTCTTCCAGGGAGGTCAGGTTCTTGATACATGGCTCTGTCTCCTTTCATTCACACAACAACTCTATGATGAGGCTGAGAATGCAACTGGCCCAAGGTCATCCAGTAAGCTTCATAGCTGAGTGGGGATTTGAACTCGAATCTTTCTGATCCAAGTGCAACACTCTTAACTACGTCACAGTGGCTTTCAGGGAGATGTTTAGGGAGGTTGTGGAAATTCAGTCCTGAAAGGCTTCGGAAAGAACCTAGGTTTGCCTTCATCTTGATTTAAGCATTGCTGTCTCAGAGTGTAAGTGAACTGCCGAGAGATTCTGTGGGATATAAAATAAAAAAAATACAGTCTAACTCTCCTCCCGATATCTCTGTAACTTTATTTTTGGCCTACAGGGTATATACAGAGCTTTCTCCACTTTGGTTTTGGTTTGGCTGATATTTTTTAAAACTTCTTATCTCCCACCTTTTCTTTCCAAAGAAGCAACCCAAGACAGCTTGCAGGACAGAGAATAAAATAGCAATAAAATTAAATGTAGGTAGAACGAATCAAGGTCACGGAGTTAAAAGCCATGTCTGCAATAAAAACTTTATAATACAAACCCAAGTAAAACTCATGGAAAAATAATAAGTCTCTCAACATTTTGTTCAAACCTGTGAACATCGTCTGATAAGAGCCAAGCAGTGGCATATAGACGCTCTCAGATATAGACACTCTTCTCTTTATATAAAGATAATTTACAGCACCTTGAACACCACCTTATGCTGCTGCTTGGCTCTTTTATCTGACAATGTTCACTGGTTTGAACAAAACGTTACGAGAGACTTTTATGATTTTAATGAGTTTTACTTTGGTTTTAATGTTTTAATGTAAAGTTTTTATTGCAGATATGGCTTTTAACCCTGTGACCTTGATTTGTTCTACCTATGTTGTGGCTGGCCATGAAAGTTTTGGATCTTATCTTAAAATTAAGTGTGTGTGTGTGGGGGGGGGGTGAAGGTAGTATTGCAATAAAAAAAATGCAAAGTGATGGCCATCGTAGCAATGGTGGTAGGAGTGATAACCCTACCCTCGCACACACAACCAAAAACTAGGGGGGAAAGCCAGTTTTTAGCCAATCTTCTGAAGGAGTTAGAGTAGGGGCCAACAAAACCTGGATGGGGAGGGCATTCCATAGGATCAGTGCCACAATTGCAAAGGCTCTGCTCCTGGTGGATTCCCTCCCAATTCAGGTTTTGAATGCCTGTTTCATCTCTGAAGGCACAGGCATTTGAAGCCATGCCTGAGTTGACAATCAGATCAGAGAATGTGGACAGGCACACTTTTGAGGAGACAGTCCTTAAGATACCCAGGTCCCAGACCGTTGAGGACTCTTAAACCAGCATCTCTTGGAAACTCGCATTCAGTGCAATTCATGAAGAATTGGGGTGCTGTGATAGCACCAAGCAGCTCCAGTTAACAACCTGGCTGTTGCATTTTGTAACAACTGAAGTTTCTGAACACGTTTCATGGGTAGTCTTGCACAGAGTACGCTACAGTAGTCGAACCCCATCCCCTTTTCTAGCAAGATGGCACTCTAGTTTCTAAGATGTGGGAACTGCACTGAGTGGCACTATCATTCTTTGAAGAGTGAACTGTTCTGTCTTGCTCATGTGTTTCTCTGTTTGATGTGGCTTGGTGGGCCTTTCCCTTCTGCTTGTCCAGCTAGATCGAAGTACTCTTCCTTCCCCTTTTTGAAGGGAGGAGAAAGAGGCTTCTAGGAAAGGGATATTTGCTTGCACTGAGAAGTGCTCACACACACAACAGTCTGAATGTACATATTGGGCTGACTGATTGTCTGAGGTTTATTTAAATCTGATCGGTTCCACATTTGAAAACTTTGGTGTAAGTGCATTTTGAAGGTATTGAAGGCAACTTTTAACATTTAACATTCAAAAGTTTAGAAAGTCTAAAATCTGACCCTTAGAGTTTCCAGAGAGGCCTAAAGATAGGCTTACCAGATTTTCTGGCAGCCCGAGGGGGGCGGAAGTGACATCACCGGGGAGGTGGGTCAAAAACTGTTATGTCACTTCCATCGGAAGTGGGCGTGTCAACTGGAAGTGGGACACGCAGGGGCGTGTCCACAGATGTAGGTCAGGTGACATCACAAGGGGTGTGTCCAGCTGACTCAACATTATTAAATACAGTATTTAACTTTTTTCCATGCCTCTGAGCATGTGCAGAGTGCCCACTGCACCCCACTGCCATTCAACTAGGCAATAACCCCTGCTATGTGCAGCTAAAACAGCTGCCACCGCACTCCTATGCAACCAAGTCACTACAATTACAACTTGAATTCTCAGGACTTTATTTCCTGTGTATCTCACCCTTCCCCTTCCCTTAGCAGAGAATGGTGACTGGCAGCTGGATCCTATGCTTTTTTGATAAAAATAGCCAAGACAGAGTAACTTGCCTGGCACTTACCCGAGCATCTCCAACTTCTGGTTGCCAACTGATGTCCTGCTGGGGATCTGACAACTGTCCTGGGGGCCTGGGGATCGCTGCTGCATCTTCTTCCCAGCTGAGACTCCGTGTACTGGAAACCGCCCGAAAGCAGCGTTTTTTACTTTGCCAGGGCTTCGGGGGGGGGGGGCGGTGCGGGGAGGTCTGCATGACCCTCCGCAGGCCTCCCCGATGTTTAAAATGCCGAAAAACGGCGAGTTTAGGCCACTTCCGGTTTTCGCGAAATACTTGGGACAATACGGTATTAATTTCCTGTTATAGTAGCCTGCTAGATCCAAAATGACTTCAAAATGTAAACAAGGGTGCCAGTAAATACACTAATGCTTTGGTCGTACTGACTATACCAATTAGAGTATAATTTGCCAATTTAGATGTCCCATTTTGAAAGACAGAATCGGATACTATTTGCCAATGACAAATGGGGCATTGCCAAGTAAAGCTCGGGTGTCATTTCTCCAAAAGAACTCTTAACATCTGGAAGCCTTTTGCCTGCTTTCTTTAGCTACAAGAAGCCTGATGTGGAACGATATGAAGCCCGTGCGCAGGGATGCATGAAGCCGCTGACTCCTTCCCAAGTCAGTGTCCATATTGGAATGGATGACAGGAGATGGGACTTGCCCAAATCAAGCGCTTGGGATGAACGCAACAAAGTTTCTCTTCGTTCTTTGACCTCAGACAGAATGCCAAGACACGTGGGGAGTTCTCTAGAGAATGAAGCAGACAAATGGTCACTCCTCATGAACAATCAAGATGATGACCAGTACATTTAAGAATGTCAACTAAACTACGCTGTTCTGGAACAGAACTTCTTTGCCCTTTTGGCTCTTTCACTCAGAGAGGTTTGGAATTCTTGGATTCTGGTTCTAGAGCTCCTGTAGTGTGTGGTTTTTCTGTGCTCTAGTGGCAATGGAGAATGTGGGAAGAAATAGCACTGATCTGCTCCTGGTTGCTGAGCTGCCTCTTAGACTTCTAGATTAAGGCTTGGTCTGGCATAATCAAAATGTGAACAAAGAGAAATGGGACCTGAGCCTTGATGTTTTCCACATATCTACTTACTGAAAGCTACACAAGTATGTTGTATGCTAATTTTAGACATGGACAGCCCGATCCTGCCTAAGTTGTGGCAGCTGGCCTAAAGCTGGCCGGCCGCTGCATCCTAGGCAGAATGCGGGCCGTGTCGGTGCAGCCTGGGCTCACCTCGAAGCTGGCGCACGTCCAATGAGGCTGTGTAAGGACTGGGACGGGCACTGGGTATTGGCACAAGTCAGCACCGATATTCCTGCCCCCTCCCAGGCCGGGCTGACTAATGGCCCCCTACCTTGCTACCACTGCCCACACCCCTATGCTGACCGGTGCAGGCCTTACCTGTGTCAGCTGGTGCAGGTCTGGTTCGGCAGTGGAGTGAGCGGTGCCGGCCTCCACTCCAGCACCGCTTACTCCAAAGGAGCCACAAAATGCTTTACGGCACATTTGTGACTGCTCAGGCAAATGCGACTCCTCAGTTACCTTTAAGCAGGATTGCGTCAGAAGTGTTGCAAAGTTAACTTGTCCCCATTTTCTGCTTGTTGGGCACAAGGGCAAACAAAGTTGGAAATGTTGAATGAATTTTATCAAAGTATCAGAACTTGCTTTCACAACAGCTTGTTTATCCCCATTAGTGCTAAATTGTATCCATATTTAAGCCACAAATTATGGAAATGAAGATGCATTTAATGTGTATCAGAAGGCAAATTTATCAACGCTGGCAAATGTGAAAAGTGAATAAATAACTTTGTAATAAGCTATTCATGGCTGAAGAATCCTGCACCCAGAAAGAGAGCAGTTTTCAGAATGTTGAAACAAACCCATACCTTATTCCATTTTTTTCAAATATACATAGAGAAGCTGTGGTGAAGGGGTGGTGGGAAGCAAAGGACCCACTGGCTCACAGATCTTTCCTCATGTTCTTCATCATTGTGGAATTTACAGCGCAATCTAACTTAACTTTTGTGCCGGTTTAACCAGCGGCGCAGCGAGAACGGGAGGCCCCAGAACGGAAACAAATCCCCTTTGAATTCCTCTTTTGGAGGGGATTTGAATCCCTTTTCTGTTCTAGGGCCTCCCGTTCTCGCTGGGCCGCTGGTTAAGCCGGCACAAAAGTTAAGTCGGATTGCACTGTTAGGTAGACTACTACCATCAGGGAGGGTAGCAGACACCCACCTTCAAGGAGGACACCTTCCCTCCTCCTCCTCCCTCAGTGATAGTATTCCCCAGAGCTATCCCAATTGTCTAGGTTACAATTCTTCCCAAATGAGCCTGAAGGTGAAGGGTCTGGGACACCAGCTTTTCTTATAATAATAATAATAATAATAATAATAATAATAATAATAATAAATAAAATCATGAAAATCAACCAACCTGTTCTGGTTCAACAGCAGAGATTTCCTACAAACTAAACTATAGGAAGGGACCTTGGTACAATGGATCCATAAGACTTCAAAGACTGAGGCTATCTTCTACTTTTTCCAGGTTAATTAATCCCAAACTTGACTGAAGGATGCTACCACAACTATTTCCTAAGCAGTCCTATCCACTCAACTAATTCCCATCCTCACCACTACCTCCACCTTTCCTACTTTCTCTCCTGAACCACAGTCTAACTGCTCCTTTTATAAGGAAAGTTGCAACATTGGCATACTCCCGCCTGCCTATGCCTCACTCTCCACAGGAGCACAGATTTGCAAAGTTATCAAGTAAAAGACAAATTACTACATGCACATACAGGATTAAAGTAATCTTGTCAACCAAATGTCAATCCCACACAAATTCTATTCTTTTTAATCTGTGTAGGAGTATCACTGGCTCTTAAAGTACAAACAAACACAACTACAGCCACCAAGCCTTTCTTATGGGCAAGTTTTGCATAGGGCCTTGTGGTGGTGGTGTTGCCT
This sequence comes from Plestiodon gilberti rubricaudatus, assembly GCA_026170595.1. Lineage (NCBI taxonomy): Eukaryota > Metazoa > Chordata > Lepidosauria > Squamata > Scincidae > Plestiodon > Plestiodon gilberti. Next base: position 127,915,252 of record JANXHW010000001.1, on the reverse strand, counting down.
CCAAGTATTTTACTTTCAAGTAAGTGCTGAACCACAAGATTTATCTTGAAATCCCCTTAAGATATTGTCCTACCCATGCCCCTAATAGCTGGGATAACAGAACGTCTCTGTGTTTAGTCCAATCAACATTTGACACTCGAGGTTCTGCCTTAATGCTGTGCTTGCCCAGTTATAATATGGTTCAAGGATAAACTTAGATGTTACTTTGCAGGCATGTGCTTAAAAAAACACACGTTTGGGAGTGGGTTTGTTTGACCTTCACAGTCAAGATAATTCGCTTTTCTATAAAAAATAAATATTGTGACTTATATAATCTTATGTGAAGGGTCCATAAGACCCTTATATAATCTTATGGTCAATATTTCCCATAATTGCCACCAGAGGTCAATATAGAGACATGTGTTGTTTTTTTTAAGAGTGATCAGTTTTTTTAAGAGTGATCCATTTGGTTAAGTAACTGGCACTGTAGTCTGTAAGCAGACTGAATTATCAGCCAGAACAGGAGCATTTCTGCTGATGAGAGAGAGAGAGAGGTCTTCTGCCTATGCTGGAAAAAGAAGGTTGGGTGTCTTGACTCCCCCTTTCCCAAAGAAAACCAGTACTTGAAAAGAAATCCTCCTGTGATTCCTTTCCAGAGAAACACATAGGCAGAATCTATGAGAATGCTTCTAGTGTGTAATAGATGGAGAATATCCATAAATTGCTATCTCTCTAAAATGGAATTTGGGGCTTCTTAAAATAGAAGCCTGATATTGTTGCCGAACCTTTGCCAACCCTGGCAAGTAAGAGTTTGACTCATTGGAGTTAGAACAGTGACAGTGAGATGGTATTGGATATAGAGAATAACACGTTAGACAGTGGTAGCTGAGTATCTTTAGCACATTGCAGGCTATTTTTCTCTTCTGTGTAGTGGAAGGGAAAGGCTTGAAGATGCAAAACACTGAAGCAAGAACAGTGAATTTGGTAACAGTTGCGTTGCTAGCATCAGCTGGAAGGGGGGGGCATACCACATTTTGTGTCAATTCCCCACCCCCTGCACTCCCGGAAGTCTTCATTTCAAGCCTTCCAGGACTCGGGGTGAGCGGGAGGATCCACAAAATTCACCGATTTTGGCACGTTGATGCTCCGCAGCTGCAAATGCAGACCTACGGCTGCAAAAAAAGCAGCCGTGGAGTGTGAAAATCCCACTGTGACTCCTCCTAGTGAGGAGACCACGGTTGTCAACCGGGGGCATTGCATCCCCCCGCACCCCCCCATAGCGATGCCACTGTTTGGTAAAGCAATATTGGTGAACCCTGAATTACTGTGTTGTAAATTCTAAGTCTGAATGGCAATTGAATGCCAATTAAGAGAATGGTCAGTCTTGTAGTTTTGGCCCCAGTCCAGACAGACGCATGCAAAGCATTGTGGAGAAATGCCAGTCGTGTGTTGGGCACTTGTTGGAGTTGACTTCTGGTTTCTGAAACGAAGTGTTCGTTCTCCTAAGTGCCTTGCTATTTTAATCTCTCTGCAATGCAGCTGCAAATCTGAAAAGCGGAGTGGTTAAGAATGAACCTGCTTGATAGAAGCTGGCTTATTAAATACATACTGTCACTGATTTATAAAGAAGAATGGAGACAACTTAATTATAGTGATTATACAAAGAGACGTACTGTTGGGGGCTGCCAGTTGCATGCATCTACTTTCCTCTCCTGCCTTTTGTACAGGAGCCGAGTTATGGGGGTGGAGGGAAAAAAACTTGTCGCTTCATAATTCAATGGCATCAAATCTGATGCAGCTCCTAGACTCTTTGCTTCAAGAAAATCGTAAAATCTGAGTTGGAAGGAGCCAAAAGGTTAATGGCCCTCCTCCCTACACTGATTAGCTAATGCAGCATACATACAGTAGTACAAGATACTGTAATCAGAGAGGACATGCACTGCCAAAATGTTAGTTTTGAACAAAACCTCCCTAGGTACTTCAAGGAAGCTAGCCAAGCCGTGTTTCCCTGGCCTGCTAGTCACTTTGGCTTGGAGTAGGTTTTTCCCTGTAATTCCAAACACTTTACCTCTAGCAAAATCTATCCACTAAGTAGCTGCCTTCATACCACCCAACAGCTTGTCAAAGTTCCTGAATCCCCCAAAGTAGTACGGAAATACAACCCTTTTGTAAAGCTCCAGATACTCACAGCTAACTAAGGCATTAATCAAAGAATAGCAATCAAAAATAGTATTTTGTAAAACTGTTCAAAGAATCTTGTGCTATTGCAAGAAGGCCACACAAAGGTTGAAAATATAACTGGAACAAACTTTATCATCAAGAGGCATATTCAATGTTGTTGTTCCATACTTGGTTCCCATAACAAAATCTACTGTATTTGCCATAGTTCATTTCTAAAAAGCATTTGGAGTATTCAGTCTTTTGTAAGACTGTCAAGGAAAGGGACTGGTGGGAGAAGGCTGGCTGATTAAGGGGAGTACGGTCAATTGGTTAGTGCACACACATCCCTTCCTGTTCCCTGCTTTCCCTTTACTGGACCAGCAGCCAAAAGTCTAGGTTTGTATCCACTGCCATAATCCTGGGCTACAAAGGAGGGCTATCTGGGGGGAAAAAACACTCCGGGATTTGAACCCCATGGGTTCTTATTAAAAATCAATCCCACAGTAGTGGCTGCAGGGTGAAGAGATGTGACAATCCACTGAATTACCAATGAACATACACCAGACAGATGAAGTGTCAAAATTTAACTACCAGTAGGTTATTAAAAGTCTAACAACAAGGGAATTTTTCTAACCCCTCTTCTTTCCCCATTTTGTTTTAATTCCTTTTTATATTTGTACTTTTATACAAACAGGCTGATGAAAAATGCCTGAGCTTGACTGAAAAGCACAAAGAAAAGTTTCACCAAATGGCTGCAGTAGGGCCAGGCCCAGCAGCTGGAGCTGGGATGCTACTATAAATTCTCAGCCTACAACTTCCCCCATCCCCAAATGTGGCCTTGTGTTTAACTGGGGAAGTTTGTTGCTCTGGGAGACTCCAGCCAGCGTGCAAAGTCCCTGATTGCAATCTAGCTAGACAGGTCCCAGTTTAAACTACTTACATTGCTCAAGGAATCCCCAGTCTGCACTTGTGGGTGAGCAAATGGATGCTCTTCTCTGAGCTCCCAATGAATGAATCACTCGGGCACCAATACATCATGTGGGCTGGAAAATATACTGTATAACTTTGCTTTGATGATGTCATCAAATTACCTGATTGGAGTAGTGGAACCCACCTGGCTTCTCCATCCCACCCCTTGGACCTAGGTGAACAGCACATGCTAATCCGGTGGGTGGGGGAATGGCCATTCCCAGGAAGAAAACGCCAATCAAATAAACTCATGTGCTCTCCCTCTAGTAATGGACTCTCACACAGGCAAAGAACAAAGACTGCCTGCAAGAATGAAGCCTTGGCAGCTTTTTAGGCTGATGAACTTACACAGGAACTTCTGGGAGGTTAAAAGTGTCCAAAATGCAGAAAAATGAGCAAAAAATGGAGGAGAAAACAGGGCATGCATTACAAAGGCAAAATATGTCTCATTTTAAACCACAATTAAACTGACAAGTTGGTTTAAGTAATGGGGGGGAGGAACTGTGTCTCTCTCCCCCCCCCCTGGCATTAAAATATGTGACAAGACTGTGGCAGAACATTTTTTGGTTGAAACCGTGTGTGTGCACGTGCGTGTGGGCCTTTCTTGGTCATTGGATTTCTCCTCTGACTTTAATCCAAGGTACATGGGCAGGCTGTCCTAACCCCCCTTGGGGTGTGTGTGTTTACAATATATATAAATGTCCAATCTTTCATGAACGGCTACTTTCCAGGTGGTATCCTTTTTACAGTCTGACCATTCTGCTGGCTGGCGCCTCCCACACTCGACCGACGCAGCTGGAATCTCTTATCTCTCCTCCTCGAGGTTTTCACAACTTTTTGCTGGCGGCGTGTCTCGAACTTATCAATCACCAGTCTTCGGACTTTGAAGGCAGCAGCTCTCCCAACTGAGCCAGACTCTTCTGCTATTGTAGAAGATAAAATGACGGGATTTTATTCCTTTAATTCTCTCATTTTACTTTTTAAAACTGTTAATGGTTGTGAAAAAGTATGTACAAAAAGGAACTGCCCATCCACTAGGTCACATGGGGTTTTAGATAAGGTGGGACAGAAGATCTGATTACATGGCAGAGGGACTCTGGATTAAATTCGACTTTCCCAGCTTCCACGTAGTCATAGTGAATCTGTGATTCAATGGGAGCAAATGTTGAAGGGTGTTACATAGCACATGAAGTGCATAGTAATCAATAGGCTGAACCCCAATAATCTTCCTCCAGTGATGTTGATACCTTTGAAATACATGGTAACAGGAATTATGCCAACATAATTGGTATAACTTCTACTTGGAGTATGTTGCAGTTGTGCACCTGGTATCCATGTGTGCATGTTTTCCCCTCCCCTGTTCAGATTGGGAAATGGCAGTTAAAGAATACTGCCACCATTGGTTAGTAATACATTCTAGAGTTCTAAGAGCAATGGGGTGGGCATTAATAAAACTTGCCATTAGTATAGCCATTTCTGTGTGTGAAAAGCATTTCACATGTACAGTATTATCTTGATGACCTTTCAACAACTCTGTAATGTAGGTGTGTATTATTATCCCCAAATTGCACCTGGGAAGCAGCTTGACTAAGATGGACTCCCCTGCCCCAATGAAGGCCAACCGTGTCAGTGTCAGATCCAGGTGCGGCCCATTTGCTCTGTTGGCGCCAGTGAATGGAGTGATAGGAGCTGCATGATTGGCCCCACCTACATCACTTCTGGATAGGCTGGAAGCCGCCACAGCAACAGCAGTGGGTGGGGCAGCATATTGGGAGAGCCTTGAACAGAGGTGGGAGAGACCAGTGGGACAACAGGAACTGGGGCAGTGGAGCTTAAAATCCTACTACCAGCCTGTGATGAAGAGGCCTCGGTGCCAAGGACCTGTTTTTTTTTTGGGGGGGGGAGCCTGGAACAGGGCTAGGCAGGAGTCAGTGCCCACCTGGCTGAGGAGGACTCTGAGACTTGGCCACCCCACCTGCTTGGCCACAGTACAGGAACAATACTGTAGGTGGTTCTGATTGGGGTTCTCGGTCTGATTGGTGGTGCCTGCCCCAGGTAACTCGAGCCTCAGAGGGTCCCCTCCCAGCACCACACACCACCCAAAGGTGTCACAGCTACCAAGTGGGTTCATAGCAGCAGCAAGAATCAAACTTGGGAAGGTTTGATTCATAGATCGGTCTCTTAACCATTGCCTAGCAAAAGCACTGGTTACTGGAGGTCCTGGGGCAAAGCCTTGTGCTGCCCCCAAGCTTACCACTGATGTGGTGGCAGCTCCTCTCTCACCCTCTGCATTTAAGGGATGCAGGAAAAGGGGGGGGCTGAGCCTGATGGAGTCAAAGGAGGAGGCAGCTGAGGAAATAGAGGGAAGAACACAATGGAGAGTGAGAGGGCAAGAAGAACTACGCAAAAAGTTGGGGGTGGGGGAGAAGGAGCCAAGCAAGTTAGAGCGGGAGGATGGAAACAGTGGAAGGCAACACAGTGCGAAGGAAGGCTAATGGGGGATTGGGATAGCAGGGAAGCCTGAAAGATAGGCATGAAGAGAGGGGTGAAGATGGAGGAAGGACCTCAGAGACCAGGGGAAGAGGAAGCCACCTAGGCCAGTGGGGCAAGTGGGAGAGGAGGAGCCAGTGGTGCCAGGCTACGACTGGTCAGTGGGAGAGGTCATCGGGCCATCATCCACCCACTAGCCCCAGGCATCCTGATCGAAAGACTACAGGGCCAGAAAAGCCATTTTAGGGTGAAGAAACTCCTGGTGATCACCACACAGGTTGAGAGCAATGTGGGGCAATTCAGAAGTGGAGGTTCGGAGAAATATTCAGGATCCCTGACCATTTGTGAGGCTGAATGAGTAAATGAGTTGTAAGTAGCACCCACGGTTCCTTCTCCTTCATTGGCTAGGACTACCCCAGGTAATAGGGTGGAATGTCTTTCCCCATGCCATACAATGTAGAGCTTCCTTCATGGGATGAGCATGAGGGGGGCACTTCCACAGGGTTTCAGGAGTGAGGGGTCCTATGTCGGGCATGGTCCCTCCTGGCCACTCTTGCCACTATAAGAGTGCTCCTGTTTGGCAAAGATGCTAGTATTGCAGTCAAAATAAATCCTGCAAATCCAACGCATTGGTGCAAAATAAGGAAATGCGAGACATCTGTTGAGTCATCCAAAAATGTTGACCTCTGGCATTGTCAAGAGGAGAAAATGAGACTATGTATATCAGCTGAACATACTAAATACCTAGCAGTGTGCACTTCATGTTAGTCGGCATTGGTAGCCAAGAGACAAAGTGAAACTCTTGCTTTAGGGTGTGGTGGTGGGGGGGGGGCAGGGGAGATGGTGGTGTCTTTCAGAAATTATGTGGTTAAAAACAATCTATTCCAGAAGAAATGCCTTTTGTAAAGAGCACTGAAAAACTTTCAGGGCTCCTTCACTGCCCTCTGATGGCACAATGAACAACTGCATTGCTGGATTATGGGGTGAGCTGAACGTGGGAGTGCAGGGAAGAAAGGTAAGAGCTCTCATCACAACAGCAGGAGAGAGATGCCTGTTTTGAAGCAGAAGATCACCAACATCAGGTGGCTGTCTCCGAAGCAACCAAGGCTTTTCATTCCTTCTCTCTGATGCCCTAAATTTGCCAAAGACCTGGAAGCAAAATCAAGTTACAGCATTCCGTGTGTACCATACGCTGCCATAAGCACTTGTTGAGGAATATATGCTGCAGGTTCTCATTTCTGATCTTCTTTTGGCACAAGAAGGTGAGTCGAGGATGGCATTAGAAAGCAATTGCAGAAAAAAGAGTTGGGTAGCATGCTAGCAGATTGGGGAGAATGAAGGAATCTGAATATGGTATTCTTAATTGTAGGAGGGAAAAAGTATATGTGTGTAGTTGCTCTGCTTGTCCCAGACAACAAGACCCCAAATTGGTAGACTGATACCAATCACTGACTGGATCAAATTCTGTTGCTATAAAGATATGCAAGCTTTCAGACTACACAGCACTCTTGACTGGGTAGAATGGAGTTGCTAATTCTCTGCCAACGTTGCCACAAAATGTATTTCAGACTATAGCAATATCCTAGTACAAGCATCTTGGGTTAATCAGTTTGCAGCAGCACCTTCTTTGCAGGAATTTGCTCTCCCTGGTAAAACAATATATTTGTGGTGAGATTGTTTAGCTAGAAGGAAAAAGCAAACCATAGGATAATTTCCTATCAAGTTGATAGGAACATTTTAGAGTGGTTAGTTACCATTAGCTGGTACTGTGTTTTCAATAACCACATATCTGCAGTTGTTGCTACAAGGCACAGCAATACCCAAAACAGATGTAGAACAAGCATGTGCTGTAGGAGCTTCTACTGAGTCAATAATAAGCTGGTTGGAACTGAGTCAACAAAGTATTGGAACTGATAGGCCTGGGTAAGAGTACCATGAAACATATTTCCAATGATGAAATGAAGAGGCAGGCATTTCAGTGAGAATTTAGTCTTATGGCGCAATCCTATCTAACTTTGTGCCCTGCGCTGCATTCAGGGCACAAAAAGGCTGCTGGGAAGGTCACTTCGGGGGAAGGGAAAATTTATTCTCTTCCCCTGGGTAAAGCCCCAGCTGCCCTGATGGAGCTACTTGGGTGTGTGCCAGCTATTTTGCTGGTGCAAGTCCAAGAGCCCCGTGTAACAGCGGCCAGGCCCGGGAAGGGAGATAAGATTTCGGCGTAACCTTCACTGTCAATCCCTCCCCCTTCCCGGGTCTGGCCGACCAATTCCACCCCCCACCCACCCCCGGAATGCCCCGTTCCGCCCTCTCCCACCCCTCTGCTGCCCGGCGGGGAACCTACGTTCCCCAGCAGGTGCTCCAAAGGATCTGGGGCAGGGAGACTAGTGCTGGCCTCTTCGCCTGTGCGGCCTCCTCGCCAGGTGATGCAAACGTTTGCAAACGCGAACAGGTGATGCACAGTTGCAACACCTGAGACTGGCAGGAGGATTGGGCTATTAGAGAATTAAATTCTAGGAAATTTGACTTCCAAGAGATTGCATTAATGGGGCAAACCAATATAGCTCCCACCTTTCACAAAGGGCCTTTGGATTTTGCAACAGAAACTACTGTTTGTGCTGTGACTCATTATAAGCAAAAGGGGGAGAAGTGGGGGTTCCTAAATACATATAATTAAATGTAGCTGTACTAATAACATAATAATGTACTTCTTTACTCTGAGAACCTTAGATGCTCCCCATGATGTTTTATGCTTTCTTCCATAACAATGAATGTGATGAATAAACAATTAAACTTCCTTACAGAATTAGTCTTGAGGAGTTACATGAGTCCTGCAAGTCAGAAATCTTATTCAGAAGCGTCGCTCCGGTAGGGGCGGGGCTGTAAGTATCGCTGCGGTCATAGTCTCTTTACTGAGCGAGGAGGCAGCCCCGCCCCCTCACTGTCCGAGCCAGTCCCCTACGGAGAAAGCAGCAGGCAGGGTCTCTTCCCTGCCGGTTTCTCCGTAGGGGACTGGCTCGGACAGTGAGGGGGCGGGGCTGCCTCCTCCTCGCTCGGTAAAGAGACTATGACCGCAGCGATACTTACAGCCCCGCCCCTACCGGAGCGACGCCTCTGATCTTATTACATAGGGTTTATATGGTCTACTCCAGAGTAGACAGAGAACAGGCTGTGAGAGGTGTGATCCAAGTGCTGAAAGGATCGCTAGTCTCCTTCCAATCGATGAGTTTGTAAAAAATGAACTGTGGTTTGTTGTTCAATTTGGTGCAGCTCGCGTGGCCTCTTTAAAATGCAACCCTTGATATTAATACATGCTTCTTGTTATTCCAAGGGCTACAGAACATTGTGGCTGGCATTTGGCGATGGCTGCAGGCTTGGAGAAGGCATGTCATCGATGCATCTCAAAAATTGCTAGCAATGGTAGGTTTCAAGTGAAACATTATGTGTTGAGGGGGGGGCAGGGGAGTTGGTGTTGGGGATCTGCTGTACTATGATCACAATAATTATAGTTTTTTTTTTTAGCCCTCTTAGTTGCTTGGTAAAATGAAAGAAAAGGTGTGGTGGGGATAGTCGCTAACAATTTAGAAATGGGTAGGGTGATGGATGTGGACATGATTAGTTTCAAAGGCCAGTGAAATCAAGGAAAGGTCCACCTTAGTCCAAAAATGGACTTGACTGCACTAGCATGTTGGGAGACAACCCTTATGGCCATCCTTGTGTTATTATAGGCATTATCCATGAACCCTCAAATATGACATTTCTTTTCCTTGTAGCTTGCTTTATTTTTGGACTCCTCGCTTTCCTGGCATTACCACTGTCCATGGCTTTTACAGGTAAGTTCTCTACTAAGGACATTTTTGTTTGGTGCTATCATTGTACAGAAATGAGTGATGGATCAAAACAGAACACATTTTTAATAAAGCACAGTAGATTTGATAGAACAGTGGTGTCAAATTTACCCACCAAATCAGGTGACATCAACAAAAGTGGGGGGGGGGAATCGAACTACAGAAGCAAGCTCAGACTGTAGTCACTGAAACCTCTGTAGCTGTTGGCTGAGTAGCTGAAAGGTTATGTAATGTTTATGAACACTCAAGCTTCTTAGGGCCCAACACGCATGCAGATTCCAATCAGAAGCACTTCTCTTTTTTTGCTTCTTCAAAACAAGCCATGTGGGGGAAGGGGAATCCCAGTACAAACACGTAAGAAGGGGGAGGTACCTTCTTTCCCCAGGTTCCGTGTTTCCTTCAGAAAATTGTCCCCCTGCAGCTGCAAGACAGGATCCTCCCATAGCAGTGCCAATCCACTATAAGACTGGGAGCAGTAGCATGTGATTGGCATCTGGAATTGTGTGTTTGGAGGAGTATAAAATGGGGTGAGTAGAGAGATATGACAGAAAAAGCACACCTGAACATTGGTACAGATTTGCACTTGCAGTTTATTGCACAGGATAGCATGCTGTGGGGCCAAAACATGATGGGGTAGACGGTAGTAAATACTTCTTCAAAGTGCTATATAATATGTCTGAACACAAAATCTAGCTAGCTACCATTTCCCTCTCTTTCATTTGCCCAACACAGACAGGCTTGAGACTACTTTCTTTTCTTTCACCAGGTAAAGGTGTGTTGTATGTTACAGCATACATATGCTGTAAATTTGGCCTACATAAACAAGGATACAGCCTACCATCATTTTCCTAATCATGTAGTTTCTTGTCCAAATAGCACTCAAAGAAGTCAATAGGAATACTTTGATCAGTACTGCCTGGAATGCCGGGCTCCAATTCTGAAATAATTACATGTGATCTTTTCAGTCCTAGTTACTTAAACAGGAACTCCAGCCTGGTTTCCAGTGAGGTCTTTAGTTAGGATTACCAGTGTCTTTGTGGCAGGGCTCCGGTACCTTTTACAGTTGCCTGACATACAGATGATTCGGAGGTGAATTTTTTTTCCTGATATGAGAATTAAACAAGGAGAAAATCTCCACCTGCTATTTCTCTGCATGCCAGGCAGCTGTTGAAGACACAGGAGCCCTGCCACAAAGACACTGGCAACCCTATCTTCAGCAGGACTTACAAGTTTGTATAAATGTATCTGGATTTCAGCACCAGGCTTGCTGAACTATGGTTTTCTTAACAAGGCACTTTTCTACCCTGCTGCTAACTAAATAGCGCCACTAGACATTATTAGACATTGTCTAAACAGTTACTTTTTGTTCCTCAGGAATGAAGTTTTTAGACGACTGTCCAGTCCAGCCACTAATTCCTTTATATTTGCTTGTGGGTGGTGTAGTCGGCAGTTTGAAGGTACTACTGTTTACCTGACAATGATTCCTGTACAAGGATTTTGATGTGCTTAAATATGTTTGGAATGAGCTCATTCATGGAGGATAAGACGAAGTTTTACCTCAGGATGATAGTTTTTGACTGAATGCAATCTGAGTTGCATACCTGATGTAAACTCTTCCTTTTTAAGAAAAAATATTTTGTCAAGTACTATTAGGGCTATCAACATTCACTTGAAAGGGTCTTCCATGTGCAGTGGGGGGAAAGTTATTATGAGGCAATCGGACTGCAGCAGCACAAGAGAGCAAATCTACTAAAGTTTTCTGTTGTGCAGGCAGGAACCCTGTTTAGGTGGAAGCAACTCTGGGAGGAATTTTCCCAGAAGCCTTTGCCACAAATGCAGACATGATGTGAAGTGATAAGCTATAATCCAGGTCACACTTTCCTATGAGTACTGTGGAATTTACTTCTAAATAGACATGCACTGAAGTAGACTTTCAAATTATTTCCATCCAGACTTAATCTTAGCATATTGAGCAACCATGGTAAATGCTGAGTTTAAGGTTTGGCTTAAACCAAACCAAGTTTACCCTTGTTAGGTTAAAGCAGTGGTTCTCAAAAATATTTCCCCGCGCCCCCCCGTCACCCGATTTTGGGGGGTGGCGCCCCCCTCCCTTCGCGTCGCCCTCCGCACGCTCCGAGGCCGGCCCGGGAGCCGTCCTCGGAGCGTCCGGAACGGCCGGCGCTCCAGGGCCTTCTGAAGGCCCAAGCGTCAATCCGGGTATTTTTGATGTTTTCGCTCATGCGCAGACCCGTTTTCGTCTCTGCGCATGAGCGAAAACATCAAAAATACCCGGATTGACGCTTGGGCCTTCAGAAGGCCCTGGAGCGCCGGCCGTTCCGGACGCTCCGAGGTCGGCTCCTGGGCCGGCCTCGGAGCGTGCGGAGGGCGACTGTGGTGGTCGGGCCCCCCTTTGTGGGGCCTCGCGCCCCCCCTGGGGGGCGCGCCCCACTATTTGAGAACCGCTGGGTTAAAGTGATGCGATTTTAATGTATAACCAGCACTTTAAGTATTTGATATTAAAGAGCCAAACTTGCAACTCTTTTGATATTTGATATTAAACAGCCAACCATGTTGAACCTGCCTTTTTCTTCCTTCCTCCTTTGGGCAACGTATAGGTCGCTCTTCTGCTCTTCGACTCCACCAGGATGAGGCAGCTGCTGTCCAAGTCGGTGGTAATTGACGATGACGACGACGATGAATATCCATGGAGGCAGAATGCTCACAAATATTACGTTCACCTGACCCTCAGCCTCTTTCTCTTCCTCTGGTTCATCCTGGGAAACTACTGGGTGTTTTCAGTCTACCTACCTAATTTCATCCCACCTTTCCATCACCCTCAGGATTACTGTGATAAAATCCTGTATATTTTTGCGATTGGGGTGCTTGTCATTAGCCACACTGTGCTGGCTTTGCTGATCTTCTGCAGCTGCTGTATCTATTGCTTTTCTAGGCAACGATATGCTGCAGAGGAGGACTAAAAGCCACAGAAATTGAGATAACTGTTGGAAAGGTGGTAGAGAATAGAAAGAGGCAACCCTGGTGCTTGCTGGTCATATATTTTGTGTGCACACATGGGAACATGAATACATGTGGACACACAAGTGTTCCCATGTGTGCACACAGAATATATGACCAGCAAGCACCAGGGTTGCCTCTTTCTGACTCAGTATAAGTTGCATATCTAGCAAACTCCATCAAGGGGGATATTGAGAGCTGTTTCACATGTGATATTACTCTCTATGAAGATAAATGTTTACAATGAGAAAGACGTGAAATGAATATTTCCTGGAATGGCACAGTCTTTTGTGCTCTGGGTACAAGACACAGTGTACATCAGCTTCTCAGCACATGCGCTAGACGTGAGATATGTCTACTACTTTTCACTCATTTCCATGTAAATGGTTCCTCAAATATTTTTTTCTGTTGGAATATAAAAGATGAAGCCTAGAAAAATGAGGCTCAATTTAGTGCACAAGTAATGACATCGTACAGAAATAGCTGTGATGCAAATAGTTATGAAAAAGTCGGTCTTATTTAAAATGTTACTGATATGTTTTGAGTCAAATTACTTTTTTCCAATAGTCTTTAAAAAAAAAAAACACCCACCAAAAACCTTTTCTGCTCTTGTTCCTGGCTCCCAGCTCTCTGTTCTTATGTTTCTTGGCTACTTGAGTGATTGGAGGCTTTCTGTATATGCTCAGGGATACTCTCTTCTCTAGTGTATTTTTCTTTTGGGCTTGCAGTCTTAGCAGATGCTTGACTAGGGGGTGGCTACAATGATCTGCTTTTGAAACCTTGGAGGTTCTTGGCTCTGAGTCATACTAACCACTGGCTTTGACGTTCTGATTGCTGTGTAACTTTTCAATCCCAAGATCTTAATTCCTTTCTGAAGAGAGATGAGAAAAGAAGCAAGAAAATGGACAATTTATCTTTTTGTTCATTCTTTCTTGTTCAAAATAGTTTGAAGGACTAAGATAGCAGGGAAAAAGACTTTAGATTCTGTACAAATTTAATTGGACAGCTTGTATGTTTTATGTTTAACTAGGGTAAGGCATAATTTTACCAATCGCATGTGGACATTTTTACTTTGGAATTATATTGGTTGTACATTCCGGGTTTGGTCTTGTCTTCTTGGAAAAGTTGCATGTTGTTTAAATCTTCTTTGTGGACTGATGTGATGAAACAACCATTCTTTTTCAAGATAGTAGAAATGGCAATTTACCAACAACACTGAGATTACATGGTCTCAGTCTTGGTACATCCTAATGTGAAATAGCTGGATGCAGTATGACATATTTGTTGCTTTTTCTCCATGCAACATCATTAAGTTCTCCAACATAAAGAAAAATATTTACAAGTTATTTCCTGAAGTTTCCAGTCTTCAGGTTAATGGAGTGGGGAAGGTGATCTGAATATTGAATCTCTAAGGTACTAGGCAGCTTCTCCCTTAGATCACAGTTCTGCCCCTTTACTTTCACCACACATAGAAAACTCTCCTACCAGCACACAGCAACAGAGGTCTGTCTGACATACACAGCACTTATCTATTTTGATAGAACTTTGTTCCCAAGCTTCTGTCACATAACCAAGAAGCAAAACCCAAGCTGGGAATATGCAACCTGGAGTAGGCTTAATTCTCAAAGGTAGAGCTTACCAAGGATTTAGGTCACCCCCAATGGTGTCCCTGAATGCATTCCTTTTTACGTTCTCCCATAACAGTGAAGACAGTGTTGCCATGTGCTTCCATGGAGGCATTAAAGCAGTGAGAGCACAACCTGTCCTCCAGTTCTGCCGCTGGATGGGCTTAACCTCATTGACAGGGAACTCCCAGGGAGTGCTGCTTGGCTCAGTGCACAGTGCATTCGAACACACCACACTCCCAACTCCCACTCCAGCTCTCAGATCCTTGTAATATGCAAGGGTTCTCTCTCTACATCAGTGTGCTGCGTGTGTGCACCTGCACGTGCATGCACACGACGGTGGACATTTTGGTAATCTTTTATTAAAAACACTGTGCAACTTGCTATCAGTGAGAGCCATATACGGTATGTAGTACTTATACTGAGTCAGACTGGTCCACCTGGCTCATCCTTTACTATATTATCTGGCAGCCCTCCTGGCTTTCAGACAACGTTTATTTCCAGTGCTACCTGGTCATTCCAGGGATCATACCTGAGACTTTCTGTGTGCAAAGCAGGGGCTATGTCACTGATTGAACTATAGTCCCTCCCCTATTTTTTTTTTTTGCGCAAGGTATTAAGTATATTCTCTCTTTCCTCTGCCCCAGTGCTCACAGTGGAGAGACTTGTACAACAATCTAGGAATATTGTATGTTGTGTAGTGTGTTAAAATTTGGGGAGAAAAAGTGTTAGTATGATGGCAACAGGCTAGCCAGTCAAGTTTTTGTATGTATATATTGTGTAGATTTATGTCCGCTTTTAAACTTTTAGTTTTTTAGGTAACATGATGAAAATAAAATTTTGGAAGAGGAAAAAAGCCATTGATGATTGCGCAATCAAATCTGTGTGGTTTGTGAAGGGGCTGCAGCAGTATTGTCGGTGGGTGGGGAGGCATGAATGGTGGTGTATTTCAGGATGAAGCCAGACTTCTCGTCTTAAGTGCTGGAAGGTTCCAGCCACCTGCTTCTTCAACTTGTTACAAAACGGGCTGTGGTAGGCTGGGTCAGTAATAGAGATATTTAAATTAACTCCATCACCACCACCACCACCACCACCAGCAGCAGCCTAAAAACTACAGTATGTACCAATAGATAGTGACGCTGTTCTGCTTTTAGCTTCATAGTGAAGAAAGGGCTACTAAGTAAGGTATGCAGGATTTCCTTCCTAATGCTCCTGTTCTGCACATGGTTTTTCAGTGAGGTCCCTAGAGCTTGGGGGTGAGTGCGCAAAGCAGGGGCGGGGTTAAGAGAGGGGTGGAGATTGATTTTTGCTACTCGAGGCTGAGTACAACCTGAGGGCTGCTTCTTTGGAGTTGCACCAAAGCTTCGGTTCTCCTTTGGAGTTGCCAGAGGGCTTTGCGACCACAGGTGGCTGCCCGCTCTATAATGGTCCAACCCTATTTGGACACCACATAGACATTGCCCAGATACTGGCATGATGTCTGTCATATCCTAAGTGTGTCCTGGCAACACCACACCAACAGCACATTGACACCAACACAACAAGGACCAATGCCAAGCAATGTTATCGCTGTAAAGTTGGCACGTCATTCTTGTGACATCCATGTGTCATTGTGGGGATGTCCAAGGAGCCAGTCATTGCATCTAATCAGCCTCAACACTGACAGCCAGAGAAGTGCTACCAGGGTGGACTGAACAAGGCAGGAGCAGGGCCGAGTGGTCAGTGCTGGGGGATGCCCTCCTGCCAGCCACTGGAAATGAGCAACACAGCACCCCAAACCATGGGAAGATGCCCCAAGGACACTACATAGAAACACATACAACATGACACAAGGATGGCACAGTACCCCCACCATCCTGTGAGGTACGGTGGGATTAGCCATAAAGGGGCAAAAGCAAAGAACTGCTAGCAGCCCCTGCAACCCTGTGGATTCAAGCCCCCTCATTCCACTCACAAAAACACACATTTTGAGCAGAGCAAAGATAGACAGATAGCACCCTGAAGAGGGCAACAATGTGAAACAAACACACAAGCCTCTTCCTAGCAAGGGTTCAGGTCTGTGTGGGAACATCTACCAGCGGGAAGGAACCCTTATGCCAGGGGAGAGAGAGACTGGAACAAATCCCAAGAGGAGCCTCAACAGCACTCGGGCAAAGCAGGGTGTTGGTAGCTCATTGCACAAAGACACAGCCTGGGAGCCAGGCAAGAGGGGTTTGAGTCCAGCCCAGGCATTTGCCCTAACCAGCGGCAATGTGCATTTGCCCTAACCACCATGTGCATGACTGGCCAGAAACACTCACGGCAGGGACAAAAAGAAGGGGAGGCAGGTCTAGAACCCACACTAGCTACTCCGCCAAGCTGCCCCCAAGTTGGGGTGGTGAGGTAGAGGTTCTACTTGGGTGGATGTCTGTGGAGTCCTCCTGGAGCGTCTTCTCATCTGAGCTGTAGTCTCCCTGGCAGAGGCTTTAGGACTGGGGTTGCTGTACTGTGATTGGCTGCCAAATGCCGCCTGTATCCTACGCTCCGTTGTGGGAAAGTGAGTGGGGGCATGGGGGGGGTGACAGGAGATCCAGTCTTCTGGTGTTTTTCTCTTCTCCATTGTTCTTTCATGGGGTTTACTCCTACATACACCATTTCTGTTGTTGGGGTAGCATTTTACAGCATTGGGGGCATGCCCAATGCTGTGGGTGCTACTGGGAAGGGCTGAGGCAGTGCTGTTTTGCCAGGACAGTTTTGGCATTTGGCCTTTGTTCGGGCATCGGTGTGCCATCGGTATGTCATTGTGAGGACGAGCTTAGGATATGACGGACGTCATGCTGGCATCAATGCGACATTGGCGCAGCATCCAAATAGGATTGGGCTGTTGGCCGCTACACTCTACGAACTCTCACATGAGGGATTTGAGGAATAACAAATTGTTGACCCTATGGCTACTAACGAGGCAACTCCCCCCTCAGTCCCCGGTATTCCATCAGTATTTCTAGATAGACTCGAAACCCAGAGTTGTACATATCACAGCATTCTATTTCTATTTTCTATATAGAACATATATTCTAAATGGAACATTTTTTTTACCCTTTTTCATTTATTTCTGGCAGGCTTCCAATCAGGATTCAGAATGGAAACTGCATTGGTTGCCCCAGCTGATGACCTGTGCAGGGACATGGACAAAGAGAGTATCTGGTTCTGCTGGACCTCTCAGCAGCAGTAACTTGACCAGGAAAGTGTTCAACAGATCACAACCAAAGTAAATTAAAATTCACTTTCAGCTGCTCAGGTGATTACATTTAAGAACAGAATGTACCTTCCTCATCTCTTGTCCTCTCTATTTAGAGGTAGCTGATATTCTGCAAACACCTAACTTCATCTGATTTTTTTTCTAGGAGTGGCAATGACTCTAGGAGCATGCAAGCACTTTGTCCCAGAAGACCTGGAAGTCAATGTAGTCTTTCCTAATCACTGTAGCAAACAGTGGTATCAGTAAAGCAGCTGCAAAAGAGGTAATCAAAAGAGGCGAGTTAAAAGGATATTGCTTTTCTGGAGATTAATGGATTCTGGGCAGCCCTTATTGTTTCTTTACAACTGCATGAAGCTTACATGTGAGGGCAGATGTAATAGGAGGTGTTGCAGCAGGTTCCACTTGTGGTGTGAGGCTGGCTTCCTCCTGGTTTTGTAATCTGCACAGCAGGTGGACATTCTATCAAATAGAATGCTAGGCTATTCCTACACACTTCAGGCAGGTTGCCTATTCTTTTTCTTTTTTTTAAATGCCATATGTGCATGATCTGTTTCTTTTGCCTTTTTTAAATAATAAAGGAGAAGGAATTTTTTGAAACAGTTGCAAAACTTCTCCAGGAATTGAGGGAGGAGTTGCCTCGTTAGTACCCATGGGGTCAACAAATCAGCATGATGAACAGCCGGCTTTTGTGCAATCTTGCAACATTTCTTTTTTCTAGGGAGAGAGTGAGATTGTAGTACATTAAGGAATACTGTATTCACTTAGCAGAATTTAGCAGCAGAATTCACACCAAATAGTGTGCTTCATCCTTAGTGAATGAAGGGCAGCCCAATCCTGTCTAGGATCCGCCGCAGTGTGCTAAAGCATGCTGCACCGGATCCTACGTAGAATCAGGCCAACGCCGGTGCAGCTGGAGCACACATCGGGGGGAAAGGGACATTCGTACCCCTTTCCCACAGGTAATGCCCCTGTGGCTCCTATGGGTCTCCTTGGATGTTTGCCAGCAAAATGGCTGGCACAAATCCGAGGGGCCAAGGATTCGGCAGAGTGCGCCGCTGAGGATCCCTCCCCCATCCCTGGCCTGGTTAGCCAATCGGCCCCTCCCTTTCCACCCCGTTCCACCCTCCCGATGCCCCCCTGCCCTGCGCAGGACTTCCATCCGCCGGCAGTGGCTGCCGTCCAGGGCAGAGTGAGTGGCGCTGGCCTCTACGGATGATTAATTCATCCTCATGCCCATCACTGTTCTACCATCGCCTCTCTGAGCCCGATAGCAGCTCCACCCAGAAGTGCCCATTCCCAGGCGAATGCTTGCATCTTCCTCATGTAAGTGTCTCACAGCGCAGTCCTGTCTAAATATCCACCGGAGGAGTGACGGCACATTTATGACACCTGGTTCCGGCGGAGCAATAGCTCCGCCAGCGGATATTTAGACAGGATCACGCTGTGGAATGGGCACTTCTGCATGGAGCTGCTATCGGGCTCAGAGAGGCGATGGTAGAACAGTGATGGGGACGAGGATGAATTAATCACCCGGAAAGGCTGGTGCCACTCACTCTGCCCTGGACGGCAGCCACTGCTGGCAGTAGAACAGTCATGGGCATGAGGGTGAATTAATTTAAAAGGTATTTTGCAACTTTTAGCTCAAAGGTGGACTTTTCATGGCTGCTTACACAAAACTTTCAAAGACTGTTGTAGACCGTTCAGTATGGGTCATATATTTTCAAGGAGCTGGTGCTTGACATAGCCTGGTGGACAAGTGGGGTGAGCCTCCCCTGCTCATGTAACCCCCCCCCCACCCGTATGTGAATCACAAATGCCCATCCATCTATGAGATGGGCATTTCTGGGTGAAATGGGCATTTAACTAACTAAATAATTAGTTCATAAGATCCCTCTCAACAAAAACAAACATTAAAAGGAGGGGGGGGGATAATGCAAATCAAGCCTTCTCACAATCAGGAATTATTATGGTAGATTTGCTGGCACTGCTCAAATGTTATTTTGCACTGTATGAATGTATGGTCTGGGCATAGAAGTCATATTGGGCCAAATTATATTCTTTGGTTTGCTTGCTTATGCATAAGAAACAGGCCTACAGAGTCAAACTCCTCTTTTAAATAATTTCAGAACATTGCTCTTTGAGAACTGAGGTTTCTTGCATTTTTCTTGGCTAAACAAAGGCATTCTGGGTCTTCACAAATTTTAAAATATGTTGGATTTTATGGGAGCGTGGAACCTTGAATGAAATCTGCCTTCTGTGTAAATCTTTGTACTATCTTTTCCAGTTCATCTAATGTTGTGACAAAACAAAGGCAAGAGTTGAAGAAGCTAAACAAGAAATAACAGAAATTGGTAATCGGGTAAGACCTGACCTGGGAAGTTTTCTGTATTGTGCATTGAGAACGGGAAGGTTACAGATTGCTGTGAGCCATTGTTTGCCTCGGCCTCTGCTTCCAGTGCTTTGCAGGCTTAAACAAACTCCGTGTCTTTTGTTTGACTGCATTTGTTGCTGCTGAATTTCCAAGTCTGGCACTAGAAATACTACCCCTGCTTCCGTGGTTGCTTCAAGGTGCCTCCGGTTTTGGACTTTGAAACAAAAAGCAGTTGTCCTTCAGAATATGAAACATGGATAGAGAACAGCAGAGGACGCACAGCTTCCTTGCGCGCGCGCACACACACACACACACACAGCGGTTGCATCAAGTAAATGGAAGATGTATATTTATGCCCCGCCTTTCCACCCTTCCGGGAACTCAAGGCAGCATTGCATGTGCAGGTTCATTGATATTTATGTAGCATATAGCTAAAAGAGAGAAAACATGGACTCAACTGACATTATTGGTGTGTTTCTTAAACATTCTGCAGTGTGCAGCATCTAAGGAGTCCTTCCTGTCTTGCAACATATAAATGGGCCCCACGGATCCGGTCACTCATCCACAGAGTCAGGATCCACACACACCCATGCTCATTACCTTATTTATGCTGGTATCGGTGGTGCCAAGCAATCACGAGTCTTCCTTAAAACAAAATGCTATAAGCAGCAGCGTGCTGCTTATACCACAGTGTCTTCTAAATGCTTATAGCAAGGCCGCCTCAGTGCTAGAGAGGCTCCAAACATTAACAGGAAGTTCCAGTGTTTTCTTATAGCCACCTGAAAGAACATGAACCTTTTTCTTCTCAGTAGCGTGTGTATGTGGTGGTGCTTAAACCATTCTGATGTATCGTTCCCTTTAGCCCCGCCTCTCAATACCTTCATACTGTATATCAATTATATCTAGAGAGCTGCACAACATTGCAGCTGAAAACTATATTGTACCTCCATCAGGATCTCAAAGGAGAGGCATAGCATCCCTCTTTGGGTCCCAACCACCTTGCTGCGTCTATACTTATAATCATGTAATAGGAGATTCCACTTACCTGTCCCAGGGAATCGGTGAAATAGATAAAGAAAGAAAAGCATTCCTGCAGGAAGGATGACGGCTAGGACAGGAACTTGGGTATCTTGGTATCTTTGCATATTCATGTGGTGTTCAAAGTTGAGTTAGCCCCTCCCTCCTCAGGAGTGAGTTAATTAACGTTGGAAAAGCAGTTTGCCCGTTAGGTAGAAGTATAGTTTGCACATGTTAGGTACCCTTGTCTAAGAAGATGTGCATGTAAATCCAGATAAGCTGTGATGGCACAAATGGAACCTATCCTTGGGAAGGTACATGGAGTTCACTTCCTTGAAGTTTAGAACAGGATGAATGCAAATGTGCTAGGCTAGGTTTCATGGGTATGATTTTTGTGAAAGACCCATCGGTGTTGTAAAAAGGCACCAGAGAAGTGATCTTGTGCGCATCATTTTTACATTATGGAAGGAGCAGGCATTTCTGAACAAATTGCCAGAGACTTACAGCCAAAGACTGGTATGCATGTATAAAGTTGCTATGGGATGATTGCAGCACCAACTGCATACATTGAACTCTCCCATTTCCCTGTAATTGCTTGGCCCTGACTTCCTGCAGGAATGACTTATGGAGTTCTGTCCAAATTCCACTAGAAGTGGAAAGAGAGGAAAAGCACAACTCATCCATGCTTCCTTTCTTATGCAATATTTAAAGTAACTATCACAATCACATATTAACTTGTTTTTAATTCTTGATTATGTGGTAGGATTCTCTTCTCTACTTAAATATGCTTTGGAAAAGTGAATGTATTCCACTCCTACAATTCTGATTGTATTGCACTATTAGGGTGTGTTGAAAGTTAACCAGTCATATCAATCTTGTGAGCAGTGCTGGATATTTTGTGTGTGTTGGTGACTAGCTGTGTTTGAGATGTAAATAGGGGTCCAAGCTAGACTATAGTATGAAAATCAAGGGAAGTGACTATGTTGTGTGTTTTCTTTGTAACATAACTTTTTTGCCTCTCTCTTTCCTAGAATGTGTTTGTCCATATTTTGGACATGTCTAACCCCCAAGGAATCTGGGAATTTGTAGAACAGTTCAAAAATGAGAACAGATTACACATCCTGGTGAGTAGGGAACTTAATGTGCAGATCATCTTGAGGCACTTGTTGGGCTGCTTGACATATTGACCAATATTAGCTGCCTAGAAATAATTGGCAAATAAAAGCCAAGCTGGCAATGTTCTGTGTACTGTCAGTAGTTTAGTCAGGAGTCTTGACTATAAATGTCATCCTCTCTCAAGCAAGACGCTTTCCTTTGCAGATCAGTGCTTACAGATGTTTGTCCCAACATAAGTTTTTTTTTGTGATTTATGTACAGCAGTGCCATAGCATGAAACATCTCTCACATACACACACACTCTCTCTCTGCACAGTGAGCACAGCTGCATTCTTTTTCTTGCAGATCAACAATGCAGACAATATGGTAAACAAAAGAGAACAACAGAAGGCTCGGTTGAAAATAATTTTGCTAGAAATATTTTGTAGGGCAGTTTCCAAGGGAGATAATGGAAAGTCTAAACATATATGCATGTTGTGATCTGGAAGCGCTGGACATAGGTTTCAGAGTAGAAGAATGGGGCTCATATTGAACAAACCAATTTGAATTTCAGCCTAAAAAAAGAAAAAGCGCTGCTTCTGAATTGTCTCTACATTCAAGTAGTACCTAGTGGTGTATATAAATTATTAAATCAGCTTTTTTTTTGTTTTAAACACCAGCTTATGCACATAGAAATAAAATACTATTAGTACTGAAGCTGCTAGTGGAAACCTTCTACAAAAGTAATTTAATCTATTACAAGTTGTGGGAATAAATAAAACCGTTAAATTTTACTGGTAAATAAGCATTCTTCCTGCACAAGTGAATCATGGGGCTCAAGGCAGAGAAATAAGGCTCTTTCTTTTCCACAAGAGAGAGAGAGATATATAAAATTTACTCATCCACCTCAAAGCACAGATAGATCGAACAGAGCAAAAATGACATGAGTGGTTGCTGGCTTTCCGCCATAGCCAAGAAAATTAATGGGTAACATAGATGCCAGCCACAAACTCTTAATTAACAGTGTACCCTTTGAAAAGCACTCCTGCAGGATGTGTTGGTCTGAAATGACGATTCTTCTGTCCGGTTTAACCCTAACCTTTTATGTGGGAGAGACTACCACTGGTGCCAACACACCCTTATATCTTAGTACTTTATTATGAAGTATGTAGATAGCAGAATGATGAACAAGAATACTGTTTGATTTAGGAACAGGACACCGATTCATAGGAAATGTGACTTATTGGCTGCTGCCTAGCTTGAGGGCTCTGGGGTTCCAAAAGGAAACAGTCTATGCTATGCTGAGCAGGACTATGCTGAGCAGGACTATGCTATGCTGAGCAGGACTGAAATACGGCGTTGAGTATGAAAACGAGATACCAGAATAAAAAGCCTATTTTTTTCCAGCGTGATGCCTTTTGTTGTGGTATAGAGATAGCAAGTACTTGCTGACAGAACAACAGAGGGCTAAAGCACATCCTACCACCCACTTTTCTTCCTTGCACGTTGGCTAGGCAGATGCTCCAGGTACTTGTTGCAAGATACAAATAATCACTTTAGGTTAAACATTTATATAGTAGAATTATTCACTGATCTATAGGTAGTCGCATTACAGTTGAAGCAAAGGCAGGTACGCTGTTTTGGGGATAAGACATCCCCCGTTTTTCCCAGTTATAAGACATCCCTTGAAAATAAGACATTCCCCTTATTCTTCGTACCGGCCGACTGCTCTTTGTGGCCAGCCAGAACTGCCCCCCATCTGTGAATGGATTGCTGACAGGAGAGCAAAGGGTTGGGTTGTGCGCAGGGCTGATTTTGCTCTTGCTATGCAGGGTTTGGAGAGTTATGATCATGTTCCAGAAGACGACATGATTGTATTTGAATAAATGTACCAGCAAGTGGTTGTAAATGAAAAATATAAGACATCACCTGAAAATAAGACATGCTGTGTTTTTTGGTGGAAAAAATAATATAAGACATGCCTTATTTGGGGGGGGGGGAACAGGGTAGTAGTGATTATAGTTTAGTCCTAACCGGACTGGAGTCTGACTAAGACAGATTCCTCATGAATTAATAGCTACACATTTTATTGACTGTAGAAATAAATGGCAAGAGAGTAAAAAAGAAAGCTGCTCAACTCCTTTAGAAAACAACCTTTTGGCAATGGTGTAACAGAACTGAAAGTTTTATAGGAGCAACTAAACAAATGTAATTGTGCTGATCCTTCTAGTACAACAAGAGTTTCTTTACTTCCATTCTCTGGCTAACAACAGCATTCAATCAACATGACAAAAGGAGGGAAACCGGTAGTACCTGTTAAAGCAGCATTCTAGCTGGTACAAGTGTCTGTTGCTAGTACTGTTTGGAAGCAACCCCCCCCCCCCAAAAAAAATGGAGTCCTGCTCTCATCCTAAACTATAAGTAGCTTATGTATGTTCTGAGGTTTTCGCGACCAATATGGAAGGAAGCATTTTCCAGGTTGTTCTGGTCGTTAAGTTAACAAGAGAACAAGGGGTTGTCCTAACATTTTGCTCCTAAACCATGAGGAGCATCATCAACTGTTAACTTGTGCTAAGAAGAACTAGAGCAGACAGCAAGTTGCTGCACCTTTGATAATGCTCCTCGTGGTTTAGGAGCAAAATGTTAGGACAACCCCTTGTTCTCTTGTTAACTTAACGACCAGAACAACCTGGAAAATGCTTCCTTTTAACTCAAAGATATAACTCAAAGATATAAGTAGCTTGTTTTTACCAGGCCATATACCCAGATGTCACCGCAGTTGAAATGCAGATACAACTTTTAGGGATGGGCCTTGTTTCTCCCCCATACCATCTACTGGGCACAAGCTTGAGTCCCACTATTCGAGAGCTTTGTGGGGACTGCAGAGAAGTGCTCGCATTGTATAATCTGGTATTTTAAAAGACAATTTAAGTATTTTACAAATACTGTGGGCGAAAAACTGTACAGTCATCACTGCTGATAAAAGCAGTACCGGTATGCAGGAAGGTGCCTGCATTCTCTCTCTCTCTCTCTCTCTCTCTCTCTCATAGCAACAGCAATGCTGTTTTGACAGAATGGCATTGAAGAGACAGTCTCCCATACTGAAATAACCATGCAGACAGGAGCCGAAATGAAGGCTGCTGAACATACAACTAATGAGTGGAGCACCACTCTGTACCCAACCATAGTGCATTTCAGTAGTGGTCTTCAAACTATCATGCATTCTTGGTATCTAGAGAATTGGGTGACATCTGCTGCTACATCCCAAATTAGAGACAATGTGCGGCTAGTGGTCAAGAGGTGCTCTTGGAAAATCTTTCAAGAGGGTTTGCACATCTCTCATTCTATGGTAATGCAGTAAGCTTATGTTGCATCAGGTATTAGGAGCAGATTAAAATTCCAATTTGAAAAAAAAAATCACTGCATCTACCTCATAGAACATTATAAAGCCAAATACCATTTAAGGATATAAGACATGGGTACTATTATTCCAAGTATTAAAAAACAAACAAACACTAATGTAGCATCCAGCTACCCATTTGCAAATTCAGTATTGTCCTGCTGTAGGTACCAAAAAAAAAAAAAAAAAGCAGAGCGTGGCACAGAAAAGTAGTTTACTGTTCTCATGCTGCTAGGAAGTAGGAGAGAGCAAATGCTGGTAGCAACAGGATCAGAGGTCAGTTATACAGGAAGAGACTTTTAGAAGACCCCTGAAGGTTAAGGGGGGCAGAGGTGGCTTCAGAGGTCAGCCGGGTTAGGCAATGACAGAGGGCTCACCTGGCCAGAACCCTCACAGGAGCACCCAGTACACTACAGGTTGCCACAGTCCCCCAACAACCTGCAGCTGGAATTGGGATCTGGAAACTAGGATAGTATCACATTGAAGAATACAGTTCATGGGGGGGGGATAGACATTTACAACAGATTAGCATCCCAAGAATATGGACTTCACAAAAAAGTATTGCACAGACAGACAAGTATCGTGTGTGAGATACTGCATACAAGTTAGCTTGTAGATGACATCATTGCTATGCCAGATTTATGAGAAGATGAACAACAGACTACAAGCAGAGGTCCAGGGGGCAGACGCTACACTGCTAATCGGAAGCCAGTGTGTTTTCATTACTGTATCCTATATCCACAGTTTCATAACTGTGTTTTCATTACTGTATTCATTACTAGTGAAGTAATGGGGCAAGCTATAGGAATAGCGTGCCAGAATTAAAAAAGGTATGAATGTGACACATCAGTACATTAGTCAAAGCTGGGACTTGCCACAACTCCCCTAGTCTGTTAGTGTGGAATGGTCCTAATCACTGGAATGTACCATTGTGAACATTTTAAAATGGCTGCAAGCCTAAATGTGATACTTTCAACTGTACATCTTTGGCAATAATTGTAAATTAGAAAAACAGCTCTCATTTTGATTTTAATCACACGTTGTATTTGTTTCCACATAGGCAGCCTGTCTCAATCCACTTGCCCTTGGCAGAGACAAAGGCTTCAGCTGGTAATGGGGAAAAAAACTGGTACAAGCCCTTGAAGAGCTGTCTTGGCAGTTTAAACTCAGATGATCACTAGCATCTACTTGGTCTAATTAGAATGTAGTGGCCTCTACAAACTAAACAAAATTGCACTTTTGGGAAAAAAAATTAATCCAAACTGTGCACATAGTTGAAATGCAAGAACACTTGCATGTTCACCTTGGCATATCAGTGCTCCAGCGTTTCTTCCAAGCCTTCCTAGTTGTAACCCATGAACGCTTGAGCCACTATTAATGCTACTTCCTCCCCTGCCTCTAAGTCGCATGCCAAGCTCAGTCGCGAGTGTACCAATAAATGTGTAGTGAAGCATTTGGGATGGCTGTCCCTTAATTATGAAATCCCCCTCCCCCTGGCATGTGTTATTTTAATCAGCTGGTGAATTCTAAATTCTGGTGTACGTTACAATGATAAAGACAGACCCAATTTTGTACCCATGTCAGGGCTTTTCAGCTTTTACCTACCACTTCTCCAAGTACTACCACTGGCACCAGACATGGCAGCTGCATCCAAGTGCTAGTTGGAGCTTTGCTCTACCACCTCCTTCCCCAAAACTGTGCCACTTTTGAAGGACCAGGCAGCTGCACAGCCACATCTTGCCCACTGGTGTGTCACCACCCCGGCCATCTCCACCGCCAGTTGGGGCAGTGTCACATGGTCGTCATGCCAGTGGGACCAAATAGCACCTGCCATACTGTGAAGTAACACTGGTAGTATTGGTACCACTGGTTGGAAAGCACTGATCTGTTTGAGTGCTTAATTTTGTATTTGCTGAAAATTAAGAAGATCCCATGACAGTTACAGTATAGTCTGAGGTAGGGAGACATTTTTTTCCCTAACTACGCATATGTGTAGCAAACATCTGACAGTAAAAAGTTACTTGGCCTCTAAGAAGGCCAAGTAAAAAGTTACTCTGTAAAAAGTTACTCTGCCTCTAAGGCAACTGCTAAAGTTGAATTTTAGGCTCCTGAAACAGGGTTCCCATGTTAAAGTACTTGGCATATCTTGTATTAGAATCAGACATTCCACTAGAAATAGTTTATCAAACAGATGTTAAGGAGGTTCAAAGAGTAGCTTCTTTTAGACTGAGAGATCTGGATGCTCTGGAAGAGGCCATTTTTATTTCAGTATGTTTATTTTTTGAAAATGAACTGCCTAACAAAGGCAGGAAAACAAAATGTGAAATTCAACCACATTAATGGGGGGCTACATTGAAAATTAAAAACAAATTACAACTATCAGCAATTTTAAAAATATACCCCTTGCCACAGACTGCAGGCATGGAGTAGTTAGCTTCCACCCATCCCCAGCAAAGCACATCAGTCCTGGCAGAATCCCCAAAGCAGGCGCAGGCATTGCTGGTCCAGCTAAACTCCAGGGGCATTTCCACAGGCAAGCTACTGGCAGCCACTTAAAACCGTTTTATACAGCCTCGGCATGAGCCGACATCACTCACTAGCACTGCTCAGGGCAAGGAAGGCTAGTTCAACCATTTGAAAAGCTTGTTGTCAAAGAAGTATTCCTCTTGGCTTTCTAAGCAAAATGTCTGGGTCTTTGGCTTCCCCTCAACCTTGCATTCCACTGTACCATTTGCTAGAATACAGTTACAGATGAGGTCTTTTTTGTCAAGATTAGGGGAGCCACAACTCTAAGTCATCGTTTGCAACTGAAGTTCTTGCTCCGCAGCTTTCTACCAGACAATACGGAAAGAGGAATTTTGTTTTCTGTCCCGACTCATAAAAGCAGACTCGGCCTTTTCAGCTTCATATTGCAGAGGACTGCTCACATTTGGAAATAATTCCTCCACACCAAACAGCACATGTCAACGCAGACCATGAAGACCCAATTTCATCACACACAGATTTTCCAGGTGACTTCCAAATAGCGGAGCAGATCCAGATTGTAAAGTGTAAGCTTTTAAAAAAATACCTTGTCTTTTGAGAACAAAGTAGAGCATTTGGTGGAAGTGTTCACCTTGGATCCAGCAGATCTCATGAACAACCATCCAGAGGTATTAAGAGTTCTCCTTTAACAGTCATTATACAGCATCACTTTATCTTCTGCAGTAGGAGCAAGAACCCCTTCTTCAGTAACACAGTTGCCTTTCAGTTCACCAATTCATCAAGATACTACTGGCGCCATATCCCACAACTGCAAAGACAACGTAGGTAGTAAGAAAATACTATGTATTGAACTTTGTGAAATAGTTCTGGCAATTCCTCACCACAAGGCCTGTTGGGATGTGGGTCTCATAGGATAAGATTCCTCCCAAACAAACACTTCTAAAATTGACTGCATTTGTGCCCACAACATTCCATATGCATTCTATTGTGGCAGGCAGGAGAGAGGTATGTGTGCTGTTCCTTTAAAAAAAGGACAGGAGGGAGGGAGGTGAAGGCACGACCAGAAGGAAGGTGGCCTAGGTTGCACTCTCACTCCAACCTTAATCCATCTTCCAAGAGCCTTGCAGGATGAGATTAGCTACAAGTTCAGACAGCTCTCTTAATCTTTTCTCCAAGTAGGTGGGGGATAAAGATGGAGCAAAAATGTGCCCCCTTGCAACCTTCCCCCCCCCCAAGTGCAGTAGAGAAGACCTGCCTCACAAGTCTGTTGGAGGTAACACACCCAGACAAACAGCCACCCCACCACCTGCATAGCTAAAACCATAAAAGAAATGGACTTCTCCTTGCTCTCTCATTATACAGACACAGGGTAGGAGATTTACTTCTACAAGAACCTGGGGATCCACAGCAACAGTTTATTTCAGTGTCTCACACATATACCTATAATTCGCACCCAGAACTCTAACCTTAATAACCTTGTCAGTCCCAGATGTCAGCAACCACCCTCGGGTTGCATCGAAGTGCACATGGACGACGTTGTGTTTGCTGTCGTGGAAAGTGGCCGTGGGAGCACGCCTGGAGGAGCAAACAAGTGGAGCGAAACTCAAATGGTGTAAAAAAGTCCAATGAAAGCAGACAGATCTATCGTATTTACATTGCTTTGAGGGAGCAACGTTACAGCTAGGACTATGCACAGCACACACCTTAATTAGAAATGGTTTCTGCAGAAAAAAAGGTTCATTTCTAAAATTGTGTCTGTTGGAATATTTCATTTCTCTCCAAATCTGGATTGTTTTGCCAGGATGATGGGGGGGGGGGGGAGAGAAAGAAAAAGCAGCAAGACATGGATGGCTTGGGTGTTCTGGGACAACTACTTACTCCTCATCAGTTATTGATTCATAACAACTGTCACAGACTCTCACTTCAAATTCAAATCCCATGAGCGGTATGGAAGAGCGCTTTGAGCTGCATTTGCCGCACACTGCTTTCCCACATTTCCGGCAATGATGCTGAAATGAAGCACACGAGAATTAGTTCGATGAGATGAAAGTCAGCCATATGCGTCTATTTACATTTATAACTGATCTTGCCCAGGGAGCCTGAGTTTGCTATGCAAGTATCTTCAAGATTCATTTGCTCCACAAAACTCCACTAATTCATTGTAGGTTTAGGCAAACAATTACATTTATGCTCTTTTTGATGTGGTTCCTTTGAGTCATTAGCATAGATTAGCATGAGCCATGGACAAATCAGAAATTCTGGTGTCTTTTCTCTTCCCCCCCCCCCCAATATGCAAATAAAAACATGCTTCTGGGTCAGTGCTGCAAATGTTATGCCAAACTGCTTAAGAGAACCAAGCATTGCCCACTGCATTTTCTATAGGAAATGGCTGCTAGCTTGCTATCAAACACTTTCGCAAGAATCCAAGATACAGCAGAATGAAACCTATGCCAAAAGGTCTCCTAAAAACTCAAATGTGGCCAACAACTTCAACATTCCCATTTGTGTGAATGGCTCAGTCACATCATATGCAAGTGTATTATGAACATGGCATCTAAAAGGCAAGGTGTTTTTCCTCTCCAATTACACTGTGATCATTTTCACGTTTTATCTATGGGGGAAATTGATGAGTCCACAATAAACAGTGAGTTTTAAGACTTAATGTGATATTTTTGCACTCTTTCAAAACGGTCTGCTGTTTTAAGAAAACCTCACTGCCTATCTACATCTGTTTCTTTATTACCCATCATATGGATAGATTTCCAAAGTTAAGCTAAAGTTGTGAAGTCAGTAAGCTAAAGTCAGCTTATCATGTGGGGTTGGGGGGAGGAAGGAAACTATTAAATAAATCAGAAGCAGTGTTAAGATGCTGCATCAAATGAAACATGAGGCTATACTCAACCAACCAACCACAAACCTGTCTTAGGCCTATTTTCTTGCTGTCCCACATTTGCTTGAAGTTCCAGAAAAACGGCTGATCACACTTTTGGCAAGAGTCACTATCCAACCATTCAGGAGTCTAGTGCAGAACGAACAACAAAAACCATTAAGCAGAAGCCCCTCGATAGGATAACTCTGTATACAGGACCGAAGGAGCCACTAAATATGATCACACGTTCTAGATTTGCTTGTGTCCAAGTACCATCCCACAACTGTTCATGCTGTACAAATATTCAAATGCCTGCATGCAAAATTATGCATCAAAAACTTCTACACCTATTTCATCCTGCATGCTTAACAGCAAGCCTGAAATGTGAGAGCAGGAGCAGGACTAGAGGTTACAAGACAGATCCTCGAATTAAAAATCCACATGTTGCCGGGAAACTCCATTGTTATAAATAAATTTATTACAACAAATAATAAATTTCAACAGATGGTAAAACATACTTTGACGTTTCGCGCACGTAACACTCGTGGCATCATCAGAAATCCCCTATAGTGCTCATGAGACAGCTTAAAAGGCTGATGCAAAAGAAAACCAGAAGTGGGCACTACCGTATCTGACAAAACAAACAATTAGCAGCAGCTGATTGTAACTGCTAGTGGGAGAAAGCGGACACCAGCTGAAGCCACTCAAGAACAAACATAACAAAAGAAGAAACAATACTATAGATACAAGTACAATTTAAAGACCCACTTCTAAATAAAACACAGAACCACCTAAGAGCACAGCAAAAAGACAGCAAAATTCAACTTAACAAAAATGCAAATAGAGAGCTGTCAAATGGAGAGGAAAACAGGAGAGAAAACCTCTCAATTTGACAGCTCTCTATTTGCATTTTTGTTAAGTTGAATTTTGCTGTCTTTTTGGAGGCACTGCAGAGGAGAACTAATAGGCAAGAGAGGGATGTATAATCCTTTCTTGCCTCATTGATTTTCCCTCCAAAATTTCTCTAGAACCGAGGTTCCCAACCTCTTCAGTGTGGCGCACCACCTCCGGGGCCTCCATCGCACCATGTACTTGTACACATGTTTTTCGGCCATGCTGAAAGCCCTGGGCTCGAGCGCGTCAGAGCCCTGAAAACAATGGTAAGGTGGTCAGGGCGGGTGGGAGGGCATTACCCAGCATGGGAAACCCATGCACTCGAGCTGTGCTGGCCGCCAGGGGTCGCTTACCGTCATTTTCAGGGCTCCAGCGCAGCTGCAATAGCGCCCACCATCTTGCCGCCAAACGGCAATCCGCATACCACTAGTGTTATGCATACCACAGGTTGGGAATCTCTGCTCTAGAAGTCTCAGAGACCATAAATGAGGTTCCATACAACCATCATGACTAATAGCCACTGATGACCTATCTTCCACCATGAATTTGTCTAATCCTGTTGGGGGCAGTGAATCAATTAGGTGCTGTGCATAGAAAGACTTTGTCTGTCGTGAACCTACTGCCAATCAATTTCATTGACCCAGAGTTTTAATCTTTCGAGGGAGAAGCCTTCACCTTCTACACACCATGCATACTTTTCAAAAGCCTTTATCACATTCCCCATCCACCCTTTAGTCATTTTTTTCTAAACTGAAGTCTCAAGTGCTTTCGATTTTTCTTGTAGGTAAAGTGTTTCAATCCTCATTTTGAGCACTTTTTTCTGCACTTTTCCAGACTTAAGAGATGGGAGCCCAGAACTGTACATAACGTAACATAACCAATGTGGTCACACTAGAGGTTTGACTAATGGTAGCACAACACTGGCAATTTTAGTTTCAGCACCTCGCCTAATAATCCCTCGCATTGAATTTCCCTTTGCCACAGACCAAGTTGATGTTTTCATTGTGCCATCCATCATGACGTGAAAATCTTTCCCGGTTCCTAACTGCCATTGCAGCCCCCATCGATGTGCATGTGAAGCTGGGATTTTTTGCCCTAAGTTGCACCACTTCACGTTTACTCCACTGCACCTACATTAATCAATGTGTTGCCCGTACACTCCATTCAAAGAGATCCTTTCTAAGCTTTCAGTCTGCTTAAGGATAATTTGGTGTCATCTGCACCTTTAGCCACTGCCAACTTCAGATGACTTATGAACAGGTTACATAGCGCTGGTCCCAATATTCCTTTCTTCCATTTGTTCTGCGTCCTGAGACTGTAAACAACCTCCTTTTCCTTTCTCACCATGCTCTGACTAACCCCTCTTCCCGAAATGACTCTCCTCATGTACTCTGTCTAGGTACCTTGGAATGTCCCCGCCCGTCACTCATAGCTCCTCACCCACATTCTAAGCGAGGCCCAATACCAAATTCCATGCAGGCAAAACTAAAGACGTTTAACAGAACTGGACATACCATTCCAGTGATGTTGTGTGTAAATCAACATTACACAGATGGTATTATTGCACAGCCCTCCAAAGCATCACTCTATCCCAACAGGTACTAGCTCTGTCAGACTATGTTGTGGCAACAGCAAAATAGGAGCAGGCCTGAGGCACAGACTGGAGGGACCTGTGCAGCCCAGCAGGAAAGAAAATATAGATGAAGAGAAAGACAAAATATATGCGATACATGGAAAGCTTTGCTTTCCTCAATATCTTAAAAGGATGAAACTCTAAACAGCTGGAAAATGAGATAATTGGAGTAAGACCTTTCTCAATATTGGAATAGCAACAAACATCTTGGATGATTAGCAGGTTTGAGTGTACAGCTGAAGTATCCATTTGGGAATAATATCAGATAAGGTTTAGAAATTGTTACGGATTCTGGGAAACAACTTACTGCTAATTATGTAACAGGCTTTGTGTTTTGAATGTGACCAAAAAGAGAAACTTGAGAATTCGCTGTCACAAGGCATGGCAATAGCCACTGGCTGAGGCAGCTTTAAAAACGGGCATAGACAAATTCATTGAGAGGTCAATCAGTAGTAATTAGTGACAACAGGTAAATAGAACCTCTGATCAGGAGAAGTTTACCAAAGGTAGGCCATTTTCATGCTTGTGGGCTCCAGAGGCCCCTGGCTGACTATTGTTGGAAACAGGATGCTGAACTAGAGGGAAAAATGCTATACAAGCCTAATATGGTGATCAAATTCTATGACAGCTCTCTGGAAAATCTGGCCTGTTTAAATGTACTGTCTAATGATTTAAAAACCAAGGAAGTTGTCATTTCCCTGACCAGATAAAGGGGGAAGAACTGAGTATGCACCTCCTGCCTCTCAACATCCATATTCCAGACAACGATGCCACCATCTGTTCCACAAGAGATAAGCTGCCGAGTGTGATGGGCATAGGAGAGCGACTGAACTTTATCACTGCAGGAAACATACAAAAAAAAGACAATCATGAATAGGATAAGCAATCTGAACATAATCGATCATTTCCTCCTTTTTCAGAGGAGACCCACAGCACAGCTGTTGAAAGAGAGTGAATTCTGCAATGCAGAAAGTCCAGTTCTATAACACTTACCCAAAGCATTACATTAAACTAATGCCCCCAATGGTGGCATAATTTGGTGGACAGAGCAACTTCAGTTGCACAGCAATGAGATGTTCCTCAATAACCTGTTGCATTAAGGAATATCTACAGAGAGTCATGGCAACATACACTGCACAGGCTTACAGTTGACTGTCACATATGGCAACAGGCTACTGCTGAACACTTGGGGAGTCCAAGTTGCTGAGCTATCCCACAGCTACCAACCCATTAAAAACAAACATGACAGAGCCTAGATTTTGGACCTGGAGAAAGTATGAACATGGGAGAAGCCTGCCTCCAAATTCTATGCCAACTAATCAAAAATAAATCTCCTTGGTGACATGGCTGGCATAGCTTTTGAAACTGCAAATATGCAGAGTGGTATATTTATTTATGGTTCTCATATGATCTCTCTATAGCTAGGCTTACCAGATCTCCAACCGGGACAGAGTGCTAGACCTTTAGGAGTAGGAATGTGGGCAGGTGTAGCTTGTTAAACCTTAGAGCACAATCCTAGGCATGTCTACTCAGAAGCAAGCCCCATTGTGTTCAGTGGAGCTTGCTTCTGAGTAGACATGCCTAGGATTGTGCTCTAAGGTTTAACAAGCTACACCTGCCCACATTCCTTCTCCTAAAGGTCTAGCACTCTGTCCCGGTTGGAGATCTGGTAAGCCTATCTATAGCAGATGTTCTCAACCTGTGGTACGCGTACCCCTAGGGGTAACGCAGACCATGTGCTGGGCGGTACACCAAAGACTGGCCGTTATCTGCCCTATTAACACTTAAGTGTTACGTTTTTTAAAAAAAATCCCGGATTTTTTTCCGGAGCTGGAGAGCTCCCTTGTACTTTCTTCTGCACAATCTATCTGATCTACAGCTGATTGTCGGGGTTAATTTATGCACGTGCATGGTTTGAGCTTCTCAGCAGCCAGCAGAGGACGTTGTGCTCCTCAGTTCAGTTCAGCTGAGCTGCAGAGTGCGTTGTCCTCCCAGCTCTCATCCGATGGTGAATGAATGCAGCTTGGGTAAGCTTCTGAACTGGGCCTAGTTGGGGAGACTTTGGAAACTGTGCATAGGTGGGGGTGGGGTAAGAGTTGAGTTTTTGGGGGGTTGTACTTGGGATGTATGTTTTTTGTGCATCATGTGTCTTATTGCTGTGTGTTTTTTAAAAGAGGTCCTGGCATTTTTGTATATTTTTGTGCAATTTATGTAAATTAGCTAATTATGTAAATTGGCTAATTATGCTAATTAGCTAGGGTACTCCAAAAATTTTGACCTTCATTGGGGGTACCCGGGCCTCCAAAGGTTGAGAACCCCTGCTCTATAGGCATTTACCAACAGGGCAGGAGGAAGTGAAAGCATGCTGGCTAGCCACTGCCCCATGCCAACGTGGCTCCTTTGCCACCCTGCTTCGAACATCCTCATTTTTGGAGACTGGCTGCAGGGACAGGATGGCAGTAGTGACTAGCCAGTACCCTCTATTCCCCCCCCCCCCCCCCCGTTGGTCTTCCACAGAAGATTATCGCCTGATCAGGGCTATGGAGTTATCACATTTTATCTTCACTATGATCTCATGAGATAACCAAGGCTGAGAGATACAGACTAACCCAAGGTTGCCCAGCAAGTTTCATAACTGAGCAGAGATTTGAAATCATGTCTTCAGGTCTAACATAGTTCACTGCAGCTCCCTGGGAGAACTGTGACCACTTCCTTTTTCAGACAACATGATTTTGCAAGAATCATGCTGCCTGTCAGTCCCGAGGGACAGGGTGAGCAATGTAAGAGAAAGGCCAAGGCACAAGAGGTTTTATTTTTAAAATTGAAACTGGTTTGTTAGACCACATGTTGACCTGAGGTTCATGTCTTAATTTCATTCTGAAAATTTCAGTTTAGGCATAGTTCTTTAAGACACTGGTTTTTAAAACTCCACAAGACTGTGGGTGGGATTTGACAGGGGCAACATGAAAAGAACCATTTGATCAGAGTCTTGTACTTGTGTCCTTGCAGTTCAATGGCTGTTCCTTTTCTTCCTCCAATGTCCCACATAATAATTGAATGATCCGAACTTCCTGAAAATAAGATGCGTTGCACAGGATCCCAACAGAGGGCAGTGATTCCACCTAAAGATATTAAAGGAAGAGAAGGAAAAGAAAGGATCTCTCTCATGTCAAAAACACAGGAATTTAAATACACATGCCAAGACACTGAGGATTTGATTGCATTTCTTTTAAAATGCTAAGAGCCTGGGAGGGAGGGAAGCAGTTGATACACGAGATATATGCACTTGCTTGCACCAATCTAATGGAGCCCTTGAAGAATTATTATTTTTTTAAATCTAAGATCCTACCCATCAGCTGCTTGGATGGTAAAGAGAAGCAAAAGGGATCCAAATGTAGCCCCCATAGCCAATCACTTGGATTTTAAGCATGTTGAATCTCAGTATAGTACACAGAACTGGCTACTGGATCAGGGAGTGAGAAGTACATAAGGAGTACCTCTTTGCACATGTATTTGCCATCCACCTAGCAATACAGGCATGGAAGCCCTACTTTAAATTAAGGCAGCTGTGTGCATGTCTTTTAAAGTTAAATTAAAAGTGGAATAGGCTGGGCTTTTCCTTTATCTCATGTTACTGAAGACATGGATTCTCTTCTGACATTCCAAATGAAACACGGGACCACCACTTTAGGAGGGCACTTCCTCTCTCTACACTCCAAGCCATCTGTAGGTTTTCCTCAGATTCATCTATCATCTATCTCTAATCCCCGTTTCGTCATGCACTTATTTATTTATAAGCCTGGATAGATGGGTATAAAAAGTCACAACAAGTATTGATCTCACAATACACTGTCAATTTCACCTTGCATGTATCCAAGAATGGACTTTTGAACCTTCATGGGCTTGTGCAAATATTTCTGTGATACACCAGAGCCCAAAAGGTCACTTGGGACTTTTGGCAGTTTAAATAGTGCTCTCTGTTTGGCAAACACTCCCCAACTCAACCTCATATTGAATTGAAAATCTTCACTTTTCCCAGTCTGGATAGAAGGGAATTGGTGTGGAATTTGTTGGTGCTCAGTGACAAAAGAAAAAGGACCCTGGCTTCAAATATATGCTGCCTAGAGGAAGAAGCCATGAGCTGAACACAGTGTAGGCAAATTCAGAAGAACTGCGTACCATAGATTGCTGGTTTCCACATAACTGAAAAGAACTGGCTAGTAACCATGACTTCTGCTTTTGCCATATGAATGTGGCAGTCGGCTATTTTCACAAAATACTTTGTTAAGTTCAAATCCTTCGCAAGGCTCCACTTTGGGGGGGGGGGCAGTACACTGTCACACCAGAAGTGGCTCCCTCCTCTGAAGGCCCTGGCCCACTGAAGCCTTCTCTTAACTCCTCACAGCATGGGCTCTGTCTTCACATCCATACCATCCCTAGCTCCTCCCCACCACCAGCAGCCACATCCTACCTGTACTTAAACCATGCAGGTGGCAGGCCTCTCGCCTGAACTCCAAACCCACGTAATGTGCCAACTGGGCTATGAGGCATATCTAAGTGGTGGTTCTCTTCTATTTGGCAGATTCTCTTCCATTTGTCCCTATTCACCCCCAGCACAGTCACTCCCAGTGGTTGTTTACTGGCGTCTCTCTTGTACCTCTCTCCCCTCTGGGACAGGGAACCACCCTTTTCATTTATTTTGCTTATGTTAACCGCTTTGTGAACTCGTGTTAAAAAGCAGTCTATATTTTTATCAGTATTACTAATATTACAAGTCTGGGCTTGAAGCCAAGTGAGAAGCAATTCAACAGCTACAGAGACTGTATTCCACAAATACTGCTGAAGCCACACAGCACTGCAGTTTTCAAGGTACTTGAAGTAGCCACAAGAGCAAGAAACTCAAATTCTTAAGACTGAAAGGATTTTCACAATATTTTGGCTTTCAAGAGGCTCTCCCTAACACAACCCTTTCACAGCATCCACCCTCCCTTCAATTCTCTCATGCTCCAAGCAACGCTCCCTCCAAGGGGTCTGCACCAGTGCTTGGATCCTTCTGCACCTGCGCA
The DNA here is from genome assembly GCA_026170595.1 of Plestiodon gilberti rubricaudatus. Classification (NCBI taxonomy): domain Eukaryota; kingdom Metazoa; phylum Chordata; class Lepidosauria; order Squamata; family Scincidae; genus Plestiodon; species Plestiodon gilberti. The sequence continues at coordinate 127,877,102 of JANXHW010000001.1, read as the reverse complement.
GTGTCACAACAGTGCCTCCGGATGTTCAGCGATGAACCCTATCACGTCATCGTGGGACTTTCAGGTTGCCGACCTCTGCACTGTGCAGAGCTTGGCTGCGAAGTGTGTAGATGTGCCGCTGCACACCTGAGCGGTAACACTGGCTCCAAGCACAAGGATCATAACACACACCACTGAAAAGATCAAATGTACGTCCCCTAAAAGTGTATATACCTGTATGTCCCCTAAAAGTGGTTATGAGGGTGCTGTTTTCTTGCTCCAGTTTAAGGATAGTCACCTGTCCGGAATGATCGCCAACGAACACATGGCGGGTATCCACATCAAATCTGGCGAGGAAGTGTTCAGGAATCTTTATCTTTCTGAATGACTTTGTGCAGCAATCTCAGGAACCACCACTGCTGATCTCAGGACACTGGCAAAAGGAAGCACCTGAACAACTTATTTGGCAGGCACTTGGCAAAGGGCAGCAACCAGCAACTGGGCATTACCAAAAATAATTGGGTTTTCTATTTCTGGAGAAAGGTACCTTTTCTCCTCTGTCTTTGCATGCCAGATAATGTCAGTGCACATCACACACTTCAAAAGGAGAGGCTTGCACTCCAGATCTGTTTTCATTGTGATCTATATATTCTATCCATCAGACAGACTTGTGAACTATAGCTTAAGTGACTATTGTCTGAATGGGTACCCAAAATAAGCAAGAGTGGCAACAAAGGGATGGCAGACCCCCATTTTCTTTCCAGGGTGCCCAAGTACCTATGGCCTGCCTTGTCAACAACACCTGAATTTGTAAGGCATGCAATTCTAGTATCTGTAAAGGATGACAATTCATGAGTTTCCTAATGAAATCAAGTGGCAGCAGCAGTAGTACCAGCCTCACTTTGTTCCACACCATGGAATTGTATGAGGTACTGAGAGACAAACCAGTTTCAAGCTGGAGCCGCTTGCAACGTGCTTCAACTATGGCAAGACCCGTGAAATCAAAGTTGTAAAAATAAATAAATCAAAAGGTCTGAATTTTTCCTTCCATTTTTTTTAATGATTTCTTACGAGGTGACAGTAAAGTTCTTTGATACCCCAAAGAACTGCTCAACATATAGGCTTGGATCCAGAGAACTACAGGGGCTGGGCTTGCTCAGCAAAATCTTTGACTTTTTCAATTTGAGTGGCAGATCATTACGCCATGGCAGCTACTGCTTTTCAAACTTCCCTCCGATTCCAAAAGGGTTTGCTACACAGCATGCAGGGCTGCTGTTCAAGGAATTCAAGTCCAAATCTCTCTCGAGTCTGCAGAACAAGTCACACAGTTCTTTGAATCCAACTAAAACTTGGAAGGAGCCATGTACTGCTTTCATAGTCTGTTTCCTCAAACAACAAAGATATATACTTCCCAGTTTGACAGTGATTGAGAGAGTGACTTGCCCAAGGTCAATTAAAACCAATTCAGATGTCTACGCAAGCAATGGACTGATAGGGACATAGGGCAGGGCCTTCCACAAGAGGAACAAGTTTTCCTTGGCAGGTGTTTAGGCAACACAACATTTTTTTAACAGGAGATGTTCAGATTTTAAGAGAAGGGTTTCTTTGTTTTATTCAAACACATCCTGTTTTTATTCTATGCTACTATAAGCCTCCTTGGGCACACAATAATTCGAATCTTTTTCAAACAGATCTTCATACGCACACATCCCTCTTATCCTGTTAGATGTTCTTTTTAAATTAGTAAGGAAGATTAGCACACAGACATGCAGACCTGGACAGCCAAGGTAAACTGGCAGGGCAAGGCTTTTTACTTCCTTAAATAGCACATATTCTTCCCACTCAAGGAAAAGCAGAAGAAGCGGATCTCTTCTTTTCAAGAATTTTTTGGCCAGGAACCATTAGACGGGGTACCCCAGTCTATATAGAAGTTTGACAGAAGGTGAAACATAGCTACCAGGGCATGACTTGTGCGCCCTTCGCTAGTGGGTTGGCCTCAGTCTGAATAATGGGAAAAGCTAGCTTAGATTTTCTCTGTATGTCAGGAAGTTTCAATACAATTTATTTTCTTAGGCTTGCGCCACAAATACTGTAAGAGCATTAAGCAACCACTTAGGAGACCATCATTCATTCAAATGTATGCTTGTCTGTTCCACAACGGGAGATATATTTTTCATTAGTAACCTCATCAGTAACCATTTGCTGCATATCTGGTTTCCCCAAATGAAAGGATTTTGTATACGTCCAAGTCTAAATTGTTCCAGTATTAGAGGAGATACATACTAGGATATTTTAAGAGCCATTAAATCAGTATTTAAACCTCAATATGTATGTCACCCTAAGTGTCAGTGTCACAAAGGTGAAGTCATACTATACTTTTAGGTAGAAAAGTCACATTTACAATTTTCATGAGAACATTTGAGGTACTCATCCACGTTATGAAATTGTGGACTGAATGTTATTAAAAATGCTTAAGAGTCAAAGCAAGCAAAACAGTATGAGCCAATAATGTAATTTCTGTAAAGGATACTGAAGTCCACAGGCACCTGCACTAATCCGGTAACTGCCGAGCCGTTGTCCACTTTCAGAGCAATGCCACGTAAAGAATTTATCTTGGCCTATGCTAAGGATCCATTCCATCTCCAGAACAAACAGAACCATCAACACCCTGCTTTGGTGAGCTGGAAAAAATGGGGAAAAGGCAGACATTAATATGCTACTGGAGAGTTTTTCCTTTCTTCATTCACCTTTCTGCACGCAGTAGGGAAAAACACCTCACATCATTGCCACACTGTCCTAATTTCTGCTATGTACGTTTTCCTTACCAGAGTGGTCCAAATTATTTCAACAGAATATGGATGTTACTGAAGCTACAGTACACTAGAAGAGAAGCAGCAAGAGTAAATGCCCCCCCCCGAAAAGAATCAGCAGTGAGTGCAGGGCTCCCTCCACCCCCACCCCAAATAAACTTCATCCCACTGCATCAAGAACAGCATCAAGAAAGGCCATCTCACAAAGAAGCCAGGGGTGTCACTAGGGCTGGTGACACCCATGGCAAGATCTCGTGTCACCCCCATGGACCTCCTCCCACACGTTGTGGAGGTCTCCTGGGAAATGCGATCTCTGCGTGTATTGTGGCAGGGATTGGGAAAAAAAATTCTACCAGTGGTGCATTTTTGCATCACTGGTACCAAATAGAATAGAAAGTCATTTTGGTGTCACCCCTCCCTGGGGTGCACTAGGGAGCGACGCCCCTGAAAGCATCTACATGCACAATTGAGAGAGATTTCTGTTCTCAGTAGTCAGTACTGTATTCCTGACTCTGTACAGGGACACTGGAGAAGAAAAGAAAAATTTCTACCATCTGCTCTATAAACTGAAGCAACGATACCACATTTAAGATCCAAAAATGAAATTTTAAACAAAGTCTACATTTCGTTAACTATTAATTGCATAGACTTGGCTGTTAGCATTTTCACTCTTTCATGTTTCACACTATTCAAAAATGGGAGAAAAATGTAGTTTTCATTTAAAACCATGCTTTCATTTAACTAGCTGATTCATATACGTGGTAACCAGTTAATAAATATGGCTGCAACTAGCTTCTGTTCCTGTTATTACCTCATGACACTGCAGAGTGTTTATGGCATCCATGCTGGCTGTGGACAAATCGCTCCATTTTGATACATCCCCTGCTTTAGGTTTTCCCAATCTGATGCCCTGACTAAAGTTCGAGATCTTTGCACCACTGATTAGAAGTGGAAGCAAGTGGGAAAATGGCAGTAGCTACAGTAGGCCCAAAGCCAGCTTGAGTAGTCTGGCAAAGCAAAGAGAAGACTCCCATCTCAGGATCTGGCAGGAACCCAAGAAAAGCCATTTCCCCTTCCTTTTGTATTTGCTTCCCATGTCTTTGGCCTGTAACTGGTACATGTGTCGGCAAGGGGGGACTCGATCTGGGCAGCAGGAAACAATGGGTGTCCCATTGTAGGAGATTTCTAGATGAAACTGGCCTGTATGGTGTTTGAGGGGCCAAAGCAAACTTCAAATACAGCAAAACTAGGTCTAAAAAAAATGCAGGATGGGATTTGTTTTGCTTTCTTCATTAAAGAATCAGAGATGAGCAGTCCCCCAAAAGCAGCAGTATCAATACAATTTTTCATGTATCACTTGACACCCAGTATGGGATGTATCATTTCAGTGCCCAAAGAGACCTTTTTATTTACCCAGCATGTAACCTAGCCGGATTAAACCCTGTTTTTATTAAGGTCTTTTTTTATTGCATCAGTTTTACTTGTGCTTGATATTCTGGCTCTTTTGTTTTTACTTTTTTCCCTTCATAATGCAAGTCCTCCTGGGCCGTTTTGCTCAAAAACCATCAGGGCAACGTACAAATGGTTAAAATAAAAGCATTGGGGAAACAAAAGCCACAGCTTTAGCAAAGTATCAATAATTCATTTTTTGAGAGTCCAAAGCAAAAAAGCTTGCTTTGTTTTGTTCCACTCTTAAAAAGAGTACACACTGTTTCAAAAAGTAATCCCTGCTCTATAAAATAAGTTTAATAGTACCCCAGGACACAGGTCTAAAGGATTCATTACTGAGTTGGGATCTATAAAGCTGTCACATTCAAAGGAGAATGAGCAAATATTTCCCAGTGTAAGAGGCAACATATGGGGCTGCGAGATTATAGACACACTACCGGTATTTCATAGGTTTGCTTTAAAAGGAATTTACTAGTGCTACTGCTTTAAGTGCATGAAAATCCATAATTGTTCCATCCTTAACGGGGTTAGGGTTGCTCTGATTCACTACAGCAAAACATCTCCCATTTGGACTCTGATTTTAAATCATGTAATTGGGTAGGTTTCACTTTTCACATCCAGGCAAAAGCCAGAGGTCAAAGGTCTGGGAGTATTAAAACACACTTAATATTCTCAAGACTATCAAGTTTTTCTTTAAAAAAAGTGATGCTATTTCTTAAATATTTTGCACAATAGTAGCCAATAGCACAATCATAATGTTTCATAACCCAAGAGTGGAAGGAACAAATTTAAGATTCCCCCCCCCCCCAATCCTACAATATAGCAATCACAGCAAGCCCTAAACCTGCCAGAAATTATACAGAGTAGGTCTGAAACTGAATGAATTGCCTGCTTCATTTCCACTGCTGAAAGCCTGTGTGGTAAGATAAGAGCCAAAGTAAACCTTTTCTCTACAAATATTGACTGCATCTCTTACCCTGGTAACTTTTAACTGGTGTCATCTTGTTGTAATCTTCCGATAACATAAATTCCTGGAAAATAACAAAGTACCCACTTTAGAAATGCAACTTATGAGATATCTAAAAATTAGTTTGCAATGCAATATTTCTTGTTAAAATCCAAGAATTTATCACTTTGTGAACTTCAGTCTCATTCTGTTTAGATCATGAAGGAGTAGTAAGTTCTGTTCATGGCCTCTGGCTGCCTGGTAAGCAATGATGAACTGCTGTAGGTCAGTGCTTCTCAATCTGATGTGGCAGGCCAGCATTCCCCCCCCCCCCCCCGTGTGCCAGGGACTGGTACCATATCTATCATATTATTGCTATTGTTTCTTTCTTTCCTCAAAATTCGCTATGGGCCGGCAACCAATGGACTGGCCCTGGCTCACGGACCACCACTTTGAGTAGCACTGCGCTGTAGATCACAATCGGGGATTCGTGAAAACAGTCCCTGTATTTCTGCAGCATTTTCTGCTTTATCTCCCCAAGCTCTTGGATATCTGCAGAAAGTCCATGGAGTGACTTGGATAGCATTGCTTTTCCAAACTGCTGCATGTACAGAGTCCTTGGACCTTTTCCCCCTTCAAAGAGCAGGTGCATATCATAGCAGCAGGTAGGCACATACGTGTTGACCAGCTGCACATGACAGTGTGCCACTGAGTGTAACACAGTTGTCTACAGACATTCATACAAGTGCACAGTTTGGATCTGTTCCCCCGCAACTGCCTAGTGTGTGAAACAGTTTGCATATCCCGACATCAATTATTTTCCCACCCCAAGTAAATTATAGTACGTCTGTGTCAGAAAAGGAACCTGGCAGATTGCTGCAGCATCCCTAAATTACTGTGTTTGCTCTCAATACCTCATTCTCATTCAACAGGACATTTCAAGGGACATTTGAAAGGCAGTGGGACTCCCTTGAGCTTGTGGAAGTCAGAGGCAGAGCGCCATTCTAGGTGAAACAGCTCAGCCTAAAAAAGCACCCCACTCGAGTTGAATGCAAAGTTTTTGCAGCTCTTGCTCAAGAAAGATGCATTACTGTGAAAATAACTTATCTTTCACTGCCTACACTACAGTGACAGCTTGACTGTTCTGCAAAATCTTCTTTAGGCAAGAGATCGCAAATAAACTTCACAACCAGATCACAGGCACCCTTCACATGCAGCAGTGTAGGAGCTGCTTCCCCATCGTGGGATCCCACACTGTTAGAGAAGTTTTTTATTTTACATTTTCCACATTTTCTCCAAAGCAGTGCACATGGCTCTCCCCCTTCTCATTCTGTCCTTGCAACAACTCTGTGGGCTGGGTCAAGCTGAAGGAATGCCACTGGTCCCGGGTCATCCAGTGAGCTTCATGGCTGAGTGCAGATTTCAACCCAGGTCCTTTGTTGTCCCAACACACTAACCACACCAATGAACAGCATATGTATGTAGATGGGAAAGACCGGCATGACTGGCTTTGTCCACATTGTTACAATACAGTGGACCCCCTCATCCGCGGGTTAGCCATCTGTGGATTTGACTCAACACGGAGAGCTAACCCTGGAAGTAGGAATCCCACTGGGGGCAGCGTCACAATACCTTATTTTTCAGCTGTGCTGGGCCCACCGTCTCTTCTCAACTCCCACACACCTTCTAAGTAGCCCAAACTGCTGCAAACAGTAAAAAAAAAAAAAAAAGCGGTCAAGAGAGACTTCTGGTTTTGCATGGCAACCAGAAGTCACTTTTGACCACCATGGTTTGTTTTTTAACTGTTTGCAGCAGTTTGGGCTACTTATAAGTCATGCAGGATTCTAGAAGCAGCAGCAGGCCTGGCGCAGCTGGAGAATAAGGTACTGTCCATCCCCTCCCCCCTGCAGATTTGACTGTACACGGTTTTCAGAATCTGCAGGGGTTCCAGGAACAGAATGCTCATGATACCGAGGGCCCATTGTATATATTCTGTCACTTTCACCCAAGCATGTGATCACATCATAAGGAAGCAGCTCCTATACTCCACATACGATGCGAGTAAGGGGAAGTGGGGAAAGGGTGTTCTGTCTTTATCATCAGTACTTGTTCCATCCATTTGTGACACTTAAGGAATGCTAATCGGCTTAATCGGCTGTCATGTCCACCCTGGCGTACTCCAGTCAGACTCGGTGTCCAAAAGGGCCTAAATTCTTCGGTATATTGGCTGGGGTGGTGGCAACTCAACTTCCCAATAGAGAGATCTGTTAGCAGAGATACTAGGGATGGAACTACATGATATTTCCTCAATGCATGCATCTTAATGCTGTAAATTACTTTTCCCCTACAAAGAAGCCCTGGGAGAAGATGATTAGAAGAAGGGGTGTTTAACCATTCCTCTGCCTGCTGTTTTTCTCCCAGAGGAGCTCAGTCAGTCATCATCACTGCAGTTTGACAACAGAGAGCCACACTATCTGGCAATGTGATCAAGCCGCATCTATAAAATGCTGCTTGATCAGCATTTTATAATAAAGCAAGAAGGGAAAACACCCAAACAGAAGTCAAATGTTGTGCTTTGTTCCGTTTGTATGCTTTTGTTTTTAATTGCAGACTTGGTCCCAGCAAGCGAGTTCAGAGTGGTATTATTCTAAGGTACACACCATCCCACTGAACAACAGAAGCTAATAGGCATTTTTATGTTCAGAACACTTTAGCAATCCCTGGAACCTTGTCAATATGACAGAATTCAGACTTTACCTGATCAGCGTGGTGGAAGATTACATTGCCAGTATAGATCCATATGCAAGTCTGACCCCCCCCCCCCCCCGCTCAGATAAGCTCGCTCATCTTAGCTATTCCACCTGCCAGTTCTCCAATTGCACTTTCATTTGCATTATCCCTTCAAGCATATCCACAATCCACTTCCCATCTGCAGTTTGGGAAACAGACACCTCTATCCACTTCAGCCTTTTGCCCAGACGGTTCAGAGAGAAAGAAGCACCTACAAAAGCCTCAGTTTCCAAAACTTTGCATCATGGTGATGCCACATCTTGCTAGGAAAATTCAGAAATGTGCTCAACTTGGGTTTCCTAGAATTTTTTTTAAAAATAGCTAGTTTAGGACCTCTCCCCCCCCCTTCAAAAGGGGCTGGGCCAACAAATTGGTTTCAGGATTAAAGAGGATAAAGGGTTTTATACCAAAACATCTCATTAAGCAATGCATACCAAGTAACCTGCTACAAATTAAAATAACCTAACATTGGTTTTGTTCATTTTGAAAGAGAGGCCGCTAGGAGCATCTGTTTGGCTAAACTGACAAAGATTACAGAGGCTTCAGAAATTTTATAAAGATCTTAATAAGCAACACAGGTCTCTTCAAGGTCTGAAAGATGAATGGAGGAGGCTATTTTATTCGCTTCTCTAACACATAATTTAAACATGCTACTGTTGGCTTGTATAATAAAACTGTTTTAATGAAGAACATGAGCATATGTTGATTTGCCTCTCCGAGGAGGGGGTAGAAAAAAACTGGGGAGATGGGAGTGTGTGACAGCGCACACTGGCATATGGTCTGCACATCACTACACTGCAATGACAGAGCTGCCTGCTACAGAGTCTGATAAAAAGGAGAGCTGGGATGGGGGAGACGACTGAGAATGTGGTTGGAGTTTCAGAATTCAGTCTTACTCATAGGACTTTAAAAGGGTCTAGCTGATCTAATTCGACCTCTGCCCAAGGACAGCATTCCAACCAGACCCAGCCAACTTTTTCTTTGGGAACTATCAAAGAAGGGAGTGACTCCCTACAAAGATTTGTTTCATGGTTGAAATGCTCTTCTAATTAGACCTTCTTTTCTTTTCTTAATGTTTAACCGAAAAGCGTGACCTCATTCTATGCCTGCAGTGAATGAACAAATAACTCTTCCTGGTCTTTTTTTTTTTTTTTTTTTTTTACACACACAAAAATAGATGTAAATATTTGCAAACTGTCAGCACATAATCCTTTGATCTCTTCTTCTTTGGGAATGTTTAGCCGGTCGGACGTCTCAAACTATTTGATGCAGAAGACTGGCAATCCCCCCCCCCAAGTGCCAGGGACCTGCACCATATCTATGCCAAATATCTATGCCACATTACTTCTATTGTTTTGGTTTTTCCTGGAAATTTGCCACGGACCTGCACCGGTCCAGGGACCACCATGTTGAATAGCACTGCTCTGGAGGGTTTTCAGCCCCTCCAAATGTTCTATCACGGACAGGAGGTCTGGCTCAGTGGTAGAGCTGCCACCTTGTAATGCCTGAAGAGATGAGAGGACACCAGCTCGAGACAACCGGAAGTATCCAAGAGCTGTCAACACGCCTCTGACGATCTGCAGAAGCCCTCGGTGAGAGCGAAGAAAAGCTGCCAGCTACACTCTGAGTGGGAGGCGAATGCCAGAGGTAAGCCAGACCGTGAAGGAAACCATCTGGAACGAAGACGTCCTATGAAAGATTAGAACTTTGTATTGTAAAAACTCCTTTGGGAGTTTAGAATTGCCTGCCTATGTGCACAGCCTTGAATTAAAGTCAAAGGAGAAATCCAATGACCAAGAAAGGTGGTATATAAATACTGGTATTATTATTTCCAGTTTCCATAAACACTATTTTTATTATGTCTTCATACCCCACCCTTCCAAAATCTTTTACTATGGCACTTTGACATGTTAATCACACAAGCACAATCAAGACAATAAAATATCGATGTAGTCATTAAAATAGAAGCATGAACACATATCAGGAAATTCAAACATTTTAAAAAGCTTGAAAAAATTAGAAGGTCTTTGGGCCAGCACCAAACACTGAAGCAAGGGGCAGGTGATTCCCAGAGCACAGCAGTTCAAGACCCAAGTGGGAAGAAAGGCCCCCCAAAGTGCCAGCACTGGAAAGCCCCTCCCCCCCAGATTAAGGTAAAGGTATCCCCTGCTCAAAAGCCAGTTGTGTCTGACTCTAGGGTGCGGTGCTCATCGCCGTTTCTAAGGCCGCAGAGCCAGCGCTGTCCAAAGATGCTTCCGCGATCATGTGGCCGGCATGACTAACAGAATGCCGTTACCTTCCCGTTGCAGCGGTACCCATTTATCGACTTGCAATTTCTTGCTTTCAAACTGCTAGGTTGGCAGGAGCTGGGACAGGAGACAGGAGCTCACTCCGTCACATGGTACGTGGGTCTCGAACTGCTGTCCTACCAACCTTCCAGTCTGCAGTTAACCACTAAGCCACCGTGGCCCCAAAGATTACTTGTGCATAAATAGGTTCACGTGGAGACAGCAATCCTTCGTATATTATTTCTTCTTCTCTCCCAGTCATTGTCAACCTGCTAGATGCTGATCCCAGAACTGATCCTGGCAGACCACCACCACTACCACATTCCTCCAAGTGTGGATACAGGTTCAATATCTACATTCCTTTTTTCTTGCTCCCACTTTTTCATGTTTCTTTTTAAAGAGGCTGTCATGTGAAATTATGTTAAGTCCTTTGAAGTCCAAGAATAATTGCTCTGTTTTAAATTGTTAAAATGGTTTTCCTCTTGCTTAGTCTGTAGTTGCTTTACCAATAAAAATAATTTTGCTAGCCTGGCATGGGTTATTCTTTCTAAAGTTATGACTGCTAACATCTTGGTGCTTACAATTCAGCTGTTTAATATTTGCTATAGTATTGCCCTGGTATATATGACTTTGGTCCCCTACATCGGTCATCTCTTAACATAGAAGGAAACAAATACTGTGTCTTTCAATAGAGAATGTAGGTTCCCATGGCATGTAACGATCTGCAACGATTTAGGAGTTATGGGATTTGCAGCCATGTATGATTTCGTTGAAGAAATAAAGTTCTTACTTAAACCAGTGGTCTGTAGAAATTCCTTTACGACGAAGCAACAGCTGAGACACTGGCGCTCGCAGCACAACGCGAACGCTGTTGCTTCGTCGTAAAGGAATTTCTACAGACCACTGGTTTAAGTAAGAACTTTATTTCTTCAACGAAATCATACATGGCTGCAAATCCCATAACTCCTAAATCATTGCAAACGGTGTCTTTCTCAAGCCTTCTGAGACTACATCAGTTTTCTATGCTCCTGTATAAAAGCTACCACTTTCAAGATGTGACCAGCAGCTACAGTATTCCTATATGGATGTCATCAAGCCTCACCAGCATGAATTCAGGCTGATCTTTAGAGTTGCTGCTCCCCCCCCTTTTTTTAAAACATTCTTCTGAAAGGGGTCAATTTAGTTCACCATTTGGTTCAGAATATTTTTTTTCTTGTTTTCTTCCTAGGTATATTAAGGTCCGTGTTATGGAGCGAAAAATATGGTGACTGACAAAAGGGCAGCTCATCTTCTGGTTACAAAATCTGACATTTTAGCTTAGTACCTTGCACAAAAGATAATGACTGTAGATATTACAGTTCAGAATGCCTGGATGTTTAAGTGCCATCCAAAACATACATACTTGGAAGCATGTTCCACTGAAATCAATGAGATTTGCTTCTGAATAAAATATGGTGAAGATCAAGCTGCAATGGACCACTCCTACAGCTCTGGAAACTATGGTACAAGATCCCCGCTGGCTGCTGTTGGCATGGTTAGTAACCGTCCCACCACCAACAGTATTACACGATTGAATAAGATTTATTTATTATGCTTGCAGGCCCCAGGCTAATGAGAAGTTGTAAGGGAGCCAACCACACATATTATTTGAACTTTGATGCTCATTTTGAGTTTGATGATGTTGTACCACTCTATGCCTACTCTAGCTATGCTACTGAATTTAGAAGTAAAACTCTGCTCATGACCAGCCATTTTCCATACCTGTAGCTTCCCGTTTCATTCCTCCGCTATTTAGTCAGTGCCCACAGAGAATCCTCAAACACACACAAAATCAAGGAAAAGAAGTCTTGACTAGAAAACGTAAGAGGTCATATGTACTTACTGAGATTGTACCATTGTCTAGACCTACGGACAGCCTTCTTGTTTCCGGGTTGACACACATGCATGAGCATGGAGCTGAAAAAAAATGAACATGTTGATGAAGTTAAAGCCAAGACCCTTGTTGCTCTTCAGCATCAAAGCATCACCTAGCTCAGTGATGGCGAACAATTTGGGCTTGGTGTGTCAAATTTTTTGAAAATGCCTAACTTGACTCTCTAGGTGTGTCGCGTCACCCCCCCCCCCTTTAATAGTACTTTGACTACTGCTACTTTTAATAGTAATTTTGAATTGAACTGAACTGAAAACAACTATAGAACATATTGCATTTTATTTAACATCAATTAGTGACTTTTTTGTTGCTGAGTTTTACTAGATAATAAAAGGTCTGCCAAACATCTCTGCCCTAAGATGTTCAAGACAAGCCTGTAAAACTTTTGCAAAAATGTAAGGTGTGTCGGGGGGCCCTGGGGGGAAAACACTGGCATGTCACCCAAAATGGCCTCGCGTGTCACCAGTGACACGCATGTCATAGGTTCGCCATCAGGGATCTAGCTAGTTTATCCCAGATTAAGGGGAGAGAAGGAGGGGGAATAATAAAACGATACACCCGTTTCCCTTTCCCCCAACAGGGGATTTAAAGGTTCACTGGTAAGTCTTTGAGGGTTTCCTTTGTCTCACTTTGCGATCAATCAGAATCATGGTGGTATCATGGTGTACTGTCAGATTTCTGGCCTATCATCATCATCATACCTGCTATCAACTTGAGTTGGCCGCTCGAGCTGTATGCAAGAGTGTGTGTGCGAGTATGCTTAGAGGGATTGTTTAGATTGCTGTGCTAGCTTGATCTTATTTTAGATTGCAAGAACAAAAGGAATAGGAGCTGTCTGTTTCACCTTATACCTAGTGCTGCAAAATTTTTAATAAAATCAATGAACCCTAAGGTGCGGTTTTTACGCTCGCCCCTTAACAATCCCTTTGTTGAACCCTTGACAATCAGAGTATGCCGAGAATCTGGTAACATTAATATCTATGATATATGCGAGTGCATGACTGCAGAGAAATAAAGCCTAGGTTCTGCTAAGAATATACAGTCTGTTATACTCCTGCTTTTATACTTTGTACTGTGGTTTTAGATTTTATTAACGTTTTAAGAGTTTTATATGTATTGTTGCAAGTCGCTTTGAGTCCCCCCTATGGGGGAGAAAGCGGGATAGAAATCTAACAAACAAAAATAATAATACCACCACGCTCCAGTGTTCCGTCACCTAAACCGCTTGGGTACTTTTTTGTTAAAAAGAAATTCTCCTTGTTCTCCTGCAGAACAACAAATGCCTTCTTAAAAACCCCAATCAAGTGGAGAATCCTGTTTCTAAGCCCTCACAAGTGTAAATGGAGTCTTCAAACATAAGTTAAAAGCACTGTCAAACATACATACAAGACCCGACTCTTAGCTCTACACATGTGTCAAGCCCATATCTGCTAGACATTCAGGAAATCTCCACATCACTGCACCGGCACAGCTGTTAACATGCTATTCTACGAACATCTTTGCTGGCAGTGGCACAGGAAGGATTGTGGTACCACCACAGAGGTGGGGTTTAAACTCCTCAAAGAACTGAAAGCTAGGACTAGAAAAGCATAACTTTTCCACCACCCTAGTCTAGCCTAAATGTGCAAGTATTAACCATCACATGGAACCATCACCTGCACAAATATTTCTAGGTGCAGTCACATGGGAGAAGGCCGGGGGGGGGGGGTCTTCCTGCAGTAACTTCTATGACTAGTCCTTGTGGGACAGAGACAAGCTCACTACATACGTGCACGCAGCATGCACACACGCACTATATTGTGTGGCATCCCCTCGTCCCCACTTTTGTGTACACATAGGAAATCCGAGATCAATACAAGTATCAACCACAAGCTAACTTATTTTTTTACAATAATCAAAGAAACGTCTCTGTAGTGCATGTTAGGAAGATATTTTCCATTAACTGCTGTTAATCCAGCTTGTTGAAAAACTTTTCCCCAGGTTGATAACCAACATTAAGCATGGGCAAAGCACAAAGAAATACATGACGAACTCAAGCACTGTACAACTAAGCCTCCAAAACACCTCCAATGTTCAAGAGTACACCTCCCAACAAGTTGGAAAAAAGAAGTGTGAGTGGAAGAGAGCCACTATCACCACTCCAATACACACTTGTGCAAGGGTTCATGCAGTGCTATAACAGATACATTCCATAGCAGTTTTCACAATTCTGCTTGTGAGGGAGGTTGCACATCCTCCCGTGCAAGCAGAAGACTACCATCTTTGGATTTTGTTTCACTTTTCTCGTGCAATATTGTAGCGTCAAGTAGAAAGCAACCTTTCATTGAGCGGAAGATCACCTTCTGCATTTGGAAGGGCACTTAAGGAACATATCAGATTGGATCCTAAACAGGAACATTGAAGAAAGTTTGCTTCAATGCGAGAGGAGGAGGGGGAATGTCTAATCTAGGAACAGTATTATATAGTACTCAAGGCACGGTACACAACGCAACAGTACAAAACAATATTATACAGTACACAACGCAAGACCACTTTTTGCCAGTTTTGGAGCTGAATGGAGATCTTGCTACTAAGAGAAAGTGTCTTTATGTGAGACATAGGATTGCATCAAAAAAATTTCCTCTGTTCATGGAAAGGATCCTACCTTTAACACAGCTCTCCTTCCATTCATGGAGTAAAAAAAACTTTGGATGCAATCCAGTCTCTCTACATGGAGACAATTTGCAAAATCCATACACTTGCAGTTATCTTATTAGATGAACAGTCACTTTACAAGATTTCTCTCCAACAAGGCATACAAATTAATACCTATAAATTCACTATAAGCATAATTTCAATTATACTGTACAAGATTTCAGCTTTTAAAGCACTGTTGGGAGATCAAACTGGTACTTCTCACACTTCTCGTATCTTCTTGAGTGCCAGTGTGAGTTCCCAGCATGCACAGTGCATCTTTCTTCATAGCACCATGTATCACCAGTAGCACATTATCAGTGAAGCTGCATCTTGCTTGTAGACAACCAAAATGTTTGGTGTGAGACTAGTAATTACAGGTGGGCCCCCATATCCACTATCCACGGTTTCAGTTATCCACGGATTGTGGGGACCACCACTCCTCCCCAGGCTTTTACTTTTTTCCCAGTAAGCTTCATTTCTTCCTTAAACAAACAGGAGAAGCACCCTCTGGCTGCTTATTGCAAGCAAGTAGATTAAGTCCTAGAGAGGTTCTGCAAGGTTAACAGAAACCTTGCAGAGCCTCTCTACGACTTAGTCTCGTTCTACTTGCCTGCATTGGAGGCTGCTTCTCGGTTTGTTTAAGGAAGAAACAAAGTTTGCTGAAAGAAAAATAAGAGTTGGGGGGAGCACACGCCTGCCCGCAGGGGAGGCAGGGCGGGGGGCCCTCAGGAAACCATGGAAGGGGGTGTTCGCTCCTATCCACGGTTTCAAGTATCCATGGAGGAGCCTGGAACATATCCCCAGCGGATGGGGGGGGGGGGAGTACCATAAGCTCGATCGAAAGGTCGGCAGTTCGAATCCGCGACAGGGTGAGCTCTCGTTGCTTGGCCAGCTCCTGCCAACCTAGCAGTTCCAAAGCATGTTAATGCAAGTAGATAAATAGGTACCGCTTGCGGGAAGGTAAACAGCGCTCCGTGTTCCAGCCGCATGCTACACGCTGTGGCAAGGAGAGTCATGCCGGCCACATGACCACGGAGGTGTCTTCAGACAACGCTGGCTCTTCGGCTTTGAAATGGGGATGAGCACCACACCCTAGAGTCGGACACGACTGGACTTAATTGTCAGGGGTCACCTTTACCTTACTGTACTAGTAGCTACAATGTACTTGAAGGTAATTACATAAATAGCTGAGTAGGAATTTTATTGTTTTCGTAACTGGGTATCCAGTTACGTAACTGGGTCCAGTTTTGGGATGCTGAGGAGAATTTCTGGGCTTGGGATGTTATCAAAGAATGAATTTAGCTTAAGAATTGCTTTATTTTGATAAGAAACCATTTGCGGTTAAAAGAGCAACATCTATTAAGAAAAAAATTAAACAGGATATGCATGCTGATGACATAGCTAACTATTGTTATGACCCAACCAGGAAAGGAATTGAAAAAAATCAAATTAATGACAGACATCTGAAAGAATGACTGAATAAAAAGTAATAAGTCTGCAATACCATGTATTGCAGAAGAATACATTATTTGCCTTACATTATTTGGGTATTTAATTGATAATGAAGCTGTGTACAAAATTATGGAAATTTTTTGAAAGAATGAAAACAGAACTTGATAAATGGGTAGAATTAAAGCTTTCCTTTCTGGGAGAACAATGGCAATACAAAAATGCATGTACTGTACTAATGAACCAACAGGGAAAAACTTAAGGAATTAGCAGCCTGTAGTTCTGAAGTTAACCGGGGGGGGGGGGGAATTTAAAACCTCCCAAGAATAAATTCAAGAACTTTATATAAAGTACCAAGTACCAATATGGGCATAAGCATTTGCAAATGGCCAGAGTCAAGCCGGAGCTACACTACAGGCAGAGGCTCTGCCGCCGCCTCCTGCCTCCGCCTCCGCGCTGGAAACGAGGGAGTGTCTTCCAGCCTGTTGTCCCTCATGTTGTCCCGCCTTCTTAAGAAAGTGCAGTTGTGATTGGCTAAACACAACCGCCCCCTCTCCTGCGATTGGCAGGCTGCAGTAGCTCCGCAAACCGACCCCTAGCTCTGCGTCCCCGCCCCCTGAAAAATAGAACTCCAGCTTCAGGTACGCGCCTGCCGTGCGGAGGTCACGGCGGCTCCGCCTGCTTCAAAAATCAGGTCAGAAGCTCCGCGACGCGTGTAATGTAGCTCTGGCTTCACTGTTACAGTCACTTTAAAAGCAGCTTCACTATATGTTCAAGCTTTTCAGTCCCTAACCCTGACTATATTCTTTTCCCCAAAAAAGTCTTGTGAATATTGCGAACATGCTGCCAACACAAATCAGAATGGTCCATGAAAGAGTCCAGCAAACTGCCAGCTAGTGTTTTTCTAGAAGTATTGCATAAACCAAGTATATTCGTTGAATTATTTTAGACTACTTTTATTTCCAATTCTGCAAAGCGAATGGATGATTGTCACCGACTCATTCAATGTCGGCATTTCCTCAGTGCCACAAGTTCTACAAATGCCTTCCTTCCCCAGTCCTGTACCCAGAGCCCACCTGCCAAACCCACACATCTGAATTCTACAAAAGGGTTTTCAATCTCTCACCCACAGCCTCCCATGTTCAGCTAACACCACATCCTTGACTTCTAGAGCAGGCCTGAGCAGTGGCTGCCACACAACCTACACACCTCTCTCCTGCACTTCCAGCCCATTCCACATGCTGTCTTCCGAGCCTATGACGCGACAAATTTGGAAAACACTGCTTGGGACCATTGTGCAATTCTATTTGGGGGATTATCTTTGCAATTATGATGGCTAGAAACCAATTCAGACAGAGTTTCCAGCCTCCCTAGGAATCGGACAACTGCATTTAATGCATTGGTTTTGATAGCAAGTTCAATTTGATGTCCCTTAAGCAGCCCTACCGACATTTGCATTTTAAGTACCGGTAGTACTCCCATTTTTTCCCTATATGCTTGCTTCAATACAGATTAACATTCCAAACTATTTACGGTTAAGACTAGCCCAAAAAAGGGGAAGGTTTTTAGCTGACCAGTCATAGTTTCTTACTGATTAAATTTAAATACATGTAATAATCACATTCTCAGTATTGGTGACTTTGAGGCTACTTGAAGAGAAGCATGGTTAGCACGCTTAACTTACAATTTGACATAGTGTATTTAGGAATCTCAATTCTGTACCCTACACCAAAAATAAGGTCCACATTTACAAGTTATTCTGGCATTGATCTCAACGGAACACTAGCAATTGCCTTTGCCAGAAGAGGACAGTGGGTTCACTATGGAAAGCAAAATATATTCGGCTAGAGTTGAACAGAGCAAAATAGAAGATAAATTGTCTCTACATTATTCATCACACTGGCCCAAAGAGGTGGGTTGTGAGCATCTGTGTATTGGGGGCTGGTATCAACAGAAGCGTGCCCGCAAATCTCAGCACCCGCCAATTAGAAATGAACCCTTTGATTAATCTGTGATTAAAAGGCTTTAATCATTTTAACTGGTATCTTAATAACTTCAGCTTGCAGCACTCCTTAGATCAGGGCACACTGAAAGAATGTCCGCACAAGAGTATACTGTATATTGGCCTAGATACATGAGCTGAAAAATCAACAGAAGCCCATGCTTCTTGATGTATGCAGCAAACTCACACACATGCACCAAGCATGAAGACATTCTTGCACTATACTATATGCAGCCTGTGGGCACTCCTCTATATATGGTGTGCGAGTGAGAGATTTGGCCATTACAATTTATGTAGGAGGTACCAGTCAGGTCCATATCCCACAATTTACGGAAACTTCACTTTCATTTAAAGAGACAGATACAGCAATCGTCGGAACAGTTTTTCCCCCACCCCAAGCCTTCCTTTAAGTAGAATACAGGGATTACGGGCTACATTTTAGGGGGCTGTTCATTAATGATACTCCACTCCCTGGCACAAACTTTACAAATGCCCTCCCCTCAAAGTTTGAGTATGTGCGTACATGCACACCCCAAATCTAAAGTCTAGGACTTGTTTCCCCATCACATATCAAAGAAACTCAAATTTGGAGCTGAAATTCCACATTTAATTTGAATGCCAATAAGTGTGTGTCAGGGGTTTCTCCCTCTTTTTTCCCCTCTTGCATTTAAACTCGACCGTGTTACGGGAAATAAAGCGACATACCCCCAAATACTTACATGGCATTGTATGGTATATGCTAGGCCAATACTGACCACTGTCTCTCTTCAGCCATACACGAACCGTTCTGTAAAAGAGGGGGAAAAGGCATCTTTAGCATTTTCCCATCATTAGTGGCTTTTAAAAAAAATGAACACAAATGCCAGTGACGAAGATCTGGTTGGCAGGGCTTCTGAAATCTTGCTAGTCATTAGGGTTGAGCAGCAGCACCACCACACATTTGCTCCATTTCCCCTTTCCGTTCAAGTTCAAGTATCAGAAACAGCCGTCAAGGCTTGGGCCTACCAGTTCTTTGAAATTCCAGGTTCTGGTCTGAGGGCACATTAGACAGATGGAGGAAATGCAAGGGTCATAAAATAAAGCCTAAGTAAGCCCAAGTATGTGGTGCGGGTTTCTCAGCACCCCTGCAATATAATAAACAGAACTTAATATTCTAAATTTAAATATTTATTCAATGGGCATTCTAAGCACAAGGATAAAGAAAAACAGGTACACTTCAAGAGCATTTACCATGTTGGAACAAAAGAAACATCAAGTTTCTCCATATTATATCCGGGTTTTCTGACCATGGTCTGGTAAACCTTTACTGGATAATTTTAATATGGAGAATCAGGATGCCATCCACAAAGTCTTAGTAAGGGGGGGGGCTGGTATCCAGATCTGTTCCATCCCCCCTGTGGATATGGAGAACCACAGATGGCGTGAATGCCCCCTCTGTGGCCTCCTGCACACCCCTCCGGCCTTTATTTTACCTTATTAGCTAGTCTGTGTCTTCCTTTAAACAGAAGTTGGCTGAGTGCTAGAGAGGCTCAGCTGAAGAACAGGAAGCACTGCTTCCTGTTCTTCGACTGAGCCTCTCTAGCACTCAGCTGACTTTAACGCTATAAGCTAAGTAGCATGCTGCATGCTTCTTATAGCATCTGTTTAAAGCAGAGGTTCTCAACCTGTTGTACGCGTACCCCTGGGGGTACGAGAACCAACAGGCGGGGGTACGCGGCTTGCTGTGTCTTAGCTACAATCAGCTGTGAGTTGGCATCAGCTTTTAGTTTTTTAAATTCAAACTCCCGACTCACAGCTGACAAAGAACAAACTTGCAACTCCCATATTAAAAAAAAAAACCTCTCTATAAAAACCCCTTTCTAGCATTTACATCCAAGTTAGGGTGAGTAAGTTATCAGATTAAATAGTCCCTAATTTATTACTAAAAAGTGAAACTTCATTGACAGTGAACGTAAGAGATTCTTGTGCAACAAAACCACCCCTTCTCTCCCCCCAGACTGTGTTCCCAAGTGGAATGCAAATTAAGCGCTTTCCTACTGGCTGGTTCAATTTATATGCTGGGTTTTAGAATACATTGTTTCTTCCATTTAAAGAAGGCAGCTCTTATGGCAGATTGAGGTGGTTCTCTGCCTTCTTAAGGAAGCTAAGAAGGAATTGTCTTGGTTTATTTTTGGATGGGAGACCTGTGGTGATATTTTCTTTAAAAATAAAAAAGGGGTGGCAAAAATTGGTGGCTAACAGTGTAAGCCGAGTAATTTTAATGATTAAATTTTACATTTTAATAATTTAATTAATTAATGCTAATTAATTAATTGGCACAGGGGGCACTTCAAAAAATTTGACGATGCCAGGGGGTACACTTGGTGAAAAAGGTTGAGAACCTCTGGTTTAAAGGAAGACACAGGCCAGCTAATAAGGTAAAATAAAGGCTGGAGGGGCACCTCCCACTATCCGCAGATAAGTGAATCTAAGGATAACTGATCCGTGGACCCCCCTTTATAACAAACATTAGGTTGTTATGCAGTTATCACCATAGATGCGCTTACTGCAGAGGCAAGAACTACGACAGGAGTAAAAAGCATCTCACTATCCACATGCTACTAATAGAACGAACCATCATCGGGATTAAGGGTTATAAAAATATATTTATGAATGTAAAAATTGTAAAATGCCAGCAGTTTCACAAAACACGTTAAAAATCACAAAACACGTTTCACGGTTTTAATTCTGTGTGATTTTTAAAACCGTGAAACGTGTTTTGTGATTTTTAACGTGTTTTGTGAAACTGCTGGCATTTTACAATTTTTACATTCATAAATATATTTTTATAACCCTTAATCCCGATGATGGTTCGTTCTATTAGTATCATAGCGGGTTATAACAGTCTCCGATCTCTATTATCCACATGCTGTTTTAGGGTTCCCTTCCTGTTTTAACGGAAAGTTGGAGCTTGGGCTTAAGAGTCTCTTGTATCCTGGGGTGGATTTGGGCACACATTTTGGTACAAACTGGTCTCTCAGCAGAGGCTAGACGGAGGCCTCTAACCATACTGTACATTTATATACATCAATAATGTTAATGTGGCTTTAAACATTTAATTAATTTAGTAAATTTTACTCGCTCGCCATAAATGGCAACCAGTGTGGCACACAAATTAAACAGAAACAAACCATCTGAAAACACACAGGTGATCACAGTTAGCACAAAGGGAAGCTAATGGTCTTGCTGGCTGAAGTTCCAATATGTAGAAACAATTAGAAAGTGGAGGTTTATCTGAGCATTATCAATGGAGTCAGTCACTTAAAATTATGAGGGTTCCCCTACTCAAGCTATTATCAATTCAATTCTTGCTATCCGCACTCAGTTCCCACGGATTTTCTTATCCGCAGAAGCAAGTGTAATTCGTGTTGCGCTATCAGAGGTCTGTTCTCGGCTATCCGTGGCCATTCCTTGTATCCGCAGCCACTCTGAAGCTCTCCTCAGCCATTCGTGGGGCCATTTTAAGGTATTCACTGTATCCACGCCATTCTCTGCAAAGGAAATGGGCCCAGGGAATGTGTTCCCTGCAAAGGGAATTTGTGGCCATTCCCTGCAAAGCTCTAGTCCAGGGGTTCCCAACCTTTGGAGGTCTGCATACCCTTACGCGGGCCTCCAATTGCCCCACATACCCCCAGAGTTGCTGCCCCCGTACCCTCCCAGGTACCCCCCTTAAAATGGATTTTTACGGGTTGCGGCACGTGCGTGTGTCTGTATGCTGCTGCTTATAGCGTCTGTTTAAACCAGGGGTGGGGAACCTATTTCCGGTGGGGGGCCATTTCCCCATTGGGAAAATTGGCTGCGGGCCGTCCGATAGGCCGTCCGAAATTTTTGGGCCCCCCACCGCAAATCTGACACACACACCCGCGAATCTACCCTTCTAACCCACCCACGGACCACTCTCCCTCCCTCCCACCCACGGACGCTTACCTGAGGCTCCAGGGGGTGGCGGCGGCAACTGCCGCCACCGCCTTCCCGCATCAGCTCCAGTTTAAATCGGCCTTTCTGCAGCTGCGCAGATCGCCGTTGAGGCCGAGAGATTGCCCTCTCGGCCTCAACGGCGATCTGCGCAGCTGCAGAAAGGCCGATTTTAAAGTGACTAAGCGGGCGGTGGAGCCTCCGGTCCCGTGGGCCGGATCGGTCAGGTCCCGCAGGGGCCGGACCGGATCGACCCACGGGCCGGAGGTTCCCCACCCCTGGTTTAAACGAAGACACAGAGCAGCTAATTAAGGTAAAAGAATGGCTGGTGGGGCGTTCACCCCTATCCACGGTTATCTGGTATCCGCGGGGGGCCTGGAACGGATCCCCCATGGATTCTGGGGGACCACTGTTCCTTCAAAGTTCTACTATTTTTCTATTTAAATTGTTGCAAATATTGCAAACATGACAACTCAATAGCATACACTTCTCTTCCATTGTTTACATTTAAAAAGGAGTCAGTTTATTCCAGTTCAGGCTGAAACATGTCACAATGTTGCAGTAGCTGTTTATCTAGTAGGGAAGAGTAGAAAGTCATGCAAGAGCTCCAAGCGAAAGGAATAACTGCTTGATGTGTAGAGAATGAACAAATGCAAAAGCACTTTACGTCAGTGGAACTCCACTGAACCAGAAGAACTAAGAAGCTGCATTTGGCAGTTAAGCCTGTCTAGATTTAACACAAAGTGATTTCCATTAAGCTCAGTGCAACGAAGACAAACAAGGAGAAAAAAAGACCTGAAAAGCTAGTTTGAGGAAAACTAATAATAGACAGAGGTGGAAACAGCTTCCTAAGAAACTGCAACTGCAAGAAATCCCTTTACACTTTCACCCTGTAAAAACATTCCAAGACAAAAACCTTCCTGGCATAATTGTGCTAAAAGGAAGACCGGGGGGGGGGGGTGCTTTTGTGTTTTGCCACGCCGACGCTGCAATTTGGCAGCGGCGCGGCAAATGTGATGTAGGGGCAGGGCTTGTGATGTCACATGGGGATGTCAGCGGAGACGGCCCGTGGGGTTGTAGCGACGCCCCTGCACAAGAGTTGCATAAATAATGGCATTGCGTTTTTGCATGCTCTTATTACCCTGTACAGGTGGGCCCCCATATCCACGGATTCGCTATCCACGGTTTCAGTTATCCACGGATCGCAGGGATTCCCCCCCCCCAGGCTTTTACTTTTTTCCCCAGTAAGCTTCGTTTCTTCCTTAAACAAACGCTGCTTATTGCAGGCAAGTAGAACGAGACTAAGTTCTAGAGAGGCTCTGCAAGGTTAACAGAAACCTTGCAGAGCCTCTCTAGGACTTAGTCTCGTTCTACTTGCCTGCAATGGAGACTGCTTCTCTGTTTGTTTTAAGGAAGAAACAAAGCTGGCTGAAAGAAAAATAAGAGCTGGGAGGGCGAGCAAACCTGCCTGCAGGGGAGGCAGGGTAGAGGGCCCTCAGGAAACCATGGAGGGGGTGTTCGCTCTTATCCACGGTTTCAAGTATCCACGGAGGGGCCTGGAACATATCCCCAGCGGATATGGGGGGAGTACTGTACTTGGACATGCTATGCAGTCATGCCTACTACACCAATATGCAGACATGTAGCCTGCAGTCACCCAAATTAAGATTATCTCTTGCCAAATGATAAACATATGTATATGTATGTCTACCATAATGATAAGCCATCCAGGAAAAATGCTAATTCAGTTCTACGTGGAGCCGCCTGTTGCTATTTTAAATGCTTCCCTAAGAGCTCCATGACAGCATCTGTGGTTAAGATGATAAACCAGAAATGGGTTACGAAATCAATCATTAACAGAACTGCCTCAAAATCAAAATTGTTAATCCTTCCTAGCAGATGCCAGGTAATTAGCTTGAAATGAGCACAACTGACTCGCCCCGCCCCCATATCCAATTTGTGTGAACTGTAGCAACTCCGGCTTCTTTAGTTTTACATCTTTTCCTTTCTCCGAGATTAAGTCACTCTTGCTTCCCTTTTCTCTGGATTTGTCCCTCACCTCCTTATCGTTGATGTTTTCATGTAGCCTGCAGATACTCTGGCAACGTAGAGTTTGTCATGCGATAAAAATCCATTCATGCTCTAAAGGAGTCCAGCGCTTATAAATACCACCGCACACACCTCCCACCCGCCCTCCTTGGGTGACACAACCACCATACAAAGGCAGCAGTCTCGAATCCTTGCCAGTCTTTACTATAGCAGATCAGTTCACCGCAAGGGCTAATGTTTTATTCACTAATGCTGGCCCAGAGGGAAACTAAAACCTTGACAAGACACTGTTGGAAAGTTTTAAAGCCACAACTCCTATTTTGCTCCCAATAATTTGTAGAGAACAGCGGTGTCTCAACACCCAAACAGGCTAGCTAAGCATTGTCAAAATTTAATTTGGAGCGTGGTCCTGTGTCTGTAAATAAAGCTTTAGCTCTTGCCTGTGAATGGTTTTGGTTTCAGTCTCACACAATATCTATGCACTAATTGTCCTGGAATTCCAATACAGCAAGCCAAGACATTCCATGTTGTTCAGCATAGCTGGGCATAGTCTATGGAAAGCAAAAACTCCAAACTATGAATCTGTAGCACATTTTGCTAGTTTTCATACATCTACTTAGGCTGTACACGAATCCCGGCGCGTTACGGAGATGCGCGGACCTCTTTGACAGCATTTCGGAAGCAAGCGGAGCAGCTGCGCTCTCCCTTGTACAAGATGGGGAAACCCATCTTTTGAGGGGGCGGGTTCGCGGAGCTTGGGGGCGGGTTTGCGGAGCTACTGCAGCCACCAATCACATGAGAGGGGGAGGAGAGTGGTTGCATGCCAATCAGAACTACCTCCAATCTATAAGCTGTGTTTTCTTAAGAAGACGGGACAGCAGGAGGGACAACAGGCGGGAAGACATTCCCCAGCTCCAAGCGCATAGGCAGGGGCAGGGGCAGAGGCATCCACGCCTGGATTCGTGTAGTGTGAATCCGGCCTTATTCCATAGTTTACTATGATTGCAGTATGAGTAGAGACAGTTTCTGAGGTTCACAAATTCAGAACACAGTATTTAGGCCAGCATTCGAGTGGCACAAAGGAAGCAGGGTAGGCATAGAAAGGGCTGGGCATAGTGTGCACCGAGAGAACATCTCTATTCCCAACCATCCCGACCCATCATACAACTTTGCTCCCTTAATTTTGTGTACCTTCAACATATACCAAGCTCACATTTTCAAACTTTCTTCAATTAGAGACAGCAATAGTTTTTAGTAAATGACTAGAGAGAGATAGAGAGGATGTCAAATATGCATACATACAATTCCAGTAAGGGCCGGCCCACCCATGAGACCAACTGAAGCAGTCACCTCAGGTAGTACATTGGTGGGGGGGGCACTTATATCTGCCTACTTGCCTCGATTGGTCCTCCTCCTCCCTGAATTGGAAAAGGAAGAAGGGGACAGAGAAGAAGAAGAAACATGGAGGGGAGGAGATTCCTGAGCTAGAACACTGGAAAGTGGGAGGAGGAGGGGTCTGCACATCATCAGGTAAGGGGGGCAGTATTTGGCAAGCCCTGCCCCAGCTACAAGTCTTCACACTGATGCATCAAAGCAAGACAAGACCACTCATTCTACCGATATCCGAGGACCACGTTTCTGCGAGTTTGTTTTCTTTGCATCTCACTGCATGAATTGACAACGTGCTTGGTCATTTTCAGTAAGAATTTTAAATCCAAGACTTCATTTTGCTGAAGTCAAATTACTCATACCCATCTCAACAATAAACTGCTTCCCAATATGAATCCATGTCCTTGGCTCCTTTTGAGGTTTAACATGCTTCAAAAAGGCAAGATGGCATTTTTTAGCGGGGGGGGGGAAAGAGAGAAAAAATTTGAAGACCCATGCATTTCTTCCTCTTCGTGATGTCTTAATACCTGCAGGCCCCAGAAGCATTTGGATCTCCTAGATGCTTTATATGGCCACTCTCAATGGGAGTCATATGGTCCTCTGGGGAGCGCTGGCACATTTTAGGGGGGGCACAGACTTGGTGTTCAATAATAAATGATGTTCATGTTGTATCCTTGTTTGAGAGGGGAGCCCTCGAACCCGAGGAGAGTTCCCAAGGGGCCGTAGCCCAAAAAGAAAAAAAAAAGGTGAAAATGGCTGAGATCAAAAGTGCTCTGGTACACATTAGAATTGCTTTGAAAAGGGCCCATGTACCATTGTCGCCCACCCAAAATTTGATTTAGAAGCGTTTTAAAGCAAACTGCCCTTTGAATATTAAGAGACACAAGAACTCCCTTGAACTATCAGATGAGAGTTGTTAAAATTGTAACTATTTATTGTTGCTACATCTGGCTCTAGGCAGAGCTCCCCACCAGGTATGCGAGTGGAAGTGGGGGGGGTAATCATGGAGCATTCCATACACTTGTAATTTCTCAGGGAAGAACAAGGTTGTAGTACTCCTCCAATAAGAGTTAAACCTGGCTCCACTAGTAAGCTATTTACATTTGGTTCAAACTGCCAGTGTTTCCACCCTTCCCCTGGGGCTGCCAAGAGAAGGGAAGAGGCACAACAGCCCTACGAAGCCTGAAGTTGGAGGGCACATGAACCGACTACACAGTGGCCCCTGGAGCATTCCCCCACATGTGTGGGGAGGGAGAAGTACCTGCCAGTCTAAAAGCAGCAGGCAGAGTGTTTCACATTTTCAGCCCGACCGGTGCACCCCATCCTATACAATGAGAGTACTGCACCCAGCCTCTTCCATGCACGCTGCAATTCACACCGATCATGCTATGTTGGCTGAAAGAGGCACAAGACACTTGGGAACAGCTTCCAATCTGTCCTGCCTGTCTGCACCCTGCTCTGGATGCCCCTGCATTCACCTGGCCCTCAACCCCCCCCATCCATTCATCCACACACCCCCAATATTTCACTTCAACCCCCAAATCTGTTTTCAAGGGGGCCAAGACAAATAGAAAGCACACAGTAATGTGTTATCTCCCTCGAGCACTAAGAAACCACAATTAAAGCTGGTACGTTATGACAATTCTTCATTCGACGTTTGATCAACAGCTTGATCCATACATCTGTTTGGGGAAGGAAGGGAGGCAAGATGTAAACTAGACTGCAGTGTGACAAAGCGCTCTCAAATACTGTGAGCTACTAGCATACATCGTTGCCACAGGGCTGCATGTGTACAAAATAAAGTATGTGCATACCACTGTCGACTGCTTGAAAAACAAAAAGTGAGCTTAATGGTGGGGAAACGACTCCAAGTTTACAAACATTGCACAAGAACTAAGCTTTTGAAGCACTCAAGAAAGAATTCTAAAAAGGCACGTATCTGTATTTCACCAGGGTCTAAGAGGCAGCTCCTGAGTTCAGGGGACTCCGATACCAGACTGGATAGGTGGATCCTAAAAATCACCCAACTGTTTCTTATACTCGGGACTTTATAAACACATATGAATCACGGTATCAGAAATGAGTTAACCTTGGGTGACCAATATTACTTCTTGCTTGACACTATTCTAGGTAATTTAGTATACAAGGAGTAGAGGCTTTACACTATTCTAGGTAATTTAGTATAAGAGGAGAGGAGGGTCCACAAGTTTCAATATAACCCAACTTCGGGAAGCCGCCATCACCAAATGCTCAGGCAGAAAGGGGTCACTGAGGTTCCACCATGTGACTTTGCAGTCATGCCACCCAAACCCAACCTGTGTATGAAACACATACAGAGCAAGCCAAGTATAAAGGTAAAGGTGACCCCTGACAATTAAGTCCAGTCGTGTCCGACTCTAGGGTGTGGTGCTCATCCCCATTTCAAATGGGGATGAGCCAGCGTTGTCCGAAGAGCCAGCGTTGTCCGAAGATGCCTCCGTGGTCATGTGTCTCCTTGCCGCAGCGCGTAGCATGCAGCTGGAACACGGAGCGCTGTTTACCTTCCCACAAGCGGTACGTATCTATCTACTCGCACTGACATGCTTTGGAACTGCTAGGTTGGCAGGAGCTGGCCAAGCAACGAGCGCTCACCCCGTCGCGGAATCGAACTGCCGACCTTTCGATCGACAGCTTATGGTTCAGCGGTTTAACCCGCTGCGCCACCCGCTGGCCTAAAATGAAGGATACACATTCCCATTTTTTTGAGGGACCAAATCTGGCCAGGAAAGGCAGTCATTTCAATTTGAAAAGGAGGTGCTTCATTCGTTTTTTAAAAAATGTTTTGTCTCGGCATCAGTGAAATTGTCTCATGCAGTCACTCTGAATATTTCATGTTTGTAGCAATGTACTGCATGTAACATTTATACACCCCACATAATGCAATTACCTTTTTTAATTTCCATTAACATGCTTTGGAACTGCTAGGTTGGCAGGCACCAAGTACTGCACATGTCTAAGGAGCAGAAGGATTTTGCGAGGCAAAGTTCTGAATAATCTAATGGCATACAAGGGACAACTTCAGGAAAGTTGTACTTAGGAAAAACACACAGGTCACAGAAGAAAAAAACCAGAAAATGCACTCTCGCAAAAGCATGCTGTGCCTTTGACGTCAGAGGCTAAGAACAGGGCAAGATACTTGAAAAGTTACAACGTCTAAAGATATTATCAGGCCGTTGTTTTAAAGCAGAAAGCACACTTCAACAGCTTTCCCAGGGCCATTTTACAGACACTTTATTTTAAAAAGGTATTCATATAAACATTTTGCATGAATATCTAAAAATGTACACATCTGTCACACGTGCTTTACATTATGCGTGCAGTTACAGGGAGCCAGGATTGGCTGCGACTCCCTTGCTACATGGACAAGCTTTGTTGCTATCAATGTCTGTTTCCAACAGACTTTTCCAGATATGTTACACAACCTAGAGACCTGAGACAGGTTTGCATCTAAGCAGGATACCTTACATTCAAAGTGGCTGCGGTTTTGCCAACACACCATGTTTTGTCATGCAATACAAGCATATTTTAATACTCCTATTCAAAGACATCAGCATCAGCACAGCAGAACACATATACGGTAATAGCAACTGGAGAGGTCTCTCAACTGTCCCATTCTAAAATGTGGTCATTTTAGATGACCACTTTTTAGATGACCACATTTTAGATGACCACATTTTAGATGACCATAGATGCCACTATGGTCTGTGGCATCTCCTGAACAGAGAAGAATCATTTTTGAATGTCCAGAAATTAATGGGTAAAAGGCCATGACAGATGCAAAAAAACAAACAAAAACACTGATGTAAAATAATCAATCAAGAACCTTTATTGGCATTAAGGACAACATAAATCAACATACATTATATAACACATATTACAAACAAACAAACAAACAAACAAACAAACAAACAAACAAAAAGTCCAATCAAAGAAAAACAACCAGATGTCAGGCTACGGTCTAGGGGCCATTACATCATATATCTGATGCACAAGACGAAACAATTGAACAAACAAAGGCTGCAACCCTTTCCAATATATCACCTTCCTCCGTCGATAAGATGTTTCTCAGTATTTCCTGATCTGCTAAACCCTGGGATTTGGCAATTACTGGGACTAGATGTTCTGTACGGGGAGCATTGTGGAGCAAGCAATATAAGAATGTATGTGAGAGAGTCTCTACACAATTCATGCCACATGGGCAATATCTCTCAGACGTTGGTATTCCATTGTATCTTCCTTGTAGCAAAGCAGACGGGAGGACATTGCATCTCGCTAAGGAGAGAGCTCTACGATTCTGCGGACATTTTAGAATATATAAGTATGGGGCCATCTTACCTAGGGTAAATGAAATGTGGAATTTTAGTGGGGAACAGGAAGTGCAAGCTTTGCTATGCAGCTCCTGGTATTCGATATCTAAGATTCGTGTCTTAATTTCTCTAATAATAAAATAGGCTAAAATGGCCAAAATGTAAAAACATTAGTTTTGGCCATTATAGCCTATTCTATTATTTTATATCAGTTTTTTGCATCTGTCATGGCCTTTTACCCGTTAACTTCTGGACATTCAAAAAATCATTGCTGGCCATGAAAATCTTAAATCATCTTAGAGAAGAATCAGTTGCAAAAACAGCATCTGTCCAACGTCCAGGTAGCTCAGCACGTGGCAAAGCAGTTGTGGGCATCCACAACTACAGAACAACCCCCACTCCAAACTGCCTTGAACAATCCCCACAGAATACAGGACAACCCCCACTCCAAACCCAGTGACTCTCGCTACCATATTTTTGCAAGGATGTCCAAAGAGCCAGTGCCAGCCTGAATTAAGCTAGTGGGCCGGAATGAACAGGATGACATGAGTAGAAGTCAATCAGGGCCAGGCTTCTTCCATTTTAGTTGCCCCACTTTCTGCTCAACTCCCAATTTCTTTCCTTTTTGTTACTTCTTTCCCCTCCTTTTCTCTCACTCGCTTTATTTTTTAAATCACCAGCCACCTTCTTCCATACCCCTCACAAACTACTCAGTTCTAAATTCTAGAGCAGGGGTTTTCAACCAGTGGTACTAGTACCACCAGTAGTACTTCGGCAGACTACTGGTGGTACTCGGACCGCTGGACTGCCAGAACCGTGCTCTGACACGGGGCTTTTGGCGGCATGTTTTCACTCCCGCAAGAGGCTCCTGCCTTTGGCCGAGCCTCTTGGGAACGTTGAGAAGGGCCCTCCTACCCGCCCAGAGCCTCCTACCTGCATTTTCTGGCCTCTGAAAACCTGACAGTAACTGGCAATGATGTCATCGCCAGTCACTTCTGGTGATATGCAGCAGAAGAGTGGTGCTGAAGGTGGTACTCGGCTGGGAAGGGGTTGAGAACCCCTGTTCTAGAGGAATGATTCTGCAACTGGCATACAAATTTCATCGCATGACCCAGTACTTGTAGTATTTGTGCTCTTTTCTGTATTTTTGTCCTTGAATAAATGTTTGTATTCAGGAGAAGCTCTGAAGAAGAAAAAAAGATAGGAATTGTCCACGCAGTGCAGCATGAGGCGAAGGTAATCCCTTAGTGAAGGAGTGGAGCATATGCTTTGCATGCAGGGGGTCTCTGGCATCTCCAGATTGGGGGCAGAAACCCTGGAGAGCCACTGGTGATCCATGTTGATAATACTGAGCTAGAGGGAGCAATAGTCTGACTCGGTATAAAGCAGCTTCCTGCGCTTCTATCAGAGGAAGCTGCCTAATAACGAATGTTGTTCAACCAATGAGTTCTCCCTGCTTTTAACGTCAAACCTCAGGAGCAGAAAGCTCAAATCAGCCTTGCCAGCCACTGCCTTTGCTTATAAACCAGCTATAGAATCTGCTGCTTTAAATAGTCTACATTTCCCCATAACCTGCGTATATTAGATTAGGATGTGGAGTTAAATGCTCTTGTATTATATGCCCCCAAATGATCACTCTTTGTTTCCTGATTCTGGGGCAATCGTATATCTTTTGGGCTCTTGCCTGCCCACAGATGCACAGCAGGAAATGAGACATCCCTTCTTGAGTCTGAGAAGTCAGAGAACTGGAGAGGGGAGAAGTTTCACTTTCCATTGCATGGGTGGGGTGGGGGAGAAAGACAGAACCACACACCCCAACCCTTACGTTCTGTGGCACCCAGAGAGGCCTGCGGAAGGGAAGAGTCAGCTTTACTTCAATGCAGGGCTTTGCAGATGCTTGAGGCAGTCCTCTGCATGGCGGGTAGCGAGCATGCACCACTCTACTCCTCCAATGTGCCAACCCTGGTCTGATGTAACTACATTGGGCCAGAATGTCCAAACCGTAGCATTTAGACTATGCAATTAGGGGCCTGTTTGACATTCCAGCCCTAAGCAACTATACAGGGCCAAGGTCCCTGCACTGGGGTGGGGAGCTGAGCAATACACTCTTGCTTCTCCCCATGCAATAAGCTCCAATTCCAAACTATTGCCCAAACTAGTCCACAGTACAGCCAGTTTTCAACCAACCAACCAACCACCCAACACATTCTCAACACAATAATACAGAGAATTGTACTGGAGTTCCATGCACATGAGAAACAGAGGCAGAGGCTTGGAAACACTGCAACCAATGGGCTATTGTCATCCAATACTACTGTTATTGCATATATTTTATATCCCAAGATTATAAAACCTTCTCAAGGTGGCTTTCAATTTTAAAAAAGGTACAATACAGTATAGCCATCAACCATAAGAAATGAAATAAAACTACAATATCATACAGAAATACAGAGATTAGACAGCATCATTAAAATGGTCTTGTGGGACAAAACCGTATTCAGCTATCGTTTAAGGATGGAAAGTGGGGGCTTTATGGACATCCTTGGGGATAGGACATAGCATTGTGGGAGCCTGTGAGTTTTCTAGACTCGAGGGTCAAAATGCAAACGTGCACAAAACGGCATTATTTCTAGGATTTGAGAATACTTTGCAGTTCTGCCACCTCTGCCCTCAAGTGATGTTTACTTCATTGCTCCCTCCTAAGGCCTCCAAAGTTGTGGACACGAACCTCCTACAAAAGCATCACATCCATTTTTTTTTCTGCTGTGCTAAGCATCCAGGAAACAGATGACACAGTGTAGCAATGTTCTATTCTGCTGGATAGCTCAGACTCAAAAGGAAGCGCACACTGATCTTTTGAAAAGCTGAAAATGATAAGATGCCCTTTTGAGAGAGCATTAGGAATCTGACCTGGGTCTGACGACATCTGCATCTCCTCCAGCCCCCACACAGAGTTTAACGTCTGAGAGTTTTATTAGTTATTGGATCAAGGAAAATTACGTACTCCATGTCTCTTGGGCAGACTATTACAAATCAAAAACATGGGTTTTTTTTCCACATGACTTTACTGGCTCAAACAGAAAAAAAATACTAACAACTACTACATATTATCACCAGCAAGCAGGCAAGACCTGGATCAGAGCAGCTGAATCTTCCAACAAATCACAGAACTAGCTTTATTTCACTAATTAAGCGGACATATAGGAATTTGTTGTTGTTCAGTCGTTAAGTCGTGTCCGACCCTTCGTGATCCCATGAACCATATCCCACCAGCCTTCCCCTTCTCCTTTTGCCTTCAATCTTTCCCAGCATCAGAGTCTTCTCCAGAGAGTCCTCTCTTCGCATTAGATGGCCAAAATATTTGAGCTTCAGCCTCGGTACCAGTCCTTCCAGGGAACAGTCAGGGTTGATTTCATTTAGGATTGACTGATTTGATCTCCTAGCAGTCCAAGGGACTCTCAGGAGTCTTCTCCAGCACCACAGTTCAAAAGCATCTATTCTTTGGCGCTCAGCCTTCCTTATGGTCCAACTCTCGCAACCATACATTGCTACTGGGAACACCATCGCCCTGACTATACGAACTTTTGTTGGCATGGTGATATCTCTGCTTTTTATTATGCTGTCTAAGAATAGGCTTATAGAAAAAACAAACATTTATACAGTCATTCATCGCTTGACGGGGATACATTCTAAGAGATGTGTCGTTAGGTGATATCATCGTTGCGCAAACATCAAGGTTCAACCTTGGGGTTGGGACCCCAATGGGGTTGCAAAGCCTCATTTGTGGGGTCGTGGCAACTTACGGGAACCAACATGGCCACTGAGTGAAAAGACTGGGGGAGGGCGGGGGGAATCTGCTGTGGGGCTTCCACAGGTATTTCATCCCCTTCCCCCTTGATTTGCTGGGGTGGTGTTGGGGAATGGCAGCTCCGTTCTCCTATTCCAGAATGACCCTGCTGCTGGTGGATGCAGGTCAGGCGAGCTCAGCAGGACGTGGGGTGGAGACAAGAGCGTGTGTGTGTGGATCGGGTCCTGGGAGGGGGGCGGGATCAATGGTGGGTCACCAGCCTCATACTTGATTTATTTATTTAGCTTATTTGGGTCATGGCATGAAAAAGGTTGAAGACCACCATCAGAGTATATTTACAAACCTAGACGGTATAGCAAGGTGTAGGAGGCTGCTGCCTGCGTAACATGGCATATTGTTTTATTGTAAACTTTTTTTTTATAATTAGCAAGAGTACACTCTAAGACAGCGGTGGGGAACCTCCGGCCCCAGGGCCGGATCAGGCCCCCGAGGCCATCCGGTCCGGCCCCCGGAGAGATTGCCGGGAGGCTGCCCAACCGGCCCCTGGAGGCTCCGCGTGTCACCTCCGGAGGCCGAGAGAGGGCCTTTGCATGTCCTCCCCGGCCGCCGCCTCGACCCCTTCTCACCAGGCCGTTGGCCATTTCACACATGCGTACCACGCCGATGAAGGCAAGCTCTTGCCCTCATCAGCATGGTACGCCGGAGGTGACGCGCGGACCCAGCGGCGGCTTCGGACGGTGAGCGCAGAGCCTCCGGAGGCCGATGGGGGGGCAGGGGCAAAAATTAATTAAATAAATAAAAATGGCGCCCAGCCTTACGGCCGGCCCTCAAACAAATTTCTAATATTTAAAACAGCCCTCGCCAGGGATAAGGTTCCCCGCCCCTGCTCTAAGATAATGATAAAAATATAGTACAGTAGGTACATAAAACAGTAACAGTCGTTTATCATCATCAAGTATTAGGTATTGTACATAATTGTATGTGCTATACTTTTATACGACTGGCAGCCCAGTAGGTTTGTTTACACCAGCATCACCACAAACATGTGACTAATGCATTGCACTAGGACAGCTAGGATGTCACTAGGCAATAGAAATTTTTCAGCCCCATTATAACAATAAACCACCGTCATATATGCAGTCCGTCATTGACCGAAACGTTATGCGGCGCATGACTGTATTCATTTACTAAATATCCTCCAAGGCAAGAGTTGGAAGACTTCAGGCTTGCACGATCCACTTTTTGTTTTGTCTGAAATGCGGCTGTTCACTCAGCTCCTGCCCAGAGCAGTCAGACTCAAGTCAAAATAATAGGCAGAATGGAGTGGAATCAAAGTTTTACAGGAATGTTTCTTGAAGCACTGAGCTGTAAGAGTTTTAGCTGGCCAACACTTATGTGAGCATTTGAATGAGAACACACAACAAGTGGCTTACTGAATTTGGGGGGCCGTGGGGGGCTGACACGACACCCCCATGTGCCGCCAAACGTCCCGCCCCTTGGGGCGTGACATCATTTGTGCGCGCCCACGGTGCAGCGCAAAACACCCCCTGCCCCTTTTTGGAGCCAAACAGCTCCAGGGCGGTTGGCAGGGCCGAAAAGCAGCCAGCGAACTCCCTCAGTGGCTATTAGAAGAGCGGCGGAGGGGGCGACCTGGTAGCAAGGCCGGAAGTACACCCCCGCTGCGTGGCACTCCACCACCCTGGAGCCCACTGCCTCATCCCCAACGACGCCTCTGCTCCCTGTGCAGAGGCAGCTAACCCGAGATTATTAAAATAACAGTGGTGGTATTAATACTGTTGGCAGTGGCGTCGCCAGATGTGGGGCCCTGGGGCGGTGGGCCCCAGGGCGCAAGGGCGCAGAGGCTCCTGGGGGGGCGGGAGGCTCTGGGGGACAGGGGGAAAAATTTGAATTTTTCCCGCTTTTTTTCGCCGATTTTCGGCGATTTTAAGCCTAGAACTGGGGTTTTTAGTAAGTATGTATGCTTTTACCGGCACTTTTGTGATACTGGACGCTCCCTCGACGATTTTAAGCCTTCTCCCGGGCGCGCAGCTTCTCCGTGCACCCGGCCCGGGTCTCTGTACAATCTTCGTAGTTTGCGCATGCGCAAACCCACGGAGTCTCCAGGGACGTTCTGGGCATGCGCAAACTACTCCCTGGAGCGTCCCTGGAGACGCAAACCCACGGCATCTCCAGGGACGCTCCAGGGAGTAGTTTGCGCATGCCCAGAACGTCCCTGGAGACTCCGTGGGTTTGCGCATGCGCAAACTACGAAGATTGTACAGAGACCCGGGCCGGGTGCACGGAGAAGCTGCGCGCCCGGGAGAAGGCTTAAAATCGTCGAGGGAGCGTCCAGTATCACAAAAGTGCCGGTAAAAGCATACATACTTACTAAAAACCCCAGTTCTAGGCTTAAAATCGCTGAAAATCGGCGAAAAAAGCGGGAAAAATAATTAGCATAAATTATGCTAATTAGTTTTATAGGGGGGCGGCGAGGACCCGGCCCCACATGCCAAATCGGCTGGGTACCCCTCTGACTGTTGGTATAAAGCAGAGGTGTCAAACGTAAGGCCCTCAATTCCAGCACTTCACATGAAAGTTGCAGAAGAGGTAAAGGGCTTCAGGCCTCTCCCACTTATCGGTACACTACTGGTGGTTCTCAACAAATTAGCCAAAGTGAAGCAGACAAATGCTTGGGAAAGTGACGTACAAAACCTTGAACAGAGTTATATTACCAATTGGAATTACAAGTCAGATTCTCCGTACGCATTGAAAGCAAGATCCCCCCATCCAATTCCAGACAATCTAGAGCAGGGGCAGGGAACCTTATCCCTGGCGAGGGCCGTTTTAAATATTAGAAATTTGCTTGAGGGCCTGCCATAAGGCCGGGCGCCATATTTATTGATTTAATTAATGTTTGCCCCCGCCCCCCCATCAGCCTCCGGAGGCTCCGCGCGCAC
Source organism: Plestiodon gilberti rubricaudatus (assembly GCA_026170595.1). Taxonomy (NCBI): domain Eukaryota; kingdom Metazoa; phylum Chordata; class Lepidosauria; order Squamata; family Scincidae; genus Plestiodon; species Plestiodon gilberti. Next base: position 127,840,280 of record JANXHW010000001.1, on the reverse strand, counting down.
CGTCCGAAGCCGCCGCCGGGTCCACGCACCACCTCCGGCGTACCATGCTGATGAGGGCAAGAGGGCAAGAGCTTGCCTTCATCGGCGTGGTACGCATGTGCGAAATGGCCAACGGCCTGGTGAGAAGGGTTCGAGGCGGCGGCTGGGGTGGACATGCAAAGGCCCTCTCCCGGCCTCCGGAGGTGACGCGTGGACCCGGCGGAGCCTCCAGGGGCCGGTTGGGCGGCCTCCCGGCAATCTCTCCAGGGGCCGGACCGGATGGCCTCGGGGGCCTGATCCGGCCCTGGGGCCGGAGGTTCCCCACCGCTGATCTAGAGTCACTGAAAGGCCTACTGTCAATCACAGAACACTGCTTGATTGATCTGACAAAGTGTAGTCTTGATGGCACACAGCATTACAGACACATGGAGAGGACTGTTGGGCCTAAAGCCTGTGACAGACTGCCCGCGCCCGCCTCCTCCAGAGGCGTCGCAGAAGCGGTCGGAGCACACCGAAGGCAAAGGGGAAGGCAGGCTGTGGCTTGTGGTCTCCCCAGATTGGGGAGACCACACCTTTTCCAATTCAACTATATCCTTTTTGAGGTGTGGTGACCAGAACTGGACACAATACTCCAGATGTGGCCTTACCATCGATTTGTACGAAGGCATAATGATATTGGCCGTTTTATTCTCAATCCCTTTTTTAATGATCCCGAGCATGGAATTGGCCTTCTTCACAGCCGCCGCACACTGGATCGACACTTTCATCGACCTGTCCACCAGCACCCCAAGATCTCTCTCCTGATCCGTCACAGACAGCTCAGAACCCATTAGCGTATATGTGAAATTTTGGTTTCTTGCCCCAATGTGCATCACTTTCCACTTACTTACATTGAAGCGCATCTGCCATTTTGCTGCCCATTCTCCCAGTTTGGAGATATCCTTCTGGAGCTCTTCACAATCCCTGCTGGTCTTCACCACCCGGAAAAGTTTAGTGTCATCTGCAAACTTGGCCACCTCACTGCCTATCCCCGAGAGAGAAGGGCCCCCCAGCTTCTTCCCACCCAGCACGACAACACTCAGCAGGGTATTGGCTACTGTGCTGCTCCGTGTCCTGCCCCCAGACTTTACAATTTGGTCTCTGATTGGCTGAACGTGGCAGAAACACGTCTGAGATGAGGTTGCATGAGGTCCAGACGCTCCTTCCGACATGCCTGTGTGTTCTGGCCGCTGATCAGGCACACCAACACATCAAGCCACCGAACGTGAACGCACCAGGGCGAAACTTGTGCAGCCACGTTTGGTGTGTCACAGACTTAACCATGACTGCCCCAGAATCCTTTGCAATGCACAAACACACAATATACTGTATTTTGCTTGCAAGTGACAAATGACAAGAGGGAAATGCAAAAGATAACTGCCTTAACTTTGCTCCTTGTAGAGGTAGCAACACTACTTGGATACCAACATTATAGACGCATTTAGACAACTATCTATTGTGTTATATAGTCAGTTCTGATGCTTACTATGAGATGACTGGTTTATTGTTCTCTAGTTTTATCATTCTGTAATGATTAATCTGATGCATTGTCCATTATTTGTGTTATGGTTGAGCAAATAAAATTACTGCAACACCCATCTACCAAAACACTAAAGTGCTAATTGTCAGGGGGGGACACAACACATTAAAGGAAACCCTCTTGTCACATACTTCAAAGCAAGAAAATACATCCCGTCATTTCTCACAATGAAGGATCCTTAGACAAGCTAAAAAGAGGTCAGAAAGCTGACTTGCACTTTAGTTTGTATTCCTCCGATAGATGCAGCTGCAAAAGACTCCTAAAACAGGTTTTGCTATACTATTTAAACACTAGTAGATGTATTTGTACTATTTCAAGGTCCCCCTTTAGTACCACAACTATATAAAACTATCTACAGTAGCTACTCCTTTGTTCACAGACCAGCCAGCAAACAACCTACCAAACTGCCCGCCCAGCATAAGCTTATGTAGCGTTCAAACCTGGAGAACATTTTTAAAACAGTGGTGGGCTTAAAAAAAAGACAGATATTTTTTCCTTGTGCTGCGCTTGAGCTCAAAAAGCAGATCAGGACAGGAAAGAGGCTTCTTGCTGGAAGGGCACTCCTAGATACATGAAGACTAGCAAAATAGGCCACCCCGATCCCTCCACAATATCAAAGTACTTATTCTGCTCACTGGAGCAATTCATTACAGATAACTGTAATGGAGGACTTCTTTAGCCCACAGATCCATCTCAGGTCTCCTCACCTTCAATCATGGATTATGCTTGGAAACAAGGGCAGGTGTCATGAACTCTAGCAATACCATGGAGATAGAGGGGAGCTTTGGGCAAGCTTCTTAGTGTTAACTTGAATCTTCTAAAGGGACTATCTAAACTACAGCCAAAGGAAGATCCATTCCACTCCTATGGCACTGGTCTTTCAAGAAGCCACCCACACACCTTATTGAAATCTACTCAACGAAACCACCTTACATGGACTCAAGAGAAAAAGTAAAAACAGCGTGTTTTACAGTAAAGACTTAGTACAAATGCTGCAACTGGAATGGTAAATGAAACAAAAAACAAACGAAGCACTCTATTCTAGTGCAGGTACGTGAAGAGCCGGTCCCTTGGATGTTCCAGGCAACTTGAGAGCGCATCTAGGCAACCAAGGCAACGAGGCATTCAAGGGAATTCCAAGAGGCTCAGCTTTCATGTAAACACAAGTTGCTGCAATTGTAAAGCAAAAGGAAAGTCAAGCCAGACTTCTCCAACACAGACCTCTTCTGATCCTGAGGCCCACTCCAAACTGAAGAATGAAAAAAGACAAGGTCACGGGGCGCTCAAGTGAATGGTCACTATCCTAGCACCAAGTAGAAACTTGTATCCTTAAGCCATTAACTGAGAGGATGCAAACAGAAGCAAAGGATTAGGAGCCAAGACAGCATTTGTTTAGTACAGGGGTGGCCAATCTTCCACCATTATTAGGACCTCTGCATTCTTAAGAGTTGTGTAGAAGACAGAATCTTGTCAGCTGCAATTGCTGATGGTGCTGCTAAAGCACCTGCACCTGCTGAAATGCCCTCACCTGTACAACCATTAAAGGGCCAGGAGCATTCAGGTTGAAAGGTTGGCCACCCCTGGTTTAGTAGTACATTTAAATCTACTTATTTTCATTTAACTGCCTGTTTAAAAGTCTTTTAAAAAACACCCCACCAAAAACCACTTATTTCACAATGAATTTTTAAAAAGTTTTGAGTTATTCACATTTAATGTTGTTTACAATGTTTGAAAATCTGAAAGTTACAAAAATTAAGTAGACAGTAAGCTGTACAACAGAAGCAGGATGCAAGAAAATGTGCACAAGAGAACTAGTGATAGAGACTGAAAAGGCTTTTGCATAGTACAGCCAATGCCTCAACAAATCCTCACTGCCCCACTCTTTCAACACTTTTCATGACAATTGGGAAAACATGAGCTATCGGATGACCAGTGGAAGAGAGCAGAATTTTCTATTCGGCATGCACAACGTTCATGTTCTTCATTAGCCACTCCCAGATATCCTGATCAAGGCAGCAGAGTCCAAAGGCCTATCTCCTCAACCTTCCATGATTCCAGTCACCATCCTTGACATAGTGAGTGGCTGATGGAAACTCTGAGAAAGACGACAAACAAGAACAACCTCCAGTTTGAATCTGAGGAACAGGCAAACACTCTCAACTGGGTTTTGTTGGACTTCAGAGAGTTTTGAAGCTCAGAGCAGCTAAGAGGAAGATCCTGGCAACTTATCCAGCTACTAGCTGGAGCCGTTGCAGATGTACTCCAAGAAGCATCTATACTACCCACTGTCCCAACTTTTCCCTACCGATCCAGAGGAGACAACTGGAGATGGATGGCAGGGAGGTCTGCCCAAATGAACCCTAAACCAAGGGAGCCCTTAACCTTCTCCAATATTTATTTTATTAAATTTAAACCCCGCTTTCCCCCCCATAGGGGGGGACCCAAAGCGGCTTACAATAAAAACAAATCATAAATATATAAAAGTAATAAAACAATGAATATATAGTATACAAATGCTTAAAAAGACAATACAGGGGGGCCACTGTATCCACGAAGGATACGTTCCAGCCCCCACCATGGATACCTGAAACCGCGGAAAGGGGCGAACACCCCCTCCGCGGTTTTCAGAGCCCCCCACGGGCCAGCGCGACCCCCCACGCCCTCCACAACCCCCCCAGGCACTTACTTTTACTCTCCGACTTGAGAACTCCGTTTTTTCTTCAAAAGCTGAGTGAGAAGCTTCTTTACAGGCCTCCCCCCCCCCCCACAGGACGCCGGTGCTAGAGAGTTTCAGCAACCTTGCAGAAAGGTTGCTGAGATTTTCTAGCACCGACGTCTTGTTGGTAAGGAGGCCTGTAAAGAAGCTTCTCACTCAGCTTTTGAAGAAAAAACGGAGGTTTCTCTCTAAAAGTAAGTGCCTGGGGGGGCGACCCCCACACGCCCTCCACAGCCCCCCCAGGCACTTTTAGAGGAGAAACCTCTGTTTTTTTTCTTCAAAAGTCCCTGCAAAGAAGCTGTAAACTCGAAACTTTTGAAGAAAAAAAAAGAGGTTTCTCCTAAAAGTAAGTGCCTGGGGGGGGGCTGTGGAGGGTGCGGGGGGGGATTCCTCATCCGTGGGTAACTGAAACCGTGGATGAGGAATCCGTGGATACGGGGGGGGGCTGTACAATCTAAAAAACAGAGGGAAATAAAACAGAGGAATAAAAGCAACAGTAAAAGGCTCTCATGAGAGAGGGCTTGCCCACTAAAATTTTAGGCTGGGCAGTAACTTCAGAGGGCTTGTGTAAAAAGAAATGTTTTCAGGTCCCGCTGGAAGGCCTCTAAGGAGGGAGCAGTTCACAAATTTAGAGGGAGGGCATTCCATAAGGTCGGTGCCACTACTAAGGCCCTATTTCTTGCTGCCGCCCCTCTCACCTCTGAAGGAGACGGCACTTTTAGAAGGGCCTTCTTTGAAGACCTGAAGGGGCAGACCGGATTGTACAGAAGTAGGCGGTCTCCCAAATAACCTGGCCCCGAGCCATATAGGGTTTTAAAGGACAAAACCAGCACCTTGAATTGGGCCCAGAAACAAATTGGCAGCCGCCACCGGAGCAGCGGCCCGACTCAGTCGAACCGCTTACTTCCGGTGATCACACAGGCTGCCGCATTCTGCACGAGTCACAGTTTCCGAACTGTCAATATGGAGAAGGGCTTCTGAGTTAAAGAGTGAGAGAGTCCAAAACAACTCAAAAAAGTCCACTGGACTCTTGTTCTTTAACCTGGAAGCCTTCTCCCCATTTCCAGATGGGTGTGGGATCATTACCATACAGCGAAGGAAATGCATTCTGCACAAGCTAAGAAGCAGATTCGATTCCACCAGAAACAAGCACACTAAGCACCAATTTTGTACCTTGCCACCTTCCCCTCCCAGAAAATTCAGGTGCCAGCAAGCATATCACACTGCTCCTGCTTCTTACATAATATTTAGCTCAAAAAGAAAAAAAAAGGGCCTTTTACACTGCAGCGGGCACAGAAATTCCTAATTATGACTATTCCCATTCCACTCAGTTCAGGAGAAGAAGTGATGGCAAAGATCACTCTATTACTGAAAACACCAATTGTTATATGCCTTCTTTTGGCTTACATCAGCATAAGACTGTCAACAATGGAACACAGATCTGTTCTCTAGTTTGACATTTTAGAAGGGAGGAAGGCTTTGCTAATAACAGGAGACTGCTTATATTGAAAAAGCCTTCACTGGTAAAATGCACATGGACCAAACACTACCACATAAACCACAACCACCATGGTTTGTTGGGTCATCTGAATTGCCCCACCCCCAACCCAGTTAATCTCCATGGTTTTGACCTAGCACAAAGCTGGCCTTCAGTATCTGTAGTAGGCACAATCTCATCAGCCTAGTAAGAAATAATTTTCACAGAATATGTTTTAGCATCCCATGACTATGGGATAGTAAAGATTAATCGAGCTCAGATTCTTGTTTATTCACACCCAGCTGCAAATCCAAACATGACTATGTGGGCAAAAACCAAGCATCTTGCTGTTATGTAATTGGATAATGCCACTTTGGATCAACATGAAAGCAAAAGCAAAGAACAGCAGAACATGCAATGTTCTCTATGGCAGTTTCTGGAATAAAGACAACTGAAGAAGGCTCTGCCTAGAAGCTTAGAACAAGGTATCTTCTTCAGAGCAGTGGGGGAACCTTGTTCAACTGCTGCACTACGAACTATTCTGTAAATACTAAGCAGCCCTGAAAAGTGGAGAGGGAGTAACACTAGCATACCCAGGACAGGGTGTGTCCTGGGTGCACACTGTAAAGGGGTGCCAGCATGCCGGTCTCTTCAAATGCCAGGTAGACCTGGCCTCCTCTGTGGGGAATCTTGAGCTGGAGGACTGGTTTACCCAGCATTTGAATGTTGGGTAGATTTGATCTCCTCAGGGGGGGGGGGGAATCACAAGGCAGAGGCCAGATCTACCTGCTGCTTCAAATTCCAGGTAGACCTGGCCTCTCCAGGGATCTCGAGGCAGAGGTCAGATCTACCCATGTCTTTGAGCAGCCAAGAGCGGGCCGGGGGGGGGGGGGAACCAGTCTGCCAGATACCAGTGGCGCTAGGTATGCCACAGGGGAGTGATTCGCCCCCTAAAGTCACCCAGTCAGTTCATGGCAGAGCAGATTCAAACCAGAGATTTCCCAATTCGTAGTTCAGTCTCTTAGTTACACCAGCTCTACAGTATATAGATAGTACAGGCAGTAATAAAGCAGGAGATCCAACTTCCAACTGCATGAAGCTCAGAAGGGACTATACTGAAATGAGCCTCCCACCCCCCGCCGATAGAGAGCTTGGGAATCCATACTCTACAAAGAGCTGCATTAACCACAAACCAAATAAAGATACACCTTACAAATTAAAGGATTAGTGCAATAACAGAAATTAATACGAGACAAATGCAACTCCGTTCAAAACCTGTATTGAAAAACTCTAGTTACAACTTGCTTTGAAATAGGAGGGATATAAATCTATGAAACGAATGAATCAATGGAGGAATATGTTCTCAGATCTAGGACATACTAGCCTGTGCGCATGGCATGTTTTTCCTATTCACAGCACATCCCCACAGCTATGTGTCCAAGACAGATTAGAGAGAAATGTAGGTGAGGGTGTTGGTTTTTTATTTTTTTTAAACTGTTGCATATACTGTACTGGCCACGTTATTGAGCTGAAATAAGAAGGCCAATGAATAAAAATGGCAAATACTTCATCTATGTTCCCAAAGGAAGAGTTCCCTTTTAATCTTCCTAAGCAAGGGTGGCGCAACTTAAAATGCGGCCTGATGCAGGCTCGAGTCTACTGCCCCTGGACAACCAAAACCCTTACTGTGCCCTTCTCACACTACATTGAAACCTGGAAGTGCTAGACTTCTAGAAGTCAAGTACTTCTGGGTTTCAACACAGCATGCGAGGAGCCCGGTAAGTAGGAAATTATTGGCATTGTGCTCAACTGCTTCACGCTAACTCCAACGTGAAGTCAATCATTCTTGGATAGATAGAGGGAGGGAGGCAGCAGCAGACTCGGGGTGAAAGGCACCCAGAGTCCACTGCCCCTTCGGACCCCTCAAAATCTGCCACCAAAGCTGCTGCTCCTAGCAGCTGCATGGCTGGGCCGACCCTATGACTAGCCATGCAATATTTGGGAAGACAGTTAAAATAGTCATTCGGGAAAGTAATGCCTAGTTCTCCCTCTAAGATTGAAGCCATCACAACTTGACAATACTAGCACTTCCAGAAAGTGTTCAGCAAATACAAGCATTAGTCTTTGTAGTTATTAATTACAACAGAGCTAATGCTTGCATTTGCTGAACACTTTCTGGAAGTGCTAGTATTGTCATGTTGTGATGGCTTCTATCTTAGAGGGATTGCATCAGTGCACAATAATCAAGAGATAATAAGCATACATTCTATGCCCATACGTGTTTTAAAGACCTACAGTAGCTGTACAATATTGCACTTGGGGTGATGAAGCCTCCAACATAACATGGCAGTGGTTCCCAAACTGAGGGGCGCGGCTCCCACGGGAGCTGCGGAAACCAGCCAGGGGAGCCACGGAGTGCCACTGAATCCTCTTGGAAAACAGTGCAATGCCAATTGGCAGGCATCAACATAATGTAATAGGGAGCTACGTCACCAATGGTCAAGGGAGCCACAGATTGAAAAAGTTTAGGAAACACTGCAATATGGTATAAATGCCCATCCACGAACATTCCAACTGCTTGGGCAGAAAAGCGGTCAGTTTGGCTGGAACTTTGGCTGGAACATTCATTTTGGCTGGAACACAGGTTGAGGGACAGAAGTAGCTTTGTGGGGCAGGGTGATTTCTGGGGAGACATTCCAGGAAGTAGTAAAACTAAGGGGCAGGAAGCTTGGAGAGAAGATGGCTGATGGAACTATGCGAGTAGACTGAGAAAGAGAAACGGGGCGGGGAAGGACTGCAAGAGATTTGATGGAAAGAGTAGGAGAAAGGGAATGGAGGTAAGAAGTGACTAATGGAAGAAGGGGCTATGAAGAAACCAGGGGGTGGGGAAGGGCAGCAACACCACCACTTCCAAATCAGAAGCATATGGAGGTGACTCTCAAAAGATGCGGAAGTACTTGCTTTCCCAAATGTTAAAACTCCTCATTCCAGAGACAGAGACTATTAACTCTGATGAAAATTGTTAATTCTCAAAATTGTTAGGCATAACAATTGCAAACTCTTTGCAACAAAAATCTACCATTTTCTTCAAGGCCTTCAGTTCCTTGTTTTTTTTACCATGAAGAAACACATGATATCATCTAGGGCAGCCACACTACAACAGACACTAATGTTTCAACCAGACACCTCCAAATTTCCATTTTGTGTATAAACATGCTATCCTTTCAGCAACCAAGTTGAGAACTTGGGTTCTGAGGAAACAATGAGTGGTGGAGTCATGAAGCTGAAGGAGGAAGGAGAAAATGCAACAAAGGGATAACATCTTACACAGGGCTCAGAAAAAAGCAGCACCAAGCATTAACAGGCTATGCAAGGGAGGCTTGAAAGGTACTAACAGATGAGCATAACTGCCCAATTAAATGCTACACACAAATTCATTTAAGTAAATCCTGATAGCCATTTTAAAAAACATGGTGTGCAAATTCTTCCTGCATCTGCCAATTCTCCAACACAGATCTCCTGGCCTTGTACCAAAGTTACTTCTCTTGTCTAAAGACCCTAACCTGTTTCAATTCTCTATCAAGATGATGGAGGGGTGGGTGTGGCAAAGAGACAGGCAAGGGAAAAGCATCTCTTCCACCACCATTTCTCTGTTCTAAATCACCCAAAGCTGTCTTTTTTTTAATGCAAAAAACAACTGCCAGAGTTTTATTGCATGCATCAGCACGTAATATTCAGGTAGGCCTTGACAAGACCCTCATATAAAAGAAGTTACAAAGAAGCCTGCCAGCTCTGGCTTCTGTTTCTACTGCAGCACTGTGGCCTGGCAAACCTGGGGAGGTGATGCCAAGCCAAGAAGTGATGGGAGAGAGTGGTGTGCATATTGATTTGAATTAACCATCCAGTTTCTTGGCTATGCCCTTCTACTACAGATATTATTGATGTGCTTAGTTCTATAAAAAGAGATATGCAAGCAGGTAAAGCAAATCCTCTCTGTGGATCAATGTTGCATTGCCAAGGCCTTAATAAGCTTTTGAACTTTCCAAGGCTCTCAGGTCAGATTGCATGGGAAAGGAAGAGTTTTAAGTCAGCCTCCAGATCCAGGCAGCCCTTCAGAAGAAAAACTGGTCCTCTGTTCCCTCTTTCCTTTTACCAACTTGGTTCCCTTAAAGAAGCCATTTGTCCCATTTCCCCTCACAATGTGCTCATTTATGGACCCAACTGCATTCCATGTCATCATTACAGCAGTTCAGAGCACAAGGACAAGGGCTTGATTCAGACACTCTCCGATAATTCACGGCCGAACCTGGGTCACCCAGACTAGAGCGCCATGGCATTGCATCCCTCACAGAACTGGACATCAGAAGAGTTCTATTGTCAGGCACACCGCAACTGCATGAAGCCCTGCTGCTGCTGCTGCGCTTCTACCCTCAGCCCCAGTTTCCACACACATACATACACACACACCCCGCCTGCAACGGATGTGCTCCCTTTCCCAGGGGACCCACCGACTCCTCCAGAGCAATTCTAAAGCCAGGGAACCCCCGACGCTGCTCTTGCAATCGCGTGGCCAGCCTGGAACTGAACCGTCTCCAGACAGTCCCCTGCGCACTGGGCCACCACCACCATCGTCGCCCAGGGGGATCTGCACACCACGGAGCCTCCCAAACCCAGACGAGAGAGGGAGACAGTCAAGTCCCAAAGTTGCGCAACTCTACGAGCTGTCGGAGCAGCGCTGGAATTGTACAGCCCTAGTGGCCGTCGGGACTCGGGAAAGAATCCTCCTCCGCACTGCCGAACTTGGAGCAACGCTGGGGCTATGCGGAGCGCAAGACTTTGCACTGCGTTGCGAGCCCGCACCGTCCTCCTCGGCCAGCTGATCAGTGAAGCCGCCGCCAGCCCTGCCCGCCTTCCCACGCCCCTCACCTATCTTCCGAGACGCTGATGAGCCCCTCTTCCTTGGGCACGATGGCTGCCATGGTCACCACGTCTTGCGAGCCCTCCACCTGCCCGAGCAGAATGGGCCGCCGCGTGAGCGCTGCTTCGGACAAGGACCGAGCAGCCATGGAGAGCAGCAGGAGACAGCCGGCTTGTGCTGCTGCGACGCCTTCAGCAACCACTCGCTCAGAACACCCAGCCTGCCTTGCCCAAGCTCAGCCACACCACGCATGAGCAATTGGAGGAAGGCGAAAGCACGGGGCGGGGGTAAAAGCAAGGGGCTGCATTCTGAATGGTTCCCTAGCGCGACTTCCGGATCTCGCGTACAGTTGGTAGAATCCTCCATGTGCAAGGCTAGCGCGATCGAAATGCATGAGTGTGTGGACTTACCGTGTACAAGGCAGGGCTAGCTAGAAGCCTCCTTTCGTTTGTTGCAGTGTTCAGTATAAGTAGTAATCTACCTTTATCTACGAAAAGTATCATTATTTCGATTTATCACCTGCCTTTCACCAGTAAGTCTCAAGGGGGTTCACAAAAAAGGGCAATCCAATATCCAAACAATACAATGAACCATATTTGGACATAGTCAGGCAGTAAAAAAAATCAATCTGAGAGAGTCGGCAGCAGGGATTTCACTCAGACGCCACCTACCCACCAAGGCTGACGGGAATGCTGCTCAGTTCTTTCTAGACAGGCATGGCACGTCTAGGCCCAATTTAATATTAATCTCTCGAAGATCTAGAGTTAGACTTGCCCCGTTCTGGCTAGGTACGCATGTTTCTTGTTACAGTTCTTTTTAACTGTGTGATTGAAAGCACTCTTTTCTGTCTCTGACAATCATATAAAATGAATAGGGAGTGAAACGTCTGAAGTTCTGCTCCCTGGATAGAATTACTCGGATTAGAAAGACAGAAGTACAGTACTCGGTTTCCAAAAGGGTTGTTCCTGTAACGCTTACGAATAAACAAAGCAAATTAAACTCATGCCAGCTTTTGATTTCTTTGTTTTGCTGTTTGGTGCAATTCAAAACCCAACTTGTTCTTATTTCCCTGCTTAGCAAACTCCAATAATGCTTGAATTTGTGCCTGAGCATTAGAAGCTTGCTGCATAGAAGTGTCATGTTATCCTGTGAAAGCAGAGCAATGAAAAGCCTCTCTCTGATTTATTTCCATACCAAGTAGATTGATTCCCATGTACAGTATTTCTTTTAGCAGAGCTGAGGTCGAAGATTCTAATCAGAACTGGAAGTGCGGGTTTGTGTGGAACGTTAGAGCTCTTTGGTGGTAGGAGGCGCTAAAGTGTAGCAAGTTCATTCAGTTGCGTTACGATTTCATTCCCTCTGGCGTTGTTAGGTATCAAGAGAAAACTTGGTACGGCTGACTTTGCTGAATGAGGTACTGTACAATATATTGGAAGGGTGACATGACTGATTAAACTTCTGTTATTGAACAAGTACATCAACTTTTGAACTACAAAGTCAGAGCCCAGTTCTATACATGTTTGCTCAGAAGTAAGTTCAGTTATGGAACTTTCCCACAATATGACCCTTGAGTACGACAGAGAGCTTAACAAAGGGCAATCAACAAGCGGATATTCCTTTACAAGTGGGTGCAGGAGCCCCCGTCCTGTGGCTAGATTATTTCTCTGCCCCCTGTCTTGCTCTTGTCTTAGGAAGTAATTTTGCCTCATCACCTAATGAGTAATTTTAATTGTAATAAATTACCTAATGAGTAGTTTTATTTTTAATATAATAAAAAAGTAATTTTACCCACCATGCAGTGGTGGCCAACCTTCTTCCACCATTAGGGCCTCTGCGTTCTTAAGAGTTGTGTAGAAGACAGAATCTTGGCTGCTGCAATTGCTGATGGTGCTGCTGAAGCAGCTGCACCTGCTGAAATGCCCTCACCTGTACAACCATTTAAAGGTGCAGGAGCATTCATGTTGAGAGGTTGGCCACCCCTGACCTAATGAGTAAAAATTGCTTGTTTCCAGTGGTTGTAAAGGTCCTTGATGTTTTAACTAAAATGTGCTCTCCAGCTCCACCTTCTGTCCATGCGCTAAGGCAGGACCTGCTAATTTTCAAAAAGGGCAGACTACAATTGCCTTAGCTGCACTTTGCAAATACCTGAGTAACCACCTGCTTCACAAGCATTCCTAGAAAAACAGCAAATAATTTTGTTGCTGCTTTATGGCTCAACGCATTTATTGTGACATCAGCTTTTCTGGGACACAGCAGGCTTTGAATGCAAAGATAATATAAGATGCAATGAAAAATGAAAGTGATGAAATTCTTGTTAGGGCCTCTTGCTGATTCTACATCAGTGGTGTTACAGCCAACTGTCCTCCGTAAGAAGCTGCTATGTTCTTAAATGGATCTTGAAAGAAATTGAAGGGAAATAATTTACTCAAAATTGACAGAAACTTTTAAAACTCTGAAGCTGAACCCAAGTGCCGATGTATATTTTATCAGGTATTTTTCAACTAGCGGTAGTTCACAGTACTCCATAACGTGATGGCCCAAGACCTCCTAACGCCTGAGGTGGTATTGCAAATGCTGCCTCCCTTACCTGGTGATGTGCCAGCTTCTGTTCTTCCTACTCCCTGGATTGGAAAACAAAGAGGGGGACAAAGCATCCTGCTCTAGCCCACTACTCTTCTATCCTCCAGGCTTCTTCCTCTTCTCTGTCTTCCTTCCAATCCAGGGAGTGGGAGGAGGAGGAGCAGCAGCAGTGCCCATAGCCAATCTGCTGCCTGCGGCAACCACTTCATAGACCTCATGGATAGGCTGGCCCTGGGCCCCAGCATTACACAAAAAGTGGTACTTGGCCCATGTGTTAACCACATGGTACTGCCCCCCCCCCAGCCTGACCCTGATGGAAGTGGAGATGACCCTGGAATAATGATGTAACCAGCGCAGGCTGTGCAGCTGCCTGGCTCTTCAAAAAAGGCATGGCTTGAGGAAGGCAAATGCAGAGCAAAACCCCAACTTGTGAAGAGGGATGGTTGAAAAGCTGGGTTTTGGCATCAGAGAAGCGGGCACAGTCTAAAATGCACACGAGGTATGGCAGTGTAAATTTCCTGGGACTTCAGGCTAATCTACATGAAGTGCAGAAGATCACGAAGTCAGATTTATATTATTATTAGTATTAGTATTAGTAGTAGTAGTATTAATATTAGTATTAGTATACAGTATATTAAGAATACTTATACAGTATACTGCTTTTTAACAAGAGCAGTTCACAGATCGGTTTACATGGTAAAAAAATCAATAAATAGAGATTTCTCATCTCTACCTTTATAATAAAAGTACTACTGTAGAAGGCACAGAGGAAGGTTTAAGAGTCTCCTCAGCACTATAATCCTGATCCACCACTCAGCTGCTTTAAAAAACATTGAAAGCGACAGAAAATCTGATCACTGATCTGCAGCTTCTCATCTGGTTTGGCTTACACATTTGAAGCTATATTCATCTGTGAGACCAGTGGTTCATCTATCCCAAGACTATCTGTCCAAACCAAGGTCTCTCAGAGCTCTTTTGCAGCTGCACTTCCTGACCAGCGAGATCCAGTGTAAATATCCGGTGCCGGAGCAAGCACTCCAGTGCCGGAAGGTGTTGCAAACATGCCATAAGCCACATTTGCGTCTCCTCTGGAGTAAGGGAGGCCTGCGAAAGGCCGGCCTCCCTCACTCCGTTGCCGGATCGAGGATGCGGCTGGCGTCGAAAGGTAGTCTTCCACCACTGGCTGCATGGGCGGTCCGACCGGTGAGGGAGGGGACCCATTGCAGTGGCGTTTCTACAACCCCCCCCCCAATGCCGGAAGTGACGTAACGGCTGCAGCCATTATTCACCATACAGAGACGCAGGGCGGGTGGGCAGGCCAAACACACCAACGGTGCTCCTTGCTCGCCCCAGCGAACGGGATGATCCGCCCCACCGCCGTGCGACGTGACAACCCCCCCGCTCGCCTGCCGCCCCGGGGGCCCACTGCCCCAAGGCCCCCACTGCTGCTGACGCCACTGGCCCATTGGCCGAGACGGCCTGGGAGGGGGCAGGGATGGCGTCAGCCATATCCCTGTTGCCGCCAGACTGGCTTGGCCGTTACAAGGCCTCCTCTGACTACCGCCAGCTATTTAGCTGGCAGAAATCCAAGGACGCCAATAGGGCCGGCCCCGGTTTACACTCGGGGAAGGGGACGAATGTCCCCTTCCCTGAGTAGACCTCTGGCCCACCGCATGGCGGTCCGGACGTCAAAATCCTGTGTAGGAATCCGGTGCCAGATCCTTACACATGATTTGGCTGGACATCTTGTAGCTGAAGATGCAAAGGGTTGAATTTGGATTTTATTTGCATGCAAAGCATGTGCTCTACCACTGAGCTATGGGTCCTCCATGGTTTTATGGGAAATGGGGTCATTTATCTTTTCACGTTTATGTATCCTGCCCTTCCAAAGAGCTCAGGGCATGCATAGGGTTATCCCATGTTATCTTCAGAAGAATACTGAGATAGGTTAGGCAAAAGTTGATGACTGGTCCCGGGTTACCTAGTGAACTCTGTGTTTGAGCTGGGATTTGAATTCAGGTCTCCCCAATACAACACACTTTTTACTACATGATATTTTTTGGTGAATAATATCTTGAAGATGGATGATAGCAAGGTGCCTCAAACTCCTTTTACTGTATAAATTTGGCAGATGTTGATTGTGTTTGCTTTCTTTCAATAATTCAATTACACAAAGATGCCTGTTGATCTTTGGGGGTTCTTGCTGTGGGTTACTTGATATGACATCTGTCAAGACGTAGCATATCCCTTGGAATGCAGCTCAAAAGTCTTCATATCCAACTAGTGGCAATTGTTTTGGATTACGTAGTCATCTAACAAAGAGTTGGAGTGTGTTCTTTTGTTTTTTTACATTAGTGTAATAATTTTCCTAATCAATGTTTAGGCAGACTTTATTAACGTGATAAAACAATGGGGGGGCAGCCCATCCTAGATCAGGGATTCTCAACCTTTGGAGGCGCGGGTACCCCCTATCACAGTCCAATTTTCTGAAGTACCCCCTGCTAATTAATTGCTAATTAATTGGATTAATCAATTAATTAATTATGTAATTACCGTATTTCTTCGATTCTAAGACGCATGTTTTTTCCCAATTAAGCATTTCAAAAAATGGGGTGCGTCTTAGAATCGAAGGTCTCAAAAAAGCACCCCAAAAATGCAATTTCCTTACTTACCGGGGCTTGGGGGAGCTTCAGGGAGGCCTGCGCGGGCCTCTGCAGGCCTCCCCGATCTTCAGTTCAGTGAAAAACAGCGATTTTCAGCCATTTCCGGTTTTTGCAAAAACCGGAAATGGCTGAAAATCACTGTTTTTTTTAACCGAACTGAAGATTGGGGAGGCCTGCAGAGGCCCGCGCAGGCCTCCCTGAAGCTCCCCCAAGCCCCGGTAAGTAAGGAAATTGCATTTCCTGGCGGACTGCAAAGGCACTGCTCAAATGCAGTGAGGAGATCATCAGCTGCAGTGCGGGGCATGCAGGGGCGATCTCTCAGGTTCAGGAAGAGAGAGCTCGCCGCTGAGCAGAGGGGGCAAAATGGCGCGGTAAAAATCGGACTGCCGTGGCAGGCAAGCTGGGAAGAGTTGGTGCTGAGGTGCGTCTTGCAATCGATGGGGTTTTTTTTCTGTTGGTGTTCCTGAAATTAAGATGCACCTTAGAATCGATGGCGCCTTAGACTCAAAGAAATACGGGGTAATTGTTAAGTAAAAAGTACTAAAACAATTTTAAACTCGTGTGTGTGTGTGTGTGTGTGTGTGTGTGTGTGTGAGTGAGAGAGAGAGAGAGAGATGCAATTTAATTTTAATCGCAGTTTCTGCCCATTAGTATACGATGAAACGATGGAAAAATATTGAGCAAAATCCATAGAAACGTAAACTGTCAAGGGGCTGGTGTATCATTTTACAGTACAATTCTATGTATGTTTACTTGGAAGTAAGTCCCACTATTTTCAATGGGGCTTACTCCCAGGTAAGTGGGCATAGAGTTGTGATCCTACTGCCCAATCCTATCCATTGGCGGAAGTGTGAGGATGCTGGCAGAAGTGACATTCCACCAGCAAGCACAACAAGGCTGCCAGTGCAATGAGTGGTAGCTGCATGCACAGGCCAGTGGAGAGGCCACCACCCGTCAGTACCGATGAGTTGGTGGTGGGGGAGGGCAGTGGGAGGAACAGAGGCGTTTCTGGAAGGGACGAGTGTGGCGGTGAGGCAACCCTGCCTCCTCATAGTTCCTGGTAAAGCAGTGCAGCCTAACTGGGGGATTGCGTACATGCGCTACCCGTTTACTTGAGTGCAAGTGGGTAGCGTGCACGTACAATCCCCCAGTTAGGTTGCACAGCTGCAGCACTTTACCGGGAACTACGAGGGGGCAGGTTCACCTGCCGCACCCACACTGCATGTCCCTGGTTTCTGGGCAGGGAGGGGGAAGGAACCGGGGTGTGTGGAGGAGGCAGGAGGGGTGGATTCAGCAGCAATGGTGCGCAGCAGATCTAATTATCCCCTCTTTTGCAAACTTCCCCTCCCCTTTTCCCTACTCTTATATGCCACCAAAATAGGTGGTGTATGTCTGAGGAGACTCATAGGCAGCCCCGGGGCTTACACAGAGGTAAGTAAAAATTATTTGTACCTCCCATATGCCCTTAGGTTGCCCCCCACCATACAATGCAGCACACACCTTTTTAGCGCGGCTACATTGGCACTCGTAGTAGGGGATAGGATTGGGCTGGTAATCTCTAAAACTGCTTCCCTTTCTTTTTGACGTGCACCACCTGTATCTTCCAGCCCTTTCAGATCAAAATCTGGCCTTGCTTGAGCATTTGCACCATAGTGAAGAAAGCAGGCCTGACCCCCCAAAACCGAATAATGGTCTCTTTTATTAAGTAACCGTTCGGATGGGCAGCGCTAGAGGGCTGCAGCAGCAACTGGTTCTTCAGAAATGCCCATGGCATACTCTTCTAGCAAAGCACCTTGGCTGGGATAACAACATCCATAAGTAATTAGGGTTGCTGAGCGCCGAAGAATAGATGCTTTCGAACTGTGGTGCTGCAGAAGACTCCTGAGAGTCCCTTGGACTGCTAGGAGATCAAATCAGTCAATCCTAAATGATATCAACCCTGACTGTTCCCTGGAAGGACAGGTACTGAGGCTGAAGCTCAAATATTTTGGCCACCTAATGCGAAGAGAGGACTCTCTGGAGAAGACTCTGATGCTGGGAAAGATTGAAGGCAAAAGGAGAAGGGGAAGGCAAAGGATGAGATGGTTAGACAGCATCACCGATGCAACGAACATGAAAATGAGCGAACTCAGGAAGATAGTGGAGGACAGGAAGGCCTGGCGGGATATGGTTCATGGGATCACGAAGGGTCGGACACGACTTAACGACTGAACAACAACAAGAAAAGAACATGGCCCAGGCCATAGCTGCTCTTCCTGTTGTCAGCTGATCCAGGCTCAGCCACCATTTTGTACCTTACTACATCTCTTTCTTGTGAGCACTACAACTTTTGGTAAGATTGAAATGTATCGTGTGCGGAGTGCGGTCATCAACCTGACAAAGCATACGTTCTGTTTTTAGCAGATTTTGCTTCTGTATTGTTCTCCTTCAAACTGCAGTCTCGGTAGCCACATTTTGTAAGCCAAACAAAAAAGGAATAATGGAACTACACAGAACAAGTTGTTTTGCCTTCAGGCATTTTTCAGAAGACTGTCATAGGAAACAAGCAGGCATTATACAAACGGCAAAAGACATCAATTTTTCTTTATAGTTCTAGATTACCCACAACGTTTGTATTCTTTTTGATATTTGCCACATGTGAAATGCGCTGTTTAAATATGCATCATATGCTTTCATTTAATTGTGGGAACTCAGATAGAAGGAAGCATGGATTTTACAAGATTATTCCATAGGGTTCATAAGTCTCCCTATGAATAGAATTGAACCTGTAAAAAAAAAAAAAAGAAGACGTTTATTAATTTGGATAGTCAGTCTCACTTTTTGAAGATCATACAAGGGTAACAGTACTTCATTCTTCATACAACTGAACAAGTATGTGAGGGTGTATGATCAGGGTGCTTAAGTTATTGTATGTGTATACTGCAGATGAGGTATTGGTAGCATTTGGAAGTTGGAAACTAAAAGTTTTATAGCATGCAGAAGATTTTCATTTCAAATGGAGAGGAGCAATAGGTATATTACCCTGCCTTTTTCTTCTTCAAAAAACTTGACTGGTCTTGACATTTAGTTTTCTTAATTACAGAACTTGGTTTTAGGAACATTCAAGTGGTATAGTACCACTTTGCAGCTTTTCAAAAGCAACAGTGTTTTGTTTTCACTATAATGACTTGTACGGATAAATTAACACATGCTTACCTGTGCTGGCTTGCCGAAGGAGAAAATGGAAAGGTCTGTCAGCTTTGAATACAGGAGCCCGGGATCTTTTT
Organism: Plestiodon gilberti rubricaudatus; assembly: GCA_026170595.1. NCBI lineage: Eukaryota > Metazoa > Chordata > Lepidosauria > Squamata > Scincidae > Plestiodon > Plestiodon gilberti. Next base: position 127,821,102 of record JANXHW010000001.1, on the reverse strand, counting down.
AGCAGTACCATAGCTGTGTTATAGAAAAGTCAGTGAATGCCTGGTTTCATTATTGCCCATTGTTCAGGTCAAGATGCCTTACAAAAAGTCAAATGTACCACTCTTGACACTGAAATCAATTTCTGGCCTTATTACCATAAGATCAGTTTACTTTAGGAGACAGGTTTCTCATTCCCAAACATGTGTTTTTACACAGCCTTTCAGAACTGCAGCAGCAGGCAGGCAGACTTCCGGTAGTGTCAGGACAAAGAAGCTCCAAGATCAAAGCATATGTGCACTTATTATCAAGCCATGCAAGCTTTTAGCTCTCCTGCTTACGAAGAAAAGATTAAACTCCATCCACAGCAACAGCTTGCCAGTGGCAATTGCCACTTGACAATTAACATTTGGGCATGGTTGGCCCACCCATGAAGCAAGCAATGCAGAACGTGTCAAGCGGTAGGTTGCAAAGAGCAGCAAAAGTCTCGCCCATTGCAGATGGAGCTGCTCAGATCTGCTTCCCACTCACTACAGTGAATCGGAGGGAATGACCTGTTTCCCTACCTACTACTCACCTTGCTCTTTTTGTGTGCGTTCCTTTAAAGCAAAACAAGAAGTGTGGGACATGCTGGGAGCACTGCCAGCCAGCACATTCCACACTTCCTGATTTGTGTAAAGGGACCGTGCACTGAGGTAAGGAGATAAGGAAGCAGATCACCATTGCATCCCCACCCCCCAAAAAACTGCAGAAAGTGGCAATCCTTTCCTGCTTCGCTCCTTCTTCGTGTGGTCTCTCTAAACAATAAGGAATTGCTCACACTTCCTATTTTGTTTAAAGGGACTGTGTAAGGAAGGGGTGACGAAAGGGGGCAGGTGGCCAGATCTGCATCTTCCAAACTTTTTTCAGGTGTATCTGTGTGTGTGATGGTGTTATTTGCACCCATTTCAAGCAAAACACGGACTGTAGCTGCGTGCCAATCCTCCCCGTCAGATGGGAAAAAGCTCGGGGATTACTCGGGGAAATAGCTGGCAGAAGTTGGAGGAGGCCATGTAATGGCCTAGCCGGCCCGGTGGGGATGGGGATATGGCGGGAGCCATCCCCCACCCCCTCCCAGGCCGGCTATAATGGCCCCCCTCCCTCACCCACCGGACCGCCCATGTGGCCGCCGAGGGAGCGCTTACCTTCCTCTGGCGGCCACATCCTCGGTCTGCCGATGGAATGAGGGAGGCCGGCCTTGCGTTGGCCTCCCGTACTCTTGAGTCATCGCAAACGTGCTTTACGGCATGTTCGCGACGTCTTGGAATGGTGGAACCCTCGCTCCGCCATTTCGAAGATCCACAGGATTGCACCAAACACACACATTAAGAGCTCTGGGAGCACTACTGGGCATTACAGAGAAAAGTGCATGGCCACTGGAACACTTCACAAGCATACTTAGAAGTGAGTGACTCTAATATATACATGAGCTATCAGCAAAGTAGCTAGTGTGCTTACAGGCTGCTGTCCCCATGTTTGTCTAGTTGTGTTGCTCATGGCATCAGCAGCGTCACTGCAGGGGGGGTGGAGCTCCAAGTTCCGTCGGGCTCTGACCCTCTGTTACACGACGGGAGAAAGCGGCCCCGCCCCCTCACCTTTGGAGCCATTCCGGCTGATGAAAGCACTGCAGGGGGGGGGTGGAGCTCCAAGTGCTTTCGTCGGCCGGAATGGCTCCCAAGGCGAGGGGGCGGGGCCGCTTTCTCCCGTCGTGTAACGGAGGGTCAGAGCCCGATGGAACTCGGAGCTCCGCCCCACCTGCAGTGACGCTGCTGTATGGCATCATGGCATGGTATTTTGCAAACAGTGTTATTCATGTTCCCTACTTTAATCCGCATGCTCAACCACCTGGCCTTACCAAGCATCCACACCCAGCCTAGGAATGTTTTTATTAGTGTATGTATAACGAAGGGCTCTTCCAGCTGCCAGCTTCTGGTTCTACAATTTCTTGCTAAGCCAGAAGTTTGAGAAAAAGCATTCCTAAAGTAACAAAGGCCTTTAGGGGTTTGTGTAGAAATCCTAACCAACTCTTCATTTGTACTGTGCTACTTGTGCTTACCTAACTAATTCCATGATTGAAAGTTTGGCCTGGGGCCTGGATTGGTGCTGTCCCCAAGTGCTGGGTGATTTAGAAAAACTGGTTAGCAAAACTGCTGCCTATCTAGAAGAATCAAATCTATATGACTGAAGGACAATTGATTTATGAGTGGAATGAAAATTAAGTAACCAACATTTACAAACATGCTAAGGCTTTCGTGGCTGGGCGAATCTAAAACATAACTAAAAACATTGCTTGTGTTTTCGAGCCACGAACTCGACGTAGGATTTGATCCCAATGTTTCACTTTCAGCTGTGGAAAGCATCTTCAGGGGGTTGCAAGACGTCTGCACCCTCTGCAAACTTAACATTTGCAACTATACAGATAAATGCATAAACGTCAGTGTCTGTTTTTTTACCTGTAGTTCCTGAGGCACTTGTGCCATCTTCTGTCACTTCAATCTTTGCTTTGTGGATAGCTTCTGAGATATAAAGGCTGCCTTGTTCTAGTAATAATTATTGCATTTGTCAGTGCATCAGGACAGCTTACTTTCTTATTAAAAAAGAAATAGCTCTGGAGAGATTAAGAGCAGGTCATATATATACTGGAAGATAAGTATCAAACTGTGCAATCCGAAAGTACGGAGATATTTAATTATGTTAAATGTGCTAAGCAGTCAACTATGTGCTTAGTCAAACTAAGCACTCAAGGAATTTCCTTCTGGCAGTTTTAAAACACTTAGGATACCTTCCACTGTTATGTGTCTCTGAGAATATATACTGTAGTGGCTAGCAGGCCCAGCTGAAGTGTAAACATTGCCTAAGGGCTAAGGCAGCCCAATTTGTTGCCCTCAGTCAAACAAAACAAACACAAACATCAGTTGTGTGCGTGCCTGCTGCCACCACCACTGCCACCAAGTGGACAAGAAGATGCTAATAAGTGTGGCGCAGGGCCTCTGAGAGGAATTTTATCAGGGGGTACAAAGCTTGGGGGGGGGGCTTTTCAAAGAGGGAGGGGGCAAAACAAGATGGGGGAAGGGCAGTAATAGCCGGAAAAGTTTTCGGAGGCCAGGTCTACCAGGCTTCCCAATGTGACGCCTAGGTCTACCCGGCCAATGTCTTTCACTCTCCATGAGGCCAGCTGAGATCCCAAGAAATTTCTGGGGGCCCTCCTCTGGCTCCTGGGCTCCCTTTTTGATCCTGGGCCCAGGTACAATTTACCCCATTTACCCCTCTCTCATGGGCCCTAGTGTGGCGATCCAGATTGGGAGGTAAGGGAGTGGACTCCAAATCACCACACTCCACTTCATGCATGAGCAATGTGGAAGGTTTGCCACTCCTGATGTAGAGATTTTCAGCCAAATTAACCTCACTATAATCACTGGCAGCCGCAGGGCATTTTTTTTTTAAAAAAAAAATCAAAGCCAACTTGTAAGTTGTGCCTTCTTCAGTGTGACTAGATCTAAGGATCAAGTTTGCATTAACAGGCCTAGAAGATTTGTACAAAACACAGTTAAGCTGATGGGGTCTGAAACTAAGGCCTGGCATGGAGCAGAAGAAGGTTAAGGGATATTCTGGAAGTCTCTCCGGATCCAACTTATTTTTCTATCTCAGGGGTTCTCAACCTTTGGAGGCCCGGGTATCCCCTATCATGGTCCAATTTTCTGAAGTACCCCCTGCTAATTAATTGCTAATTAATTTGATTGATCAATGAATCGTTAAATAAAAAGTACTAAAACAATTTCAAATGTGAAAAAGTCTTACTTAACTCTGTGTGTATGAGTGTGACAGACAGACAGACAGACAGACAGACAGACAGATGGGGGGATTGCATTTAAGTTCTAATTAACAAGTAATTAACTACTAATTGATGCTGATAAGGGGCAGGCTCTGGCATAAGTAAAGGTAAAGGTATCCCCTGACAATTAAGTCCAGTCATGTCCAACTCTAGGGAGCGGTGCTCATCTCCGTTTCAAAGCCGAAGAGGTACTCGTACCTCTAGGGGTACGAGTACCTTCTGGCAGTACCTAGGGGTACTTGTACCACAGGTTGAGAACCCCTGCTCTATCTGCATAGGAAGACTTTCTACTGTTGCTTCTAGTATAGCGTTTCTATATAACTCCAGTGATATAGATGGAATTGCCATGCTGGATTATCAACACATACCGTAATACAAACTGTACAGTGACCCAATACATAGATCAAGAAACGTACGGCACAAATCTATACATTTTTACTCAGAAGTAAGTCCCATTGTATTCAGTGGGGCTTACTCCCAGAAAACTGTGCATAGGATTGCAGCCTTAAACTCATAGTAGATTTACCTGAAATGCCTTTAAAATCTGCCTGAGTTGGATCAAACATGTCTGTAATTCCTAATGCCGGTAAAACCATTTTTAGGTCCAAGTGGTTTTGAATTCTGAACCTGAAAAGAGGGTGGATGGAAAGCTGTCTTTGTTTTAACCTTTCTTTTTAACCCATCTGTTCACAGGAACAAAATAATGAGAATATAGCTTGGAAAAAGAATTTTCATGTGCTTCGTTATCATGAGGCAAGGCAATTTTGGAGGATATTCCTTTCACTCTGCTGCTACCAATATACCTAATACATCCAAATTTCCTGTACAATGTTGTCATTTTTTTTTCTCACGAGGAGATCACAACTACTGTATTTGCCCTCCCCCTTGCCCCATTGTAACTACGCAAATGCCCACATCAAACATTTGTAATGTGCATGTGAAACTTGGACAGTTTTTTTTGTCTTTGCTGTTGCTGATAGGAACAGCAAAGCGGGAGAATGGAGCACGAAGGAGAGTTCATCTCAGGTCATGGAGGAAATGACAGCTTCCGTATCTAGTTAACCACCAATGACTTACACGTTTGGTGCCCGTGCTCCACAAAGCAGGATTGCCTTTACTGTATAAGTCCTTGCAGAAATGCTACGAAGTGGGAGAGCGGAACACGGAGGAGAGTTCACCTCAGGTCACGAAGGTTTTGACAGCTTCTGCATTAATTAACAATCAGCGACTTGCGCGCTGGTTCTCGTGCTTTCAATAACTGACTCCATATCTACAGAGACCTCCAGGACACCTTCCAGCTTGTAGCTGGGTTCTCTTTTTGCTTCCGAAGAAGCCCCTAATGTCTGGGGAGAAACGTAAGGCGCAGAAGACCCTAAAGATTTTCATCATTGTCAGCCTTGGATAATCCGTCTCGTTGCCCGCTCCACATCGCGGTAGAACCAGGAAGTGGAATTTCAACTGACAACTGTAAGATCGATCTTTATTTCTTCAATTCTAAGAGCTGATATCACATGGCTGAAAAACCCATAAAAATGGTATCTTTGAGTATTCTGTTGCCTCTCCTTTGCCTTTCCTTTCAGAATCTGGAAGCATCTCATCTTTCAGAAGCTATGGCTTCTGTGTACCACACACAACTCCCTCCCTCTCTCCCCACATACTATTGCCTCCCATAACATCTCTTCTCCTTTGTTGTCCACCACTGTAATCAAGACTAGAATATTACGTTTTTCATGCACACTCCCCCAAAACAAATATATTACAATCAGAAAATGTTGTGCAAATGTACGCACATTTACTCTTTACCTGGGGAGAAAGATATCCATCTTTGTTCTCCTCAAGGTGCTGGACCACAGTGGAAAGGTTCGGTCTGAGAGGTACATTTCAACCTGGGCTAGAGATGTCCTTCTGTCAGAGGGAAGCATCACAAACATACTCACTGTCTCCCCCACATAGGGCAACTCAATCACACTGATCCGTTCCAGAGAATCTGTTAGGAATTCACCTGCAATTTGGAAAACAAATATGGTTCTTCAGCATAAACAGCAGCTATATCGAATTAGATAGCATGCTAGGTGGGCTCCTTTTTTTCTTTTTCTTTTTTAGTAACAACGGTACAAAAATCTGTGAATTTTCCATATGGCCCTGGATTCTGATGTGTAAAATTCACAGCAGAACATTGTCTAAAACTTGGATATAGTTTTTGATCACAGAGGTGGAACTTCCCTCTGCCTCCCATTGTATAGTAGCAACATTAAAACCACATCTGAACTGAAAAATGTACTAGCACACTTTGAAAGCAAGAAGTCTTTAGTGTCTGAGAAGTCCATAAATGCAGGAGATCCGGTCCATGTCTATTTCCTAACTCTAGTCCTAGTTCAGACACTCACGATTTAAAATGTTTGGTGACTGGTTCAGCCACTTTGAACTGGTTGGTTCAAATAGATTCTGGCTGTTTAAGGTCATTACATTGTACACAGGGAACTACTTAAAGCTCTATAAAATTAATACCATGATCTTCAGCCCAATCTTATGGTGGCAGAACACCTGGTCTGCCGCCGTAAGTGCCGCAGCAGCGTCATAAAAGGCAGACCGCTGCTGTGCGCTTTGGGGCTGCCGGCTCAATGGTTGGGGAGGCCCCGCATGTGCGGCAATGGCTCTTGGATGCCATGCTGGAGCAGTTAAGGGGGCGAAGGGGGTGATTCAAGGGTAGGAGGGGAAGGAGCGGGGCAGGGAGCTGTGTAGGCAGGGGGTGGAAGGGGGTGGATCCAGATGGCAGCAGTTGGGGTTCTTCCCTCTTCCAGCTTAGTTTTGCTCACAACATGCATGTTGAAATCTATTTCTGGATCCTTTTTCAGATTGGGGTGGTTGCATCAAACCTGATTCAAGGGTAATTACCATAGTTGACTTCAGCGCTGAGGTACATCGTAGGCACTTTTAGGAGTGCACCCTCTGAAGTGGTGAAAGACAAGGGTTGAGTATCTGTGAAGGGGAATTTCCTTTGCCAAGTGCTTTTGAAGTACATGGTGCTCACCACAGCTATCTGGTTAAGGGGGGCATCAATGGTATCCAAGGATAGGCAGTTTGCTTCTCCATCTGCAAATGAAAGAGAGTTCCATAACTGAAGCAATATATTGCTGAAGCAAGGTGAATGTAGCAAATGCATCCTCTATAGCTGAAATGTGATTCACAGGTTGATTTCATGTTTGCTTGTAGTCTGCTTTTATCATCAGTAGAGTTTTCTACATATTTGGCCCTCTTAATGGAAAGCAGTCTTGCCAGGTCCTTCAGTTGTGACAAGATCATTAAAAAGCTGAGTAGGGCCAACAGGGGGCAGCTCTCCTGTTGATCTTTGGGCATAAATACTCAAGCAAAGCCACAAATGATACCATATCCAGTTGAAATCAGGATAAGAGCCAGGAACCAAGTTGCTGTATCTGGAGCTATGAGGCCATCACTACTTCCCCAATCAAGTCCCAAAAGAGTGGACCGGAGAAACTGGCCAAACTTGTCAGTATCAAGAGACAATTTTTCAAATAGAGCTGAACAACTGCAGGCATCCTGCCCTCTGGATGGGAAGCATTGTGGTTTAAAACAAAAAAAGTCCTCCTTGGACCCTGTCACCTCAGACAATTATAGGCCAGCGTCCAACTTGCCATTCTTGGGCAAGGCGATTGTGCAGGTGGTTGTGACTCAGCTCTGGGATTTTCTGGATGATACCAATTATCTTGATCTTTTTCAGTCTGGTTTCCGGCTTGGACATGGGACTGAAACAGCCTTGGCCACACTGCTTAATAATCTACACTGGGAAATAGGGGGAAGTGTATCTCTGTTAGTTCTGTAGGTCTTCACGGTGATGTTCAATACCATTTGACCATGATATCCTTCTGGCCTTTTGTTCATTTATTTATGCTAACTGTTCCTAACTGTTGCTCATTGTCATTAGTTTTATTGTTTGATTTTTTTTAAATTTATTTGTATTGTTTTTGTACTTTTATTTACTGTTGTGAACCTCCTTGGTAGTCCCTAGCATACAAACATTTTAAATAAATTAAATAAATTGAAAAACAGTGGCATACCTGGGGCAGGAGTTGCCCGGTGCGGCACTTACCTTGTGGAGCTTAGCATTCCAAAATTCTGGGGGCGATGTAATGATGTAATCATGACACTCCCAACCTTCTGGACTTTTGCATTGCTTTTATGCGAAAGTCCGCCTCCGGACCACCCCCGCTCAGCAATCTTCAGCCCACTCCGGGCTCAGCCGCCTCCCGCTCTCATGGAAACACAGCAAAAACACGCTGTTCAGCAAGAGCAGGAGACAGCTGCGCCCAGAGAGGGCCAAAGATGGCCAAGTGGGGACTTGGGCAATGCATGGTGGAAACCCCCCCCCCGAGGGTCACACCTGGTGTGGCCTGCATTCCCCACATACCCCTGTTGAAAAACATCTAGTTTCTCTTCTTCCCCCTTGCAATCTCCCCCTCACCTTCACTGGCTAATATTTTTTTTCATTTCAGCACCTACTTAGGTATCTAGTGCTGCAATCTTATGCACACTTACCTGTGAGTAAATTCATTTGAACATAGTGAGACTTACTTCTAAGTAAACATGTATAGGATTGTTCTGTAGATGTAGTACTAATTATCTGTTGTACTTAGTACATAGAACATAGAAAATCTTTCATGGCATAGAAAAGAAGTTTAATTTTTTTAACTGTTTTATATGTTTAATATAAATAGACGAGTAGCATAAAGATACACAGTTTCGCTGAATTGCTCCACACCCAATGATGTGGTGAAACAACACACTGAGTGGGGGGAGGGAGAGTTGTGTACATATGCTCCTCCCCCATGTGATTTGGGGGGTGCTGCAGACATATCGTTTGAATTGGCCCTTTTCACTATTAAAACAGCAAACCCAAGGAGATTCAACAGAAGGTAGTTCTCTGTGTGCTAGAGAGAGATAACGTGCCCTGGGTCTGGTCCCATGTGGAGGTGAAAAGCACCAAAGAGTCTTGTAGCACCTTAAAGACGAACAAATACATTCCAGCATAAGCTTTCATGAACTACAAGGTGGGGGTGTGGTCCTCACGGGTTGAATGTCCTTCTTCTTGGTCCTTTCTCTGAAACCGCATGTGCTTGCAGTCATTTCCTGAGATGGGTTAAAGCAAAGGGCTATTTTTTTCTGAAACCCCCTGCATGGCGACCTCCTGTTCAAATTGCATCATGAGTCAAATGCTAATCTTTCTGAACCTTTTACAACTCTCTGTCAAGTATAACACTTTATCAAGTCCGATTTCCTTAAATATATTCTATTTTACTTTTTGTTGATATTTATTTATTTATTATTTATTTAATTATTGAATTTATACCCTGCCTTTCTCCCACAAGGGCAACCAAGGCGGCTTACAATAAAAACATTAAAATACATATATACATTTTAAATCAAGAATTAAAACAGTTAAACAATTAAAACAAACAACCCCAGTGGGTCATCCACATTTACATGTTAAAAGCCATCTGTTAAAAAGCCAGCCCACCATGTCAGACATCAAAAGCTGATCTAAATAAAAATGTCTTAAGGCCCCGCCGAAAGGTCTCTAAGGAGGAAGCCGTTCTCAATTCCAGTTATCTCAATTCTCAGTTATCTCAATAGGCAATATTTCTGCCTATGGAGTTCACTCACACTCTCCCATCCTTGCTTGGCTGAATACATCATAAGAGTTTTGGACCTCACATAATTATCGGGGTTCTTTAATATAATACGTTTTAATCATGTTTGAAACACCATTATTTTATTTATTTACTGGATTTATATCCCGCTTTCTCCTCCCAAAGGGGGGACCCAAAGTTGCTTACAGAATTAAAAATTTGATACATATAAAAAATATAAAACTCTTAAAACATTAATACACTCTAAAAATATAGTACAAGATATAAAAAGAGGAGTAAAAAAGTTCTTGTAAAAAGGGGCTGGACCACTAAAATAATTAGGTTGGGTGGTTAACTCAGAGGGCTTGTTTAAAGAAAAATGTCTTTAGACACCGCCGGAAGGCCTCTAAGGAGGGAGCAGTTCACAAATTTAGAGGGAGGGCATTCCATAAGGTCGGTGCCACTGCTGAGAAGGCCCTATTTCTTGCTGCCACCCCTCTCACCTCACCTGCCGCCCCTCTCACCTCTCACGGCACTTTTAGAAGGGCCTTCTTTGATGACCTGAGGGTGCAGGCTGGAATGTACAGAAGTAGGCGGTCTCCCAAATAACCTGGCCCCGAGCCATATAGGGTTTTAAAGGACAAAACCATCACCTTGAATTGGGCCCGGAAACAAATTGGCAGCCGCTACCGGAGCAGCAGCCCGACTGAGTCGAACCGCTTACTTCCGGTGATCACACAGGTCTTTCAAATACCCTGGCCCCAAGCTGTATAGGGCTTTAAAGGTCAAAACCAGCACCTTGAATTGGGCCCGGAAACAAATTGGCAGCTAGTGCAGCCGCCGGAGTAGCGGCTCAACTGAGTTGAACCGCTTCCGGTGATCACACGGGCTGCCACATTCTGCACCAGTTGCAGTTTCTGAACCATCTTCAAGGGCAGCCCCACGTAGAGTGCATTACAATAATCTAACCTTGAGGTCACCGTGGCATGGATCACTGTGGCCAGGTCTGCACGATCCAGGTACAGTCGCAGCCGGCGCACCAGCCAAAGCTGGGTAAAGGCCCCCCTGGCCACAGCCGCCACCTGGGAATCCAGGAGAAGCTGCGAGTCCAGGCAACCCCCCTGGGAGTTTTGGGAGTTCTTTTTGTTAAAGGAATTTTACCTACCCTACAAGAATTAAGTGGTGGCATCTGTTACATAGTTGTACTGTATACATTTTGAGTAGTTCCTGTACCCCTACTTTGAACCTGATCCATCACAGCATGGTGATAGGGAAAAGGGTTGGCAAAGCCTGTAAACGTGGGTGTTCCTCTATCCTAGAAATACCTCTTAAACTTGTGTATTTTAAAGTTGCCTAGTGAGATCTGCTAACAGGGGTCACCTTACCTCCAGTGCTTGTGGCAATCCATTCATTTATCTGAGCTGCAGTCCTGTTAGGCTCACTGAAGTTAGTTTGTTGCACTGTGTTGTTTGCCCAGAGTGCTGCGTATTGAATGAACTGCGGTGAAAGATGTATTCCAGCTTGAACAAAGAGGGCACATGCCAGCTGGGCTACAGAGCCTTGGGTTGAGTTGGTCACTTCTTTGTATACAGGGTGCAAAGAGTTGTGTACACCCTGATCTAAGAACAAGAAAAATCCCTGTGGCAATCAGTTTGTTACACAATGTTGAAAGCACAGTGATAAAAAGAAACACAGTTTGCCAACAAAAACAATTGACTGCCAACCCCATGATCTTTAGAAGGCCATTTCAGAGAATGAAGATCATCCCACTTGTCTCCCTAGTCAATTATCTGTTATAGCCTTCTGATTTATTTTTTTAATCTACAGAGGTTAACTTCCTTAATGTCAGGGTCACTAGAGCCAAAACTTCAGTTTGTATAAAAAGGCTATCGAGACCAGCGGATTTCAGTGTTTAACCAAAATGAAATCGCAGAAAGCTGTGTTGTGTTTTTATTTAAAAAAAAAAAACAAGGTTAAAAACAGTTTTAAAACATGAATATTAAAAACATGTTCTGGCGTTCGCACACTTTTTACTTTTTCTATGGGCAAGCTGCCTTGTAACTCAGGAACATCCGGGCAGCTTTGCTGTATTTTTTGACTTGAAAAGGTCCACTGAGGTGGACGAAACGTTGTCGAGTTTTTAATATTCATGTTTTAAAAATGTTTTTAACCTTTTTTTAAAAACTTTTTTATGTGTGTATTTTTAACTCTACGGAAAATTTGTTTACATGGCTTTTAATCCTGTATGCCCTAAATCCTTGAAAAATATTATTTCTTTCTAGATCACCTTTTTTTTAAAGCCTAAGGTAGGTCCTGATACAGTGTCATTTTAAAAAGTGGGTTCCGGCACTAAAACGTTTGGGAACCACTGATCTAATCTAACAATTTTAAAAAAATTGTTCAGAGATCAAGTCCCATACCCCCATCATTTGGTTCCCATACCCCCAAGGGATGGATATGGATATCCCTGGTTAATAATCCCTGCTCTAAATAGTTGGATACCAGGTAGTAGGAGAACTGTCTTTTCACGTATGAATCTGCCCCAAAATTAAGACTGACATCCAGGTGCCCCCCACCTGGTGAAGTTAATCGGACAGTGACCAGGGAGAGGGTCTTCTTGATCAAGGTGTCCTATGTCTGAAATGCCCTCCTCTACAAGGCAGGAAGGCAACAACTCTTGTATATCATTCAGGAGACAAGTTAAAACAAGTGTGTTCATTGAAGCTTTCAATGGCTCTTAGTACTTTTATAATTTTATTACCTTACTGCTGCTTTTTTTTAAAATTTCAGTTGTACTATTTTAAATTGTCTTTTGCTTCTATGCTTAAGTTTTATGAGATATTAACTATTTGTGGTTCCTTCTGCTTTCATGGTTGATAGTGTTGCTTTTATCTCCATACGCCCCTTTGAACATTATTTTCAGCTGAAAAGCAATGTTTTAAACAGCTAAAATGAAATAAAATATTAGACTTTCCAAGTATACCATTAAGACATACGTAGAAACTCCGCGGGGCTTGTTTTGTGTGTTTTCTCTTGGGCCAGTCAAGGCTGGAAGGGAATTTTGCGATGGCTTTTATTTTATTCTATCCAGGGCCTTTATTTCATTATCATTCACTGACAAGCAATTTCTCAGATGGCACCTTACCATGAGTGTTGTATCCCAGAGCATGGGTCAGTTGTGCAGAGGTATTCCCTTGAGCTCCAAACTGCAAAAGACCCAAAGAGAGAGAGATGCTTGCTGGGGAAACGACGAGGTTCGTCTTGTTCTCAAACTCTGCTAAGCGTTTGTAAAGAGTGAGGGCAAACTCTGTGTGCAGGTTCTTTGGATCCTCATCGTGCTCGCAGCCTCTGGCATTTAAGGAACAAAGTGACAGAAGAAGGGCTGCGGCAGAAAGGGACAGCATGAAGGCAGCCGAAAGATGGTCACACCGCCGGCTGCAACCAGAAACGAGGAAACTCAATTACTGACACCAGCAGCCGCTAACATAAAACCAATTGCGCGAGTCTCTAAGGGCAAGAAGTCTCCAACTTCCTATCATGTCTGATAGAAGGAACATTTCTCAGAACATCTCAGAACATGTGAAATTTGGCTGGTTGGTCAGTCAAACCATACACATAGCAAGGCATTCTCTTTGAATAGATCATATTTGGTCCAGAGACAGTTTGGGGTTATACAGTACAGTATTAGTCCCAGAAAATAAGACTAAAAAGAAGACAGGTATCTTTATTACCAGACCTTAGTCTGCTAAGGATCGAAGTCTCCAAGTTCTTAAGATATACACAAAGTTTTTTAACGGAGGGGGGGAGTACAACAGTCAACACTTTTCAACTATATAGAAAGCACAATGAATGTGAATGCAAGTTATTTCTAAATCTTCTCAGGCACCTGATCTTCAAACTTGTGATCCTGGGTACCAGCTTTCATATTAAACATTTCAAAACCAAACCTAGCATTCTGTAACGATGAAAACAAAGTCTAACTCTAAAGTGAAAAAGAAAAAAGCGAGGACCCAGCAGACCCTCAGTATTAAAATTGTAATCCTTTAGACCCAATGAGTAAGTGTTCTTAGGATACAACGTTATGCACATTGTCCTGAACACAATGGGACTTACCTCTAAGTCAGTGGTTCCCAACCTGGGGGTCAGGATCCCCAAGGGGGGTCACAAAGCGGTTTCCGGAGGGTCGCGGGATCTTAGCAGGATGGCCATATCCAGGATGGCAGCTCAGTCTCCCCCCCCCCCCCACTACAGAAAAAGAAGTGTCTGATGCTCTCTTGGGGCGTGTTTGCTCACCTTGTGTTACTTTCTGCTTGCCTTTTAGCATCTCAGTTAATATTAGCTCACTCCGTCCCGACCTGTCCCCAAAATGGGGCTGCTTATGAGTATTAAACAGTGTAACTTGTTAAAAAAAACAATGACATCACTTCCTGCTTACTGACATCACTTCTGTTCCTAGGTCTTAGGGGGATCCCGACAGATTGTCTTTCTACAAAAGGGGGTCCCGGTGCTAAAAAGGTTGGGAACCACTGCTCTAAGTAGACATAGATTGTGCTAGAGGATAGAGGTTTGTGCTATTAATTATTTTCTGCATTGAACATTTTAGAGATGGGTTGTGTTACCACCAGAACTTTGTGACTTCAGTGCCAGTTGGGGTACTTTGGAGTTATTCTAAGGGATATATTGTAACCCCTGCTAAGTGGGCAAAGAGGCACTTTTTAAAGTGGTGGTCCTCTTACATTTAGCAGGGGGAGAACTGTCCCTCTTCACCCCAGCATAGTGTCTTCATCAGGAGCTGTTTGTGTTTCTTTTGCATCTTCTTTAGATTGTGAGTCCTTTTGGGACATGGAAACATTTATTGGTTTATTTTGCTATGTAAACCACTTTTGTGAGCTTTGTTTGTTCAAAAGCAGTATAGAAATATTCTTAATAATAATAACAATGTTAATCTACATACAAGTTAATGTGCAATTAGGAGGCTTACTTCTTTTTTTAAGAAGAGTGTTCTTCCCAAATAGGTTTAAAAAGTCCACAGTACTTTCTCTCTACACAAGGCGAGCATGCTTGTCTAGAGTCATGATGTCATTTCAGAACTCCTATGCAAGCTTCTCCCACTTACTGTATGCCCTTTGCTCAAAATAACAAATTCGCTCCTAAGATTTCCTTACCGTGAGCTGGTCTTGATTGCCTTTAAGGGTCTTTCTTTCGTGCTTCAGTTAGACTGATGTTCACATTTAGGTGTCCCCTTCTTTAATATATAGTGGAGTGGGGTCTTGGTCATAAGACCGCAGTGAAAGGAATAGTCCGTGATCGTGGTCTTTGTCGGCGATGTCTGTACCACTCTGTCCAAATTCCTGTAGGCTCTATATGGAGCCAGGCAAAGAAGCATGTTACTACCCAGCAAATCCCAGGCAAGGAACAAAAAGGTACTGATGGAGAAAGAGCCAGCAAGCACCATTCAAGCCTCAGTAGGCTTGTGACCTGTTTCTACTAAGAAAAGTATCACCTACCATTATCGTTTCCCTCCCCCTCCCCTATTCTTTTGACGCATTCCATAGATTTCTTATTTGCAAATGGAAGGAGAAATCATGCCTGATGTGTACCAGATACAAAGCATATCTGAATGGGGGCAAAGGGGAGACACAGCTGTCTTGTCCTGGGCAGAATTAGTTCCACGACTTCTCTCCTTCCATTATTTTAGTCCAATTGTCAAATATTAGGGAACACTTGGGAGGGAAGAGACCTGCCTGACCGGTCAGCCCCATTGCTATTCTTCAGCTCTGGCTACTCTTTCTTTTTTAAGAGGAAGAGTGAAAATGTGTGGGGATTCACATCAGGCAGTTATTACTAAGCATTGCTTAAGGAACATTGAAAGCATTGTAAAAAAGAAAGCATTGCTTAAGAAATAAGTGTTTCTTGTTGACAGATTTGGGGAGAGACAAAGCCAAAAATGAAAGGGACTGGTTGCTTCAGAGGGGCTCTCTTACCCCCATACTCTCTACTCCCTCCATGTCACTAACTTCTAAGAGGAGATTGGCAATGGTACACAGAGGCCAATTGCAAGGTGCCTGGATGATACATTTGCGATATACTATACTTAAAATTGCAATAGTAGTAAAGCATATAATCTCCACTGGGATAAACGTTGCAGGAAAAATTCCATTCTAGGCATGGCTTCATTAGCACCACACTCTTAAGGGGAAACACATTAGTGTGAGTATAGCAGCAGTACAAGAATAAGATCACTGTTCACTTGTTAAGAAATATTTTTGGGCTTTGGCTATGGCAGAGCTACATCTGAAAAAGCAGGAACTGATCCCACCCCTTGCTCTGCCCATAGCAAGAGCCTCATCCATGATGGATGAGAGGGAGGTCTGAAGGATGCAGGATTACCCATTACTGAAGCTGCTGACATGGGTGGAGCAAGTGGCAGGGGAAGTCTCTTTCTCTAGATTTGGGCCGGGTTCGGAATCAGAGAAGTGAAACCTATCAGAGATGCAAGAAAGGAACGGCTTACTTCTTTTTCCTGTAACCAACTGATCAGGTGAAGCAAAAATGTTGTAGCTCCTTGATGAGGGAACAAAGTACTGGAAATGTGTCTCCCCTGCCCCACACAACCATGTCACCACAAAAGCCCAGGGCCTCACAGGCAGGCCTCATACCAATTGTTGGCAACATCCAACTCAATCCACCATTATCCATTCCAAGGACAGTGAGAAGTATAAAGATAGGACATGATAACACCCACCCACCCACCCCTTTAAACACGGTAGTGGAACAGTTAGGAGTGTTACTCCAATAATTGGTAGGACCAAGTCTGAATCACGCTCAACTACACACTTGCAAAATTTTCAGTACAAGTCACAGTTGATGTGAACAGATCACAGGAATACATTATTCCAAAAGAATAGCCATGTTACAGCGCAATCCGACTTAACTTTTTTGCCAGTTTAACCATCGGCCCAGTGAGAACGGGAGGCTCCAGAACGGAAAAGGGATTCAAATCCCCTTTGAATTCCTTTTTTGGAGGGGATTTGAATCGCTTTTCCGTTCTGGGGCCTCCCGTTCTCACTGGGCCGACGGTTACACCGGCAAAAAAGTTAAGTCGGATTGCGCTGTTATAAAAATAACAAGGAGTCCTTTTGTGGCATAAACTTTCATGGTCCAGAGCCCACTTTGTCAAATGCATGCATCTGATGGAAGTTCATGTACAACAGTTTGGTAGTCTTTAAGCTGCAGCAAAAGCTGCAATCCTGTACACACTTACTTGGGAGTAAGCCTCATTGAATTCAGTGGAGACTTACTTCTGAGTACATTTGCATAGGATTGAGTTGCAATTGACTAAACTGCACCCCTGGCATTCACCCACTCTTTTTCATTGTCACCATTTCCCCTTCTTCCCCCTTTTGCTCTTGCATAGTCATGGTCCTATAGGTGTGGTGGTGAGTGAAGTGGCTCTTTGATATACATCCTGATCCTTTCCTCCACTAGACCAGCGGCCCCCAACCTTCGTGGCATTGGGGACCGGCATCATTGAGGATTTTTTTGCGGATCGGGGGGGGGCGCCGACGCCACGCCCCCACGTGAACCAGGTGTGATATCAGCTGCGCACGCCCAGCGTGGCTCCAAACACACACACCCTGCCGGTTTAATAACTGTTTTGGAGCCGTTCGAGCTCCAGAGCAGGCGGGAGGGCCCAACGCAAGCGGAGGAGACGCAACACATCCCATAGGCAAGTGTGCCCTTCCGCCGCCACGTCCCCAACCCGACAACGTTTCTGGCCGGGCGGCCCAGTCCCGAACGGGCCATGGACCGGTACCAGGCCGCAGCCCGGCGGTTGGGGACCCCTGCACTAGACAATTGATTGGGCTACCCACTATCAGATGCCCATAGAGCCATTTCTAGTGAAACTACGGTGGCTTTTTGAGATCAAAGTTGGACATCAAAGTGTCCTTTTGAAAAAGGAAGGGGAGCATTTTGAAATATTAACAAAACTAACTAGCTAGGTTGCAGTCCAACATTTTGTAGCACATTGGTAAAGTACCTGCTTTGTATGTGGAAAATCCCCGATTCCATTCCTGGCACCTCTCGTTAGGGCTGAGAAAGACCTCCGATTTGACACCTTTGAGAGATGCTGCCACCAGTCAGGGTACACAATTCTTGTGCTAGACAGGCCCATGCTCGGTCTCCGTAGAAGGCCGTTTCGTCTGCTCATATTCCTACAGAAACAGCTGATTTGTTTTACATGTTTTCTTCAATCGTTATAAGGTAATTATAGTTCTCTTACTGGCTTATAACAGTCACTGTTTCTAAACCTCCGTTTCTTGATATCTCATCTAAAGATACAAGGGAGAAAAGGAGTACGTTGAACTCTGTGCTGCTCAGACATCAATAATAGCTGCAGTAGGGATGAAACAACAGAAGACAGGGAGGTCTCCCTTTTAACATTTTTCAAAGGTGAAGTGCTGCTGTTGGAGTCAGTTTCTATATGTGTCACACTCCCTTCTTATGTCTCCCCCCCCCCTATGGAACCATATCTGGTGGCACCCAGAAGAGTTCAGATGCTGACTGGAGAGATCTGGTGACTGGAGAGATCTGGTGTCACAGAGTGCCATTTCCACTAATTTCCCAGGGCAGGGTGAACGCATGCCGGCTAAACACCATGTGTGTACACACTCAGCTCTGAGCTGCTGGAAACGTCACACTTTCCCTGCGTCAGAAGGAGCCTCTGACAGCACAGGGAAGCTGAAAATAAGACAGCAGCATGGGCAGAAAGAAGTGGATGCAGCAGGATGCCGAGAACATAGAAAATATGAGAGTTGGGGAGGGGGGGGGGAGAGAGAGAGAGAGAGACTTTCATTGCTATTCTAATGGGTGCCCAATTTTCTGTTGTCATATTTTATGGGATTTACAGCACAATCCTATGCATGTCCACTCAGAAGTAAGTTCCACTGTGTTCAATGGGGCTTACTCCCAGGAAAGTATGCATAGGATTGCAGTCTTAGAGGCAGAGGTTGAATAAGATTCGTCCACCATCTTTTGTTTCCAGAGACATTTACGTCAAAGCAAGCTGTTTATTCTTTGGAGCTGATCTGCTCCTGCGGCTTATGCCTCTCTCACAGTAATAATCCTTTGTTGATGACATCATAACGGTTGCCTCAGTGGCCAATGTGATGTCACAAAAAGGAGATTATGACCTTAAGTGAAAAATAAGCTGTGAAACCCCAGGGCGCTCCAAAGAGAACAAATAAATGTCATTATATAAATGTATTTGCAATAAAAAGTAGTAGAAGAAAGATAACCATATCACAATCACGGTAAGGACATTAAACATACATCATTTTAATAATTTAAATAATTTTAAACAATTATTTTACAGAAGCATCAGTGCCTGCCTCAACCCAACAGTCCTAAAATACAAACAAAAATATGAATACTGTAAGTATTTTTTTTCTAGAATGTTTTCTACATATTATTTTTAATCAATGGCAAAAATCCATAGAAGATAATATAGTTGTCACATGTTAAATCTAAATAAAAACATTTCATAGCTCAACAATATTCCCACTGAAGATATAAAACACACAAAACTTGCTGTACCCCACAAACATATCAATACAGAAAAGATGCATAAAATGCTTCATTGTCACATGTGTACAGGAACCTAGAAAGTAGAAATTTATACATATAAGAAGTTATTTAAAAAGCAAACAAGATACTGCCATGTCTTTTGTTGCATCAGGTCTGGCTAGGTAATGCTCACACAAATCTATCTTTTCTTTTTCAAATCAAAGGCAAAAATGTGACATGGACAGTTCCTTCCTTCTGCAAATGTCATGAGCTTTTATATAAGTGTTTTGCCATTAGACACTTTCTCGATGGTTGCAGTCCTTGAAGTTGCTTCTTCCTGAGTTGATCCATTTAATGGTCCTCCTAAGAACTTCAGCCACTTACTTGAGTCATGTAAAGGGACAAGTCGATGTGACATGGGAGATCCATGGTCAGCTTCTCCCACAATTATAAAAAAAAAAAATTGGTTAGGGGAGTAAATTGACAGCCCGATTCTGTGTAGGCTGCGGCGGTTGGCCTAAAGGGCCAACCGCTGAATCCTATCGTGTTTCCGTGCTGCCCTGTCATTCTAATGACGATGACTCAGTTTTTCCTAATTCTTCTGTCTACACAAAAGGTCACCTATCTCCCATAGCTTTTCATATTATGCAAGGAGACCTCTAAGGTTCTTAGTACTTTCTGACCTCTAGTGCCCTATTTACACAGAGACAGGCAGTCAGCTTGAATTAATCCGACTCTAATTAAACCACTCACTTCTGATATTTGCTCATTGCAGAGTAGCGTGCTACCAGGTACACAGAGGTAAAGTGAGCTGGATTATCGGCCAATGCATGTGCTTCCCAGAGGGAGGTCTAACTTTTGTTTTTGTGAATGAGCAGCATGGAAGTTATATGAAACCATAGCCTCAGCAATCACAAAACAGTCTATAAGCAACCTTGTGTGGGCTTATAGGCAGTCTTGATTTCCTAATTCTGGTTTGACAAAAAGGAAGAAACCATGAGATAACAGGCCTCTCCATTCTTCTCCCCCCCCCCCCACACACCTACCTTTTTTTGCTAAGTTCTGTTTTCCTTTGGCTGTTTTAATCTGGCCATGGGTTTCCAAACTGTATCTTGCTTTTTCAAGTAGTCTGCAAGTGTAGTCTGGCAGTAAGCAGCTGGTTTGCTAGATGCTACTGTTGGGTTGGACAGGCACAATTATTGTGGACCCTCTGGCTGGCATTGGTTGAGCTGCTCTGATGTCAGAGAAGGGGTAGCCAGACTAGCATAAGCAAGTGAGATACCAATGGGAACTGGGTAGGAATTTTAAAAATTTGAACTTTCAGGTCAATGAGCAGCTTTAGGTAACAGTATTATTTATTATCTATATTTGCGCCACTAGGACAGTAAAGCAGATAAAGCAATGATTCCCAGAAGGGCCATGGCATCTTTGTCGGCTCAATCCTATGGTAACATTGCAGCATAGCAGTTGATAGTATCAAGAGAGGTTGGGCTACTAGAGCAGTCATAACCCAAGAAGGAGATTTCAAGAGTGAAAAACTGAGAGAACAAGGTGAAATTGCAGGATAACTGAAGAAGGTCCCAAAGGCACGTGGATGTTTGCTTTCTTGCATTTGTCACTTTGAGACACCACAAACATGCTCACCTGTGACCTATTCATGCAAAATGGACATAGACAACACCCAAACCTATGAGCTCTGAACATGAACGCGGTAAAAAGGTAAAGGTAAAGGTGACCCCTGACAATTAAGTCCAGTCGTGTCCGACTCTAGGGTGTGGTGCTCATCCCCATTTCAAAGCCGAAGAGCCAGCGTTGTCCGAAGATGCCTCCATGGTCATGTGGCCGGCATGACTGTCCTTGCCGCAGCGTGTAGCATGCAGCTGGAACACGGAGCGCTATTTACCTTCCCGCAAGCGGTACCTATTTATCTACTCACATTAACATGCTTTGGAACTGCTAGGTTGGCAGGAGCTGGTCAAGCAACGAGAGCTCACCCCATCGCCGATTCGAACTGCTGAATACGGTAGCTTCATAATAAGTGCAATTGAGGTAGTACAAATTTCAGGAATCCCAACGGTCAAGATGAGAAAGAGGCAGTTATCAAATGATACTCTTGATAAAAAAGTATGCTGTATTTATATCGATTTTAAATAGCAGCTGCTTTCAGTCAAACCAAAAGCTACACATTTTTTAAGGTGTAAAATCAAAACCACAAGGTGGCACCAGCAGCCTCTAAATAATTTCAGCCCTTTCTAAGCAGAATGATTTTTTTCCCAAATACTGTACACATCAACCACATTTTGGCTTTTACACAATAGTCTCAACAATTCCATTAGCACAGTTGTGTCAAGCTTAAGGTCCTGGGGTCTTATCAAACCCTTTGGGTTCCCCAATATCAATATGACCCATGGCACCTGTGACACTTCACACAAATTATTGCACAATTCATTCTTGAGGGCCAAGAAGTGATGCCTTTAGTCTACTCTTAGAGGATTCGCAACCCCATTGGGGTCCCGACCCCAAGGTTGAAGAACAGTGCAGTAGCTCATTACTCCATTCATTACAAAAGGAATGGAGACCATGAAAGTTTGGCAATGACAAAATACCACCATTCTAAATCATTCTTAAACATCTTGATACTGTCTGTCCCTACTACAGCATTACTGTTGGCAAGCTTCTCTCCTCCTCAACAAGCGATTGTTGGCCAAGGATGAAGAAAAAAGCCATAGGTTTGATTTTAAAATCAGATGTTGCTAGATTTTGGCAAGGATGTGCTGCTGTTCCCAGGTCTTATTTGATAAATTTGCTAGCAAAGAAGTGTTATACTACGACAGCCCTTATTAACAAATTTCCAAAAAACCACAAGGTTCTTAGATTTAACTGCATACTCCAGGAGAGAGGACAGGCCTTTTTATAACTTCATAAGTGCTTGTATTCCCTCTTCAATCCTATAAGACCTTTAGCTGCCAGTTCAGAGTTATCTCCTTTAATCCATTTAGCTGCACTTTTCTTAGCTCCATGACACTCCTGGTCAAACCAAGTGGCACCATTGAATGTGTCCTATGAGATCCAGGTGAAGCTACTGAAGGCACTTTAAGATTATCAACAATGAAAGTGGTACATGGGATTTCAAGGATCAAAATACACTCTCATAGCTTGATAAAAGCACTGAAACCAGAGTTGCTCCTTAATATGCTTCACCATGCTATCGTCTCATTTAAAATGCTTCGTATCTACAACTTCAGGTTCAGGCACAACTGGCCTGTCTTCCTGGTCAATTTTTCCTTTCCATTTGAAATAATAAATCCAGTTCTAATTGGCTGATGGACACAACAGACTGAATTCAGAGCAGAAAAAAGCTCCTCTTCTACCCTGCCCTCTGCCTCTAGTCAATCTATCATAAGAACATAAGAACATAAGAAGAGCCCTGCTGGATCAGGCCAAAAGCCCATCTAGTCCAGCTTCCTGTGTCACACAGTGGCCCCACCAGATGCCTCAGGGAGCACACGAGACAACAAGATACCTGTGTCCAGTCGCCACTCCCTTGCACCTGGCACAGAGAAAACCCACTTCTAAAAACCAGGAGGTTGCTTATGGCTTGTAAAGGAGGTTGCTTATGGCTTGTATCACTGCAGCAGAGAGGCGAGAAGAGGCATTAGCGTCTGAGAGAAGTACCGTAAGTTAGGGCAAAGGTTGCCTCTCCTTACAGAAATGATAAAAGGAAAGGCCAAGCTGGGGTGGGTGGGTGGGTGGAGGGGACCCTTTTAAGACAGCACAGCTTGATCCATCCCTCAGTTTGATACTACTATCAAAGTCAGTAGAGCCAATCACATCCAAGACAGAATGTCCGACCTATGGGCAAGTGCTATGGACAAGAGACCAATGCTGCCCTTGGGTGTACCAACTGGGTAGGAACAAAACTGAGATAGTGTCAGGTTTAATACTTAGCATTTATTATTAAATAAGAAACAGCCGTTAGAGCATTTCACATACATTACACAGTAATAATTACAATGGTCTTGTAGGATAGACAAATATTATCTACAGAGCGGAGGATGAGAAAATAGTGAGTTACCTATTAACACCTGATGGGTTTGTAGCTGGTGTAGGATTTGAGCTGGTGATTTCATGGATCACAGCTCATTCCTTTTAAACACTCTGCTATACCTCTCCCCACCCCAGCACAGCCTATTTATATTGCAGTCTATCCCCCAGCCCAGTGCACCCCACCAAATGCAGCACCAAACTCAGTGGGGCCTGCCCCTCAGCGCTGACACTAGGGGCCCAATCCTATCCAACGTTTCAGCGCTGATGCAGCCGCAGTGCAGGCTCAAAGTAAGGGAACAAATGTTCACTTACCTTGAGGAGGCTTCTGTGACTGCACCACCACCACAGGATGTAGCGCACGTCCTACTGGCACAGCTGCATCAGTGCTGGAAAGTTAGATAGGATTGGACCCTAGGACAGGTTCAGCCTCTACCTGAAACGCTGTCTCCAAGTCAACTGCACCCCTTGCAGACACAAATAGCTGGTTTCTCACAGCTATAGCAGGAAGTTAAAAGGATACTGTCTCCGTCATTGACCAGGCAGGCCTCCGATAAGAACCCCCCCCCCAAGTGGAGCTTTTTCCTAGTTAATAACAAAGTATTAAAAGACTTACAGCGCAATCCTGTGTAACCTTGCACCGATGTAACAGTAGATGTACCGGTATAAGTGCACTTATGCCAGTGTAAGTGCACTTACACCGGTGCATCTGCTGTTACACCGGTGCAAGGTTACACAGGATTGCGCTGTTAAGCAATTCTTAGTAGCAACTTGCCAGACCCTCTTCCCAGGTTGTTGAAGAATGAATAATCCAGGCGAAGTGTAGAAAAAACAACAATACTATATGAGGGAGATACTATACATTTCACTACACATACATTATAGAACAGGAAGGGCAGAGAAGTGTAGGCAGGTAGTATTGCTATCCTGAGCTTGTCAGTTCAAGTGTGGGAGTCGGACTTAGACCTGGAAGATCCAGGTTCAAATCCCCGCTCAGCCACGAAGCTTCCTGGGTGACCTTGGGCCAGTCACTATCTCTCAGCCCCACCTACCTCACAGGGTTGTTGTGAGGATAAAGAGGGGAGGAAATATGTACACCACTCTGAGCTCCTTGGAGGAAGGGCGGTATAAAAATGTGAAATAAATGAATTTATTTCACCATGAATATGGTGGGGAGGGGGTCCAACTAATCAGAAAAAGTGAATATGTGGGGAGGGGGTCCAACTAATCCTCCATTCCCCAGCGCCCCCCCCAAAAAAAAACTGCAGCAACATCAGGGAGGCACATGCACACTTCCCACAAGTCATCAGGGGATATCCCAGAAGAAATGGGCAGTGCAGTGTACTAGCCCTGGGTTGCCAGATTTTGGGCTTTGGATAGAAATAGAAGAATGCTCAAGCTCCCAAAGCATACATCGATTCCACCTACCCTATATACTCATGTATAAGTCTAAAAATGTCTGCCTTAAAATTGACCCTGAAAACCTGGGTCAACTTATACATGGGGCTTCTAAGCTGCTTGGTGGTGCGGCACTGGGATGAGAAGCAGGACGCATGGGATGGGTAAAAAAAGAGCTATTTTACCTTGTTTTGAAGCAGTACAGAAACAGAGCTATTCTCCAAACAGGAAGAAAGATAAAGGAGCTTATGGGAGTTGTAGTCTTTGTGAGGGCTGCTGCTAGAAAGTACAGTACTGTACTCCTCACAAAGCTTGCAATTCCCATAAGCTCCTTCACCTTTCTTCCTGTTTGGAGAATAGCTCCATTTCTAAGCTACTTCAGAACAAGGTTTGGAGAATTTCTACTGCTGACTCAGAACAATCACAGGCCATT
This sequence comes from Plestiodon gilberti rubricaudatus, assembly GCA_026170595.1. Lineage (NCBI taxonomy): Eukaryota > Metazoa > Chordata > Lepidosauria > Squamata > Scincidae > Plestiodon > Plestiodon gilberti. The sequence continues at coordinate 127,796,167 of JANXHW010000001.1, read as the reverse complement.
TTCAATAATTTAAAGAATTTCATACACCCCTAAGTTTTACCCTCGACCTATCCATGAGTCATAGCAAATTCCATGATTTTGGCTTAAAATTGCCCTCGACCTATCCATGAGTACGGCTTATACTTGAGTATATACGAGGTAACATTCTTCCGCCCCCCTTGGACTCAGAAGTTCAGATATAGAATTCTTCTTCATCGGTTTTTCCACCACCAGTTGTTCTGCTGTCCCCAAAAGAAAAAACTGTTCCTCTTGGCAAATATTTGATCTCCATGTGAGCTGTTGAAGGAGAAGCCGAAGGCAACACAGAAGTGCTGGAAAACTGATCAAGAGGAAAAGGGAGGGAACTAGTAGATAACTCAAAAGGGTTGCATTTGGCATAACGGGATCTTCCTCTACAGAAAGCCTGCTTAGATCTATTGACACTTTGTTCTTGTGTAGGGTACTTTGTCCTTCCTTCCATATCATTACTGACACCATCAGAAACTGAATAAGCAGAAACCACAGAAAGATCCGAGAAAGCAAGCTTCATCCCGGTGTCGACATCAGTCTCTTGAACTCCCTCCAAGTCATCAATGTGAACTCTAGTTCTTGTCCTATATCCAGAAGACAAAGTGCTTAATGAATCTGGCTCACTAAAATGAAAAGATTCAGGGGCCAGGGAAGAACTTGATGTGGGCAAGCAAGCAAGAGATTTGCTTCGCTGGAATGAACCTGAGTTGAACAAGGCACTTTTAGATCTTCTGGGAAAGGATTCTTGGTCAGAGTTTCTCAAGTCCTGCTGGGAAACGCCAAGGCACTGATTGGCATGGTGAAATGTAACAAATCCTGAAGGATCACTGGTTCTATCAGGACTTGGTTGGCTGCCATGGGGAACAACAGTTGGAAGCGGTGCAACAGGAAGGTTTCGTGATGGAGGTGACCAGCAAAACCTGTTCTGCTTAACACACTTCTTATACCATGCCTGTTGTGGAGAAGAGGGATGAAAAATCCATATGCCATATTAAACAACATTTAGATAATATTTTAATAACACAGTAATGATATTAATAGCATTTCTGTTTTTATTTTTCTGTAACAAATAAATTGCCACTCAACAAGTTAATCAATAACAGAGAAAGTCGTGCCTCAAAATACATATGCAACAATTCCTAGATGAAAAAAGAATGCTATTGCTTGATAGCTTTACAATCCCAAAGAAACACATGAAATTGACAGAAGTGGCATCAGGACTAGCACTGAAGCCCAAGTGACTGAGCAGCATCAAAACGTAGCATCTTATTTTAGGACATAAGAGAATCAATTTGATAAACTTTGCTAAATGTTTCTACATTTTGGTTTTTAGATGATTACCTGCACAAATCTTTCTGTACAAGATATGATCCCTGTGGGCATTTTTTTTATTTATTTTCATGTTACCCTGCTGCTTCTGTGATTGTGGGCGCTCCTTCCCCCCCATGCTCCAGGGAAAGAGGAACGCAGAAGTAAGAAGGATGAGGGTGAAGAAGGATGAGGGTGAAGGATGGGTGAGTGGAGCGAGAGAGGTAGGAGAGAAGGCTGGGATTCGCTAGGAGGAGAGGAGCAGCCATCAAAGGGGGATAGGAACACAACATGGTATGGGGATGGGAGGACTAGGAAAGTAAGGAAGAGGCAAAGGGTGCTGCTACAGACGATTTATTGAGGGTTCTTTACACAAGGGGTGGGGTGAAGCATCAGGGTCTGTTGGTTTGATTTGGGGGTTCCAGTTGTCTCCACAGTCTCATGCTTGAGATTGCCTTTCTGGGTGAGCAGCTGTTGGTCCCAGGGGATTAGCGTCCTGGTGGGGGCTGGTACAAGGGCAAGTGGTTGGTGCATCCCTCAGTCCTGGGGGCTCACCTGCGCTGCCCTGGTCTCTTCCCCCCTTTCCTGGTGCACCCAAAGGATCCCCCTTTCACTGTCCTTCATTTCCAGGCTTCTCCACCTTCCCCCTATCTCTTCCTGGCCTCAGCTCCTTCTGCTCAGTGCTTTCCTTGCCTGGCCACCACCCTCCTCCACCTTTCACCACTCCTCTCCTCCAAGTGATCCCCAGCCTTCTCTCTCCTCTCACCCCTCCTTCACCCTCAGCCTTCTTGCCTCTGCTTTCCTTTTTCACCTCCATCTTCCCCACACACACACACACACAGACATACCTGGCTCCCTCCCACTTTCCTGTTTCACCTCCGTCTTCCTTCTCTTTCTCCCCCCACACTTGACTCCCTCCCACTCTTAAAGCTCCTGCCCAATTGCCCCCATCTCAATCACCCGAATCCAGGCCGGCTGCGTTGCCAGCTCATTCTCGCAAAGCTTCAGTGTCTCATGATGACATCCCTACCAGGCAAGATACTCAGAAGCCCCATCCTGTCTCCAGGGGCCAGAGCTCACAGTGATTTTTAGCTTCCACCAATGAAATTAGAATCTGAACCTGTGTTCATCAACAGTCGAATGCGATTTAGATACCAAGCCCTTTGTTTAAAAACAAAACCGAGCGTGACATCTGGGAAATCATACATTTGTGAATGTATCCAGTAACTATTCTGGAGAACTTAGGTTGCCCTCTTCCGATAACTCTCCCTTTCATGGGGAAAATCTTCCAGCTGACATTAGTGGGGGGGGGGGAATGAGCATTCTGTTGTTGCTTTTTCTTAGGCTTCTTTATATTTTTCAGTTTGTGCAGGGCCAATAGTGCTCACAGAGAACTGCTTGTGTTGTCTGTAATTGGTCAGAAACAAAGAACACAAGCAGCACTGCTAGGCTCGGCTGATTCATACAACAAAAGCTGGGTATGAACTGATATACTTGTATCAGCAAAGCCACAAAAGAGTACTTTCTATACTTAAACTGAGCTGCACAGTTGCAGGGAATATAATGCCTTCTAATGTGCTGTGGTTATCACATCAGTCCATTGCAGCAGGCCAGAATCCTTGGGGCTATTGCCCCCTAAGGAAGCCATGGAAAGAGACTGTGCTTTACCCTGAATTCAGTTGTCCTGTATATCACCCAAAACTATGTACTTTTTTCTGGTACTTTTAACAGACAAAATGAAGTGGTGGCTGAAGGCTAGAAGTCTGCCTTAGTTTAAAATAAAAGCTGAATTTTTGAAGACCCTGAGCAACCCACCCAGTTACATAGCAGCATGAAACATTTGTGACATTCCTCCCTTCCCACTGAAGATGGTATTCCTAAGGAAGTGTCAACAGGGGTGAGCTGGAGGAATACTAGTCAAGCCAAACGTAAGGAGAGGGAGGAAAACATTATAGGAGACCTACTGCAAAGGATGAATGCCTTGGGCAAAAAACACACTCTACATGTGTCCTATGCACACTTATTGAGTAGCAAGCCTCATTGAACTCAATGGGACTTAATTCTTAGCCAACGTAGAGAGGATCATGCTACACACCCTGACAATGCATTCCATTTCTGTTGCTTGCTTCATGCAAGATTGCTTAAGATACGCATTCGGAATTTCTGATATACCACATGCGGATTTAGAGAGGCTGAGAAGTACAGTACCTGCAAAAGGATCTTATTCCCATCAGGATCTTCAGTTTGCCATCTGCCTTCACTAATAGGGTTGCAGGGATTGGGCAGGAGAGGTACAAGCTGCCCAATATCTTTCACTCGGAACTCCAGCACAGCCGATTCCGTGGGGCTTGGCACATGGCCTCTTGGGAGCCTCTTTAAGGACAACTGAATATCTATATCCGCATTAGAATAGATAGGGAACACACAAAAGTCTGCTTTCGCCTGGCAAATCCGTCTTTTTAGGATTAGTTCATACATTTTCATAATGTCTGCAAAGTTTTCATTCCTGCAGTAGATGGTAAAGCGTATTATTTCCTTCCCATAATGCACTGGCCGGATGGCCCACAAAGGAGTCCCTTGTGCCAAAGAGAAAAAATCCTGGCTGCCCGGCATGTAAGGGAGGAAATTGCCATGCACTCGCTCAGTGTGGTGGTAATGCCAGGGTGGCTTTTGAAAGGACTCGTGGAGTTGCAGGATTGGCTCTTCGTCAAACTCTTCTTGCAGGAAGAGAATCACCGCGAGGGCTGGCTGAGAAGTGATAGCCTTATCAGGCTTCCGCGGCTTCCGCGGCACCCGTCTTTCTGAGACCCGGAAAAGTTGGAGATCTGGATGGATCCATGCCAAGAGGCTATCAATGGCTTTCTGGAGAGCCCTGGATTCCCCTGGATCTGCAATTATGTGAACGCTAACAAGATATGGGTCCTGTACATCCTCTACAGAAAGCTCACCTGAATGGAAGAGGGGAACAATTAGTTTAAAACAAAAACAAAGACATATTCCAGTGTGTTTTTAGAGATCATGACACAATGCCATTGATCATTGATAAAAACCTTTCAGGTTGTGAGTCAGGTGCAGTTGTAACCCAGAATATAGTTTGCCCTGCTTTACCAACCTCTGAGGAACCTTCTCCTATTCAGACAGCCATACTGCCTATTAATCCATCGTGCAGGCAAGATGAATTAAAAGACCTTAGATACAAAATGAACAAACTGTTGGAGATTAATAGAAGTAGCCAGGAAACCGGTGGGGTAACTGCAGGATTAATTGGCAATACAACTTTGGAGGGTAGTGATTTACAAAGTCCTGCTTATAAAAAATTTGTAAATCTAAATCAGGACTTTTCTGAAAATACTGTGGACATTGACAAGGAGATAGCGAAAGTTTTTGATGATCCCTCCTCTGCTTATGGAGCAGGAGGAGAATTATTTAAAAATCAGGATCTACGCCCAGGGAGACTGTTGGCCACAGATCCTAATTTTGATAAAATTACGGCAATTTTGACATCAGATCTGCTTCTATCTTCTCCATCATTGACCACACAGATTGACAAGTCTGGTAGCAAAACCCAGTTTTCTGACTGTGCTATGGCTGAGCTAATAGAGGTGGACATTAGTCCTCCGCAACCTACTAATAAGATTGTAAGATCACCTACGCAAGGAGATGACCTTGGAACCCAATGATACTCAAGAGACCAGCGTAAGAGCAAGATCAATCTTATAACATGGAATGTTCATGGATGGTATGGTCCCATTCTGGCCCCTACGTTAAGAGAATTTTTGGCTAGCAAAGATATAATTATGATACAAGAAACTTGGTCTTCTGGTAACTTTTTACTTAATGGTTTCCATGAATACTCTTTAGAAGCAACGACAGGGTCTGGTAGGGGCAGACAGAAGGGAGGATTGGGTATTCTGATTTCAACTTCATTGTGTGTGGATGTAAAAGCTTTAAAGTCATTTAAGAATTATGCAGTGGCAATCATGGTCCATTTTGCTCAACTCGAGCTGTTATTAGTTAATGTCTATTTCCCTCCCTTCCAAAAGAAAGCACGAATTCTAGAATTATGGACAGGCTTTGAAGAGTATATTACTGATCTCCTCACCCTTTACCCTAGGGCTACTGTGGTCCTTGGTGGTGACTTTAATGCTCATCTAGGGCGGGATGATCACACCCTAGGCAAACAGCAAAAATTGTATTTACCTTCAAATGAGATGGGGGGGGGGTGTCTTCCTTTTATTCGTAGCTCAAAGGATCACAAATCCAACTATGCTGGACTCCAATTGAAATTAATGTCTATTAGACTTAATTTACATATTTTAAATGGTGCTTTTGGAAAGGATCACCCAGCGGAATATACTTTTCTAGCTGGGACTAGAATGAGTCAAATAGATTATTTCCTTGTTTCATCAAATCTGTTAGCCAATTTAGAGGGACTCGAAGTTATACCTAAGTTTGATAGTGATCATTTCCTGGTAGTTTTGACCTTAGCATTTTCTAGGTGCCACCTAAGAAATACTGATTCTTATAATTCTATGCCAATATTTGAGGAGGAAATTTATTGTCGCTATAAATGGTCCTCATGTACAGTTCAAATATTAAGGGAACTGCTGGCCTCTGATCCTCTGCAGCTTATTCAGGGTCATATAAAAAACAATGCTGATTCCCCTAAGATTATTGATGTTTATCAAGAATTGATACAAGTTGTGAAGCAGGTTTTTGTTTGTGGATCATCAGACCTTAGTATGGCAAAAGAGTTTTGTATCAAGGAAGATCTCAGATATTTAGTTGCCCCTGCCCCATATTTAGGTCAGCTGGAGTTGCCTAGCCACAGACGAGCATTCACGTTGGCCCGCTGTGGTGGGTTACCTTCTGCAGTTCTAGAGGGCCGGTATAAGAGGATCCCATATGCAGAACGATTATGCCCTTGTGAGGCCAACCAAATCGAATCAATAGAGCACGTTTTGTTGGAATGCAATTTTTATAGGGACATCCGGGAGATCCATATCTCTTCAATAGTGGAAGGGCTGGTGACAATCTCTAGAAGTGATTGTAAAGCTTATCTCCTGTCAGATTCGTACCCTCTAGTCACCCTTGGGGTGGCTAAGATTCTGGCAGCTGCAATAAACATCAGGAGGAAGAAAGTTGAGGGAGGTGCATGAGTAAGATTTAGGTTTTGAGACTATTGAGACTAATATTAATGTTTTAATTTTAATTTCAATTATAATCAATGGCTGTAATATGTTAAATTTATACTTGTATCTGTTCTTTACTTTTATGCTGGTCAATGACTGTAATAAAGGACTGACTGACTAACATATTCCTGTTGTTCTGTTGTAGAGAGAAATTTAACATTCAGTAAAACATTTGAAATCTGTACCAAGCAGCCATACTTGACAAACGTTTGGGACTGTAATAGAGAGTTTGGTCCATTTTTGCCACCATAACTTTCTATAGACCAGAGAACCCTTATCTGTCATGTCTATTTAGAATTATTTCTGGCCCACCCGACTATCATGATTGAAGTACATCCAGTTCTTCAGTCTGTGGTGCTCAAAGTGGGAGGGGTCATAGCTGACAGCAGGGCATCTGCTTTACATCCCAGGTTCAATCCCTGGCATCTCCAGGTAGGGCTGTCTGAAGCCCTGAAGAGTCACTGTCAGTCAGTGCAGACAATTCTGAGCGAGATGGACCAGTGGTCTGACTCAGTATATGGCAGATTATTAGGTTCATATAAATGGTGATGATGGGAGTCAGCACCAGGTGCAACCACCCTTAGAAGGACCTGCTGTTGATCTCTGAAACTACCTCTGTACCCATAGCCCTTGTGTGGTGGTGCAAGACTGAGTGACTCTTTCAGGGCTCACTTAGAGAGAAGGAAATCCATAGAGGATAGTTGGCCAAGGCCCACTGGAACTGGTCCTTGAGGGAGTGAATGTTCTCCCCAGTCTCCCATTTACTACTGCCGAAAATGGCTACCATTTTCCTGTAAGATGCTCAAACCCCACATTCAGGCACAGTCTACCTGCCAGGGGAGAACTGTTATGTTAATCAAGGACTGAATGTGTTCCAGGTGGGGGAGAGGGAAGGTCTGCAACTAGGCTGTGTGGAAAACATGCTCAGCGCCCACTACAAATAAGTTGTCACACACTAACTGCAGTCCCTGTCATTGCTTTTGGCTTCCCTTGCCAAACTTCGAGAGACATCCTTCTTAATAAAGGTGACAAAAGGAAACATTTAAGCAAGGCATAACAAGAGCATTGGGAGGGGAGGAAACCTGATTTAGACAAAATGAATGGCTTCTGTGCATCTGAAAGCAGCTTTTATTTCAGCGTAACAAAAGGAGTCGGAGAATGAGCAGGGCCTCTTATGCCAGCTCAGCTGAATCTGTCCTCTGGCAAACTGTCTCCAAAGCAAAGGACAGCATTTCTATGAGGCTTCTTGAGCTGATGGGTTAATCCTGCAGAAATGCTGCAGTATTTATTTATTTATTTATTTATTTTCTGTATTTATATACCGCCTTTCTCATCATCAGATTTCTCATCAGATTTATTCAAGGCGGTTTACATAGGCAGTCTATCTTTAGACCTGATAAGGGTCTTTACAATATTGTTCTATTCCTATATAGAACCTTCCATGCTCGAGATGTTTTTCCCTTCCGAGTGCAGCCCTCCTTCTGGCTTGTGCTTTGCACTTCCAAGCTTCACAGTTCACCCTCAAACGGTTGTCTTAGATGTTCTCTCTCTAGCTGACTCCTTCTCAGTGTCTTTGCGAGGTTCGTCAGCAGCTTCCGTCTCCCATCCAAGCGGGAACCGAGGTCAACCCTGCTTAGCTTCTTCAGGCAGGGCACCGGCTCAAACCTCCAGGCCACACCTTACCAAACAATCCTAGGCATGTCTACTCAGAAGAAAGCCCCACTGAACACAATGGGGCTTGCTTCTGAGTAGACATGCCTAGGATTGTGCTCTAGGACTTAACAAGCTACACCTGCCCACATTCCTTCTCCTAAAGGTCTAGCACTTTGTCCCGGTTGGAGATCTGGGAAGCCTAATTAAAGTGTCTTTCTCAAAGCAAACAGTACAGTTCCTACAAATTTCCCCTATCTACCCTAACTCCTATTAGTACAGAAAAGCTCCTTGAAAAAGGCAAACTACCAAAGCACAGGAAGGACAAAAGAGTAGCTGTGGATAATCGAAAGGCCACTCAGCTACACAGGAAAGCACGTGCGTGTGAAGCAGACTGTGGCAGCTTTCACAGACAAGGAACTGGGAACACCACAGGTCCACAAGAAGCCTGAGCCATTTTTTAGAAACCTTTAGCACGGACATGCTTAAAAGCTTTGTTGTTAATTCAAATAACAAACAAACAAAAAACTGCTCAGATTTTCAAAAGCTCTCTGGCTCCAAAGTACAGGTACAGGTCATCTATCTAATTATGTATATTAACAGTGAACTCAGTGGGTCATGTGCCTGTCTCACTGGAAGCAACATGAGGTGATATCAAAACAGGGTAGTGGTTTCTATATACTCAGGAGTTCCCCAGGTAAGTAGAAGTACATACGTCTGTAAACTAATAGAAAAAAGAAACCTCCCCCCAAAAAACACCAGACAAGGGCTGAGCATACTCAGTGACACCCCCACATCAGAAGCCACAAAATGTTGAATATGTCAGTTCGGAGGGATGACACCTCAGACTGTGGGGGGGGGGGGGAGAGGGAATTGGTCTGCTTGAATCTTTAACAGCTTACTTACAGTAACCTGGAAGTGGGCATTAATTAGCATTTGGGAGGTGCAACATTTTCAGCCCAATCCTGTGTAACATCTGCCGCAGCATGCAAAGCGTGCTGCAATGGATCCTAAGCAGGATCAGGGCCACACCGGTGGGGCTGGGGCATATCTTGAGGGAAAGGGACATTCATCCCTTTCCCCCAGTGTAAGCCCCAGCAGCCCCAATGGGCCACCTCGGATGTACAGCAAATCCGGGGAGGCCGTATAAGACCGTCCCTGGTCTGGGAAGTGGGATATCAGCAGAGCGTGCTGCTGATATCCCCGCCCCTACCTGGCCTGGCCAGCCAATCACCCCCCACCCCAGCCTGCCCTCCCCACGCCCTCCTGCTGCCCGGCGCAACATCTACCTGTGTCCGGGTCAGCGTCCGGTGGTGGAGTAAGCTATACTGGCCTTGGCGCCAGTGCCACTTATTCTGCGGGTGCCGCGAAAGTGCTTTACGGCACTTTCGCAACACCCAGCACCGCTCTGCCGGTGCTGATTTACATAGGATTGTGCCGTTTGTTGCACTTGTATTTGGAGATTCACTACAATCATGTGAGCTTGCAGTTGATCCCATGCTGTGACATTTAATTGTGACAATGTTTGACAGGCAATAACCTAAAAAACGTATGTGCTGGAACAGGCTGCAACGACACCTTTACAATCCATCCCCCCCCCCAAGACTCAAGATGTGAACCGAGAGAAAATATTCACAAAAGAGTAGACAATAAGACCCCTGCCTGCCACTTCAAAGCATCCACCTACCTGTCACGAGCAGATGACAAAGTGGCTCTGCCCATAGCCAAAAACATGAAATGTGTCTCTTCAATGACAATGATTAGAACGGTTTTCCAGAGAGATTAATCATTGCCTTTGTATTTGTGCAAATTTAGCTCCCAGGGCGAACTGACATTCATAATGATGAGGCAGACGAATGGAAGAGACAACACACCTCTGCGTTTGGCATGCCTCCTGGAGCTAAACTAGAGGCCCACTTTGCCAGACAGAGTACCTGGCAGCCTCACTCCTCCTGCATGTAGGTCAGCAATGACACTTCGAGTTAGATTATCCTTTTGTGCTTCACTCCTGAGGGTGCCACCACTTTCACAGGTGTCACAACCATTTACAGAGAAAAGATTATACAACCAAAAGGGAGAGGGAGAGCAGAAACCTACAATACAAAACAATGAAAGCACTCCGAAAACAGAAATGAGCCCATCTATTCAGACAGCCAATAAAATAATCGGCCGTTAACTGTACAATCACAACCGTCATCTCCCAGAACACAAATGCACAGAAGAGGTAAATACATAATGGTAATGATACATGCGCTGAAACTGCATGCAGGATCTGATCTTTGTGAAATATACAATTTGTCTGCCTTGCATGCACATGATATATACTCAATGGAAACTCACCCATTCAATATAACATGAGTGTGTGTGTTTAAATACCATAGCATACCATATCTGAAAATATAACTGACGCTGCAATCCTTACCTGAGAGTAAGCCCCCCTGAACACTGTAGGGATTTACTTGAGCTGTAAGTGAACAAGCTGTGACTGCAGTGTCATCGTTGGGGGGGCGGAGGTGCCCCCCGCATGCAGGGGTGCTAACTGTTTGGGGGTGCCAAAATCCTAGTGGGGGGTTGCACCCCCCAGGCACGGCAGCGGCTGGGAGTGCACCACGGGGGGGATTCGGGCGGCGCGGGTGCGACTTAACTTGCTCACTTGCTTCCTTTGTTCTGCTTCCTTCCTTCCGGCTGCCGCTGCAGCCATAAGGGAGTGAGACTATGTGCCTCTCTAGCACGCACGCACCACCTAGTCTCGCACCCTAGTCCTAGAGAGGACTCTGGAGGACCGAATAGCGAGACTAGGCGCGTGCGTGCTAGAGAGGCACCTAGTCTCACTCCCTCATGGCTGCAGCGGCAGCCGGAAGAAAGGAAGCAGAACGAAGGAAGCTGAAACGAAGGAAGCAAGCGAGCAAGTTAAGTTGTCCCCCGGCCGCTGTGCTGCCCAAATGCCCCCCGGCTGCTGCCGTGCCTGGGGGGGGTTGCAACC